>JAECWO010000004.1:2494829-3742244 GCA_018150735.1 Drosophila sp. 14030-0761.01
TCCCGACAAGTTGTTCGGGTCGTTTTAGCCCCAATTTAATTAAAGCCAACACCAGGTGATTTTGCAATTTGTTCACAGTGCAGTTTAATTATGACTTAGTTGACATGTTGAACGCCCGTTTACACGTGGGAACTGCTGGCTGGCTCTGGCTGATGGTATACTTAGTACTTGAAAGTGAAAACTGTTTGCCATGCAAATTTGCATAGAAAAGAAAAAAAGATACAAAACAAACTGCAGTCGTCTGGGCAAACAAATAACTAGAGAGAGAAAAAACTATTTACTCTATGGGAGGAGGAAAGTGTCAATAAATGAAACGATGGGCCGGATCTCTGCAGTTTGGTCTAGACATTTATGTTTGTTTAAAGTTTTGCTGCAGTTTGATTGATTATGCACAAACAATCAATAAGATGCATACAGGTGGGACAAGGTTTTGACCCACCTAATGTGACCCCCACACACACACAAGACATTTGCCGAGCAAACACAAAAGGAAAGTTTTTCCTCGCATGGATGTAATAGGATTAGAACAGAGAGAGAGAGAGATAGGGAGAACTTTGGCATTTTTAAATTATTCACAGAGAGATGGAAATTTTCCAATAAATCGAGTTAAAATAATAATGGATTTTGTTAGAAAACTTTTGAGTGCTCTTTTGTGAGCCAACTAATGGAAAGTATCTAATCAATTAGAATAAATTTGGTAGGTAAATAATATTGCTTCTCTTTAATTTAAAGCTATGGATGAAGAGGATAAAGAGTTAGTTTAATTTTCTATTCAATGGCATTCAATTATTTAAGTGAGAACATTTAAACGAATAATCATGATTCTGTTAAGAATTCTAAGATAATAAGATGAAGAGTTTAGTTTAGTTTTCTATTCAATGTCATTCACTTATTTAAGTGAGGACATTTAAACGAATAATCATGAATGTATCTATCAAACGATTCTATTAAGAATTCTAAGATAATAAGATGAAGAGTTTAGTTTAGTTATCTATTCATTGCCATTCAATTATTCGATTGAGAACATTTAAACGAATAATCATAAATGTATCTATCAAACGATTCTGTTAAAAATTATTAGATAATAAGATAAAGAGTTTAGTTTAAATATCTATTCAATGGCATTCAATTATTTGATTGAGAATCTATGTATCTATCACATGATTCTGTTAGAAATTTTTGATGCTAAGAAATTCCTGGAATTGATTTATCTTGCAGCTACTTTTAACTGAATATTTGGCATATATATATATAAGTATATTTGACTAATGGAATGTTGTAATCTAATACCCACCGAGAGCTGTTGTTGCTGTTGATTGTTGCGTGCTGGTTCATATTGTGCCGCAATCTGGGCGGCTGCTGTTAGACCAGGTCCTGGCGGCGGCGGGGGCTGAGGTCCTGCCACATATACCGGATGGGGTTGTGTAGAAGATGGCCTTGAGCTATGGAAAATGGCAAAATAGAGAGAGAGAAGAGAGAGAGAGACATTTTTTTTTGAAAAGGGGCAACAGTGGTTTTTTTGTTGTTTTTTTTTTGGTCATTCCCCCTTTCTAATTGGCGACAATTACACAGCTATGGATTTTGTGCTGTTTAGGGTTTAATTAAAAATTGGAATTACCATTTAGAAAACCAATTTGCAAGCAATTTCGAAGCGTTGGGAAAGTGGAGAAAAGTTAAACAATTTTAAAGCAAAGCAAAGGGAAAGTGTCCTTTAGATTAGGTTAGTTAAACAATTTCTATTTTTTTTATAAGTGCAAAATGTGTGTGTGTGTGGGTGGGTGTGTGTGTGTGGGTGGGTGGGTGCCGTTTTTGTACCTTTGTTTATCCTGATTTTGAAATGGATTAAAACTGTGACTAGAGGCATATACTTTTTGCGAATTCATTTGTTGGGTTTGCTGTTTGTGTTGTTGGGCTGTTGGTGGTCTATGTTGCTGTGTGGGTGGCCAACGTTGCTGCTGCTGTTGTTGCTGCTGCTGTTGTTGTTGTGGGTGTTGCTGTTGCTGCTGCTGCTGTTTGGAATAACTTTGTGTGGTGCCCAATCCCCAAGCATGCAGCTCACCAGCATCATTTGACGTATGCGGCTTAAAATAATGCGAATTTTCCTCAATTTGTGCAACGCGATTTATATCGCCTATATAGCTATTGTGATGAAAATAAATTTTGGTGTGTTTTGTGGCATGCATTATTGTTGTTGTGTGTGTGTGTGTGTGTGAGTGTGTTAAGAGACAAGACAGATAAGTATAAAACAAAGAAACACAAAACATTCAAAACACTCAAATGATTCTCGACTTACTCAGATCCCAAACCGGGTCCACTGTTCTCCCAGGCTCCTTCGAAATGCTCATATCCTGGGCCCGGTCCATGACTCTCGTGCAATGGCGCTCCATGCAAATATGTCGACGGATGACCCTTGGGTGGATGTGTGTAAATAATTTCTGGCACCGATTGATGCTCTCCACTGTTGTGCCATGGCGGGACAACCTAACAATAGAGAGAGGGGCAGAAGGATGATAAGCTTAAATTGAAGAAATAATGGTCTAGCCGATGTCGTCGTTTTGTATATGCAAGGCTTCTTCTTCTCTTCTCTCTGCTTGACATTTAATAAACTCGACACCGAAAGTTTTTTTGGCCCCCACTTAAGCTATTTATATCCAACTGCCAAATAATACGCATTATATTTCTCTCTTTGGCTTGGTTGGGTTTTTCGGTTTTGGTTTTTGCTCTTTGCCTCAGTTCAATGACTGCTAAATAGCCGTAAATAATAAATACGCACAAATATGCGAGTACTGATAATATGTGGACTAAAAGTATCTGTCAGTGTGTTCAATGTACATGTTTGGCACTCAATAACTGAAAGTCTTTTCCTTTTTTTTGTTCCTTCTCGTCTTAAGCTTATTATTTGTGCTTTTTATTGTCGGCTAAATTTGGAATTTCAAGGACCAAACTTTGAGCAAAAGAGGTGACACACATCAGCAACAGAAGCAAAAACAGGCGACATATGTTTCCCCCCGCTAATCCTGAGTGGATTTTATATATATGTAGATATAAGTGCTTCTTTATTCTGTTTTTGTGGGGGCGTCTTTAGCTGTGAAATAATTTAATTTTGGTGTTCTAATTCGGAAATCAGGGTTGGATTAACAACAAGATGCTTTTAAAGACACCAAAAAATTAAGGGAGCTCTCGATTAAATAGCAAACTCATAAGTTCTTGGAAATATTTACAAAAGATTATAAACATATTGCCTGAAATTATTGGAATGTTAGATAAAAGATTAATCTATTGATAGAGTAAGTTTAGATATCCGGCAGTGGATTAATTTGACTATTATTTAAGTAAGAAAATATTGCCAGAAATCATTGGAATGATAGAAAAAAGATAGATAAAGCAAGATTTGATACCCTGCAGTGGATTAATTTGAATATTCAGATACAAAAATAATGCCTAAAATCTTTGCAATGATAGATAAAAGATTTCTCTATAGATAGAGGAAGTTTAGATATCCTGCAATGGATTAATTTGACTATTATTCAGTTATGAAAATATTGCCAGAAATCATTTTAATGATAGACAAAAGATTAATATATTGATAGAGGAAGTTTTGATATTATTATAGAATTATGGAGTTCTCGATTAAATAGCTATAGCAAAGTTCTTGGAATTATTTACAAAAGATTAATTTAAATATTTTTCAGGTATGAAATGATTGGAATGATATATGTATAAAAGATTAATCTATAAATAGAGAAAGATTTGAAATCCTGCCGTGGATTAATTTGACTATTATTCATATATAAAAATATCCTCTGGAATCATTCGAATGATAGATAAAACATTAATCTATTGAAAGAATAAGTTTAGATATTCTGCAGTGGATTAATTTGACTATTATTAAGGTTTGAAAATATTGCCACAAATCATTGGAATGATAGATAAAAGATTAATCTATTGATGGAGTAAGTTTTAATATTTTGCAGTGGATTAATTTGAATATTATAGAGACATAAAAATATTGCCTGAAATCATTGCAATGATAGATAAAAGATTGATCTATTGATAGAGCAAGTTTAGATATTTATAGAGTGAATTAATGTTTATAAAATTCGTGAAAATATTGCCAGAAATCATTGCAATGATAGATAAATGATTAGTCTATAGAAAGAGAAACTTTTGATATTCTGCAGTGGATTAATTTGACTATTATCCAAGTAAGAAAAAATTGCCACAAATCATTGGAATGATAGATAAAAGATTAATCTGTTGATAGAGCAAGTTTAGATATTTATAGAGTGGATTAATGTGACCATTATTGAGATATGTTTATAAAATTCATGAAAATGTTGCCAGAAATTATAGGATTGATGGATAAAAGATTAATTTCGAGTAAGTTTAGATATCCTGCAGTGACAAATTCAGCAAATATCTTCACATCTTATTTATTGTAGCTACACATTCATTGCCGCCTGTGAAGTAGAAACTATCTGTCTGCGGGATTAACAGCTCAGACAGCAGGTTGAAGGTGATTCACCTTGGCAGTAATTCAACGTGTATAGACTTTAATATGAAAACATGCCAGCTAGATTATCCTTAGAGCTTATATGTGTGTGTGTTTGTGTGTGTATGCCTAGAGCTTGGTAAAAGCTGCAATCAATTCAATTCATGTCATATGTGTGTGCCAGGCCCTGGCAATGGGGAACAGAAATTCCGAAATAAATAACTCATAAATATCTAGGCATGAGCTCGCATTTGGCTTACAAGAGAAACAGATATGTGTGTGTGTGTGTGTGTGTACATAATCCTTACAAACGAAGACATTTATTTTGCCTTTAGAAAAGACAGGATTTCAGTTTGATGATGATATGTCAAGCAGCTGGATATCGTGTGTGTGTGTGTGGGTGTCCTTGAGGATGTGTTAAGAGTACGCGTGTTAATTTCTATAAGTCCTTAGTGCCGGAATTCAATTAGCCAAACACTTTTGTGTACTTTTTTTTAATTGAACTTCCGTACAAAGTGTGGGAAACAGCTAAAAATATGCATAGATACATAAATTTCATGGCATTCGTAGACAGTCTGAATATTCTGTATGAGTAGCTCAACCATTTTTGAGTTTTTAATGAAATTCTTGAAAGTCTTCCAAGAAAGAAAGAAATCTGTGCGCGTGTATGTGAAGGCCCCGCCCATTTTTTTTTTTTTTTTTTTTGGAGGTACTTGCCGTGTGATGATGGTCGATTAGATGATGATGATGATGGAATTTGGTGGTATGATACGATTGCTGGTAATACGAGCATAGCTTGAACAGATGCGACAGAGCCGGGAACAGGAAGAGCAGGAACTTCAGGAGTAACTTCTTGGCCGCCCCAACACCAATGACAATTGGTAGTAACCAGAATAACTTGATCTTGATGATTTTGATGATTAGCAGCAAGGCCAGAAATGATAGCAACAATTTGCTGCGTAGAAATTTTTCTAAGGAAACGAAAGTACGAAAGTTGTCCAAGATAAATATATATACATACATAAACTGATGTGTGTGTGTGTTTGTGTGTTTTTTTTTTTTTTTTACATTTCACTCGCATTGCATTTTCGGCAACAGGTTGAAATTATTTAAATGCATATTCGCAAATTGCCAGCAAGAGGAGGAGAGTGAAAGCGAAACTTCTCTAAATGATGGAGTGAGTCTCTCACTATATTACTTACGTATTTTCTTCATGATTATCTTGCCAGCCAGGCGGGCTTGGACTTCCTGCTTTGGTATTAGCTCCAGCTTGGCAATGATTCCATTGCCTTCGATGGCCCGCGGCGATATACGAAATGTGGCACCATCAAACATGACTTCTGGCAGATCCACCTCAAGATCATGTGTCATGGCAAATTTGATGCTTTTGCCATAGAGTGCATTGGTCACTTCCTCGATGGGGCTATCCGGGGTGGCTAAAAATAAATAGACGTGTTAATTATATGAGTGACATTTTTGGGGCAATGAAAGTTGCACTGAGAACAAGTTCTAGAATTGATTGGTTTTACTTTTGCTTGAATTTTACTCTGTTTGATTTCAATTTTTGTTTTCGTTGTGTTAATGTCTCTTCTTGCTGTCGATTATTTAACATTTAACTAGCTTGATTGTTGTAGATGTGTTTTTTTTTTTTTCGTTTATTTCTTGTTATTTAACTTCTTTTGCTAGAGAGCAGAGCTATTGGGCGCGTAATTGAGCGCAGTCAACGCGCCGTGACTCACATGAATGAGAGATCGGAGCTATGGCAACGCATATCTTTTTCTTCTTTTCATTTTTATTTCTTTTTTTTTTTATTTTTTGTTAACATAAAATCAAATCAAAACTCAGCAAGTGAAAGTTGCTAGCGCGCGGTTTGAACGTGCCGTGTAAAAAAAAAAAAAAAGGTAAACAAAATGAAGCAAAAGAATCGAATGTTAAAGCGCAGATGTGAAAACTGATACATAAACTGAAAATAAAAGCAGCTCAGAGAGAGAGAAAGAGAGAGCGACAAGGGCTATGACCAAGCTTACATAAGAGGTTTTTTGCCTATTAAATCAGAATGATGTGAACATGACTTACCGGCTCGCCCTTCATGGGGCACATGATTCATTTCATCCTTGCTGTGTGTCGCCTCGGCATATTGAACTTGATTCTTGAAAAATTTCAATCGCTGTGTCACATTCACATCCTGCAGATCTAGAGCATCGTTCAGATAGCCGTAGACATTTTTTTGAAAGCACGAGATATCCGGCTTAGTGTAACAATCACGTATAATGCCATCCCAGAGATCATTGCCGCTGGAGAAGCGACGAGCGAAACGCAGCAATAGGGAATCGGTGCTGGCTGGTCGCTTCCTCACTTCCTCCGCATCTTTGGTCGCATTCACCACAGGTTGCCAGTCTTCCTGTCCTGGCACCTCTGTCGTCGTCGTCGTCGTGTCCACCGTGTGAGGCATTAAAGGTGTCGTCGATCGTCTCATGTTTATTGCAGTAAATCCATCCGCTTTGGCGGCCACCTCGTGGGGCAGCTCGATTAGGCAGAGCATGGCCAGAAGCAGTAGAAACCAAGTGTTGTTTGATTTGACCATGGCTGGGTGGCAAATGCGATTTCTATTTCTATTACTCTGCTTAGAGGATGTGCTTTGGCTCTCACTTCTTGTCCAATTATGGGCCATCCAGTTTTTTTTCAGCATTTTCAATTTCACCAAGTGATGGGATGGCTGTGGCTGTGGCTGGAACTGATTAGCACTTGGTTAATAGAACCGCCAATTTGCACCTTCGACCTGCTGCAAATTGCTGCTTGTTGTGGGAGGGCTTTTGGTTTTGTTTTTGCAATTTATGTGTCTATTTGGATGCGCTTGACTGGCTGACTGACTGTCTGATTGTTAATTTAACTGGGCTACGTGCCCCTTGGGGGCGACTCTCGGTCTCTGGAGAGAATGGCAAAGTTTGACAAAAATCAATTTATGAGCCAAAAACCCGATTAGCACGCAAACACAATTCCATTGAATTCCATTGATGGTTTGATTTCGACCAAGCACACACACACAGAGGCACTCTTTATTTTGTTTGTTTTTTTTTTCGTTTTTTTTATTGTGCTTTCTTCCACTTTTTCTTTTGTGTTGAAAAAATTTCGCTGTTGCATTTAGCACATTTTCTATTTACTTAAGATACTCCAAACCGGCAATAATATAACAAGGCAAAATAAACCGAACTAAAAGAGCTGCTGCTGCTGCTGCTATCTGCAATTACTTCATCCGAATGCTAGTCACACCTACGGTCTAACGGTTCACTCGTATTTCGCTTGACTCTACGTGACTCTAGATCGTCTCGTGTGCGCATGCGTGCGCGTCTGACCAACAACTGACTCTTAGACCGTTCGCAGTGCCAGCCAAGATCATGGCCGTGGCCGCGTCTCCAGTCGTTTTGCGAGTCGCTCACTCGTTTCGTTCAGTCGCTGAGTCGCTCAGTTGTTCAGGTTTCGTTGAGATTGTCGTTCAAAATTTTTGCATTGCTCTGCGTACCTTGTCTCTTCCTATGCACTTATTGCAAGTCACTTCGCTTCGCGTTGCGTTGCTCTGCGTTGATATGGTCTTCTGGTTAACTTTTCCAAGATTCTTCCGCTAACTGTAGCCAGTTGCTTGCTGGGTTTTTCCTCAACGTTGAAAGTTGCTTAGCCGCCAAAGCCTAACTTTGTTTATATTTTCCAGTTAGGTTTGATTGTTTTCAAGTGCAGTTTTGTCTGGCGCTCTGTTGTTGTTGTTGTCGGACGAGTTTTTCTTCAAAGACAATAAGTCTATGAGATGATTTTTAGCTTGTTTGTATAGACACACATATTGGCTTTGCATATTAGCCTCACTCTTTGGCTAACTAAAGACCACTATGAAATTTTAATGGTTCGGGAATTGGGGTAAACTCCCGTAGATTTTCAAAATTTATATTTTTTGATTTTGTTAGATTTTATGAGAGAATTAAGTCTTTTTCCAGGTTTTTTCATGTCACTTCTTGACGATTACATATATAAATTATGTAAATTAGTTGTACTTTAATTTTAATGATTAAATTTGAAATACTAGAAAAAACATAGCAGTTTGTAAATTAAATTTTAATGATAAAATTGGTCCAAAAATTGATCGCACTAGATTTAATAAGAGAAGTATGTCTGTTTCTGTGTGTTTTTATGTCACTTCTTGACGATTACACATATAAATTATGTCGGTAATATTAAATTAGTTTTACTTTCGTTTTAATAATTAAATTTGAAATACTAGAAAAAAGCATAGCAGCTTGTAAATCAAATTTTGATGATACAATTGGTCCAAAAATTGATCGTACTAGATTTTAAAAGAAAAGTATGTCTGTTTCTATGTGTTTTTATGTCACTTCTTGACGATTACACATATAAATTATGTCGGTAATATTAAATTAGTTGTACTTTATCTTTAATAATTAAATTTGAAATACTAGAAAAAACATAGCAGCTTTTAAATAAAATTTTATTGATAAAATTGGTCTAAAAATTGATTTTAATAGTTTATAAATCCAATTAATTTGACCAATTTTTAGAAGAAAAATTTATTCACGTGGAATTGCGTGAAAATTTATAGAACTTTGTAGATTTATGATGTCATTAGCCTTTTGTAAAGAATTTTTAATCCAAAAATTGCTTTTAAAATATTAAAAATCCAATTAACTTAACCGATTTTCAAAAGAAAATTAATTCTTGTGAAATCGCATGAAATTTGATTGAACTTTGTGGATTTCTGATGTCATTAGCTTCTTGTATAGAATTATTGGTCCAAAAATTGTTTTTAAAAGTTTATAGATCCAATTAATTTGCCCAATTTCCAGAAGAAAATTAATTCCTGTGAAATGGCATGAAAATTGGTAGATTTATGTCATTAGCTTCTTATATATAACCTTTACAATCCTTGATTAAGTCTCAATATCTAAATTTTGTCTATAACAAACTCAAAAGTATATATTTTCGATTCGAGTTCGACTGTTTTATTTGATAGAGAAAAACATGCTAGGTAGAAAATATCGTAACGATTGGTAAACTGACAATGAAAAGTGAAAATCACTTAAATTTAAATATATATCTGCTTAAAAAAAGATTTTGGTTACGCCCAAGCAAACGTTTTTTTTTCAATAAAGATGTAAATTATTATCATCACAATAAAAAAACGGGGGCGAAAGCACACGTGTAACATAGATAGATATGAATCTCATATCGAGGACATACTAATTTATTTAATGAAATTTTGTTTTTTCCACCTTACTTAACGCCATTTCTATTCAGTCTCAATTACCCACTTGGCAGTTGTTAATAGGCCAAAGGCAGTTCTTTTATTTCCATTCATGCATATGTCGGGGCATTGGCAGACATCTTGATATAATCTGCATTGCCATTTATAATGTCTATAACATAATCAATTATACTAAATTACGTACACAGCTGCAGACACACACACACACACGCAGCAAGCAGTGTTTGAGTTATGATTATTATTTTTAATGAGCTCGCTTGTTGAGCTCCGGCCACAGTACGTATGCGTAACATTTTTCAAAATGACATATGCTTTAAGTTATGACAACGACGACGACGCATTTGGTTGTTTTTTTTTTTTTCTTATGTGTTGTTATGGCTTTTCGTATTAAACATATTCTATTAAAGTGCCAAGTCGGCTTATATCATGCCAAACAGAAATAGCCATAAAAACACACACACACACAGAGAGAAAAACACAATTGCAATAAAGTACTTGGGCTAGCAAACTAGTTTTCCATCCCAAGAGAGGTAGGAGGGGTGGAGGGGGGGATTAGAAGAACCGACAATGAACCATATGATGTAAGAGAAGTTTTTTTTTGGAGTTCAGACAAAGTCAGAGACCTAGACCGTTAGGTGTCTCCAAGGGTTAGTGAGCTCCAAGAGCTCAGAGGAGAACAAGAACTAAGTACAATCACAATTCATATGAATAAGTATCTTTATATTTATTTATTTATGGCTGTCTTATATAAATTATGAGATTTATTTGTTTAGTCAAGGCTTTCACTGCAAATGCGATTTATTTTTTTTTGGTTTCTTTTTGTTTATAATGATTCCATTACATCTAATCTTAATGGCACTAGCGAGCCAGATTACATTTTGGTAACAAGCTTTCGCCTGTTGTGCTCTGCGACAGCATTTCTCAGAGATTTTTATTGCATTTTTATGTGACAATTTCAGAAGACTCAAAAACACACACACACTCAAACTCTTGGCCGTTTATCAGGTTCATTTGTTTGAGAAGTTATTATGTAAAAAATCATTGTATCTGTCGAGGAACTTTCAATTTCAACAGTCGACTTAGTGAATGTATCTAATAGATTACTAATTTCTCTTTATGCGTGTCAGTCGATTTTTAAGCGCTATATTCGTGCAAATATTTCTCATAAATTATGTCTAGCTTGGGCTAAGCTGAGCTTTTTTTTATTTGCTTTTGAGAGAAATCTAGTATATGGGGAGCAAATTCACTTTCATTGCGGTTAACCAACTCGACTAACTGATGGCTTATTAAATCCAATTAGATTGAATTTGTATGTGCAAAGGTGTGCAACGAAATGTATTTTATTGGTAGCAAAAAATAAATACACAAACTCTTCTTTTTTTCTCACTTGGATAATATGCCATTAAAAATTCAGGTTTCATATCTATTTTAATAGCAATGCGGTTTATGCTTGATTGATTTCTTATAATCTCCAATTTAATCGATTGTATTGATTTCCAAAACGGTGCTAAACTTGAAGGTTTTATTACTGCGAGTTTACTTTCTTTTTTCGCTCTTAATTTGTGCTTTAGAACAAAATACCGCCTTGCACGCCATGTAAACACACACGTGTTTGCTTACACACAGGCAATTAATTGGTATTCTAATGTAGACGCCTTCTAACAAATTGCTTCGTGGCTGTGTGTATTAGAGCGCGAGTCGAGATTCCCATCTGGCATGCGCTAATAATTCAAGTGTACTTCTTACTACACTACCTTAAGAACTTCATTAAGCCAAATGCAGGTTGAGAAATTTCACTTTTTTTTACACACGAAAATTTGCTTCGTTGCAGGCGACAACAGGTTTTTTTAAGAGCCGCAGCATCTCGAGTTTGGCAACCAGTTGTAAAACCAACTGTTGGATATATTTTTTTTCTTCCTCCTTTTTACGTTTTTGTTGGTCATTCAGTCAGGCAGTTAGTTGGTTAGTTGGCTTGCAATTTGAAAACTAGGTCAAATATTTGCATTCACAGAGGCAATCATCGAGCGGCATTATGAATTGGCGGCTTTTACTTGCGAACAAAACTAAACTAAACTAAATTAACTAACTTGTTGGCGCCGGTCGTTATTCAGAGACAGATACATATGTACAACATCCAATTAACACATAATTCTCTGTGTACATTTTTGGTGTTGCGTGACGTCTAAGCAATTAGCTGGACTTTCGCTCTCGGTTTTCATAAAACTAACAAATTTTCACAAATCATATTAAGAATTAATCTTTGCCGCATTGTTTTTTGTCTTTCACTTTTACGGTAGTCGTTGTTGTTGTTGTTGTTGATGATGTTGGTGTTGGTGTTGTTGCCGCCGCGGCGCGTTAAACGTTCGACGTGTAGCGTTAAAAACCAACTGAGTTGAGGTGCAAAGATATTACCAACTTGGGACTGACTTGGGTGAACGTCAACGAGAAGAAAGAGAGAGAGAGAGAGAGGGAGAAAGCATTTCACCACAAGCCCAAAAGTATGCAAAGTTATTTCTAATATAAATCTGTTTATTTCGTGGTAATTGTCTCATTCTCAAGGCTAACTAAGGTTTCTGCTGCCAAATGAACACTTGGCATTGGATTGATCTCCGTTTTGTTGGGTTGCCCAAACAATTTCTCTTTCCATGCCTCAATAATCTTATGCTTCTGATGGCCATTTGTGGAATCTGTGGAATCTGTCTCCTGCGTGGAGTTTTTGTTGAACTTTTGTTTCCATTCATCGAAGAAATGCTTTTTGGGAATGTCTTCTTCTGTAGTTGTGGTCTCAGCTGTTGGCACTTCGGTGACTGTTGTCGATGGTTTTGTCCATTTCTCTTTAATATGTGTTCGGTTCTGCCAATTCCCTTTCCATTCTTTAAAGATATTTTGCCTGACAGGATTTTCTTCTGTGTCATTTAAACGTTGTTTATCCCATTTCTGTTGCCAGCCTCCATGACGTTCCTGGCTCTCCACATTAGCTGAATTTTTAGTTCCAGTTTTTCTCTTTGGCGAATAAGGTTGTGGAACGGGTACGAAGTAAGGAACGTAAACAGGTATTGGATAGTAAATAGGTGGCATATAAGGTGATTGGAGAGAGGATAAAGCTAAAATGGATGACAACGAGGAACCAGATTGTTGGAGAGGATTAGGATAAGAGGACAATAACTGTGCTAGAGATGGTGAAGCATTTAGAGTGTTGGCTTTTGGAGGTTTGTGCACGATTACACGGTGGCCATGGTGGCAATCCGATGATGCTGCATGTAAGGGCTTCGCAGGCTTCATGGCATCTGCTCCAGCTGGTTCTTCCTTCTCTGGCTCATAGGTGGTAGCTTCCATTTCCTTTAACTCTTGATTCGGTTGTGTTTCCACCTCGTCTGCCTTCGCAGTGAAGATCCATGACGCACAGAGTAATAGAAGAATGGCTGAAGGAGAATTTAAATTGTGATCCACATTCATTTAATGCAATTTTTTCCTTACCTCCACAATAAATCTTCATGGCGAATCGAAAGACACTAAACTTCAGCAGCGACTTGTCTTCTTTTATATCTTTCAATCGAAATATAGGTCAATAGAATGGAGAAGATCCATGAATTTGCTAATTAAAAATTTGCACGTGTTTTTAGAGAAAGAAATTTAATTGACCGATATTGATCTGCTAATTAGAAACACAAAAAGCATATCTAGAAATTCAAAAATCATAAAAATTGACAAAAATTTTGTCATTCTTTATTCGCAACATTTGAAGCACAATTGGATATTTGATATAAGTTTACTTAATTATGAGAAGGTCGATTATGCAGATGCCCAAATGGACGCCATTTATTGTTGTTATATTGTCCATGATGTTGCCACAAGTGGGGATGTTTCTTGTGCTTCCAGAGATGATGTTTTCTCTTTATTTTCGGATCAATTGTAGTAGAAGTCGATGAGGTCGGAATGGCAGTAGATGTTGTCGGATCTCTTGTTGTTGGAGGTGATGTTGGAAGGGCAGTAGATGTTGTTGGATCTGTTGTAGTCGGCGCTGATGCAACCGCAGTGGAAGTTGTTCCTTCTGTTGTCGTTGTAGACGGTGATGTCGGAAGGGCAGTAGATGTTGTTGGCTCTGTTGCAGTCGGCGATGTTGCAACTGCAGTGGAAGTTGTTCCTTCTGTTGTCGTTGTAGTCGGTGATGTCGGAAGGGCAGTAGATGTTGTTGGCTCTGTTATAGTTGGCGATGTTGCAACTGCAGTGGAAGTGGTTCCTTCTGTTGTCGTTGTAGTCGGTGATGTCGGAAGGGCAGTAGATGTTGTTGGCTCTGTTGTAGTCGGCGATGTTGCAACTGCAGTGGAAGTGGTTCCTTCTGTTGTCGTTGTAGTCGGTGATGTCGGAAGGGCAGTAGATGTTGTTGGATCTGTTGTAGTCGGTGATGTTGCAACTGCAGTGGAAGTAGTTCCTTCTGTTGTCGTTGTAGTCGGTGATGTCGGAAGGGCAGTAGATGTTGTTGGATCTGTTGTAGTCGGCGATGTTGCAACTGCAGTGGAAGTGGTTCCTTCTGTTGTCGTTGTAGTCGGTGATGTCGGAAGGGCAGTAGATGTTGTTGGATCTGTTGTAGTCGGTGATGTTGCAACTGCAGTGGAAGTTGTTCCTTCTGTTGTCGTTGTAGTCGGTGATGTCGGAAGGGCAGTAGATGTTGTTGGCTCTGTTGTAGTCGGCGATGTTGCAACTGCAGTGGAAGTGGTTCCTTCTGTTGTCGTTGTAGTCGGTGATGTCGGAAGGGCAGTAGATGTTGTTGGCTCTGTTGTAGTCGGTGATGTTGCAACTGCAGTGGAAGTAGTTCCTTCTGTTGTCGTTGTAGTCGGTGATGTCGGAAGGGCAGTAGATGTTGTTGGATCTGTTGTAGTCGGCGATGTTGCAACTGCAGTGGAAGTTGTTCCTTCTGTTGTCGTTGTAGTCGGTGATGTCGGAAGGGCAGTAGATGTTGTTGGATCTGTTGTAGTCGGCGATGTTGCAACTGCAGTGGAAGTGGTTCCTTCTGTTGTCGTTGTAGTCGGTGATGTCGGAAGGGCAGTAGATGTTGTTGGCTCTGTTGTGGTCGGTGATGTTGCAACTGCAGTGGAAGTAGTTCCTTCTGTTGTCGTTGTAGTCGGTGATGTCGGAAGGGCAGTAGATGTTGTTGGATCTGTTGTAGTCGGCGATGTTGCAACTGCAGTGGAAGTTGTTCCTTCTGTTGTCGTTGTAGTCGGTGATGTCGGAAGGGCAGTAGATGTTGTTGGATCTGTTGTAGACGGCGATGTTGCAACCGCAGTGGAAGTGGTTCCTTCTGTTGTCGTTGTAGTCGGTGATGTCGGAAGGGCAGTAGATGTTGTTGGATCTGTTGTAGTCGGCGATGTTGCAACTGCAGTGGAAGTTGTTCCTTCTGTTGTCGTTGTAGTCGGTGATGTCGGAAGGGCAGTAGATGTTGTTGGATCTGTTGTAGTCGGCGATGTTGCAACTGCAGTGGAAGTCGTTCCTTCTGTTGTCGTTGTAGTCGGTGATGTCGGAACTGCAGTTGATGTTGTTGCGACTGTGGTTGTTGCTGCAGTAGTTGGTGTTGTTGTCGTATCTGCAACTGCAGTTGATGTTGTTGCGACTGTGGTTGTTGCTGCTGTGGTTGGTGTTGTTGTCGTATCTGCAACTGCAGTTGATGTTGTTGCGACTGTGGTTGTTGCTGCTGTAGTTGGTGTTGTTGTCGTATCTGCAACTGCAGTTGATGTTGTTGCGACTGTGGTTGTTGCTGCCGTGGTTGGTGTTGTTGTCGTATCTGCAACTGCAGTTGATGTTGTTGCGACTGTGGTTGTTGCTGCTGTGGTTGGTGTTGTTGTCGTATCTGCAACTGCAGTTGATGTTGTTGCGACTGTGGTTGTTGCTGCCGTGGTTGGTGTTGTTGTCGTATCTGCAACTGCAGTTGATGTTGTTGCGACTGTGGTTGTTGCTGCTGTGGTTGGTGTTGTTGTCGTATCTGCAACTGCAGTTGATGTTGTTGCGACTGTGGTTGTTGCTGCTGTGGTTGGTGTTGTTGTCGTATCTGCAACTGCAGTTGACGTTGTTGCGACTGTGGTTGTTGCTGCAGTAGTTGGTGTTGTTGTTGTATCTGCAACTGCAGTTGATGTGGTTGCGACTGTGGTTGTTGCTGCAGTAGTTGGTGTTGTTGTCGTATCTGCAACTGCAGTTGATGTTGTTGCGACTGTGGTTGTTGCTGCAGTAGTTGGTGTTGTTGTCGTATCTGCAACTGCAGTTGATGTTGTTGCGACTGTGGTTGTTGCTGCTGTGGTTGGTGTTGTTGTCGTATCTGCAACTGCAGTTGATGTTGTTGCGACTGTTGTTGTTGCTGCTGTGGTTGGTGTTGTTGTCGTATCTGCAACTGCAGTTGATGTTGTTGCGACTGTGGTTGTTGCTGCTGTGGTTGGTGTTGTTGTCGTATCTGCAACTGCAGTTGATGTGGTTGCGACTGTGGTTGTTGCTGCTGTGGTTGGTGTTGTTGTCGTATCTGCAACTGCAGTTGATGTTGTTGCGACTGTTGTTGTTGCTGCTGTGGTTGGTGTTGTTGTCGTATCTGCAACTGCAGTTGATGTGGTTGCGACTGTGGTTGTTGCTGCTGTGGTTGGTGTTGTTGTCGTATCTGCAACTGCAGTGGACGTTGGTGCGACTGTGGTTGTTGCTGCTGTGGTTGGTGTTGTTGTCGTATCTGCAACTGCAGTTGATGTTGTTGCGACTGTTGTTGTTGCTGCTGTGGTTGGTGTTGTTGTCGTATCTGCAACTGCAGTTGATGTTGTTGCGACTGTGGTTGTTGCTGCTGTGGTTGGTGTTGTTGTCGTATCTGCAACTGCAGTTGATGTTGTTGCGACTGTGGTTGTTGCTGCTGTGGTTGGTGTTGTTGTCGTATCTGCAACTGCAGTTGATGTTGTTGCGACTGTTGTTGTTGCTGCTGTGGTTGGTGTTGTTGTCGTATCTGCAACTGCAGTTGATGTTGTTGCGACTGTGGTTGTTGCTGCTGTGGTTGGTGTTGTTGTCGTATCTGCAACTGCAGTTGATGTTGTTGCGACTGTGGTTGTTGCTGCTGTGGTTGGTGTTGTTGTCGTATCTGCAACTGCAGTTGATGTTGTTGCGACTGTGGTTGTTGCTGCTGTGGTTGGTGTTGTTGTCGTATCTGCAACTGTTGTTGTCGTATCTGCAACTGCAGTTGATGTGGTTGCGACTGTGGTTGTTGCTGCTGTCGTTGGTGTTGTTGTCGTATCTGCAACTGCAGTTGATGTTGTTGCGACTGTGGTTGTTGCTGCTGTGGTTGGTGTTGTTGTCGTATCTGCAACTGCAGTTGATGTTGTTGCGACTGTGGTTGTTGCTGCTGTGGTTGGTGTTGTTGTCGTGTCTGCTACTGCAGTTGATGTTGTTGCGACTGTGGTTGTTGCTGCAGTAGTTGGTGTTGTTGTCGTATCTGCAACTGCAGTTGATGTTGTTGCGACGGTGGTTGTTGCTGCTGTGGTTGGTGTTGTTGTCGTGTCTGCTACTGCAGTTGATGTTGTTGCGACTGTGGTTGTTGCTGCAGTAGTTGGTGTTGTTGTCGTATCTGCAACTGCAGTTGATGTTGTTGCGACGGTGGTTGTTGCTGCTGTGGTTGGTGTTGTTGTCGTGTCTGCTACTGCAGTTGATGTTGTTGCGACTGTGGTTGTTGCTGCAGTAGTTGGTGTTGTTGTCGTATCTGCAACTGCAGTTGATGTTGTTGCGACGGTGGTTGTTGCTGCTGTGGTTGGTGTTGTTGTCGTATCTGCAACTGCAGTTGATGTTGATGCGACGGTGGTTGTTGCTGCTGTGGTTGGTGTTGTTGGCGTATCTGCAACTGTTGTTGTCGTATCTGCAACTGCAGTTGATGTTGTTGCGACGGTGGTTGTTGCTGCTGTGGTTGGTGTTGTTGTCGTATCTGCAACTGCAGTTGATGTTGTTGCGACTGTTGTTGTTGCTGCTGTGGTTGGTGTTGTTGTCGTATCTGCAACTGCAGTTGATGTTGTTGCGACTGTTGTTGTTGCTGCTGTGGTTGGTGTTGTTGTCGTATCTGCAACTGCAGTTGATGTTGTTGCGACTGTGGTTGTTGCTGCTGTGGTTGGTGTTGTTGTCGTATCTGCAACTGCAGTTGATGTTGTTGCGACTGTGGTTGTTGCTGCTGTGGTTGGTGTTGTTGTCGTATCTGCAACTGCAGTTGATGTTGTTGCGACTGTTGTTGTTGCTGCTGTGGTTGGTGTTGTTGTCGTATCTGCAACTGCAGTTGATGTTGTTGCGACTGTGGTTGTTGCTGCTGTGGTTGGTGTTGTTGTCGTATCTGCAACTGCAGTTGACGTTGTTGCGACTGTGGTTGTTGCTGCAGTAGTTAGTGTTGTTGTTGTATCTGCAACTGCAGTTGATGTGGTTGCGACTGTGGTTGTTGCTGCAGTAGTTGGTGTTGTTGTCGTATCTGCAACTGCAGTTGATGTGGTTGCGACTGTGGTTGTTGCTGCTGTGGTTGGTGTTGTTGTCGTATCTGCAACTGCAGTTGATGTGGTTGCGACTGTTGTTGTTGCTGCTGTGGTAGGTGTTGTTGTCGTATCTGCAACTGCAGTTGATGTTGTTGCGTCTGGTGTTGTTGCTGCTGTGGTTGGTGTCGTTGTCGCCTCTGCAACTGCTGTTGATGTGGATACTGTTGTTGTTGTGGTTGTAGTTGGTGCTGCAACTACTTCATCATCTTGTATATTCCTTAATGTTTCGATCGTATTTTCATGGAATTGTACCATGGGATACGACCAACTAATTGTTAAACTGGACAATAGCATCGCTATTCCGATCACAGTTCTATTAGGGATATTTCCTCGACGTTTTCGTGGTCGTTCCATTTGCGTATTTTACAGCGACTTAAGCGCCAGGCCAGATAGCCGATCGCCTTTATATGAATCTCCGAACTGGAGCAATCGATTAGAATACAATTAAGAAGATTTCCAGGAGAAAGTCTAGCTTATATTTTTTTTAGTATATTTTCAAATTCAACACAGTCGCTTTTGGGTGCTAATTAAATCGCGGTTTTTTGGAGTTGACCTCCCTGAATATACATAGATAGCGCTTCATGTTTTGGGGACATTTATCGGCATTGTCTATAGCATCGAATCAGCTGCTCTTGCAGATTCCCATCTCATGGCAGTCTGTGTGGTAAAAGATTAATTTAAACTACTAAATTGGCTCACTCGAAGCTATTGGGACTTACGAATTTGCTAATCAGCAGTAGACCAATAAAATTTTGATTTTATTTAAACTAATTATATTATTTTTATTAGCTGAAATGTAAATGCGTTTATGGTCACTTCCTTAGGAGCAACTCATCATATTCTGTGGGGTATTTATTATTATTGCTTAAAACATTGATGATAATTCTCAATGGGAGTTGAATTTTTTGCCCCACTGTAACATTAAGTTCCCTTATATAACTAAAAATAAATTCTTTCTCTTTGCTCAATTTTAACACTGTATTTCATAATAAATAAATAAATTAAACGGTTTAGGATATATGCAAAATATCAACTACAACTTTTGCAGCTGGCTAGGCTGCTGCTGCTGCAGATTCAAGGATCTGGCATAACCGCCATAACCATATCCACTTGCACTTCCTCCTCCGCCAGCAGCCCCAAAGTGAGCGTTGTGTGCATGGCCATCCTCATGGCTGACAGAGTGGGAATGGCTGGAGGTGTAGATGGGTTTGGCAACTATCTCATATGTGGTCGATTTGCCACCACCGCCAGCCAAACTCTTTAGGCCCAGGACACCAGAAAGTGTCAGTGCCATCAGAGCGGTCATCAAAGCCTTGCCAGCCATCAGAGCAATGGCTCCAAATCCCATTGCCATCAGCATGCCCTTCATCATGACTCCAGCTGCCAGAAGGGCTTCCAATCCACCTTTTTTGCCAAATTTGTGCTTTCGTCCCTCTACCAAGGATTTGTCATCAAGCAAACGAAAGCGAAGGTAGCGTGTCTTTAGAAGATTCTCCAGTTTGGCCAGTATATAACCATTGAGCCGTGTATTGGGATCACTGGGATAGCTGCGTGCCACCTCTGGAAGATTTTCAAAACTTATTAACCGAGCAACCAGTCGAATTGCAACCACTTACCAGCCATTAATTCCGAGGTCTTCAGTTCTGTGGCATTCTCATCTTTGATTACACTAACACCGGGCAGAAAATTTAGTTCCTCTTGCTCGGCTAGTCTCTCCATTATCTTGACCAGCTCTATTTTCAAGCACATCCAGCTAAATGGTGACTTCTCACACTCATTCATTGGGGCGTCCATTTTTTGGGGCTGCTTCAAGGTTTCCACCTGGACGGGTGATGGCTCCGTGGATGGGACATTTGCTGCCTGGGCATATTTGCACATGAAAGCGAACAGGGCTAAATAAAATAAATACTCCAAGGTCTTGAGCAGCAACATCTTTTGGTATGACGAACGTCTAATGATTCGGGAGCTGTATGAACGACTGCAACTTCTCATTTTTATGGTTTAGCTTTTTATACCCATTTTTCCATTACCATTACCATTTCCCTTTCACTATACGCACCCAAATCCAATGCTTCGTTTAAGGTGCTTGTCTGTAGGTCTGTGTCTTGTTGTGCTTTTCTAATTACCCCAGCGATTTGTGGTCGAAATTCTTCCCAGCGTCAGTCATCTGCGTCCAACCGAACGACTGGGCTGAGCTGGGCTGGACTGGGCCGGCGAAATGGGCGGCACTTTCGCTTTCCTCTGCGGCCAGGGGCCAGTGTAGCGAATCGTTCGGTTAATTCTGTCACCAAAAAGTTCCAGCTAATGAATTCCCAGAGAGTAAAAGAAAACTCGCAGATATCAGCATAATTACCAGGGAGATAAAACGTCGCGTGCCCTCCGCTTCCATAAATTAAGTCGCAGCATTTTTTGTCCAGCAAATTTTTGGGCTAACTAAATATTCGTTGTTAATTATGACTACATTTTCATTTGCCAGACACTTGGACACTTTCTTCTTCGTAGACAAAACAAAACTGTTGTTTTTGCTTAGTGACTTGAATTTTTATGAAATCTAAATTTACTTTACCCAAATATGCAGTATTTATATTTTTTAAGTGTTCAATTCGACATTTAAGCGTCTTTTTTGTGGGCAAGGCCGGTCGATGTTTTCTTTCATAATACTTTCATTTATATAATTTCTTTCTTTACTTTTTTTAGCGACATTTTTATTAAATAGTTTTTAATGATTAAGACTTAAAAAAAGTTAGATATATAGAGGAATTGATGATGAAGTGGAAAACGCTTTAGCTCATTCAGATTATATAATATCAGCAGCTTTTCACTCAAGTCTGTTTCTTTTAATATTTACCATTTATGGATCATGGATTTCCTGATTGATTTTTCCTTTCAATGAAATAAATTTTAGTATTTAAGTCCTCGAGACTAAACAAAACTTCACAACTTTTAACTGCTTGTGTGACTTATTAAGATATAGTGGATTATGTTGTCGTTGTACATATCGGCAGGTGTGGAAAGGTAACGCATATTGGATAAGCTGTTGATGTTGTTTCTTCATCCGTTGATGTTGTGGAGGGTATTGCCGTTGCTGTAGATGTTGTTTCTTCATCCGTTGTTGTTGTGGAGGGTATTGCCGTTGCTGTAGATGTTGTTTCTTCATCCGTTGTTGTTGTGCAGGGTATTGCCGTTGCTGTAGATGTTGTTTCTTCATCCGTTGTTGTTGTGCAGGGTATTGCCGTTGCTGTAGATGTTGTTTCTTCATCCGTTGTTGTTGTGGAGGGTATTGCCGTTGCTGTAGATGTTGTTTCTTCATCCGTTGTTGTTGTGCAGGGTATTGCCGTTGCTGTAGATGTTGTTTCTTCATCCGTTGATGTTGTGCAGGGTATTGCCGTTGCTGTAGATGTTGTTTCTTCATCCGTTGTTGTTGTGCAGGGTATTGCCGTTGCTGTAGATGTTGTTTCTTCATCCGTTGTTGTTGTGGAGGGTATTGCCGTTGCTGTAGATGTTGTTTCTTCATCCGTTGTTGTTGTGCAGGGTATTGCCGTTGCTGTAGATGTTGTTTCTTCATCCGTTGTTGTTGTGGAGGGTATTGCCGTTGCTGTAGATGTTGTTTCTTCATCCGTTGTTGTTGTGGAGGGTATTGCCGTTGCTGTAGATGTTGTTTCTTCATCCGTTGTTGTTGTGGAGGGTATTGCCGTTGCTGTAGATGTTGTTTCTTCATCCGTTGATGTTGTGGATGGTATTGCCGTTGCTGTAGATGTTGTTTCTTCATCCGTTGTTGTTGTGGAGGGTATTGCCGTTGCTGTAGATGTTGTTGCTTCCTCCGTTGTTGTTGTAGAGGGTATTGCCGTTGCTGTAGATGTTGTTGCTTCATCCGTTGTTGTTGTGCAGGGTATTGCCGTTGCTGTAGATGTTGTTTCTTCATCCGTTGTTGTTGTGGAGGGTATTGCCGTTGCTGTAGATGTTGTTTCTTCATCCGTTGATGTTGTGGAGGGTATTGCCGTTGCTGTAGATGTTGTTTCTTCATCCGTTGATGTTGTGGATGGTATTGCCGTTGCTGTAGATGTTGTTTCTTCATCCGTTGTTGTTGTGGAGGGTATTGCCGTTGCTGTAGATGTTGTTTCTTCATCCGTTGTTGTTGTGGAGGGTATTGCCGTTGCTGTAGATGTTGTTTCTTCATCCGTTGTTGTTGTGGAGGGTATTGCCGTTGCTGTAGATGTTGTTTCTTCATCCGTTGTTGTTGTGCAGGGTATTGCCGTTGCTGTAGATGTTGTTTCTTCATCCGTTGTTGTTGTGGAGGGTATTGCCGTTGCTGTAGATGTTGTTGCTTCATCTGTTGTTGTTGTAGAGGGTATTGCCGTTGCTGTAGATGTTGTTGCTTCATCCGTTGTTGTTGTTGAGGGTATTGCCGTTGCTGTAGATGTTGTTGCTTCATCCGTTGTTGTTGTAGAGGGTATTGCCGTTGCTGTAGATGTTGTTGCTTCATCCGTTGTTGTTGTGCAGGGTATTGCCGTTGCTGTAGATGTTGTAGCTTCGGTTGGTGTTGTTGTCGACGCTGTTGCCACTGCAGTAGATGTTGTCGCTTCGGTTGTTGTCGTTGTGGACGGTGTAGCCAACGCAGTGGATGTTGTAGCTACGGTTGTTGTTGTGGTAGACGGTGTTGCCACTGCTGTAGATGTTGTTGCTACGGTTGTTGTTGTTGTCGACAGTGTTGCCACTGCTGTAGATGTTGTTGCTTCGATTATTAATGCGAATGATGCCGGTGCAACTGCAGTAGATGTCGTTGGCTCTTTTGGTGTTGTTCTCGTAGTGGTCGGATTAGTTATCGTTGTTGTAGTAGTGGGGTGTCCCTGGTCGCCCGTGTTGTACCTGTTGTGCAGCTTCTTTCTTATATTTTCCCCCAATGTATGTGGCCTCTGATTGTGGACATAGAAAAAGTGGTCTCTATTACCTTGCAATTGTCCTTGATGCTGATGAAGTGGAAAACGCTTTAGCTCATTCAGATTAGACTCTTTTCCAATATCCAAGTAATCCATATTCCCATTTTCTATATCGCTTATCATAATAGAGTTTTCATGCTCGATAGGATAAAGCCAAACCGGAGATACGACCAGCGCAATCAAAACGAAAAGTTTCGTTGCTAAATTTTCAAAACCCCTTCGAATACTCTGCATATTTTGTTCAAACTAACAGAGATAAGCGTGAAGTGAGCCTTTTATAAGTAAATCCAAGAAGTGGGTCATTTAATTAGGAAGAAGATCGAGTGGAAAATATTATTTAAAGTCATCGGTGCTAATTGAATTTAGCCAACTGGTTTTTTGAACGTTTCTATAAATATATTCCTCTAACCACAACAGCAACATTAATGAGAACTATTGCAAATTTTGCTGAATATTCTTTATTATCGAATTCGAAACTATAAACAAGGAATTTTGATTAATTTAAAATAAATAATGGTAATATTAAGAGATGTTTCAATCATTGTTTGCTGTTAGTTTGCGGCTGTTGGCACAGCGGTTGACGTGGTTTGTGCTCCTGTCGATGTCGGAATTGCTGTCGATGTGGGAATGGCTGTAGAGGTTGGAATCGCTGTCGAAGTCGGAATGGCTGGGGAGGTTGGAATCGCTGTCGATGTCGGAATGGCTGGGGAGGTTGGAATCGCTGTCGATGTGGGAATCGCTGGGGAGGTTGGAATCGCTGTCGATGTGGGAATCGCTGGGGAGGTTGGGATCGCTGTCGATGTGGGAATGGCTGGGGATGTATTCGGTGGTGGTGGTGGCGGTGGTGGTTTTGGTGGCTCAGTGCTTGTCCTGTAGCCTAACTTGTTCCTGAATTTATTGCCCCATTGAAGTAGACCTTCCGGAAAGCGTTTAAGTTGACTGGAATCGGAATCAATTGTTCCCTCCACATGTTCCTTTGTATATTCGACTTGCAACACAGGCGAATCCTGGTCATCAACAGGATATGCCCAATTGGCTGATACAAGAAACGCGGCAATAAGCGCAATTTTCATATACGATCTACTAGAACCGATGTGTAGGCTTGCCATTTTGGATTATACTAAAATTTGCCTTTGGCTGGTCCATTTTATAGTCGCGTTAGAAAGCGGTCTTTTCGATTAGATTGCAATTAGGAAGAATTCGCGGAGAAATTGACTAGTTTTTTATCTCAAAATTGTATAATGGTTTGCGTGAATTAATAATTAATACAAATTAGTGTTAATTTAATTAATTTTTTGCCAATATGATTTAGTGCCACTTGAATGTGTCGCTGGTTTTCTACAGTTTGCATAGGAAATATTTTTATACCCTAGCAGAGGGTATTTCAAAAATTGGTCAGATGAATGAATCGTTTCCGACCCTATAAAGTATATATATTCTTGATCAGCAAGAGAATACGAGTTGATATAGCCATGTTCGTTTGTCCGTCTGTCATTTAGTCCGTCTGGTGCTATGCAAACTAATTTGTATATAAGCTTTTTTATCCCACAAGCAGCTAATGTGCAATTTTCAAAAAGATCGGATCACTATATCATATAGCTTGCATAGGAACCATTGGTCAAAAATGGAGTTTTAGATCAATGACTTCGTTATTTTTTACGGGATTATCATGAAACTTAATATTTTGCAGTTTAATATATATCTAAAGGTTCGTGCTAAATTTTATCAAGATCAGACTACTGTATCATATAGCTTTCATAGGAACGATCGGACCAAAAATAGTTTTGCTTCTAAAAATTTGCTTATTTCTTGAAGGATTGTCACCAAACTTAATAATTTACATTTACACATAATAAATTATAATCCTGCTAAATTTTATCAAAATCGGATGACTATAGCATATAGCTCCCATAGGAACGATCGGACCAAAAATAGTTTTGCTTCTAACATTTTGTATTATTTCTTGAACGATCGTCACCAAACTTAAATTTGATCAAAATCGGATGACTATATCTTATAGCTGTCATAGAAACATATAAAACAATTGCACATGGATGGATACTGATTTCTACTGAAAGGTTTTTTACATTTAGCTAACTCTATTAAGGCATTGAGTAACTCAAGAACTTGCAAGGGTATACAAACTTCGGCATATGCGAAGTTAGTTTCTTTGATATTTTTGTAAATAAAATTTCCAGTTTTGTTTTTTTGTTTTGCTTTTCATGAATCATTTTTATTCAATTGCTATTAAATTATCAAAATAAATACCTAGTAAATAAGTAAATCTTTCATTTAGCAGACATAATTTGGTGAACCTGAGTCTTACATGATTGAGTCCGCTAAGAAATTGTTGGTTTTTGTTGGATGGTACAATAAATATGGCGCAGATATGATTAGATTATTCGATATGCATTGTCCTGAGCTATCCAAGTCGTGGGTGGTTCGTCGGGTTGGCCGTTTCTTGTCATTGTTTCATTTCTTTTTTCTTTTTTTTGTGTTTTTTTGGTATGTCGCAGCTAACTAACTAAATACAACTAAATAATTATTGACTACAACGAATTTAGCCATTCTTCTGGGTAAAGTCTTTAAAGGGAAATGTGAAAAGGAAAGCGTCGGCTGGTTGGTGGAAAGTGTTTAAGGTGGAGAGGAAATAGAGAGAGATAGAGAGGGATAGAAGAGGATAAAGTCGAATGAATGGAGTTGGTTTTTCTTTGTTGGAGTTGCTTAGAAGGGTTGAGCCAGACCATAATGGTTGTAGGCCAAATCGGCAGCAGCGGCCTGACCATTACGGCTCCAGTCGGAGTGCACAATATCGGCATTCAATGGACTGCCAGTGATATAGGCAGTGGTGATGTGATCCTTCTTCTTAGCCAGCAGATCCTTGAAGAAGGTGGCACCTAAAACAAAGGAGGATTGTTAACTGCTAACTACTTGGTGAATGGATTATATACTAACCAGCCAAAATAAGGGCAAGGAAGGAGATGGCCAGAGCCTTCAGGGAGATGAACTTGATGATGGTGAACAAAACCTTGATGACGACAGCCTTCTTCAGTTTCAAAGCCAACAGCAGTGGCAACAGCATTTTCTTCATGCGCTTGCTGCGCGATTCTGTTGTAAATAAAAATAAAATTGGAAAGTTCATTTAATACAAATCACACACAAAAGTAGACTATAAAGAGAGCACACTCAATTGTTAATTGACTTTCGCCTTAAAGTATGCAATCCAATCGAGTCGAATTAATTACGATTTCACTGTAGCGGTCAACGTGTCGTATGCTTAACTTACCCTCCATGGCACGGCCGCTGTACACATTCTCGGTGTTCTCATCCTGCTCATCACCAGAGAAGGCAAGATTCAGCTCATGGGTCTCCAAATAACGTTCAGCACGATCCTCAAACGATTCCACAGACTTGCTGGCACCGAAACTGCGTCCCGTTTCAGAGCGATCAATGCGCAGGCCACCGAACAATGACACTGAATCTTCGTTATCCAATCTATTCAGCATATTCACTAAATCCTTTTCGCTATTATCCTGCGATGGCAGAGCCAAAGCGCCGCACACAAAGCTGGCCACGAGCACAACACAAACGAATTTCGCGCACATTTTTGATTTTGCTTTTTTATGTTTTTTTTATTGATATATTTTGATAGTCCTTTATGGGGAATCGAACACTGTTCCAGCTCACTGCTGTTGGCTTTGTGAATGGAAATTGCTTTGTGATTAATTGTATGCAATGTTGAGCATTTTATACCTTTTGGGGGGCCAACGGCGAATCGAAACGATTGACCAATTTAGTGGCTAGAAATCGCCGGCTGGCCAAAATCAAAACGCAGCACTGCAGCAGCAGCAGCGACAGCAACAGCAACAAAATTTATGCAAAACGTATAACAATTTCTTGACCATATTTCCACGCACGTCGCGACAACGACACATCAACGAAAGGGAAGTCACACACACAGCAAGTGAAGCCGGCTTGAATATGATTTTTTTTTTTTTTTAAACATATTTTATATAAGCAAATGGCCCAATTTTTGGCCTATCCGTTAGGTGAACACAATTGGCTGTCGTCTTGGCGACGTGACTTCCATTTGGTTATGAGAAGATTTGTCTGCGTGTGCCAGATTCTAGGAGGGACTGCTGCTGTTTAGTCGGGCCATTGAATATCATTATAGAAAGATTATTAGTCGACTCGCCCGTATTTGGTATGCCTCAACTGTGGTGACTTAATGCTCGCTTTGGCCCAGTTAATTGCCAACGGCAACGCCAACGCCAGCGCTTTCGATTTCATTCTCTTTTTGTTCGTTTTCTATTTCAATTGCTTCTAAATCTGTTTTTTTTTTTTCCCCCCAAAAGAAAGCTTGGAATTGTAGCACATAGTCGCATATATCTTTTCAATCGCACAAGTGACACTTTTATGAGCATAAGTAGAAAGTTTCTGACTGCGACTTGTGCGGTAAAAGGTAAAGCTAAAAGGTAAACAATTAACATGCCAAGGCAGCAGGTATGTTGGCATTAGAAATTTCAATTATCATATGACCAGCAGGAGGTGGAGGAGAGTGAGTGAGATCTAAAGCCTTGCTTCTCTTCCCTGGTCAAATCCATATCAATTTGACAGAACCTGCCACAAGTTTTAATTGCCACAGCAAAAACTTGTTGTTGTCTTTGTCTTCATGTGACAAAGTTCCAAATATTTGTCGCCCAACCAGTTGAGTTCCGTTGAGTTGGCATTTCAATTAAGCATGAGAAACTATTGCCCCACAGGTAAAAGAATCTTTGCAACAATTTAGAGGAGGGGGGGAAAAAATACTTTGCGTCTTTTGTTTTATTATACAATACAATAAAGTTTGTTTGTGTGTAATACAATAAATTAGTTAAGTTAATTACTCTTCGAATAAATTACTACGGGCTACGGATTCAAAACGAAGGCACATATTTGGCCATAATTGTTGGCCTGACTAACAAAGTGCTTACTGCTGCTGCTCCTGTCCGGCATAGGCCAATTGCTGGGCATCATTCGTGTCAATGCTGCGGGCATAGGGATAAGCCGATGAGGCACCCGAACTCCATCCAGCACTGGCGGGAGCAGACCAGGCATTCGAATTGTAGGCACTGCCGTAGGAGTTGCCACCGAATTTGTTACCGAAACCGCCCAACAAGCGGGAACCGCCCACCAGAATGGCCAGGAAGAAGGCAATCTTGGCCACAATCACAGCCTTGAAGGTCAACAGAGCCAGGAAACCAAGAACCAGGGGAATGACAGCAAACAATTTGGCACCAATGGCCAGAGCAATGGGTCCAATCATCTTCTTGATCTTGCCGCGACCTAAAATTAACGAAAAATGACTTAAAAAATGATTCCAAAACTGCGAGTTGGTCTTTTCTTACCCTCATCCAAAGCACGTGCCACCTGCTGGGTGGTCTCCGAGGGCAACTTGAACTCCAGATTGTGGGTAGAGAGGAAATCGGTGACACTGGATATGGCCAGATCGACCAGACGGCCAGTACGATCTTCGCCATTCTGTTGCAATTCGGTGTAGATGTCTTGCTCGCTGAGGGATTTGCCGCCACGCTGAACGGGATTGGCGGGATCTCTGCAAACGGAGTAGAAAAAAAAAACAACTTGGCTTAGAACACGAACTGGAGACGGCACTTTTTTTCACTTTCAATCACACACACACACACCTCTGGAAGGTCACACCGCTGGCCAGCTCAATGTTGTTGCTCCTGGCAGCACGATTGAGGGCCGTAATGCCCTTGACCGCCAGACAAGTGGCCATGTCATCACTGTCCAGACAGGCGCCCAAATAGCGAGCCGCCCGTCCGAATGTATTATCACTTTCGATTTGATTATCTTGAATGCTGGGAGCGGACCAGGCACAGCTGGCCATCAAAATGGTTACACAAGCAATGGCAAACACTTTCATTTTTCGCGATACGATTTAATCCTTGAGGTGGGCTAATAACTGGGCTGCTTCTTGGGCTGGTGCTGCTGTTGGGCTCGAGAGCGTTGAGATGAATTTGATGTATGCGTCTAGAGACGTCTTGCCTTTTATATGGAGCCGTCGATGTTGCAGCTGCCACCGGCGACTGCGCTGTCGCTACACGCATTACAAAACAATTTAAAAGAGTAAATTCCGTCGACCGTCTGACTGGCGGAAGCTACCAACAACAACAAAAAAACAAGGTCTGCCGACGTCGCCGTCGCACATAAATCTAGAAAACAACAACTGCAAAACGGGCCAAAACAACAAAATAAAGTCAACTTGTTTGTTAAATGAATTTGTTCATTTCATTTCGTTTCGTTTCGTTTGTGGCTGCCTCTTTTTTGGCAGCGCCGCCGTCTCAGTCGGCATCCGGAGAGAGAAACTTGTACTTGGACTTGGCCAAATACACACACACACACACACACACACACACAGGCAGACTTCGAGTGTAAACAATTGGCATCATTGGCTAGGCCTCCTCTTGGGTTTCCATGGGTCCGGCGATGCACGCCCTCAACTAGACTGCGTCTGGTCTCAGCTTTCTTCCGACTCTCGCAATATCAAGACACATATTTGCTAATTTATTGATGCTTCTCTCGCTCCGCTTCGATCCGGTTGCCATTTCACGCTCCTCATTTTGAAATGAGTTTTTCGTAGTGAACATAAATGGGTCATTTGTATTTGCCCGTTGGTGAAATAGTTAGTATTTAGCACTTGGATATTTGCCTTTGGTTAGTCAATCTACAATCAAATATATAAAACTGACGTAACTTGATTGGAATCAAATTGCAAAGGTTTCACATAAATAAATCGATAAATTTAAAATATTCATCTTTGAAATAATTATTATTTATTCTATATACAATACATTAACTTATTCTAGAGCTTGTTAAATGGTTCTCTCTCTTATAATGAACACTTCTCTTGGAAACTTCTTCGAGGGCAGACCAATTAATCGGGCATTGCAGTTATCGACCATCTGTATTTGAATAGATTAAACATTTAGAATATTTATGTTGAGTTAGATGTCTCAGTTTTGATTTTAAACCTTGCGTAGATATGTAAAAGTATTTGAAACACAATATTTATGCAGATTAAGGCAAGGAGTGGTCTTCCAAATATTGCTGCAACCAGATGAATCATTGATGAATGTTCATTTAAAGTCACAATTACAGTCTGTCTCGTTCACACCAAAGGCACTCATACATTTCCACGTTGCTGGCTATAATTCTCTCTCTTTCCCGCTTGTTTACCTAATACATGGTTTTCATTTTGATTGTGACTAAAAAGTTAATTCACATATAAAATTTGACATCTCAGCCATATTTGATGACTAGGCAAAAATAATTGGAAATCCAAGTAGTCCAGGAACTGGAATGCAACGGTAATAGATGTGCCCCTATTTTAAAAGCCTTTTCCCACCAGCATTTGACATTTAACCTGTCAATTAGTCGTGGAATTTAGCTGATAGCTCTTCCTTGGCCTACCGATAGATTTGCCCCTATTTTAAAAGCCTTTTCCCACCAGCTTTTGTCATTTATGGTATCGATAGTGATGCGATATCCTGTCAATTAGACGTGGAACTTAGCTGATAGCTTTTCCTTGGCCTATCGATTGCCTTGCCAATTAATTTTAAGCAAAGTTGGCCTAGAACTTCATTGAAAATTCAACATGCTGAGTAATTTCCTAATGCAAGAATCATTCCTCATCGTACAGTCGCAAAGTGCAGTTCAATTAAATAGTTTTAAATTAGTTAATCGTGTGCAATAAATGAAAATGTTGAACATTAATATTCAAAAGGAATCCCAAGAGGTTAGTAAAAGGTGCAAGGACATGAATTGTGCAAAGTCATAGTTTTTTTTTTTTTGTGGTTAGGAGACTCTGGTCTTTTCAATCGATGACAATGCATCTATAAAAGACCTTAAGCAAAAACTCACGGACTATCTGAATACTTCCTCGGAGCGGTTGGAAATCCTAAAAGATGGACGCACTGTTGGAGATGCTGAGATCCTAATGGAAGTTTCTGGGCTCCGTAATTCGACGAAAGAAATGCCGCTTTTGTCATTGTATATTGATAATGCCTTCGAGGGTTGGATTACAATATCAAATGAGAGCAATTCAAACTGTGAATCGATGGTGGAAGGCGTCGAGTCGTCTACGTCGGGCATCGATTTAGCGACCGCAATGATGGAAGAGTGTTTGCCTCCAGTATGCATGAACTTAAACGGTAAACGAGCACGACAAGATGACATTGCACATATTGCGGAAATCAAGAAGTAAGTGTGATTCTACTCGATTCTACATAGATGCAATGCATGGCATGTAGGTACGATTTTTTTTTTGGATAACCTAGATCGAGGATATCAAGTGATGACACTTCTGATGGTGACGTCTCTTCAACTGATTCGCTTGTGGACGGCTGCTCCATGGGCCAGTGCGACATTAAGCCGAGAATGCGTGCTCCCGAACTTAAGCCAGAGTGCAGCATGCGTCCCTGCGAGAAAGAAGACACCGACGGGCAGCCTCCCTACGTAAATATATTGCCCGAGAATCGTCGGTTTATGGTTGTGGCCACAACGTCCTGCAAACCGAAGTGTTACTGTGCGCTTCTAAAAACATTTTTCGAACACTTTGCCGAGTACAAAAACGTGAATCTGTTAACTTTCAATGAAGTGGCGCCGGTGTCGGATTATGCAGGATTACTTTACATAGCGCCAGGCGATGAGGACACAATGGATTGGATCCGAGACACCATCTGCGCCATTGGCGAACCCTATGAAGCAGTCCCTCTAATTCAGTTTCTACACTTGCAAATGGCCCGAGTTGTTTGGCCAGCGGTTGAGTGCGATTTGCAGACCATTTTCAAGTTGCTGGAAAGCCAAAATCCTGATCTGAACACCGACAAATGGGCCGTCAATGAGAGGCAAAAAGTTTGTTCACGTGAGCGCAGAATGAACACAATTTGTGAGGACGACGATGTCGAGATATTTATGGACGTGGAGAGTGTGGAGTTAATCCGAGATCGCTGTTCAAAGTTACGATTTTGTTTTTGGTATTTGAATTTTGAATTTTGTTAGACAATTTCTCAGCTATATTTTTTGTTAATTAGGTTTCCCTTTTCATTTTGATTTTCTTTCACATGCACTTTGAACTATTGTCCTACTATTTGTCCATCCGATCGCCCGATATACCCAGGAATACCCTATAAATCCTCTTGAACTTTCTTTGACGAGTTCCTTGCGAAAGAACTATTTGTCCGTCCGATCGCCCGATATGCCCAGGAATACCCTATAAATCCTCTTGAACTTTGCTTGACGAGTTTCTTGCGAAAGAACTATTTGTCCGTCCGATCGCCCGATATACCCAAGGAATACCCTATAAATCCTCTTGAACTTTTCTTGACATTGTTCTGTCGATGAGCTAAATCAGGTTTGATTGAAATTCGTCTGTTTTTTTTATTATTATCATACGTCACGTTCGCTTATCAGACGACTCACACGTTTTTATGCATTCGAATTTCTCTGTCGCGTTGAGGATCGTAAAACCTTAAGTTTCATACAATAGCCATCTATAAAATCGAAACAATTTCAGTATCTTTTTTTTTGTTTTTTTGGCAGCCCCACAAAATTTGTATCTTTATTAAAGAGAGTTCATTCAAAAAAAAAAAAAAAATAAACCAAAAACCAAAGAAACTTGTTGTTGCTCTGCGGCCGCTGCCCCGCTCACTCACTTTCATTTATATTACACAGAAATGCGACACTAAATATTGCCCTCAATGTTGGTGTTGTTGTTATTATTTTCTTATTGTTGCTGTGCAAGCCGCGGGCGTCGGCTTGTCACACGCTGCGTATGAGTGACGCGCCTTTATTTTCGGTTATTGTTTTAGCTGCGTAAAACAAAGAAAGGGGGGGAGGGGAACAACAAAAAAAAAGAAAGTATGCTTGGTATGAGCAGTGTAATGATTCACTTGCTGTGCCAATTAGCATAGTGTAAGTTTAAAAATGCGGCAACATAAATTCTTTGGCGGCTCAGTGTTCGGTGGCATTTCAAGAGCGCCCCACTTCAACTCCAACTCCAATCATGTCATCATCATGGATGATGATGATGATGATAGCCCCGCATACCATTGGCTTGGCTCACGCACACACACACGGTCCAGTTTCGCACTCATTCATTGACGTAGTCTTTAGCGTCATCAGACGGTCGTCAGTTGGTCGCGGGGCATCGTCATCGTTGTGAGTGAAAGTTATGTAATTTTCATTGAAAATTTTGCAATCTGCAATGGGGCACAAAAACCGGATTTCAGACCCAGTAAGTGTCAAAATTGACCTGACACTTGAAGCAAAACTAAGTTTCTAAATGCCAATCAATTAATAATTTCTCTTTTTTTCGCCTTCTACCCTAATGCGTTTTTGACATCTCCCAGACAGGCATCAAGGTGGGTGGTTGGTCTTTGCCAAAAATAAGTACATACAAATATATATGTATATAAATATTATTATACCATTCAGCAATGGGATGAAATGGTATATTAAAGTCGTCAAAATGTATGTAACAGGAAGAAGGAAGCCTGGTAATTGGTTACTTTGACTACTTTCAGTGTTGGATAATGCTAAACGTGGAAAGACGACTAGATTTCGAAAACCAGTGTTGGTAAATTAGGTACTATTACCATGCAGTTTTCTTAGGTCGAGGAATATTCGGCTTTATTTATTTCATTTTCCGCACTAATTTTAAATTCGAGAATTTTAAATTTCGGCTTGAAAAAGGCTACATTTAGCTATTATCCGATTTTTTCCCGCTAAAAAAATACATTTTCATTTGTTAATTGTGGAAAAACTACACAATAAATCGCAAAAGCGCAAGATTGTGCTCGTGGAATTTTTCTCTTTCGTTTGATACCAAATTCGTTGCAATTATTGCAGTTTTGGAAGCGAGTATTCAAAGTATACAATTACCGGAAGCCTTTACGACTCTATAAAATATACATATTCTTGATAAGCATGAGAAGAGAAATGAATATAGCCATGTCCGTCCGTAGGAGTGCAAAGATTTTAGAAACTATGAATGATAGAGCTACCAAATTTAGAATGTAAAATCGTGTAGTAAATACGCTGTTAAAGTTTATTTATTTTTTTTGACACGCCCCCTTTTGCCCCCGGAATTCGATAAACGATGATTTTCTTGCTCAATTTTTATCGTTTTATTGCAATTTAATTAGATACACTAGTACTAGATATGAGTATCTATCAATCCATCAATTTTTATAAGAATCGGAAAGAAAATAACCGAGTTTTACGTACAAACATTTTGTACTCAAAGCGGTGCAAGGGCGGACTTGGCCGGTGGAGGGCGCTAAATTTAATTTGCGAATTTCACTTGATGCATGGGGTATATCCAAGTCGTCTCAGCGACTTGCATTATTTTCATATATAAAGTCAATTAGGTTTTTACTTGGTTTCTTTCGCAGCTCAATTAGCCGCAACAAGTTGCCATAAACCGAATGTCACGATGTATGTACTTTCTTCGTCTTGTGTATGTGTGTGTGTGTATGTGTGGGTGTGGCACACCACGCGCATTTACTTTTCAAATTAGCTTGGCAGCTTTTTTGCAGCTGAGTTTGAAAGATTGCCGGATTGGATTTTGTTTTTTTTCTTTTTTTGGGCAGTTTGCGTACGTTCTACTGACCCATTTGCTGGTCATATGGCATTCCCTCACAGTGGGTAAAAAACTACGAATTTGAGTTTGAGTTATGACGAAATGCTTTTATCTAACACAATAAAATGTTGCTGGGTGTGTGTGTGTGTGTGGATCTCTCGAGACCCAAACAAAAGTATCGAGCAAAAATTTGTATCTCTTTTTTTTTTTTTTGGTGTTTTCGGGTTAAGCGCATAAATACCAGCAGGTGAAATTGATTTTCTTTTCATTTGCGCAAATATGAAATGTCAATATTGTGCAAAGACGTTGATATTGACGCTGGCTGAGAAAGTGCAGCGGCGGCGGTGGGGATGTACATAAGTACATGGGCAAGGTCTAGTTATTTGCTGTTAAAAAATTCATAGCCATTACCTTGCGGGCACTTGAGCTCAACCCCAAAACAAATTCAATTCACTTTGCCTGAGCCTCCATGACATCTCCATGCCTCCACTTTGGCAATATTGTGGCCAAATGTTGTGAGGGCAATTGACAAATGAGATCTATTTGGTACATGGGCGTAGTCAGGGGAGGAATAATTGTCCCCTTGAGATTAGCTTTAATTAATTAGAATGAGAGGCATTTTGTCGTAGTTCTTTCTAGTTCAAGAATTCCTTGATTTTGCTTGAATTTTTTGTGAGTTGCCGCCCATGTCTGGGGGCATGGCAAATCGATTAAATGCGCCTGTGGGAATACTTTCACAGGGCCGACCCTCTATGCCTGTACCTGACAGTATCGTTGCTTTGTTTAACTTAGCGTTAACCCATTCGCTCAAGCTGTAAAGAAAGTGAAATTGATGACACAAATGTTGGAAAACAACAACAACAACAGCAAAAATAAAACAAACAAGGGACAATGCTGTAGTAGTGGTTATAGTTGTAGCTTTAGTCGTCTGTCTCCCTCTGCCTCTATGCTATGCTAAATGGCCTGGTTAAGTAATCTTGTGAGAGTCGCAAACATTGCGCAGCCAGTCGAACGACCGGCAATGCTGAGAATGTTGTTAGCCATAGAGAAAAGAAGACGAAGACGCAAATGTTGATGTCTGACTTTAATTGCCAAGCCAAACGACAAAGAAAGACACAAAAAAAAAAACACATCAACTTCACTTTCAAACACATCTCACTTAGAAAGAAGAAGTTGTTGTTGCTGTTGTTGTTGTTGCTGTTGATCGATCTGTTAGATACGCGGCAAGCATGCGCATACATATCTAACGCTTGTTGGCCCCCCCTCCCCCCTCTCTCACCTCACTCTCTTTTTGCTGTTTACCATGAATTGTATGTGCCCTACAACTTTCACTTGCTCTGGCCAGGCCAAGAGGCATGCGTAGGCAGCCCAGGCAATGAGCCAAAATTACAAACACACCCAAAAAATTTAACTATGTGAGGTGACAAAGTTGCTGACAAATTAGCTGAACTAAGCTTTTCTATTACCTAACTCTGAGAGAGAGAGAGACCTTTGTTCTGGTCAGTAGAATAATGTAATGTCCTGTTAAAATTACTAAATTTGGAATCTTTGTGGGGGTTTTCGACCTGTCTTTACATAAGTCCCATTTGCTGTGTCCGTCTGTGTCGATGTTGATTGCAACACGCACTTGCGGAAGTAGTGTCTTTGGGCCGTCGTGCCGTGTTGGTCTGCATGCGCAATAAACCGTTTTATGCATAACGGCCCGGACCGGCCCGGCCCCGGCCCGGCAATGTTGTTAATTTTTGTTGAGCTCTCTGTACGCATCGAAGTGATTGGTTGTGTCATTTGGCTTATGTGCCGCAGTCAGGCACGAGCAATGTGCTAATTAATTGTTGGATGGAGTTGAATTGGGAGTTATGTGGTTTTTTTTTTTTATTTGCCTATTGGCTAATACTATCTCTCGCTATGTATAATAGTATTTGTGTGATTTATCTATTCACAAGTGTCCTCTATAGGAAGGGCTTGTAAAACTCTTGACTATCATAGTTATGCTTGGGCAGACGGAGTGCAGTTTCTTTAGTTAATCCAAGGGGTATGTAGTGCTGTCGCAGCTGGGGTATCCAGCTGCTGCCGCTGGACGAGAGATCCGCCGCGTGGGCAGCATGGAAAGCTTTAATCGAGGGCGAATGTATTATCTCCAGACGATCGTGCGCATGGCCACTGGACATGATGTACTTCAAGGCCAGCAGTCCGGAAGTGAGCAATGCTATTTTGCCCATCACAAACGAAGAGGTCGATAGTGCCGTTAGCCACTTCAAGATCAAGGGCAACAACACCATTTTGGCCAATGCAACAGATGCCAGCAGGGGATATAACATTTTCAATAGCTTCTTGTGCTTCTTGTTGTGATGTTTGCCGCGTGCTAAATGAAATTTTTTTTTGCAATGGAATAGTTCAATAATTCGATTCGATTCCTACACACCTTCGGTGGCCCATGAGCCAAACAAATTGGTCAATTCCTCGGCACTGAGTTCATCGTTGAGAAACTTACGCAGCTGCTGCTGGGCAATTTGCAGCCATTCCTGTTCCAGGCGCTGCTCAGTGGCTGCCTCCTCCTGTTCAGCATCCTGTTCCACGGCTGCCACAATGGCCCCACCAAGTTGTACAGCAGGTGGCAGGCTATAAGCCTGGCCCAGAGCCACCAATAGACACAAAGTGGTTAAAAGCAGAAGCATTTTCCTTAGTTATGTTTTGCACTTGAGCACAGTTCCTAGCACACTGAGCCGACATGTTGCTAATGAAATACGGCCTCAGTGCTTGGAACTGTTGCACGTTGCACTTGGTTGCATTCAGATTGAGACTACCAAGTATTGGCTTATTCTTACACTTGGCCAATTGGCTGATTATTCCTGCTGTTTGCTGCTTACTGCTGCTGATTCTATTATGTTTTCGCTTCTTTTGTTTTGCTCTCTTTGGGGTTTTCGATTCAGTTTTACTTGAGCGTGAACACACATTAAATTTTCCCTACTTTAATAAACGGTTTTACCTGCCACAGTTGCTGCTGCTGCTGCTGCTGCTGCTCGTCTCGTCTTGGGCCAACGGTTGAGACCATCAACAAGTAAAAACTCTTCATTAGCGTCGTTGGCAAGCGTTTTGGTTCACTTGTCATTTTTCCATTTCTAAAAATGTAGAGAAAACTACTTGGATTTGTACCCTATCCATCATAAAAGAGATTTAACTTTTTCGGTTTTCTTTTGCATATATATAAATTTTTATTTAATTGCAAAAAAAAATGTATTATAATTTATTTAGTCCATCAGAAAATGAGGATTTAATTTAACTATTCCTAGTATAATCATTCATCCCTATAAATTATTATTTTGTTAATGAAAAATGTCGAAAAATGTGAACCCAAATGAAAATTTAATTAAAAATTCATTACCACAGAAATTTACCCTCTGCTTAATTACCAATGAAAAAATACATAAAAGAAAAAAATTAGCTAAGCTTGGCCTTGGCGAAGTTTGAATACCCTTTCTCATTCTCTAGTCTTTCTCTAACTAAGAATAAAGGTTAATTTTTTTAATCTACAGAAACTTCAATTATTGACTTGGTTTTTGGAAATAGTTACAGAAAATAAAATTTGAAATTAAATTATAAATATAGATTATGAGAGGTAAATGATAAATTTGCTTTTAAAATTCAAACCAAAATGATTCTATATGTATTTTATCAAGTGAATCAAATTCGTAAATGTGGAAACATAAAATGTTAATTTTTTAATATTCAGAAACTTGAATTATTGAATTGGTTTTTGGAAATAGTTTCATCAAAAAAATAACATTTTAAATATATATATGAATAATTTGCTTTTAAACTTCAAATACTTCCATAATAAATATATATTTAGCAAGTGAATAAAATTCATAAATGTGAAAAAAATTATGTTCCCAATTTAGACATTCATATGTACATAAATTGTGCGGATTTTTTTTGGTACAAATTTCCATATTTCCTGTTATGTTTTCCTCAAAAATTGATTTTTCTTTTTCTTTTTTCGTTTTTGCGTTGTATTATGTTAATGAACCGTTGAACGACCTCTGACTGATGTGGCTATAAATACAAAAGACTAATTAAATTTTAGCTTACAAAGTTTGTTATGTTTAGTTAAGGAGGGGGAGTGGTCACTTCCTATACACACAAACATACATACATATATAAATATGTATGTATATGATGTACATGCTAATGGAAATTAAGTAATAGCCAAATCGAATTAGAGGCACGCATTTGTCAGAGCCAGACAAATCAACTTAGTCCGATTATATATATATTCACATGGCGTTGCCAGACATTAAAATGCACAAGTGTAACTCGGAACTAATCGGAATTGAGTGTCATCACTTTCCATGAGCAAAACTTTGATTTTAATTTCGATGAAGTTAGAAGTTGAGTTTATTTACAGTTACATTCCCCATCAAGTCGATCATTGAACTTAATCTTAGAAGCTAAATAAATAGATCTTAAATAGGTGTAGGTAGATAGTTAGATCGCCTCTCAAATTTTCTTCAAGAGAATAGATTTACTGCTATGACCGCCGCCGCCACCTGTTGCGGTCTTCAAACTCATTACGGCCGTAAATAGGGCAAAAAAGAAGCCAGCCAAACCAGTTGTGCCCACCAGCAGCGTTAGGCCGCCAATGAGAACTGGAATGAGTGTCAGAAATTTTAGTTTGTAGGCAATAAGTAATGGCAGTAGCAATTTCTGTATTTTCTTTTTCAACTTTTTCAGTTTGCGTCCCTCCTCCTGCTCCTCATCCTCCTCCATCTCCTGTGTCCCAGTTGCCAGACGACTGTAACGACCTTGAACTTCCTTTGATGTTGTTGTGGCATCCAATTTACTTGGCCTGCGTTCGTCTGCAAGAGAGAGAGGGGCAGAGGGTGTGGGGAGTGGTAGAAAGCGTTAGCAGGTTTTTTTTTTTTTTTTTTGCAGTTAATTAAATGGCTTGGACCAGACTCCAGACCAGGAAAGATGGGGCCTTTGAGCATTGAGGCGCATAAACTGCGCTCGCCATTCACTCTGGCACGTTTCTTTTGGGCAATTTAAATTAACGTTTATTGGAATTCACCCACCTGGCAGACGGAATGAAGGCTCATCACTGATGAGGGCCCTCACAGTGTCGCAAAAGTTGCTCACTTTCACCAGAGCTCGTTCAAAGGGGCCCAAATAAGCATCAATATCCATGTCTGACGACTTGTCACTGATATCAGAGCCATCATTATCATCATCAGTAGGATGAGGAGGTGGAGGTGATGGAGGTGAAAAAGCGGCATTAGTTAAAGTTAAAGCCCTGTCGCGCACTTCCGGCTTGCCACGAGCATATGCTTCCACATCCTCTGCCACCGACAACTGGGTAGATGGAGGTGATGCCATTGGCAATTGACGCCTTAGTTCGCCTCGTCGCATTGATTGGCTTATGGCTAGCACATAGCTGGCGGCGGGAGGATCGCTTAGGGTTGCCCGCACCTGTTTGTAATTTCCGCCATCATTTACAATGGGTAAAGAGGCCGCCGATACTTGGCTGGCATTTTGATTATATCGATGATTGTAGGCGTAGTAATTGCCAGGAAGTTCCTGCTCCTGCTCCTGCTTTTGCTGCTCCTGCTGCTGCTTTTGTTGCTCCTGTCTCGGTTTCGGTCTCGGTCTCGGATGTTGCACTGAACTGGCTGCCGTTGCCTGCAGGATGAGCCAATTGTTGTGATGCGTCAAGGGTTGCCAGGCGGCATTCAGTTGTAGTTGTAGTTGTTGTTCATTGTGTTCTTGTTGACTGTGTGTTGTTAGGATGCCGGAAGTGCCACCATTAAAACGATTGTTGTTGTTGTTGTTGTTGGCACTACTCTGCCGCATTGTTATGAGCACATAAATGCCGAGAGCAAACACTTGACTATGCCGCTGCCACATGGCTCCAATGTTGTCCTTGAATTGGCTTTAATAAGTCCACACACACACACACACACACGCACACTCACTTGGTCTCACTTGGGGCACACGCACTCCGCACGCGTCTTAGAATCGAACTGACTTAACGTTTCGAGATTTTGGGTTTTTTTTTTGTGAACCAAATTCTACTCGACATTCGACATTTTATGGATGTTTTAGTTGAGCGATTTAATGGCCTTTCGCCGAAAGTGGCTTTTGGGTTTCGGACCAAGCGCCCAGTTAAATGTCTGATCTGCCTTTTGGACAGTTGAAAACTTTTACCACACACAACTCCCAACAACTGAGGCTGTCAGGCGTAACCGACCACCAACATTCTCTTTAATTTATTCATTTGCTATCTCTTATAAGCGAATTCTTTACTTTTGGCCCTTTTGTCTATTATTTTCACTTTGTGTTGCATGCTTGGCATCTGAATGCTTACTGCAACCTTGCATTTGGTGTTATGATTCTATATAACAATCTTGGGCTTTAATTTTTGAGGAAAGTGTGCCCAATGCCAAGTGCCCAGCCAGTGGCAATTCATGTAATTTTGGTCTACGTGCAGAGTAATTGGCAACTAAGCAACACACAGATGACAGATGAACTGGCATACATATGCCTGGATGAGACAGTTCACTCCATGGACTAGGCAACAAGATGACTGACACGAAACCAAAAGACTACCCATTAAACATAAACTAGCAGGGCATATGCATGCCTATCAACTAGATAAAACATGTCCAGCGATTGCAATATGGGCCAGAATCACTTTTTTTTGTCATAAACTACAGTTTTAATGCTAGAAAACTGAATTTTAGAAGGACTAAAATAGAATTTCGTATTTTTTGTTTTTGCTATTGGATCATGTTTTTACTGCGATTCGATCAAAACTATAGAATTTGACCATTTTTCATACTTTTAGGCTTTGTATTTAGTAGTTCGAGAACTATTTTAATCCCCAAGATAGTCGCGTTGTTAATAATTTGATGATTTAAGACGTCCTGTAGATGTTCATCCTTGTTTTTCCCCGCTATCATACTTGATAAATAGCATCCTTTTAAAAATCTTCGTTGTGCGGATTATATTTATGTAGATTTCTTGCACTATTAAGGTATAAATTCCTTATTTTCTTGGTGATTTCAGTTTTTAAGTTAGTTTCTACATCATTTAAATGCAATCCATCAATAATCAATTCAAATAGGTCCTCTTGTCTTCTAATCTTATTAATTTAAGCATCTATTACGACAGAAAATTTGTGCAAATTACTCAATTTTTATGCCAAAAAAAAGGGAATCTGGCCCAATGTGGATTGTAATGGGTATATGACGGTCGAAATGGCGTCCTAAACTTTTTGTTGCATGCTTTTAGGCTTCATGCTGTGTAGTCTACATGCAACATGGCCGACTTTTTTGCTTTCCCCCATCAATCCATGTCGTTTAGTGTTGCCTGCTTTTGAGTGACAAAGTAAAGTCCAAGTTCCGTTTGATTCGCTGGGGTTAAGAGGCTTAAATCCGATGTGGAAAATTACTTTGAAAAAGCAATAAACGACAAGTGCAAAGGCAGTTTCCAATCATAAACAAATTGAGCTTAGTTGGAATTGATGATTAACTGAGGAGGAAAGACTAAATAAGTATGGGATTTATGGGGTGATAATTGATAGATGGATGGATGGATAGATGGTAGCTTAGCTCAATTGATAGAGTGATTAATTGTGGGCTCTTTGGGGTACTCAACATATATTTATATAGTTTTCATCAAAACAACAAAAAAAAAACCATTAAATAAGTGTGCGAATATCCAGGGCCATTTAAGACATTTATAAATCTAATAATTTAAGTTTTTATGATGCGGCTTTTGTTGAGATGGTCACGCCCCCCGCCCCCGGCCCGCCTCTTCTGCACTCTTCTCTAGTCTGTTGTTACGAAACTAGTAGAGAGAGGTGCACTTTGATTCCCAGTTGAGATTTCGATATTGGTTTTTAAGTTAATGAATTCAATGCCGAAACTAGTTTAAAATTGAAAGATCTCTTCATATATATATTCGGGCATAATGCAGATAATAAATTTAATCAGATTTATGTAGATTTAAGTGCCAGCCACACAGACCACTCTGAATGCGCTTCACCTTGGAGGTCTTTGGGCCGAAATGATTGAGATGATCCAAAGACCCGGTTGTTGAAGCGACAGCGACATTTAAGCCATTTACCATCTACCAAAAAAAAAACAACTAAACACCTTTGTTTTTTGTGGTTTGGTCAAGCAGCTTTGCCAAGTCAGAATTGCCCCTCGGGGCCAGAACGGAGACTATTAAATTGAAAGCGTTTTTGGCGATTCGCATTAGTTCTACTTGCGGCTTGGCTGTGCTCAGTGCTCTTCTAATGAAAGTGAGGATAAACAAAAAACCCCAAAAGGATAAATCAAAATTAAGTAAAATCATTTTCCTTTAGTTCTTTATATGTGTCTTGGGGCTGTGCGCCACTCTGGCGACGGTGAACGCAGGACTTCTGGGTCTGCTGAAGGGTGGAGGAGGAGGAGGCAGCGGCGGGGGCGGCGGTGGTTATGGTGGTGGCTATGGCTCTGGCGGCGGATATGGGGGTGGCTACGGCGGCGGTGGACATGGCGGTGGCGTCCAGGTAATCAGCGAAATAATTTAAAATAAAATCAAGGAAATTTGCATCGATTGTTCTTGCGGTTCGTCAGGTCATCAAAGTCATAAACACCTATGAGGGAGGACATGGCGGCGGTGGCTATGGCGGTGGCTACTCTGGAGGCTACGGAGGTGGCTACTCTGGAGGCTACGGAGGTGGCTACTCCGGAGGACACGATAGTGGCTATGGAGGCGGCTACGGAGGCGGCTATGGAGGCGGCCATGGAGGACACTCCCATGTCGATGTTTACAAAGTCATCACTACCACTCACAGCGGTGGAAGCTACGGAGGCGGCGGCAGCTACGGAGGCGGTGGCAGCTACGGAGGCGGCTACGGAGGCGGCGGCGGCGGATGGTCCAGCGGAGGAGGCGGCGGCGGTGGCTGGTCTAACGGCGGCGGCGGCGGCGGATGGTCCGGTGGCTGGAAGAAATAGGCAGATTCATGAGTCCCGGAATCAAAACTCGTTTATGTACCTGCAAAACTAAACCCAAATAAAATTAAACAAAATCTCTAAAATATTCCCAAATCGTTTTAATTGTTTGAAACTGGTTTAAATTGAGCAGACTGTTTGACGACCACTCATCTAAACCCAACTGAAGGCCAATTCCCAACTTGTTTTAACCAAGTTAATATATAATGAGCTTAACCTTGCTGTAAACTTGAATTTTTAAACTAATGCGATCTTGGTTCTGGCCTAGAATTATCTGTTACAAAACACTTTCAAAAAAAACAAAAAACAATATGTAAATAATATTTATATTAATTTATTAGATTTTGACATTAATTGATCTTAGAAAACAAATTTGTTTTGTTTGAATAATTTATTAGGAAATCAGGGCTGCAAAGCATTATTAGAAGAGTCTGGCTTAGTTTGCCTATAATTTCTTGCCCTAACAGAAAAAGCAATTGTTAGTTAGTGGAAATAAATTCATTTTATTCTGAATTTTTGGGTTTTTCACAATTGGTTAATATTATAAACAATATTGGCGTTTCTCCCATTGGTTTTTTGAAGGTATACGTTCGTTTTAGCATTTAAGAAATCCATCATACAAACATATGTGTTTTGGTCGGTTTCTTCATACCCAAAGTCCGTTTCTGTAATCGAAATTTTATTATTTTTATAGCCAGCTCAATGTGTCTTCAGGCATATATGGCTGTAAGTTTTATATTTGGCATATATGGCTTTCTCTACATATACATCTTTGTATTTCTATAGATTTATGCATATTTATATTAATTAATATATATTTTAATTGAATTTAGCTTACCTGTGTGTCCAGAAGTGAGTTAACAGCCGCATTTCAGAGGTCGCACCAACTAACCATAAGGAGAATGTTACTCTCTTTTTAGCCCTATGACTGTTATTTAACATTTTCGTTAATTTCAATATTTTTATTGTGTTTTCAATAAGTGTTAAATTAGAAATTTCCATTAATTTCAACATTTTTTCAGTTAAAACTAAAAATTTCTATAAAATTTCAACTTTTTTGTTCTATTTTAAAAATTAACAAAATTTTTGAATTTTTACAAAATTTTTAAATTTTAACGGAATTTTTGAATTTTTAAAAAAATTTTAATTTTTAACGAAACTTTATCTATGTTAACTAACATTGCTATGTTAACTAACAGTGTAATGTTAACTAACAGTGCTATGTTAACTAACACTGTCATGTTAACTAACAGTGCTATGTTAACTAACATTGCTATGTTAACTGAAATAGGGGTTATCCGACTTTTTCAGTGTTGAGTAACAATTTTTTAAGTAACAGTGTTGAAAAACAGAAATTTCAATTTTATCCGAAATTTTTCAGTGTTGAGTAACACTTTTTTAAAGTAACAGTATTGAAAACGGAAATTTCAAATTTTATCTGAAAATTTTTAGTGTTGAGTAACGATTTTTTGAAGTAACAGTGTTGAAAAACACATATCATGTAAATAGGGGTTAACTGAAATAGTGGTTAACTGAAATAAGGGTTAACTGAAATAGGGGTTTAAATTAATAGGGTTATATGAATTCGCGCCAAATTTATATGTCTCCCGGGTATAAAAAAGGAGCTATGTGGGGCCTGTGGGTCAGTTGGTGCGCGGGTGTCGGCGGGATCGGACCTTTGGAATTTGGCTGTAAACTCACTTCTGGATATACAGGTAAGCTGAAATCAAATTAATTACATAAAAATCTAAGGAAATATTTGTAAATCTATACGAATGTAATAAATCTATAGAAATATATATAAATATATATAAATATATATAAATATATATAAATATATATAAATATATATAAATATATATAAATATATATTAATCTTTAGAAATAAATCTATCTATATAAATCTTTAAAAATATATATAGGTACTTATATTAATATTTCTTTAATGTTTTTATTCTTTTATTTAGATACTGGGACTTCAAGGCATCGCGAATCAGGATGAAGTAGATGGAAATAATCAAAATAAAACACATACAGGTAAGTGAGAAATCCGTTTTAATATATACAAATATAGTCGCTTATATGTAAAAGATAATATATATAAGTCGGAAGTCATCGAAGATCCCCGTAAGTCAGGCAGTCTGCAGCAGCTGAATCTTTCAGTATACTTTATGCAGTCCTTCAGGATCTTAATGCGTTTGCCTTGGATTATGAAGTTGCATGACTGAATATGTGTACAATGGTCCTAGAAACTCTCATGCATGAAGACACTTTGAGCTGTCAATAAAAAGAATATTTCGATGTTGGATATTTCGGTTAAAGAAAAAGATGTCGGCTATGAAGAAAACTATTCAAATGGATACCTAATGATATTACCTTCAATGAAACAAACTATGGGGGAACGCCAATTCAAAAATATTAACCAACTAAGATAAATCTTAAAATTGAAGATGAGATCAATTTATTTCCACTACAAACAATTTTTTTGACTGTTTATTGTTGTTTATTATTGTTCTTATGCTATCAAGTGGTTATTTTCCACCCTAACTAACCAACTTGGGATCAATCGAATTATATTTTGATACCAAAACTAGAACAAATATTCAAAAGACATAATCTCTAATCTCTAAACAAACACTGATTTTCATATATACTTATGCCATGACTTTGTCTTTAATTGACTTTATAGTGTCTAAATAATTTGTAGCTCAGCAAATCTTGGTCAACTTGTCGGATTTGTATACCAGCCTAAGCAATATTAATGCTTAATTTGCCTCTAAGTTTCAAGTTAAAGATATATATCTACATTCCTAGGGATTCTTGTTGCCCCGATCCAAGTGGGCATTGTATAACGTACATATATCTCAGCTGAGTTACTTATCTCTTCTGGCCACGCAATTGTATTTATATGACCAGCGAGCCAGAACAATAATCGTGTGCCATAAAGATACAAAGCGAAAAAAAACAGAGGGAACAAAATTGTCTAGGGATGTTTACAGGAATAGATACATATGTAATGTGCATGTACATGTAGATACACACACTCAGACACACTCACAGAGAGTACAAATATTTAGCCGATGGCTGGCAGAGCAAATAAATTTATATACGAAACAGACAAATTCCATGGGGCAAAGGTATTAGCGGAAATCGACCTTCCGCATATACATACATAGATACAGGATGCAGGATGTGAGCATACGATGTTCCCCCGATGGCTTTAGGTTGACCTTTAAGTTTAAAATTGTCCTCGAACCGATTCAAAAATCAATTGGATTATTGGGTTTTTGTTTGTTTTTTTTTCAATAACTTTTTTATTGCATCAATTTATTTGTTATTTGTCGTTATTTTTTTTTTTTTTTTTTTTGTAATCTTTTCTGTTTTCTTGAAAACTTTTGCACATTAAATACTATGGAAATAAATATTAATAAATTATTACACTTAGCTACGTACAGTTAGTTTAACTATAGTTAATACATGCAGCATGTGTGAGTGAGCGCATGGAAAATGAGCATGGAAATGAATGCAGAGCATGTCGAGGCGGAAGTGCAAAAAGTAATTGAAAAACAGAATATAACAGCAACTGAAGCAAATGAAAATGGAAAAGGTAGAGGTAGAGGTAGAGACAGAGGCTGAGTTCAGAGCTCGGGAGAAGAAAATGGGATAACAGTAAAACATTAAGAAAAAGGCAAAGAAAAGAAAAAGAGAGAGAGATAGAATGAGTCAGAGACAAGTGCGCGCTGCTACAATATTACAACACAAACATAATCGATTAAAGCAAATACTAATCATTAGAAAAATAAAGGTGCTGATTATGATACATATATTGTATGTATGTATGTATGTATGCGGCCACAGTGCGAATGCACGTTATGGATACATTCCACGCGTTGTATCCATAGGTGCAAAACTATGCGTAGAGAAAACCGTTGGAAATCATCATCAAGTCTGTGTCCAAGCAAAAAAACGTATTGTCTATTCGATATCTAATTACAATCTGTCTGTGTTCTGCGATTTATCCACAAGATAAATGCATCTACATAGGCTACTAACTTAAATTGTCTTCCTATGGGCCTATGACTTGGTCAACTGTTGGCCAACTGGCGCCGCTGGAGTTAATTTTTGTTGTTGCTGCTGCTGCTGCTGGAGTAGTGGCTGTTGTCTGTTCTGTGCTCGATATGCCAACTCCTGGGCCTCGTTCAAGGATCGTCGGTCCCAGCCACCGCCACCACCGCCGCCGCCTCCTCCTCCAGATGACCAACCGCCTCCACCGCCGCCACCGCCACCGCCCGATGACCAGCCGGAACTGCCGCCCGACGATTTGCCCGACATCAGTTTCTTGAGGCCAATTATGCCAGCCAGGAGCAGGGCTATCTTCGAGATGATCAGCGCCTTGCCAGCCAGAATGTAGAGAGCTCCCATAGCAATCGGTATCATGCCCATCAGCTTCATGGCCATGCCCATCATCATCATGCCCATCATTTTCTTCATTTTGCCGCGACCTGCAAGAAAGTTAGCGGTTGCCATAGGTTAGTCTAGGTGTCTTTTGTTTTTCATATGCTTTTTCCTGCCGCAAACATTCGCCATGGAGTCGGTGAAAGTGCCAGCTCAATTACAAAAGGCTGTGTGAGAATATTTTCCCCATAGACTCTCTCTGTGTGTAGTGTAGTGTAGTGTCTTGGCTGTCTGTCTGTCTGTCAGTGTTTTTATCTGTATTTTGGCAGCTCCGTGTGTGGCTGTCATTTTTTTGTACACAGTCATTAGGGATACTCTGGGCGATTTCACCATGGCCCAAGATGAGGTGTCTCTCTATCTCCGTCTATCTGTCATAACAGGCAACTGAATCGATCCATTTGCAATTAGCCAAAAATGGTAGACCAAGTTATTGGGAAAGTGTTTGGCCAACTTGTATCGATTAAAACATTTTTTTTTTTTCTGTTTGATCCATTGATTTGAAAGTAAAAGAAAAATCATGTGGCGTGAAAGTAACTTCACTTTCAGCATTCCAATTGCTGAATGCTGAATAAATCTTAATGTGGATGTTGAAGCTCTAAAAGTGCTTGTGTCAAATTTGTAATTGAAGCAAAGGCCCCACCACACCATCTAACCCCCCATCCCCCCATCCAACCCTCGCATCAATCCAGGCTACAAAATGTGATTGCCACTTTCATTGCATTTGACATGGTCATGACATCAAAGCGTGGCTTCATTTTTGTAAATTTTCTCTCGCTCCCTCGACAAAATTTCTACAATTGTTAGGCAAGGCATTGTCTAAGTTTTCTACGAATTATAAAACCTCTTTCCAAAATGAATAATTTTTAGTGAGAAAGGATTTCTAATGGCTGATAGAAGGGAGTAGGAATATCTATATATCAGAACTATCTGAAGAAGGATATCTAATAGATGATAGAGTAAGAAGACTATTATATCAGTCCTATTTGTATAATAAGGATTACGAAGAATTTTTTATGTATCTCATCTGTGTAGAAAGGCTTACAATGAATTTTTTCATCAATTCTTCGTAGTCCTTTTCATCATCTTCAAAGAGAAAATACTTTTTTAATGCTTAATTCGTTGTAAAACAATTTTCCAAACTTTCTACTTTAATGTGAAGATTTTCTTCTCCAAAACTCCTGCATAAAGTGGAGATTTTTTAGAGATTTGCTAAAAATGTCATCTCATTTTTTCTGCATAAAATGGAGATTTTTTAGAGATTTGCTAAAAATGTCATCTTATTTTTTCTATTTGGTTTTTCGCGTGTGGGAAGATTTTCTTCTCTCCTACGCAAAATAAAGATTTTTCACAAAAATAGTTAGACCATTTGGCATTCGTCACATTTTGCTATTTGGTCTTTCGTGTGTGGTGAAGATTTTCTTCTCCAAAACTCCTGCATAAAATGGAGATTTTTTATGAAAATAGTTAAGTGACTCGCCGAGAGTATTTGTTGTTCGTCTTGCTAAAAATGTCTATCACATTTTGCAATTTAATTTTTCGTGTTTTTTTTCTCTCTTCCTGCATAAAATGGAGATTTCTCATGAACATAGTTAGAGTATTTGACATTCGTGATGCTAAAAATGTCATCACATTTTGCTATTTGGTTTTTCGTGTATGTGTGTGTGTGTGTGCCTTATTTTTGTTATTTTTGGACAACACGAAATTCTGGCCTGACATTTTTGTTTTGTTTTGGCTGTTGTTAAGGTTTTTGGGTCATTCCTTAGTTGGTGAACGGGTTTCACGTTGGCGTCGTCGTGTGCGTCGTTGTTATAAAAAAAAACAATTGCGCATTTTCCCAGTGCCAGCAGTTTCCCCTGCCCCTGCCATTTCCCCTACCAATCTCTCATCTTTTGTGCAGCAGCAATTGGCTGAGGAAATGGGCCAGCCGACGGCGCTATGTCATTGCCAGAGTTTCAATTAAGCAGACATCTAGTTGCAATAAAAGCATTATCATAGAGCTCTTGGCTCTAATAACCGCCGCCTGCTGTGCCAATTAAGACCAAGTTGCAAAAAAAATGAATAACAGCTAAGAGAGAGTCAAATTATGTCACTGTTACGCGCAATGGATACATTTAGCGGTGTGCATCTAACGTAACTGCAATTAAACCGCCTCTTGACATTGATTCCCCTCCAATCTAATGGGGTGGGGGGGGAAATTCTATGCTCACCTTCTTCCAGGCCGCGTCCAATCTCATCGGAAGTCAGTTTGGGGAAACTGACCTGAAGCGAATGGCCATTGAAGAAGTAACTCAAACGTTCGATCAGCATGCTCGTCAATTTGGCTTCACGATCGCTGCCAGATCTCGCCAGCGAGGATTCCAATTCATTCTCACTGTACGGCGAGAAGCCACCGCCGGCGGCGGGTTGGCCACCTGATGTTTTTTCGAGACGCACCAGTTTAATCCCATCGGCTATGTTTATGGCATCGATGGGAGCAATGCGATCGATGAAGGAGATGGCCTTCTTCTTCAGGCATGGCACAAAACCGCCCTCCGAGCGGGTGCACTCATCATAGATGCGTAGCAGGGTCCGTGCACCAGCATTTTGACTTCCGGCTGGTAGATTATTCAGCTGCTCGGTTGCCGCCTCGCAGCTGCTGGCGAGGAATACCCCAAATATGAGGAGGGCCACCAGCACACCTGGCGAATGCCTCTGTATCAATGTCATTTTGTCACTTGCAGCACGCTCTTGGGGGGCACAACACACATGCACACACGTACACACACACACACACACGCGATTCGAGGATCAGAGGCTGATGGACTGCTATGGAGCTTGAGATCGCCTTGAGAGTGGTCGCTCTGGCTGCCTGTTCAAATCAAACTGATGCCCAGCCTTGGCGCGCTTTATTCTTTTATAGACCTTTCTTCGCACTTTGATTTTCTTTCTTCGTTGAGTGGAGCCGAGAGCTCTCCAAGCTTCGTTTTGTTGTTGTTGTTGTTGTTGCTTCTGCGCACGAGTCGCGTCGCTTCTTGGGTTTTTGTTTTTCCTCCTCGCGGTAGCGTCTCATTTTCCACTGCCACTGTTAATGTTGTTGCCAGTTTTAATGATCATTGAGGCCCGAACCAATGAACCAACTGCAACTCCGACTCCAACTCCGACTCCGACTCCAAGCAGCACCAGTTTTTTCCACCAGCCGCTTTCGTTGTTTATGGCCAAACATATTAGTTGCATTAGTGGTTTTTTTTTTTTTTGGAAAACTGGCTGCCGTTTCGGCCACTTTTAAATATATATGGCAAGGCTGTGGCTGTTGTTGTTGTTGTTGACACTTTAATTTCAATTTGGCATTTGGCAATTTTCGCCATTCAACTTGGCCATAAAGAAAGTCATTGCCAGCCACTAAATATTCGTTGATCGTTATGCAAACACTCTTATATTTATCGGAGCAGGTGCTAACTGTTGTATTCCACTGATGTCCAATGCAATCTAGGGCTTTCAAGTGGGCAGAGATGCTGCTGTTGCTGATGATGATGATATGCATCTATTGGGGCCATTGACTTTGCCTTCCCTCCATGTGGAATTGGCAAATTGCCGATGCCAGAACGTGTCTCTCTCTCCCCATCTCTCTGCATATGGGAGTGGAAAGCTGCATAATTGTGGTTACTCTGCGGGAAAATTTTCTGGATTCTTGGATAAAACTTTCGCCACCCGTTGATCGGTTTATGTGGCAGTAGGGATATGAATTCGAACCCCCTTAGGGACCTCGACTCATTTTAAGCTAATCAAGTGGCAAATTTATGCCCCAGCGGCAACATTTATCTACGGCTATTAAGCCATTCTACTTGCTACTCCAGCATCACACTTGGAAATGTCGGCACATTGTGAGAAATGCTTTTTCTTTTCATTTTATCTTAGGTACTTTTTATTTTTTTGTTTTTTTTGCTACTTTCTGGGCCACTAATTTTGATTTTGACGTGGATGTCGATGATTTCGGTTGCAGTCGAGTTTTTCATGCCACTTTCACTGACCCAAGAGCCAGGGCCAGGGCCAGGGCCAGGGACTGGGTCTTTGAATTACATGGACAGTTTAAGTACAAATTGCTGTAAGTACTTCTTGTTGCTGTTGGCCAACAACAGCTTCCGGTCTTCTTGGTCTCTTGTCTATGAGTAATGGATAAAGTTAATATAGTGCTAATGTTATTCACTTTTGGTTTATTGGTCGCGTTTGGTGTTAGATAAACGGGGAAGTGAGGAAATAAACGGAGCATCATTCTAAATGGATCTCTTGGTTGATAGAGAAAAAAAAATAGGATAAACGAACATGAACACAAAATAGGCCTAGAGTAAAATGTCAAAGAAACTAACATCGGCTATGACGAATTTTGTATACCCTTGCAACCCATTTTTGTATACCCTTAACCATTACATTTTATGTTCTATTTTAATCGACGAACATTTAGGCGTTATGTTTATCCGATTCTATTAATATTCAGGAATATGATGTATTATGTGTATATTTATCTAGGCAGTCAGTTTTGATAAGATTCTTCAAGAAATAGAAAAGTTATTCGTATTTTACGATCGTTTTTGTATGGCAAATATATGATATAGTAGTCTGATTCTTTTGAAAATCGCATATATGATGCTTAGGTTATGGAAAATCGTATATACAAACTTTGAAAGCCATAGCTCTAAATCTGTGGGAGTAGTTTGCATAGGATCAGACAGACAGACGGCTATATTAACTCGTCTGCTCTTGGTGATCTAGAATATATATACTTTATGGGGTCGAAAACAATTCCTTCTCTGAGTTTCAAATATCTGCCCAATTTTGTAGGGTATAAAAATAAGCAAATAGAAGAAGAATCGTTCTTAATTTATCTATTGGTTAAAGGACGACTAAACATGACCCAAAAATGGGCATAAGTCTAGCTAATTTAGTTGATTGACATAAAAGATATTCCAACTCCAGCAAAGTGATTGTATTTTCTGCATTTTGAAGATTGATATTCCAGAAATAATTCAATTAACTTGCACCTATCAATCGTCTACTCCCCCGCCCGCCACCTCATCCATCATGTGGCATTTAAACAACCAATATTATTGTCCCCCATTTCTACTGGGTAAGCTTTTGCTTTCCCCACTCCCTTAATGACTTCACGAATTGCTGCGCAGCTGTGGAAGTAATGGAAACTAAAAACATCCGCAACGGTAGCCGCCAACACTTCACTCCATTCCACTCCACTCCATGCTACTCCACTTTCAGTGTGTATCCATATCTCAGAGCACATGTGAAACAATTTCAATTGTCTGCCTGGATGCCAATGCGGTTACCGTGGGCAAGGCCAAAAACCATCTGAAGTTGCCTCTAGAGTTGCATTCATTGTCTTCTCCATCATCTCCTGCGTCGTCATCATCTTTGGTCACGTCATTGTTGGGAGGAAAATCTTTTTACAATTTTACTGTTTCCACTGTTGCGGTTAAAGTCGGCATGAAAAGCAACAACAATAAGCAATAAGAAAAACATTTACTTAAAACTAGAATTGTGTTTTAATAATGCTTTTGCCACTGCGGTTTTTATGTATGTGAAATTACTACTGAGAAACAGAGAAAGTAAAAATGAAATGTTTTGTTCTAAATTCTACTCCACCATGGCCGTGGCAGGTGTAAAAAAAAGATACAGATACAGATACTCACCAAGTGGAGTGCAAATACCTTTGACGGGTTAAAGTTGCGGCCAATTAACTTTCGGTTTTTTTTTTTTTTTGCTGGCTAGAATCTTAACTGGATAATTTTGCCACTTTCTATTTCATTTCGAACATTTTTTGGTTGCAATAAAAATTGCAATTTCCACAGGGTGGCGAGCTGAAAGAAAGTAAACATTTTATACGCTTGTTGCGCTTTCTTGTTGTTGTTGGTTTTTATTGCCTGCTGCTGTTGTTGTTGTTGTTGTTGTTGTTGATGCCACATTGGCATTTATCAAAGTTGTTGTTGGCCACAAAAAGCGTGTGTGAGCACAAATCTCACGCTAATTAGCTTTTATATGGGATCAACTGACTGAGGCGATAAGCTGTCAGCATTTTAGCGGACAACACAAACAGGTGGAGCTAGTGGTGGCTTATCCCCATCCGGTCACAAGCCACTTTGGCCATTTTTCATTTAATTTATTTAAACGTTTTCTTTTCCAAGAAAAGTCACTTAATGCTTTTTGCCACCTGTTGATTGGCTCGTGACAAAACATATCTAAACATGTAAGTTGATAAACATTTCCACACATATTTATTGCTTAGTTTTGTTGCATTTTTGGGGCTTTTCATTAGTTCCTTACAATTTTCGAGTGAAAAATGTTAATTAACATTTTAATTGATCAAATAAAAATGAGGAATTTTTTGCTGCACAATTCCATTTGAATTCAATTTGAAAACAATTTGAAGTTTTGGGTTAAAATCGTTAAAGTCAAATGGTTGATGTGGTGCGAACCGCACCGCTTTTGGCCAATAAATCATAAAACTTATTACTTTTGTGGTGCTCAATGAGTGATGCACATTGTGTGGCGTTTCTCCACGATGGAGTTGTAAAAGCGCATTTTCTCATTTTATTTTATTTTTTGTTTTTCGTTAACCGCGAATAATATTTACGATGTGCGGCTTTTCGCTTTCTACGGCGCCTCTCAACCCCAAACAACAATAGGCCTAGCTGGAGTGACCCCAACCATTGGCATTGGAGCTGACCATTGACCAGTCACACACACACACACACACACACATGTAATTAAATTCTCGTGTGTCGCACAAATTACAATGCGAAAGTGCGTAATGGTCGAGTACTCAACCTCAACCTAATGAAAGTAATTAAATCTCTGTGTGCAGAGATCATCAAAGATATTCTCCATCTCAAAAAAATATCTTGATCTCTCTTGGCATATTTACATGCACCAAACTGTGCAATGAACTCTGCAAAAATATTGTTTCTTTTTTTTTTTTTTTTGGTTTTTGTTTTTTGCTGTCTAACCATTTCCACTTGGCCATGGTAAAGGTTGCCTTGGCTGGCTCTTCCTTGGCGGGCATTTTCACTGGCGCAGATGCTTTCACTTTTTTGGTCGTTGTCACGTTTGCCAGTGTTTCAATTTATCATCAGTGGGACGGCCATTCGACTGCCTCCTTCTGGTGCATTGAACTCTAGACAAAACCCAAAAAAAAACAAGAAAAAAATATTTCAAAAAGGAAAATAATAAAAACAGGGAACTCAACGGGTATTCCTTATGGTATTGAATTTGCTGAAAATGCAATACATTGGTGTATGAATTTCTTAATTAATATATTTTTAAGATTAGGCAGAAAGAAAGAAGGAATATGGAAAGAATAGCTTACATTTGGGATACTAAAAGTCTATAGAGTCGAAAGCCTTATATCTAACACTCTTATTTTTGCTTTAACATTGTAAATAAGCTTTAAGTTATTTATTGAAAGCAAATAAAAAGTAAGCAGGTTGTCTGTATAGCGCTACCAAGTTCTCTCATCAGATCTTTATAGCGCTATTTCGAGAACTACCAAGTTCTCTCATCAGCAGACTTCGCTCACGATGCCTAGAATTCCCAGCTAAAACTAGTTGGGAATTACAAGTAGATAAAGTGAAAAAAGGAGATACAGCCTACAACTCTAGAGTTCACTTTTTTCTTTGCATTTCCGAAAGACATCAACCGATTAGTGTAATGAACAACGTTCAAACTTACCAACTGTCACGTTATAAGTATTATCCGTATATCGAGCCCTATTTGCGACAATAACGTATGCGCCAAAACGTAATTTTACAGGACAGCGTTCTTATAAATTATTTTTGAATTCGTTAAGTAGATTTTATGTCGCTTACGTTATTATTGACAGGCCAATATCTCCGTAAATATATAAAATATAAATATAATATTTTAGGTGGAGATGCTGATAGTGTTGAAAAAACATATTGGCATAAAAAAAAAATTTCGGACAATGGGGCATACGTTATTTTCGCAAATAGGGCTCGATATAGTACTTAAGATTTTTCCGTTTTGATATTTTGTTTTAAAAATTATTAATGACCCAAAGTCTCCTTTAATCTGCTTCATTTGACAATTTTAGCGATCATATTTTGTTTTAAAAATTATTAATGACTTAAAGTCTGCTTTAATCTGCTTAAATCTGCTTCATTTGACAATTTTAGCGACCATATTTTGTTTTAAAAATTATTTGTGACTTACAGTCTGCTTTAATCTGCTTTAGTCTGCTTCATTTGACAATTTTAGCGATCATATTTTATTTTAAGATTTATTAAAGTAGGCTAATAAATGACCTAAAGTCTGCTTTAATAAATTTTAAATAAAAGTCTCTTCATTCATTTAGTTTACTACTCTGTTTAGCTAAGTTTTATTTTCTTAAATTGAAAGAGCGCATTGTTTAATCAATGGACCCCATTTTTTGAGGGCGGCTGACACCAAAGGGTATCAAAATGTATGAGACAAAAGGTGCCACGAGTCGACGTGTCGGCGCCAAGGGGTTAGGGTTTTAGTCATTTATCAGCAACAGCCCAGCGACCTCAACTCAATTCGCAGAGCAAACCCTTCACCGACCCACCGACAGACCGACCCTTTCAGAATGGCATTCAAATTGTAATTTATTTGCGGAGATTCTTCAAGTGAGTGAGGATTTTGGCCAAGGATTTAATAGTCGCCTGAGGCAGCTGTTGGCTGGGAAAATACGCATCCATAATAATTGCGATGCGAAGAAGAAAATGTTTCCAAATTATTATTATTATGCGCACACAATGAAATGAAATTTTGTCTAACTCTCTGAGACAGCATGACATCGATGTGAGAGAGAGATTCTCTGCTGGGCCTGGAGCCTGACAATCCCAGGGCATTAAATTCAGTTGAGATGCGGTGCGACTGATTTCATCTTAGACTGCAAAAAAAAAAAAATTCACTTGTCTTTGACTTGGTCTTCACTTTCTTCAAGGCAATGTCAAAAGTTGCCATCGTCGTTGCCTTGGCATGTTGATTGATGAGCATACGCAGACATTCATAGACAAAGACTTTTCCAGGCAACAGGCAGCAACCAACATTCAACATTCAAAAGCTGTTGCTTGGCCATCAAGATTGACATTTAACATTGAACTTTATATACATATATACACTTGGCGATTTAAATTTCACCACAAATATGTAAATACTTATGTATCTAGGAGTACAACTTTTCCTTTTTTTTGGTTGAAATCCAAAACGTATTCTCAAACCCATAATTGATTGTTATGCGCAAAATTGAATTATGTGCGATTTATTTATATTTATGTATAATAAAAAAAAAAATGCAAAGCAAAGCAAAATATGCTACGACAAAGACGCCCCTGGGGCCAACAGCAGACACCAGCAGGGGGTGCCACAAATAATAATTTTGACAACAAACTGAACTGAAAATTTAAAGTTAAAATAAATAAAATAACAAATGGCGGAATGTGGTGCGAGTTCCTTGAATGCGGCAGCCGCAGGCAAATTGAAATTGAAATTTGCTATATAAATTGTATTTCCATTTAAGTATATACTTACACGAAAGAGATTTTGGGTTTTTCACATGAAATTGAGTTGACTTGCGCGAAAAACAAACAAATGCATAATTTAGAAAAATGCTTAAGACAAGTCAATGGCGGTAAGCATATAATAAATTCGTCAAGATGAGCGGCCAACTTAGTCAGTCAGTCAGGGAGTTAGTCACGGAACAGAGTTTTAGCCATTGTAGTGTTTTTTTTGGGGGGGTCAAAGAGAGAAATGTAATTGGCCTGCAGCGTTTAATTTCGATTCGGAAGAGATCTCAACCTGTGCGCGGGCACCCGCAACTCTGGAGGAGTCTATGTAGAGTTGTCAACAGTCAAAGTGAAAGTGAAAAATTTGAAAATACACTGTGTTTTCTTGTTTTATGCAATGACTACCGACCGAAAATGTTCCCAGCCTGTGCAACCTACACGATAATGTATTCTCTCTGCTGCATTGAAAAGAAACGAAAAGAAAAGAAATGAAAAGAGGAAAAACAAAGGCCAAATAAATCGCCTGCGCTTGGGTAAAAGTTTTGCTGATCTTGGCCGGATCGTTTCGGTTGGGTTCGTTTTGTTTCTAGGCGCCGCAATTGCCATCGATCGTTTGGGGTCGGACTGGCAAAACGTTTTGTTTTTATTTGCCTTGTGCCAACACAAATGCCAATTACTGCAAATTGGCTAAAGCTGCCGCTGCCGCTGCTGTTGCCGCTGCTGTTGCTGTTGCCACTGCCGCCCATCAGGCTACAATATACATTGCGTGTGAGCTAAACGTGCATTATCATAAATTATCGCCGCTAGATTATGCTACGGCAAGTGTTTTGGCTATCCCATTTTGCAATAATATTGTATGCATGAAAATAGAACACGGGCAAATGCACAAATATTTTATGCACTTTCCCGCTAGCAAAATGCATAAATTGAAGCGACTCTCTTTGGCACCTTTTTCGTTGTATCCCATATCCATGGCATGCTTGGGCAAGATAAGCTTGTAAATCCCATCATTAGTTTCTCTCTGCCAGCCAAGTTTTTGTTATTAATATTTCATAAATGAAAAGCGCCAAGCATTAATTATGCATGGGGTCGTCGCAGCAACGGTTTCTACACTGAGCGAAATGTGTTGCCTTAAACTCGCTCATTTTCATGAGCTGCCTGAAAGTATGCTTTAATATTTATGAATCACAAGTTGAGATATCATTTCCGGCACAAATAGAATTAACTTGTTCACATTTCACTTAATTAATCTACATTATTCAATGACGTCACATAAATCAAACATAATTATTTTCGATCCAAGGGAGTCTATAATTGTAATTTATTGGCCTAAACTTAATGAATAATTATTACCCAATTAACAAATTGTTTGTACAAAAAACTGACAATTTAAACTCATTAAATAGAAGTAGAAAAAACTATTTTTAAATGTTCTCTTTAATTTTTTGGATTTATCAGCATAACTTTTTAAGGCAATTTGGGGCAAGTGTTTAACAAATTGTTTGTAAAAACACGGGCTAGGTAAACTAATTACTTTTTTTTGCCATTTTTTTATGAGTTTATTCAAAAAACTATATTTTAATATTCTCTTTAATTTTTTGAAAGCATCAGCATAACTTTTTAATGCAATTTAACATGGTTAAATCTTGATAAAACTGATTTAAAGCAATTATGCGTGAAATTGCATATGTTCCAAATGCAATTAAAATTTTTTGGAGAAATTCAACTAATTATTGGCTTAATAGAAATTAACAAATTATTTGCCATTGTCATTTGAAGCCAACGAAAATTGTCGAAACAAAGTCAAGAATTTTTTTTGCGATTGTTGTGGAAATTTCACCAAGTTGGCTTTTAATTTCATTTTCTATGTTTGCGTGCTTCACACAGAAAAATCGAATAAGATTAAAATAAGTGAGAAATAAAGAAGTTAAAGCTCTCTCGCCCAGATTTCGCAGTTTGCCGAATGAAAGTGGGCGGTGGAAATAATTATTAAGCCAGCTCCACAAAATAATTGCAAAGATTTGCTAATTACGGCAATAAGCAAAGAAATTGTCTAGAGCTAGAGCTGCAGCTGGAGGCCTTTTTGCTGGCAATTGCACTAAATCTGCAGCGAAGCTTTGCGCCGGCTGGAGCCGGAGTTGGAGTTGGAGTTGGAGCTGCACTTATCATGCATACTACGCTCTAAATAGCCATCAGCTTTAACTTCAGCAGCTTCATCCTCAGCTGGCTAATTGTGGCGAGCTCTCTAAAGTGTATAAATTTGTTGGCCAAACGGGCGCACAAGATCAGTTGGCCAAGTGAGTTTGCCGATCGACGAACAAGAAAGAAAGAAAAGATTAACCCAAACGACGAGAGGATTAGAGACACAAGGATATTCACAAGATGGTAACGCGTCTGGGTCTACCAGTGGCCCTGCTTCTGATTGCAGTCTCTGCCCATCGTCCCAGTTGGGCGCTGGAGCTGAATTCCAATTTCACTGGCGGCGAGAGCGGTCTCCTGCGAACAGTGCGTCACATCTATACCCAATGTGCGGATAGTGATGATCTCTTCTGGTGCTGCAAGCTCCATGGAGCCCGTCTCCTGGGCCGTGCTCTCAAAGTCCAGCAGCTGAGCATTGTGGATGGGGTTAGTCTGGTGAGGAGGGAAAATGCCGGACAGGATATGCGGACGGGTCGCTCCAGCATTGCGGAGAGTCAGTTGAATAATCGTGATCTGGAGCATATGTCGAGCAAAAGTCTCGACGCCCTGCTGCTGGAACGTTTCCTCGGCTTTGTGCACAGTCATCAGTTGCAGGTGAATCTGCCGCGTCTCCTAATCTATGGCGAGCGAAATAGTCAGAACTGGTTGCACTCCCTAGTGGGCTACTTTCTGCCCAGTGATGGCTCACAGGGCACGGCTGCCGGCGATGGACGCAAGAAGAAGGACGATAAGAAGTATCTGGGACCCTTCATTGCAGCGGTGCTGCTGAAGACAGCCATTCTAAAGATGGCCTATCACTCGATTGCCATTGTGGCTGGCAAGGCACTGATTGTCGGCAAAATTGCTCTCATCATAAGCGCCATCATTGGCTTGAAGAAACTGGTTAGCCACGATGGCGGCGAGAAGACCACCTATGAGATTGTGAAGCATCCGCAGGTGCAGCAGAGTCACACCTACTCGTCCAGTCATCAAGGGGAATACGATAGCGGCGGTGGCGGTGGCCATGATGGTGGCTCCTATCATCGCAGCATAGACGACGAGATGATGATGCAGGACAAGGCCTATCAGGCCTGGATGCCCCAGTCACCTGGTGGTGGTGTCACTTCCCCCAAAGTCTGACCTAACTGGGCCAAGGGCAATGGAGAGAAAAAAACCAAAGAACAAAATATTTGCTTAGCTTCAATTGTATTTACAACACTTCTCAAGCGGCTACCCACCCCTGCCCCTGCCCCTCCCCCTCCCCTCCCTCCTTCCAGTTTAATTTAAGTTATCATATTTAGTAAGAAATAATACATAAAGAAAGCTAGAGAAAACCATGCGTTGCTTTAGTGCCTTGCGGTGATGGGAGCAACTGGCGGCGATCCAAGGACTCCGCCTCATACGCATAGTATGCCTGATCATGGCCCTGATCGTGGCTGGGCTCCTCGATTTGCTCCACTTGTTGGGCCGAACTGTAGCTGCCATGTGTGGGCATGCTGCGATGCCAGCCGCTCTCGTGACTGTGGCCACCAGCGATGATGACATGATCGGAGCTACCACTGTGACCAGTCGAACCCTTTTTTACACTGCCCTGGAAAGAGATGCGTAGCGCCAATGACTTGATCTAGGTGGAATCACTTCCTCTTTGTGGTTTTACTCACCAGCAGCGATATGACGAGCGCTATTTTGGCCATGATGAAGGCCGATCCAGCTATCAGAATCACCTTGCCGAGGAACATTTGTGCGAGGGTGGCCATCATGATCATGCCGCCCATCATGGCCATGTGCTTATCTTTGTCCTTCTTCTTGCGACCTGTTTTTTTGGAACAGTTTTTACTTTTCTTATTCTTATTCTTATTCTTGTCTTTTTTCTTTTTATCTTTCTTTTTATCTTTCTTTTTCTTGGATTTCTTTTTTTTCTTGGATTTCTTTTTTTTCTTGGACTTTTTCTTCTTCTTTTTCTTATCTTTATCTGTATCGGTTTCGATGTCGGTGGCATGCACATCGAAACTACCCAATCCTGCTATAATTCTATCGACTTTATCATCTATGATGAATGCGTTCGTACCTTGATCGAGGCCCAGCTCGCTGCCAAAGTCATCGATGGCATCCGAGATGCTCAACTGCCGTGGCAATTGCAGACGCAATGCCCTGCCCTGGACCAGTTGCAGCAATTTACCAGCCAATCCTTGAACGCTGCGTCCACCATCTCTACTTTCCCCATTTGTGGTGTTGTGAGCCTCAAGGCTCAGATAGTCATTAACCTGCCACGTACTATTATCGCGTGTGGCAGCATCCAGCAGACGTTCACTCTCCGAACCCAAACATTTCCACATCTCCAAGCCACCCAGACAATGGGCCAGAATTCGACCCACATTGTGTGGACTCCAGGGGTTCGAGAGCGAAGAAGCTAGGCCGCCCAGCATGGCGCACTGTAGGAACAACACACGATGCCACATATTCTACACGCAACGAGCAACTAACTTCAAATAAGCGCCACAAACTTTTTGCTCTCAATATTTATAAGGGCCACCAAATGATGGGGCGGGAGGGGGGACGGGGGTGGGGCACATGAATTTGATTTAGGCTAATAATTAACATGTTTGTCAAAGCGCGACACTGCCTCTTGATAGGAATCAAATAGGAAAACTTTTGTTCAAACCCCTCGACATGTCGAGGTTTTTTCTTCTTCGGTCTGTGAACTCAGACAACTTTCAGTTTTTTGGGGGGAAAGCGCTCTAAACGTTTGCCAAACTTTGACTAATTATAACTTAAGTAGAATTAATTTACTTCTAAAAACCTAGAGTGATCTGACATCCACAACTTGCCAGCCATTCATTCCGCTGGGTATGCTGCCGGAGCTGCTCTGAAAGTTACGCATCAGACTCTCTGCGGAGCCAGCAATGTCCTCCAATTTGTTGGTGTGTCGTCGTTGATTCTCATAGTCATAGAAGCGATCTTCAAAGGGTCGTCGGGTGGGGCCAGGAGAGGGAGAGGGCGGGGTTGCCTCTCGTGGCTGATCAAAGCGCACCTTACGCTCGCTCCTCTTGTACGGAGAGTTGGGCTCATGCACATCGTATTGATGATGCAGTTCATCGCCATGCCCATAGACGGTGGTCTTGCCCGGAAAATGGCCAATGGGTCGATGACCACCGAATGCCCCACCAAAGTTGGCGCCACCAAAACTGCCAAAGCCGCCAAGTCCACCACCAAAACCACCTGCTGATCCCAAGATTCCCCCGAGACCCAAGAAACTGCTCACATAGACCGCCAGTTTGACCAGGAATAGGGATTTCTTGAGCAGCAGACAAATGCCAGCAAAGAGCAGAGGAACCAGAGCAATCAAATTGAATTTCAAGCCCAACAGAAATGGCAGCATATATTGTTTAGCTAGCAGGCGACCTGGAGAAGATAAATTCCCAAATTATAGCCATTGTTTCATGTGGCTAAAGGAGCATAATCTCACCTGCCGTTGGATCCTCATAGCCAAATTGTCGTTCATCTTGTGCCCCGCCATCGGCTAGCACAAATTCTGCGACACTATTGGCATCCGCAGTTGGTCCAATTTTGAACATCAAACCCGGATAAATGCCATCCATATGCCATTCGAGACTACGCTGACCCATCACGGCGCCGGCATTCTCCAATATGCCGCGAAAGTCCACTGGATCGGTGTCCAGCACATTGGCCAATGACCTGCCCGCAGCCGCCGCCGTCTCACTTCTGACAGCCACAAAATCATCCACAAAACTCACATTGTCGCGCTCATCGAAGCGTTGTATGAAACTGATTGCGGACCTTCCCAGGCATTCACTGAATTTCGGACGTTGTGCTCCGCGAACGCATTGTTTGAAGTGCTGCAGCTCCTCCGTGCTGACATGGTACAGATCCGAGCCGGCAATCACTTTGATTGCCATGAACAGCAGCAGGGCGATGTCCAGCGGCAACATGATGAGGAATTAAACTAAACTCGTTGCCCAGGTGACCATCTAGTTATATACTAACTAACTTTATCTCATTATATAATAACTGACTCAATTTTCGAGTCAGATTTTTTGAATCACATTTCGCACATGGCCCAATAACGGAAATTATTGTACATCAACGCCAAAGCGTCGAGCGTCAAGCCACCTGGACGCCACATTTGGAGGCATTGTAATGAACTGCAGACCCCGGCATGGTCATGGTCAGTGCACACGTCTCATAACCGACGCTGAGTCTCTGAATTTTTGGCCAGTTTTTCGCACATTATGTAATGTGGTTTTGTTTGTTGTTATTCCACAGAAATTATGAAATGGGCGACACTCAGTCAGAGCTGATTACAATTGCTAATGCCGAGTCAAATTTAAATAAACGGCCAAACGTTTACCAGAAATGTTCCATCGTTTACACACTTCAAAACTGCCAAATACAAAAACAAGTGGAACAATAAATAAACAAACTCAAAAATAAGCAGTTAATGGCTTAAGTTTTGTATACCCTTTCATTCATTTCTGAAGTTATTTGCATAAGTTTTGAGCTCCCACACACACAGAGAGAATAGTTTTAGAACGAAATTGTAAAATATATTTTAAGCTATACTTTTTTGTTCTACATTTAAATAGAAAGCATACACAGGTAAATAATAGTTGAATTTTTATACCCTCGCAAAAAGGGTATATTCATTTTGGTCAGAAGAAGGAGAAGAAGGAGGCATCTCCGACCACATATATATTCTTGATCAGCATGACAAGATGAGCTCAAATTCGTTTGTCCGTCTGGATTATCAGCTTCTCCTCCTAGACAGCTAAAGCTACAAAGCTAAAATTTTGCACTATGTCTTGTAGACACTACATTCATTGTATATCTCGGATTCATCCGGATCGGACGACTATATCATACAGCTCCCATTGAAACCAACGCATTGCAACAATCGAAAATAGAGTTTTAGATCAATAACTTTACCATTTTTCATGCGATTTATATGAAATTATATGTGATAGTTTTTTATATATCCAAAAGTGTGTGCCAAATTTTATCAAGATCGAACTACTATATCATATAGCTCCCATGGGAATTATCGGGCGAAAATTGCGTTTCAGATCAATAACTTTGTTCTTTTTCACCCGATTATCATGAAACTTAACATTTGGCAGTTTGTTATACATCCAAACTTCCATGCTTAATTTTATCGAGATCAAACTACTATTTCATATAGCTCCCATGGGAATTATCGGTCAAAAATTGAGATTTAGATCAAGAACTTTGTTCTTTTTCCCCCGATTATCATGAAACTTAACATGTAGCAGTTTTTTATACATCCAAACATCCATGCCAAATTTGATCAAGATCGGATTACTATATCATATAGCTCCCATAGGAACGATCGGGTTAAAAAATAGTTTTGCTTCTAAAAACTTGTTTGTTTCTTTTGCGATAATCATCAAAATTGGTAGATATTAGTTATTAGTTATAGTTCTGCCAAATTTCATCGAAGTCGGATGACTATATCATATAGCATGCATATGTATGCTTACTATGGCGTGTAGATACTGTTTTTTACATAAAGGTTTCTGCCTTTAGCTAACTCTATTTAGGGATTGAGTAAAGGGTATACAAACTTCGGCTTGGCCTTCTCGTTTCTACTCAATTTAGTTAAAGTTTGCAGAAAGTTCTTTCTCTAATTTTCACTTAGCAAGGGAGTAAGCAAGTCGTTAAATGTGAAACCTGTGAGAAACTGAAAATATTTGCCTACTTTTAGGCGGCGCCAGTTTAAACTAAAAGCCAAGTTTGGTGTTGCCATCCCCGACAATGACGACGAACAACAACAAGAATTCACCTAATCCGCCTCTCCTCCCCCTTAACATCCTTGAAACTTTGCTCATTCAACTAATGAAATGCAACATTAGCCGCCCAGCAGGGGAAACACCACCCAAACTTGGAGCCATTCCAGCCACCTTTTGGGAGCCAATTGAGGGAGAGAGATGGTATTAAATTTAAGGTTTAATCTTTGCGGCTGAAAGTGTTGAAAACAGTTGTAAACTTCTGTTGTCTGTCGAGTTGATAGACGAGGCCATGGCCAGGCGTTAAATTTCCTTTTTATCTCCTCTCTGGGATATCTCTCTGTAAATTCAAACGTGTCACCTTTTGCCAATCCCACAACCAGAGAAAAAAAAATACCCATTTTGTTGAACAAGAAAAAAAGAAATTGTATTAATAAACACTTTCACCGCCAATACTTGAAATTCATAGCCAGGTGCAACTGTGGCGTGGCCAGTTCAGGCGAAAATTGTTTACAAATAGTTGTGAGAGAGAGAGAGAGAGAGAGGGAGAGAGAGGGAGACCTTTTGGCCAACGGCCATAAATTGAAGTTTTGGGCGTGCTCTCCATGTCCATGTCCATGTCCATGCCATTGACATTGCCAACTGAATGCAAAATTCAGGTCGCAACAAAAGAAGAGACTTTCATTAGATGGCCTTTTTGGAGCGACATTGGATACCTACCACACCCCCCTCTCTCTCTCTGACCAAGGGGGCGTGCAATGAAAGCCAATGGCAAGCCAGGAAGTTCCACACTGACCACAACATGGGAAGATGGTTGAGTTTTCTCAGATGCAGCCAGCTTACGGCCTCTACGCCTCAGTGCCTCAGTGGATCAAGTGAAATTTTTGTTGTTGTTGGTTTGTTTGTATTCTCTCTCTCTGGCTTTGGCTGTGATTTTGTGTGTCGCACATGCAATTGATATCGCTGGCCTCTTTTTGGTTACCTTAGTTGGTGGTGGCAACACATTTTATTAGTGAGTGAAAGCATTTCATTTTGCTTTAAAATGCTGCATACATTGCGTATGCGCAATCTCTAAACACAAATCGTTTACAAATTAATGCGGCAGTTTTTATTTCTCTTTTCTTTTTTTATTAAGTGAATTTCATTTGTTAGGGCTTCATCTGGGAGGGGGCTGGCCTGTTGAGGGGGTGGGGTGGAGGGCAAAGGAGGTGCAGCATACAAAGTTTCAACAGTTTAGATTAGTTTAGTTTGAGTAGTAGTTAAGCGTTTAAAGTAGTAAATAGTAAAGCTCTGAGTGTGTGTATATATTAATACAAAATGTGCAGTCACTTGTGAGTTGTTTAAAATTAAGTTTTGTGTGAAAATGCCAACCCCCTCTCCCCACCCTCTCCCACCCACTACTCTCTCCACCTCTCTCTGAACTTATTAGCTATGGATCAAGGTTTGCTGTTGTTGTTGTTGTTGTTGATGATGTGTGATGATGATGGCGTCGCCTTACATAGAAATTTTCCATAATGTCTATACAAATAAGTTAAATAAATAAAAATAAATTAAATGAGCAAATTATGTGAACTTTTGCTCCATTCCCAATCGTAATCGTAACATCGTCCTCATTTTCTTTGCTTTTCTTCTTTTTGTGTTGTATTGCACTGTGTGTTTTTTTTTTTTTTGTTGCTTTTCTGCTTTGGCTGCGCTTATTGCTTATACGCCGCATAGGCCAGATTCTGGGCTTCGCCGCCGGGCAGCGATCGTCCATAGCTGTGCTCGTGTTCATAGTGCGGATGCGCAACAACCTCGTAGTTCTCCTTCTTGGATTCGAGCAGCTTCTTCAGTCCAATGATGCCCGAGAGCAGCAGAGCGATCTTGCCAATGACCAAAGCCTTGAATGAGATCAAAGCCAAGAAGCCAATGGCCAGAGGCAGCAGAGCAGCCATCTTCAACTTGAAAAGCATCAGCAATGGCATCAGATACTTCTTCTTCTCCTTCTTCTTGCCGCGAGCTAAATAAATTAGAATAGAATAGAATTGATTGATTAATGATAGATGGAGTGGAGTGAGGGGCATTTGCATGACTTTCGCTTGATTTGCTAAAAGAGAGTTGCTTGGCTCATTAGCAATTGGAGCACAAATAATTAATAAGCGAACAGGATCGACAGCTTTCTATGGATAGCGTTTAGAAATCAGAAATTGTGGCTAAAGAGTGCAAAAAGAAAGTAAGCCTAACAAACTAACAAACTAACTAACTAACTGACTGACTAACTGACTAACTGAGTGGCTAACTAAAAGGCAATTAATAACAGCAGCCAACAAGTTAGCCAACAAGTTTGCGGCTTGAACATGGACACTGTCGTCAATGCACCGCTAGATAGATAGATGCCTGGGAATCTCAATCTGCTGTCTGCTGACCTCGATGAGAGAATTTAACAGTGAAAACAGGATTTAGCAGCATCTAACCCAATTTGGGCAATGTGCTAGCAAACCAGATCTCGAGCTGGCCATAATTTATACTCAATCTATTCCACTACTTACACTCTTCCAAGGCGCGTTGCATATCCTGAATGGAATCCTTTGGCACCTTAAACTGCAGCGTGTGTGTGCCAAAGAAACGTGCAACACGCTCCACCAGCAACGAATCGACCTCAGATTCGCGAGCCTCCACCTCCTCGGGCAGCTGGACATCGTTGAGGGAACGACCAACGGGAATATCATCGGTTTTCACCAGGGCAATGCCCTCGGTTAGCCTCACATCTCCGTTCTCCGTGTCGAAATAGTGCAGGGCGCGTTCCTATATGAGTTGATGAGTCATTCATTTAAAAATGCTATGGAAGTGGGGGGGGTTTGGGTGGGGGGTGGGGGAAATACCTTCATGCACAACACCATCGATCGATCGCCGCAATCCTTGACCATTTTGAGGGCGCTAGTCAGAAGACTATCTGCCTCGGAGGCAGCTGCCGCCGTTGAGGCAATCAACGCGAAAAGGCACACAAATTTCAACATGATTTAGTAAATTATATTTAATTCTCTTTTGAGTTTGCACAAAACACTATTGATTGCACTTTGTGTATTATTATTAGTATTATTATCCTTTTATGCGTTTTTGGCACTGACTGAGAGTGCTTGGTTAATTCACTGGTTGATTGAGTTGGTGGCACTGCGCTCGATTGGCTTGTTCGATCTGTCGGTCAGAAGGCAACCGGTAAACTGTGGATAGAAGACTCCCGCGGATCGAGTTTTATTCCCCGCCAGCAGAGCAACCGAGAGCAGCGAAACAACGACATCGGCGATTGACGATGCGACACGATGCCACCTTTTCCCCCCAACCCCCCGACCCCCTACTCCACCAGTCCTCCTCTAAAAAGTGGCGGCAACACAGTAGCCGAGCTTAGAATTTAAATAAACAGCCCGAAGAAGACGTTAAGAGGAGCTGCAACTTGGCCACGACAGAGACACGACTGTGCGTATGCGTCGCAGTTGTCGTTGGCAGAGCAGAGCGTTAACTTGTTGTCAACACACTTAACCAACGGTTAACACACACACACACACATACAGGTGTTAAGGGGAGAAGGTAAGAGCCAATAATTGTTTTAGGCAAATATATTTTGACAGCACTTTAAGGCAAATATTTTCAACATTCGATGGCACACTTTCAATGCAGCATTAATCTCAGTCCATTTGAAATTGCAGACACGTGACTTGAACGGGGGGGGATAATCAATTGAACCAGCACCACTTATGTATATATATATATGTATTGCTGGTCGAAAGCAACCACAACAAGTGCGGCCGCATCTCGTATCTCAAATTGGAGTAAAATAGAAAATTAACTAGTTTGCAGGCGGCGGCATGGAAAATAAAAAAAAATTTCACTTTAATTTTGCTCTTTATTTATGTGTTTGTTTTTGCCACACATCTCGGCGGTGTGTGTGTGTGTGTGTATCTGCAGTTTTGTATGCCAATCACCGACAGTTGCACATGGATGGATGAATGTAGATACAGATACAGTTTCATTGGCTTTAAATTGCCACACGTCTTTCTTCCCCGCTCTCCCCTCCCCGCTCTCTGTGTAATTTACACATTAGACAATTGCCCCAAAAGAAGAAAGCGACAGATTTGCAAGAAACAGATGCAAAAAACGTGAATTTAACTCCACGTGGATGCGTGATTTGTGATGTGAAAGGGCAATGAAAGTGATATGAAAAGTAACCAACGATTATGTTTCTTATGCAATAATAGGTAAAAAGAAATTACTTTGCTACTTATTACTCGAATTTCTCTAAAACTGCTCGTTAAGTTGCTAATTGAACAAGTCTCAGTGCTGACCTCAATCGGCAGTTCGATTTGTGCGAAATATTTGGATACTTAAAGTATCCACTCAGTGGGCGCATCATCGCATGGGGCCCAACCCTTTTGGATGTGACACCTTTTCAGAAAGTTTCACTTTCATTACGCATGGCTGGCATTCCGGCTGAAGGTCCGTAGGTCCGCAGGTCCGCAGGTCCGCAGGTCCGCAGGTCTGCCGTGATGTGCTTGAGTAATTTTCAATTAATGAAAGTGCCGCTTTAAGGTTTTAGTTCCCAGGTCTATGACATCAGTTAGTGAGCAAGCGTGATAAGTAAAAGGGCGCCCAATATTAAATTGGGATGGGAATAATATTACCATCAACAGAAAGTTCAATGTTCTATAATCGAGGGGCAGCTAATTAATATTTTGTACAGCGACTCAAAAGTGAAATTGTCGCATACCAAAGAAAGCAACAGCAACAGCAACCAACAACTTAATGCTGCAAGCAACAGTTGCTCAGTTTATCTATGAATATTGCACTGGACTTGTGTCAGATTACAAACATATATACATATATATATTTGTATATTTGTATAGTAGAAAGCGAAGCAGTGACAGCGTCAACTACCATTTTTAGCACGCACGTAAGCGCTTTTTCAAAAACTGTTATTGTTATCATAAATTCAATTGACGTGTCGCTCTCTTCTCTTTGAACTGGGGCGGGGCCAGTGAAATATTTGGATGGGAAATGACTAACCAAAGAAAGGACTGCTCAAAGGACTTAACAAAAATAATTGTTACCGAAACTAAAAACTCATTGTACCTTTATGAAGATCTCTTCTCTCAGAATAAATGAATGAAATTGAAGTTGAAGTAGATTTTCTCCCCTAAATGATAAACTTTTCTACGAACGATTTAAAGCAGAATTTACTATATTTAATTAGCGCTTACTTAAACCTAACACACACATTTAGTTTTTTGTTATTAAATATTTATCGATTAGGCAATCGGTTCTTTGGTTGGCTTCTTCTTCTTCTCGTCATCATTGTCTCCAAATGCAAATGCAGGCTCGGCTGGGGGGAGGGATTGGAATTGGGGTTTCTACAAGCTTTTGCCGCTGCCCGCTGATTCTTTGGCCGGCTTCCAACCACTGTAGGCCATGTCAAAGTCACGTCCCCAGCCCGAGTGACCGCCGGAGGAGACAACAACCTCATGAGAGGATTCCTTGCCGCCGCCGCCGCCGCTTAAAAGTTTCTTAATGCCAATTATGGATGCCAATACCAGGGCCAATTTGGAGACAATCAGAGCCTTGCCGGCCAGCATGGCCAAGGCGCCATAGGCAATGGGTACAAAGGTTCCGCCAAGCAGCAGGGGAATCATTATGTAAGCTCCACTGCCCTTTTTGTCCTTCTTCTTGCGTCCCTCCACCGAATTGCTATCCGTGTCACGCAGATCGGGGAATTTAATCTGCAGAAATATTAACCATTAGATTAACTAACTGGGGATTAACTAGCTTCTGAAGTCTCACCTGTAGCGTGTGATCTTGCAGAAAGTTGCCAACCCGCTTGAGGATCATGCTGTTCAGCACTTGATCCTTGGCATCCACACCTCGCGGGAGAACGGCCTCAATATCCTGCTCACTGATGGCTGGCAACTTGGAGCGGGATGCCTGCTCCTCCTCGCTGCCCACAAACTGAACGCCCTCGAACAGGGTGAGGGATTTGGCCGATCGGAAGGCCTTCTCCAGGCCAGTTAGAAGTTTCACCTTGAGGCACACGGACATATTCTCGCCAGTGCATTGCTGGTAAATGCGATACACCAGCGACATGTCCTTCCAAAAGCCACTCGCCGACGGTTGCTGTATCCGACTGGTCTGCTGTTGGGGCTTCTGCTCCATGGTCAAACTATTTAAGGGCTGCTGCTGCTGGTGCTGCTGATAGGTGGCACTCCGCGCACTCGATAGCCAACAGAAGACAATCATGAGAGCTGCCACATGCCACACATACTTAATCATATCTGGGCTGGTGTGATTCAATCGAATTCGTTTTGCTATCCTGAGCGTTGGTCTCTGGCTCTGGCTCTGGCTCTGGCTGGCACTGTGGATGCACTACTAGTTTGATGATCGACTGAGTGCTGGCAGTTGCATCGTAGCCATTATATACTCCGATGATGCTGGTTGCATGTCAAGCGACTGCTGAAATTGAAAAACATCTCTTTGTTTTAGTCTAAATATCACGCCAATTAGTGGAGGACGGTCTGGCCACTAGAGCTGCGCTTTTTCGCGTGAAAGCAGTTTTTTGGCCACAGCTGCAATTCACAATTTCATTTGTAATTATAATCAAACTAGCAGCTCGTTCTAAGCTATTGCATTTACTTGTTCATAGCGAACGTGCGTGACCATCATGTAGATGCAGTTCCTCTTGGACTCAGTCTATATACATATACATAAACACCTACATAATTAAGCAAATATATGTATATCCAAGAGGAATTCTCTCTCTCTCTCTCTCTCTCTTGGCGCCGTTTATTAGACCGCAAACGATTTTCGGTTTGTAACTTTTCTTTTCTTCAGTTTGTCATTGTTTCGTTTTCATGAGATTGAAGCTAACAAATTCTGTTGCATATTTTGCGGCGGCTGCACAAAAGCAAAATGTTAAATTGGCGGCCAAAATGTTAACACGAACTTCACTCAGACTTGACGAAAGTATGTGAAAGCTTTTCACTAGCCTACTCTCTCATAGTTAAGTAGATCCCCAGTAGGCCTGGATAGAATAATAGAAATAATTCAAATAATTCTAAAAACAATTTATATTTATGTAGATCTAAGTAGGCCTGGCAAATAATTCTAGAAACAATTTATATTTATGTAGATTTAAGTAGGCCTGGCATATAATTATAAAAACAATTCATATTTTTGTAGATCTAAGTAGGCCTGGGAGATAGTTCTAGAAGTAATGCATATTTTTATACCCTTGCATTTTTATACCCTTTTTATACCCGTGCAACGCATAGAAGGAGACATCTCCGATCATATAAAGTATATATATTCCTGATCAGCATGACAAGATGAGTTCAAGTCTGTTTGTCCGTCTGGATCAACAGCTTTTTCTCCTAGACCACTAAAGATACAGAGCTGAAATTTAGTAGGAAGTCTTGTATATACTGCAGACATTGTATATCTCGAATTCATTCATCATTCAGATCGAACAATTATAACATATAGCTTCCATAGGAACCATCTGTCGAAAAATGAGTTTTAGATCAATAACTTTAGCGTTTTCCATGGTATTATCGTGAAAATTAATATTTGACAGTTTATTATATATCCAAAGGTGTGTGCCAAATTTTATCAAAATCGAACTACTATATCATATAGCTCCCATAGGAACCATCGTTCGAAAAATGAGTTTTAGATCAATAAATTCGTTATTTTTTACTTGATTATCATAAAACTTCACATTTGGTAGTTTACTATACATCCAAACATCCGAGCCAAATTTGATTAAGATCGGACTACTATATCATATAACTCCCATAGGAACAATTGGACCAAAAATAGTTTTGCTTTTAAAAACATTTTTGTTTCTTTTGCGATCATCACCAAACTTGGTAAATAACATTTGCACATAACAAATTGTAATTCTGTTAAATTGGGTCAAAATCGGATAACTATATGTTAATGATGTTATACAAATAAATAAAAAAATTGCATGCTGCATATCTAAATAAATGCATAGGTATGCGTGCCGTGCTATGGCGTGTCGATACGACTTTTCACACAAAAACCCTTAACATTTTGCTATCTCCATTTAACGATTGAGTAACACAAGAACTTGCAAGGGTATACAAATTTCGGCATGGTCGAAGTTAGCCCTGCCTTCTGCTTGTAGATCTAAGTAGGCCTGGCAAATGATTCTGGAAGCAAATCATATTTTTGTAGATCTAAGTAGGCCTGGCCCTTCGACTAAAAGTCAAGGAGCTAAGCGAAAGCAGTGAGAGAATCATTCTCATTTATTTCACCGTAAGCAGCAGTTCGCTTCTAAGTATATATTTCATAGTTTTCAGTTTGCCAATAGTAAGTATATAGGAAAATGTTGCACATTACCATTGAAAGTGATTCCAAGGAGGTAAGTACATTTAGTTGTTTATTCTATCATAAAGGCAATTGTCCTTTTGGTTTTCACCAGTTGGTCAGTTTTCCGATCGAAGAGCATGCATCTATATATGACCTTAAGAAGGAACTTGAGTCGCAATTGGAGTTGGCTTCGGCGCAATTGGAAATCGTGGTTGATGGCCCTAAGCCAGCGGACGCCGATTTGTTGGTGGCAGTCGCTGGACTCCTCAACCACGATTCTGGCTTTGAGAAACCAATTATTAAATTGATGCACGATGCTAATTTTGTGGGCTTGATAAATTGTAAATTAACTGAGAACGTTCCTAACTGTGACTCGTCGTCGTCGTCATCTTCGATGGCGCTTCATTCAGATGCCCGCATAAGCAGCTCAACTATAGATCAATCATTGCCACCAATCTGCATGGGCCCTAACCATAACCGGAAACGTAAACTTGGTCGACTAGATGACATTGCAGAAATTACGGAAATCAAGAAGTAAGTTTGATTCTAATCAATATGGATACAATGTATGTGTGTGTGTGTGTTCTTGGGATAGATCGAGGACCTCAAGTGATGACAGTTCTGACGACTCGCTCGTGGAGGCTTGCGCCATGGGCCAGTGCGATATAAGGCCAAGAAAGTTTGTACCCGAACCCCCGGCAGCCAAGTGCAGCATGCGCTCTTTTGAGAAGGAGGACACCGACGACGGACATGCCCCGTTTATAGATATATTGCCTGAGAATAGACGTTACATGGTTGTGGTCACAACTTCATGCAGTCCAAAGTGCTATTGTGCACTTCTGAAACAATTTTTCGGTCTGTTTTACTCGTATTCGCGTGTCTACACATTGAGTTTTAATGAGGCCACGCCCGTGCTGGAGTACGGAGGACGACTTTACATCGCTGCTGCCGACGAAGACTCAATGGAGTGGGTTAAAAAAGGAATATGTAAAGTTGGCTCACCCTATGAAGCTGTCCTTCTCATCGATTTCCTTCATCTATCATTGGCTCGAGTAATTTTGCCGAAGGTCGAGTGCGATTTATTGACTATCTTCAAGTTGCTGGAAAGCCAAAATCAAGGTCTGGACACCGACAAATGGGCCGTCAATGAGAGAAAAACTGTTAATTCAACCGATGACAAGCTGACCACAATTTGCCCGAATGAGGAACTCGAAATATTTATGGACTCGGAGAGTATCGAATACATCAAAGATCGCTGTAGCCGTCTCAAATATTGTTTCTGGCACCTTGATTTTTGTTTTGAGTAACGTTTTCACATTTTCACATTTCTATTTTTTGTTACCATGTTCTGCAGCATTGAAAAATTTTTGTAATGGTCATTGGATTGCTAATCATTAAAAAAAAAACTCACGCAATCAGCGGAGCATCACAATGACCACTCAACGACCGTTCGTCCAATTAATTGCCACCGTTAATTATTTGCCATTGTCGATGCAATCGATTGGCGGTGTTAGTTCACATTGAATTAACCAGGCGAAGGGGAAGAAAAACGCGCTTGAGTGACTAAATATCGTGGTCAATTAAGTTTCAATTAATGATAAAAACAAAATGAAAACTAAACTCGTGCTTCCATCAATTATAAAATCTGATGCGTGCCTTCCCCAGTGTGGGAAAACGTGCTCAAGTGGAAAACGAAATAATGCAAATGCTTAATAATATTATTAGGCAAGTAGTAGAAGTAGGTAGTAGGTAAGGCAGCTACTATTTCTTTTTTCTTTTCTTTTTTTAGTACGCTGAAAATCTTAACTTAACTTGATTCGACTCTGAGGCAAGGCCGATGTTCAACTTTGTCTTTGCCAGGGCCGCTAGAACAGAGCAACTCTGGTTTGGGGGGCCTCAAAATTCTCAGGATTATGACTTACACAAACCTTGCATCAAGGTGAAGTTGAAGTGAATTCAATGCAGCAAACGGTTTTTAAGGCTTTCAACACTTGCTTTTAGTTTTGTTTCTATAATATTTAAAGAAATCAAATGAATAAGGCTTAGAACAAAATTGCCAAATACTTATTCAAAGAATATTGTGTAAAAAAATCCACTTAATAGGAACGATATAGAATTTCAAAACGGTCCTCAAGGTTGGATATTCCAGCATAAAAATCTTGAATTCGATTTTCTGGCAAATACGGTTTTTAAGGCTTTTAACACTTCATTTTATTTTTTTTTTCTATAATATTTAAAGAATTAAAATGAAAGAAATAATATTTAAAGAATTAAAATGAACAGGGCGTAGAACAAAATTGGCAAATATTTATTTAAAGAGTATTGTGTGAAAAAATCCACTTAATAGCAACGATATAGCATTTCAAACGGTCCTCAAGGTTGGATATTCCAGCATAAAAATCTTCAATTCGATTTTCTGGCAAAAAAAAACAATTTAAGTCGCTGAATATCCTAGCTAAAAATCGTTTACAGTAATTCCACACAAAAATCAGCTGTTTATGACAGAGCGGGGGTCTTTTTTTGTTTAGTTTATTTTTTTTATAATTCATTTATTGAAAATTTGGCTGAAAATCAAAAATTTCACTTTGAGAAATTGCCACAAAATTAAAATAAAAACGCTTCGTCATTACCTCGTGATATTTATTTGTTTATTTATTTATTCTATGAGTTTTAAGCTACTTGTTTATATAGTTTCTCTTTTTTTCTTAATATATTATCTATATCTATATATATTAACAGAAGGTGTTGAGGTTTTAATTACCTGTTAGCTTTGATTTTTCCTTTTCGATGATTCTTTGACCCAAGATTCACCACAAACCCAATTGTTTTGATAATAGCACCTCCAGATATTCGCTGCCAAGGATCGCCATTAAAATTGAAAATTCAAATATTATAAATTTTTATAAAAGATTGTCCAAATCTTTAAAAAAGAGTGTTAAAAAATGTGTTAAGAATTTTTTGACAATTCATTTATGAATTTTTCCATTTTAGCATACCTGCAAAGTATTCTGAACTCGGTCCTGGTATTTAGGTTGTAGTTGCACTCTGTCTACGTTCTGCTGACCTGGTTTTTGGCCCAAACTCGTTTTCATTTCGTTCGGCATTCTGCGCACAACGCCCTTGCAGGCATCCACTTGGCTTCCACTAACCCCAAGTCGCCGCAGTCGCTGCTACGGTTGCTGTCGAAGTCGACTGCCTTCCGGTTGACAGTGAAATTGTTGCCAAATTGGGCATTCGGCAGCACGACTCTCCTCCTGCTGCTGCTGCTGCATTAACTCTTCTCAAGTCAGTGGGGCATGAGTGAGTGAGCAAGAAATGTTGCATTGCCTGGCGGCTTATGAATTATTGTAAGTTTTTGTGGTAACGTTTTTTTTTTTTTTTTTTTTTGCTTCTTTTAGAATGTGAAATTGGTAACAGGCGATACATTCTTGCATGTATGTGTGTGTGTGTGTGTGTGAGTATGCCGATGCTGCACCAGTTTGGCAGCTGTGTGCCACACAACGGTAGTTCGCTCCCAATCATTTGGACAGGCTTTCGTTTTGGTTTTTCCCCATTTGCATACATAAAACCAACAATAAGAGAAAACTGTTTTATAAAATGTATCGATATCATTTAGGTTAAGATAGAAATTAGAATTATAAAATGGGTCTCTTGTATTTCAAGTATCACTTGCTTTTGATGAGAACATTCTCTCTAATGATCTCTTAGATGACTCACCAAAAGTCGTGTGTCTGTGCGGTCTCGTGGTCACTTGTCACTGGCATTCGGTGTCACACAGTTGCCCACTTCTCTTCCATTTCTTTTTTTTTCGTATGACTTTCTGTGCTGAATCCAACGGACAATTTTCCAAGTATTTCTGCAGAATTTCGTCTAACCACAGAGCTAAGTAGTTTGGTTTGAAATCATACCGTGTAAATTAAATAATTTTCTCAAATGAGAATTAGAGAGGAGCAATTATCGATAGGGATTTTACTCAAAAGACAGATGGAGAAGAGTAATTATCGCAAAGGATTTTACTCGAATGACAGATAGAGAGGAGCAATTATCGATAACAACGTTCGATAAAAGTACGAAATTCTAACTAAACTTTTGAGTATAAGACCGGAATATCTAGCAGTCGTTACTTTAATTTGGGTAAAACATCTTGAACTTCTGTTGATTAAGAGAGAGGTAAAAGTACGAAATTGTCATTTTGTGTAATGGAAACAAAGCGTTGGGTACGAGATACTTAGCAGTCGTTGTATAAGACATCTTTAAATTCTGTTCAAGATAGAGGGGAGCAACTGTCGATAAGAATGTTTGCTGAAACAATCGATTGTCCTTTTGTGCAATGGAAACTAAACTTTGGAGTAAAAGTACGAGAAGCTTACCAGTCATTGCTTTAACGTGGGCGAAACATCTTGAACTTCTATTGATTAAGATAGAGAGGAGCAACTATCGATAAGAATGTTTGCAGAAACAATCGATTAAAGTAAGAAATTGTCATTTTATGCAATAGAAACAAAAAACTTTGGACTAAAAGTACGAGATACTCAGCAGTCGTTCCCTGTAAACTTGGCTAAGACATCTTGAACTTCTGTTGATTAAGTGAACGGCGGCAACAGCCACAATATATGTACATAGACACGGCCCACAGTGGTCAGTCAATGTTTGCCCAAGCATTGCAGCTGCCTAAATGAGTTGTTAACATTAATGCGCATTAACTTGGCTTTTGTTTTGTTTCTTTTTATACATACATACTTACTACTTACATTTGGCCGGTCTGGCTCTGAAAACAATTTGACTTTGGGCCATGTGCCACCACAATTTCTTTGACTTTTCACTATATACATAAGTAGTACGTCTTGAATGCATTTGGCTGTTGGTTGTTACCATTTCCCAACTGTTTACTTTCACTGCTGGCCAGGCACAACAACAACGGAAGCCAGCGGGAGGGGAGGGCCAGATTTTTTTTGGTTTAAATTACTGCTGGCCGATGCCAACATGTCTTGGCCAGACAACGCTCATAATAATTATTTACACCTATTAACGGGCAGGTCTTTAAAATTCGCTTAGGCAACTGGGTCGCAAATCAATTTCACTTGAAACGAAAGCATTTCAAAGCACGTCAACAACAAAAAACTTGGCTAAATTTGGTCATTTCGTCTTGGCCAATCCTATGCGATAAGTGTTATATAGATACAATATATTGTCGCAGGCCAAGTCGAATGGATTTCGTTTCATCTTTTGTCGTTTCGCTTTCACCCGTTGGTATGCCATAAATTATGTAGACTTAACCATTGATTTTTCATTGATTTTTTATTTATTAATCTTCCTTGCTTGGGTTTATTTTGTTTTTTGTTTTTTTTTTTTGTGTTTTTTTTTTTCGTTTTTGTTTTTATGTTGGTTTTCTTCATTTTATAATGACATGCATATATGACAGAGAAAAGATTATTATTTTGTTTATAAGAAATCTATATTCTTTGTGTGATTTGTGTGATTTTTGTGATCTGAGTGAGTGTGTTTGCCCACATCTGCATTTTCTACGCTTCTTGCCGTTTTTTTTCTGTTTTTTCATCGTTTTGATTTTGATTTTTGTTGATGTGAAAGTGCCGTACGATTCCGCTTAAAATATTTAAATTAAAGTAGACGACGTGCTGCTGCTGCTGCTGCTTCTGGCGACTTGAGGGGCTTGCGGCTTGAGCGAGCTTTCAAAATGTTTTAAACAAATATTTTTAAATGTGTATTAAAAATATGTTTAGAGCATATTGCTTGGCGAGGGCTCAAGTCGCATTTTACCATTCAGAGTACTCAGTCAGTAAAAAAAAAACAACGAAAAAAAAAACAAAAATTACAGTGAACTATGGTTATAAAGAACTGTGCGTGCGTTTTTGGAAAGTGGAGCGCTAGAAAGTGACAGATGCATAGGCAGAAAGAAAGTGAAATAGAGATAGCGAGATGAAGGTGCACAGAGAGAAATGAGAAAGTTGAAAGAGACTTGAAGTGGAAGTGGAAGTTTTTAGTTTCAGTTTGAGTTTTTGTGAAGAAATAGTTTCCAGTAGAGTTTGGAAAATGAGTTCAGTTTTGTATGTGTGTGTGTGTGAGTGTGAGTGTGTGTGCATGTGAGGCAGGAAAACTATGGCAAGTTATGGCATGCATATGACCAAAACTATGACTCAAGATTGAGATACACAGATTGAGATTGATAGTTAGATAGAAAGATAGACAGATTGATTTAGAGACAGACTGAATATAGTAGTGTGTGACTGACTGACTGACAGATTGATAGTTAGATGGAAATAGATAGATATAGAGTTAGAGCTAGTTCAGTTGAGTTAAAGCTAGTAGTAGTAGGCATGCTTGCTTTTACATCGTTGTAATTTAAGACTAGAATTGCATGTGAAGGACATAGATATAGATGTAGATGTAGATAGAGATATAAAGTGCAAGTTATGATGGTACAGAATAGCATAGAATATAGAAGTTATAGTTATCGATTTTTGTTTTGTTTGTATGATTTGTACGTTATCGAAACGGCTGCATGGCAACCGAAACACTTTTGGTATAGGCAGGAAAGAGACAGATATAGTGACAGATACAGTGATATAGAGAGAGAGACAGACAGAGTAGTAATGATTGCATGTATAGAGTGCGAGAGAGAGAGATAGAGAAACAGATATGAAGGCAAGTACAGTGTTTACAGTGTTGTGAAGCGCTAAAGCAATGTGCTTGATTTCCGGTCAATGGGAATGAATGGAATGGAATGGTATACGGGTGCAAGCTTAGAATTAAGGCTGGACGCTTCCGGGAGTCGCCGCCTGGGCTTATGAGTATTTGAAACGTTCTGCATAAGGTACCGACTTCAACTCTCGCTTGGTTATCATTTCTTTTTTACAAAAACTTAACTTTAGCATTTCTACGTTATGTTTACGGGAATTACGGGCAATGTAACAGCTGAAACGAATCAGTTGACGTTACATGCAACACGCAACTCTGGCTCTGGTTTAGCTTCGTCTTCGTCTTCTCTCTTTTCGCTACGATGTCGCTTTTTTTTGTTGTTTTTTGTGGTTTTTTGTTTGTTTGAACATTATTCTTGTGATTTTTGTGTGTGATTGTTTGCTTAACTTTTTTTGCTTTTCTGCGTTCTGCGTACATAAATAAAATAAATTAAAATAATAAATTAATTAAAACGAACGATAAATAATATGCTGGCTCCTCTTCAAAAGAGTCTCAACGCGAGCCCTGTGGCTCAAGTCAGTTTGTGATTTTGTTGTTGTGAGTGCTTCATGTTGTTGTTGTTGTTGGTTGGTTGTGGTTGTTGTGGTTCAATGACTTCCGGTCGTCTTAAGCCTGAGGTTTCTGGGCACCATAGGCCAAATCCTGAGCATCGATGGAACGTCCCCAGCCACCATGACCGCTGCTGCCATAAGAAGCAGAAGATGCACCCGCATCGGCACTGTAACCGCTGCCATACGAGTCGTGGCTGGTCGAGTGGCTGCTGCTGTGATGGGGATGGGCAACCACCTCATAGGTGACATGCTTCTCCTGTGACAGCAGCTTCTTCAGGCCAATCACGGCGGACAGAACGAGGGCAATCTTACCGATCAGCAGAGCCTTGCCGGCAATCAGAGCAATGGCGCCGAGCAGCAGGGGCAACAAAGCGGCAGCCTTCAGGGCAACCAAAGCCAGAATGGGTCCCAGGATTTTGGCGGCCTTCTTCTTCTTGCCACGGCTCTCCTCTGGGGCATTGGGATCGTTGCTGCCGAACAGCGATTCGGAGGCATCTTCGAGGGCACGTCCAGTGGAGCTAACGGCTTGGACAATATCGGCTCCCTTCAGTTCGACCTTGATGGTATGCGAGTTGAGGAAGCTGCTGATGCGATTGAGGGCCAACGATTCGAACGACTCATCACCCGAGATGGAGCGAGCTGCCTCCTGCTGTGGGGCATCCGAGGAGCGGACCACAGTCACGCCCTCGGTGAGGGCGAACTGGTCGCGGGCACCGAGCACCTTGTCGACGAAGTTGAACAGCTTGTATTTGACACACGAGACGGAATCCTTGCGCAGACAGTCGCTATAGATGCTATCCATAATGTCGTTCTCGCCGCCGATGGCGTTGCGGGCATGGCCGCGCGTCTCCTCGGCGGGCAGGGCCGCGGTCAGTGTGACCAAACACAAGACACCGAAAATAACTTTATTGTTTGCCATTTTTAATGTTTTATTTTTTTTGCACTAGTTCGATTACGATTTAGTTACGACTTGTTGGTATAGTCCTTGTTTTTTGGTTTTCTAATTATTATTTCCGCACACAAAAATCGACGAACGCACTTTCTCTTTTTTTTTGTTTTTTTGGCTTATGTCTTTTGTTATTTTTTTTTTCAGATTTGCCACACAACGCTGCTGGCTGGCGTGTTGCTGCTTTGACGGGTAAGGATGAAATGATACAATTTTCCAATGCACACGACAATTTATATACGGCGGCGGCATCATGCTCATCTGCTGCTGCTGCTGCCGCCGCCATAACCTCGACCGCGACCGCGACAGCGACCGCGATGCCAAGCCACATACAGTGGTTCGGTGGTCCGAAACTGGTCGTGCAAGTTTCTCGCTTAAGTCTTTCGTTTAAGCCAGCCAACGGTATTGCTCAGTGGCAGAGGCAGAGGTTTCTGGGCAGAGAGGCAGCCGCAGATTTGGCTCTGTGCCTTGGTGTAATTTGTTAGCCATGGCCATGTGCTAGCTGTCTCTGGCGCTGCTTTCGCTTGAAGTTCATGTTCATGTAACATTGTCAACAGTCAGTTGCTGCAGCCTCTCGCCGACTTGTGGTAGCAACATGGTGGGAACATGGACCCAGCAGCGGCTACTTAGTTACTTTTACCCAAAGCAACCAACAAAAAAAAAAATAAGACAAATCAAATTGTAATCTTAATTGCTTTTAAATTGAATTCGAATTGGAATGGGAATGGAAATGGGGATTGTTAAAGTAAAAGCATTTCCCTTTCAACTTGCCCCTAGAAGAGTTTCCGATCTATTGGAATTCAAATTACATAAAAAAAAAGAATGCTAAACAGATGGATTGATATATTGAAATGTGTGCCAAGCCGCCGCCGCCGCCAATAACAGAACCCATAAACGGAACCTCAAATTTTGGGGTGGGGGGAAAAAGGGAAAGTTTTTGCGATTCATCTTTCAGATATTTCATATCAATATGTATGACCCTTTTCCACACTCTGCGACACACGCTGCGACACACTCTCTTGTTGCATACAAAATTGATGTGCAAATTTCGCAAATGGCCAAAATAAACAGCCGCCCAAACACTGAGTTATTGACTTTGACTTTGATGGTTGAGGTTAACTTTTGGACAAACACCAGTAGCCAAATGCTGCATAGGCCTGGATGCGACAAGTAAAAGTGAGCAAATAGTGGATGGGAGCTGCCCGGCCCCATCCAGGAGCAGCGGGCCATATAAATGAAAGTTTTTTCGCATTTATTTTCAAATTAAGCCTGCTTATGCGAAAAGTGTGCAAATGACCGCAAGCAGGATATGAAATCAATGCCCCGGACCACAGTGTACAAGTGGCAAGAAAGCGTTGCACCAAAAAAAAAAAAAACCCATGCACACAGGGACGGATTCAATGGTAGGTAGGTGCAATCAAACCGAGGAGAAAAATAACCACACACACAATTCTAAAAGGAAAATAAGATTGTTTCTATTTAACGATTGTTGGGCACATTTTGGGCAGGGACATAGTCCGCTCCTGGACTCTAAGTTAATTAAAATGTTATGAATGTGTGAAAATGCAATAAAATTGAGACTGTGTGAAAACTAATTTCCAGATCGGCAGCGGCATTATCTGCAGTTGAAACCGAATTGAAAAAAAACCAAAACCAAAACCAAAAATCTCTCAGGCCCAGTGAAAGCGAATTTCATATGCAACTGGCAAGAGGCAGAGGCAAGAGGCAAGTGATGCCGCCTCCCGCTGGGATTGGCAGATTGCTGAACTGACGCATTGCGTGAGTCCAGAGTCCGCACACACACACACGCACACACATTTGTAGGTAGGGATGCAAATCTGCCAAACGACTGAATTATTTGACATTTAATTAACTTTTTTTTTTTTTACTTGCTCCTTCTCCTTCTCTCTCTCTCTCTCTCTGTCCCTCACCCTGTGCAGAAACATGAGAAACGACACTTTCACTGCATCATCATTGGCCTGCAGACCCCCGAGCAGTACACACACACACACCCAAACACACACACACACACACACACACACAGAGAGTAAAGAGTGCAACGGTTTGCCTGTGAACCGCTTTTTGTTCTATTGTTGTGGCCACATCAACAGGTTTTTCTTTTTCTCGCTTTTTTTTTTTTTTTTTTTTTCAAAATTAAAAGTAAAATTCATAACAGTTCAACAAGTTTTAGTTGCCCGACCATAAAAGACAAAATGTGTGGATATATTCATAACAACAACACTTGCCAGAGTGGAGTATATATACATATATATATATATTATTTATATCATTGTTGTAGCGGTGGTTTCTGTGGCTGCTCTGCTGCAGCTTACAAAAAAAAGAAAGTTCAACATTAATTTTCCTTTTTCGTCGTCGTCGTCGTCGTCCCAAAACATTCACTGCCTTTGCGACCGGAGCGAGGCGCGTGCAACTTTGCAACATCAACAAAATGCAAACTAACAAACTGCATGAATGAATGAATGATTGAATGAATGATGAAGTGAGCTAGTGAGCTAGTGAGTGCCGGACCTAGCACTCCCCAAATTGCCATTTCCCTTCGAGTGGCGGCAAGAGAGCAAATAATAATAATACTGACTTGAATCCGGTAAACAGGCCGATGATAATGCTCATCGCATCGCATCGCATCGCATCGCATAAAGGGTGAAACTGCGCAAAACAAACTGCAACTGCCACTTAATAGCTTCATTTTCAACTTACCTGTCCCCTGATCTTCAGGTGGGCGTCTTTTCTTTTATAAACAAAAAGAAATTTCAAATGCACAACAGCAAAATACTCTTCAATCGAAAACTATGCTCAAAAGTTCTTTATTAGGCATTTTTTTAAGCGAAATATTTATTATATATTTATTTATTCTTTGGAGTTTATTTCTGTGAATCAAAAGTTCTTTATTAGACATTTTTTTAAGCGAAATATTTATTCTTTATTTATTTATTTTTTGGAGTTTATTTCTGTGAATCAAAAGTTCTTTATTAGGCATTTTTTTAAGCGAAATATTTATTTATTCTTTGGAGTTCCTTTTGGGGGCTTTCCGTGTGCCTCATTTTATAGCCTAGTCATAGTGCTGCATCTCTCTCTCAAGACATCTACTTATGGCTCCTAATGATATGGGTAACAAAACAAATGCAAGCTCACTCTTACTTGCTTATGAGCACTTTTATGGTCAGCTGGAAATTCATCTAATTGGGGGCTTAAAGACCGTTTTCTTGGGAACCACCTGAAAAAGGTCAGAGTTGGATCTCCCCACACAAATTAGCAGTTTTGTTTGTAATAATTTGAGAGGGGGCTTTAAAGTTGAGGCTTTTTAGCACGCCTGGCAACCATCGACTTCGACATCGACATCGATGATTTGAGTATACAAATTATAAATGCACGAATCCGAATCCAAATGGGGAATGGGAATTGGAATTGGAATCTCAGCGGCATCATCACTTTCACTTTCCAGCAACGGAGCAACGCTAATATGCATCTCCATCTCCATCTCCATTTCCATTTCACTATGGATACCTACATATGTATATGGTTCATATTCGAAAATTATCTAACTGACATAATCAAAAATTAAAGCAATGTCTCGACATATTGCGACAAAGCGCTAAAAACAACGCACGGATGTGGCCGAGATACTGATAGATAGATAGATAATGGGGTCCATTGACTAGCTTAGAAAGTTTGTCGTCGCTGGGCATCAAAAGATAAGAGTTTTCTCATTTGTCATGGCAGAATTTAAACTTATTTATCATTCAGAGTCAGTGGAACTTTAGTGTCTTTGAAAAAAAGTGTATGACACCTTCGTGGTTGCTTCATTTTTCTTGTTATTTATTGCAACATTTATTTAATAATTTATTAGTAGCTTTTTCTTTATGTAATTTGCCGACATTAAACGTTGTTCATATTGAATAATTGATGGCCAAGTGTAAACAAATGATGGCGCAACATGAGGCAGAAAAAAAAAGATGCCGACACAGCATTTTGTTTCTGCTTCTTTTTCTTATATATATAAATCTATACTTGTACCTTTATATACTTATGTTTGTTTGTATATATATATATATATTTGTAATGTTGTTATATAATGCGTGAAAAACTTTTACGACACTCGGAGTGCAGTTACTTGCTGAAATTTAATGGCAATTCACATGACCGGGTCCGACCAAGCGCTTTCTTCGAGAAAGAGAAAGGGTTTTAGCTCTCTTCCTATACCCTACTCCTCCTCCTCCTCCTCCTCCTGCCGCCATTTGGTTCACCAGAAAGAAACTTGCCAAAATTGCAGTTTTTATGGCCCAATCTGAGCGCACGTGGGACTCAGGCCCCAAGCTCCACAGCCTCATACATACCTCAGCCCTTTCGCTTTTTACTCTGAGGATAGCTTTGAATCTCGACAGCTTCCGCGACTTTCACGCAATTGCAGCGGCAGCAGCAAAAAATCCACGCCCTTGCTGCTGCTGCTGACTCCCGCCCCAGTTTGTATCATAAATAATGCAACGTTTCGTTGCCCCCAAGCGGGGCAGCAAGGCAACCTTTGCGGACACCGGATACTGATGCCGATCGGCTAGTCGTTCATTGCATTCTTTAAAGTGAAATTTTTGAGAAGACGATGATGATGATGATGATCTGATGATCATTCTGTTTGTTGTTTTCTTTCAGCTATTGTTGTCCGTTGTTTTTTGTTTTTTATTGTGGCTTAAAACGACGCTGTTAATTAAATTAAGTTAAATAAAAAGGCGCATAAGCAACTGGTTCGCAATGAATGTGGAGGAAATACTGGCAAGTGAATAAAAAGACCAAGAGATATCTGTCTTCTGTCTTCTGTTTTCTGTGAAACTTTCTTCTTTTGCTTTCAATGGTATTTCGGTCAAAAACTTGCAAAGGAATAGCCACCATCAGATGATGATGATGATGTTGATGGCGATGATGACAACAAGCCTTATGATGATTAGTTCAGTTCGTCTAATCAATGGCTACTTGGAGCAACTTTGAGTGATTGATTAAACGGTATTTCCGGTTGGCCTGCGACCATAACTGGAGCATGCTTGCGCCCCGTTTGATTTAGGCGCACAAGTGCGAGACGGTCAATTAAAAATTATAATTAAGACCGTTTGGTGGCCAATCGACCGTTAACATACCGTCCGAAGTCATTCACATAGTTGTGAAGTGCTGCTGCCACCCATGATGTGTCATACCTACATTTACAATATTTGCCAAATGAAAGTACGATTTGTGTGTTTACTTCACAAGGCACAAGACACAAGTGTCAATGTCCAGACCGTTGTCTAAGCCGGCACTTGATGGCTTTTCGTCACGATTGTACGGCTTATGACCAGCATTTGGTCATGATGAGGATGTTAATAATGAAATGTGCATACTTTTTGACAGGAGCAGCAACCAGCCAACCTCAAAAATCAACTTCAGTGAAAGTTTCGTCTGTCTTGCGGTGTGTGCGAATGCGAATTGAACTTGCAACCTGCCTCTTCAACACAACACAACACAACAACAGCAACTCCAAACACTAAAGCACCAAAAAGCCGCCCATTAGAGCGCCCCAGCTGCTGGTCAATGGCCATAACAAAACAATGTGAATGTGTTGTTGTTGTTGTTGTTGTACCCATATGTAATTAGTATGCCGAAAGATATTGTTGGTAAAAGGTTTCATGTTATGCGGCACTTGTCATCATCATCATTATCATCATCATGATCATCATGCGTGGGCTATTAATGGACTATAATTATAATGGCACACGAAAATTTCACACCTCATACAATGTGTGTATTTAGCTCGTAAATCAAACTCATATTCTAACTGCATGGATACCCAAAATGCAAAAGCCCTCTATCAATGTCAGCCAAAGTGTCTTCTTGCGAATCATTATCGTATTGTGTGTGTGAAATTCAAATGCAAATGCTAATTTCACCTAATTATGTGGATGACCAGGCGTATGCGCAATATCATTTCAGCCAGTTCAATTAACTAGATTGAAATTCACTAATGAAAGTGCAACCTAAAATACTCAACTGCATTCAAAAAGAGTTAATTAAATGGATAGCTGAAAATTATTTCATACGGCTAACTGCAAAGTAAAATTAATTACATCAAAATGAACACAAATAATGTTAAAGTAAGACTTTTTATGTGGGTTATTGTTAAAAAGTTTTATTTATTTATTTAGTTAGTATAGGATATAGTTGTGAACTATCAACCTAACAATTTTTTACAAGCACTAGCAACTATGGCCTTCGGCTTAGACAATAACTACATCCCGAACTGTTAAAAAGTATTACTTTAGAAGCTTTTAAATATTTTTTTTCAATTTTAGCAATGTTCTGGCCTCTTTTTGGCAGTTATTATTGACATTTCTTTTATTAATTTAAATTCTAATTTGATTATTTTCATTGTTACTTATAAATTATAATAGAATGCTTGAAATTGGAGCAACCTGACCTGCCCCAAGGCATTAAATCTATTTAAGAAAAGCTGTTGAAAATCTTTTGGAAGTAAACTAATCTCGAAATAATTTATCTCACTTATATTTGCTGCTTTTTGAAAATCACCCATCAACTAGATTCATCTCTAAGCAAATATTGATTTGTTGTTTTTTGTAATTTCGATAATGTTTCGTTGTTTAATTTTCTCTTGCCCCCGTGGGTCACATTTTATGCTTCCTTTTGCCCAGTCCCAATCCCTAACTGAATCTCTCTCTCTCTCTTTTTTTCATGTGTATCTCTCATCCTTGGGCCAAAAGAGCAATAACTTCACTCTGGCCGATAGCTTCCATATTTATAAGTAACGGTAAGCCAATGAGAAAGTGAAATTTTTTCTTATTTTTCTTTATGTTTTTGTTTTTAATCTTTCCGTTTTATTTTGCGGCTCACCTACGGCAACAGCAGCTGCCCAATAGCACACACACACTCACACACATAAGATATATATATATATTGATACGATGCCTGACTGACTCTTCACCAATATCGATGTAACTCAATGAATCGACGCCTCACACGTGAGACTGGGCCGGTTCGGTCTGGTCCGGTCCGGGCCGGCTCTTTTTTTTTTTCGTTGTTTTTGTGTCTGTCACTTGATTGTGTTTGTTTGCTTTATCAAAAGGCATAAATCGAACCAAAAACGGATATGGCCAACACTAAAAAAAAAAAAAAATAGCTAAGCCACAAATCCCGCACTTCAGGTCCCAACCCCCCGGCATGGCACTTTCTTTGGCTGCGGCTGCGGTTGGGGTTGGGCAACTTGTTTGGCCAGCCGACTGACTGCAGTCTTAGAAACGATAGAAATGCAACAACAACAACAACAACATAAACCGCTTTGGACTTTGAGCGCGTGGCAGCGTCAGGAAAGCCATGGCCGAAAGCCAAATAACAATTTGACTTTAATTAATTGTCCGAGGGTTGGGCTCAAACAGTTTGCTGAATGAATGAATGAATTTTTTGATGGGTGGATGGTTAGGGATCTCGCTGTGCATCGCTAGAGAAAGGCAACCAGCGACAATAACTTCTAATTGAGATATTTAGTGTTGCTCCAAATCACATCCAATTCTGATTCAAGTCAATCAGCAACAAAAACTGAGCATAAAATTGACTTTTATTTATGCTGTTGCCCTGCTCTACACACACACACACACACACACACACACACACAGAAAGTCTAATCATAATGAGACAGAAGAGACAATATAACAATAGGTAGATAGAGAGCCAACCACAATCATCATGAAGATGATGACGACCGAAAGCCGTAAGAAAAATAATCGTAAAAGTGAGAGTTTCCACTTGATAATCAGATTTTGGTTTTACTTCTTTCATTTCTCCACCTCCAAATTTGTTTGGGTTTTTTTGTTTCTTCTTAAAGCTTTCGGCTTAAAATCGTGAAATGCAAATATCTTGCGCCTTTAAGCCAGACACGCCCCAAATTGTGTAATCGCCAATACTGGCAAAAAAAAAAAAAAATAACCAAAAAATACCCATCGAGTGAATAAGAAATTGGAGAAGAGTGAAAAAAGAAATGGAAAAACGAAAGCTTAAGGGCGTGGCAGAGAGTGCCTACCTCTCTGCCTGCCTGCCTGCTCTGCTTTTAATTGCTCAGGTTTCACTTTCAAGGCATTTCAATTTCATTTCATTACGAAAAATTTGTCATTATCATAATTATGATCGAAAAAAAAGGCATTTCACTTTCGTTATTGTCAACAATTTGTTCTTTTGTTGGACAAAAGCAGCTCTCGAAACGGTCTCTTTCATCCAACGTGGCTTTGTAATATCATTCAACGAGTTGGCCATCATCATCATCATCATCACCATCGTCATCATCATCAACATCTTCATCGTTATGATGGCTATAGTAATTTTGTTGGACCGTTGTTCGTTTGTCCGCTTGTATGGTTACCTCGTTTGTTAATATGTTGACAATAAAAGTTGCAAACTGACAACTTTCACACATCTGTTGCCGTTGTTGTTGCCGTTGCCGTTGCCATTGTCGTTGCCCCACCAGCTGATACTTAGCACTGTGTGAACAAAAGTTATAAATGCCAATTGAAAATTACACTTTTACTACTTTTGGCCCAGACCCCGAGCCCAGATCCCAGATTCGATTTTAGTGATTGTATTATTCAATGTCAAGAGTGACCAACATGTTTGGCCATATTGAAAATTATGAACCGACAATATATATTGCAACACTTTCACACATGCCTCAAAGTCCACCTTCTGCCCCCCCGTCTCTTTCACTTGCCTCAACTGTGTGGAGTGAAATGGGCAACGTTTCAAGCCAAATCCGTAAAGTGTGCATTGACCCAGCCAAGTGTCCGCAAACCGGAAAAGCGCACCATCAGGTTGCTGCAGCAACAGAAACCACAACAGCCATATTTGTCTATAGGATTGGCCACCATAAACAGCCACTGCCACACATGTTGGTGATGTAAAAACTTACTTCTTCATTTTATGGAACCCTTTTATGCATTACAATTGAAAAACTCTTTTTGCCAGAGCAAATATTTACCTGCAACTGAATTTAATTTACGAAATATTACGCAATGAATCGCTTGATTCAATAGAGATAAATTAAAATGCAGAAGAACAGAAGTTTGTTTGACATTCCTTTAATTTATTTCAATAAATATTGTCTGCCGATGAGTGCCTCTTGTGTTCACCTGAGTGTTCGTTCACCTGCTGGTTTGAAGAATAATTTTTGTTTTTCTCAGCTGAAAAGTATGCTTCAAGAGATTTCAAGTTAAAAGAAGTGACTTCTTTTAAGCTTGACTTTCTAATTTCTTAAATTTCTCTTGGCACACTTGAAGCTTGGCTTAAAAAGTTAACAAGACAATTTTGTGCTTTAAGAATGCAGCTTTTACGCCGAGTTTCGAATCGTGGCTAAACTTTGACTCAACTTTGGTAATTAAATGAAAATACAAGAGCATACTTTAAGGAGTCGTCTCGAAATTGACAGACAGAATGAATTTACGAATGTTTTGGGGTCTTAACAAATTGAAGTTAGATAATTTGTTGAACTGTTTTCTTTGATTATTTGATGAGTAATGCCAAAATGATTCTGACAATGGACAAGCTAAATCACATTAACCTTGCCTTTTCGGAGAGAAATGGGTCAATTTCAAGAGAAAGAATTCCCTGTCACTTTCATTTTTCGTCAACAACAACAATAACAACAACAACTGCATTTCATTTCACGAATTTGATTGACACTTGGGTATGACTCGAAATTGTTATTGCCCTGGACAATGGCAATTTGGCTTTGAGCGTGACAACATCAATGGAACACTATTTAGAAATTTCACTTAACAAACAAACAAACAAACGACACTTAAAGGGACAAGTCATGACAAAAAGTAAGCCAAACAATACGGAAATAGTGGCATAAATGGCAGCAAAAAGCAGAATGTTAGATGCTAAGCAAAATCGAACAACAAAACGCTGCGATGCGCGGCCCAAATGAGCATGGAAAAACGCTTAGAAGTCAGTCGGCGACACATTAATTGCCGACGTACAAACGTACAACAAATACTTAGTTGTTGTTGTTGTTGTTGTGTCTGAAGAAAGTCTATGCCAAGACGGCAGACAGCGGCGTCTACGTGCCGTTGACTGTGTGATGTGATGTGATGGCGACGCACAGCATCCATCTATCCATCCATCCATCCACTTCTATACACACACACATTCATTTGGCCAAGTGCTTTCGGTTAACTGGGTCATATTCATAAGTAAAGCACCCAGCAGCAGTGGGGAGCGGCAGGGGCAGAGGTAGAGGTAGAGGCAAAGGTAGAGTGCCGTTTGCCGCCGGTAACTGCCGACTGCAGTTATTTTTTAGGCTCTTCTTCTCGAACTTTCTATAACTTTGTGCTGCAGAATATATTTTTTGTATTATAAATGGGCCCTAGCCCTTGCCACTAGTTCCCTTCCCCCCCTTGCCTCCCTGAGTAAGCCAAAATACGCGTAGCTAAATGTTTATTTTATTTTTTAGCAAATTGCTTTTGTTATATTCTGGCTAAGAGAGCAGAGACAGCAAACGAAGAAAGTGCAGTGAAAATGAAGAAGATTAACCGAAAAAAAAAAATCTTTCTTTTTTTTTGAAGAAAGATGAAGCAGACGAAAAAGAGATGAAATAAGTGGGTGAAATTTTTGTGTTGTGTTGAAAAAAAAAAGAAAAGATTTGGTGTCTTCGATTTTGGCTGATAACAAAGAATTGAAGAATGAAATGAAAGTTAACCAAAAATGCAAATTGCTAGGCTAGACAATGAGGCGTATGAGTGATGTTGCCTGAAGATGACTATGATGATTATGGCCAAGATGACGATGTTGATTGTCTCGAGTGCTGCGTATGCAAATTGAAAAGGAAAAGTTTTGTTTTGTTTTCGGGGAAAGAAAATAGACAAAAGTGGATGAATTATTTCTTTGTTTTTGTTTTTCATATTTGAATTATTATTTGATTCTTTGATTTTGCAGCATTTGTTAGAGTTTTCTTTTTCGGTAAAGTGGAAAACACAGATAGAGAGAGAGATAGAGATAGATATAGATATACAGATACAGAGTTAGAGATAGACAGAGATAGTAGTAATAGAGAAATAGAGATAGAGTTGTAGATAGACAGATGTAGGATAGTTGTAGTAGGCGAAACTTGTGTTTTTGATTAATGGGCGCGACTAGTTGCAAACACTTTGTGGCCATTAATCAAAGACTCAGCCGCGAGATGATAGATAGATAGATAGATAGATAGATGAGCGATTGAAGGAGTGTGTGTGTATAGAGTGTGAGTTGTGGACGGTTTTTTTTTTTGGTGGATGTGAAAGAAGATGGTTGGTTGTCTTGGGTGTGTGTGTGTGTGTGTCTCTCTGGGCCGAGAGTATTTTCATTTTTTTTTTTTTGTTTTGCTTTTGTTTGATTGGAAGGCACTTTTTGCTGGGGAGCGATGCCAAGCAGCTTCGCCCCCCATCTCGTTCTCGTTCAAGTAAATAAATTAAAATAAATAATTTATAAATATATATAAATATAGGCATTAATTAACTGGTCATCATTTGTTTTTTTTTTTTTTTTTTTAGCGAATGTTCTCTCTCCTTTTCAGGCTTCGTTGTCCTTCAAGTGGAGGGCGGAGTGGGACGAGGGCCGATGGCTTACCGTCTGGCCTGCTTGTATCCCTGGTAGGCAATGGTCTGGGCCACAGGCGAGCTGTAGGCACCATGGGTGTCCCAGCCGGAGCTGCCGCCGGAAGACCAACCGCTGCTGGCAGCACCACCACCGGATGACCAGCCGCCAGTGCTGGCAGCAGAGGAGCCAGAGTTCTTGCCACCGAAAAGTCCACCCAGACCTCCGAGCAGACCACCGCCAGAGCCGCCGGAGCCGCCCAGACGGCTCAGACCGCTCGATGCACCAGCAGCCAAGGCCAGGAAGAAGGCGAGAACGGACACAACCAAAGCCTTCTTGGCCAGGAAGAGCAGACCGAAGATGGAGCCAACGCCGAGGACAGCGATCTTAGCACCGACGCCCAACAGGATGGGGAGGAACTTCTTCAGGAGCTTCTTCTTGCGGGTACGCGACTCAACAACCAATTCACGGAGATCGGCCTTGATGTCATCGGGAATGGCGCGGGCAACGCTGCGAGCGGCATTGGCGAAGTTGAAGTTCAGAGAGCGCTCGGCAAAGAAGCTCTTGGCGTTGTCCATGAAGTAGTTGCCCATCTCGGTGGTGCGGGCCTCCACAGAGGGGGCGGCCTCAACGGCGATAGCATTGTCCAGTGACTTGCCCTGACGTCCTTCGTTGGCCTTGACCAACGAGACACCGCCGAACAGTTCGATTTGTGGATTTTCAAAGATGGACTTGGCCTTGCGGAAGAGCTGCAGAGAGAGGTAAGAATTGAAGTCACAAATTAGCTTTGATTGCTGCTTATTCCGAATGGTCATTCATTATTTTTTACACAAATTAATGTTAACTGTTAAGATATATGTATGTATATTGTTGGCACTTTCACTTTCGCATCCCCATGAGATTTGTTTCATCATCTATTTTTAGATATTTCACTTTCTCAGGGCACCAAATTGGGCTCCTGTTGGTTTTTGCATGGGTATTTGTGTTCTGTTTTGATTTGTTAAGTTTCACTTTCACCGTGCCACTTATTATTTTTTTTTTTTTTCTTTGATTAGTTAATCCTTGGTTGGTTTAATCCGTACCGTTAGCTGCAGACACGAGATGGAATCAGCCTCCAGGCATTTGGCAAATGCCCCCGACTGTTCCTCGGTGGCGGCCTTGACAGGATCGGCCGAGATGCCCGATGCCAAGAGCAGGACACAAGCGGTAGCAATGAAGAACTTCATGGTAATGATTTGTTTCTGAACTAAACTGAATTCCTTGGGCACCACCGAAATCACTGGTGTGTTCATTCGAATGGAACAAGCTGCGGTTTGATAATTTTTCGACGCTGTCAGGCTGTTTTTAAAGAGTTTCCAACCTAACGGATGCCTCGCTGCGGCATAACGTAAAATTATGTAAAAAGTGCACACACACACACCAGCACACACAGCAATCCGAAAAGCAGCGACGCAGGCAGCGAATATGATGAGAGGGCTCCAAGTTCCCTACGCCATCGAGATTCTCGCTCTCCCTCAAATGCTCTCCCGCTCTGTGACAGCAGCAGCAGCAGCGGCAGCATCAGCAGCCGCCTCCAAGTCAGGCTTAGAAGCAGCATTAGGCTAGAGCTCAGTGAAGCTAACTGCTTGTGAGCTTTTGTCTGCACGTTTCCGCATTGAAGAAAGTCAATGGCGACGACGACGCTGACCGCGACAGCAGCTTTAACATTAACGGCGACTGCGCAGGGCCCGCTGAGAAATGTGCGCGTGAGCGCGAGAAAGTTGCCTCAAAGAGCAGGCGCGCCAGTGCCAAGGTTGTCTGTCCTCTCTCTCTCTTTCTCTCTCTGTCTCTCTGTCGCTCTGTCTTGCTGCTCATCTGCCCATCATTTGTATTCCCTCTTCTTCACACACTTATTCTATGTATGTACCATTTTGTTCGCATTTAGCTCTTGGCTTGGCTACAGCTTCACAGATTACAACACATGAGGTGATAAACAGGTGCTGCTCTCAGTTTAACCCACACACTCTTCTACACCTCTCCTCTCCTCACTTCCCCCTGCCTATCTCTAGAAGAATATGTGTGCCATATTCTTCTGCTTTTGTTAATTTTGAACGCTTTTGTTTTTTTTCTCTTTTCTTTTTTTTTTGTTTTTTTGGCCGCAAGAAATGAAAGTTGTGTGTATTATATTTTCATACTACTGTTATTTTTGGCCCCTAGTCTGGTCTTGGGGGCCTACATCTCTCCCCCTACCCTTTACCACACAGTCTGTGTGTCATCTTCTTTTCGGGTTTTAAGTTAGGGCATGGCAGGAGGGGAAGTTGTTTTGTTTATCGCATGTGCGCGCCTTGAAATTACTTTTCATTTTCGTGACATTATAGTGGTTCATGTTGTTGTTGCTGTTGCTGTTGTTGTTGTTGTTCGTTTTCGTGCTCGTGTATTTTTGTTGTAGCTGTCATTTTTATGACGCAACATAAACTGTGATTTTTATACCATGCATTCATAGAATGAAATGGTATATTAAAGTCGCCAAAATGTATGTAACAGGGAGAAGGAAGCTTTTCCGACCCTATAAAGTATATATATTCTTGATCAGTATCAATAGCCGAGTCGATTGAGACATGTCCGTCTGTCTGTCCGTCTGTCCGTCTGTCCGTCTGAAGAATCATCGAGATCTCGGAGACTATAAGAGCTAGAGCTACCAAACTTGGCATGTAGACCCGTTTGCTCTGCAGGCAGATCGAGTTTATATTTTTTTTTCGCCCCGCCCCCTTCCGCCCCCGCTATTTGAAAAACAATATTTTGAGCCTCCATATCTCGGGAACTATAAAAGATAGAGCTTTCACATTTGGACATTAGATGCGTGCAGTGTGCACGCAGACAAAGTTTGTTTCAAATTTTGGCCACGCCCCCTTCCGCCCCCGAAATTCGAAAAATTCGATTTTCAGCCGAAAAAATTATCGTATCGTAATTTAATTTGGCACACTAATACATGTCACGTATATCTATCATCCCACCAAATATCACAAGAATCGGAATAAAAATAGCCGAGTTATACATAGAAACGTTTTTCACCCATAGCGGTGCAAGGCAGATGCACGCGAAAAAGAGCGAGATAGCATATGCTGCAAATCACCGATTTGGTCGGGGGGCGCTAAAGTGCTCGTTTCCACAAAAGAGAGATAGCATTTGAAAGAAATTTAATATATATCTCTTCACCTAATGCATGGTATATCCAAGTCGGCCCGGCGACTTACTTACTTTATTATCATAAATTACGCAATTAGGTCGAGAGAGAATAAAACCGCATTTTTGGGCCTGGACCTAGGATCCAGATGGACAAACTCTCATATATATTTGTATGTCTACATAAATATTATATATACTTATATAGATGTGTAAATGATGGGGTCATAAGTGAAATTTAATGATAAGCACGTCCTGTCCAAGTGAAAATTCCCCGCCTTGAGCATAATCGTAAAAAAATAAAACCACACGACTTACCTATGCCTCATCCTTGCCGAATTCGCGACACCCTTGCCATTAAAAAGATTAGTAGGATATATATTTCGGTGGCATTTGCCAATTTTTTATTAAGAAATCTTAAGAATAAATAGTGGGATTTGGACTTATTTTATTTAGACATTTATATAAACATTAAAACGATTAGTAGTGGGAAAATATATATACATATATCTGTGGCATATGCCAATTTTATATTTATTAAACCTAAGAATAAATAGAGGAATTTGTACTTATTTTCTATAAACATTTATTATAAATTCCAACTTAAATCTAGTGTACAAAAGTTCTATCTTCTTATTTTGATAATTTCTGTTTTACTTTATTCCAGGAAATCATTTATTTTTGGAACTTTGATGAACTTTCTATGATTCTGTAAAAGAAATTGCTAATAGCTAAAAGTAGTGGAATACTGATATTTGGTAAGTGCGGCAACGAAATCAATATCCCTTTATTTGCTAGAGTATGAAAACGATTTTGGTGCGGCATCTTGTGTTGCTTCTGCTACTGCGGCTGCTGCCTGACTTTGCAATTGTGACACATTAGTCAACAATTTGAGCTCAGCAAAAGTGCAAACAACAGCGCGCTTCAATTGCTCAAGTGAAATGAAAGAGAAATTACACGCAAAGCAAACAAAAACGGATATGAGCCAGAGATGTGCTATAGATGGATGGATGGATGGAGGGATGGTTAGCGTAAATACCGAATTCGCTAGCTGAAAAAGTCAACAGCATTCGCTGACTTCTCTTTCGGTCTCCATCTCCATCTCCGTCTTCCATTTCAAGGTGAATGTTGGAATGATGGGAGACTTGGTCGGTCGACTGACGACATCTGACACCTAGAGATACCATCAAACGGATCTATGTGCAGCTTATGAAACCCCTGAATCATCGTCATTATGCCACGATGCCAAAATTGACGAATTGCCGTTGGCGAATGGGGCGTATGAGTAATTTTACTATGCTACAATTTAATCAGCTTTCGTTGTGACGTCAATGGCCCATGTAACGGTAAAAGTGTAAAACGCTTTAAAAAATTCGAAGATCCATTCGATAATTTCGTAACTGACAAAGTGAGAAAAAAAAGAGGGTGCAGCAGCCGCAGCCGCAGCAACAATCGCGGCATCCCATAAGAGAAAAGTAAAAATTGAACGACAATCTTGAGCGCGACTCAAAGTCAATTCGTTGAAATTTCATTTTTGATTTTCACCGGACAACAATCGGCATACATTTGAATATAAATGAGTCCACAATGCGCCACACACAGAGAGTGCAGTCACACACACACACACACACACACACTCATCGAGATGAGCATCCGTTTTTACTACAAAAATTTATGTTGGTTCACGCGCCGAATGCGTCCATGTCCATCCATTTGGCATTTGGCGTCTGGCTTGTGCCAATGTCCCACTGCCAGCGGGCAAGAGCATCCAATGAGAGCCCCAAGACCCAAGCCCCACACAGTCATGGCCATTCATGCGAAAAGTAGCTGGCCAAGTGTCGACTCTTGTTGTTTTTATGAATGAATTTCGCCGTAGTTGGACCTGCTTGTTGTTTTTGTTGATATTGTGTTATTGTTTTTGTGATGTTTGTGTTAGACGAGATGTTGTTGCTGTTGCTGTTGTTGTTGTTGTTGTTTTCGCTGCTGTTGTTGTTTATGGCAATTTGTTGTTTTCCAAAAATAAAACAATGCACACCTTTTTTATGGCCTGGCTTACATCAGACACATGTAACAAAAAGTCCTTGCCAATAAAAAATTCATTCATGTGCAGCTATTTTTTCCCCCCAAGATTTTATTCGATTCGAAAATAAAGTTAGCTGAAAGCGCTTTTCAATTAAGACTTGCGTTTGATTAACTATTTGCATTGGTTTAAATAAAAATACTTAAATAAATTGAATGGATAATTAATTATATTCTCAGATTGATTATATTTTTTATTTATTAACTATTTCTTTATTTGCATTGGTATAAATAAAAAAAATACATAAATTTAATTGATTAACTATATACTTAGATTGATAATAAATTTTTTATTTATGCCAAAATAATAACAAAATCTTAACAACACTTTTAAGCTACAACTTATTAGTTAGAGTAATCATTGTTATTAGAAAAATATGTCTTACAGTCAAATGGCATTTAATTTTTATAAAATCTCACATTAGCTAATTTAATGATTGAATTCAAACTTGAATTTATAAGCATATTTCTAGTCCTGTAAGTCCAAGTTTAAGCTGGCACTTAAAAAAAAAGCAATTCCTAATTGTTTTCAATTTCTCCATTCCATTTCCTATTCCATTTATCTTGATTTTTACAATGACAATCAAATGCATTGTAAAAGTGTTGTAATATTTTGTCAAGTCAGACATTTTAAGGGTCTCATTTGGGGTCTATTCAAAAGAATATTTGAGCTCAGTTCTCACTTTCATTTCGCTTGGCATTAATTCAAACACTCGAAACTCATTAGCCAGACGAGGAACAGTAAATACAATGACGATGACCATTTTGTCCCACACACAACACAATGTGGTCATTTTACTGTTTTTTTTTTTTTTTTTTTGGTTTTATCAGCGGGACAGGCCGTTGGCTTTTTTGTCTAACTATTCGAATTAAATTAAAGCTGAAAGAAAGTTTTTTCCTGCTATATTTTTGTTCGTCTACTGATTTGCATAAACAAAATGAAAGCGAGATGATCGGAGACGGGCGGCAGTTGTTAGGTGAAAAACTATGCATTACTAAATACTACCCACAAATTAGAAAAGATTTTCGTTTCTAGTTGCTGTTGATGACCAGATGGAAGATACACTAGCCCCGGCTAACGGTGCGCCTAATGTACCGTAGTGCCAGCAGCTGCGGCATCACCATCATCAACCGAATATATGTATGTATATGTAGCTAGCAGATATGTATGTGGGCTCCAACTCTGGTCGAATCGGTAGCACAATTTCACATTGTTTGCTGACATCTTTTCTTTTGCCACTTGGCAGGTATTTTGCCAATCAATTGCCACATTGTAGGTGTGTTTGCCTTTGGTGAGCTAAAAAATTTCATGTTGATTTTGCATTTAATATTTTTCGTTTTTTTTTTTTTTATTTTTTTACTTCATTTTTTTCCATTAAATTGTTATTGGGAGGGTCTCTCGTGTAAAAAATATTTCGTATTTGTAGGTGTGTGTGTATATTTTTATAAAAAAGCAACACAACAGCAACACAACAACAACAGCAGCAACACCAACAACAAGAGCAAAAGCTACAGACGACCATCAGCAAGAGCAGCAGCAGCAGCAGAAGCGGCAAAAATTTAATGAATAAATAACAAAAAAATTTCGGTGAAAGTAGTGGTCAGAAGTAAGCTATATTCACGTATTTAGCAGAGCCATAGCAACCGAATATACAAAGATAAATACATATATTTATATACACTCTATACATTCCTATATTATTTGCATTAAGAAGAAGACCAACTGCCGAATCTTGAATACATTTCATAAATTTCTTTTGGCCAATTTGCAGATACCAAGATACGAAGGAGGAATAAGGAAAGTGAAATGTGATGATGCAACGTTTAATGTACAACCAAGATGAAGAGCTGCAGCGAAGCCAATCAGATGAACATGAAGAGATATACGAATTAACCAGATATTTCATTATTCAGTATATCACTGATGCACCTTATCCTTGCTAGGATAATAAGGAAGAAGACTAAAGAAATATTAAATGAAACTATCTATATTAAGATTACAAATGTTGTAAATGTTTTATTTTTGTTCACAGATCATCATAAATTCAATCACATGCATGAAAATCTTTAACTTTTGAGTATTTTCCACTATTCCAATTTAAAAAGCAGATATTGGAAACATAATAATCATTCTTTAAGTTTAATTCTCATTAAAATAATAAAGCAACTATCCATGAAATTCTATATTAAATATCAAGAAACATTTTGCCCATGTATGTAAGAAATATTTTTGAAAAGGTCGCGTGGCAACCTTCTTTTTTTTGAAATGACCATCCCTCGTATATTATAATAAGTAAAAGTATCTTTTACATGAAACTTGAGCACACCCGAAATGTTAATGTAAATGTAAATGTAAAGAAGAAAAAAAATATACAGAAAATTTCACAAACCATAAAAATGTTAAGCTAATACTCGTAGAACTCTTTTTTAACTTTTACGGTCACAATGAATTAATGTCAAATTTGCATAATAATCAAAAATAAGAAAGAAAAAAAAAAGGTAATTATGTATACCCAAAACCGGAGAAGTCAGCTGGAAGTTTGCCGTCTGCGACATTTCTTATAAAGAATTCGCGGTATTTGGGTTAAATATTAATTTACATGTGAATCGGTGCGGGAGGTGGGCCCTCCCCCCCCTCGTCGCTCTCTCTCTCTCCCTGTCTAACTCTATAGATGGTGCTCCAACTTAGGGTCCAGCAGCGCGCAGCATCATTGAAAAGTGAAATTTGTGGCAGCGTCGACTGAAATGTAGGCTGCGTGACACTTTCAGTCAGCTCGAAGCGGCCCGCCTCAGTTTGGCTTGGTCATTTTCCAAGCTCATCGAACGACGATTAATCAGCTAATTTCTTTATGAACTTTCATTTATGCAGCAGCAGCAGCATCAGCATTCACACACGTCGTCGTCGTCATCATCATTACTGTAATCATCATCATCTCATTGTGGATATATTGTGCTCATAAAGTCAGTTTCGGTCTCAGTTGGCATTTTATTGTCAACACACTCAATAATGATGACGATGATGATGATGAAGTTGATGCTCATGCTGATTATATGCTGTTCAAATCAAAGACCAAATTTTTAGAAAATCAATCTCATGACTGCGAATATTTCACTCCCCACGAAGAGGGGAAGAGGGAAGAGGAGCGAGTGGAAGGGGGATTTATATAAACTCCAGTTGCTCGAATCATATAAAAATTATAAAACAACAAATTTTGCTTTTATGAACTTATTTTATAATTTAATTACAAGTGGCAGAAGCAACGGAGCTGGTCAAAGTCGACTCCAGTCGAGCTCGTAAAATGCCGTTGAAAAGGGAAAGTTAGCAGAAGAGCGCGCCGAGTTGAGGCATCGGCAGCGGCAGCGGCAAGATCTCAGCAGCCGCCGTATATACAACAATTAGGCATAGCGGGGCACTACATACATACAATATATAAATATACCGCTGGGAGTCGGCGGGGAGTCGTCGAGGAGTAGGGAGAAGATCGTATGGTAGATCAAGTTGCGGTATGGAAGTTCGCTTTTGTATCCCTGTTAAGCGTTTAACGGGTTTTTCAACTACTACCACAACGTCGTTTTGTTTTTTTCTGGGCACTGGCGCACTCTTTGGCCCTCTTGGTATTGTGTAACAGAACACACAACAGCATGGCCAAAACAACAACAAAAATTAAGGTCTCGCATGTTATATTGCCAGTTGCCGGTTTGCCCATGGTCTTTTTTATCTTTTTGTTTTTTTTGTTGGGGGGGGGAGCACCAGAAAGAACCGTTGTGTGCTGCCAAAATATAGTGAAAGTTGGCCATTCAACGCATTATGCAAATTCAATATGTCCATACACATAAATATGCATAAATCTTTCAAGGGAAAAACAAAAATTCGGATCAAATCTGATGAAACAGAACGCAAACGAAAAGTTTATGAATTTCGATATCCGGTATCTGGATATCTGTATCTGTATCCGTATCCGTATCCATATTTGTATCTGTCTTGCAATTGACAGCAGGGCTCAATAAACTGCCTGACAAATGATGACATTAAAAGCAAGAAGATAAAAAACTAGTTTAGAGGCACTGTCAAAACGAATATCAAACACGCTGCCAAAACATTGATCGAAATTAAATAGATCAAGATGTCAACTGTAAAATATTGACTGCTAATGGATACTATTTTCCATTGAACTAAGAAAATAACTATTGACTTTTGTTGCCCAGAATAGTTCAGATACTTGTGGATTGGTAAAGTGTGCGACAAGATACAACTGATGCTGCTTCGACTATGTGTAGGTTGTTTGCTATAGCTTTTGTTGATGCTTTCTGCCAGTACAATGCCAAACTGGGCTTAAATAAACTTTCACCGATTTTAAAAACCGAAAAGCAACTGTTAGCTGCAGCATCAGAGGCATCGCTGACGTAGTCAGAAGAAAAAATATAATAATAATTATAAATATCAAAGAAGCTATCTGTTTATTTATATACTCCTGTCGTCATTGGCCATTAAATGTGTATTCCTTGCATTCATAGGGTAGTAACAGAATATACAAATAACTAATAGCCAGGACTGCAAAAAAATGGAATATAAAGTTGTCTAAGCTTTAATTTTTGGGATCGGAATTGTTTCCTTCTCAGCGTGTCGGTCATCTTATAAATTTTAAAATACGATTGGCAAAAGGATCCATTTTCAGAGACCATACTCCTGCGGAATTCGAATATATTGTGGATTTTGTACTTCTGTGCATTTTTTTTGACTTCGCATTTCCTGAAATACATATTACCGATAAGTCCAAAAAAAAGAAAGACCTTAATAATTGTGGAACTTTGATTTTATTTAGGTTTATTTTATGATTTATATTATTAGAAAAGAGTTTAGTGAGTAATTAGATATTTATTGAGAATAAGAAATCGTATGCTTGGTTTAGGTCGATTTTGTCGTTATTGAACTTGTCGTCTTTAGCTCTTAATGTGTACTCCCTTTTTATATGTCAATTCGCTTCTCCTTTTTGATACAGCAAAACTTTTAACACAGATATTAAAATTTTTATGGCAAAATTTTAATTTTCCTACTGCTATATTTAGGACAATTTTCTACCGATTTTCAAAGTTTTGATGTAGTTTTTATCGAATTTTTTTCTACTTTTAAATGCCATCAAAACTTTTAAAAATTGCACAGCTGGGGATTTTTGAGAATTTTTTGAAAATGGTCTAATTTTGGTCAAAATTTCGATTTTCCCTATGCTGTAATTTATACAATTTTCAACCGATTTCAAAATTTTTTATCTATTTCTTATTGCTTTTTTACATATTTTAAAATGCTGTCAAAAAAATAGAATTAAAAAAAAAAAATTTCGACTCGATTTTTGAAAATTTTTACAGTGTATACACTGTAATTTTTTTCAAAAATCGGGTCGAAATTAGTTTTCCAGATTTGAATGCCAATTAATAACTCACATTCAGAGCAGCAAAAAAAGACATGACATTTTGAAATTGGACAAAAATTGGCATAGTTAGAGGTTTGCAAAGTTGAGGTTTTAGCAAAAATTTTGGCACAGATATCAAAATTTTTATGGCAAAATAATAATTTTCCTACTGCTGTATTTAGGACAATTTTCTACCGATTTTCAAAGTTTTGATGTAGTTTTTATCGAATTTTTATCTACTTTTAAATGCCATCAAAACTTTTAAAGATTACACAGCTGGGGATTTTTGAGAATTTTTTGAAAATGGTCTAATTTTGGTCAAAATTTCGATTTTCCCTATGCTGTAATTTATACAATTTTCAACCGATTTCAAAATTTTTTATCTATTTCTTATTGCTTTTTTACATATTTTAAAATGCTGTCAAAAGAATAGAATTAAAAAAAAAAAATTTCGACTCGATTTTTGAAAATTTTTACAGTGTATACACTGTAATTTTTTTCAAAAATCGGGTCGAAATTAGTTTTCCAGATTTGAATGCCAATTAATAACTCACATTCAGAGCAGCAAAAAAAGACATGACATTTTGAAATTGGACAAAAATTGGCATAGTTAGAGGTTTGCAAAGTTGAGGTTTTAGCAAAAATTTTGGCACAGATATCAAAATTTTTATGGCAAAATTTTAATTTTCCTACTGCTGTATTCAGGACAATTTTCTACCGATTTTCAAAGTTCTGATGTAGTTTTTATCGAATTTTTATCTACTTTTAAATGCCATCAAAACTTTTAAAGATTACACAGCTGGGGATTTTTGAGAATTTTTTGAAAATGGTCTAATTTTGGTCAAAATTTCGATTTTCCCTAGGCTGTAATTTATACAATTTTCAACCGATTTCAAAATTTTTTATCTATTTCTTATTGCTTTTTTACATATTTTAAAATGCTATCAAACGAATAGAATTAAAAAAAAAAAAATTTCGACTCGATTTTTGAAAATTTTTACAGTGTATACACTGTAATTTTTTTCAAAAATCGGGTCGAAATTAGTTTTTTAGATTTGAATGCCAATTTATAACTAACATTCAGAGCAGCAAAAAAAGACATGACATTTTGAAATTGGACAAAAATTGGCATAGTTAGAAGTTTTCAAAGTTGAGGCATTTGCAAAAATTTTGGCACATATATTGAAATTTTTTTTGGGAAAATTGAAATTTTCCAAATGCTGTATTTACGACAATTTTCTACCGATTATCAAAGTTTTGATGTAGTTTTTATCGAATTTTTATCTAATTTTAAATGCCATCAAATTTTTAAAAGATTTCACAGCTGGGGATTTTTTGAGAATTTTTTGAAAAATGTTATAATTTTGGTCAAAATTTCTATTTTTCCTAGGCTGTATTTTAGACAATTTTCATCCAATTTCAAAATTTTTTATCTATTTCTTGTTGCATTTTTACATATTTTAAAATGCTATCAAAAGAATGGAATTAACAAAAAAAATTTCGACTCGATTTTTGAAAATTTTGACAGTGTATACACTGTAATTTTTTTCAAAAATCGGGTCGAAATTAGTTTTTTAGATTTGAATGCCAATTTATAACTAACATTCAGAGCAGCAAAAAAAGACATGACATTTTGAAATTGGACAAAAATTGGCATAGTTAGAGGTTTTCAAAGTTGAGACATTTGCTAAAATTTTGGCACATATATTGAAATTTTTTTGGGAAACTTGAAATTTTCCAAATGCTGTATTTACGACAATTTTCTACCGATTATCAAAGTTTTGATGTAGTTTTTATCAAATTTTTATCTACCTTTTAATGCCATCAAAACTTTAAAAGATTTCCCTGCTGGGGATTTTTGAGAATTTTTTGAAAAATGTTATAATTTTGGTCAAAATTTGTATTTTTCCTAGGCTGTATTTTAGACAATTTTCATCCGATTTCAAAATTTTTTATCTATTTCTTATTGCATTTTTACATATTTTAAAAAGCTATCAAAAGAATGGAATTAACAAAAAAAAAATTTCGACTCGATTGTTGAAAATTTTGACAGTGTATACACTGTAATTTTTTTCAAAAATCGGGTCGAAATTAGTTTTTTAGATTTGAATGCCAATTTATAACTAACATTCAGAGCAGCAAAAAAAGACATGACATTTTGAAATTGCTTTTTTACATATTTTAAAATGCTGTCAAAAAAATAGAATTAAAAAAAAAAAATTTCGACTCGATTTTTGAAAATTTTTACAGTGTATACACTGTAATTTTTTTCAAAAATCGGGTCGAAATTAGTTTTCCAGATTTGAATGCCAATTAATAACTCACATTCAGAGCAGCAAAAAAAGACATGACATTTTGAAATTGGCCAAAAATTGGCATAGTTAGAGGTTTGCAAAGTTGAGGTTTTAGCAAAAATTTTGGCACAGATATCAAAATTTTTATGGCAAAATTTTAATTTTCCTACTGCTGTATTCAGGACAATTTTCTACCGATTTTCAAAGTTCTGATGTAGTTTTTATCGAATTTTTATCTACTTTTAAATGCCATCAAAACTTTTAAAGATTACACAGCTGGGGATTTTTGAGAATTTTTTGAAAATGGTCTAATTTTGGTCAAAATTTCGATTTTCCCTAGGCTGTAATTTATACAATTTTCAACCGATTTCAAAATTTTTTATCTATTTCTTATTGCTTTTTTACATATTTTAAAATGCTGTCAAAAAAATAGAATTAAAAAAAAAAAATTTCGACTCGATTTTTGAAAATTTTTACAGTGTATACACTGTAATTTTTTTCAAAAATCGGGTCGAAATTAGTTTTTTAGATTTGAATGCCAATTTATAACTAACATTCAGAGCAGCAAAAAAAGACATGACATTTTGAAATTGGACAAAAATTGGCATAGTTAGAAGTTTTCAAAGTTGAGGCATTTGCAAAAATTTTGGCACATATATTGAAATTTTTTTTGGGAAAATTGAAATTTTCCAAATGCTGTATTTACGACAATTTTCTACCGATTATCAAAGTTTTGATGTAGTTTTTATCGAATTTTTATCTAATTTTAAATGCCATCAAATTTTTAAAAGATTTCACAGCTGGGGATTTTTGAGAATTTTTTGAAAAATGTTATAATTTTGGTCAAAATTTCTATTTTTCCTAGGCTGTATTTTAGACAATTTTCATCCAATTTCAAAATTTTTTATCTATTTCTTGTTGCATTTTTACATATTTTAAAATGCTATCAAAAGAATGGAATTAACAAAAAAAAATTTCGACTCGATTTTTGAAAATTTTGACAGTGTATACACTGTAATTTTTTTCAAAAATCGGGTCGAAATTAGTTTTTCAGATTTGAATGCCAATTTATAACTAACATTCAGAGCAGCAAAAAAAGACATGACATTTTGAAATTGGACAAAAATTGGCATAGTTAGAGGTTTTCAAAGTTGAGACATTTGCTAAAATTTTGGCACATATATTGAAATTTTTTTTGGGAAACTTGAAATTTTCCAAATGCTGTATTTACGACAATTTTCTACCGATTATCAAAGTTTTGATGTAGTTTTTATCAAATTTTTATCTACCTTTTAATGCCATCAAAACTTTAAAAGATTTCCCTGCTGGGGATTTTTGAGAATTTTTTGAAAAATGTTATAATTTTGGTCAAAATTTGTATTTTTCCTAGGCTGTATTTTAGACAATTTTCATCCGATTTCAAAATTTTTTATCTATTTCTTATTGCATTTTTACATATTTTAAAAAGCTATCAAAAGAATGGAATTAACAAAAAAAAATTTCGACTCGATTGTTGAAAATTTTGACAGTGTATACACTGTAATTTTTTTCAAAAATCGGGTCGAAATTAGTTTTTTAGATTTGAATGCCAATTTATAACTAACATTCAGAGCAGCAAAAAAAGACATGACATTTTGAAATTGGACAAAAATTGGCATAGTTAGAGGTTTTCAAAGTTGAGGCATTTGCAAAAATTTTGGCACATATATTGAAATTTTTTTTGGGAAAATTCAAATTTTCCAAATGCTGTATTTACGACAATTTTCTACCGATTATCAAAGTTTTGACGTAGTTTTTATCAAATTTTTATCTACTTTTAAATGCCATCAAAACTTTAAAAGATTTCACTGCTGGGGATTTTTGAGAATTTTTTGAAAAATGTTATAATTTTGGTCAAAATTTCTATTTTTCCTAGGCTGTATTTTAGACAATTTTCATCCAATTTCCAAATTTTTTATCTATTTCTTATTGCATTTTTACATATTTTAAAATGCTATCAAAAGAATGGAATTAACAAAAAAAAATTTCGACTCGATTTTTGAAAATTTTGACAGTGTATAACTGTAATTTTTTTCAAAAATCGGGTCGAAATTAGTTTTTAGATTTGAATGCCAATTTATAACTAACATTCAGAGCAGCAAAAAAAGACATGACATTTTGAAATTGGACAAAAATTGGCATAGTTATAGGTTTTCAAAGTTGAGACATTTGCAAAAATTTTGGCACATATATTGAAATTTTTTTTGGGAAAATTGAAATTTTCCAAATGCTGTATTTACGACAATTTTCTACCGATTATCAAAGTTTTGATGTAGTTTTTATCGAATTTTTATCTACTTTTAAATGCCATCAAATTTTTAAAAGATTTCACAGCTGGGGATTTTTGAGAATTTTTTGAAAAATGTTATAATTTTGGTCAAAATTTCTATTTTTCTAGGCTGTATTTTAGACAATTTTCATCCGATTTCAAAATTTTTTATCTATTTCTTATTGCATTTTTACATATTTTAAAATGCTATGAAAAGAATGGAATTAACAAAAAAATATTTCGACTCGATTTTTGAAAATTTTGACAGTGTATACACTGTAATTTTTTTCAAAAATCGGGTCGAAATTAGTTTTTTAGATTTGAATGCCAATTTATAACTAACATTCAGAGCAGCAAAAAAAGACATGACATTTTGAAATTGGACAAAAATTGGCATAGTTAGAGGTTTTCAAAGTTGAGGCATTTGCAAAAATTTTGGCACATATATTGAAATTTTTTTTGGGAAAATTGAAATTTTCCAAATTCTGTATTTACGATAATTTTCTACCGATTATCAAAGTTTTGATGTAGTTTTTATCGAATTTTTATCTACTTTTAAATGATATCAAATTTTTAAAAGATTTCACAGCTGGGGATTTTTGAGAATTTTTTGAAAAATGTTATAATTTTGGTCAAAATTTCTATTTTTCTAGGCTGTATTTTAGACAATTTTCATCCGATTTCAAAATTTTTTATCTATTTCTTATTGCATTTTTACATATTTTAAAATGCTATCAAAAGAATGGAATTAACAAAAAAAATATTTCGACTCGATTTTTGAAAATTTTGACAGTGTATACACTGTAATTTTTTTCAAAAATCGGGTCGAAATTAGTTTTTTAGATTTGAATGCCAATTTATAACTAACATTCAGAGCAGCAAAAAAAGACATGACATTTTGAAATTGGACAAAAATTGGCATACTTAGAGGTTTTCAAAGTTGAGACATTTGCAAAAATTTTGGCACATATATTGAAATTTGTTTTGGGAAAATTCAAATTTTTTAAATGCTGTATTTACGACAATTTTCTACCAATTATCAAAGTTTTGATGTAGTTTTTATCGAATTTTTATCTACTTTTAAATACCATGAAAACTTTAAAAGATTTCACAGCTGGGGATTTTTGAGAATTTTTTGAAAAATGTTATAATTTTGGTCAAAATTTCTATTTTTCTAGGCTGTATTTTAGACAATTTTCATCCGATTTCAAAATTTTTTTTATTTATTTCTTATTGCATTTTTACATATTTTAAAACGCTATCAAAAGAATGGAATTAACAAAAAAAAAATTTCGACTCGATTTTTGAAAATTTTGACAGTGTATACACTGTAATTTTTTTCAAAAATCGGGTCGAAATTAGTTTTTTAGATTTGAATGCCAATTTATAACTAACATTCAGAGCAGCAAAAAAAGACATGACATTTTGAAATTGGACAAAAATTGGCATAGTTAGAGGTTTTCAAAGTTGAGGCATTTGCAAAAATTTTGGCACATATATTGAAAGTTGTTTTGGGAAAATTCAAATTTTTTAAATGCTGTATTTACGACAATTTTCTACCGATTATCAAAGTTTTGATGTAGTTTTTATCGAATTTTTATCTACTTTTAAATGCCATCAAAACTTTAAAAGATTTCACAGCTGGGGATTTTTGAGAATTTTTTGAAAAATGTTATAATTTTGGTCAAAATTTCTATTTTTCCTAGGCTGTATTTTAGACAATTTTCATCCGATTTAAAAATTTTTTATCTATTTCTTATTGCATTTTTACATATTTTAAAAAGCTATCAAAAGAATGGAATTAACAAAAAAAAATTTCGACTCGATTTTTGAAAATTTTGACAGTGTATACACTGTAATTTTTTCAAAAATCGGGTCGAAATTAGTTTTTAGATTTGAATGCCAATTTATAACTAACATTCAGAGCAGCAAAAAAAGACATGACATTTTGAAATTGGACAAAAATTGGCATAGTTAGAGGTTTTCAAAGTTGAGGCATTTGCAAAAATTTTGGCACATATATTGAAATTTTTTTTGGGAAAATTGAAATTTTCCAAATGCTGTATTTACGACAATTTTCTACCGATTATCAAAGTTTTGATGTAGTTTTTATCAAATTTTTATCTACTTTTAAATGCCATCAAAACTTTAAAAGATTTCACAGCTGAGGATTTTTGAGAATTTTTTGAAAAATGTTATAATTTTGGTCAAAATTTCTATTTTTTTCTAGGCTGTATTTTAGACAATTTTCATCCGATTTCAAAATTTTTTATCTCTTTCTTATTGCATTTTTATATATTTTAAAACGCTATCAAAAGAATGGAATTAACAAAAAAAAAATTTCGACTCGATTTTTGAAAATTTTGACAGTATATACACTGTAATTTTTTTCAAAAATCGGGTCGAAATTAGTTTTTTAGATTTGAATGCCAATTTATAACTAACATTCAGAGCAGCAAAAAAAGACATGACATTTTGAAATTGGACAAAAATTGGCATAGTTAGAGGTTTTCAAAGTGTAGGCATTTGCAAAAATTTTGGCACATATATTGAAATTTTTTTGGGAAAATTGAAATTTTCCAAATGCTGTATTTACGACAATTTTCTACCGATTATCAAAGTTTTGATGTAGTTTTTATCAAATTTTTATCTACTTTTAAATGCCATCAAAACTTTAAAAGATTTCACAGCTGGGGATTTTTGAGAATTTTTTGAAAAATGTTATAATTTTGGTCAAAATGTATATTTTTCCTAGGCTGTATTTTAGACAATTTTCATCCGATTTAAAAATTTTTTATCTATTTCTTATTGCATTTTTACATATTTTAAAAAGCTATCAAAAGAATGGAATTAACAAAAAAAATTTCGACTCGATTTTTGAAAATTTTGACAGTGTATACACTGTAATTTTTTCAAAAATCGGGTCGAAATTAGTTTTTAGATTTGAATGCCAATTTATAACTAACATTCAGAGCAGCAAAAAAAGACATGACATTTTGAAATTGGACAAAAATTGGCATAGTTAGAGGTTTTCAAAGTTGAGGCATTTGCAAAAATAAAGTTAAAAAAAAATTAAAAAATAAAAATTAAAAAATAAAAACTAAAAAATAAAATTAAAAAATAAAATTAAAAAATAAAAAATAAAATATAAAAACTAAAAACTAAAAAATAAAATTAAAAATAAAATTAAAAAATAAAAAATAAAAAATGAAAAATAATAAGAAATAAAAATTAAAAAATAAAAAAAAATATAAAATATAAAAAATAAAAAATAAAAATTAAAAAATAAAAAATAAAATTAAAAAATAAAAACTAAAAAATAAAAAATAAAATTAAAAAATAAAATTAAAAAATAAAAATTAAAAAAATAAAAACTAAAAAATAAAAATTAAAAAATAAAAAATAAAATATAAAAAATAAAAACTAATAACTAAAAAATAAATTTAAAAAATAAAATATAAAATATAAAAAATAAAATATAAAAAATAAAAAATAAAAAATAAAAAATAAAAAATAAAATATAAAAAATAAAATTAAAAATAAAATTAAAAAATAAAAATTAAAAAATAAAAAAAATATAAAATATAAAAAATAAAAAATAAAAATTAAAATATAAAAAATAAAATTAAAAAATAAAAAATAAAATTAAAAAATAAAATTAAAAAATAAAAATTAAAAAATAAAAACTAAAAAATAAAAATTAAAAATAAAATTAAAAAATAAAATATAAAATATAAAATATAAAATATAAAAAATAAAAACTAATAACTAAAAAATAAATTTAAAAAATAAAAATTAAAAAATAAAAACTAAAAAATTAAATTAAAAATAAAATTAAAAAATAAAAAATAAAAACTAAAAAATAAAATTAAAAAATAAAATTAAAAAATAAAAATTAAAAAATAAAATTAAAAAATAAAATTAAAAAATAAAAACTAAAAAATAAAAACTAAAAAATAAAAGGTCAAAGTTCAAAGGTCAAAGGTCAAAGTTCAGAGGTCAAAGGTCAAAGTTCAGAGGTCAAAGTCCAAAGGTTAAAGGTCAAAGGTCAATCTTTGAAAATTTTCAAACTTTGACCTGTTAAAGGTTAATTTTTGTTAATTCCATTCTTTTGATAGCTTTTTAAATCTTTGAAAATTTTCAAACTTTGACCTTTGAACTTTGAACTTTGACCTTTAACCTTTGACCTTTAACAGGTCAAAGTTTGATAATTTTCAAAGATTGACCTTTGACCTTTGAACTTTGACCTTTAACCCTTGACCTTTAACAGGTCAAAGTTTGAAAATTTTCAAAGATTGACCTTTGACCTTTAACCTTTGAACTTTGACCTCTGAACTTTGACCTTTGACCTTTGACCTTTGAACTTTGACCTTTGACCTTTTATTTTTTAGTTTTTATTTTTTAGTTTTTATTTTTTAGTTTTTATTTTTTAATTTTATTTTTTAGTTTTTATTTTTTAATTTTTATTTTTTATTTTTTAATTTTATTTTTTAAATTTATTTTTTAGTTTTTATTTTTATATTTTTTTTATTTTTAATTTTATTTTTAAATTTATTTTTTAGTTTTTAGTTTTTATTTTTTATATTATTTTTTATTTTTTAATTTTTATTTTTTAATTTTTATTTTTTAATTTTTATTTTTTATATTTTATATTTTTTTTTATTTTTTAATTTTATATTTTAGTTTTTATTTTTTAATTTTTTTTTTTATTTTTTAGTTTTATTTTTTAATTTAATTTTTTAATTTTGTTTTTTAGTTTTTATTTTTTAATTTTTATTTTTTAAATTTTATTTTTTAATTGTTATTTTTTAATTTTTATTTTTTATATTTTATATTTTTTTTTATTTTTTAATTTTATATTTTAGTTTTTATTTTTTAATTTTTATTTTTTATTTTTTATTTTTTATTTTTTATTTTTTAGTTTTTATATTTTATTTTTTATATTTTATTTTTTAGTTTTTATTTTTAGTTTTTATTTTTAATTTTATTTTTTAGTTTTTAATTTTTATTTATTAGTTTTTATTTTTTAGTTTTTAATTTTTATTTTTTAATTTTATTTTTTAGTTTTTATTTTTTATTTTTTAATTTTATTTTTTAATTTTTATTTTTTAATTTTTATTTTTTATATTTTATATTTTTTTTTTTATTTATAATTTTTTTTTAATTTTATTTTTTAGTTTTTATTTTTTAATTTTTATTTTATATTTTTATTTTTAATTTTATTTTTTAGTTTTTAGTTTAAATATTTTATTTTTTATATTTTATTTTTTAATTTTATTTTTTAATTTTATTTTTTAGTTTTTATTTTCTATTTTTTATATTTTATTTTTTATATTTTATTTTTTATTTTTTAATTTTATTTTTTAATTTATATTTTTTAATTTTTTTTAACTTTATTTTTGCAAATGCCTCAACTTTGAAAACCTCTAACTATGCCAATTTTTGTCCAATTTCAAAATGTCATGTCTTTTTTTGCTGCTCTGAATGTGAGTTATTAATTGGCATTCAAATCTGAAAAACTAATTTCGACCCGATTTTTGAAAAAAATTACAGTGTATACACTGTAAAAATTTTCAAAAATCGAGTCCAAATTTTTTTTTTTTAATTCTATTCTTTTGATAGCATTTTAAAATATGTAAAAAAGCAATAAGAAATAGATAAAAAATTTTGAAATCGGTTGAAAATTGTATAAATTACATCCTAGAGAAAATCGAAATTTTGACCAAAATTAGACCATTTTCAAAAAATTCTCAAAAATCCCCAGCTATGCAATCTCTAAAAGTTTTGAGGGCATTTAAAAGTAGAAAAAAATTCGATAAAAACTGCATCAAAACTTTGAAAATCGGTAGAAAATTGTCCTAAATACAGCAGTAGGAAAATTAAAATTTTGCCATAAAAATTTTGATATCTGTGCTAAAATTTTTGCTAAAACCTCAACTTTGCAAACCTCTAACTATGCCAATTTTTGGCCAATTTCAAAATGTCATGTCTTTTTTTGCTGCTCTGAATGTGAGTTATTAATTGGCATTCAAATCTGAAAAACTAATTTCGACCCGATTTTTGAAAAAAATTACAGTGTATACACTGTAAAAATTTTCAAAAATCGAGTCCAAATTTTTTTTTTTTAATTCTATTCTTTTGATAGCATTTTAAAATATGTAAAAAAGCAATAAGAAATAGATAAAAAATTTTGAAATCGGTTGAAAATTGTATAAATTACATCCTAGAGAAAATCGAAATTTTGACCAAAATTTAACCATTTTAAAAAATTCTCAAAAATCCCCAGCTATGCAATCTTTAAAAGTTTTGAGGGCATTTAAAAGTAGAAAAAAATTCGATAAAAACTGCATCAAAACTTTGAAAATCGGTAGAAAATTGTCCTAAATACAGCATTAGGAAAATTAAAATTTTGCCATAAAAATTTTGATATCTGTGCCAAAATTTTTGCTAAAACCTCAACTTTGCAAACCTCTAACTATGCCAATTTTTGGCCAATTTCAAAATGTCATGTCTTTTTTTGCTGCTCTGAATGTGAGTTATTAATTGGCATTCAAATCTGAAAAACTAATTTCGACCCGATTTTTGAAAAAAATTACAGTGTATACACTGTAAAAATTTTCAAAAATCGAGTCGAATTTTTTTTTTTATATTCCATTCTTTTGGTAGCATTTTAAAATATGTAAAAAAGCAATAAGAAATAGATAAAAAATTTTGAAATCGGTTGAAAATTGTATAAATTACAGCATAGGGAAAATCGAAATTTTGACCAAAATTAGACCATTTTCAAAAAATTCTCAAAAATCCCCAGCTATGCAATCTTTTAAAGTTTTTACGGCATTTAAAAGTAGATAAAAATTTGATAAAAACTACATCAAAACTTTGAAAATCGGTAGAAAATTGTCCTAAATACAGCATTAGGAAAATTTCAATTTTCACCAAAAAACTTTCAATATCTGTGCCAAAATTTTTTCAAAACCTCAACTTTGCAAACCTCTAACTTTGCCAATTTTTGGCCAATTTCAAAATGTCATTTCTTTTTTTGATGCTCTGAATGTGAGTTATAAATTGGCATTCAAATCTGAAAAGCTAATTTCGACCCGATTTTTGAAAAAAATTACAGTGTATACACTGTAAAATTTTCAAAATCGAGTCGAAATTTTTTTTTAATTCTATTCTTTTGATAGCATTTTAAAATATGTAAAAAGGCAATAAGAAATATATAAAAAATTTTGAAATCGGTTGAAAATTGTATAAATTACAGCCTAGGGAAAATCGAAATTTTGACCAAAATTATACCATTTTCAAAAAATTCTCAAAAATCCCCAGCTGTGCAATTTTTAAAAGTTTTGATGGCATTTGAAAGTAGAAAAAAATTCGATAAAAACTACATTAAAACTTTGAAAATCGGTAGAAAATTGTCCTAAATTCAGCAGTAGGAAAATTATTATTTTGCCATAAAAATTTTGATATCTGTGCCAACATTTTTGCTAAAACCTCAACTTTGCAAACCTCTAACTATGCCAATTTTTGTCCAATTTCAAAATGTCATGTCTTTTTTTGCTGCTCTGAATGTGAGTTATTAATTGGCATTCAAATCTGGAAAACTAATTTCGACCCGATTTTTGAAAAAAATTACAGTGTATACATTGTAAAAATTTTCAAAAATCGGGTCGAAATTTTTTTTTTAATTCTATTCTTTTGATACCATTTTAAAATATGTAAAAAAGCAATAAGAAATAGATAAATAATTTTGAAATCGGTTGAAAATTGTCTAAAATACAGCCTAGGGAAAATCGAAATTTTGACCAAAATTAGACCATTTTCGAAAAATTCTCAAAAATCTCCAGCTGTGTAATCTTTAAAAGTTTTGATGGCATTTAAAAGTAGATAAAAATTCGATAAAAACTACATTAAAACTTTGAAAATCTGTTGAAATTTGTCCTAAATACAGCATTAGAAAAATTTAAATTTTCACAAAAAAAATTTCAATATCTGTACCAAAATCGAAATTTTGACCAAAATTAGACAATTTTCCAAAAAATTCTCAAAAATCCCCAGCTGTGCAATTTTTAAAAGTTTTGATGGGCTTTAAAAGTAGAAAAAAATTCGATAAAAACTACATTAAAACTTTGAAAATCGGTAGAAAATTGTCCTAAATTCAGTAGTAGGAAAATTAAAATTTTGCCATAAAAATTTTGATATCTGTGCCAAAATTTTTGCTAAAACCTCAACTTTGCAAACCTCTAACTATGCCAATTTTTGTCCAATTTCAAAATGTCATGTCTTTTTTTGGTGCTCTGAATGTGAGTTATTAATTGGCATTCAAATCTGAAAAACTAATTTCGACCCGATTTTTGAAAAAAATTACAGTGTATACACTGTAAAAATTTTCAAAAATCGGGTCGAAATTTTTTTTTTTAATTCTATTCTTTTGATACCATTTTAAAATATGTAAAAAAGCAATAAGAAATAGATAAAAAATTTTGAAATCGGTTGAAAATTGTCTAAAATACAGCCTAGGGAAAATCGAAATTTTGACCAAAATTAGACCATTTTCAAAAAATTCTCAAAAATCCCCAGCTGTGTAATCTTTAAAAGTTTTGATGGCATTTAAAAGTAGATAAAAATTCGATAAAAACTACATTAAAACTTTGAAAATCGGTTGAAATTTGTCCTAAATACAGCATTAGAAAAATTTAAATTTTCACAAAAAAAATTTCAATATCTGTGCCAAAATCGAAATTTTGACCAAAATTAGACAATTTTCCAAAAAATTCTCAAAAATCCCCAGCTGTGCAATTTTTAAAAGTTTTGACGGCATTTAAAAGTAGAAAAAAATTCGTTAAAAACTGCATCAAAACTTTGAAAATCGGTAGAAAATTGTCCTAAATACAGCAGTAGGAAAATTAAAATTTTGCCATAAAAATTTTGATATCTGTGCCAAAATTTTTGCTAAAACCTCAACTTTGCAAACCTCTAACTATGCCAATTTTTGGCCAATTTCAAAATGTCATGTCTTTTTTTGCTGCTCTGAATGTGAGTTATTAATTGGCATTCAAATCTGAAAAACTAATTTCGACCCGATTTTTGAAAAAAATTACAGTGTATACACTGTCAAAATTTTCAAAAATCGGGTCGAAATTTTTTTTTTTTAATTCTATTCTTTTGATACCATTTTAAAATATGTAAAAAAGCAATAAGAAATAGATAAAAAATTTTGAAATCGGTTGAAAATTGTCTAAAATACAGACTAGGTAAAATCGAAATTTTGACCAAAATTAGACCATTTTCGAAAAATTCTCAAAAATCCCCAGCTGTGTAATCTTTAAAAGTTTTGATGGCATTTTAAAAGTAGAAAAAAATTCGATAAAAACTACATCAAAACTTTGAAAATCGGTAGAAAATTGTCCTAAATACAGCATTAGGAAAATTTAAAATTTTGACATAAAAATTTTAATATCTGTGCCAAAATTTTTGCTAAAACCTCGACTTTGCAAACCTCTAACTATGCCAATTTTTGGTCAATTTCAAAATGTCATGTCTTTTTTTGCTGCTCTGAATGTGAGTTATTAATTGGCATTCAAATCTGAAAAACTAATTTCGACCCGATTTTTGAAAAAAATTACAGTGTATACACTGTCAAAATTTTCAAAAATCGGGTCGAAATTTTTTTTTTTTAAATTCCATTCTTTTGATACCATTTTAAAATATGTAAAAAAGCAATAAGAAATAGATAAAAAATTTTGAAATCGGTTGAAAATTGTCTAAAATACAGCCTAGGGAAAATCGAAATTTTGACCAAAATTAGACCATTTTCGAAAAATTCCCAAAAATCTCCAGCTGTGTAATCTTTTAAAGTTTTGATGGCATTTTAAAGTAGATAAAAATTCGATAAAAACTACATCAAAACTTTGAAAATCGGTAGAAAATTGTCCTAAATACAGCATTAGGAAAATTTTAATTTTGACATAAAAATTTTAATATCTGTGCCAAAATTTTTGCTAAAACCTCGACTTTGCAAACCTCTAACTATGCCAATTTTTGGCCAATTTCAAAATGTCATGTCTTTTTTTGCTGCTCTGAATGTGAGTTATTAATTGGCATTCAAATCTGAAAAACTAATTTCGACCCGATTTTTGAAAAAAATTACAGTGTATACACTGTCAAAATTTTCAAAAATCGGGTCGAAATTTTTTTTTTTAATTCCATTCTTTTGATACCATTTTAAAATATGTAAAAAAGCAATAAGAAATAGATAAAAAATTTTGAAATCGGTTGAAAATTGTCTAAAATACAGCCTAGGGAAAATCGAAATTTTGACCAAAATTAGACCATTTTCGAAAAATTCCCAAAAATCTCCAGCTGTGTAATCTTTTAAAGTTTTGATGGCATTTTAAAGTAGATAAAAATTCGATAAAAACTACATCAAAACTTTGAAAATCGGTAGAAATTTGTCCTAAATACAGCATTAGGAAAATTTAAATTTTTACAAAAAATATTTCAATATCTGTGCCAAAATCGAAATGTTGACCGAAATTAGACAATTTTTCAAAAAATTCTCAAAAATCCCCAGCTGTGCAATCTTTATAAGTTTTGATGGCACTTAAAAGTAGATAAAAATTCGATAAAAACTACATCAAAACTTTGAAAATCGGTAGAAAATTGTCCTAAATACAGCATTAGGAAAATTTTAATTTTGACATAAAAATTTCAATATCTGTGCCAAAATTTTTGCTAAAACCTCGACTTTGCAAACCTCTAACTATGCCAATTTTTGGCCAATTTCAAAATGTCATGTCTTTTTTTGCTGCTCTGAATGTGAGTTATTAATTGGCATTCAAATCTGAAAAACTAATTTCGACCCGATTTTTGAAAAAAATTACAGTGTATACACTGTCAAAATTTTCAAAAATCGGGTCGAAATTTTTTTTTTTTAAATTCCATTCTTTTGATACCATTTTAAAATATGTAAAAAAGCAATAAGAAATAGATAAAAAATTTTGAAATCGGTTGAAAATTGTCTAAAATACAGCCTAGGGAAAATCGAAATTTTGACCAAAATTAGACCATTTTCGAAACATTCTTAAAAATCTCCAGCTGTGTAATCTTTTAAAGTTTAGATGGCATTTTAAAGTAGATAAAAATTCGATAAAAACTACATCAAAACTTTGAAAATCGGTAGAAATTTGTCCTAAATACAGCATTAGGAAAATTTTAATTTTGACATAAAAATTTTAATATCTGTGCCAAAATTTTTGCTAAAACCTCGACTTTGCAAACCTCTAACTATGCCAATTTTTGGCCAATTTCAAAATGTCATGTCTTTTTTTGCTGCTCTGAATGTGAGTTATTAATTGGCATTCAAATCTGAAAAACTAATTTCGACCCGATTTTTGAAAAAAATTACAGTGTATACACTGTCAAAATTTTCAAAAATCGGGTCGAAATTTTTTTTTTTTAAATTCCATTCTTTTGATACCATTTTAAAATATGTAAAAAAGCAATAAGAAATAGATAAAAAATTTTGAAATCGGTTGAAAATTGTCTAAAATACAGCCTAGGGAAAATCGAAATTTTGACCAAAATTAGACCATTTTCGAAACATTCTTAAAAATCTCCAGCTGTGTAATCTTTTAAAGTTTAGATGGCATTTTAAAGTAGATAAAAATTCGATAAAAACTACATCAAAACTTTGAAAATCGGTAGAAATTTGTCCTAAATACAGCATTAGGAAAATTTTAATTTTGACATAAAAATTTCAATATCTGTGCCAAAATTTTTGCTAAAACCTCGACTTTGCAAACCTCTAACTATGCCAATTTTTGGTCAATTTCAAAATGTCATGTCTTTTTTGCTGCTCTGAATGTGAGTTATTAATTGGCATTCAAATCTGAAAAACTAATTTCGACCCGATTTTTGAAAAAATTACAGTGTATACACTGTAAAATTTTCAAAATCGGGTCGAAATTTTTTTTTAATTCTATTCTTTTGATACCATTTTAAAATATGTAAAAAAGCAATAAGAAATAGATAAAAATTTTGAAATCGGTTGAAAATTGTCTAAATTACAGCTAGGGAAAATCGAAATTTTGACCAAAATTAGACCATTTTTCAAAAAATTCTCAAAAATCCCCAGCTGTGCAATCTTTAAAAGTTTTGATGGCATTTAAAAGTAGATAAAAATTCGATAAAAACTACATCAAAACTTTGAAAATCGGTAGAAAATTGTCCTAAATACAGCATTAGGAAAATTTTAATTTTGACATAAAAATTTCAATATCTGTGCCAAAATTTTTGCTAAAACCTCGACTTTGCAAACCTCTAACTATGCCAATTTTTGGCCAATTTCAAAATGTCATGTCTTTTTTTGCTGCTCTGAATGTGAGTTATTAATTGGCATTCAAATCTGAAAAACTAATTTCGACCCGATTTTTGAAAAAAATTACAGTGTATACACTGTCAAAATTTTCAAAAATCGGGTCGAAATTTTTTTTTTTTAATTCTATTCTTTTGATACCATTTTAAAATATGTAAAAAAGCAATAAGAAATAGATAAAAAATTTTGAAATCGGTTGAAAATTGTCTAAAATACAGACTAGGTAAAAACGAAATTTTGACCAAAATTAGACCATTTTCGAAAAATTCTCAAAAATCCCCAGCTGTGCAATCTTTTAAAGTTTTGATGGCATTTTAAAGTAGATAAAAATTCGATAAAAACTACATCAAAACTTTGAAAATCGGTAGAAAATTGTCCTAAATACAGCATTAGGAAAATTTTAATTTTGACATAAAAATTTCAATATCTGTGCCAAAATTTTTGCTAAAACCTCGACTTTGCAAACCTCTAACTATGCCAATTTTTGGCCAATTTCAAAATGTCATGTCTTTTTTTGCTGCTCTGAATGTGAGTTATTAATTGGCATTCAAATCTGAAAAACTAATTTCGACCCGATTTTTGAAAAAAATTACAGTGTCAAAATTTTCAAAAATCGGGTCGAAATTTTTTTTTTTAATTCCATTCTTTTGATACCATTTTAAAATATGTAAAAAAGCAATAAGAAATAGATAAAAAATTTTGAAATCGGTTGAAAATTGTCTAAAATACAGACTAGGTAAAAACGAAATTTTGACCAAAATTAGACCATTTTCGAAAAATTCCCAAAAATCTCCAGCTGTGTAATCTTTTAAAGTTTTGATGGCATTTTAAAGTAGATAAAAATTCGATAAAAACTACATCAAAACTTTGAAAATCGGTAGAAATTTGTCCTAAATACAGCATTAGGAAAATTTAAATTTTTACAAAAAATATTTCAATATCTGTGCCAAAATCGAAATGTTGACCGAAATTAGACAATTTTTCAAAAAATTCTCAAAAATCCCCAGCTGTGCAATCTTTATAAGTTTTGATGGCACTTAAAAGTAGATAAAAATTCGATAAAAACTACATCAAAACTTTGAAAATCGGTAGAAAATTGTCCTAAATACAGCATTAGGAAAATTTTAATTTTGACATAAAAATTTCAATATCTGTGCCAAAATTTTTGCTAAAACCTCGACTTTGCAAACCTCTAACTATGCCAATTTTTGGCCAATTTCAAAATGTCATGTCTTTTTTTGCTGCTCTGAATGTGAGTTATTAATTGGCATTCAAATCTGAAAAACTAATTTCGACCCGATTTTTGAAAAAAATTACAGTGTATACACTGTCAAAATTTTCAAAAATCGGGTCGAAATTTTTTTTTTTTAAATTCCATTCTTTTGATACCATTTTAAAATATGTAAAAAAGCAATAAGAAATAGATAAAAAATTTTGAAATCGGTTGAAAATTGTCTAAAATACAGCCTAGGGAAAATCGAAATTTTGACCAAAATTAGACCATTTTCGAAAAATTCCCAAAAATCTCCAGCTGTGTAATCTTTTAAAGTTTTGATGGCATTTTAAAGTAGATAAAAATTCGATCAAAACTACATCAAAACTATAAAAATCGGTAGAAATTTGTCCTAAATACAGCATTAGGAAAATTTTAATTTTGACATAAAAATTTTAATATCTGTGCCAAAATTTTTGCTAAAACCTCGACTTTGCAAACCTCTAACTATGCCAATTTTTGGCCAATTTCAAAATGTCATGTCTTTTTTTGCTGCTCTGAATGTGAGTTATTAATTGGCATTCAAATCTGAAAAACTAATTTCGACCCGATTTTTGAAAAAAATTACAGTGTATACACTGTCAAAATTTTCAAAAATCGGGTCGAAATTTTTTTTTTTTTAATTCCATTCTTTTGATACCATTTTAAAATATGTAAAAAAGCAATAAGAAATAGATAAAAAATTTTGAAATCGGTTGAAAATTGTCTAAAATACAGCCTAGGGAAAATCGAAATTTTGACCAAAATTAGACCATTTTCGAAAAATTCCCAAAAATCTCCAGCTGTGTAATCTTTTAAAGTTTTGATGGCATTTTAAAGTAGATAAAAATTCGATCAAAACTACATCAAAACTTTAAAAATCGGTAGAAATTTGTCCTAAATACAGCATTAGGAAAATTTAAATTTTTACAAAAAATATTTCAATATCTGTGCCAAAATCGAAATGTTGACCGAAATTAGACAATTTTTCAAAAAATTCTCAAAAATCCCCAGCTGTGCAATCTTTATAAGTTTTGATGGCACTTAAAAGTAGATAAAAATTCGATAAAAACTACATCAAAACTTTGAAAATCGGTAGAAAATTGTCCTAAATACAGCATTAGGAAAATTTTAATTTTGACATAAAAATTTCAATATCTGTGCCAAAATTTTTGCTAAAACCTCGACTTTGCAAACCTCTAACTATGCCAATTTTTGGCCAATTTCAAAATGTCATGTCTTTTTTTGCTGCTCTGAATGTGAGTTATTAATTGGCATTCAAATCTGAAAATTATTTTATTTTTTTTGAAAAAAATTTATACACTGTCAAAATTTTCAAAAATCGGGTCGAAATTTTTTTTTTTTAATTCTATTCTTTTGATACCATTTTAAAATATGTAAAAAAGCAATAAGAAATAGATAAAAAATTTTGAAATCGGTTGAAAATTGTCTAAAATACAGCCTAGGGAAAATCGAAATTTTGACCAAAATTAGACCATTTTCGAAAAATTCCCAAAAATCTCCAGCTGTGTAATCTTTTAAAGTTTTGATGGCATTTTAAAGTAGATAAAAATTCGATAAAAACTACATCAAAACTTTGAAAATCGGTAGAAATTTGTCCTAAATACAGCATTAGGAAAATTTAAATTTTTACAAAAAATATTTCAATATCTGTGCCAAAATCGAAATGTTGACCGAAATTAGACAATTTTTCAAAAAATTCTCAAAAATCCCCAGCTGTGCAATTTTTATAAGTTTTGATGGCACTTAAAAGTAGATAAAAATTCGATAAAAACTACATCAAAACTTTGAAAATCGGTAGAAAATTGTCCTAAATACAGCATTAGGAAAATTTTAATTTTGACATAAAAATTTTAATATCTGTGCCAAAATTTTTGCTAAAACCTCGACTTTGCAAACCTCTAACTATGCCAATTTTTGGCCAATTTCAAAATGTCATGTCTTTTTTTGCTGCTCTGAATGTGAGTTATTAATTGGCATTCAAATCTGAAAAACTAATTTCGACCCGATTTTTGAAAAAAATTACAGTTTATACACTGTCAAAATTTTCAAAAATCGGGTGGGTTTTTTTTTTAATTCTATTCTTTTGATACCATTTTAAAATATGTAAAAAAGCAATAAGAAATAGATAAAAAATTTTGAAATCGGTTGAAAATTGTCTAAAATACAGCCTAGGGAAAATCGAAATTTTGACCAAAATTAGACCATTTTCGAAAAATTCCCAAAAATCTCCAGCTGTGTAATCTTTTAAAGTTTTGATGGCATTTTAAAGTAGATAAAAATTCGATAAAAACTACATCAAAACTTTGAAAATCGGTAGAAATTTGTCCTAAATACAGCATTAGGAAAATTTAAATTTTTACAAAAAATATTTCAATATCTGTGCCAAAATCGAAATGTTGACCGAAATTAGACAATTTTTCAAAAAATTCTCAAAAATCCCCAGCTGTGCAATCTTTATAAGTTTTGATGGCACTTAAAAGTAGATAAAAATTCGATAAAAACTACATCAAAACTTTGAAAATCGGTAGAAAATTGTCCTAAATACAGCATTAGGAAAATTTTAATTTTGACATAAAAATTTCAATATCTGTGCCAAAATTTTTGCTAAAACCTCGACTTTGCAAACCTCTAACTATGCCAATTTTTGGCCAATTTCAAAATGTCATGTCTTTTTTTGCTGCTCTGAATGTGAGTTATTAATTGGCATTCAAATCTGAAAAACTAATTTCGACCCGATTTTTGAAAAAAATTACAGTGTATACACTGTCAAAATTTTCAAAAATCGGGTCGAAATTTTTTTTTTTAATTCCATTCTTTTGATACCATTTTAAAATATGTAAAAAAGCAATAAGAAATAGATAAAAAATTTTGAAATCGGTTGAAAATTGTCTAAAATACAGCCTAGGGAAAATCGAAATTTTGACCAAAATTAGACCATTTTCAAAAAATTCTCAAAAATCCCCAGCTGTTAAATCTTTATAAGTTTTGATGGCACTTAAAAGTAGATAAAAATTCGATAAAAACTACATCAAAACTTTGAAAATCGGTAGAAAATTGTCCTAAATACAGCATTAGGAAAATTTTAATTTTGACATAAAAATTTTAATATCTGTGCCAAAATTTTTGCTAAAACCTCGACTTTGCAAACCTCTAACTATGCCAATTTTTGGCCAATTTCAAAATGTCATGTCTTTTTTTGCTGCTCTGAATGTGAGTTATTAATTGGCATTCAAATCTGAAAAACTAATTTCGACCCGATTTTTGAAAAAAATTACAGTGTATACACTGTCAAAATTTTCAAAAATCGGGTCGAAATTTTTTTTTTAATTCTATTCTTTTGATACCATTTTAAAATATGTAAAAAAGCAATAAGAAATAGATAAAAAATTTTGAAATCGGTTGAAAATTGTCTAAAATACAGACTAGGTAAAAACGAAATTTTGACCAAAATTAGACCATTTTCGAAAAATTCCCAAAAATCACCAGCTGTGTAATCTTTAAAAGTTTTGATGGCATTTTAAAAGTAGATAAAAATTCGATAAAAACTACATCAAAACTTTGAAAATCGGTAGAAAATTGTCCTAAATACAGCATTAGGAAAATTAAAATTTTGCCATAAAAATTTTGAATAAAAATTTCAATATCTGTGCCAAAATTTTTGCTAAAACCTCGACTTTGCAAACCTCTAACTATGCCAATTTTTGGCCAATTTCAAAATGTCATGTCTTTTTTTGCTGCTCTGAATGTGAGTTATTAATTGGCATTCAAATCTAAAAAACTAATTTCGACCCGATTTTTGAAAAAAATTACAGTGTATACACTGTCAAAATTTTCAAAAATCGGGTCGATTTTTTTTTTAATTCTACTCTTTTGATACCATTTTAAAATATGTAAAAAAGCAATAAGAAATAGATAAAAAATTTTGAAATCGGTTGAAAATTGTCTAAAATACAGACTAGGTAAAAACGAAATTTTGACCAAAATTAGACCATTTTCGAAAAATTCTCAAAAATCCCCAGCTGTGCAATCTTTATAAGTTTTGATACCACTTAAAAGTAGATAAAAATTCGATAAAAACTACATCAAAACTTTGAAAACCGGTAGAAAATTGTCCTAAATACAGCATTAGGAAAATTTTAATTTTGACATAAAAATTTCAATATCTGTGCCAAAATTTTTGCTAAAACCTCGACTTTGCAAACCTCTAACTATGCCAATTTTTGGCCAATTTCAAAATGTCATGTCTTTTTTTGCTGCTCTGAATGTGAGTTATTAATTGGCATTCAAATCTGAAAAACTAATTTCGACCCGATTTTTGAAAAAAATTACAGTGTATACACTGTCAAAATTTTCAAAAATCGGGTCGAAATTTTTTTTTTTTAATTCTATTCTTTTGATACCATTTTAAAATATGTAAAAAAGCAATAAGAAATAGATAAAAAATTTTGAAATCGGTTGAAAATTGTCTAAAATACAGACTAGGTAAAAACGAAATTTTGACCAAAATTAGACCATTTTCGAAAAATTCCCAAAAATCTCCAGCTGTGTAATCTTTTAAAGTTTTGATGGCATTTAAAAGTAGATAAAAATTCGATAAAAACTACATCAAAACTTTGAAAATCGGTAGAAAATTGTCCTAAATACAGCATTAGGAAAATTTTAATTTTGACATAAAAATTTCAATATCTGTGCCAAAATTTTTGCTAAAACCTCGACTTTGCAAACCTCTAACTATGCCAATTTTTGGCCAATTTCAAAATGTCATGTCTTTTTTTGCTGCTCTGAATGTGAGTTATTAATTGGCATTCAAATCTGAAAAACTAATTTCGACCCGATTTTTGAAAAAAATTACAGTGTATACACTGTCAAAATTTTCAAAAATCGGGTCGAAATTTTTTTTTTTAATTCCATTCTTTTGATACCATTTTAAAATATGTAAAAAAGCAATAAGAAATAGATAAAAAATTTTGAAATCGGTTGAAAATTGTCTAAAATACAGCCTAGGGAAAATCGAAATTTTGACCAAAATTAGACCATTTTCGAAACATTCTTAAAAATCTCCAGCTGTGTAATCTTTTAAAGTTTAGATGGCATTTTAAAGTAGATAAAAATTCGATAAAAACTACATCAAAACTTTGAAAATCGGTAGAAAATTGTCCTAAATACAGCATTAGGAAAATTTAAAATTTTGACATAAAAATTTTAATATCTGTGCCAAAATTTTTGCTAAAACCTCGACTTTGCAAACCTCTAACTATGCCAATTTTTGGCCAATTTCAAAATGTCATGTCTTTTTTTGCTGCTCTGAATGTGAGTTATTAATTGGCATTCAAATCTGAAAAACTAATTTCGACCCGATTTTTGAAAAAAATTACAGTGTATTATACACTGTCAAAATTTTCAAAAATCGGGTCGAAATTTTTTTTTTTAATTCCATTCTTTTGATACCATTTTAAAATATGTAAAAAAGCAATAAGAAATAGATAAAAAATTTTGAAATCGGTTGAAAATTGTCTAAATTACAGCCTAGGGAAAATCGAAATTTTGACCAAAATTAGACCATTTTCGAAAAATTCTCAAAAATCCCCAGCTGTGCAATTTTTAAAAGTTTTGATGGCATTTAAAAGTAGATAAAAATTCGATAAAAACTACATCAAAACTTTGAAAATCGGTAGAAAATTGTCCTAAATACAGCATTAGGAAAATTTTAATTTTGACATAAAAATTTTAATATCTGTGCCAAAATTTTTGCTAAAACCTCGACTTTGCAAACCTCTAACTATGCCAATTTTTGGCCAATTTCAAAATGTCATGTCTTTTTTTGCTGCTCTGAATGTGAGTTATTAATTGGCATTCAAATCTGAAAAACTAATTTCGACCCGATTTTTGAAAAAAATTACAGTGTATACACTGTAATTTTCAAAAATCGGGTCGAATTTTTTTTTTTAATTCCATTCTTTTGATGCCATTTTAAAATATGTAAAAAAGCAATAAGAAATAGATAAAAAATTTTGAAAACGGTTGAAAATTGTCTAAAATACAGACTAGGTAAAAACGAAATTTTGACCAAAATTAGACCATTTTCGAAAAATTCCCAAAAATTCCCAGCTGTGTAATCTTTAAAAGTTTTGATGGCATTTAAAAGTAGATAAAAATTCGATAAAAACTACATCAAAACTTTGAAAATCGGTAGAAAATTGTCCTAAATACAGCATTAGGAAAATTTAAATTTTGACATAAAAATTTTAATATCTGTGCCAAAATTTTTGCTAAAACCTCGACTTTGCAAACCTCTAACTATGCCAATTTTTGGCCAATTTCAAAATGTCATGTCTTTTTTTGCTGCTCTGAATGTGAGTTATTAATTGGCATTCAAATCTGAAAAACTAATTTCGACCCGATTTTTGAAAAAAATTACAGTGTATACACTGTCAAAATTTTCCAAAATCGGGTCGAATTTTTTTTTTTAATTCTATTCTTTTGATACCATTTTAAAATATGTAAAAAAGCAATAAGAAATAGATAAAAAATTTTGAAATCGGTTGAAAATTGTCTAAATTACAGCCTAGGGAAAATCGAAATTTTGACCAAAATTAGACAATTTTCAAAAAATTCTCAAAAATCCCCAGCTGTGCAATTTTTAAAAGTTTTGATAGCATTTAAAAGTAGAAAAAAATTCGATAAAAACTACATCAAAACTTTGAAAATCGGTAGAAAATTGTCCTAAATACAGCATTAGGAAAATTTTAATTTTGACATAAAAATTTTAATATCTGTGCCAAAATTTTTGCTAAAACCTCGACTTTGCAAACCTCTAACTATGCCAATTTTTGGCCAATTTCAAAATGTCATGTCTTTTTTTGCTGCTCTGAATGTGAGTTATTAATTGGCATTCAAATCTGAAAAACTAATTTCGACCCGATTTTTGAAAAAAATTACAGTGTATACACTGTCAAAATTTTCAAAAATCGGGTCGAAATTTTTTTTTTTTAATTCTATTCTTTTGATACCATTTTAAAATATGTAAAAAAGCAATAAGAAATAGATAAAAAATTTTGAAATCGGTTGAAAATTGTATAAAATTACAGCCTAAGGGAAAATCTAAATTTTGACCAAAATTAGACCATTTTCGAAAAATTCTCAAAAATCCCCAGCTGTGTAATCTTTTAAAGTTTTGATGGCATTTAAAAGTAGATAAAAATTCGATAAAAACTACATCAAAACTTTGAAAATCGGTAGAAATTTGTCCTAAATACAGCATTAGAAAAATTTAAATTTTTACAAAAAAATTTCAATATTTGTGCCAAAATCGAAATTTTGACCAAAATTAGACAATTTTTCAAAAAATTCTCAAAAATCCCCAGCTGTGCAATTTTTAAAAGTTTTGATGGCATTTAAAAGTAGAAAAAAATTCGATAAAAACTACATCAAAACTTTGAAAATCGGTAGAAAATTGTCCTAAATACAGCATTAGGAAAATTTTAATTTTGACATAAAAATTTCAATATCTGTGCCAAAATTTTTGCTAAAACCTCGACTTTGCAAACCTCTAACTATGCCAATTTTTGGCCAATTTCAAAATGTCATGTCTTTTTTTGCTGCTCTGAATGTGAGTTATTAATTGGCATTCAAATCTGAAAAACTAATTTCGACCCGATTTTTGAAAAAAATTACAGTGTATTTATACACTGTCAAAATTTTCAAAAATCGGGTCGAAATTTTTTTTTTTAATTCTATTCTTTTGATACCATTTTAAAATATGTAAAAAAGCAATAAGAAATAGATAAAAAATTTTGAAATCGGTTGAAAATTGTCTAAAATACAGCCTAGGGAAAATCGAAATTTTGACCAAAATTTAACCATTTTCAAAAAATTTCCAAAAATCCCCAGCTGTGCAATCTTTTAAAGTTTTGATGGCATTTTAAAGTAGAAAAAAATTCGATAAAAACTACATCAAAACTTTGAAAATCGGTAGAAAATTGTCCTAAATACAGCATTAGGAAAATTTTAATTTTGACATAAAAATTTTAATATCTGTGCCAAAATTTTTGCTAAAACCTCGACTTTGCAAACCTCTAACTATGCCAATTTTTGGCCAATTTCAAAATGTCATGTCTTTTTTTGCTGCTCTGAATGTGAGTTATTAATTGGCATTCAAATCTGAAAAACTAATTTCGACCCGATTTTTGAAAAAAATTACAGTGTATTTATACACTGTAAAAATTTTCAAAAATCGGGTCGAATTTTTTTTTTTAATTCTATTCTTTTGATACCATTTTAAAATATGTAAAAAAGCAATAAGAAATAGATAAAGAATTTTGAAATCGGTTGAAAATTGTCTAAAATACAGCCTAGGGAAAATCGAAATTTTGACCAAAATTAGACCATTTTCGAAAAATTCTCAAAAATCTCCAGCTGTGTAATCTTTTAAAGTTTTGATGGCATTTTAAAGTAGAAAAAAATTCGATAAAAACTACATCAAAACTTTGAAAATCGGTAGAAAATTGTCCTAAATACAGCATTAGGAAAATTTAAATTTTGCCATAAAAATTTTAATATCTGTGCCAAAATTTTTGCTAAAACCTCAACTTTGCAAACCTCTAACTATGCCAATTTTTGGCCAATTTCAAAATGTCATGTCTTTTTTTGCTGCTCTGAATGTGAGTTATTAATTGGCATTCAAATCTGGAAAACTAATTTCGACCCGATTTTTGAAAAAAATTACAGTGTATACACTGTCAAAATTTTCAAAAATCGGGTCGAAATTTTTTTTTTAATTCTATTCTTTTGATACCATTTTAAAATATGTAAAAAAGCAATAAGAAATAGATAAAAAATTTTGAAATCGGTTGAAAATTGTATAAATTACAGCCTAGGGAAAATCGAAATTTTGACCAAAATTAGACCATTTTCGAAAAATTCTCAAAAATCCCCAGCTGTGCAATTTTTAAAAGTTTTGATGGCATTTAAAAGTAGAAAAAAATTCGATAAAAACTACATCAAAACTTTGAAAATCGGTAGAAAATTGTCCTAAATACAGCATTAGGAAAATTAAAATTTTGACATAAAAATTTTAATATCTGTGCCAAAATTTTTGCTAAAACCTCAACTTTGCAAACCTCTAACTATGCCAATTTTTGGCCAATTTCAAAATGTCATGTCTTTTTTTGCTGCTCTGAATGTGAGTTATTAATTGGCATTCAAATCTGAAAAACTAATTTCGACCCGATTTTTGAAAAAAATTACAGTGTATACACTGTCAAAATTTTCAAAAATAGCATTTTAAAATATGTAAAAAAGCAATAAGAAATAGATAAAAAATTTTGAAATCGGTTGAAAATTGTATAAAATACAGCCTAGGGAAAATCGAAATTTTGACCAAAATTTAACCATTTTCAAAAAATTTTCAAAAATCCCCAGCTATGCAATCTTTAAAAGTTTTGATGGCATTTAAAAGTAGAAAAAAATTCGATAAAAACTACATCAAAACTTTGAAAATCGGTAGAAAATTGTCCTAAATACAGCATTAGGAAAATTTTAATTTTGACATAAAAATTTTAATATCTGTGCCAAAATTTTTGCTAAAACCTCAACTTTGCAAACCTCTAACTATGCCAATTTTTGGCCAATTTCAAAATGTCATGTCTTTTTTTGCTGCTCTGAATGTGAGTTATTAATTGGCATTCAAATCTGGAAAACTAATTTCGACCCGATTTTTGAAAAAAATTACAGTGTATACACTGTCAAAATTTTCAAAAATCGGGTCGAAATTTTTTTTTTTAATTCTATTCTTTTGATACCATTTTAAAATATGTAAAAAAGCAATAAGAAATAGATAAAAAATTTTGAAATCGGTTGAAAATTGTCTAAAATACAGCCTAGGGAAAATCGAAATTTTGACCAAAATTAGACCATTTTCGAAAAATTCTCAAAAATCCCCAGCTGTGTAATCTTTAAAAGTTTTGATGGCATTTTAAAGTAGATAAAAATTCGATAAAAACTACATTAAAACTTTGAAAATCGGTTGAAATTTGTCCTAAATACAGCATTAGGAAAATTTAAATTTTTACAAAAAATATTTCAATATTTGTGCCAAAATTCGAAATTTTGACCGAAATTAGACAATTTTCCAAAAAATTCGCAAAAATCCCCAGCTGTGCAATTTTTAAAAGTTTTGACGGCATTTAAAAGTAGAAAAAAATTCGATAAAAACTGCATCAAAACTTTGAAAATCGGTAGAAAATTGTCCTAAATACAGCATTAGGAAAATTTTAATTTTGCCATAAAAATTTTGATATCTGTGCCAAAATTTTTCTAAAACCTCAACTTTGCAAACCTCTAACTATGCCAATTTTTGGCCAATTTCAAAATGTCATGTCTTTTTTTGCTGCTCTGAATGTGAGTTATTAATTGGCATTCAAATCTGAAAAACTAATTTCGACCCGATTTTTGAAAAAAATTACAGTGTATATATACACTGTCAAAATTTTCAAAAATCGGGTCGAAATTTTTTTTTTTTAATTCCATTCTTTTGATACCATTTTAAAATATGTAAAAAAGCAATAAGAAATAGATAAAAAATTTTGAAATCGGTTGAAAATTGTCTAAAATACAGCCTAGGGAAAATCGAAATTTTGACCAAAATTAGACCATTTTCGAAAAATTCTCAAAAATCCCCAGCTGTGTAATCTTTAAAAGTTTTGATGGCATTTAAAAGTAGATAAAAATTCGATAAAAACTACATCAAAACTTTGAAAATCGGTAGAAAATTGTCCTAAATACAGCATTAGGAAAATTTAAATTTTGACATAAAAATTTTAATATCTGTGCCAAAATTTTTGCTAAAACCTCAACTTTGCAAACCTCTAACTATGCCAATTTTTGGCCAATTTCAAAATGTCATGTCTTTTTTTGCTGCTCTGAATGTGAGTTATTAATTGGCATTCAAATCTGAAAAACTAATTTCGACCCGATTTTTGAAAAAAATTACAGTGTATACACTGTCAAAATTTTCAAAAATCGGGTCGAAATTTTTTTTTTTTAATTCTATTCTTTTGATACCATTTTAAAATATGTAAAAAAGCAATAAGAAATAGATAAAAAATTTTGAAATCGGTTGAAAATTGTATAAAATACAGCCTAGGGAAAATCGAAATTTTGACCAAAATTAGACCATTTTCAAAAAATTCTCAAAAATCCCCAGCTGTGTAATCTTTAAAAGTTTTGATGGCATTTAAAAGTAGAAAAAAATTCGATAAAAACTACATCAAAACTTTGAAAATCGGTAGAAAATTGTCCTAAATACAGCATTAGGAAAATTAAAATTTTGCCATAAAAATTTTGATATCTGTGCCAAAATTTTTGCTAAAACCTCAACTTTGCAAACCTCTAACTATGCCAATTTTTGGCCAATTTCAAAATGTCATGTCTTTTTTTGCTGCTCTGAATGTGAGTTATTAATTGGCATTCAAATCTGGAAAACTAATTTCGACCCGATTTTTGAAAAAAATTACAGTGTATACACTGTAAAAATTTTCAAAAATCGGGTCGAAATTTTTTTTTAATTCTATTCTTTTGATACCATTTTAAAATATGTAAAAAAGCAATAAGAAATAGATAAAAAATTTTGAAATCGGTTGAAAATTGTATAAATTACAGCATAGGGAAAATCGAAATTTTGACCAAAATTAGACCATTTTCAACAAATTCTCAAAAATCCCCAGCTGTGTAATCTTTAAAAGTTTTGATGGCATTTAAAAGTAGAAAAAAATTCGATAAAAACTGCATCAAAACTTTGAAAATCGGTAGAAAATTGTCCTAAATACAGCATTAGGAAAATTTAAAATTTTGACATAAAAATTTTAATATCTGTGCCAAAATTTTTGCTAAAACCTCAACTTTGCAAACCTCTAACTATGCCAATTTTTGGCCAATTTCAAAATGTCATGTCTTTTTTTGCTGCTCTGAATGTGAGTTATTAATTGGCATTCAAATCTGAAAAACTAATTTCGACCCGATTTTTGAAAAAAATTACAGTGTATACACTGTCAAAATGTTCAAAAATCGGGTCGAAATTTTTTTTTTTAATTCTATTCTTTTGATACCATTTTAAAATATGTAAAAAAGCAATAAGAAATAGATAAAAAATTTTGAAATCGGTTGAAAATTGTCTAAATTACAGCCTAGGGAAAATCGAAATTTTGACCAAAATTAGACCATTTTCAAAAAATTCTCAAAAATCCCCAGCTGTGCAATTTTTAAAAGTTTTGATAGCATTTAAAAGTAGAAAAAATTCGATAAAAACTACATCAAAACTTTGAAAATCGGTAGAAAATTGTCCTAAATACAGCATTAGGAAAATTAAAATTTTGCCATAAAAATTTTAATATCTGTGCCAAAATTTTTGCTAAAACCTCAACTTTGCAAACCTCTAACTATGCCAATTTTTGGCCAATTTCAAAATGTCATGTCTTTTTTTGCTGCTCTGAATGTGAGTTATTAATTGGCATTCAAATCTGAAAAACTAATTTCGACCCGATTTTTGAAAAAAATTACAGTGTATACACTGTAAAAATTTTCAAAAATCGAGTCGAATTTTTTTTTTTAATTCTATTCGTTTGATACCATTTTAAAATATGTAAAAAAGCAATAAGAAATAGATAAAAAGTTTTGAAATCGGTTGAAAATTGTCTAAATTACAGCATAAGGAAAATCTAAATTTTGACCAAAATTAGACCATTTTCAAAAAATTCTCAAAAATCCCCAGCTGTGTAATCTTTAAAAGTTTTGATGGCATTTAAAAGTAGATAAAAATTCGATAAAAACTACATCAAAACTTTGAAAATCGGTAGAAAATTGTCCTAAATACAGCATTAGGAAAATTTTAAAATTTTGCCATAAAAATTTTAATATCTGTGCCAAAATTTTTGCTAAAACCTCAACTTTGCAAACCTTTAACTATGCCAATTTTTGGCCAATTTAAAAATGTCATGTCTTTTTTTGCTGCTCTGAATGTGAGTTATTAATTGGCATTCAAATCTTAAAAACTAATTTCGACCCGATTTTTGAAAAAAATTACAGTGTATACACTGTAAAAATTTTCAAAAATCGAGTCGAAATTTTTTTTTTTTTAATTCTATTCTTTTGATAGCATTTTAAAATATGTAAAAAAGCAATAAGAAATAGATAAAAAATTTTGAAATCGGTTGAAAATTGTATAAAGCATAGGGAAAATCGAAATTTTGACCAAAATTAGACAATTTTCAAAAAATTCTCAAAAATCCCCAGCTGTGCAATTTTTAAAAGTTTTGATAGCATTTAAAAGTAGAAAAAATTCGATAAAAACTACATCAAAACTTTGAAAATCGGTAGAAAATTGTCCTAAATACAGCATTAGGAAAATTTTAAAATTTTATTGTGCCAAAATTTTTGCTAAAACCTCAACTTTGCAAACCTCTAACTATGCCAATTTTTGGCCAATTTCAAAATGTCATGTCTTTTTTTGCTGCTCTGAATGTGAGTTATTAATTGGCATTCAAATCTGAAAAACTAATTTCGACCCGATTTTTGAAAAAAATTACAGTGTATACACTGTAAAAATTTTCAAAAATCGAGTCGAAATTTTTTTTTTTTAATTCTATTCGTTTGATACCATTTTAAAATATGTAAAAAAGCAATAAGAAATAGATAAAAAATTTTGAAATCGGTTGAAAATTGTCTAAAATACAGCCTAGGGAAAATCTAAATTTTGACCAAAATTAGACCATTTTCAAAAAATTCTCAAAAATTCCCAGCTGTGTAATCTTTAGAAGTTTTGATGGCATTTAAAAGTAGAAAAAAATTCGATAAAAACTGCATCAAAACTTTGAAAATCGGTAGAAAATTGTCCTAAATACAGCATTAGGAAAATTAAAATTTTGCCATAAAAATTTTGATATCTGTGCCAAAATTTTTGCTAAAACCTCAACTTTGCAAACCTCTAACTATGCCAATTTTTGGCCAATTTCAAAATGTCATGTCTTTTTTTGCTGCTCTGAATGTGAGTTATTAATTGGCATTCAAATACTGATAAAAATTTTTAAAAAATCGAGTCGAAATTTTTTTTTTTTTAATTCTATTCTTTTGATAGCATTTTAAAATATGTAAAAAAGCAATAAGAAATAGATAAAAAATTTTGAAATCGGTTGAAAATTGTATAAAGCATAGGGAAAATCGAAATTTTGACCAAAATTAGACAATTTTCCAAAAAATTCTCAAAAATCCCCAGCTGTGCAATTTTTAAAAGTTTTGATAGCATTTAAAAGTAGAAAAAAATTCGATAAAAACTGCATCAAAACTTTGAAAATCGGTAGAAAATTGTCCTAAATACAGCAGTAGGAAAATTAAAATTGTGCCAAAATTTTTGCTAAAACCTCAACTTTGCAAACCTCTAACTATGCCAATTTTTGGCCAATTTCAAAATGTCATGTCTTTTTTTGCTGCTCTGAATGTGAGTTATTAATTGGCATTCAAATCTGAAAAACTAATTTCGACCCGATTTTTGAAAAAAATTACAGTGTATACACTGTAAAAATTTTCAAAAATCGAGTAATTTTTTTTTTTAATTCTATTCGTTTGATACCATTTTAAAATATGTAAAAAAGCAATAAGAAATAGATAAAGAATTTTGAAATCGGTTGAAAATTGTATAAATTACAGCATAGGGAAAATCGAAATTTTGACCAAAATTAGACAATTTTCCAAAAAATTCTCAAAAATCCCCAGCTGTGCAATTTTTAAAAGTTTTGATAGCATTTAAAAGTAGAAAAAAATTCGATAAAAACTGCATCAAAACTTTGAAAATCGGTAGAAAATTGTCCTAAATACAGCAGTAGGAAAATTAAAATTGTGCCAAAATTTTTGCTAAAACCTCAACTTTGCAAACCTCTAACTATGCCAATTTTTGGCCAATTTCAAAATGTCATGTCTTTTTTTGCTGCTCTGAATGTGAGTTATTAATTGGCATTCAAATATGGAAAACTAATTTCGACCCGATTTTTGAAAAAAATTACAGTGTATACACTGTAAAAATTTTCAAAAATCGAGTCGAAATTTTTTTTTTTTAATTCTATTCTTTTGATAGCATTTTAAAATATGTAAAAAAGCAATAAGAAATAGATAAAAAATTTTGAAATCGGTTGAAAATTGTATAAATTACATCCTAGAGAAAATCGAAATTTTGACCAAAATTTAACCATTTTCAAAAAATTCTCAAAAATCCCCAGCTATGCAATCTTTAAAAGTTTTGAGGGCATTTAAAAGTAGAAAAAAATTCGATAAAAACTGCATCAAAACTTTGAAAATCGGTAGAAAATTGTCCTAAATACAGCAGTAGGAAAATTTAAAATTTTGCCATAAAAATTTTGATATCTGTGCCAAAATTTTTGCTAAAACCTCAACTTTGCAAACCTCTAACTATGCCAATTTTGGGCCAATTTCAAAATGTCATGTCTTTTTTTGCTGCTCTGAATGTGAGTTATTAATTGGCATTCAAATCTGAAAAACTAATTTCGACCCGATTTTTGAAAAAAATTACAGTGTATACACTGTAAAAATTTTCAAAAATCGAGTCGAAATTTTTTTTTTTTTAATTCTATTCGTTTGATAGCATTTTAAAATATGTAAAAAAGCAATAAGAAATAGATAAAAAATTTTGAAATCGGTTGAAAATTGTCTAAATTACATCCTAGAGAAAATCGAAATTTTGACCAAAATTTAACCATTTTCAAAAAATTCTCAAAAATCCCCAGCTATGCAATCTTTAAAAGTTTTGAGGGCATTTAAAAGTAGAAAAAAATTCGATAAAAACTACATCAAAACTTTGAAAATCGGTAGAAAATTGTCCTAAATACAGCAGTAGGAAAATTAAAATTTTGCCATAAAAATTTTGATATCTGTGCCAAAATTTTTGCTAAAACCTCAACTTTGCAAACCTCTAACTATGCCAATTTTTGGCCAATTTCAAAATGTCATGTCTTTTTTTGCTGCTCTGAATGTGAGTTATTAATTGGCATTCAAATCTGAAAAACTAATTTCGACCCGATTTTTGAAAAAAATTACAGTGTACACACTGTAAAAATTTTCAAAAATCGAGTCGAATTTTTTTTTTTTTAATTCTATTCTTTTGATAGCATTTTAAAATATGTAAAAAAGCAATAAGAAATAGATAAAAAATTTTGAAATCGGTTGAAAATTGTATAAATTACATCCTAGAGAAAATCGAAATTTTGACCAAAATTTAACCATTTTAAAAAAATTCTCAAAAATCCCCAGCTATGCAATCTTTAAAAGTTTTGAGGGCATTTAAAAGTAGAAAAAAATTCGATAAAAACTGCATCAAAACTTTGAAAATCGGTAGAAAATTGTCCTAAATACAGCAGTAGGAAAATTAAAATTTTGCCATAAAAATTTTGATATCTGTGCCAAAATTTTTGCTAAAACCTCAACTTTGCAAACCTCTAACTATGCCAATTTTTGGCCAATTTCAAAATGTCATGTCTTTTTTTGCTGCTCTGAATGTGAGTTATTAATTGGCATTCAAATCTGAAAAACTAATTTCGACCCGATTTTTGAAAAAAATTACAGTGTATACACTGTAAAGATTTTCAAAAATCGAGTCGAATTTTTTTTTTTTTAATTCTATTCTTTTGATAGCATTTTAAAATATGTAAAAAAGCAATAAGAAATAGATAAAAAATTTTGAAATCGGTTGAAAATTGTATAAATTACAGCATAGGGAAAATCGAAATTTTGACCAAAATTAGACCATTTTCAAAAAATTCTCAAAAATCCCCAGATGTGTAATCTTTAAAAGTTTTGATGGCATTTAAAAGTAGAAAAAATTCGATAAAAACTGCATCAAAACTTTGAAAATCGGTAGAAAATTTTCCTAAATACAGCAGTAGGAAAATTAAAATTTTGCCATAAAAATTTTGATATCTGTGCCAAAATTTTTGCTAAAACCTCAACTTTGCAAACCTCTAACTATGCCAATTTTTGGCCAATTTCAAAATGTCATGTCTTTTTTTGCTGCTCTGAATGTGAGTTATTAATTGGCATTCAAATCTGAAAAACTAATTTCGACCCGATTTTTGAAAAAATGACAGTGTATACACTGTAAAAATTTTCAAAAATCGAGTCGAATTTTTTTTTTTTTAATTCTATTCTTTTGATAGCATTTTAAAATATGTAAAAAAGCAATAAGAAATAGATAAAAAATTTTGAAATCGGTTGAAAATTGTATAAATTACAGCATAGGGAAAATCGAAATTTTGACCAAAATTAGACCATTTTAAAAAAATTCTCAAAAATCCCCAGCTGTGTAATCTTTAAAAGTTTTGATGGCATTTGAAAGTAGATAAAAATTCGATAAAAACTACATCAAAACTTTGAAAATCGGTAGAAAATTGTCCTGAATACAGCAGTAGGAAAATTAAAATTTTGCCATAAAAATTTTGATATCTGTGCCAAAATTTTTGCTAAAACCCCAACTTTGCAAACCTCTAACTATGCCAATTTTTGGCCAATTTCAAAATGTCATGTCTTTTTTTGCTGCTCTGAATGTGAGTTATTAATTGGCATTCAAATCTGAAAAACTAATTTCGACCCGATTTTTGAAAAAATTACAGTGTATTATACACTGTAAAAATTTTCAAAAATCGAGTCGAAATTTTTTTTTTTTTAATTCTATTCGTTTGATAGCATTTTAAAATATGTAAAAAAGCAATAAGAAATAGATAAAAAATTTTGAAATCGGTTGAAAATTGTATAAATTACATCCTAGAGAAAATCGAAATTTTGACCAAAATTAGACCATTTTCAAAAAATTCTCAAAAATCCCCAGCTATGCAATCTTTAAAAGTTTTGAGGGCATTTAAAAGTAGAAAAAAATTCGATAAAAACTGCATCAAAACTTTGAAAATCGGTAGAAAATTGTACTGAATACAGCAGTAGGAAAATTAAAATTTTGGCATACAAATTTTGATATCTGTGCCAAAATTTTTGCTAAAACCTCAACTTTGCAAACCTCTAACTATGCCAATTTTTGGCCAATTTCAAAATGTCATGTCTTTTTTTGCTGCTCTGAATGTGAGTTATTAATTGGCATTCAAATCTGAAAAACTAATTTCGACCCGATTTTTGAAAAAAATTACAGTGTATTATACACTGTAAAAATTTTCAAAAATCGAGTCGAAATTTTTTTTTTTTTAATTCTATTCTTTTGATAACATTTTAAAATATGTAAAAAAGCAATAAGAAATAGATAAAAAATTTTGAAATCGGTTGAAAATTGTATAAATTACAGCATAGGGAAAATCGAAATTTTGACCAAAATTAGACCATTTTCAAAAATTCTCAAATTACAGCATAGGGAAAATCAAAATTTTGACCAAAATTAGACCATTTTCAAAAAATTCTTAAAAATCCCCAGCTGTGTAATCTTTAAAAGTTTTGATGGCATTTAAAAGTAGATAAAAATTCGATAAAAACTACATCAAAACTTTGAAAATCGGTAGAAAATTGTCCTGAATACAGCAGTAGGAAAATTAAAATTTTGCCATAAAAATTTTGATATCTGTGCCAAAATTTTTGCTAAAACCTCAACTTTGCAAACCTCTAACTATGCCAAATTTTGGCCAATTTCAAAATGTCATGTCTTTTTTTGCTGCTCTGAATGTGAGTTATTAATTGGCATTCAAATCTGGAAAACTAATTTCGACCCGATTTTTGAAAAAAATTACAGTGTATACACTGTAAAAAAAAATCGAGTCGAAATTTTTTTTTTAATTCTATTCTTTTGATAGCATTTTAAAATATGTAAAAAAGCAATAAGAAATATATAAAAAATTTTGAAATCGGTTGAAAATTGTATAAATTACAGCATAGGGAAAATCGAAATTTTGACCAAATTTAGACCATTTTCAAAAAATTCTCAAAAATCCCCAGCTGTGTAACCTTTAAAAGTTTTGATGGCATTTAAAAGTAGATAAAAATTCGATAAAAACTACATCAAAACTTTGAAAATCGGTAGAAAATTGTCCTGAATACAGCAGTAGGAAAATTAAAATTTTGCCATAAAAATTTTGATATCTGTGCCAAAATTTTTGCTAAAACCTCAACTTTGCAAACCTCTAACTATGCCAAATTTTGGCCAATTTCAAAATGTCATGTCTTTTTTTGCTGCTCTGAATGTGAGTTATTAATTGCCATTCAAATCTGAAAAACTAATTTCGACCCGATTTTTGAAAAAAATTACAGTGTATACACTGTAAAAATTTTCAAAAATCGAGTCGAAATTTTTTTTTTAATTCTATGCTTTTGATAGCATTTTAAAATATGTAAAAAAGCAATAAGAAATAGATAAAAAATTTTGAAATCGGTTGAAAATTGTATAAATTACAGCATAGGGAAAATCGAAATTTTGACCAAAATTAGACCATTTTCAAAAAATTCTCAAAAATCGCCAGCTGTGTAATCTTTAAAAGTTTTGATGGCATTTAAAAGTAGAAAAAAATTCGATAAAAACTGCATCAAAACTATGAAAATCGGTAGAAAATTGTCCTGAATACAGCAGTAGGAAAATTAAAATTTTGCCATAAAAATTTTGATATCTGTGCCAAAATTTTTGCTAAAACCTCAACTTTGCATACCTCTAACTATGCCAATTTCAAAATGTCATGTCTTTTTTTGCTGCTCTGAATGTGAGTTATTAATTGGCATTCAAATCTGAAAAACTAATTTCGACCCGATTTTTGAAAAAAATTACAGTGTATACACTGTAAAAATTTTCAAAAATCGAGTCGAAATTTTTTTTTTTAATTCTATTCTTTTGACAGAATTTTAAAATATGTAAAAAAGCAATAAGAAATAGATAAAAAATTTTGAAATCGGTTGAAAATTGTATAAATTACAGCATAGGGAAAATCGAAATTTTGACCAAAATTAGACCATTTTCAAAAAATTCTCAAAAATCCCCAGCTGTGTAATCTTTAAAAGTTTTGATAGCATTTAAAAGTAGAAAAAAATTCGATAAAAACTGCATCAAAACTTTGAAAATCGGTAGAAAATTGTCCTAAATACAGCAGTAGGAAAATTAAAATTTTGCCATAAAAATTTTGATATCTGTGCCAAAATTTTTGCTAAAACCTCAACTTTGCAAACCTCTACCTATGCCAATTTTTGGCCAATTTCAAAATGTCATGTCTTTTTTTGCTGCTCTGAATGTGAGTTATTAATTGGCATTCAAATCTGAAAAACTAATTTCGACCCGATTTTTGAAAAAAATTACAGTGTATAATACACTGTAAAAATTTTCAAAAATCGAGTCGAAATTTTTTTTTTTTTAATTCTATTCTTTTGATAGCATTTTAAAATATGTAAAAAAGCAATAAGAAATAGATAAAAAATTTTGAAATCGGTTGAAAATTGTATAAATTACAGCATAGGGAAAATCGAAATTTTGACCAAAATTAGTGTAATCTTTAAAAGTTTTGATAGCATTTAAAAGTAGAAAAAAATTCGCTAAAAACTGCATCAAAACTTTGAAAATCGGTAGAAAATTGTCCTAAATACAGCAGTAGGAAAATTAAAAATTTGCCATAAAAATTTTGATATCTGTGCCAAAATTTTTGCTAAAACCTCAACTTTGCAAACCTCTACCTATGCCAATTTTTGGCCAATTTCAAAATGTCATGTCTTTTTTTGCTGCTCTGAATGTGAGTTATTAATTGGCATTCAAATCTGAAAAACTAATTTCGACCCGATTTTTGAAAAAAATTACAGTGTATAATACACTGTAAAAATTTTCAAAAATCGAGTCGAAATTTTTTTTTTTTTAATTCTATTCTTTTGATAGCATTTTAAAATATGTAAAAAAGCAATAAGAAATAGATAAAAAATTTTGAAATCAGTTGAAAATTGTATAAATTACAGCATAGGGAAAATCGAATTTTTGACCAAAATTAGACCATTTTCAAAAAATTCTCAAAAATCCCCAGCTGTGTAATCTTTAAAAGTTTTGATGGCATTTAAAAGTAGATAAAAATTCGATAAAAACTACATCAAAACTTTGAAAATCGGTAGAAAATTGTCCTGAATACAGCAGTAGGAAAATTAAAATTTTGCCATAAAAATTTTGATATCTGTGCCAAAATTTTTGCTAAAACCTCAACTTTGCAAACCTCTAACTATGCCAATTTTTGGCCAATTTCAAAATGTCATGTCTTTTTTTGCTGCTCTGAATGTGAGTTATTAATTGGCATTCAAATCTGAAAAACTAATTTCGACCCGATTTTTGAAAAAAATTACAGTGTATACACTGTAAAAATTTTCAAAAATCGAGTCGAATTTTTTTTTTTTTAATTCTATTCTTTTGACAGCATTTTAAAATATGTAAAAAAGCAATAAGAAATAGATAAAAAATTTTGAAATCGGTTGAAAATTGTATAAATTACAGCATAGGGAAAATCGAAATTTTGACCAAAATTTAACCATTTTCAAAAAATTTTCAAAAATCCCCAGCTATGCAATCTTTAAAAGTTTTGATGGCATTTAAAAGTAAAAAAAAATTCGATAAAAACTGCATCAAAACTTTGAAAATCGGTAGAAAATTGTCCTAAATACAGCAGTAGGAAAATTAAAATTTTGCCATAAAAATTTTGATATCTGTGCCAAAATTTTTGCTAAAACCTCAACTTTGCAAACCTCTAACTATGCCAATTTTTGGCCAATTTCAAAATGTCATGTCTTTTTTTGCTGCTCTGAATGTGAGTTATTAATTGGCATTCAAATCTGGAAAACTAATTTCGACCCGATTTTTGAAAAAAATTACAGTGTATACACTGTAAAAATTTTCAAAAATCGAGTCGAATTTTTTTTTTTTTAATTCTATTCTTTTGACAGCATTTTAAAATATGTAAAAAAGCAATAAGAAATAGATAAAAAATTTTGAAATCGGTTGAAAATTGTATAAATTACAGCATAGGGAAAATCGAAATTTTGACCAAAATTAGACCATTTTCAAAAAATTCTCAAATTACAGCATAGGGAAAATCAAAATTTTGACCAAAATTAGACCATTTTCAAAAAATTCTTAAAAATCCCCAGCTGTGTAATCTTTAAAAGTTTTGATGGCATTTAAAAGTAGATAAAAATTCGATAAAAACTACATCAAAACTTTGAAAATCGGTAGAAAATTGTCCTGAATACAGCAGTAGGAAAATTAAAATTTTGCCATAAAAATTTTGATATCTGTGCCAAAATTTTTGCTAAACCCTCAACTTTGCAAACCTCTAACTATGCCAATTTTTGGCCAATTTCAAAATGTCATGTCTTTTTCTGCTGCTCTGAATGTGAGTTATTAATTGGCATTCAAATCTGAAAAACTAATTTCGACCCGATTTTTGAAAAAAATTACAGTGTATTATACACTGTAAAAATTTTCAAAAATCGAGTCGAAATTTTTTTTTTTAATTCTATTCTTTTGATAGCATTTTAAAATATGTAAAAAAGCAATAAGAAATAGATAAAAAATTTTGAAATCGGTTGAAAATTGTATAAATTACAGCATAGGGAAAATCGAAATTTTGACCAAAATTTAACCATTTTCAAAAAATTCTCAAAAATCCCCAGCTGTGTAATCTTTAAAAGTTTTGATGACATTTAAAAGTAGAAAAAAATTCGATAAAAACTGCATCAAAACTTTGAAAATCGGTAGAAAATTGTCCTAAATACAGCAGTAGGAAAATTAAAATTTTGCCATAAAAATTTTGATATCTGTGCCAAAATTTTTGCTAAAACCTCAACTTTGCAAACCTCTAACTATGCCAATTTTTGGCCAATTTCAAAATGTCATGTCTTTTTTTGCTGCTCTGAATGTGAGTTATTAATTGGCATTCAAATCTGAAAAACTAGTTTCGACCCGATTTTTGAAAAAATTACAGTGTATACACTGTAAAAATTTTCAAAAATCGAGTCGAAATTATTTTTTTTATTCTATTCTTTTGATAGCATTTTAAAATATGTAAAAAAGCAATAAGAAATAGATAAAAAATTTTGAAATCGGTTGAAAATTGTATAAATTACAGCATAGGGAAAATCGAAATTTTGACCAAAATTAGACCATTTTCAAAAATTTTCAAAAATCCCCAGCTATGCAATCTTTAAAAGTTTTGATGGCATTTAAAAGTAAAAAAAATTCGATAAAAACTGCATCAAAACTTTGAAAATCGGTAGAAAATTGTCCTAAATACAGCAGTAGGAAAATTAAAATTTTGCCATAAAAATTTTGATATCTGTGCCAAAATTTTGCTAAAACCTCAACTTTGCAAACCTCTAACTATGCCAATTTTTGGCCAATTTCAAAATGTCATGTCTTTTTTTGCTGCTCTGAATGTGAGTTATTAATTGGCATTCAAATCTGGAAAACTAATTTCGACCCGATTTTTGAAAAAAATTACAGTGTATACACTGTAAAAATTTTCAAAAATCGAGTCGAAATTTTTTTTTTTAATTCTATTCTTTTGATAGCATTTTAAAATATGTAAAAAAGCAATAAGAAATAGATAAAAAATTTTGAAATCAGTTGAAAATTGTATAAATTACAGCATAGGGAAAATCGAATTTTTGACCAAAATTAGACCATTTTCAAAAAATTCTCAAAAATCCCCAGCTGTGTAATCTTTAAAAGTTTTGATGGCATTTAAAAGTAGATAAAAATTCGATAAAAACTACATCAAAACTTTGAAAATCGGTAGAAAATTGTCCTAAATACAGCAGTAGGAAAATTAAAATTTTGCCATAAAAATTTTGATATCTGTGCCAAAATTTTTGCTAAAACCTCAACTTTGCAAACCTCTAACTATGCCAATTTTTGGCCAATTTCAAAATGTCATGTCTTTTTTGCTGCTCTGAATGTGAGTTATTAATTGGCATTCAAATCTGAAAAACTAATTTCGACCCGATTTTTGAAAAAAATTACAGTGTATACACTGTAAAAATTTTCAAAAATCGAGTCGAAATTTTTTTTTTTAATTCTATTCTTTTGATAGCATTTTAAAATATGTAAAAAAGCAATAAGAAATAGATAAAAAATTTTGAAATCGGTTGAAAATTGTATAAATTACAGCATAGGGAAAATCGAAATTTTGACCAAAATTAGACCATTTTCAAAAAATTCTCAAATTACAGCATAGGGAAAATCAAAATTTTGACCAAAATTAGACCATTTTCAAAAAATTCTTAAAAATCCCCAGCTGTGTAATCTTTAAAAGTTTTGATGGCATTTAAAAGTAGATAAAAATTCGATAAAAACTACATCAAAACTTTGAAAATCGGTAGAAAATTGTCCTGAATACAGCAGTAGGAAAATTAAAATTTTGCCATAAAAATTTTGATATCTGTGCCAAAATTTTTGCTAAAACCTCAACTTTGCAAACCTCTAACTATGCCAATTTTTGGCCAATTTCAAAATGTCATGTCTTTTTTTGCTGCTCTGAATGTGAGTTATTAATTGGCATTCAAATCTGAAAAACTAATTTCGACCCGATTTTTGAAAAAAATTACAGTGTATTATACACTGTAAAAATTTTCAAAAATCGAGTCGAAATTTTTTTTTTTTTAATTCTATTCTTTTGATAGCATTTTAAAATATGTAAAAAAGCAATAAGAAATAGATAAAAAATTTTGAAATCGGTTGAAAATTGTATAAATTACAGCATAGGGAAAATCGAAATTTTGACCAAAATTTAACCATTTTCAAAAAATTCTCAAAAATCCCCAGCTGTGTAATCTTTAAAAGTTTTGATGACATTTAAAAGTAGAAAAAAATTCGATAAAAACTGCATCAAAACTTTGAAAATCGGTAGAAAATTGTCCTAAATACAGCAGTAGGAAAATTAAAATTTTGCCATAAAAATTTTGATATCTGTGCCAAAATTTTTGCTAAAACCTCAACTTTGCAAACCTCTAACTATGCCAATTTTTGGCCAATTTCAAAATGTCATGTCTTTTTTTGCTGCTCTGAATGTGAGTTATTAATTGGCATTCAAATCTGAAAAACTAGTTTCGACCCGATTTTTGAAAAAAATTACAGTGTATACACTGTAAAAATTTTCAAAAATCGAGTCGAAATTTTTTTTTTTATTCTATTCTTTTGATAGCATTTTAAAATATGTAAAAAAGCAATAAGAAATAGAGAAAAAATTTTGAAATCGGTTGAAAATTGTATAAATTACAGCATAGGGAAAATCGAAATTTTGACCAAAATTAGACCATTTTCAAAAAATTTTCAAAAATCCCCAGCTATGCAATCTTTAAAAGTTTTGATGGCATTTAAAAGTAAAAAAAAATTCGATAAAAACTGCATCAAAACTTTGAAAATCGGTAGAAAATTGTCCTAAATACAGCAGTAGGAAAATTAAAATTTTGCCATAAAAATTTTGATATCTGTGCCAAAATTTTTGCTAAAACCTCAACTTTGCAAACCTCTAACTATGCCAATTTTTGGCCAATTTCAAAATGTCATGTCTTTTTTTGCTGCTCTGAATGTGAGTTATTAATTGGCATTCAAATCTGGAAAACTAATTTCGACCCGATTTTTTAAAAAAATTACAGTGTATACACTGTAAAAATTTTCAAAAATCGAGTCGAAATTTTTTTTTAATTCTATTCTTTTGACAGCATTTTAAAATATGTAAAAAAGCAATAAGAAATAGATAAAAAATTTTGAAATCGGTTGAAAATTGTATAAATTACAGCATAGGGAAAATCGAAATTTTGACCAAAATTAGACCATTTTCAAAAAATTCTCAAATTACAGCATAGGGAAAATCAAAATTTTGACCAAAATTAGACCATTTTCAAAAAATTCTTAAAAATCCCCAGCTGTGTAATCTTTAAAAGTTTTGATGGCATTTAAAAGTAGATAAAAATTCGATAAAAACTACATCAAAACTTTGAAAATCGGTAGAAAATTGTCCTGAATACAGCAGTAGGAAAATTAAAATTTTGCCATAAAAATTTTGATATCTGTGCCAAAATTTTTGCTAAAACTTCAACTTTGCAAACCTCTAACTATGCCAATTTTTGGCCAATTTCAAAATGTCATGTCTTTTTCTGCTGCTCTGAATGTGAGTTATTAATTGGCATTCAAATCTGAAAAACTAATTTCGACCCGATTTTTGAAAAAAATTACAGTGTATTATACACTGTAAAAATTTTCAAAAATCGAGTCGAAATTTTTTTTTTTTTAATTCTATTCTTTTGATAGCATTTTAAAATATGTAAAAAAGCAATAAGAAATAGATAAAAAATTTTGAAATCGGTTGAAAATTGTATAAATTACAGCATAGGGAAAATCGAAATTTTGACCAAAAATTTAACCATTTTCAAAAAATTCTCAAAAATCCCCAGCTGTGTAATCTTTAAAAGTTTTGATGACATTTAAAAGTAGAAAAAAATTCGATAAAAACTGCATCAAAACTTTGAAAATCGGTAGAAAATTGTCCTAAATACAGCAGTAGGAAAATTAAAATTTTGCCATAAAAATTTTGATATCTGTGCCAAAATTTTTGCTAAAACCTCAACTTTGCAAACCTCTAACTATGCCAATTTTTGGCCAATTTCAAAATGTCATGTCTTTTTCTGCTGCTCTGAATGTGAGTTATTAATTGGCATTCAAATCTGAAAAACTAATTTCGACCCGATTTTTGAAAAAAATTACAGTGTATACACTGTAAAAATTTTCAAAAATCGAGTCGAATTTTTTTTTTTAATTCTATTCTTTTGACAGCATTTTAAAATATGTAAAAAAGCAATAAGAAATAGATAAAAAATTTTGAAATCGGTTGAAAATTGTATAAATTACAGCATAGGGAAAATCGAAATTTTGACCAAAATTAGACCATTTTCAAAAAATTCTCAAATTACAGCATAGGGAAAATCAAAATTTTGACCAAAATTAGACCATTTGCAAAAAATTCTTAAAAATCCCCAGCTGTGTAATCTTTAAAAGTTTTGATGGCATTTAAAAGTAGATAAAAATTCGATAAAAACTACATCAAAACTTTGAAAATCGGTAGAAAATTGTCCTGAATACAGCAGTAGGAAAATTAAAATTTTGCCATAAAAATTTTGATATCTGTGCCAAAATTTTTGCTAAAACCTCAACTTTGCAAACCTCTAACTATGCCAATTTTTGGCCAATTTCAAAATGTCATGTCTTTTTTTGCTGCTCTGAATGTGAGTTATTAATTGGCATTCAAATCTGAAAAACTAATTTCGACCCGATTTTTGAAAAAAATTACAGTGTATTATACACTGTAAAAATTTTCAAAAATCGAGTCGAAATTTTTTTTTTTAATTCTATTCTTTTGATAGCATTTTAAAATATGTAAAAAAGCAATAAGAAATAGATAAAAAATTTTGAAATCGGTTGAAAATTGTATAAATTACAGCATAGGGAAAATCGAAATTTTGACCAAAATTTAACCATTTTCAAAAAATTCTCAAAAATCCCCAGCTGTGTAATCTTTAAAAGTTTTGATGACATTTAAAAGTAGAAAAAAATTCGATAAAAACTGCATCAAAACTTTGAAAATCGGTAGAAAATTGTCCTAAATACAGCAGTAGGAAAATTAAAATTTTGCCATAAAAATTTTGATATCTGTGCCAAAATTTTTGCTAAAACCTCAACTTTGCAAACCTCTAACTATGCCAATTTTTGGCCAATTTCAAAATGTCATGTCTTTTTTTGCTGCTCTGAATGTGAGTTATTAATTGGCATTCAAATCTGAAAAACTAGTTTCGACCCGATTTTTGAAAAAAATTACAGTGTATACACTGTAAAAATTTTCAAAAATCGAGTCAAAATTATTTTTTTTTATTCTATTCTTTTGATAGCATTTTAAAATATGTAAAAAAGCAATAAGAAATATATAAAAAATTTTGAAATCGGTTGAAAATTGTATAAATTACAGCATAGGGAAAATCGAAATTTTGACCAAAATTTAACCATTTTCAAAAAATTCTCAAAAATCCCCAGCTGTGTAATCTTTAAAAGTTTTGATGGCATTTAAAAGTAGATAAAAATTCGATAAAAACTACATCAAAACTTTGAAAATCGGTAGAAAATTGTCCTGAATACAGCAGTAGGAAAATTAAAATTTTGCCATAAAAATTTTGATATCTGTGCCAAAATTTTTGCTAAAACCTCAACTTTGCAAACCTTTAACTATGCCAATTTTTGGCCAATTTAAAAATGTCATGTCTTTTTTTGCTGCTCTGAATGTGAGTTATTAATTGGCATTCAAATCTTAAAAACTAATTTCGACCCGATTTTTGAAAAAAATTACAGTGTATACTGTAAAAATTTTCAAAAATCGAGTCGAAATTTTTTTTTTTTTAATTCTATTCTTTTGATAGCATTTTAAAATATGTAAAAAAGCAATAAGAAATAGATAAAAAATTTTGAAATCGGTTGAAAATTGTATAAATTACAGCCTAGAGAAAATCGAAATTTTGACCAAAATTTAACCATTTTCAAAAAATTCTTAAAAATCCCCAGCTATGCAATCTTTAAAAGTTTTGATGGCATTTAAAAGTAGAAAAAAATTCGATAAAAACTGCATCAAAACTTTGAAAATCGGTAGAAAATTGTCCTAAATACAGCAGTAGGAAAATTAAAATTTTGCCATAAAAATTTTGATATCTGTGCCAAAAATTTTGCTAAAACCTCAACTTTGCAAACCTCTAACTATGCCAATTTTTGGCCAATTTCAAAATGTCATGTCTTTTTTTGCTGCTCTGAATGTGAGTTATTAATTGGCATTCAAATCTGAAAAACTAATTTCGACCCGATTTTTGAAAAAAATTACAGTGTATACACTGTAAAAATTTTCAAAAATCGAGTCGAAATTTTTTTTTTAATTCTATTCTTTTGATAGCATTTTAAAATATGTAAAAAAGCAATAAGAAATAGATAAAAAATTTTGAAATCGGTTGAAAATTGTATAAATTACAGCATAGGGAAAATCGAAATTTTGACCAAAATTAGACCATTTTCAAAAAATTCTCAAAAATCCCCAGCTGTGTAATCTTTAAAAGTTTTGATGGCATTTAAAAGTAGATAAAAATTCGATAAAAACTACATCAAAACTTTGAAAATCGGTAGAAAATTGTCCTGAATACAGCAGTAGGAAAATTAAAATTTTGCCATAAAAATTTTGATATCTGTGCCAAAATTTTTGCTAAAACCTCAACTTTGCAAACCTCTAACTATGCCAATTTTTGGCCAATTTCAAAATGTCATGTCTTTTTTTGCTGCTCTGAATGTGAGTTATTAATTGGCATTCAAATCTGAAAAACTAGTTTCGACCCGATTTTTGAAAAAAATTACAGTGTATACACTGTAAAAATTTTCAAAAATCGAGTCGAAATTATTTTTTTTATTCTATTCTTTTGATAGCATTTTAAAATATGTAAAAAAGCAATAAGAAATATATAAAAAATTTTGAAATCGGTTGAAAATTGTATAAATTACAGCATAGGGAAAATCGAAATTTTGACCAAAATTTAACCATTTTCAAAAAATTCTCAAGAATCCCCAGCTGTGTAATCTTTAAAAGTTTTGATGGCATTTAAAAGTAGATAAAAATTCGATAAAAACTACATCAAAACTTTGAAAATCGGTAGAAAATTGTCCTGAATACAGCAGTAGGAAAATTAAAATTTTGCCATAAAAATTTTGATATCTGTGCCAAAATTTTTGCTAAAACCTCAACTTTGCAAACCTTTAACTATGCCAATTTTTGGCCAATTTAAAAATGTCATGTCTTTTTTTGCTGCTCTGAATGTGAGTTATTAATTGGCATTCAAATCTTAAAAACTAATTTCGACCCGATTTTTGAAAAAAATTACAGTGTATACTGTAAAAATTTTCAAAAATCGAGTCGAAATTTTTTTTTTTTTAATTCTATTCTTTTGATAGCATTTTAAAATATGTAAAAAAGCAATAAGAAATAGATAAAAAATTTTGAAATCGGTTGAAAATTGTATAAATTACAGCATAGGGAAAATCAAAATTTTGACCAAAATTAGACCATTTTCAAAAAATTCTTAAAAATCCCCAGCTGTGTAATCTTTAAAAGTTTTGATGGCATTTAAAAGTAGATAAAAATTCGATAAAAACTACATCAAAACTTTGAAAATCGGTAGAAAATTGTCCTGAATACAGCAGTAGGAAAATTAAAATTTTGCCATAAAAATTTTGATATCTGTGCCAAAATTTTTGCTAAAACTTCAACTTTGCAAACCTCTAACTATGCCAATTTTTGGCCAATTTCAAAATGTCATGTCTTTTTCTGCTGCTCTGAATGTGAGTTATTAATTGGCATTCAAATCTGAAAAACTAATTTCGACCCGATTTTTGAAAAAAATTACAGTGTATTATACACTGTAAAAATTTTCAAAAATCGAGTCGAAATTTTTTTTTTTAATTCTATTCTTTTGATAGCATTTTAAAATATGTAAAAAAGCAATAAGAAATAGATAAAAAATTTTGAAATCGGTTGAAAATTGTATAAATTACAGCATAGGGAAAATCGAAATTTTGACCAAAATTTAACCATTTTCAAAAAATTCTCAAAAATCCCCAGCTGTGTAATCTTTAAAAGTTTTGATGACATTTAAAAGTAGAAAAAAATTCGATAAAAACTGCATCAAAACTTTGAAAATCGGTAGAAAATTGTCCTAAATACAGCAGTAGGAAAATTAAAATTTTGCCATAAAAATTTTGATATCTGTGCCAAAATTTTTGCTAAAACCTCAACTTTGCAAACCTCTAACTATGCCAATTTTTGGCCAATTTCAAAATGTCATGTCTTTTTTTGCTGCTCTGAATGTGAGTTATTAATTGGCATTCAAATCTGAAAAACTAGTTTCGACCCGATTTTTGAAAAAAATTACAGTGTATACACTGTAAAAATTTTCAAAAATCGAGTCGAAATTATTTTTTTTTTATTCTATTCTTTTGATAGCATTTTAAAATATGTAAAAAAGCAATAAGAAATAGATAAAAAATTTTGAAATCGGTTGAAAATTGTATAAATTACAGCATAGGGAAAATCGAAATTTTGACCAAAATTAGACCATTTTCAAAAAATTCTCAAATTACAGCATAGGGAAAATCAAAATTTTGACCAAAATTAGACCATTTTCAAAAAATTCTTAAAAATCCCCAGCTGTGTAATCTTTAAAAGTTTTGATGGCATTTAAAAGTAGATAAAAATTCGATAAAAACTACATCAAAACTTTGAAAATCGGTAGAAAATTGTCCTGAATACAGCAGTAGGAAAATTAAAATTTTGCCATAAAAATTTTGATATCTGTGCCAAAATTTTTGCTAAAACTTCAACTTTGCAAACCTCTAACTATGCCAATTTTTGGCCAATTTCAAAATGTCATGTCTTTTTCTGCTGCTCTGAATGTGAGTTATTAATTGGCATTCAAATCTGAAAAACTAATTTCGACCCGATTTTTGAAAAAAATTACAGTGTATTATACACTGTAAAAATTTTCAAAAATCGAGTCGAAATTTTTTTTTTTTTAATTCTATTCTTTTGATAGCATTTTAAAATATGTAAAAAAGCAATAAGAAATAGATAAAAAATTTTGAAATCGGTTGAAAATTGTATAAATTACAGCATAGGGAAAATCGAAATTTTGACCAAAATTTAACCATTTTCAAAAAATTCTCAAAAATCCCCAGCTGTGTAATCTTTAAAAGTTTTGATGACATTTAAAAGTAGAAAAAAATTCGATAAAAACTGCATCAAAACTTTGAAAATCGGTAGAAAATTGTCCTAAATACAGCAGTAGGAAAATTAAAATTTTGCCATAAAAATTTTGATATCTGTGCCAAAATTTTTGCTAAAACCTCAACTTTGCAAACCTCTAACTATGCCAATTTTTGGCCAATTTCAAAATGTCATGTCTTTTTTTGCTGCTCTGAATGTGAGTTATTAATTGGCATTCAAATCTGAAAAACTAGTTTCGACCCGATTTTTGAAAAAAATTACAGTGTATACACTGTAAAAATTTTCAAAAATCGAGTCGAAATTATTTTTTTTTTATTCTATTCTTTTGATAGCATTTTAAAATATGTAAAAAAGCAATAAGAAATATATAAAAAATTTTGAAATCGGTTGAAAATTGTATAAATTACAGCATAGGGAAAATCGAAATTTTGACCAAAATTTAACCATTTTCAAAAAATTCTCAAGAATCCCCAGCTGTGTAATCTTTAAAAGTTTTGATGGCATTTAAAAGTAAAAAAAAATTCGATAAAAACTGCATCAAAACTTTGAAAATCGGTAGAAAATTGTCCTAAATACAGCAGTAGGAAAATTAAAATTTTGCCATAAAAATTTTGATATCTGTGCCAAAATTTTTGCTAAAACCTCAACTTTGCAAACCTCTAACTATGCCAATTTTTGGCCAATTTCAAAATGTCATGTCTTTTTTTGCTGCTCTGAATTTGAGTTATTAATTGGCATTCAAATCTGGAAAACTAATTTCGACCCGATTTTTTAAAAAAATTACAGTGTATACACTGTAAAAATTTTCAAAAATCGAGTCGAAATTTTTTTTTTTTAATTCTATTCTTTTGACAGCATTTTAAAATATGTAAAAAAGCAATAAGAAATAGATAAAAAATTTTGAAATCGGTTGAAAATTGTATAAATTACAGCATAGGGAAAATCGAAATTTTGACCAAAATTAGACCATTTTCAAAAAATTCTCAAATTACAGCATAGGGAAAATCAAAATTTTGACCAAAATTAGACCATTTTCAAAAAATTCTTAAAAATCCCCAGCTGTGTAATCTTTAAAAGTTTTGATGGCATTTAAAAGTAGATAAAAATTCGATAAAAACTACATCAAAACTTTGAAAATCGGTAGAAACTTGTCCTGAATACAGCAGTAGGAAAATTAAAATTTTGCCATAAAAATTTTGATATCTGTGCCAAAATTTTTGCTAAAACTTCAACTTTGCAAACCTCTAACTATGCCAATTTTTGGCCAATTTCAAAATGTCATGTCTTTTTCTGCTGCTCTGAATGTGAGTTATTAATTGGCATTCAAATCTGAAAAACTAATTTCGACCCGATTTTTGAAAAAAATTACAGTGTATTATACACTGTAAAAATTTTCAAAAATCGAGTCGAAATTTTTTTTTTTAATTCTATTCTTTTGATAGCATTTTAAAATATGTAAAAAAGCAATAAGAAATAGATAAAAAATTTTGAAATCGGTTGAAAATTGTATAAATTACAGCATAGGGAAAATCGAAATTTTGACCAAAATTTAACCATTTTCAAAAAATTCTCAAAAATCCCCAGCTGTGTAATCTTTAAAAGTTTTGATGACATTTAAAAGTAGAAAAAAATTCGATAAAAACTGCATCAAAACTTTGAAAATCGGTAGAAAATTGTCCTAAATACAGCAGTAGGAAAATTAAAATTTTGCCATAAAAATTTTGATATCTGTGCCAAAATTTTTGCTAAAACCTCAACTTTGCAAACCTCTAACTATGCCAATTTTTGGCCAATTTCAAAATGTCATGTCTTTTTTTGCTGCTCTGAATGTGAGTTATTAATTGGCATTCAAATCTGAAAAACTAGTTTCGACCCGATTTTTGAAAAAAATTACAGTGTATACACTGTAAAAATTTTCAAAAATCGAGTCGAAATTATTTTTTTTATTCTATTCTTTTGATAGCATTTTAAAATATGTAAAAAAGCAATAAGAAATAGATAAAAAATTTTGAAATCGGTTGAAAATTGTATAAATTACAGCATAGGGAAAATCGAAATTTTGACCAAAATTAGACCATTTTCAAAAAATTCTCAAAAATCCCCAGCTGTGTAATCTTTAAAAGTTTTGATGGCATTTAAAAGTAGATAAAAATTCGATAAAAACTACATCAAAACTTTGAAAATCGGTAGAAAATTGTCCTGAATACAGCAGTAGGAAAATTAAAATTTTGCCATAAAAATTTTGATATCTGTGCCAAAATTTTTGCTAAAACCTCAACTTTGCAAACCTCTAACTATGCCAATTTTTGGCCAATTTCAAAATGTCATGTCTTTTTCTGCTGCTCTGAATGTGAGTTATTAATTGGCATTCAAATCTGAAAAACTAATTTCGACCCGATTTTTGAAAAAAATTACAGTGTATTATACACTGTAAAAATTTTCAAAAATCGAGTCGAAATTTTTTTTTTAATTCTATTCTTTTGATAGCATTTTAAAATATGTAAAAAAGCAATAAGAAATAGATAAAAAATTTTGAAATCGGTTGAAAATTGTATAAATTACAGCATAGGGAAAATCGAAATTTTGACCAAAATTTAACCATTTTCAAAAAATTCTCAAAAATCCCCAGCTGTGTAATCTTTAAAAGTTTTGATGACATTTAAAAGTAGAAAAAATTCGATAAAAACTGCATCAAAACTTTGAAAATCGGTAGAAAATTGTCCTAAATACAGCAGTAGGAAAATTAAAATTTTGCCATAAAAATTTTGATATCTGTGCCAAAATTTTTGCTAAAACCTCAACTTTGCAAACCTCTAACTATGCCAATTTTTGGCCAATTTCAAAATGTCATGTCTTTTTTTGCTGCTCTGAATGTGAGTTATTAATTGGCATTCAAATCTGAAAAACTAGTTTCGACCCGATTTTTGAAAAAAATTACAGTGTATACACTGTAAAAATTTTCAAAAATCGAGTCAAAATTATTTTTTTTATTCTATTCTTTTGATAGCATTTTAAAATATGTAAAAAAGCAATAAGAAATAGATAAAAAATTTTGAAATCGGTTGAAAATTGTATAAATTACAGCATAGGGAAAATCGAAATTTTGACCAAAATTTAACCATTTTCAAAAAATTCTCAAAAATCCCCAGCTGTGTAATCTTTAAAAGTTTTGATGGCATTTAAAAGTAGATAAAAATTCGATAAAAACTACATCAAAACTTTGAAAATCGGTAGAAAATTGTCCTGAATACAGCAGTAGGAAAATTAAAATTTTGCCATAAAAATTTTGATATCTGTGCCAAAATTTTTGCTAAAACCTCAACTTTGCAAACCTTTAACTATGCCAATTTTTGGCCAATTTCAAAATGTCATGTCTTTTTTTGCTGCTCTGAATGTGAGTTATTAATTGGCATTCAAATCTTAAAAACTAATTTCGACCCGATTTTTGAAAAAATTACAGTGTATACTGTAAAAATTTTCAAAAATCGAGTCGAAATTTTTTTTTTAATTCTATTCTTTTGATAGCATTTTAAAATATGTAAAAAAGCAATAAGAAATAGATAAAAAATTTTGAAATCGGTTGAAAATTGTATAAATTACAGCCTAGAGAAAATCGAAATTTTGACCAAAATTTAACCATTTTCAAAAAATTCTTAAAAATCCCCAGCTATGCAATCTTTAAAAGTTTTGATGGCATTTAAAAGTAGAAAAAAATTCGATAAAAACTGCATCAAAACTTTGAAAATCGGTAGAAAATTGTCCTAAATACAGCAGTAGGAAAATTAAAATTTTGCCATAAAAATTTTGATATCTGTGCCAAAATTTTTGCTAAAACCTCAACTTTGCAAACCTCTAACTATGCCAATTTTTGGCCAATTTCAAAATGTCATGTCTTTTTTTGCTGCTCTGAATGTGAGTTATTAATTGGCATTCAAATCTGAAAAACTAATTTCGACCCGATTTTTGAAAAAAATTACAGTGTATACACTGTAAAAATTTTCAAAAATCGAGTCGAAATTTTTTTTTTTTAATTCTATTCTTTTGATAGCATTTTAAAATATGTAAAAAAGCAATAAGAAATAGATAAAAAATTTTGAAATCGGTTGAAAATTGTATAAATTACAGCATAGGGAAAATCGAAATTTTGACCAAAATTAGACCATTTTCAAAAAATTCTCAAAAATCCCCAGCTGTGTAATCTTTAAAAGTTTTGATGGCATTTAAAAGTAGATAAAAATTCGATAAAAACTACATCAAAACTTTGAAAATCGGTAGAAAATTGTCCTGAATACAGCAGTAGGAAAATTAAAATTTTGCCATAAAAATTTTGATATCTGTGCCAAAATTTTTGCTAAAACCTCAACTTTGCAAACCTCTAACTATGCCAATTTTTGGCCAATTTCAAAATGTCATGTCTTTTTTTGCTGCTCTGAATGTGAGTTATTAATTGGCATTCAAATCTGAAAAACTAGTTTCGACCCGATTTTTGAAAAAAATTACAGTGTATACACTGTAAAAATTTTCAAAAATCGAGTCGAAATTATTTTTTTTTTATTCTATTCTTTTGATAGCATTTTAAAATATGTAAAAAAGCAATAAGAAATATATAAAAAATTTTGAAATCGGTTGAAAATTGTATAAATTACAGCATAGGGAAAATCGAAATTTTGACCAAAATTTAACCATTTTCAAAAAATTCTCAAGAATCCCCAGCTGTGTAATCTTTAAAAGTTTTGATGGCATTTAAAAGTAGATAAAAATTCGATAAAAACTACATCAAAACTTTGAAAATCGGTAGAAAATTGTCCTGAATACAGCAGTAGGAAAATTAAAATTTTGCCATAAAAATTTTGATATCTGTGCCAAAATTTTTGCTAAAACCTCAACTTTGCAAACCTTTAACTATGCCAATTTTTGGCCAATTTAAAAATGTCATGTCTTTTTTTGCTGCTCTGAATGTGAGTTATTAATTGGCATTCAAATCTTAAAAACTAATTTCGACCCGATTTTTGAAAAAAATTACAGTGTATACTGTAAAAATTTTCAAAAATCGAGTCGAAATTTTTTTTTTAATTCTATTCTTTTGATAGCATTTTAAAATATGTAAAAAAGCAATAAGAAATAGATAAAAAATTTTGAAATCGGTTGAAAATTGTATAAATTACAGCATAGGGAAAATCGAAATTTTGACCAAAATTTAACCATTTTCAAAAAATTCTCAAAAATCCGCAGCTGTGTAATCTTTAAAAGTTTTGATGGCATTTAAAAGTAGATAAAAATTCGATAAAAACTACATCAAAACTTTGAAAATCGGTAGAAAATTGTCCTGAATACAGCAGTAGGAAAATTAAAATTTTGCCATAAAAATTTTGATATCTGTGCCAAAATTTTTGCTAAAACCTCAACTTTGCAAACCTTTAACTATGCCAATTTTTGGCCAATTTCAAAATGTCATGTCTTTTTTTGCTGCTCTGAATGTGAGTTATTAATTGGCATTCAAATCTTAAAAACTAATTTCGACCCGATTTTTGAAAAAAATTACAGTGTATACTGTAAAAATTTTCAAAAATCGAGTCGAAATTTTTTTTTTTTTAATTCTATTCTTTTGATAGCATTTTAAAATATGTAAAAAAGCAATAAGAAATAGATAAAAAATTTTGAAATCGGTTGAAAATTGTATAAATTACAGCCTAGAGAAAATCGAAATTTTGACCAAAATTTAACCATTTTCAAAAAATTCTTAAAAATCCCCAGCTATGCAATCTTTAAAAGTTTTGATGGCATTTAAAAGTAGAAAAAATTCGATAAAAACTGCATCAAAACTTTGAAAATCGGTAGAAAATTGTCCTAAATACAGCAGTAGGAAAATTAAAATTTTGCCATAAAAATTTTGATATCTGTGCCAAAATTTTTGCTAAAACCTCAACTTTGCAAACCTCTAACTATGCCAATTTTTGGCCAATTTCAAAATGTCATGTCTTTTTTTGCTGCTCTGAATGTGAGTTATTAATTGGCATTCAAATCTGAAAAACTAATTTCGACCCGATTTTTGAAAAAAATTACAGTGTATACACTGTAAAAATTTTCAAAAATGGAGTCGAAATTTTTTTTTTTTAATTCTATTCTTTTGATAGCATTTTAAAATATGTAAAAAAGCAATAAGAAATAGATAAAAAATTTTGAAATCGGTTGAAAATTGTATAAATTACAGCATAGGGAAAATCGAAATTTTGACCAAAATTAGACCATTTTCAAAAAATTCTCAAAAATCCCCAGCTGTGTAATCTTTAAAAGTTTTGATGGCATTTAAAAGTAGATAAAAATTCGATAAAAACTACATCAAAACTTTGAAAATCGGTAGAAAATTGTCCTGAATACAGCAGTAGGAAAATTAAAATTTTGCCATAAAAATTTTGATATCTGTGCCAAAATTTTTGCTAAAACCTCAACTTTGCAAACCTCTAACTATGCCAATTTTTGGCCAATTTCAAAATGTCATGTCTTTTTTTGCTGCTCTGAATGTGAGTTATTAATTGGCATTCAAATCTGAAAAACTAGTTTCGACCCGATTTTTGAAAAAATTACAGTGTATACACTGTAAAAATTTTCAAAAATCGAGTCGAAACTTTTTTTTTTATTCTATTCTTTTGATAGCATTTTAAAATATGTAAAAAAGCAATAAGAAATATATAAAAAATTTTGAAATCGGTTGAAAATTGTATAAATTACAGCATAGGGAAAATCGAAATTTTGACCAAAATTTAACCATTTTCAAAAAATTCTCAAGAATCCCCAGCTGTGTAATCTTTAAAAGTTTTGATGGCATTTAAAAGTAGATAAAAATTCGATAAAAACTACATCAAAACTTTGAAAATCGGTAGAAAATTGTCCTGAATACAGCAGTAGGAAAATTAAAATTTTGCCATAAAAATTTTGATATCTGTGCCAAAATTTTTGCTAAAACCTCAACTTTGCAAACCTTTAACTATGCCAATTTTTGGCCAATTTAAAAATGTCATGTCTTTTTTTGCTGCTCTGAATGTGAGTTATTAATTGGCATTCAAATCTTAAAAACTAATTTCGACCCGATTTTTGAAAAAAATTACAGTGTATACTGTAAAAATTTTCAAAAATCGAGTCGAAATTTTTTTTTTTTTAATTCTATTCTTTTGATAGCATTTTAAAATATGTAAAAAAGCAATAAGAAATAGATAAAAAATTTTGAAATCGGTTGAAAATTGTATAAAGCATAGGGAAAATCGAAATTTTGACCAAAATTTAACCATTTTCAAAAAATTCTCAAAAATCCCCAGCTATGCAATCTTTAAAAGTTTTGATGGCATTTAAAAGTAGAAAAAAATTCGATAAAAACTGCATCAAAACTTTGAAAATCGGTAGAAAATTGTCCTAAATACAGCAGTAGGAAAATTAAAATTTTGCCATAAAAATTTTGATATCTGTGCCAAAATTTTTGCTAAAACCTCAACTTTGCAAACCTCTAACTATGCCAATTTTTGGCCAATTTCAAAATGTCATGTCTTTTTTTGCTGCTCTGAATGTGAGTTATTAATTGGCATTCAAATCTGAAAAACTAATTTCGACCCGATTTTTGAAAAAAATTACACTGTAAAAATTTTCAAAAATCGAGTCGAAATTTTTGTTTTTTAATTCTATTCTTTTGACAGCATTTTAAAATATGTAAAAAAGCAATAAGAAATAGATAAAAAATTTTGAAATCGGTTGAAAATTGTATAAATTACAGCAGAGGGAAAATCGAAATTTTGACCAAAATTAGACCATTTTCAAAAAATTCTCAAAAATCCGCAGCTGTGTAATCTTTAAAAGTTTTGATGGCATTTAAAAGTAGATAAAAATTCGATAAAAACTACATCAAAACTTTGAAAATCGGTAGAAAATTGTCCTGAATACAGCAGTAGGAAAATTAAAATTTTGCCATAAAAATTTTGATATCTGTGCCAAAATTTTTGCTAAAACCTCAACTTTGCAAACCTCTAACTATGCCAATTTTTGGCCAATTTCAAAATGTCATGTCTTTCTTTGCTGCTCTGAATGTGAGTTATTAATTGGCATTCAAATCTGAAAAACTAATTTCGACCCGATTTTTGAAAAAATTACAGTGTATACACTGTAAAAATTTTCAAAAATCGAGTCGAAATTTTTTTTTTAATTCTATTCTTTTGACAGCATTTTAAAATATGTAAAAAAGCAATAAGAAATAGATAAAAAATTTTGAAATCGGTTGAAAATTGTATAAATTACAGCATAGGGAAAATCGAAATTTTGACCAAAATTAGACCATTTTCAAAAAATTCTCAAAAATCCCCAGCTGTGTAATCTTTAAAAGTTTTGATGGCATTTAAAAGTAGATAAAAATTCGATAAAAACTACATCAAAACTTTGAAAATCGGTAGAAAATTGTCCTGAATACAGCAGTAGGAAAATTAAAATTTTGCCATAAAAATTTTGATATCTGTGCCAAAATTTTTGCTAAAACCTCAACTTTGCAAACCTCTAACTATGCCAATTTTTGGCCAATTTCAAAATGTCATGTCTTTTTCTGCTGCTCTGAATGTGAGTTATTAATTGGCATTCAAATCTGAAAAACTAATTTCGACCCGATTTTTAAAAAAAATTATTACACTGTAAAAATTTTCAAAAATCGAGTCGAAATTTTTTTTTTTTAATTCTATTCTTTCGATAGCATTTCAAAATATGTAAAAAAGCAATAAGAAATAGATAAAAAATTTTGAAATCGGTTGAAAATTGTATAAATTACAGCATAGGGAAAATCGAAATTTTGACCAAAATTAGACCATTTTCAAAAAATTCTCAAAAATCCCCAGCTGTGTAATCTTTAAAAGTTTTGATGGCATTTAAAAGTAGAAAAAAATTCGATAAAAACTGCATCAAAACTTTGAAAATCGGTAGAAAATTGTCCTAAATACAGCAGTAGGAAAATTAAAATTTTGCCATAAAAATTTTGATATCTGTGCCAAAATTTTTGCTAAAACCTCAACTTTGCAAACCTCTAACTATGCCAATTTTTGGCCAATTTCAAAATGTCATGCCTTTTTTTGCTGCTCTGAATGTGAGTTATTAATTGGCATTCAAATCTGAAAAACTAATTTCGACCCGATTTTTGAAAAAAATTACAGTGTATACACTGTAAAAATTTTCAAAAATCGAGTCGAAATTTTTTTTTTTTAATTCTATTCTTTCGATAGCATTTCAAAATATGTAAAAAAGCAATAAGAAATAGATAAAAAATTTTGAAATCGGTTGAAAATTGTATAAATTACAGCATAGGGAAAATCAAAATTTTGACCAAAATTAGACCATTTTCAAAAAATTCTCAAAAATCCCCAGCTGTGTAATCTTTAAAAGTTTTGATGGCATTTAAAAGTAGAAAAAAATTCGATAAAAACTGCATCAAAACTTTGAAAATCGGTAGAAAATTGTCCTAAATACAGCAGTAGGAAAATTAAAATTTTGCCATAAAAATTTTGATATCTGTGCCAAAATTTTTGCTAAAACCTCAACTTTGCAAACCTCTAACTATGCCAATTTTTGGCCAATTTCAAAATGTCATGCCTTTTTTTGCTGCTCTGAATGTGAGTTATTAATTGGCATTCAAATCTGAAAAACTAATTTCGACCCGATTTTTGAAAAAAATTACAGTGTATACACTGTAAAAATTTTCAAAAATCGAGTCGAAATTTTTTTTTTTAATTCTATTCTTTTGATAGCATTTTAAAATATGTAAAAAAGCAATAAGAAATAGATAAAAAATTTTGAAATCGGTTGAAAATTGTATAAATTACAGCATAGGGAAAATCGAAATTTTGACCAAAATTAGACCATTTTCAAAAAATTCTCAAAAATCCCCAGCTGTGTAATCTTTAAAAGTTTTGATGGCATTTAAAAGTAGAAAAAAATTCGATAAAAACTGCATCAAAACTTTGAAAATCGGTAGAAAATTGTCCTAAATACAGCAGTAGGAAAATTAAAATTTTGCCATAAAAATTTTGATATCTGTGCCAAAATTTTTGCTAAAACCTCAACTTTGCAAACCTCTAACTATGCCAATTTTTGGCCAATTTCAAAATGTCATGTCTTTTTTTGCTGCTGTGAATGTGAGTTATTTATTGGCATTCAAATCTGAAAACTAAAAATCCTGGAAAGTTTTATGCGAATCTTAGATAAAAGGTCTTTGTTAAGATAGGAAGAAAAGCGAATATCTCGCGTGTCTAGCGAAGTTCTAGCATCGAGGACTATCATCTATTCTGTTTCTTTTATACATCTTGGATACTTCAATATTACTTTTCAGACATGGGTGCATGTTATAAAAATAGTATGCGTTCGAACTGTTAGCCCAGAAGTACGCTCAAGTAGTAGCAAGTATAGCAATTATTTTGTATTCTTATTATTTGTTTTGTATGTCAAATAAATTACTTAATATAAAATATATTCAGTTTGAATAGGCTCGGTAAGGCAAATGTTGTGGTTGTTGTTGGTGTTCGGAGACCACCTGCCAGGCAGCTCGACGTCGTCGCTTGTGATGATGTCCTTCGCCGGTGACATATGAAATGCTATGACTGGATTCGTTTCCATGCTGAGCGGCTGTTTTTAAGCCCAACATGCCGGCCATCATTAGAGCCACCATGGCAACGCCTAGAGCCTTCATGGCCAGCGCTCCGATGCCGCCAAGTCCCAGCACGGCCATCATTTTGCCAAACATCAGGGCCATGGCCAGCAGCAGTCCCTGGCCTTTATCCTTCTTGCGTGCCTCTGAAACACGGACACACAAGCAAAAAAAGACAAAAAAAAAAACATACATCACAATTTGATCGTCCAGGCAAGTGGCAAGAAGCAAGCGAGTGCGTGCGTGCTGCAGTGCAGATTCGCTCTCTGTTTGCTTTTGATAGGCGCCACAAGAGGCATCAGTTTCCAAAAACTTGCCTATATGATGCTTACTGTACCTATAAAGTGGGGATGTTTTTATGTCACCATTTTATGGAGCCTCGACGTGAAGTTTTAGGGTGTTAACGGCATTTGGCAATCAGCTGGCGCCAGACACCCTTAAGCCGGGTCACTAAACTCGCACACAACACATCAATTTTAAACTTTATATTACTTAATAAGCAAAAAAAGAAAAAAAATGTTTAACACTTTCGCATTCGCTTTAATAAGCCAAGACTCAGAAAATAAATTATGCTTCTAATGCTTAAAAACTCTCCGAAATTTTTCATTTCAAACGTAGTCGATTTTTTATCATCATTCATATCTGAAATCATGTTATTCTCTAATTATTCCGAATTTCTTTGTCGCTTTAGAATTATTATACTGATACTTGCAAACATTATCAACAAATTCTCCAATTTGCGCACATTTACGATGAAAAAAATTGAATATTTTTCCCACTGTGTATAAATTTTTGGAGACTAGTCCAAACCAATTAACCTAAATTGATATCCGATCGTACCTGCCGCTTGTTCCACCTGTTCTCCCTCCACCAGCAGGTCTCCCAATTTGACATTGACCTCGTGCGTTCGCAAATAGTTGGCCACGCTATCCAGTAAGGTTTCGTTTGGCTCCTCCGCGACAAATGCTGTTCCATGGTGGTGCATGGGAACTATCTCCAGGCCATGCATTATCACAAGCGGCTTGTCGTTCTTACTTAAATTTCTTATCACATTGCGCAGGGCACGCTCACCGCGACAATAGAGTGTTTCATCCTGGCCACAATCGTTCGATTGAACCGATTTGCTTAAATACAAAAGGCAGAGAATGAGGGCCAGTGGACTAAACATTTTGCCGGAACGTTTGAAGTTCAACTAAAAGCCTTGACAATTGTCTGCTCATATTTTATAGTTGTTTTCTAAAGGGCACTTTCCCAAGGCCAGGCCCAAGGCACTCAAGCATCTCAGACCGAAATGTCACAATTTGAAAATTAAGACAATGGTGCTCTGTTAAACAAAAAACAAAAAAAAGGTAAAAAGAAATGCTTTCTGTTCGCGTTTTTTACATTTGCTTTGCAATTTTCTTCTTCACTGGCCGTTGCAATTTTCAATTTTCAACGGTCAGTTGGCCAGACAGCCGTGGGATGCGCTTGGTTGGTCTCGCTCCCACTCCACCACCGGACTGCACTTTACTCCAATCCACTTCACTCCACTCCATGCCAGTCAACCTGGTAGCTCTTTTACCAAATTATACAAATTAGAAGTATTCAAAGTGCTGCGGGTTTGTTTCTAACGCACACCCTTTAGATCACACGGCCATGGCTTCCACAATTGTTTTAAAACAACTCTATTACATGGCATGGCGAAAAGCGAAAGTCCCCATGCAAATGAATGTAGTTTGTTCAAGTCTAACAGTTAGTAAGTATCCAAGACATTTAGTGGCAATTTTGGCTTTAAGTTTCGTATGCGATGGTCATAAAAAAATGGGTCGCTCGTGCGTGGAAAAAGGGTGACCGGTTGGTTGTTGCAGACGAAAAGCAAGTGTCTGAAAACTTGTAATTTAATTAGAGAGTTGGTAAGAGAGGGACAAAGTTATTGTGCTCCTCTTTCATAAGATATTTAACTTCATCTGCACATTAGGTATTAGGTATTTTGTAATACAAGCAAAACTTATTAATCAACTTAACGTGACTTAAGTCCATAAGCCATCAAAAGAAATCAAGAAACAACTTGGAAGCATCCCATGATGATGATGATGATGATGACGACGATGATCGTGATGATGATCGACAGCGGCACAGCGCTCCAAAAGTTATAACTTTCACTCTCAATGTATTAATTTTTATATTTAACATATTGTTGTCCAATACACCACCAATACACTCGCATCTTTGGAAACTTAAAAAACCCAATCCACAGAAGAAGAAAAAAGCAAAAAAAAAAAAAAATAAAGACCATAATAACAAAACAAGTCAAGCCAAAACGTTATTGAACTGAACTCACATCAAGTCAACAAAAAATTGATCTGAACTCGTTACGTTGGGCTTTTCGACGGTGACGGCAATAAAAAGAAAGTATCTCTCTCTCCCCCACCCCCCACCCCCCCCTCTCTGACAGCAGATCATCAGCCAATGGGCTATGGAATTGGAAGTTGAAATGGAAATGGAAATGAACATGAAGATGGAGATGAAAATCAAAGTGATGGTGGTCAGAGACGTCGCTTGCTTGGAAAGTGCTGATCAATTCAAAGTTCGATTCGTTTCAGTGGTAGTTATTATTGGTCTTTGTAGTCCCGAGTATATCTAGATATATCTGCATCGGCACCTTGTTTTAATTGATTATTGTGCATCATCATCGAATGCAATGAATGAATGCATTATTCTATTGTATTTAATTGAATGCGTGAGACAGCTGACTGGCTTGCCTCATGGGAAAACTGAAAATTTGATTGCCCTTTCCATTCCGAAAATGAGATAGTTAATTAAAGTCAATTACAGTTATGCTGTATATAGAATCATTAGCAAATTGACAAGGGACATTTGTGATTTGGTATTACAATGAATATTTTGTTAGGAAAATATTTTATTTGAGAGTTGCAAATTGTTAAATTTTTCATTATTACTTTCAAAATAAGATTGACGACCCAAATTTTGAACCCACTTTTGATCAGGTAATAGTTGCTTGAATTGTAATTATTTTAAATAGGTATTTATATATTGACTTACTGATTGAAATATTCCAAGGGCTTAGAAGAGGTAACCTGAAATTTAAAAAAAAGAAAACATTAATAAAAAATTAAAAATTTAATTTAATAAGTTAAAGTTAATTACTGAATCTGTAGATATATAGAAAATACTAAAGATATAAGTCATGTTTTACCTAAGATATACATTTATGGGTCGATTTTTGATGACACATAAAAAATTGAATTTAGAATTAGAAGAGGTAACCTGAAGTTTAAAATAAAGAAAAAAAAATATAAAATTAATAAGTTGAAGTTAATTACCGAAACTGTAGATATTTAAAATACTAAAGATATGTCATGTTTTACCTAAGATATACATTAATGGGTCGATTTTTGATGACCAAAAAAATTGAATTTAAAAAATTAATAATTAGAAAAGGTAACCTAAAGTCTACAATAAAGAAAAATATTTATATTTAAAATTAATAAGTTAAAGTTAGTTACTGAAACTGAGAGATATAAAATATTAAAGATATAAGTCATACCTAAGATATACATTTATAAGCCGATTTTTTGATCAAATCAAATCAAATTAAAAAAATTAGTAATTAAAACTCATGGTTAACACTATCGAGAGACTACTGCTCGTCATCCTCAAGGCATGCCACAAAGTGTAAATAAACATCAGCCAAAAAGTATGCAACTGACATATAGGATTCGCTTTTTAGCTCACTTTTTAACCACAATTGCCAACATATTGAAAACATTCTTAATTGCATACGAAGTGGGAAAGGGGGGAGAGTTTTCGTTTTCTATTAATTCCGTCTAACAACTAAGACTTCATGGAATGTATTTGGATATCCCAAGCACATCCTGTGGCTTTGCTGTAACTGACAACTCCAAACTAATTACGAACTGTATAAATAAATCAAAATCAAAGAAAAACCTCAACCTCAACCGCAATGCTCACACAAAAGTCGGTGCCGTGTGTATCGCACAGGTGAAATCTAATGAAAATATGTTTTAATTAGAAAACAATTAGATTAAAATAAATTAAACGTTTCGGTGGGCTCAGGCAATCGATTAACCAAGTGAAAAAAATATAATGCAGCAGCAGAAACAAAAAAACAAATAACAGTCCAAAGAAGTAGAAAGAAGCGAAATTCGTGTCGGTGAAAATAAGCAACGACAACAACAACAACAACAACAACCAATAACCAAGCAACTTGGCTAACGCAAACAACTCGAACTGGCTCAAAGAGGCGGGGCACTCAACCTCAACCACATATCGACTTCTGTCTGAGACTGCTACAAATATGTATATACGTAATTAGTGAAAACAAACAAACAAACAATCAAACAAATAATAATAATAATGCAATATTATAAAAAGAAACACTTTGAATTGCCTTAATTGCCATTCACTTACATTTTTTTTTTTGCATGACTTTTGAACAGTTTTCTTGTGACTTGGTAGCCAAAGAGTCAATTTGCCTGCCACTGCCAACTGGAGCAGATGCCGGCGATAAGGAATTCCACAAGACACGTCAGTGACAATGACAGGCGAACGAGCATGTCTGACAGCTGATACTTATGAAGAATAAAGTGTTGCATTTATCACATATTTAGCTGTCGAAATGTTTCTCTCTTTCTGTCTCGCAAAACTCATCGCCCAACAACTTAAGCCGCTTAATTGCCAAGGTAATTGAAGTAGCAATCGCCTAATGCGAGTCTTGTTAGGGCCTCAAATGATTTATTCTGATTAAGTTATCACTTCGTTTTTGTTTTCTTTTTTGCCGAGTGTAACTTAAAGTGTAAGCCAATTAATATTAATATAACCTCAAGGGCGGATGTTGGCAACAACAGGAAGCCAGAGTCAAGTTGTTTGATCGATAGAGATTGTTGGTTTTCCTAAGCATTGGCCAGCCCCCAGTGCGTATGCGTAATTATTTTTAAAGTGTTTCGAATTTCTCTCTGATTTAATATAGTTTGCAGTATAGGAAACGATGTGTAAACTATCATCAAAATTAAAATAAATATATTTTCGATAAACATTCAGATTGCAATTTTTTTGAGGAGTGGTCAATTATGATAATATTGTGGAGCAATAGCCGCAGGCGACACGACTCCACCCTAGCCAAAATGGATCCGGTTGCCAAGTCAAGGATCATTAAACTTTGGTGGCACACACACACACACACACACATACGAATACTTGGCATCGGGTTACCACTGCGGCACTTTCATTTCAATAAGCCAGGACTGTGCCTTCACTGGGTGATGGTGATGGTGGTGGTGGTGCTTCACTTTCTTGGTAAACGAAACCACGCAAACCGCTTCGCATTACTTACGCTTTTGTGGCCATCGCTGGCATTGACCAGCTGAATCTCTGAAACTGGAGCTGGTGTCAAGTTGCAAGCTTAACTAGATTATGGCTATTATTATTATGCTGTTGAGATAAATCAGTCAGCAGGTTGGTTGCTATGTATAGCCAGGTGCAAAATGGTGCCACTGCCAGTGCCAGTGCCACAGCAAGAATGGTTGAGGTCTGATTGCCATTGCCTCCACAAATTATAGACAACAAGCGTGGAGCTGCAAACCCCAAACCCCAAAGATTCCAAACTATGTTGCGTGTCGATGTCTGTGAATATTTATTAGCCTTCGTCGAAGAAGATGCAGTGGCGCAAAGTGTTTTATTGGCTGCATTTGCCTCCTATGCCCATCTCCATACCCATTTCCATTCACCCTGCTCCGAAGCTCCTCATCTCAGCTCAGCTGGAGTCTGGCGTGTGCAGCAGAATGTAACTGAGCCTGCGATTTATGAAAAACGAGAGCTAATAGTTTTCGTTTCACTTTTCTTTTATTATTTATTTATTTATTTTGTGTTGGCAATTTTGTTACACTTGTTGCCTACCCGAGTAGGCGCCGAGGCGTGCCCACATGTTCGCGGGTTGCCCCACTCCCCCCTTTCCCCACCTACGCCCTCTCTTCGCCACCTCCAACTCACATCTTAATTGCCCGCTGCGATTGCTTTTACTTTTGCCAGGGTAAAAATTGTTTTCTGCAAATTACAGGCAAATTAATGAGCAGTAAATTAGCCGCATTAGAGCAGTGGCCACATGCCGTGGACGCCACCACATCATTCGTCTCCACCTTCACCTCTCCCTCTCTCTCGGCGGCCATGTCCATGGCAATGGCTTTAATGTCATGTGGTTAATGCAATTGCTGGTAATTAGATCAGCCTTTGAACCTTTGGGAGTCGCTGTTTGTAATGCAAAACTCCATTCGAGATTAAAAGAAGCGGCATGCAAGACAAAGCAAAAGATTGGCCAGGGGAATGCAACAATGCACCACAAATGGCCAATAGAAATGGCCACAGTGGGTGGCAAATTTTCTAATTCGCTTGAAATAGAAATAGAAGAGAAACCATACTTAAAAATTCCTAGAGTTGATGGAATAGTTTTTTCTATAAACATTTCTATTTTTAGATATATTTCTTCTCTGTTATGCTTAATGAAACCTGCGAAATGTAATAAAAATATATATGGAAATAAAGTAAGTAGGTCTTGAAAATTCATATATTTAACTCTTATGTGGGCATGAGGACTTTAGCGCCCTCCACCGACCAAGTCTGCCCATGCAGCGCTTTGAGTACAAAATGTTTCTACGTATAACTCGGTTATTTTCATTCCAATATTTATGAAATTTGGTGGATTGATAGATACTTATATCTAGTGCTAGTGTGTCAAATTAAATTGCGATACGATAAATTGAGCAAATCACCTTTTATCGAATTCCGGGTGCGAAAGGGGCGTGGCAAAAAAATAAATAAACTTCATCAGCGTACATACTACAAGATTCTACATTCTAAATCTGGTAGCTCTATCATATGTAGTTGCTGAGATCTGTGCACTCTTACAGACGGACGGACAAACAGTCGGACAGACGGACATGTCTCAATTGACTCGGCTATCGATACTGATCGAGAATATATATACTTAACATGGTCGGAAAAAGCTTTCCTTTTTCCTGTTACATACATTTTGGTGACTTTAATATACCATTTCATCCTATGGATGCATGGTATAAAAAAACAATACTTAAAAATTCGTAGAGTTGATTAGGATTAATAGTTTTTCTTTAAGAATTTATATTTTTAGATAGATTTCTTATTGTTATGCGAATAATATATATAAAAAAGAAACCAATTCGATACATATACATACATAGCGTAGTATATAGTGGCCGATATAGGGTGAGAGTTCCGTCCACCCCAAAAGGTTTCCAGGAAATTTTACACCCAAAAGGTTTCCTGGAAATTTTACATGTAATTAACATTTGCAATTTGTCAAATGCAGGCAAATATTTGGCGAATTTCTAAAATGGGCAAACATTGTATGCATGAAATTGATGTTTCTATGTTCGCAATGAAAATAATTTCTATTGACACATTTCAATAACAATTTTCCACCCCCCGTCGCCCCCCAAAATGTCCCCCTTAGCTATGGCTAGTATTTAGATTGGTTGTAATTTGTAATTACCGTAGAATAGGAATAGAATAAAAACATAATAAACATGAAATTAATTTTCAATATTGTTTCAACAAGTTTTAGATGGAATATTTAATGGGAAATTCACCCTGGGAGGGTACAAATGAAAGCCTTTAGCAATCACAGCTAATCAATTGAATTGTGATGAAAAGTTTTTGAGGCTTTTCATAATAGTTTTGAACCACAGTAGCTAGGCGTTCTGCCTGCTGAGTGATGGCCGTCATTCCGATGGCTGGCTTGAAATCAAAACTGTAGCAAAACAATTGAAGCTGCCTCGCTGCTTTGCTTGCTGCTGCTGGCGCTGCCGTTGCAGTTGCACGCAGATGCTGATGGATGCTGCTGCTGCAACAATAAAACTGAGTAGCATGCTACTGCAAGTAATTAGTCTTAATATCGGCGTGTTGCAACGCGCTGCATCAAGTGCCAGCGATTCCATCGCGTCTCCCATCGACATTGTTTTCTATCCATGTGAAGGATACGCCGCCGCGTTCTCGTCCTTTTTTGCAGTGCAGTGTGTGTTGATATCCAATTTGATTGAAAGGCCCCGTGGCCGTAACGTAATGAGAAATATGTATAATATCCTTGCTGCCAGCTGTGTGCTGTTGTTGGCTCCAATGGGCCTCCAGCCGGCCAGTGGGGCCATCCATAAACGCAGCGGCGCCAGTGGCCCCAATTCATTGGGCTCCCAGGACTATGGGACAGCGCGAACAGCGACTGCATCAACAACAAACGCTAAAAGCCAAAAGGATGTCAATCCTGCGGCCAGTGTGGTGAACACGGATTTAATGGATAAACTAAGTTGGAAGTGCGCCAACAATGCGAGTTGTCTGCATGGCCTGGCTAATGGCATTATAGCCTCGTATCGGCGAGGCGAGACCATCAAATTGGGTCTCTTCGATCTGGTCAAGCTGCCAGCTCTGGACGAGGCCCACACCAAACAATGGGGCACTGGGCGTGGCCTGTCCAGCTTTATGGACTTTGTCACGGGCAATGCGATACGCGTTCCCGTTGGCCCCATGGTGTTTAGTGTCCAGCGTGCCGAGGATGACAGCGACTACATCGAAGTGGCGCTCCTGAAGAAGACGTCAAGTGGGACAGGTAGGAAATGTGGCTTTAATCAGGGCTGACATATGGTCGGCAGCTGAGAGGGTCCTTTTTTGACTTAGTTGACTTAGGCCCCAAAAACCACTGTAACCTCCACACTCAATGCATATCAATGACCCGAAACTGCTATTATTTATATTCATATTACATAAATGTGAGTGATGTTCGATACTCATACGACAAGCACATCAATCACATCATACATCCCCATCGAAAAAGTAATCCCAATTCCGATCCCAATACCAATCCCAACCATTAAGGCCATAAACCGTAAAACGTGTCTTGTTTCTCAAAAATCCATCGTAGGACGTCTGCAGGGCAACGGCGGAGGCCTTGGAGGCCTTGGAGGCGGTGGCGGCGGAGGTGGCGGAGTGGCAAGCCTCTTGGGCGGTGTAGGTGGCGGCGGTGATAGCGGTGGCGGAGGCGGTGGACTCCTAGGCGGGCGACGACGACATCAGCATCAGGAGAAGAAACAGTTCCAGATGTACATTCCCATGTATTTGGCTGCCACGACATTCGGTTGGACAATGGTGGCCGCCAAAGCTGTGGGACTGCTCACCCTGAAGGCATTGATTCTATCCAAAATTGCCTTTGTGGTGGCTGCCATTGTCCTCATTAAGAAACTCATGGACAATGCCAGCGAAAAGTGAGTAACTAAGTCGAGGCGAGAGTGAGTCCTATTTGCCATCGAAAACTTGAATTTTTCCAGGATGATGTATCAGTTCCCCGAGCAAACACCCTACATGATGCCCTACGGCATGGATTACCCCATGCATGGAGCAGAACTCTCTCCCGATATGTATCCAGCTTCACTGCATCACCTGGCCATGGCCGGAGGTGGGCAATTACCCGGCCATCCTGGCCTGGAGAGCCTAACGGCGGAAAGTCATCTGCATTCACAGGTCTCGGGCGATGGCAGCAATAATACCCAAGTCCTGGCTGCTCTGGGCGGTCTCGGCGGACTGGGACACAAGATCAAACGTGAGGATTCGTGGATGGCCAAGAGTAAGTGTGGGCTAAAGTGAGAGTTCTCCTTGTTTCAGATAGCCATCAAGTCAGATGGCCATGGTCCTGGCGCTTGGCTAGTCATCGGGATCGTCTAGCCACCAGCATGGCTGTGGCCAAGGGTCTGGCCATAGCTGCTGCCGTTGCTGAGGCCAGCATAGCATCCGAATCGGATACGGATGATGATAATGATGATGATTACAAATGAAAAGTGCGCATTTGACATTAGCCTATGCATTTGCACGCTCAAGCACAAGCAAATATTAGTAGAATGCTGAAGCATAATTGACTCTGCACAGGGACATCTCTTGGTGGCAAAAACAGAAATTCCTAATTAAGCTTGGCACCCATTTACACTCTCCCCGTTGAGTTAAGCAACGATTGAGCACAAGTGCACACATTAGTCAAGCGATTCTTCTTTTTTTCGCCTTATCTAGTTGTAATTCCCAACTAGTTTAAGCTTTTAAGTAGTGATATGGCCAATTTAGTGAATTTCAAGCAGTGTCAAACAGTTAATCAAACGATTCTTCTCTTTTTCGCTTTATCTAGTTGTAATTCCCAACTAGTTTTAACTTTGAAGTAGTGAAATGGCCTCCTTTAATGAATTTCAAGCAGTGTCAAGCAGTTATTCAAACGGTTCTTTTTTTTTTCGCTTTATCTAGTTGTAATTCCCAACTAGTTTAAGCTTTGAGGTAATGATATGGCCTGCTTTAATGAATTTCAAGCAGTGTCAAGCAGTTAATCAAACTATTCTCCTTTTTTCCACTTTATCTAGTTGTAATTTCCAACTAATTTAATCTTTGAAGTAGTGATATGGCCTGCTTTAATGAATTTCAAGCAGTGTCAAGCATTGAATCGAAGGATTTTCTCTTTTTTCGCTTTATCTAGTTGTGATACCCAACTAGTTTAAGCTTTAAAGTAGTGATATGGCAAATTTAGTGAATTTCAAGCAGTGTCAAGCAGTTAATCAAACGATTCTCCTGTTTTTCGCCTTATCTAGTTGTAATTCGCAACTAGTTTTAGCTTTGAAGTAGTGATATAACCTGCTTTAATCAATTGCAAGCAGTTTAAAGTAGTTACTCAAACGATTCTCCCTTTTTTCGCTTTATCTAGTTGTAATTCCCAACTAGTTTATGCTTTAAAGTAGTGATATAACCCGCTTTAATCAATTGCAAGCAGTGTAAAGCAGTATAATCGATGCACACAATCCATCAGGCGCAAGGGTCGACTTCATTTTCATAGTCCTTGTCAAATTAGCTGGTAAAACTCACGTTGGATGCCCGTTAAGGGGAGGCTGCCCCATTGCATACTTTTCGAAACGAGCTTCCTGCCCACTAAAGTTAATTAGCTCTGCCCTAAAGGGGGATTCACTGTCCATATAGGATTTCATTTGGGTGGAAACTAATTATTATTTTTTTTTTTTAACTTTAAGATGCACTTGCGATTGCATTGAGTGGGTTTTGGTTGTGGCTAATGTGGTTTCTGTTTGATTTAATTATTTTGCAGCAACTCCGGCACGAAGACCTCTCATTTACAACTATGTGCAGCCGCAAGCCCATCTGCCCTTCTATCGCTCTTGAGATGGAAGCCACCTAGCCTAGTTCCCGCTACCCGCTACCAAAGACCGCTGAAAGTTGAGGAGCTGAGGTTGTACATGGCTGCCATATGATACGTATTTGACAACTGTTTTTGTTCGGAGTGCTGCTTAATCCTGATTACTTAATTTCTAATTGATTTATTTATTGAAACTATTTATTTTAGTTATTAATTCGTTGTTAGAGAGACATAAACTTAGCGCACACATTTAGTTAATTTTAGTTAATTAGGATCGACCTCCTGTAATTAGCAATCAAATGCTACAAAAATCATTGAAAAAAAAACAAATTAAACAAAATAAAGAATTGAGGCACAAGGTTGCTCAAAAATTTAATAACAATTTGTATATATATATATATATATATTATTTGTGTGTTTATTTTATGCAATAAGTTTTAATAAATTATTAAAAATTAATTAGATTACAAATACACGAGATTCGAGAGCGATATTGAGAAATCGAAAGTGAAAGTTAATTACACAGAGAGAGAGAGAGCGAGAGAGATGGCTAGAAAAGAAAGAGCAAAAATAGTCCGAAGAGAGACAGAGTTAGCTAGTGATATAGAGAGAGAAACACACAGAGAGCGAGAGAGAGATAGAGAGAGAGTTATATCGATATATATATATATAAATGCTAGGACTGTAAGTTAACCCAATTTCAACTTCATTCCTGAACTAACAATGTAAATAACAAACTATTTCGACATCAACTAACTGTTTATTGCGGCACCTTCGCTGCCTGCTGGCCACTGTATGCCATATCCTGGGCATCCTGTGCCAATATCTGCGACGGCACCTCAGCCAAACCCTCCACAAAACCATCGAGAGCACGCGCCCAACCCGAACTGTAGCTATCATGATGCGAGGGCACTTCCACAATTGTCTTCTTGTTGGACAGCAGTTTCTTCAGCGAAATGATGACGGCCAGCAGGAGGGCAATTTTGGAAACTATTAGAGCCTTGCCGGCCAGCAGGAACAGACCCTTGAGCAGAATGGCGCCCACCACGCCCGTTTTGGCCGCCATCATCATGAGCAGGGGTCCCATGTTCTTCATTTTGCCGCGTCCCTCCTCCAGAGCCTCGATGGGACGCACTGAGACACCGATATTGAGACTGCCCTTGGGCTCGCTGCTCATCACAAAGTCGGCATTGTCCGAGAACTTATAGCGCAGCGAACGTGAGCGTACAAATTTCCACAATTTGTTGGCCACCAGCAGGCCGTAGCTCTCCTCATCCGAGTCCATGGCACGTGCCAGCAAGAGGTCATCCTCTGGGTCATCGGGTATCTCGGAGATATCTCTGCGAAAAGGCATCACACTCCATTCACTCCATCTATTTGCCAGTTTTGGAAACTCACCTGTTCTGCATCACCTTGATGTTGTCATTCAAATCGATGCTGGACTTCTTGAACAAACGATTCATAAAGACAATCAACTTGAGCATCATGCAAGAGTGATTGTCTCTTTGGCTGCATTTCACATTCAGCTTGGCCAGAATTTGGTCTTCCATGCGATTGCGATAGTCGGAGGTTATCTGCAAAAGGACGAAAGGACGAAGCTGCTTAATGTCTTTTTCGCTCCAGACCTTTTTTTTTTTTTTGGTTTTCTTGAACTTTGAGCTGGCTTATCTAACGTCTGAAGGGTTGCTTTTGCCCTCTGACTGACTTATCCTCCTCCACTCTAATTTATGTGCAAGAAATATGGGGGGAAAACTTACCGAGTTATCGCTGGCCCCGAGGGCAGGTGAGGCTCTGCCCGTTGCCAGGAGCATGGCCAATCCCAGCAGCAGCAACATGCAGAGGGTAAGTCTTTGCATGGTTATCTCTCTTTTCTTTTTTTTTTCTCCTCGATTTATTTGATTGTTGTTTCGTTCGTTTGGCTTTTATCGATTGCAGATTTTACATATGTTACGCGTATCCTGGATATCCTTTGGAGTCAACACACTCGTACACTCATACACTTCAGCACACAGCTTCACACTTCACTCTACGCCCGCGTCTACGGTCTGCTCAATTGTCACGCCGTCTTCTGAGCTTCTGCTGTTGACATCGTCGCCTTGAAAGAAAACCTAATGCGAATTTTCCGCCAGCGTTTTGGGTTTTATATGAAAAGCATTGCAAACACAATGCAGGCCTCTGTCGACGTCGGCGTCGTTTGCTTTTTCACCAAAGTAGTTGGCCCCCAAACTGGTCCCCATCAGCAACAACAACAGCAACACCAACAACAATCGGGATAGAGATTGAGATCTAGAGATCTGGACTCGTTCGACCAGTTCTCCAAAGTAGCCTCCCAGGAAGCGGCACTATGGCCTTGTCTCTGGACCGCCCCTCTACCCCCCCTTTTGAAGATGTTGCTCCTCCTCTGCTTGCTTGTCCATGATTTTGTTTATGTTAGTCTTTGCTTTTTGTGTTTGCTTTTTCTGCTTTTGTCTTTTGCCTCGCGTGGGTCGTTACAAAAACAAAGACAGTTGAAAGTAAACAAGAGACCCAATTCCCAACAACAAATAAGCGAATTTTCCCATAGACAGAGAGTGTTTCAAGGGGTTGCCAGTGGAAATTAGTCTGCTTTAGACCAAGTTAGCAGCACGCATATAGAAAAATTGAAAAAGGGAAAAAAGTGAGGCACAGAGGCGGAACAGCAAAACTAAAAGAGTTCTTAGTAAACTCTTATTTTAAAACTTACAAAAATAAATGGGTAATAATATATTTAAAAATATATTAAACTTAAGAAGCAATTGTTTGCAACTTTGAGTAGAATAATTTATATCAAAGAGGATTGAATAATTTTTATCAAAACTAAAAGAGTTCTTAGTAAACTCTTCTTTTAGAACTTACCTAAATAAAAAGGTAATATTATTTTTAGAAATATATTAAGCAATAAATAAGTAATAATTAAGAAATTAATAAGGAATAATTTTGTTTAGAAATATATTAAACTTAAGAAGCAATTGTTTGTACCTTTAAATGGAATAATTAATACAAAAGAGGAATAATTTATATCAAAACTAAAAGAGTTCTTAGTAAATTCTTCTATTAAAACTTACCTAATAAATAAGTAATGATTTTTTTTAAACTTAAGAAGCAATAAATAAGTAATAATTAAGAAATGAATAAGTAATAATTTTGTTTAGAAATATATTAAAATTAAGAAGCAATTGTTTGTAACTTTCAGTAGAATAATTTATATCAAGAGGAAGAAAAAAATAAATACATTTATGAACCGTAGCAACACTTTCTTTTTTTTGACTATCCCCCACATTTGGATGCCTATAGAGAACGCATTTGCTTTACAAAAATAAATTAAATTTAAGAAGTAATTGTTTGTAACTTTGAGTAGAATAATTTATATCAAAGAGAAATAATTTATATCAGAACTAGTAAAGTTCTTAGTAAAATCCTCTTTTAGAACTTAGAAAAAATATGGGAAATAATATTTATAAAAATATGTTAAACTTAAGAAGCAATTGTTTCTAACTTTAAGTAGAAGAATTTATATCCAGGAGGAATTTCTCTCTTCTTTTAGAACTTACCTAAATAAATAAGTAATAATATTTCTATTAAGCTTGTTTTTAACTTTAAGTGGAATTATTTATATTAAAAGAAGAAGAAAAAATAAATACATTTATGAATTGTAGAAACACTTTCTTTTCTTTCACTATCCCCTCCATTTAGACCCCCTTTTAGAGGACGCCTCTGATTTACAAGCAATTGACAGCAATTGCGACATTTTCTGTTGCTATTTACTTCCCACATTAGGCCACCTAGAGACCCAAAACCCTCGCATTATCCATCCTACTTTTCACTTGTCGATTTCAGTTTTCACATGGAAAGTACACACACACACACACACACACTCACACACACTTAAACATCTAACTCTCATTCTAAGAGTGGGCCCAACAGGTGGCGCATCCCGTGAATTTAATCAATTTAACTGCCTCCTAGGCACCCAAAAATTATTGACGACCAAGCTACTGAAAAGCTGCTCGACTTTTCTATACCAAACACACACAGAGACACACACACAGACACACTCGAACATCCAGTTGAAAGTGGGGCGAGTGGTGCTCCACAAATGTGGCACGCCACGAAAGTGGTTGGCTGAAAACCGCTATGTGATCTGTCCATAAAATGGCTTGGCTGGCTCCAAAATCCGACTAGCACCAAAATCGAAATTGCGTCCGCCCCTGGCCATTTGGTTACCTGATCCACAGCAGCATCAGCAGCAGCAGCAAAGTCATAACATTTCTCATGTGAGCTGAAGCGCTTTCTTTTGGAAAATGTGGTCCAGGCGGACCGACTCCGACTCCGACTCCGCCACCGACTCTCCGACTCTCTGTGTGCGCTGTCAACGCCATGGAGTTAGAGTCAGCATTGCCATTGACTTTGAGCTGACACCCAGCAAAAGTTGGCCAAGAGCTTGTAGAGCGAGGGTCGCTCAATGCGCTTCTAATGCTCTGCTTTTGTTTGCCATTTGGTCGAGTGTTGTGTGGCAACCCTCGCTTAACTAAACACGCCAGGCCACTTTTCCTCGCCTCGGCATCGCCATCGACATTTCATTGCCTTAATTAAATGCTGCATTTTATTTTTGTGGCAACATCAAAAGCCAGCTTGACTGCAGAATTTGGTAAAAACATTTAGTAGTGAAATTTCTAACATTAATTAGCCAAGTCTCGCCGTTCGCCACTTTCATGCTGAATTCAATTCGATGTAATTTTTAACGCATTTTTTAATTATTTACAATTAACAAAATAAATACCTATTCTTATAGGAATGCAACCAGAGGAATGCACATCAAAGGGATCTAACTCTTTTGAGGCTGCTGCTGTTGCTGTGGTTGGGTCTCGGCAGCAATGTCCTTGCCGGTATTCCGTCCATAGTAGCCATTGTAGGCAGCCTGCTGGGCATCGCCAAAGCTCACCGAATTGCCACCGACTTGCTGTTGCTCTCCCTGATAGCTCTTGCTGTAGTAATCGGTATAGGGCTTAGCGAAACTGGGCTCCTGGCGATAGAAGGGTCCCGGCGCACCGTGGGCGCCATCAAAGTGCTCGTGATGGTGATAATAGGTGGCTGAACCCACACCTTGTGGATTGTATTCGGGGAATGGGTTCTTGCTGCCAAATAGACTGGACAAACCGCCACCGACGCCGCCGACGCCGCCGAAACCAGCTCCGCCTGGTGGGCGACACAACTTGAAGTAGGCAAACAAACCGGGCAAAATGATGGCAGCCAAACCGAGAATCTTCTTGAGGCCAGCAATGCCCAGAATGAAGGGCAGGAAGAGCAGCAGCTTCAGCTTGAAAATCTTTAGCACCAACAGCAGGGGAATGATCATTTTCTTGAGCTTCTTGCGTGCTGTGGTAAAGTAAAAGAAAGAAAGACATTAAGAGATGCGATTAAAGTGGATTTCATTTTGAAGACTTACACAAATGGCCGGCTCTCTGGTCGGAGTCGAAATCATCTTCAATTTCATTGCCAATGAAACGTGCCTCATAGCGACCAGCCTCGGTGAGTTCCTGTGGCCACTCCAGCTCCAAAGCAGTCGACTTGATGAATCTACAAAGGAGAGTGGAGAGGGGTGGGTCATAAATATCTCATGATTTATGCAAGAGCTTTGACAGCTTGAGTCTTGCGGGTCCTGTGGGTGACCCACATTAATTTTTTTGGGGCCCGTCTTTGCAGTCATTTGGCTAATTGTGACAGCTTACCGTTCAGCGCGACGTAGAGCATATTTCACCAGCTGATTCCAGTCATCATCATCGCCACGTGGCTCCTCTGAATATTCAAAAGGTTCCTGTTGCAGTGAACGCTGTTGGCTTTCCGGCAGGCGCACAACACGGGCAAAGTCCGATAACCTGAAAGAGAACAATGGGAGTTAGTGGACCATCACATGAGGTCATCTCATGTATATTCCTTACCTATATTGATCTCTGTAGAAAATCTCATCGAAAGTGGTGAGTGCCTGCGTCTTGAAGCACTCGGAGAGATCACCCGTCAAACATTTGCCATTCACACTCGACAAATACGGATCGTTGTCATTGCCCAGGCCAAAGAGACTCAATATGGAGGAGCGTCCACGTTCTTCACCCACTCCTGCTCCTGGCTGACTTATCTGCTGTGGTTGGAACTGTTGTTGTTGCTGTTGTTGTTGCGGCTGCGGCGCATATATCTGCTGTATATTGTTCGATGACTGCTGATCGGGTAGACGGAGACCTTCGCCGCTAATCCCACTGACTACGGCCAGCAATACGATGACTTTCATTGCCTGCATGGCTGCAGAAGAAGGAGATGGAAAAAAAAAAAAACGTCCGTTAGAGCTTGGCTTAATTGATGTTCCGTTTGCTGGCTGCAACAACAATTTTCGCTCGACCGGTAAAACGACGCGTCGTCGAGCAACGTTTTCTCTATCAATCTGAGATCGTTCGTTTCGATTGCTTTCAATTGGCTCACGCGATGCCGCAAAACGAGGCTCGAAAATGAAAAAGAGATTTCTCAATTTTGGCAATTATTTGTTTAGTGGCTCAATGGATTGGCTTTCCACCTCGAGATGCCGCAACTTGGACTGACCATGGCAATTAGCGTTCAGACACGTAATAACTCTCGCTTTCAAGCCAAACACCTAACTTCGTGGTGGAGCTTTCAGTGGTAAGAGGAAAAGAATACACAAACCGGTTGGTCGGTACCCCCCCCACCTCCCCCTTTTAACCCTTTGCCCGCCACATAATTGAATCAACATCCCGACTAAGAGTCCATGAAATTTGCCATTAAACCTTGTTTAATCGAACTTTAATGAGCGTTGCCACAAAATGTTCCCCAACCACTGTGCCATTTGGGGGCAGACATTTTTTTTACTTTCGTTTGGCCCAAAACTTGAACTCATCAGCGTGGCAATTGTTTGGCAATTGTGTCTCTGGTTCGAACTTGAAAGTTCAAAATTCACAGACTTCTTCTTGTGAGGGTTCAATTTGTAAATTTCCTTGGAATTTTGGTTGTGTTTGGGTCGGTCCTCCACGGACCTTCTGCATTTAAAAGTTCCATGTAAAAAGTTTTGTATCGATTTTGAATGAGGCCATTTCCATGCATTAAGCAGAGGAAATTTCCACTTTTATGGCAAATAACAATAAATCTGTGGCTACAAAGCAGACTATGGATTTAATTGTTGCATTTCACTTTTGAATTTTAATTGAGCCACAAAGTATGCAAGATTAAAGCATCCATACAAAGTGCCGCAGCATATGCAATTGTTTTTCAATAAAAAGAAATGATGTAAAAATTGATGTTAAATATTTAACAAACACTACGACATATGGAAATCGTATTTTAAAATCCAATTTAATTTAAAAATAAATTAAGAAAGTAAGCAACTTTTAAAATGCTTAAGTTTGGTTTACTTTGTGCAAGAGTTTTGTGTCACTGTGCTAACCAATCACTTCATTTTCTGTTTTGTTTTGTTTATTTGCATTTTGGCCATAGAAGGTCAATGAAATGTTTACGAGCCATCGTTATTACAAAATATATATTTGATAGATTATGGTAATCAGTTGGAATATATATTTGTAGATGTGTGTGCCTGCTGTGCACAACTGTACTTTCTGTTTAAAATTGATTTACATTTCTTTGTGGTACACTTTGTGTTTTGCTTATTGCACAATATTTTGCAGTTCATTTCACTTCACTTTTACCTCTTGCTGTTTCCTATAAGCGCCTGGGTCTTTGGTATGGTTTATCCTTTTGTGTGGTTAACTTAAAGCGACTTTGCCTTTTAGCTGGCTTACAAGCGACTGTGATGTTGCTGCCAACCGACAAAGATTTTATATGAAATGCGAGAAGAGAGCAGCAGCAGCAGCAGCAGCAGCAGCAGCAGCAGCACAAACAATGGCCCAGACGATGATGATGATGAGGGAATGAGCCACTGAAGCGATCAGACGAAGACGCGTGGTCATAATGACGACGAAGTCAACAAGCTAGCACTTGCGGTAGGTCTCGAACCCGATCAACCCAACGATATGTAGGTCTGTAGGCTGACTTGTAGCGGCGTCAACGACTTGGGTCCGCTTTACGCGCCTTGAGAAAATCCCAAAAAACACAAAAAAAAATTATTGTGGCGCACGTCGAGACCTTGGCTTTAATTCGACTTTGATTTAAAGAGCCAACTATGGTGAGTCATCTGTACGTATAGATGGGGAAAAAGTACGTCACTGGACAGCATAGATTATGTAATTTTTGGTTGGCAGAGCTAATAATCACTTTTACTGCAATCCGTTCAACTGAACTGGTTTTTGGCAACGCCCACGACGAGGCAAAAGGCAGATTTTGCCAGTGAGTGTTTTTAAAGTCATGGCAAAATGTGAACAAACTGTAAATATAGGAGACTGGGTCTCTGTCTATCTGCGAGTGCGTCTTGCAACTGGAAATTCCCCATACCCAAACAAAAAAAAACCCACAAAAAATCCAAACACAGTACTGAGCATAATTGTGGAAATTCCCGATGCATTGTGGCTGCCATTCTCCAAGGGGGAACACTGTGTGTATATGTCTATGCCATGCTGACAGAAACCACAACAAAAAATTGCTATTTCAACAGAGCCCCAGAGGCGGAAATAAACGAAGAGTGGGCGAAGAGTGCCAAATGGACATTGCTCTGAAATGAGGTAAGGTGATGTGATGTGATGTGGCATGGACATAGACATGCCGTGTGGCATCTGGCCCCAGGTCACTTTGTGCTACATAAATGAATTATACAAGAGGAAATTGAATTAGCAACTAGGTCAGCTTATAATTACCCTTTCAGCAAGACACTGGACAAGGAAGTGAATGAGCCTCGAAATTGCAATTATCCAACTTTAATAATTAGAGTAAAAATTAGAAGAAATTGGCAATCGATTGCGAATTAAGGCCCTAACTTCGATGATTTAAATAAGATTATTATTAATGTACATTTAAATAAATGCACCTTCAATTACACTAGTTTACAAAATTAGTGGTCATCGAGTGAACCTTGAAAAGAATTTTCAAAGTAATTTTGGGTTAAGAAACTGTGTTTTTAGCAGATATCTATGAATATCTCGTGAACGAAGTTATCCACCAACACAAAACACACACAAACAACACAAAACACACACAAACAACACAAAACACACACAAACAACACAGATAAACAGATAAGACAGGTATTAAAATGGTCTTTACGATGATGTACAATATGCGTATACTTAATAAAAACTAAAAAGTCGAAAAAGAGTGATTTTTGTCACTTTTTTAAAACTTTACACGGTTTTTTAACATTGCAATGTTCAACTATTGTGGTCAAATGAATTTCAAATTTTGTTTAAATATTTAGAGTGCAATTCTTATCAAATAGAACAATTTTCAGCTGCGTTATTTGGCAATTCCGCCCAATGTGCATTGATAAAAAATGTTTAGATTTTTTCTTTAAATTTTGAGGTGTTTAAAATTTTCTTGGTGAACATTTTAAGTCTAAGGTCATCAAAATCGGCTTAGAAGTTACAAATTTTCAAGTTTTCATTTGATTTCATATTACTTTACTTGGTCATAATTATTCTAAACTTCTTTAATAGCACTTTTAAAGTATGACCAAAACTAATTTCTAATCAAAGTTTGAAATTGGAGGAATATACAGGATAATTCTCGCTTTTGGAATCGGAATTGGGACCCGTTCTCGCGTTCTATTCCAAGCCAAATTACTCGTATTCAAATCGTTTTTTAGTCAGTGGAATGAAAAGTAATTACCAACCAAACATTACACATTCGCAATATTTTTCTATAGATCTAAAATTTGTTGACAACAATACTAAATATTAGTGGATAAATTCGATGCAGCCTTTCATTTATAAGAATTATTTTTAGAAAATGTAGTAGAAAACGACCGAACGAAATAAATTTTAAGCTATTTTCATTCGTTGAAATTATAAATTATTTTTGATAATTTTTGAAAATTAAAATTTATATCATAAACTATTTGTTTTATCGATTAATAAGTTTTCTTTTAAAGAACTAGAAAACCAATGAACGAAATTCCGATAAAATGTTTTAGGAAATTATCAAAATAAATTGTAAGCTAATGTGATTTGTTAAGAATAGAATTTAGTTTTGATAATTTTTTTCTGTTTTTCTGATTTGTTTTATCGATTAATAGTTTTTCTTTTAAAAAACTGTGAAACCAATGAAGCCAATTCCACACTAAAATCAATATCTGTTGATTATTATATTAATTTAAAATAGAAAAAAATTATTATTATAGTAAACGAGTATTGAAATTTACTTTATAAAGTATTCTCAACAGATGCAATGTTTATTTAATGATTATGCAATTAATTAATTGTTTAGGACTTTCAAAATAAACACTAAAAACAGTTTTCATGACTACATTTTGATAACAACAATAAATAAATAGTAAAATATATGTATGTTTGAAAGTAATCGAATGCAATTACTTTAGTTTAAATAACTAAGTCAATTAGATACAGCTAAAAATAACTAGGATATAAATAAATACTTGAATAATTCAACTAAATGGCTAATAATAACAGCATCTTCAAGTACGCCCATTAATTAAGAACTAAAGCAAAAAACTTTTCTATTTACAGCACCCCACCCAGCACTACCAGCCCCCGTCCCCCCGATGGTACAAAAAATTTTGTATGTATGGCTAGGCTCTATCTAAAGTAGAATTTGCATAATTACAGCGAACTTTTACGCCAACTTGCGTGCCTGAACCAGTTTGTTGATGTCATTGTAGGTGGAGAGCATTGCGGGATTCTCGAAATCCTTAAATTCCTTGCATTTAACAAAGGACTCCTCACAATCGACGCCATCCTGGCCATCCTTGGCCGCACGCATGTACTTGAAAAAGCGTAAAATGTCCGGATTATCGGAGGTGGGCTTTCGCAGTTCGTTCAGTTCCCTACACACAGAGAGAGAGACACATTAAATTGCGGCATACATCTAGGCTGGCATTGTTGTGGTACTCACCGACTCAGCTGAGCGGAAACCAAATTGCTATATGGAGCATATTTTGCGGGATTGGCGTACATCAGACAGATAAGTTTCTCGCGACAATTCTCATTCTCTGAATTGAGTTTGAGTTGAGCGAAAACCGAATCCAAACGCGACAGTAGCGGACTATAGAAGGGATCATAGTTCGAGAGCAGCAGCGATGTGCTGGGCACCTTCTGGAAATTCTGGAATGTGTTCATCACAGCCGGCGTTGGCTTCTTGGTCATGCCGGGCGCAGCATTCGACGAGCCCGCCGATATCCCCTGCGAATTCTTGAACGAGGCACTGCCTATGCTCTGCAGGGCACTGAGGTACGTATCCTGCATCATTTGCTGGCCACCGTAACGGGAAAGCGACTGCTGATTAATTGAATTCGGATTGAAGGGAGCGTACTGGGCCTGCTGCTGGGATGCCTCTGGAAAACACAAAAATAATATTACAAATGAAGAGTTTCAAATTGGTTTGACCTTTCAACACCCACCTGCATTATATTCAAAGCCAATATTATTCGTTTTGCCATCGTCGAGTGATCCAAATTTATGCTCTTCTTCCACATCTCTGAAATCCAATTCCTGCGGTGGTTCCGCAGGACGAATGAACAATGGCACAGAGCTAGCCGAGCCGGATGTGATGCCTATTTGAATCGTTAGATTAGATAGAGAAAGGAACTTTAATTGGCTGCACTTACCTTTGCCAATCAATCGACTGACACTGCCAATTATGGTGGGCAAGAAGAGAGCAAAAAGCAGACTCTTCAGCACCTGCAATCCCATATAGATGGGCCACATAATCTTCTTGAGACCTGCAAATAGCATCCAGCCATTATTAAATGCCTTTAGCTTATCTCGCGAACTTACCCGAAAAGAACAAGAGTCTTCCACTTTGGAGGGCACGTGGAATATTCACCTCCACCTTTGCCTCCTCCCAGTTACCCGCGCTACGTTCACTACGTTGCACAGAATGCGGTGCGGAATGATTCTGCTGAAGGGCCAATACCAGTCCTGGCATTGGCTCGTACTTGCCTTGGCTAAAGAATTGCTCCACATATTCCATTAGCAGCTCCTCGAGACCCTTCAATTCGGCTTGCAATGTTGTCGAATTGTTGTTTTCTTGCTGCAATTTCTCGACCAACTGCTGCTCCGGGGCCCCCTCTGTCACTTTTCTGGCCTCCGGGGTCTCTCCCATTGCTGGCTTGTAGTCTTTTCGCTTCATTGCCACTGCCAGACGAAGGTCGCTTTCACTTTCCACCGGCTGAAAGACACGATATTGTCCAGATTTTGTGAATACATTTCGCGAAATGAATTCTGGACTTATGTCGATGGGCAGAATTGGTTGGAAAGTGTTGTCATCGTTACGCGGCTGTCCGCCCATCGTAGTCAGGGGCTGGCTATAGGGTGTGTCTCCACTGACAGATGTGACCAACCAGATTTGGCCCAGAAGGACCAGCCCCACCAATTGCCAGCTGCATTTTCTTCGCCTTCGGTGTGTGTTTGCTTTTAATTTCATCTCTCGTCCTGCGGTTCCGTTTGCTCTGCTTAACATTGTCATTGACAACCTTTTAGCCAAGTGGAGGTAATTCGGTTATTTTCCGCTGCAATTGCAATCCCACCGCCCCCTCCACAGAGTCTGATGCCACGCGAAAAAAAAAGATAAAATTATTTTCCATTAATTTCGTTACAGTTAATTCCTGGAATTACAATTGAAGGGGGCGAAATTATCCTTCCCTGCGTATAAACAACTTTATGGCACGTGACTGGCAAACCAAAACCCAGTTTTACAATGTGGTAGGGAAATCTGATTACGTGCGACCTTGGCGGTTTTAACATCCTCATCATTGGCCAAACAAGAAATCCATGTGAGATGAGATGTTCTTGTTGTCTGAACATTTGTGTTGTTGCCCAATTTGATGCCTATCTCAACGTTCAGCTCGTGCCTACCTCTAAAGTATGTACTTTAAGTAGTACCTTCGGCATACATTGCACGTAGCAGACTTTTTATTTGTCTTTGTCGCTGCCACAGCGGTTTTTGACACGCCATTTCAGCCACATCCCAGCCGGGGACAGAAACAAAGACACAAACACAGAGAGACCGAGACCGAGTTAGAGCCACGGATGACTCCACTTTGCGGGGTGGGGGGATGTGAAAAAAAGTGAAAATGTACACACACAGTTTTGTTTGTATTTACACGCCAAGTATTTGCGGTGTGTGGAGCGTTGGCGTTTAGAGCCTCCCCAGTTTCATGTTGCATTTTCACTTTCGTTTCGATGCTTTTGCAAATACCTCAGCAAAACTATTACAGAACCGAGTTGGTTGGCATTAAATCAAATTTACAAAAAAATAAAAACCAAAACGAAGCTCAACAATTGCAATAACAATGCAAAAAACACGAGCTACATTTATTTATATTTGTTCTGCCTGACAGATTCAGTTGATTCTTATTTCATTGTAAATTCTCGTATTTACCTAAATGGTAGAACAAAAACATTTTCACGAAACTAAGGGCATTCGGTTTTTTTTTTGCTGCTGTCAACAAAATAACAAAAACTCAATATAAAAATTTAATTAACTCGAAAGTCCTGCAGAAAAATTTAATTATTCTCATTGTGAATCATTTTTATGGTTTCTAAATCCATCAGAAAAAATTTCCACAAAAGAAAATGAGATTTTTATACCATCCTTTAGGAGGTCGGTCATTATGTCAGCTTCGGGTTCTGTTATTTTGTTTAATTGATATTAACCACATGTGAGCGTTTGATGAAAAATCAATTATTGATTGACTCGCCCATTAAATGCAACAAATTGCAATCAGTCACTGACCACAACAAGTTAATCGAGTTTTAATAGACAAATTTAATGCATTCACATAAAGCATGATAATTAATTAGCTCTTAAATTCTCAGACTCAAAATTGACATTTTGTCATAATGTCACAGCTTCTGTTGATGTAAATTTCCCACAAATTTAATTAAATTTTCATTGTTTAGCCGGATTTTGGGCTAAACTATTTGTACTGTGACTCAAAACCAAACCAAAAGGTTTGTTTATAAAGAAAATCTGTAATATAAGAGCAGTTCCTTTTAATTTTAATGATTTGTACAGAAATTATAGATATTTTGGGTATTGTCAAAGAGATTTAATGAGAGATTAACTATTATCTTTATAATAATATTAAGCAAAATCGAAAATGAGGTGATGATAAATTTGTTGAGGTAACATGAATTTTTGTATTTATTTTCTTGTAATTTTTGTAGCCAATTTATACAGTGTCTCAAAACCAAAAGGTTTGTTTATAAAGAAAAATCTGTAATATTATTGCAGTTCCTTTTAATTTTAATGATTCTTATTGCGAAAGAAATTTAATGAGAGATTAACTATTATATTTTTAATAATATATTAAGCAAAATCGACAAAAAATGCAAAAATATTTGTGCATTTATATTTTTTAAATTTTTGTAGCCAATTAGAAATGCTTTTAGGCTAAATTTTTTCAAATATATATTGCTCAAATATTTTTCCAAGATTTTTTTAAAATGAGTTTCCGTAAGAAATTTTCAATTTCGAGTTTTAGCACTTTAATCTCAATAAGTTGAGTCACTGTAAATGTTTGCAGTTGCAGTCCATGCATTGGGTTTCCATTTTCAAGGCAACTTTTGTTAATTAGAAACAATTATTAATTATCCAAACGATATGTGCTCGTTTAATGAGGTAGCTAAGGGTCATTTTACCTATGCTGAAGTGAAACTCAATCGCACACTGAAAATGTACGACTGCATGTGGGCAGGGGGAAGGGAAAAGCCAAAGGGTATGCAGTAGCAGTTCATCTATTATTTCATTCATTTCCAAATGGTTTGACTAATGAGCACGTTAAAGAGCTTAAACAAGGGATAAGTAAAATTTACCTTAAATTTGTAGCCATTTATGCTTGCTCTTAGTTTTTCTGTATTTTCTCCTCAGTTAATTATTCAAAGACTGCACGTTTTTGGGTCATGGTCGAGCTGGCATGCAAATTACTTTTACAATTACAATTAGAACTAAGAATTTGCTCAGTTTAGTGACCATGTACTACTAACTAACTATCATGCTGAGACCATCTTCCGTTTCCTTCTCTGCTGCTCCTCAAACCGAAAACTTTTCCTACTGGCACAAGGTAGATAGATTTTTATTAAGATTTTAATTTCGTGCTTCGCCTTCGTTCATGCTCTAATATTTTGCCTTCTTCTATCTAACTACCTACTAGATATACATACATATATTCATTGTGGAAGTCGCGAAAACTTTCAGAATCACCGGCAGCATTTAATCAGTTTTATGTCTAACACTGTCTGCTTGGGTGTACTTTGATTTGAGTCCTCCCTCTCTCTCTCTCTCTCTCTCTCTGGCAGCTAGAACGAAGTTTCTCAATTAAGTCAACCAAACTTTTCAAACTTTTGACAGCTGCCGCTCATCTGCTCTAATACAAATTGATGGAAGTGGGCCACAAGTCGCGATGTCACACACACACACACACACTCAGGCAAACATATGAATCCCATTAGCTTTATATGAATATATATACTATGTGTTATAAATTTGAGAAGTACAAAGGCCAATAAGCTGACTGTCATCATTTGCGACACGCTCGTTGTCGCTCGTTGTCGACTGTAAAGTACTAAACTTAGACCATGGCAATGGCAACCAGTTTTTGAGTTTTGAAGCAATAGCAAGTTGACAAAAGTGTTGGCCACTAACGGTCAACATTGGCCATAAACAACATCTTGTTGGCTGCATCATAACTGTGACATAACTGTTAATGCCACAACAACAACAACAACTTGGCTTAGAACTAGTTAACTAACCGCAACTTTTGACCAAATGCATTGTAGGTCATCACAAATGTTTAACCAGAAACTATACCACACAAAAGGGCAAAAACCAATTTACATATTGATGAGTTGAATTTGTTCAGTAATCTTTTAAAACTTTTTATGCATTTCACAGTTGAAAACCTTAATATTTTAAGTAAATATATTCCATTTCTTTAGTTACTTATTTTAATAATTTAGGTCACTTCACACTGTTTGTTCTTGGTGTGGTTAAAGTGAGGAAACTTAGAACAGTATTTCTTTTAGATAAATTATCTAGAGGAACATTTATGGGGGGTGGGAAACTGAACACTATAATGCTGTATTTGTAATACTTAGAAAAAATATTTGGTCCAAATGTATTTATGTAAAATGTAATTTTTTACATTAAAATTCATACGATTTTTGCGTTTTAAAAATTGAATGTAGCAAACACACGTAAATTGACAGGTACTGGAAACCTTTTGGGGGGAACTCTCCCCTTGTTCCCCCCATCTCCACCTTATACATTATAAAGCCTATAAGTCTAGAGTGTCAGACAGCAATAACTACTAGAAATAATTTCCACACCCAGCAAAGAAAACCCAACAAGCATATTAATTTTTTTTTAATGACTATTAATGCAAATAGGTTGATAGTTCACAACTATATCCTAAATTAAAATAAATAAAATGCAAATAATTATTATAGTTTAAAAAGAAATTTGCAACTAAAGGTGTTTCATCCATTTTCCTTTACCATCTACTATATACATATATCAAACAATGTTCAAAGTAAATTCTATGTAAATATAATATCTCAGCTGCACAGACATAAAATAAGTGTAAACTCTGTAGAAAACAAAAATAAGCTAGCTTTAAGCTAAATGTAATTCAGTTGAATTGAAAACAAATTTGTAACTTAAATTTTAAGATGTCAATAAAGCCTAATTTAAATTTTAAGATGTAAATAAAACCTCAATACCTCCTGTAAGTATATATATATAAATAATAATAAAAAAGAAACTACATAAATTATTAGTAGAAATTTGTAGTTATCGCACATCCATAGAATAAACATATAAATAAATAAATAAAATAAGAAAACGTTTAAAGATTTTTCCTTTTATAAATTTTAAACAAATATGAAGACGAAATAGGTCGATAAAATTATGAAATTATTCCTGTATATTATTTTATATATATAAAACCGACAAGTCTAGTCTAAGTTAGTTAGAAATTTGAAAACGAAATAGGTCGATAAAGTTGTCAAATTATTTTTGTATAATTATTTTATGTATATAAAACCGACAAGTCTAGTCTAAGTTAGTTAGAAGTTATCTTTATTAAACAAATAAATAAAAATTCTCTAAAGCTTTAAATGCAGTATCGGTGTTTAATTATTCTTTTTTGTTGTATTTTTTTGGGGGACTCTCTGGAATTTAATTTGAGTTTCCATTTCCATTTCACATTGAAGGCGAGAGATATATGTATTTTTTTAATGGAATTTCACTCGTTGCGTCAAGTGTTATTTTCGCCAATTAGTTACCAATTCGGGTAAAATGTGTGCGGTTATTAGGCGATGATTGCTTTTGTTTTGTTTTTTCTATTTCTACGGGGCGTAGTCGTTAGCCACTTAAATTGAGTGATTTATATGCGTGTTGTTGAACCTTTTTTTCTATGTTTTTTCTGTACAACCAAAAATAGTTTTATGCAACATTCCCTACTGGCATACCTAGGTAAAGTCTATCTATATACCTATATATATGTATTTGCAGCTATTATTCACTTTTCGCTTTTGTTTTTAGAAAGTCAAATCAACATCGTGTGCAGGCATTTAAACCATTAAATTTATGCTGTAAACACAAATTAAATTGTTTGAAGCTCACAAATTATGCAATCGCTTTAGGTTTTAGGAAGATGAGAGACAGTTTTCTTCAATTACATTTACAAGAGTAAATTCAATTCGCAGCCTCAAGAGAGAATAAAAACATTTTAGACATGACACTGGGGGAAGGATCCCCAACTCATGCGAGTGAGTGCATTCATTCAAAATGGCAAAATGCTGACTAGTATGAAAGTTGCTTCTTGTTGAAGATTTTGCAGACACTTATGCTTGGATAAAATGAAAGTGCGAGTGGGCAAAACGCAAATGAGTTGGGTACTCGTATATTTCACAGAGCCATCATCTGCAACCACATTTCCATGGCTCAGTGGCAGCTGCTCCTCCTCCTCCTCCTCCTGCCCGCCGTGTCTTTTCCGTAACAGTTTCACAATTAATAGTCTGTAAAATTGAAAAGGGGACGACGACTAATTGGAGGTCTGTCGGATGCACTGCATTGCTTCTTGTATCATTTTCATAATTTTGCGGTTGATCGATGCCGACTTTCTTGTAGGCGCAGTTCATGACGCATGGTAACACACACTCTCACACACACACACACACACACAATGACACACACGACGACGATAAGCAGCACAAAAAAAGAAAGTATCATAAAAGAGTTTTTGGCGACGCTTCGATGCCAAGTGTGAAAGATGATGAGTTTTGGTCAGTTTCGGTTCTCTTATTCCATTCCATTGGGGTAGGCCAGCTGTTTATTTGTTAAGATGAAGAGGGGGGAGGGGTGAGGGGGGCGTGTCTTACATAATGCCCTGCATTTACTTATAGACAGTCTCCAAGGGGGCAGAGCTTTCTTAATAAGCTGGCTTTTCAATCGAAAGAGAGAGAGAGATGGAGAGGGAGGGGAAAATACCTTTGTGGCCCAAACCAAACCCATTTTAACGCGTCAGCGAGTGAAATGTTAACAATTGTTTGCTTTTGTTTTGGTCTTGTTGTTTTGCCATCTCGCATCTTAGAGAAACTAAAACAAAATAGCGCCATAAGTGATTTATGTTCGGTGCGAAATTGAATCACAAATTAATCCAAAATATGATAAATGAAACTCAAGAGTACAACTCAATTTACCTCTTTTTACGGAAAATAATAAACACGAATTCCTTGGGGAATTTTGCTAATTAGCTGGCGGAGGAGAACTTTTTTTTTCGATTTTTGCTTGGTCACTTTCTTTGGCTGACTTTCGTTTTGTTTCGTTTCGAAATTGGAATTGCAATCGGCTTCTTTTTTTTTTTTTTGGCTTGGTGAAAATGTTGCACTGGCCGAAACCCGTTCACTTCACTCCACTCTTCACTCCACTTCACTTGACTTGACTTCCTTTTGTCAATTGCTGCACTTTAGGCCAATTACAATGAAAACACACACTCTATAAAATTAACTGTAAATTCTTTTCGTATACATTTTTAATAACAACAAATTTCACAGTTTCGAATAAACAAAGTGGTGAGTAGCCGTCGCGACTTAAAACGTCTGTTGCGGAGCTCGCTAAGATTTCGACTGTCTGGCGAAAGCCAAACGGAATGGCGGGTGCGATCAACCAGTTTGGAGCTGTCTTAACGTAAGTCATTACGTTCTCATACGTTTCAGAAATCAAGAGAGACTTACAGAGAGCGCGAGGGAGATAAACACATGACATTGACAATTTCCTCTTGCAACAAATCCCTTTCCAACATACTTATAAAAACATGCTTGATCATGTTGAACAATAAATTTTATTGACCCATTGACTTGGGTCATTTAGTTAGTTGGTCATTCGAGTGGACTTTCAATTTTCTTTGCCAAACTTTGCCTCAGGCAGAAGAAGGTTGCATTGGAAATGCCATAATAATGGCTTTTTTTCGATCATTAACTGAAATATTGCAGAAATCTTTAATAATTTGCATTTATCTTTAATCGCTTTTCAACATTTATGCCATATGCAATCTCCATTTATCCATGCTGCACATGCTGCAACTGATTTCAAAGTAAATCCACTTTTGGCTCTTACAGAGTCACAATTTTCATATGCACACACAGATCCTGCTCTCGGTGGAACACGGGCGTAATCAGGATTTTAACTCATTAACGAGATAAAGGATGAAGCACAATTTATCTAACCATGTGTGCCATGGCCTTGTATCTCCTTTGACCTTTATGAATTATTCGCCATGGGTGGTGGAGGTCGTGGACTCCAGACTACACCCATGTACTGTCAATTGCATTGTCAGTTGTAGGATTATACAGAAGCTCCCTCACACTCTGTGTGTGTGTGTGTGTGTGTACTCAACACTCTAACACATTTTCCCTTTTTTTTCCTATAAATATTTAAAGACAAACGAAAGCAGAAAAGCGTAAGCAGCTTTTCACTTGAAGCACTGGTTTTCCTCTACATATCTGTGACGATTTTTGATTTTGATTTGATTTTGTTATTGCTGTGTGCCAACGGGTTTTTTGCTTTTCGGCCCAGGTTCATGCATGAGAAAGTAGTCGCTTAGAATTGGCCAACTAACCGGCACATTGTTATTAATTTCTGGTGACAAACGTTGCCATTGACTTGTGGCCAACGAGCAGAAACTGTGTGACTCCACCCTCCACCCTGCAATTGGCCCATGACCACAATAATTCAAAACCAAAATCTAGGCCTAATTTCAAACAAGTCGAAGTTGCAATACCCTAGTAAAATAAATTAAAAATTAAATTTAGTTCAATTAGTACTCTAATTTTGGTTTATGTTTAGTTTTAATAATTTATCTAACATTTTAAATAAATAAATAAAAAAACTGCCTTCATTTTGCATAATCATTTGAAGTATAATTTAAATTTTAAAGGTCATATCTTTATTTTATTCCTCTTTTTCAAAGTATTTAGTGAAATAAAAAAATTATAATAAAGCAGCTTATCGAATATTGAAAATTGGACCTCGATTATCCGGGCTCCTATTAACCGGATACCCCTTTTATTCGGCATAAAAATGAGTTTCTGATTAGCTCTTTTATTTTAAGCACATCAAACGAAACTTAAAAAAAAAAATTTTAAAGTTGAACAGATGAAACAAACAACATTGCATAATATTTTCTTATGGAATTCGATCAATAAACCTTTGTAAAACTAAGACACATTTATTTGTGGATTGATTTGTAATATTTTCCTCTCGATTTATCGTAAATAAATATACCCTTTCCGCAAGGGTATAAGCCAAACTCAAAAGCTCAACAGCCAAAACGAAATGAAAGCTAGTTTATGAGACCGCAAAATCAATAACCGCTCTTAATAATACCAAACAACAAGAACAACAACAATAAATGGCCATGTGCAATGGTCTTTATTTTTGCCCATTTTGTTAGAAATTTGGGACAAATTCTATGTGAAGCAAATGCCTAACAAAAGGCAAAAAGAGAGGCGATAGATGTACCTACATATATTGTATCTATTGTATTCGCCAATATTTGCCATATCTTGTGAAAGTGTTTACACACAAAAACCCATTTTGGCTTCTACTGAAACACAAACAGAGACACTCAAAGAAAGCAATTAATGAACTGAGTGAGTGAGTGAGTGACTGTCACTTTAAGTACTTTGACCGCAACTATGTAATACGTATTGATTAGATCAAATCTGAATATTGTGGTGGATTGTGGCTAAGCCATTGTGGCCATGCCTCAACGCTTCCGCCCCAGTCCGACAAACAGACACAGACACAGCCCGTAGGCTCTTCTTTGGATACCACAAAATTTTGGTTTTTTCTGAATACTGTCAATATTTGCGAACGAACCTTTTTTCTCATTTTTGCTTTGCATTTCTTATTTCAATCATTAATTTCACTTTTACTCATAAATATGCTAATAATGTGCTCACGCCTGACTCGCTTTGAATGGGCAGGGGCAAAGAGGGGCAGGGCAAAGAGATGCTAACAGATTTGTCGAATTTCATTTTCATAATGTTGTTATCGATTTTAGAATGGTTTTCTGTTTGCATTACGCAATTTTGTTTCAAAAAGAGGAAAGTTAAATAATGCCATCATAATTATTAGCGGCCAGAAGAGAAATGAACTAAACATCTAAAGAGAAGAGAAGACGCGCGACTTTCACAAGCGAGTGGCAAGTGCAGAAGAGCGTTACAATGGTCGAAAAAATAAACAAGAGACGGCCGAAACTTTTTTTTTTTGGCGACATCATCACGAATCATCACATCATAGAAATTTTTTAATTAATTTATTTTCTCACAGCTGTGGGAATCACATTTCACATTTTCCAGTGGTCACGTTCATGTTACACACACACACACCTACACACACACACCTCTTGATTGACCCTTCACACTGTGAGGTCCAAGTTGAAAGAGCAATCCAGATTAACGAGATGCGCAATTGCAATGTAATTATGAATTAATTGGTCAAATACCTTCTGGGAGGTCTCTCTCCCATCGGAAAGGTGTTATATTAGATGAGTGGAAACTGATGAGCTGACTGACATTGATTGATTGGACCAAGAAGAGGTTCTGCCTGCGGTCTTATCAATGAATGTGTTTGGCAAGCACTTTCAGAGACTTGCGACAACATTAGGGCCTTTGTATCGTGCTGACGTCACAGAACTTCCGCACATAATCGCCGTATGCTTACATTTACGCCAGTTTTTATAGGCCATAACATTTTATGTTGTGGCTGGTTGACATTCCAACGGGTTCACTCAGCCTTCTGGGCATTTGCACTCAACTCAACTGGCTAGGCCATAAAAGCCAAAAACCAACAAACTGGCAAAGGTTAAAGCCGCATGTGAGAATGTTTGCTAGAGCCAGGCTTACTTACAAGACTTAAACTAATTGGTTTATGACACTAATTTATCGATTTCACAATACTCACCCGAAAAAAAAATAAAAGTAAAATTAACTCAATTATGTTAAACATGAAGATGCTGGTTTTTATCCATCCATAGGATGAAATGGTATATTAAAGTCGCCAAAATGTATGTAACAGGGAGAAGGAAGCTTTTCCGACCCTATAAAGTATATATATTCTTGATCAGTATCAATAACCGAGTCGATTGAGACATGTCCGTCTGTCTGTTCGTCTGTCCGTCTGTAGGATCATCGAGATCTCGGAGACTATAAGAGCTGGAGCTTTTTTACTTACTTACTTAACTTTATTTTTTTTTTGTGTTTGATAAAATGGAACAGTTTTCATTTAAAGTTTTATTTTTTTTTTCTGGGTGGCCAAAAATGCTATTCGTTTCTATTAGTGGATATTTATATTTCAAGTTACACATTCAGAATTACATTTATTTGATTTTGAAATAGTTTTATTATATACATGGGAGAGGAAACTGTTCTTCTTAGACTATTGAGATTTGTATGCCCTGTATTTTGCACATCAATATGGGGGATTAAATATGTATATTTATTTACTTACGAGCTAAAATTAACATATGTAACTAAAACGAATGAAATTTGGTTTTAGTTAGAAAATTCGAGTGTAAATTCGAGCTTTTCAAGTACCGGAAATGTAATTGGGGGGCTCTTTCAATTAAATTCCAATATTGCAAAGAAAAACCACAATCAAAATAATATTTAGACTTTGTCTGTGTACTTAGTTACTTACTAACTAACTTACTTAATTACTTACTAGCATATTTTGTGTATTTATATTTATATTGGAGCAACTTTGATATATGTATGTATATATATTTAATTTAGACATCTAATCAAGACCTTTCCCTTTACCTCTTAACATTAACTCAGCTTGGCTTCAAATCACTCGAAAATATATATATTTGTTTGCTTAATTTAAATTCTATGTCTGTCTGTCTGTCTTCTTAGAGTAGTTGGGATTTTGTGTTTGTGGCATCAGTAGTAGTGGGTGGACGACACTTGCTCCTTTATGGTGAGCTGTTGAACGCAATTGAAGGACATTTGCAAAAATGGGGAATTTAGTATTGTTCCAAACTGTAAAATGCGTAGGAAAAACACTCCAAGAGTCAACGAGAAACAAACGATTGCACAATAAAACAAAAATCTCGGGTTGCCCCGGCAACTGGGATAAGAGACAAATGCATGCAATGGAACTGCAATAACGGCAAAGATGCAATGCAGTCACCGAACCTTGATTTGCATGCAAATCTAATCAGCTTAAAGATAAAATGTTTCAATAAACAAACAAAGGAACCAAACCAAACCAAACCAAACGAAACGAAACGAAACGAAACTCTAAGAATGATACACAAAATGGCCCTGGGATGAGATGGAGAAGAAGTTTTTACCGTGGCATCAACTTGGATATTTCTGTGGGTATGATTAGATCCATGGCTATCTCGGTGGGCATGGGATTCTCGGTTAGAGCCACCGATTCCGTTACGGCATGATGTCCCGTCATGAAATCGGTGGTGGCCATGCTGATGCCATTGATTCTGCCATTCTCGCATTCACCATCGCCACCGCCGCAGCCGACGCAACAGCCGCAGTTGCCACAGGCTCCGGCGCTGCGTTTCGATTGGGCCGCAATCGCCTGGCCACTGTGATCCAACAGCTCGAGCTCCCCCTTGGACATGTCGGCGCCGTGCTTGCGCCTGCGACGTGCCGCCACCGCCTGCATGTTGCTGCCTGTCGTTGGACCGGTAAGATCATCATTAGTGGTTAAAGTGCACTGACATATTAGTTCTCGAAATTCTTTACGGAAGTTTTCGTTCAGCCATCCATAGAGCAGCGGATTCGAGCAGGCCGAGCTCATGCCAATCATGTGGCAAATTGCATATATAACAAGCATATTCTGTGTGACAGCTCCGCGTTGCATGTCCGCATACAGATTGAATATATTTAGGGGCATCCACGAGACGCCAAAGATGATGGCAATACTGATTAGCAGGCATTTGGTGCGCTTCATCCGCCTGCCCCGCTCCACACGCCGCTGGGCCGAGCTCTGCACGGTGACGACGGTGATGCGGCTCCTCAACTTATTGTAGATCCCGAAATACGCCATCGACACAATCAGAATGGGCACCAAATATTGCACGCACAGCGAAAAGATCGAGTAATAGAAACGGCCATTGTTGATGGGCCAATCCTCGATGCAGAATGTGATGCTCTCCTGCAGGCCAATCTGTTGCAGCAGCTTCGGTGTATCTGTGCTGATTAGCTTCTTGAATATAAACATGGGCGTGGCAAGCAGCAGGGCCAGCACCCAGATGCAAACCAAAATGGAGAAGGCTCCGACCACCTGCAGGCTGTCCCGTGTGGGATACACAATGACCTGCGAAAGAAAAGGAAAGTGGTCACAGACAAAAAGGGCGATTAACGGGGGAGAATAATTAAATGCACCATAACCTCACTTTGCGTCGGGGTCACCATTTACAAAAAACCACAACGCAAAGTGAATTAAGATAGTAAACCATGAAGAGATCGATGACAGGTTGCTAAAACACATCTTTTTAAAAAGAATATTGAACAAAGTAAACATTTACAATACTAAAAGTATATAAAACAACTTTGGACAACTTTGGTGTGATCTTTCCTATGGGAGCTATATGATATAGTAATCCTTTCTTGATCAAAGGACATTTGGATATATAATAAACTTATAAAAACTAAGTTTCATGATAATCCCATAACAAATAACGAAGTTATTGATCTAAAACTGTAATTTCGACCGATGGTTTCTATGGGAGCTATATGATATAGTAGTCCGATCTTGATCAAATGTGGAGCGGACGTTTGGATATATATGAAAATGGGGTGAAAGAGAACAAAGTGATTGATCTAAAACCCTATTTTCAACCTCTTATTGGATCTACATGATATAGTTGTCCGATCCGAATGAATTCGATATATATAATAAGTGTAGTATATTCAAGACTTCATGCACAATTTCAGCTTTGTAGCTTTAGCGGACCAGGAGGAGAAACTGTTGATCCAGACGGACAAACGAGGCACAGTGAAAATTAGTTCTAATTAAGCAGCGACTCAACTTTGACGTATTTGTGTGACTAACTAACTAGACAAGTAGCTACACTTATTGCCAAATATTTACTCAATCTATATTGATTTGCACCCTGCCATCCCATACCTTCTAATGGGCAATAACAATTTATTGCTCTACTCATAACTCTTTCAGTTTAATTGGCCCATTTACTAGAAAATATTTGCATACTAACCTGATATCTATCGAAGGCAATCGCCGTTATGGATATGGTCGATACGAATATACAAAGAGCCTGTAGCAGCCCAATCGTTCTGCAGAGTATTGAACATGACCCAAATGGCCAATACTTAAACACAATTTCCACAAGGGTCAGCGGCATGGTGACCACACATAAAAGTAAATCTGTAAAAAAAACAAAAACAGCCACCATAAGTGGCAAATGGCGTTGAAGAAAAACTTTTAATGACCTCACTTACCCGATGTAGCCAAATTGAGTATGAATAGATTCCGAGCTGTCCGCATAATGGGCTTTCGGACCACTGCGATGACAACCAAAATGTTGCCCACAGCTCCAAAGATGATGAGTACGATATACAGGCTGATTAGGATGTGAAACCATGGATTATCAATCGCTCGATTTCTCAAGAAGCGTTCAATTAGCACCGGATCCAAGGCGCTTGTATTGTAGGTGGCATTGTAACTGCTCGCATTTGCCATTGTGGAGTTCTCTACCATTTTGAGGCCGGTGGCATGTGTAGCTGTTGCCACATCCAAATCCAAATAGTCAAATGCATTTCGTTCGCTAAGCAATTGAAAACTGTCACTGCCGCTGCTGCTGCGTGAGAAATCGTTCAGTTTATCCTCTGAAATTGTATCCGAGAGAAACGGCACAGTTTCCGTTTGATTCACTGTCACAATCTGCGGGAAATGGAAAAATACACACAGTGGGCACACACACCCATTATGTTTAGGCCGAAACTAACCACACTCTAACCACGAAAATCAATCAAAATGACTTCGAGTTCTCCTCAGTTCACAATTGCGTGCAAGAGTTTATGATTTATGAGACTCGCCTGACGCACGCGCCAATTTCACCTGGTTAAGCAAAAGGTTTATGGTTTTTTGGCTTCCCCATTAATGTTTATAACCATCATATTCAGTTTTTTTTTTTTTGGTGCCAAGTACGAAGTTTTCCTGGTGTCTATGTTCATTTGACATGAATTGAAATTTTAGCGCCCCAAAAGAAAACTAAGAAAAGCAAGCAAAAAAAAAAGTATTCTTAAAGTAAACTCTGTAAAAAAAATGTATTAAAATTTTAGCGCCATAATTGACCCCAAACTAAGAAAAACAAAAGTAAAAGTATTCTTAAAGTAAAAAAAAAATTGAAGCAAGGACACAGGTTCAAAACAAATATGTTAATCGGATATTGCATTCTCTCTTTTGTTCAATTATTCAATTATAAAAGTATTCTTAACGTAAACTCTGTAAAAAAATGAATTAAAATTTTAGCGCCATAATTGACCCCAAAAGAAAACTAAGAAAAACAAAAGTAAAAGTATTCTTAAAGTAAAAAAAAAATTGAAGCAAGGACACTGGTTCAAAACAAATATGTTAATCGGATATTGCATTCTCTCTTTTGTTCAATTATTCACTTCTCTTTTTTGTCTTTGTGGAATTTGTGGAATGGAATGATTTATTTTGTTTTTTTTGTAATTTTCTTACAGTTAATTGGATATTATAAAGACTTCAGGGCGCCCTTAATTATGCAACATATTTTCATTGTCAGATTCATGCATATTATTAAGTCACAATAATAATAAATATGTCTTCGATGTTGCCAGGCGGAGAAAAGTTAATTTCGATATTAAAGTGAGATACTTTAAACGCACAAACAGACGGACAGACAGAATGAGATACATTTTTGCTGCTGATTCTGGTTATAAATGACGACATTTGCCAAAAATAATTGCGTAATTTTATGCACCAGAATGGGTGCGCACTTGTCAGTGTCAATAAAAGCAAATGGCACGTTTGCTGCTAGCATTTCTTCCTTCACAGCGTGTATCTCTCGGCTGCAGACCGCCTGAAAGTATACATTAAAATTGGCAGCTGCGATAAATGAGTCGCTAATAAATCTTGCCAATTCAATCGTCATGAAAATCAGCTCGCCCATGGGAAATTAAGACAAAAGCTCCGAAATTTATTAAAGCCCAAATGCAGACGAGATAGTTTAAGCCCGAAAACTTCAATGGAAAAACCAATTTGAGGTTGGTCAAACAAGATTAATTGACAAATATTTACACTTTTCCAGCTTGGAAAGTTTGTTCTTCTTGAAATTGAAAAGAGATTCACCACACACACACACACGTCCCGGACACAACTTAAAAAGTCTTTGGCATTAATAAGTAATAAAAGAAAAATAAAATTCCCTTAAAAACTTTCTCTCAAAAGGGTCCCATAGAGAGAGAGAGAGAGTTTTCATGTTCATCAATTTGTGGCAAGGTGTAAATTGAATTTTCATGTCACTCCGGCAAGGCCATAGAAAATATGTTCAGAATGCTCTCAGCGGTTAGTTCGACAAAACTTGATGACAAAAAAAATTATGTAAAGCATCCTTCCAAGTCCTTGACAGTTGTCACAAATTTGAATAATTTTTGAGAAATGCCAGCAGCAGCAGCAAAAGGAAAACGAAACAGTCATCTCCATTTTACTTATATTTCCACTTCATCAGTTCACAAAAAGAGACGGACAAAAATGATGTCTTTAAAAGGGCAAAAAAAAATCAGAAATTGAGACAATTCTAACCAACTGGTAACCAAAAAAAAAAAAGAAGCAAAGTGGCAAACACCAATTTCCTGACGGTAGTCTGACTCAGCTATTTTTATTGTGATTTATATCAGCTAGCTGATCTATATGGGCGGGGCTATTTGGTGGGCGGATGTTGATGTTTGGCCATCGTGTTTTTTCTATTTTAAGATGAATTTTATTGCCCTTATTGTGCAATTTGTTGGCAGCAAATAAATGTATCAATTTTTATTGACGAACCTTTCTTTGTTCTGAAAGTGTGTGTGTGTGTGCCGAGACCTTGATTTTGCGGCAAGGCTATTTACTTTATTAATTGCTCTCGAAATGTGGTGCAGGCTTCGAGATAATCTTGAAAACATTTTAATCAAACTTTTGAAGCATTATTACTTCCAGGAAATAAGGATTTCAAAAATTGTATCTTACTGGAATTTGACTCGGACTATTTATATCCAAAAAAAAAAAAAAAAAGGGTTTACAGGTTGGTTCTTGTATTTTATCGTTTTGTTCTTTGCCAAAGATTTTCATTTTATAAAAGGGTTATTTATGGCACGTGGTGGCACTTGTTATTCCATTCTCTGCCCTCCTAGTTTGTTATAAATGTCATGGGGTCCCCCCCGCCCCTCCCTCACCCCATCCTAACTGCCATATGGTTAAGTCAGATAGATTGCCTTTTTCAGGAATTGTATACAGAAAAAGAAGCTCCAAACTGCCAAAAAAACGAAAATACAAAAGAAAACCAAAACTTTTTCGTTTAAGGAAAAAAAAAAAGAAAGTAATTTCGTTTCCATTTGACATCTGCTGTGTTTGTAATGGCTTCTTGAGTTGACGAGATGCTTTAAGTATTTATATTGCAATTACACTCACCATGCTGCGGGGCACGTATCGCCTTTCGACTACGATGTGAATGTGGATGTTTTTGGGATGAATGTATATTTTGCTCTCAACTTGTTTGTCTGCAAGTGACACCAGTTACTAAGTAGTTGCTCCTTTTTTTTTTACAGTATTTTTAGCTGCACTTGGTCATTTGGTATGCAATTTGAATTGGTTTTCTCTGTTGCTGACATGATCTGTAAATGGTTTCATTTAATTTTCAATGCAATCATCTACCCTACCATAATCCCCGAGGACATATTAATTTTCCACTCAAATCAACTTAATTAAAATATTTCACTTTATATATATAAATTCATATGGACTTTGTCAGGACAAAGTTTATGCGCTCGCGGCTAAAAATTTAAGAATAATACGCTTAAAGAGTTGGGCAAAGCAAACCAAAACTTATGCACAAAATTAAACCATGGAAAACTTTTAGTTCGCAAAATTTTCGACTGGAGTTGATGTGGAATGAACTGCATATTTTTGTCTTTTGGTAAGCACACAACTTTGCATCTAAAATAGCAAAATTTACATCTTTAGATAGTCAAGAAATAAACAGACTAAAATAAACAGAAATTCAAGTCAGATTTACTTTTAAATTTTTGATGGAATAAACTGAATTGATTCTTGATTGATTTTGATTCACCATAACTAGTTAGAACTTTGGTTAGATCTGCCTTGATTAACATTAAGAATTCCATTTAGGCAAAAATCAATTATATATAATTATTTTCCATCCATTCAGGTGGTCATTAAGTTAATTGCTTTCAGAGTTCTGAAATAAAATGCAATAGAAAATTGATTCGTGTCCAAATATTTCACAGAATTGCTTTCCTTTTTTTTCGCCCTCTCTTCTCTCTTTCTCACTCTCTTTCTAGTTTGCCCTTTTCAATCATTTTCTTTGATGTGCATTTAAAACACATTTTCCGATTCAACTCAATGAACCGAACTGAACTGAATTGAACTCAACTACTTCTTCCTGCGTAGATGTTTTTTCCGCCATCATTATTTGTTGGGTATATTTAGTTACATTAATCCATAATCTATTGTTTTCGCCCCTGAGGGTCACGTCACATTGCATTACATGAGAAGAGCAGAAGAAGTAGTTTTCTAGTTGTTCGCTTCTCCCTGGATATTGTTACGATTATGGGTTTGAGAACTTTTCCTTTTCGATTATCTGGCGTACAAATAATCATAATATGGAACAGACGCAGCGTCCGGCAGATTATTGGTTGAGTATCCGCGGCCCAGTTTTGGGGCGAGATAAAAACATTTACCGACCGATGCCGCTCGCGGTTTCTCAGTAATTTTCACGCCTTTTGCATTTTAATGGCGGCACATCACTTGCCAAAAACAACAATAAACACACACATACACACAGACACACACACATACGTTTTGCACACTTTGATGGGGGCATACCTTTGGTTTTTTATCGAGATTTCCTCATTAGTTTTGCTCGCTTGGATTTTAATTTTTGATTTTTGAATAATTTTTTAGTTTTTTTTTTGTTTTGCTTCAATATTGTTATTATTCACAGAATTTTTTGTTTTTTTTATAAGTTTGCCAATGTTTAATTTAAGTTTTTGTTGTTGATCTCCGATAACCACGCGCGTACACAGTCAGCGACCATCTGTTGGCTTTTGGTGTGGAAGCCCTTGCTTATATAGCCTTATGCCCTACCACCCAATGAGGAGGAGGACACTCGCCAGCGATAGTCGATGGAGCGAAGGTTGCGTATACGCCGCATCAGCCACAAGTTGAAACTGAACGAGCCGCGCACCGACAACTGGCAAAAGGCGAATGCTTTCAATACATATAATATTTTGGGCCCACCAGCTGGGCGGAGCTTTCTTATCAGTGAAGTTAGGGGTTGGAGCGGGCCGCCAAAAGCTTTGCACAGTGGGCTGAGAGCAACACAAAAATCCAACATCCAACATCTTCTTATCGAAGTGGCTTCTTATCTGATGTTAATGAATGTTTATGACTCAACTTTAATCCCCATGAACAAACTTAAGAAGCAGAGAAAAATTAAACATTAATCATAAGTTAATGAAGCGAAAAAAGATGGGCAAAGCTTATAATAGCATCGAGTTATAATGAAAAATATTTAAAGATTTATTTAGATTAAATGAATTATGGTTTATTAAAGATCCTAGCATCATATATTGGCAGAAGTTTTCCCAAAATAAGACCTTTTAAATTGTCTACGAATGGAAAATCTCATTTTGATGTCGACCTTTTTGGAAGTAAATCAAACCTCATTGGTAACACAAAAATGTCAGTATAGAATTACATTTCAGTTGGGAATCATAATTAAATGAAGCGAAAAAGATGGGCAAAGCGTACAATACCATCGAATTACTTAAAGATTTATTTAGATTAAATGAATTGGTGTTCATTGAAGATCTATCATTCCTTTAGCATCATATATTGGCAGAATTTTTCTCAAAATGACACATTTCAAATTATCTTTGTACGAATGGAAAATCTGATTTTGATTTTGAACTTTTTAAAGGTAAATTAATCCAAAAAGGTTAGTATAGAATTGCAATGGTCATGCCATTATTTCCAGGCTAAAACTAGTTGGAAATCATAACTAAATGAAGCGAAAAAAGATGGGCAAAGCTTACAATACCATCGAATTATAATGGAAAATATTTAAAGATTTATTTAGATTAATGTTATTATGGTTCACTGAAGATCTAGCCGTCCTTTGGCATCATATATTGGCAGAAGTTTTTCCAAAACAACACATTTTAAATTGTCTTTGTAGGAATGGAAAATCTGATTTTGATTTTGACCTTTTTTACGGTAAATTAAACCTCATTGGTAGCGCAAAAAGGTAAGTATAGAATTGCAATGGCCATGACATAATTTCAAGACTAAAACTAGTTGGAAATCATAACTTAATGAAGCGAAAAAAGATGGGTAAACCATTACAACACCATCAAACTTGCTTAATACCAAGTTATAATCCATAACTTGGATAAAGATTTTAAAAATTTATTTAGATTAAATGAATTATTGATTATTGAAGATCTAGCAGTCCCTTAGCATCATATATTGGCAGAAGTTTTCCCACCATTTGCTGTACAATTTCACTTTCGTACATTGAATCCTGGAAACGTATAGCCTCGGGGGTTTCTTCATAGAAATTTAGAAAATCGGGTTCCTCCTTGCCCTGGTATATCATCAACGGTTGAAACAACGTTGAGATAATCACAGCTAGAAAGGTGAAATGAAAACCGATTAGAGATTAATTGAGAATCAGGAGAAATCTTTTAAATTTACCCATAAAACGACGTCGCTCGAATTGCAAATGATATTCATGCAAACTGGGAAATTTGCCATTGTAGTTGAATTTCAGCAAATTCTCTTTCAAGGCGTAATAATGATGTTGTATCAGCTCCGCTTGTCGGCTGAGGACATCCTCCTGCAGCGATGTGCTGAAGAAGTAATGCAAATCGACCAGCGGCGATGTCCAAGTACTAAATTGAAAGTCTATGGGCAGGCAGGAATAGGGTTTACCCTTATCATCGTACTGGAACATCACATTCGTTGTCCAGCAATCGCCATGGGCAAGGGTCTGGAAATCCTGCTCATCCACATCGAACGACCGTGCAGCATATTCCATTAGATTACCCAAAAGCAACTCCATTTTGTGATAGTAACGAGAGTTCAGCTTTGGCTGCGACTTCACGTACCGCAAGAGTCCCTTGTAGAGGGTGGAGAAGAGCTTCGTGTAGCCAGTGACACCGCGCGAAAAGAATCCCGTGGAGAAGTTCTTGTCCATGACTTCGGGATTACGTTGTTTCAGCACCGTTGACGCAGCATGAAACTTTGCCAACATGTCCAGAGTTAGTTTCGTGTGCTCCAGATCCAATTGCTTGATGCGATCCGCATTGGTGTACTTGAGGGGCGACAGATCCTCCAGCAGCATTATGACCAGCTCCCGATCCACGCAGACGGCATCTGCATGCAATTTCTCGGTGAGACCCACTTCCCGGAGCAACTCCGCCATCTTGGGCAGCACAAACTCATACATATCCATCTCACGTGTGTACACATTGTATTCGGCAAAGAGTTTCGCTTGTGGCGCATCGCTAGAGCATGCCTCCTTCAGGAGATAGGTCTTCTGCTGGAGATCACCGCTTCCATCGGTGTACTCCACATGGACACGTGTCATCACACCGACGTAATTCTCACCCTTTGCCGTGGCTACCTTCGACCAGAGCTTGAGAATCCGCAGTTTGTCATCCTTGTAGAAGGCTCTCAGCTTGGGCTCCAGATAGGACTTGGTCAACCAAGCGGGCAATGCTGTTTCCTGCATATCGAGTGTTCTTTAGATGCTGACTGATGATTGGGACACAACTGACTGCCGAATGTCTGACTAAAGGTTTATATTATGACGAAACCGAGAAGATCTTATCTCGCTAAACACACTGCTTTGCTGAGATAACCCAAACCCATACGTAACGTAACGCGATCTGAAGTGTGTCGCGAATTCTTAATTGCCACTTGTAAATCTATAGGCCACGTAGTTCTACTCTGCTCATCTGTATGCTGGCATTGCTCTTCTCGGGTGCTAAAAGCTATTTGTCGACATGACTGGCCAAATCGCATCATCATCATGACCATCATCCGTAACGTCACGAGGCAGAGGCGGGGTTCCTAACACTGCTTTGTCATTCTGCATGCACACCTTTTGAGCAATTCCTTTATTATTTCTTAATATCTGGGTTCATGCGCCGATCTTAGAAGCTGTGTAAAGATAAGTTCTAGAAATTCACAATTTCGTTCGGAGAGGCAATTGATCTTGCTTGGGTTTTCTTTTTCTTCGCATTGATTGTTACGCAAAATTATTGATTCCATCTCCCATAATTATTTAAACTGGGCTATAAAGGCTAGATCAATAGCAGAATCAATTCAGACATGTCGTTTTGTCTGTCCGTCTGTAGGAACATCGAGATCTCGAAGGAGGGGATTTTATCCCGAAACACTAAATTACATCAAATTTTATAAAAGCCTGTCCACGGAAATTTCAGATGCATCCCTGTTTCGTTTGAAAAGGAACATTTTTATAGATTTCTATACATTCTCCTAGATTTCTGTATATATTCCCATAGATTTCTATATATTCCTATTGATTTCTATAGATTTATATATAGTTCCATAGTTTTTTATACATTCCCATAGATTTCTATACATTTGCATAGATTTCTCTATATATTCCTATAGATTTGTATAGATTTGTATAGATTTGTATAAATTTCTATATTTCTATACATTCCTATAGATTTCTGTATATTCCTCTAGTTTTCTATACATTCGTATAAATTTCTATATATTCCTCTAGTTTTCTATATATTCGTATAAATTTCTATATATTCCTATAGACTTCTACAAATTTCCACATACTTTTTTAAATTCCTTTAGCTTTTTATATAGTTCCATAGATTTCTATCTATTTCTATATATTTATATATATTTATATATACTTATATATATTTATATATATTTCTATATATTTCTATATATTTCTATATATTTCTATATATTTCTATATATTCCTATAGATTTCTATATATTTTAATTGATTTCAGCTTACCTGTATGTCTAGAAGTAAGTTTCCAGCCGAATTCCAGAGGTCCGATCCCGCCGACACCCGCGCACCAACTGACCCACAGGCCCCACATAGCTCCTTTTTTATACCCGGGAGACATGGAAATTTGGCGCGATGTCATATAACCCTACCCTACCTATATTACCCCTATTTCAGTTAACCCCTATTAAAGTTAACCCCTATTTAATTTAACTCCTATTTAATTTAACCCCTATTTAATTTAACCCCTATTATTTTTTGAAATTTCAAATTTTTGTTAAAATTTCCGTTAAATTTTGAAATTTCCGTTAAAATTTGAAATTTCCGTTAAAATTTGAAATTTTCGTTAAAATTTGAAATTTTTGTACAAATTTAAAATTTCCGTTAAAATTTAAAATTTCCGTTAAAATTTAAAATTTCCGTTAAAATTTGAAAAATGTAAAATTTCAGTTAAATTCAAAATTTTTGTTGAACTTTGAATTTAACGGAAATCATTGACCTCGAGCCGACAATCAATAAAATTTGATGGAAATTCGAAGGTTTAACAGAAAATAAGTCGAAATCAATTTGAATAAATAAAAATATATTGAAATATATAGAAACATATGGGAATAGATAGAAATCTATGGGAATATATAAAAATCTTTAGAGATATATTTAAATCTTTGGGGATATATAGAAATCAATACAAGTCTATGGAAATGTATAGAAATCTATATAAATTCTACAATATTGCATGAGTTAGCTATAACTATCGTAGGGGAATAGAATTTAATATATGAATTTGGGTTTATAAATTTAAATTAGTTTTTCCATTTGCTTTTATATTTCTATTAAGATTTAGCTGATAAAAAATTAAGAGGAAATAAATGAAAAGTTTTTGAGCTTGAACGAAAAGAAGCATAGGTGGTTCTAAACGATTAAACGGCGGTGTAGTTAAGCAGATTGAACAGGAAGAAACCCACCAAAAAATAACTTTGACTCAAATTTAATGAAAAGATTGCTGTAGATATAGAAAATGTTAATCTGATATCTATGTAAAGACTCGTTTATAAAAGTTGCTTATATTAATTGGCAGTCAAATAAAATAAACCAATTTTATGTTAGGCATATAAACTATCAATTTGCGTTTGCCCAATCATAATATTTTAGCTGCGAAACCAGTCTGAGGCAGTCGGGGGCTTGAAAATTGTTAGAGATGGCGAATAAAACTTATGTAGGAGAAAGTTTACGATCAATTTGAAAAAAAAAAGCCAAGGCCATGAACATTTTACACTTGTCTTTAAATTTGCTGTACCTCTGAGGCTTGGATCCTACATCTTTTTCAGTACATTTGCCCGAGAACAGCTGTTGGAGCTATAAATTTAGCTGCTGTCAATGGGGGGATGGAGTTGGATGTCTTTTCGCCCTTATCACCGTTTTAGGGGGGTTGGCCATAAATGCATGCAAACAAGAATGAATATTTGTAGTTAGTTTTACTACACTATATAAGTATATGTATGTCTAAATCATATTTGCCTTATTAAATCATTTACATGTGTTGGCAAGAGATAGCAGCCAACGTTTAGCTGGAACTCTGCCAGCTTAAATGACATTACCAAACTGAAATAGATATGTATATATATACACATTCGATATAAACATATTGTTGCTGTACGTAGATCGCAATATAAACAATTTGAATTTTATTCTTTTGGTTGAGTTGTATAAACAAAAAGCATGCCACACTGATAAGGCGCTAGCAAACATTGGGGGCCAGTTGGGGTTTTGCTGTTGTTGTTGTTGTTATGCTATAAACAAATCTTTTAAAGAAAAGTATTCACTTGCATATATATATATATAATTTATTAGGCATACACAATTAAATTACTCTAACTAATTAAAGCAAAGCAACAACAACAACTGGTTACTAGGCACAAATATTCGATTCGATTCTCCTTTTTTTTCTATTGCACTCGTTTGCTTATGGTATCCAAATAATTATAGCCAGTATATGCCTTACTCGTGGCCCAATCCTTGCTGTAGCCATTCGCATTGATCTCATGTGGTCCCGAGCTGTATGGCGTATACGAATTGCTGCCCAAGAATTGTGAATAGTCCGAGGGATCCGAGTCATAGACATGCGAATGCGTTTGCACCAAATGTGGATGAATCTTGCAGAGTGTTTTGAATTTCAGATAATGGATAAGCCAACCCACACCGCCCACAAGTAGAGCATTCATGCCGAGAACTCCAAAGAGCAGCGAGACTAGAGTCATCTTCAGATGGGCAATCTTCATGAGTATAATCAGGGGCAGAATAATAAGCCACTTCTTCTTCTTGCGATGGCCGCGTGACTCTAAAAATGGAGAGACGAATTATAGGGGGTGAGGGGGGGGTCTCAATTACTTCAGCTTCGTTTTGGACTAACCCGACTCGTCCCAGACACGTGCCCCCGTATCAGCCGACAGGGCCAACTGGATACCATGATTGCGTCCAAAGGTCTCCATGGCTCGCTTAAGGAACTTATAGATGCGCGTCAGTTCGCTGTCTCCTGCCAGATAAATGCGTAAAGTGCGTAATTAGTTTCTTGTGAAAAATCGGTCATCATTTGTTTATTGTTTGCCCAATGTGAGCCGCTTTTCCAATGAAAAAAATTTTAATTAATTAACATGCGCGATAAACAACCGGAAGGGTTTATCAGCACAGCGGTCTTTGGGCTGTCTAAACAAATGAATTCTATGCTCATTGGAGAATGCATTGCCAACAACTTTCCCCACCTTCGAGGCTCTTGGCATCATTGAAGACAACAATATCATCGGCTGGCTCCCCCAGCTGCACCAGCCGAAGCAAACGATGCTTATCCTCATCCATCTGGCGTCCATACTCATTGGGAAAGTAACCCAGGCTGTTGGTGGCCAATTTCCAAATAAGTTTCGTTGTCTTATATTTGATGCAGGACACTAGATTTCGTGTATCAAAGCATTGCCTCTGATTCCTTGCTATATAGGCATCACTGTGTGCGACCAAACTGCGTCCCATAAATGCCGATTTAAGTGGCTTCACTGTCGTTTGCTCCTCTGCTGCCCTACTGTAGTGGAGTAGTAGGAGTAGCATCAAAGCTGCCACCAATATGCGACACATTAACATAGTTTTTGTTGCAACACACACACACAACACACGCACGCAAAATGAAAGAAAAGTGAAACACCGCGCGGCTGGCTGGGCGAAATACAAATGGCAACCAAATGGCAGTTGGCTACTCCTTTTATCACAAAGTGGCAAGCCGCAAACTGTAGCTGTAGCTGAAGCTGAAGCCGAAGCCAACTAACGAGCTGGCTTGTCCAGTCTTTTGCTGGATGCACTCTCATGCAACATGCACCGGAATTGCAATTCCTGCCACCTCACTTTCTGGGTCAGCAGAGAGTCGCTCGGTGGCGGTGGCAAAGAAAAATTGAATTGCATAGCGCAGCGTTTGTCTGGATTATGAAGCCAGGGGGCCAATCGACCAATAGACCGCGATGTGACTGAAAGCAAAAGCCACAAACGAAAGTGAATTCCCCAACCACCCCCCCACCCGTTGGTGATAATATATATCGCTGGATCTCTGATGCCTTTTGCCTGGCGCCAACTCATGAGATGAGATGAAGCTGGAGGCAGTGACTCTCTTGTGTAAATGATACCAATCAGAATAAGTGCGAAGGCATTTAAGTTAGCTTAATCTGTGGCTAGTGAGAGAGAGGGGGGGAGGAGGGGAAACCACACATTGTCTATACAATTTACATATTTCTCAACTTCGAGTTGAATTGTTGCGAATTATTGTCTTGCTCCTGTGTGTCTATCTGTGTGATCGTCTTAATTACAATGCCACAGACGTTGCACGCGAAAGTTGTTGTTGCTCCTTTTGCCTCTGTTGCATTATTGACCAGTGAAAGTAACAATTGGATCAACATTGTTTTTTTGCATTCTTGGCCATTGTCGATCGATGGCATTCATACATTTAATTGATTAGCTTTGATTAGCATTAGGTAATGGCATTTAACTTACGCCTACATAAGATCTCAAGTTCATTCTAATTTATTTAGTTTATGTGGAGCAACAAGTCTGTCTGTCTGTCTGTCTGTTGCAGGTGTCTTTGTTTTTTTGTAGAAAGTTTAATTTGCCCGGCGAAACATTATTTTTAATCAAACAAAAAAAAATACATTTTTTTCGACCACAAGAAACTCGGTTGAAAAGTCGGCTAACAATGTCTAATGATTGGCAGCTTGCATCCAAGTCGATTTTTGATGAACGCATATTAAATCACGAAGCGCACGCGAACGTGCCACCATTTAGAGCATTTTCACATGGACAATAGAAAGAGCAGATCGATGGAGATGGGGACTGGAGAGTGAGAAATTTATTCGGTAAGGTCGCGGGACCTAAGCAATAAAAAAAATGCAGAGATGACAAATTTCTTGGCCTGTTAGCAGCAGTCCAGCCGGATGGACAGTCTAATGACCAAATGGCTAACTACTCTTGGCCATCAGCGACAGTTGCACCATAAAACAACAAATTGTTATAGTCTCTCTCTAACGCGTGACAGTGAAATTTCCGTTCAGGTGCATCGCAGGTTAATCAACTGAGTTCAAGTTTACTTTCGTAAAATGGTAATGTTTTTAGCCAAAACAAAAAAATACAAATAAAAACCAGACAACAATTGATATCGGATGTGCATGTTGATAACACATAGAAGCCAACCAAAAAAAATAAAAAATCAATGTCTAAAACTTTCACCTAAAATGATTTCCGAAATTGCCCAAAATTGTCTGAAGGAGGCAAGAATATTCCAAGTCCATAATTTGGTTAAAGAGCGTGGAAATTGAAAATGAAAGAGCACATATGAATTCATTAATTTAGAGAATTGGCAAAGGAAGCATCAAATTGATTTAATATATATATTTTTTGCAATTTCACACAAGGAATGAACGATTGAGATTATTTTTAAAAATTTGTGTGGGAAGTTATGGAGGAAAGTTGTTACAAAAAGTAGATCGAAAATCTTCAAGGAGGAGAAAGTTAATTAAAATAAATCCTTTCATATATCCATGATATGTTTTACTTCTTTTGGCAAGAAGTAGCCAAATTTTGTATCATTTTGAAATCGTTTAGAGAATCACATTTCGTTTGAGATAATATTCCCCGTTTTAGAGCTGAAATCTCTGGCAGCTAGTGCTCTATGTAATAAAGTAGATTATAAATTTAAATTGTTTACTACTAGAGTAGTAGTATTTTGCAGTATTTTGTATGAAAAAGATCAATAATATCGATATTTCTGCGATATTTTGGCAGCTCTATTTACTACATAAATAAGACCGAAGATCCCACATGCGAAAAAAAGCTATAAAGTTACAATGCTAAATAGATAATAACAATCATTAAAAATTCAAAAAAATAACATACAAAATTAAAAATAATACAAACTAATAATCATAATTTTCGAAACGAAGCCATAATTAAAAATAAGTCAAAAATATCAACTCGTTTTCTCATGCTGATCAAGAAAATATATACTTTCTGGGGTCGGAAGCGATTTCTTCTCTGCGTTACAAAAATATGACCAATTTTATAATACCCTCTCCTCTACAAGGGTATAATTAAGCTTAGGCGTAAGCTGGTGATATGTATATATCTACAATATATATATACAGTAAAACCTCTCCTTGCGAACTCCTTCAATAAGCAAACACCTCTCAGAGACGAACAAATTTTGGGAGCAACATTTTTGTTAAATACTCCAATTAGCGATTAATTTGTCGGTCACAAGAGTGTTCGCTAATGGGAGTTTTTACTGTATATATAGATATACATATATCACCAGCCTAAGCCTAAGTCTAAACCCTAAGTATTTAGGGCTCTTAAAATTGGACACACTTTGAATGTGTGTTTCAATTTTTTCTTTCAAAAATAAATAAAAATTTTGGTTCACTTTCTTAAAAATAAATAAATAAAGATCTGTTTATCGATTCCGATCTTAATGAAGAATCATATATAATATATAAATTTAAATTCATTGTAGTTTGCAAATTTAAGAATCCTTTAAAGATGGTTATATATTCATGGAGAGAAAGGTAACATTACCTTTAAAGCTCACAGAACATTGGCTAGTGGGTTATATAATATAATATTTTCGATATCTTCTGTCTATAGTTTATATATTTAATTTAATTTCTTTAAGCTTTGGGCCTTGTAATTCTAGCTGGTTGGTCGCAATCTATAACTATACCCCAAAACTATAGTATAAATAAATAAATAAATTCTTAATAAATTCATTCAAATTTATGTGAATTAATAAATTCATTTAAATTTATGTAAATTTAAATTCAATTTCAGAGTGGCAGTTTCGCAACAAACCGTTTCCGTTTGTAAATGACCACTAGGTGGCGCTTTTTCATAGCGGTGAGTAGACCAACCCCACACAATTGCTTCTACTAGGCAACAGACGGCGCCACACGCCACTGGCGTCATCTAGAAGCCGTTTTCTGTCTACCACATTGAAATAGTTGTTGATTTCCACCGATTTCCTTAAAAGCTTTAATAATAAATAACTAAAATTAGTAACCACTTAACCCAAGACTCTCTTATTACTAGTGTTCCCCTTGCTTAGTAACTATGATTAAAGCGATTTAATTATAATACCACATTTTGACTACTTCTGGCGCGCAATAGACGCATAATTAGTGAATTCTTGTCCAGCCCATAAATGGAGGTTTGGCCACCTCTGTGGGACACCTGTTGCTCCTCTGCCATATAGTCATCGCTGTTGGGAGCTTTTGTTGTTGTCGCATCTTCGGTAGATGCTTCAGCAAGTGAAGCAAGAGTCGTGGCCTGCGTGGTGGTAGCTTCTGTGGAGGTGGAGCTGGAGCTGGAGCTGATTGTTGTCTCTGGGACAGGCGTAGTTGTGGTTGTAGTTGTAGTTGTACTTGTTGTTTTCCTCTTCGGGATGGGAGCCCTTCTTGTGGTTGTTGTTGTCGTCGTGGTGGAGGGAGCATAAAAATGGGATTCAATATTATCCAGATGAAGTAGTTGATTCAAATTTCTTGGCGCTGGCGTTGTCATCATTTCCGATCCTGCTGTGGTCAGTTCCATTTTGTTTATTGGATAATAATAGAATGGCTTCTCACTCTGTGGCTTGGTAAAACTTGCTGGTTTCTTATTGAACATGCTCTTAACATTGTCCAGAGTCTGCTGGATCAACCAATCATCACTTGAAGTCCACAATCTCGACTCCTCCGTTGACTGATCATACATCGAATTCTGATAACCCTCGAAACTGGATAAATCTATTTTACGTATCTTGCGATTATTAGCATCTGACAATTTCGAAGATTTTCGTAGTTTTCTACGTGGTAGGGCAATAATTTTGGGAGCCACTGTTGTCGTGGTGAGTTTTCTGCGACGGAACATTGGCCTCATGGTGCTAGTTATCACATTCTTGGCGTTATATAGCGCCCTTGGTATAAGCGATGTGGCACGAGTCGGTTTGGTGGGCAAGGTTTTGGAAATTTCATCACACTCTGAGTTCTTGGTGATCTTCCAAGCTAAGTAGGAATCAATCAAGAATTAAATTTCAGTTTAAACAAAAATTTCAAGAATTTAGAACTCACAACTATTGGGATCCTTGCAGCGAACTCGCTGTAAATAACACTTATTGATGATTGTGTAGTTAATGCCATTGCGATTGGCACAAATCGGACTATAGATATTCGGGCATGGAGCATCACAGTGACGGCACGAGCCTTCGTGCAAAATTGTCCAAGCTGCGGGGGGGGATAGAAGAGAATGAAGTGAAATAACTTTACAAAAAATAGTTCTCTTACCATTGCCCACCCTCTGACTGAACTCCATGAGGCCACAAACATTGGAAAATGTTCGACTCTCGCCATTGAAAGTGCCACAGACTGGTTCGTTACTGAAGACACAGGGTTTACCGCGGTTTTTGCCCCTCGATTTGATGCTGTTTTTCGACTGTGACGTCACAATGGGCTTACGTGCTGGCAATGAGTAACTTTTCACCATGGTCCCCGTATTGCTGATGAACTGCGTGTGAAATGTGGAGGGGGCAAAGATTTCTACTGCATCCTCGGGTATCTGAAAGTCTTCCACTTGATTGGGCTTCTTGTGGTGGCTCCTCTTCGTCCTGTCCGAGTCGTCTTTTGGCTTGGCCTTTGGCTTGTATTTGCGGTTATGCTTCATTTTGGTGCTATCCTCACCGCACAGTCCCTCCGAAACGATGCGCCAATCTGAGAAGAGATAAATAATTCTGATTATTAGCATATACTAGTTTATGGACTGACTTACTTCTTTGGGTTTTGATATTCTCCGCATTGACCAGACACTCATTGGAGAATGTTGATTTCACACCTGCATAAGTGGCGCATACCGGACGATAGATATTTGTGCAGGGCACTGGACGAGGTCGCTTCCGTTCACCCACCAGAACAGTGTGTTGGGCCACCTCACTGTTTTTAGTGGGGCAAACATCCCATCTGTAGACCATCCAATCCGATTTGCTCCTGCAAGACGTCCTTGCCATTTCACAACGATTCCTAAAGGTCCTGCGCTCCGCACTATTCACACTAACACCGCAAACTGGTCGATAGCCCTTGTCACACTCAAAATCACAGGCAGGTATACAATATTGCAGAGCCACATCATCTGCAAAAAAAAAAATACAAAGTGAGTTTTGAAATAGAAATCTTTCTAGCTTACTTTCTATACTTACAGAGTGGTCCACCAATTAGATTATCATTCTGAGCCTTCCTTAGATCACATTCACTTTTGAATAACAAATATTCACCGTTGCCCCGAGCACAGACCGGAGCATTGTCATTGGAACAAAACATAGTGCTCTGATCCAGGGCACTGGCAATCGTTAACAATAGAAATGAAATAATCGAGAAAACTTGTCTGTCCAACATTGTTAATTGCCCCTTAAGAATCACCGACTAACTAACTGCAACTTGAGATGCATCTTGCTCTTTTATACCAACCACGTCGAAGCACGCGCTTCATCGCATCATTGATAGAGCCAGATACCGACCGATTTAATCGGGCTCTCGAAATAAACGCGATAAACACGCTCCCCAACAACCAGTGCAAAACAAAGTGACAACTATGTAATATGGAATGCAGTCGATAAAGGTTCGATAATGGTTCGATATGAGTCTCTAAAAAATTTCTGCATTCTATCGGCCAGTTTCTCTCAATTAGATGCAAATCTTTTCAATTGTAGTTGCAATTTTGTTTTTTTTTTTTTTGACACTCGGACGGACAGTTGGACCGATTGTCGGTTTGAGGCGCTACGTGATAGTTTGTTGATTTGGCCAAAAAGCCATCGGAAAAAGATAAGCCAAACTTTTGCTTTTGCTTTTGCATTTGCATTGATTGTGTGCGGTTGTCGGTTGTAGAAAACTTTTGCATTATATAATCGCATGTCTTTTCCGCAGTTCACAAACCATGATAGCAACATTTCTAGCATTAATTTATGAAACATAGATATTTTTTGTGCGAGAGGCCAAACTGAATGAATTTATTTTCAATTTCATATTAATTTTAAGTTTGATAAGCAGTTCATTCAACTAAAAAATTCGAGAGCACAAAAAATTTCAAGTAATCTATGAAATTGACTAGATAAAAAATATAGTTTTATATATGTTAATTCTTGTAGTTGTTTATCTGAAGGCTTTCAGTTGTTCTTTTTTTTTATCAAGCTGAAAATTGATTCATAATTTATTGTCTATTGGATTTTTTGAAGTTAGTTATTCGACTGCAGTATTAGAACTCCTTGGGGAAAGATTTCCCTGATTTTCCTTGGCGTATACGCAACAAAATTTAGATTTAAGTAGATATTTTCTAAGATTTAAACATAAAAAATGTCATTGTGTTCCGTCTATTTCTGTTAATTTTATTATTATTATACAATTTGCTTATTATCCACTTTTGTTAGGGAATTTCAAAACAAAATACAAAATCAGATACCAAAAAGTTCTTTCAACTTTTGATCTTAGATTTAAACATCAAAAATAGTCATTGAATCCTGCCCGTTTCTGTTAATATTAATATAATTTTATAATAATAATACAATTGTTAGAAAAATTTAACAATTATTAGGAGAAATTGCCCAAATAAATTTCGAATCAAAATAAAAAATCAGAAAGCAAAAAGATCTTTACACTTTTGATTTAAGATTTAAGCATCAAAAAATGGCGTTAGATCCTGTCCATTTCTGTTAATATTAATAGATTATGATAATTATACAATTGTTAGGACAATTTGACAATTATTAGGAGAAATTGCCAATATAAATTTCGAAACAAAATAAAAAATCAGAAAGCAAAAAGTTAAATAACTTTTAATTTAAGATTTAAGCATAAAAGAATAGGATTTCTGTCCATTTCTGTTAATATTAATATAATATTATTATAATAATACAATTGTTGGGAAAATTTAACAATTGTTGGGACAAATTGCTAATATAAATTTCGAAACATTATAAAAAATCAGAAAACAAAAAGTTCTTTACACTTTTGGGTTAACTCTTTGTGCCTACAAAGTGAAAATCCGAGGTTCGAACTCCACTCGCAACGACCTAGTTTTTTTTTCCTTTTTCTTCTTTCCATTGTGATTTCGATTTTTTGAGGAAAACCCTTAATGAATTTAGTACGAAACTCCTTGACAGTTACCTTTTCCAAGTTTCTCGGGAATTCCCTAAGGAGTAGGTATCCTCTAGGACACATTAAGGATTCCTACAATATTATTACTATAGAGGATTTACTTTTAATTTGTAAATATTTGACATTTGTTGCCCCTATACTTCTGTCATTCTTCAAATCAACGTAAGAAATTAAAGTTATTTCACAATTTAAGTGACCTTATTCATTTTAATAATATTTCAAGTCGAAGTCTGCTGATGATAGAACTTGGTAGTTCTTGAAATACAGCTATGGTCACATAATTGGCACAAAAAAATTTATATTTTTAAGTGGAATTTTTTATTGAATAATAAAAAAAAGGGAACACATATTGGATATCATTTTCTAGCCCAAGGTTTGACTAATATATTTAAAAAAAAAAAAAATTTTAATTGAAAAACTGATAAAAACTCAAAAACTTAATAAGAAACTCAAAAATTGCCTGGACATATAATTGGCACAAAATCTTAAAGACATAGCTATACAGATAACCTGCTCACTTTTTGTTTGCTCCCAAATTGACCTAGAGCCCGCTTTAATAAACTATTATTGAAATTAAAGTTAAATAAAATAAATAAAAAAAAACTGCGAGAAGATCTTCTTCTGATTCAGCTAGCTTCTCCCACCTTAAGTTAAATAAAATAAAAAAAACTGCGGAAATATCTTCTTCTAATCCATATAAAGAATAAGAATATAAAGAAAATAAAGTAAGTAAGTCGCCGGGCCGACTTGGATATACCATGCATTAGGTGAAGAGATATATATTAAATTTCTTTTAAATGCTATCTCGCTCACTCTTATGTGGAAACGAGCTCTATAGCACCCCCCGACCAAATCGGTGATTTCCAGCATATGCTATCTCGCTCTTTTTCTGCCTTGCACCGCAATGAAAAACGTTTCTATGTATAACTCGGCCATTTTTATTCCGATTCTTGTGATATTTGGTGAAATGATAGATATACGTGACATGTATTAGTGTGCCAAATTTAATTTCGATACGATAAATATTTCGGATGAAAATCGAATTTTTCGAATTTCGGGGGCGGAAGGGGGCGTGGCAAAAATTTGAAACAAACCTGGTCTGCGTGCATACTGCACGCATCTAATGTCCAAATCCGATAAATCTATCTTTTATAGTTCCCGAGATATGGGGGCTCAAAATATTGTTTTTCGAATAGCGTGGGCGGAAGGGGGCGTGGCAAAAAAAAAAAATAAACTTGATCAGCGTACACTCCAAACGAGTCTACATGCCAAATTTGGTAGCTCTAGCTTGTATAGTTGCTGAGATCTAGGCACTCTATCGGACGGACGGACGGACGGACGGACGGACGGACGGACGGACAGACAGACGGACATGTCTCAATCGACTCGGCTATTGATACTGATCAAGAATATATATACTTTATAGGGTCGGAAAAGCTTCCTTCTCCCTGTTACATACATTTTGGCGACTTTAATATACCATTTCATTCTATGAATGCATGGTATAAAAACTGGAAGAATATCTTCTTCTGATCCAAACAAACGCAGCTCACTTCCCCCTCACAATTTGTTCTGTTCAAAATTATTCAATATACAGTTTTTGCAATAATAATATAGAGAAAAAATCAATTTGTTTACAGTTTCATTAACATTTTCTGAAATGATCTAAGCATAACAAAAAGTGTTCAGATTCATAACAGAGAATTTGAAATTAGCCTTGAATATTATTAGTTAATTACGGTTGCGCTTGGCCAATTTAATGGCCAAACTGTAACTGTATTCTAATGCCTGCCATGTTCTAATCTTAAACGCGACGTGTCGAAAGAAGTTCTTAGCAATTTTGTCTTGCCACAGTCAGAGTCACGCGCCGCTTAAGTGACAGTGGCAGATGCTCTCGATCTCTCGACAGCTATCTCTCAGTCAATTGGTAATTTGGCGAGAAGGCCTGAAAAAACACACTTCTTTTGCCCACTAATGACAAACGATTTGGGTGCAGAAATTACAAAATCTAATAACGCGCGGGAAAAGAAAGAAAGCCAATGGAAAAGGGGAAGTTGTTGCTGAATCTGAAAGAGAGTCATAGCTGAAATGGCTTAAAGAGAAAAGAGAGAGAGAGAGAGAGAGTGGGAGAGTAAGCCACGATCGGAGTGTCTTGCCTTTTGAGTCTCGAGACAGTCTAACGACAAGAGCTGAAGCATAAAGACATGCGACGACGGGTGCAACGGCCACCAGAGTTAGAGTCATTGAACGCTTGTGCATTAAACAAACAAAAGTAAATAAATAAATAAATAAATAATAAAAATTTAATTGATTAGAAGTCGTGAGTTTTTGTGTGTGTGATGATGGTGGTGCAAAAAGCAGCAACTCCCACCAAGGGGGCCAACAATTCGTGTTACATGGATCAATATCAGAAATACTCAACGCACTGCGAAACAGCGGACAGTGGCAATGGCAGTGACCTGGAGAGTAATGGCGGGCCGCCGCCGCCGCCGCTGCCGGTCAAACCAGCTTCCAGCCTGCTGATGACCGATGACAGCGAGGAGAGTGGACCCTCGTCCCTGGGCAGTGATACGGTGAATACCACGGAATATGTACGTCAGGCGGCATCCAAGCCGAGCGGTCAATTGACGCGACAGCGTCAGAAATCCATGCGAATGCTGGGAGCCCTCTTGCCGGACTCTCTGCTGCGGGATATCAGAGATCGGCGTGGTGCAACCGATTATATTGTGCAGTATACAAGTCCCGTTGAGGTGGTCAAGGATAAGCCGAAAGTGAGTTTTGCATTGGACACCACATCTCCGGTGTCCACACGTCGCCTGTCCCGTGAGTCGCTGAGCGAAGAGAAAATCGAGGAATTACGCGCCGCTGTACAGCGAGCCAATTTTGTACAAACCGCTGATGATGATGATGATGAGGCACCACAATCGCTGCCAACCACCACCACCAGTGGTGCCAGTGGAAACAACAACAACAACAACTACAAATACGCCGACGATCAATACTACAGCTTTCACATTAACGAGCACGAGAACTTCAACAGTTTCTCGAGCCATGGCAATGAGACGGACACGGATTTGGCGGCATCTAGTCTAATGAGAGAACAACAAGATGTCTTTGCCGGATACAGGGATGTCAGATGCAGCACCAGTTCGACACAATCCACCATACGTTCTGCGAAAGGCACAGTGCGCGGTGTCAAGAATCGTGTGCGCAATGGAATAGCCACATTCTTGCAGTTCCAGCAGCAGCCCAATGCCAAGGTAAGATTCCCACGATCCACCCCCCCATTACACACAGTAGCAAGTTGTTTGATTATGCAATCGGAGGGCCAATTGCATGGACTCTTTGAGCAAGAGAAAGTGCTGCGTATCTAATAAATGTCGATGTCTGCTTTTCAATAAGTATCTTTCACATTTTTGTATTTATGTCTCGCACTTGCCGCATTTAACTCGTAATCTAATGAACCGGTGATGGAGCGAAGTGTCGTGACAGTCTTGTGTGCCTCCACTACCAGCCGTTCGCTTTCAAGCGTCTATTTTTCTCTTTGTCTCTCGCTCAGTTTCTTCTTCAATTATAATGGAAACCGTTAAGTGGCTTATTTTGTCGTTGTCATTTGCTTTGAGCTTAGCTCACGTTTACATTTCGCTTAGATAGCGCCCCAGCTAATTTAGATATCGGTCGCTTTTTTCGCCTTTTCTTTCTCTAGCTTTATTTCGGTTTATTTCCCAAGAGATTAATAGTTTTTTTAGTTGTTCGCCATAGAAAGAAAGTCCACAAAGTGAAATACATCTTGTCATCAATTGCTTTTTTTTTTGAGGCGTGTTCTGGGAACTAATTTTATGCTGATTGCGAGTTAATTTCACCGACAAACCGCTAAAAATATGAGAGGTAAATGGTAAATATGAGGGATAAGTAGTTTTTTAGTTTAGGTGTGGTTGTTGTTCGCCATAGAAAGAAAGACCACAAAATGAAATACATCTTGTCATCATTTTTCTTTGAGACGTGTTCTGGGAACTAATTTTATGCTTATTGCGAGTTAATTTCACCGACAAACCACTAAAAATATGAGAGGTAAATGGTAAAAAAATATGAGGAATAAGTGGTTTTTTAGTTCAGTTTAAACGCTATAGAAAGCAAGTCCACAAAGTGAAATACATCTTGTCATCAATTGTTTTTCTTTGAGGCGTGTTCTGGGAACTAATTGCGAGTTAATTTCACCGACAAATCACTAAAAATTTGAGTGGTAAATGGTAAATATGAGGGATAAGTAGCTTTTTAGTTTAGGTGTTGTTGTTCGCCATAGAAAGAGAGTCCACAAAGTGAAATACATCTTGTCATCAAATGTTTTTCTTTGAGGCGTGTTCTGGGAACTAATTGGGAGTTAATTTCACCGACAAACCACTAAAATATGAGAGGTAAATGGTAAATATGAGAGATAAGTGGTTTTTTAGTTTAGGTGTTGTTGTTGTGGGCCATAGAAAGAAAGACCACAAAGTGAAATACATCTTGTCATCAATTGTTTTTCTTTGAGGCGTGTTCTGGGAACTAATTTTATGCTAATTGCGAGTTAATTTCACCGACAAACCACTAAAAAAAAAGAAATATGAGAGGTAAACGCCACAAAGACACTAATGAATAGCCACTAAACATTTGATTTGATATATTATTTATAATTTTCAGTTGTGAGAAAGTTTATCAGGTTTATCACAACTTGTCCCCTCCAATCGATGAATATACATATATCTGAAACGTTTTTCCGCCAGTTTCACCTGCGCCAGCTTTTCATCAGAGGTTTTCATCGTTTCGAGATTATTATTTTGTTTCTGCTCTGGCAATAGTCCATAAATATTAACATTTCTTTTCGTTTGTTGTTTTATGCTTTTTAACTTTTATTAGTCAGACGCGCTCATTTCACTTCCAAGATTAGAAAATTTCCCCTTATCTAGCGAATTTAATGCTCAGATTTTAGATCATTTTAATTGTTTTGTTTGTGGCTGCTGCCACTGCTGCTGCCACTGCTGCTGCTTTCTTGGCATTTCACTTTCGGTGCCATGGAGCAAAACCCAGATGAATTGATGGAATGTGTTTTGCCCGCCTTCCCAAATATAAACGACCCACAAAGCGAGATCAGCATAAATTAAGAAATGAATAGAAATGTTTTATGGCCTTATACATAGCGGTTCACATGTAAATTAGTTAGTCCGAGTTAGTCAGATGAGATGCGCGCCTCCCATCCCTGATGCTTAATTGTAGTTAAGTAAAATCGAAAGTGTTAATCTCAGTGATTGTGCAGCCCTTGGTCTCGGACGCTTTAAGCCATAATTAGAGCAAATTTTTGTGATGTCTGGCAAATTGGTCTGTCTCTCGAAATAGACCCATACAAAAAAATAAAACTCCAACTCACTTTGACTTCATTTTGTGTCACCTTCGAGAAGCAATTTTTGAAGTGATGATGAGCTGCTGCGGCGACGGCATTTGGCATTAGCCTCTATATCGATATTTTTCTGTTGCTCAACTCTCATCGATTGGCAATCACTCTACGCTGCTGGCCATACAAGTGACCTGCTTTCTCTTTTTCCCCCATTTAATGTGGCAGCTGCAGCAAGTTAGCTGAGGCAACCCCCAGCCACAAAGAGTTTTTGGCTAAAATCAGACAGGGATTTTTTTTTTTTTTTTGGTTGGCAATGCAAATGAATGCCTTGAGTTGACATTGAACACAGGGCAGGTTAACTTTAATCAGGTATTAGCTAAGCACAAGACTCGGAAAGGAAACTTTGCTGCTGCTGCTGCTGCTGCTGTTGTTGGTGGTTTTCTCCAATTGTTGGCAATCCAATTCGGAAAAACAACTTCGAACTGTTGAAAAGTTGACTTTCCATTTGACCGCAGCTTGTTTGTTGTTTGTTTGTTGGTTGCTTGGTTGCTTGCTTGCTTGTTTGTTGTCTGTTGAGATGAAATATTTTTCTCGCTTTTGTCTTTGACAATGTCCCGTTGCAGCTGCAATCTCAATCTATCTATCTCTCGCTCACTCTCTCGCTTTTTGTTTCCTTCTCTCTGTCTTTTGTGTGAGTTTTCCATTAATTTTCTTTCTTATTCTCGTCACACCGGTTCGAGGATAGTTCATTGATATGTTGATATGTTAAGGAGAGGTGGAGAGGTGCAGGGGGGGGGGGGCTCTGGTTCATTAGCCAAAGCAGACGCCACCAAAGTTGGCCAACTAACGGAAATGTTAATTGTCAAATGCCCCACCAACCGGTTCAGCCTTACAAAATAAGCCATCATAAATTGTTGCCACTTGCTAGAGGGGGGAGGGAGAGGGAGGGGAATCAGATATTCAGATAGAGAGACAAATGCATCGATAGCCATTATGTGTGTGTGTGTGTGTGTGTGTGTTCATGTTATGTCTGACGATTGCCTAGCAGTTTTCCTATTATTGCTTAATTGTATTGATTAATAGGATTTTGAGTGACATGCCGTCCGTCCGCTGCTTCGGACGGTTACGTGACTCCAAGCTAATGAACTCAAGTGCAGTTTGCAGTTACCGTTGCACAGAGGTTCCCTCGCAACTACACCTAAACCAAAATACACCCGAGACTGGGCCATGTTTTCTTCTTCTTATGACCATGACTAAAACTTGAAAATTTGAGCTCTGTGGCGAATTCCAGCTTGCCTTCTTTTTTTTTTTTCGTTGGTGACCTGCTTTTCCTCCACTAGAAACTAGAACTACTGCTTATCATTTCCTGCCAATTCCCTCTTCTCCCCTCCCTCATTCGCAGTGCTACAAAGAGAAAGATCTGGGCAAGGTTGTACTGTACACCACCAGCATGGGCATCATACGGGACACATATACAAAATGTGCCAATGTTAAGCAGATTCTGCGCACTCTCCTGGTCAAATTCGAGGAGCGGGATGTCTTCATGAGTGTCGAATATCAGGCGGAGATGCGTCAACGCATGCAATCCACACACATACGAGTGCCACAGCTTTATGTGGAGGGGCAGCATATCGGAGATGCCGACACGGTGGAACGACTGAACGAGTCCGGTGAGCTGCGTCAGCTGCTTAAGCCGTACAAATCGATTGCCAGCACATATACCTGCCAGACCTGCGGTGGCTATCGATTACTGCCGTGCCCCTCGTGCAAGGGATCCAAGAAATCTGTGCATCGGAATCATTTTACGGCCGAATTTGTGGCCCTCAAATGCATGAACTGCGACGAGGTGGGCCTCGTCAAGTGTCACAATTGCTAAAAGGACTGGACGGACAATCTCCATACATATTTAGTTAGTTTAAGCATTTATATACTGCATTTTATAACCTCTTTTCTTTTCAGTGTAAATTCTCGATAATTGTAAGCCCAGTGTAACTCAGTCAGTAATCGAAATATGTGAGCAATCAAATGTAATTAATAATGATTAGGAAATAAATAATATACAATCGAAACTAAAATCTTATTGAAAGTACTTAATCCAAATTTAAATAGGCTGTAAAGTTTCCTTTATTACAGATAAAATTGCAGATCAAATGGGAGATTATGTTCGATAAGTTGCAAATATTTTACATAACATAAAGATGGTAAAATTATTTTTTATGTTCGGTAAGTTGCATTATTTTATACAGCATAAAGATGGTAAAATTGTTTTTAATACTATAATAAACAAGTCATGATTTTTTCAGCATTCTCTAGAGTTTGAAAGCTAAAGAATTGAAATTTTGAAGCCACCGTAGTAAGACTAAAAGATTTCAATTGCTTAGAAATTCTAAGCAATATTTCTGGACAAAATAATGTTTTAAGTCTTTGTCCCACTTACTTTTTTCGCACACCTTAAATCAATTGACTTTGACAATCTGCCAAAAATTAAAGGCGCACCGCAAAAATTCAAAAAAATATTTTTTAATTTGACTAAAGTATTAAGAAAAAAATATGCAAACAGATACCAAAAATTTATCCCTTCTTTACCCAATTGGAGATTTAAACGTGAGTTCTATTATTTTTAAGCCTCTGCAATTTGTTGACAGTTTACCAAGATTATCTCAAAAACGATGTAAAGAGAACATTAAGGAAGTAAAATTGTTGTGTAAGGTTCGTAACTAATATAATGAAGGGAAAATTTAATATTAACCCTCTAACACCCAAGGGTGGCTGTAGGCTTTTACTATATTATGAATTTCAGTGTAAAAACTGGAGAATTTTCTTACTTTTAGTTAGAAACTTATTTGGAACCTTCAAATGAAACTTTTGAGTTACATGTAATCGTAAAATGTGTTTTTTTCGAGCGTAAGCTGATTAGTTTGATTTCTGAAAATCAAAATTAATATATAAAACCAAACGAGCTCATAATTTTTGATGTGATAGCTATGCTTATTTACAATTATAATATATTAAAATTTAAATATTTTGATTTCTCATTTAGAGACCCAAAAAACAGGCAAAACAAAAGTTTTTACATTTTTCTTATGACAAATTTAAAATAAAATATATAGTTTAAATATATTTTATTTACAATTATAATATATTAAAATTTAAATAATTTTATTTTTCATTTAGAGACCCAACTAATAGGCAAAACAAAAGTTTCTACATTTTTCTGCTGACAAATATAAAAGAAAATACATAGTTTAAATATATATTAAAATTTAAATAATTTTATTTCTCATTTATTTCCCATTACCCAAAAAACAGCCAGACAAAAGCTCTTAATTTTTTCTGATGACTAATATAAAAAAATACATAGTTTAAATATATTTTTCCAGAGTGAATTGTTGTTTCTAGGTTCAAATATTAAAATATTAACTTAGAAACAACAATTCACTGTAGCAATAAATATTTTAGAATTATGTATTTTCTTTCATTATTTTGGAAAATAAGTTTTAGAGGGGGTTAAGCCAATTTTTCTATATATATATTATTTTATATTTTGGAAACTAACTTTTAAAGGGAGGTTACGCCTGTTTTTCTGTGTATATATTATTTTATATTTTGGAAAATAAGTTTTAGAGGGGGGTTAAGCCTATTTTTCTGTGTATAAGATTTTGCTGCATACTTTTAGGATGTCAATGATTATTTGAAGCAATATATTTTTGTGAAAATTCATGTGAACTTGTTTAATTCTTGCTGCCCATCTTTAGTCCTCCCACTCCCACTCCTCCCCCATCTCGCTCTCTCTCTCTCACACTCTCTCTGTCTCACTCAGTCTCCTGTTTTGGGTCGCTTTTGGCAATTATGTAAACCAGCTTCACTCTCTGCACACCGAGAGCATGCAATTTTCTCGCGCCATTTAATTTTTGTCGGACCAGCGCTCCCTGCTCCCTGCTCCTGCTTGATTCTTCTGATTCTCGGACCCTACCACTTGCTCTCGCTCTCTCCATCTCCATCTCTGTCTATCGTATACTCTATCGTGGCCTTTGGGGCAGTTTGCCTTTCGGGTTTGCTTTTGCTGTCTTTGTTAGTTATTGTTATGGCTCTTTTTAATGTTATTTTCCACTTGGCTCACACTTTTGTTAACATGCCGTTCGCCCGCCCGCACGCACCGAGCTGACCAAACTGACCAACAGTAACCCTTTTGCTTGGCCTCTTCAGCATCACACACACACACACACACACACAGCATAAAATTGTTGTGTTTCCGCCTTTTTCTTTCGTCTGGGTGGCCCAGATCGTTAAATTCACAGGCGGCTACATTGTAATTACCAAACAGAGTCGAGCTGTTGGCCCAAATCCTCGACCAAGGCGGCTTGATTTATGTGCCAACAGCGCAAGCGGCATCGGCGACGTCGTCATACGCAATTTTTCATAAACAATTTGGCACAATAACACACAATATGCCAAGGGAGGGGTTCCCCAAAAAAAAACTGCAATATTAAAATAAATATTGTAAATACCGGTAATGCTGGCAAACGGCGTGCGGCAGGCAACCTGTCGCCATCGTTGTCGTTGTGCATTTAAGTCGAGTTCCGTTGTGCCACACATAATAGCAGCTGGCAGTTAAAACCAGGACGACTCCCCCTCCTCCTCTTCGATCGTCCCTGAATCGCTTCTGTGGCGCTGCTTTTGTTAACTTTATCCACGGTAATTAGTTTATGCGCACCATTTCATGTGCAATTCGGTCATTAAACATTTTTTCGTGCCTCCATATTGCGGGTGTGTGTGGGTGTGTGCGGGTGTGTGTATTATTTTGCCATATTTTTGGGCTGCGCCACTGAAATAACTAAAAACGGCGGCGGCGCTTACCTCTCTAATGTTGCATACTTGCAGGCTCAGGCTCCGGCTCAGGTGTTTTGGAGCTCACTATAAATTTGTATATTTTGCTCCCAATTGGCGACAAATAAAATTAGCAAACACATTATGTTTTTCGGGTAAAAACTTTCAAATTGTTTTGCCCCACTTCCACTCCGAATTCTTTGTGTGTGTGTGTTGGCTCATTATAGAGAGATTTCTACGGCGGGTCGAAATCGGGCGGGCCACAAATCACGGGCAGCTACTCAACGGATTATTAAGTGAAAATTATGGCACTCCAAAGGCTCATAAAGCATTTACAATGCCTGGCAATGCCGGGACAGCGGTACAGCGGAACAGAGCCGCAGCAGCGGTTAGTTACATATTTCCCCCCTCACGCCCCTTGCGCCCTTTTGCTTTTTTTTTTCTTTATTGTCATTCTGTTTGCTGGTCTGCCCCTAACCCATTTGGCCATAAAACTAACATAGCTCAGAGTCAGCGAGAGTGAGAGAAAAAGTGAGTGCTTTTCCCCAACCATTTACCCAAAAACAACATCAGCGAGAAGCCGCGGCGCTTCTCCTTCCTTCTCCCTTCACCCCTCTCCCTTTCGAGTGTGTGTGTGCATAAGTTTTAATCTGCCTTCGTTACAATCAGCTGGATCTGCGTTTCTGCAGTTGTTGTGCGAAAAATAAATACGAAATCGCGTAAACTTATTAAACCATATAATCACAGTGGAATACTCTTTCCAAAACTAGGCTACGGCTCTTAATTTAAAGAAAGTCTTAAGAAAATCGTTTAATTTCTTAAAAATAAAAGCAATTTCAATTTAATAACATTTGATTTCACTAAAGAATTTCATTATACTTAATTTTGAGTAGAAACTGATTAGGATGAGGCTCAAAAGATGATATTTAAATAGATTAAAATTTTTTTTACCTTAATATTTATAACCAAACATGTGGAAAATATGTCGGTCAAAGAATATATATCGGGTTTGCCTGAACACTCTATGGAAAAGCCAGAAAATTAGGTTGAGTTTTATTTTTGAGCGAAAAATAAAACTCAAAAAATAATCATTATGTTATCTAAATCTTATATATTTTGTGAGTCTTATTTTTTTTGCCCAAAATGAAGATTAATATTTAATCAATTGATTAAAAATTAGAAATAATTTTTATTTTTTAAGTTTTAAAATAAAACTCATAATGATTACAGTCCCTGGTTTCAAGAGTATTGTGTTAAAATTTCAAGACAATCGAAGCAAAACTCTCAAAGTTATGAACCTTTTAGTGACCCTTTCTTCAAGAGTCTACTTTGAGAACTTTGAAACTTTCAAAACACGTTTTCTCAAAACCTTTTTTCCCAAAGTTGGTATCGATCATTTATCAGAAACAACAATAAAAAATTTAATTGAAAAATTTAATAAAATTGAAATAAACTTTCTTTATATAATTTTTTGTGTTTTAATTTCTAATGCATTCAATTTGAATTCAATTTATTGCCTCTATTTGTTATAACATTATATTATAAAATATAATTTCTAAGGCGTAAATTTGAATTTTTTCTTCAAACAGTCCCAAATTGTCTAAAATGAAATAAATAGAAATAAACGTTGTTGGCTCCAACTGAAAAATTAAATTAAAAATTTAAATGATTCTAAGCCGAATGACAATGCAAAGCGCAAAAGGTCCTTCTTAAAAGTTTTCAAAATCTCAAAAAAAAAAAGCATCAAATGCTCTCTTAGTGGCTTATTTTGCATTATTTTCTTATGAAACTTTTTTGCACTATTTTTGCAAAATTGTTAACAATAGTAGCATAAACTTAATTTACAAAAACGTGATTTTTTACTGCACTCCTTTCTAAATATTGTCCTCTTTATGATTCTGATTCCCTTTTTAATCCCATTTAATTCACTTTACATAATTTCCTAGTTAATTCTATTTCATTTCTTATTTATTTATTCTATTAAAAAACAAATGTAACCAAAATCTACATTTCAAAATCTGATTTTCTCTATTTATTTCTTTACACTTAGACATAGTACTCAATCCTGTAGAGTTCTTCCGATTTCAAATATTTATAAAAGTTACAAATATCATGTTATAGGAAACCAAACTTTTCAAGTTGACCTAAAGTAGCAAAAAAAAAAGTGCATAGAGACTCAGATAGCAAGCAGTGAGCAAGCAGTAAATAAAATAAAAAAGGCAAAGTGCGTCTTTTAGCCGCAAAGGAAAAGTAAGCAGAGAATTGATTAAAATTTATGCGCTTTATTCGCTTCAACTTTCGCCGAATTACACACACTGATGCACACACACACACACACACACACACACATATGGTAAGGATAACAATGTCTTGAGATGAAGATAGAAATGGCGGAAAGTTCATTCTATAAAGATATATTCACTCTTATCGAAAGTTTGCCATTCAACAATGGAGAGAAGTGAAATAATTGTCTGGAATGTGTGTGTGGAATGTGTGTGTGTGTGTGGCTAGGCATTTAAACAACATTCTGATTAAATTATTTTAATGGCAAGTTAGTATACAAAAGGGCGATGGTGATGTATGGCAAATATATGCATCGTCGTCGCTATTTTCGCAGCAGCCAATTAATTCAACTGCGAACTATTAAAGCACACACTGGGCGCTCATAAATTGAGGCGCGAGCAACCGACCGACCGACGGACGGACCGACCTAATGGGCAGGGGCAGGAGAAGGAGCAGCACATCATGAAGCAATCCTCCAGAGTGAGTTGTAAATGAATGAATATTTCATAGATGCGAGAGAATTTCGAGTAGATGCAGATGCGGAGTAACCGACTTTGCTTGGTTTCCCCATATTAGCTAAGCCGCCAGCTGATGGACGATGGTTCTGGGTCTGGATTGAGGATTTAGGATTTTGTGTGTGTGTTTTTTTTTCTTTTTTTGGGGCACACACCTGCCCGCATGAATCGTCTCCAATGCGCTGTCTCTCTACTCCTACTCCTGCTGCTGCTTCTGCTGCTTCTGCTGCTCTAGGACTACTCTGAGTACTCTGACTGACTGGTAAATATTTATTGAACACGATTCGCTCGTTAGGCGGACGCAGAACACACATAGAGAAGAGTCCCCCATGGCTGCTGCTGCTCCTGCTGCTCCTGCTTCTCCTGTTGTTGCTTCTCTTTTGCCTCTTTGCCACACATTCGTTTTTCACTTTGATTCATTCTGTAGCATTTTTCAATTTCTTTGTGAGGAACCTAGTTGAAGTGAGCTTACATAGTACGTATACGCCACATCCACTCCATCAAGGAAACCAAAGAATACCCTTTCTTTCATTTCTCTCAAGTTAATTGACAAATTTTAACCAAATATTTAACCCATAAGCGAAAGGAACAACATTTTCAAATAAATTCCATTAAAAGAAGAAAATATTTTATGCCTCTAATAGCAAAGAGAGAGCATTAAAAGTTCGTTTTGTTGTTGAAAAATGTAAAGTTTGTTTTCTTATTATTTTTGTTATCCGATTTTTATCTAGGATGTTGAAAAAGCATGTCCAGGGAGAGCTTAGCTAGGCGATATGTGTGTGTGTGTGTGTGTGGGTGTGTGTGGAAATTTTCATCTTTATATAAGAGTTGGAAATTTCTCTCTCACTCTGTGTGTGTGTGTGTGTATTAGTTTTACATTGAAGCTGGCTTGGCCTGGTCGTCAGCTCAATAGGCCAGGCCAGAAAGAAACAGTTAATAAAATCCCTTGACACGAAGGCGTTTACATAAGCTTTTAGCAAATAATTGAGTGTGCGTGCCTTTGTTGTTGTTGCTGTTGTTGGTATTGTTTGCACGTGTGCCGTGCGATTGCCAAAATTGCTCGGATTGGGAACACGCCCACAACAAACACACAATATTCCCAGCAGGTTTAACCAACCCTCCCCGCCCCCCACCACCCCAAACTCATTTTGACTGGATTTTTTGGTTTCTGTTTCATTTTCTATAAACTGGAAATTCAATTGAATTTGCAAAAATTGTTGTTTACATGTCGATTTGCTTGTTTGATTTATGCAAAATGTGTGTGCCTGGACAGCAGAAATACAGGGCGTGGTTCAACCCACCCAACACACACACACACACCCACACACACGCACACTCAATGATGTGTGCCTAGAGATTTGGGCCAAACAATCTTGTGCCGAAATTAGAGACACGGCCCATGCCTTCCTTTTCTGTCCTATCCTTGTCCGGTTTGGCTCAGTTTGGGGTTCGTTTTAGTGGGTTGCGTATTAAACGAAATTAGCTGCCAATGGGCAAAATCAGATTGGCAAAAATGTAAGGGGAGGGAGGTAGGGGTGGGGGGTGAATTTATATGTGATTGCCTTGCGAGTGAGCAGATCCCTTTATAGTTCTTGTTTAGTTGCTTAGACCTTTTGCGTACACAATCATTTCAATCTTGTTTGATAAATTTTCTATTTACATATGGCAAACATTTTGATTCCCCCCACACCCACCACCCCCTGCGCTACCATTAGCTGCTGCTTGGCATGGCCAGCACGTAAACGCATTACGCATACGCCGCATTATCCGGGGGTGAAGACCGCTAAGTGCAGCATTCGCACTCGGAATTCCATCAACGTCAGCCCACATAATGACCTGGACGCGAACAAATACAATGCAATATCTAGGAGAAGCACTGAAGATAATGCAGAAAGCATAAAGAAGAAGAAGAAGAAGTCAGCTGAGCTGACAGCTAAAAGAAAAATTTGTCTTCTCTCTACAAGTTGCAGGCCAAGTTTGACGTTGCCAGCGAGTTTGGAGTTGAAGAGGATAAACATTTTTCAGCAGCAATAAATAATAAAGGAAAATGGCAGCAACACAGTAAAGATAGGGTGAGATGGGAGGGGGTGGGGTGGAGAAGAAATATTAATAATAAAAGTACACAACAGCAGTGCGCATAAAGGGACAGCACAATGGATGCGGATGCGGATGTGCCAGTGGCTGGGGCTGGGACTGGGTCTGAGAATCTGGGCAGCCAACAAGAAAAGTGCATCCACGAATAAAATCAAAGCCATCAACTGCAATTGCATTGGATGGACATGCTTGGAGGAGGCGGAGATGGCGAATTGAATGGTTATTGAAAGTGCAGGGGGGGCGATGAGGGGGGCCGATTGGTTGAATAAAAAGTTTTCAGCTCTTTCCTTACGGCCATAAAACTATTACGCAAGATGCATAAAGACTTTGTCAAGTGGAAAAATATGAAAAACTTTTACATTTCTATGCAAAAGGCAAGCAATGTAAATTGCTTCCACATGATGGCCATGTGGAGGGGATGGGAAGGGGAGGGGGGATGAAATCTTATGTGTGAAAAATTCTATCAACTGCTGCTTCTGCTTCTGCACATGTAATTGGAAAAAGTTTTTAATCTCAACTAATTGGCTAATATGCCATTTGCAGTTGTTTGCACTAACACACACCCCCCCTTCCCCCACCCCCCTTTAAGGTGGGTTATTAAATTATATTTAATCGAAACCTTTAATGACCGATTTAAAGATTACAAGAATGTGTCTCACAGCACGGAAAGCAAACAATGTGGCAAGTCACAAGGCACACTTTCAATTTTCGGAAAACACATAAAACTTGATTATCTTGATTAAATTGCAAATCAAAAACATGTTTCAAGGATTACTTGTGTGCCACAGAAAGACACACACACACACACAAAGAGAGAGAGAAATATATATATATATATCCACACTTGACACAGAGAGAGAGAGAAATGTGAGCTGGATTTTGGTTAGGCTTGGGAGGTTTTTGGTAGGTTGGGAATAATAATTGTAAACTGCAGCCAAGATTGAAAGACTATCTTTTGAAATGTACAGCAATGTCTGTGTGTGTGGCTCTGTGTGTGTGTGCCATGTGTGTGTGGCATGTGTGTGTGGGAGTGGCAATGTTAATCTGTTAACAAGAAGCTTAGATCGATTTCATTTTCAAAGTGTTTATATCAATTTAAAGTAATTACAAACAGCCACAAACATATGAGAGAGACAGAGACTTAGGCTTACACACAACAATTGAGTGTGTGTGTTTGTGTGTGTGCTTAATGGAAATTATTACCCAAATTGAATATATATATATGCATTCTGTCGCACAGACAGTTACTACAATATTTGCATGTACAAACACACACACAGATGGGGCAAATATATTGACAGAATGCTTCCAACTATTTGCTTAGCTCAAAAGTTTCACTTTGTAATTAATATGATTATTGATTATTTGGTAGTTCATAACGATTTGCATATGTGTGGGTGTTGATTAATCTCAATCAATTGATTAGTTGCAGCTTAGCAAATTAATTGCATTTATTGGAGTGCAAAAGCATTGACGTCAGCATCATGAGAACATTTCGCAGCATCACATTTTCATGAGACAGTCAACAAAGAGAAGGTTAATTTGCCTTCATTTCGGATGCGGCGGCTCATCATTTACGCCTATTTGACCTTGTTTGAGTTATTTAATATTACAATTCAATCTATGATGTAAGTCTGCTTAATTTATGCAAATTATTTGCATTGTCTATTTTGGTATACTTGATATTTTCCTTAGGTTTGAATACAAAAGACTAAGAATAAAATTTTAGCAACATTTTAAGCCAGTATTAAGACTTGCCATATGAGCACACATGGCGTATGCTTTATTTTATTTACATGTTTCTATTCTCAAATTGCACTAAGCAAATTTTACATGGCGTATGCTTTATTTTATTTACATGTTTCTTTGCTCGAATTTCACTAAGCAAATTTTAGAGCAAATTTATTTATATTTTCTAACATTTAGTAAATTTAAACTGAATGAAATATAATTTGAATATGGACTAAATTTATTGCAATGTATTTTAAACAGAATAAAGTATTTTATAAGTATAAAATATATATTTAAATTACATTTCAATTAATTGAGTTCAGTTTCAGTTTAGTTGGTCAAAGATTATGTTAACAAAGCCAAATCAAAATTGAAAAATATATATTTAAATTACATTACAATTAATTGAGTTCAGTTTCAGTTTAGTTGGTCAAAGTTTATTTTAACAAAGCCAAATCAAAATTGAAAAATCTTTAAAAGTAACATGGTTATGTTTTTCTTCACCTTTCAAACACTTTGATATTATTAAATTGAATATTGTTTTTCATATAACTTAATTTAATATCGTAGATTTTCATTTCTGCAACATAAACACTTTTTTGAATATCCTTATAGCTTGTTCAGCTTTACCAATTCCTCGAAACCAAATCCCAAATCAAATCCTAATTTCTCTTTTATCCATCCCGACCCAAGAAAATATAACAGACATTATAAAATACCTTAATTTATGCAATATTCTTAACTTCTTATAAGTTAACTAATAAACCTTGGTATCAAGCAAGCTCGTGGACAATCTTAGAAGTAAATTTAAATGCATTGGCAACATAAAAAATTGAGCAGATTATCTGTATAAAGTTCAAGACTATCATCAACGCTAAAACTAGTTGGGAATCGCAACTAAATGAAACGAAAAAAGATAGATAAAGCTTACAATTCCAGAATTCACCTTTTTGTCCTTAGAATTAGTCTTTGATTTACATTCAAAAAGTTAGAAATGATTATCAAATAACTAATATATAAATGGTACAACTTAATATAAGCGAAACCACTATTAATTGTTTTAAATCAATTAATATCTTAATATGATCAAGCCAAAAGTCTTAGCAACTATGGCTGTAATCTTTTGTATTAGATTTAGATTTATCTAAGACATACATTGTAAAATCAATTATATTAATTATAATAATAATCATAAATTTTGCCAAGTCCTTTTTTTTGTACATTTCGCAGATGAATTATTTATATATTCAGAAGCTTTATACGAAATAGAACATAAATTAAATGTTTTTTAGTCCCACAATTATTTTCTTATGAGTTCCAAATGACTATTGGTCCCAAGATATCTTATAAACAGTTTTCAAAACAAGTTAATATATCTATATGTACTATATAGAACATAAATTAAAAGTGAAGAACTGTTTCCCAATTCTTATTTTTAGTCCCACAATTATTTTCTTATGAGTTCCAATCGACTATTGGTCTCAAGATTTCTTATAAACAGTTTTTAAAACTAGTTTAGAGTGTTTAATTTTTAATTTTCAGTTGCTTAAAACTCTGTGGCGGATCCACAGGGGGTTTACCCTCCAAAAGGTTTCCAGAATAAAATAAAAAACTGACATTTTGTGTGCATTATGATACCTAAATTCTAAATCTAATTTTAAACGGAGAAAAATATTTTTAATTGGGAATTCATCGTATGAATTTTGATGTTTATGCGGGAATATATATTTTTCTATTAACTTATTATTACAAATACAACATTATATTGTATTTGACAAATACCTAGAGATAAATTATTATTAAATTGTATTATATCTGGATTCGCCCCTCTAAAACTGTTCGATTATCACAATTACTATTCAATTTTTAGCAGTCAATTTAAAATTGTTATTAATTATTAGTAGAGTAAAGTTACCGTTAGACAATCGAATTGTTACTTTATATTATATTTTGCATTTCTATTTTCTGTCACACACTCACAGAAAGCACTTAAGTGACATGACAGAGCTTCCTCTTTAGTCAGTCGTTGGGGTTGGAGAACTGTCACAGATACTCACACGGCTTAGAAGGGGAGAGGGGGAAATGTTTAAAGGATTGCAACTGTAAAATTGCACATTATGTGAGCTAATTAAATGTCAAAACGAAAACAACACAGAGTAAAAATAAAAATAACAAAAATAACTTAAGTTGCCTTACCAACAAAACTTTTGTTGCCCTCTTGTTAAAAATGCAAAAGATACGAAAACACACCAACAGCAAGGACAAGGGTTGGAGGGGGTGAGGTGGAGGTGCGGGTGGGGGTAGGTAAATGCTTTCAGCTGGTAACTGGTGTGCAGGTAAATCTGCAAATGTCAAAGAGCTTAGCACAGGAGGGCAGAAGAAAAGAAAAGGGCCAAAAAGAAAACTATGCCGAATGGCCAAGCTAATCTTACCAATTTTAAGCGCATTGTCTTGCCAAGCTGCAGTAGCTGGCCAGTTACGCCTTTTATATACTACTCCACATTCTCCTTTTTGTGTGTGTGGGCGTGTGCAAGGATTGGATGATGTTTTGTGGGCGTGGTAGAGGCAAGCAAAAAAAACGGATTCTTCTATGAGAAGGTACGTGTGAGCAAAAAAGCAAAGTGCCAGCGGCTTCGTGTCGATGTTTGCCTCCCCCACCTTCCCCACTCCCCCTCCTCTCTCACAATCACCCTCTCCCCCCTCACACTCACCCTCTCCCCCCTCACACTCACCCTCTCCCCCCTTTTTGTGTGCATTGCACTTATGCACATGTGTACAAACAGAGAGAGTGAGAGGAGGAGGAGGAGGCGGAGGCGGAGAGGACCCTGTAGGAGTCGAGTAGATGACGCTGTAATAGCATTCAAAACTCTTACTAATGAGCAGTGTGGCAGGCGGGGGCGTGTGGAGGGGGCGGGTCTAGGGCGGCAACTGGGCAGGTGATGTGTGTGTGTTGCCTCCGGCGCGTTAGCAGCTATGCTTGAACCAATTTCACATTCTGCAGAGGAGGTGGAGGAGGAGGAGAACGGGATAGGAGCCCCACTCCCCCACATCCCCTCCCTCTCTCCCGCTCTGGCAACGGCAGGCAACCCGAGCAAGCAGCTTCAAACTAATTGTGCAATTATTTTTGCATAAAGTGGCATAAACATAGCTCTAGAAGTGGCATTATGCGAGTGGCCTGACTTTTGCAACATATGAAGATGTGTTGCCTCCGTCTCCGTCTCTGCCCCAGTTGCAATTGTTGCTGTTGTTGTTGCAGATCAGAGAAGGGAAGTGGTGGGATGAACGCGTGCCTAAGTGGCACTCGTAAAATTTGAATGTAATATTCATTATTTTTACACATTGTCTGTTAGTCAGTATGTCGGGCGCTCAGTCGGTCTGCCAGTTAGTTAGAGTTACCCCCCCTTCCCCCCACTCCATCCCAAAACCCACTTCTGTGTTAACAAACTTAACAAGCATTCTTTGCTCAAAAGATTTTCTAAAAAGCTTTACGCTCTGAGAGGAATTGAATCTTTTGAAACGTTTTAAAGACCACACCCAGTTTATAGTTCTACTTAAGCAGATTATCATTAAGTATCTCAAGAACTTTTTTTGCCATTTTATGAGCTAATTAGATTTGTGTAAAATAAAAAGCTTGTGCCACAAATTACACCACATACAAAGAATTAGTACAAAAATAAGTGAACTCGGGAGTTGTCTCCTTTTTTCGCTTTATCTAGCTGTAATTCCCAACTAGTTTAAGTGCTAAGGTGCTAAGGCCTTGCAATTCAGGAAAGTTTAGCCAAGTCTGTAGATGATAGAACCTGATGGTTCCTGAAATAGATGAATAAACAATAATCTGACCTCTTGTCCTGCCTAGTTTTGAATCTTACTCTTCAGATTGACCTCCAGCCTGTCAAGACTCATGGTTAATACATTTCAAGGAGATCGAAAATTAAACAAGTAACAATAATTATGAAAGTTCTGTTTGTATGGCAACCTTTTTGATAATTTTGATTATAATCAAACCTTTATGTTTGCTTTTATTTCGACAAACAAAAAGGTTTAATAATTATAATATTTAAATATTTATTTTACAGTATATGCTATTAGAAGTTAACAAACCAAAGGATAGAAAACCAAACCAATAAATCGTAAATTGGAATAAAAATCAGGAAGAGAAATACATTTAAATTCCAAGAATTTAATGATCTGCATTTTTCATTATTTCAAATAATAATTCTCATTCTGATCCTCGAGTCGGCTAACACCCAAGTTTGAGACATTAAAAGGAGGTCAAAATCTTAGCAACTAACAATAATTTTGAAATTTAATGATCTATTTTTTAACTAATTAGGTAACGAAATCAATTTATAATTTAAGAATAAATACAGAACCATATAAATTGAAAGTTTTTAGAAGCCTCTAATAATTCTAATTCGAATCTTATAAACTAAATCATTTAAGAAAACAAAAGTTGATTCAAAAGACCAAAAAAAAAAAAACCCTTTAATAAAAACTTCCTGGAAAACTTTATGATCTTTTCGTTATCAGTCTCTATTAGTAGATTCCGAAATAATTATATTAATTATTCTTATCTTATAAATTCCATAAATAATTAACCAAAAGTTACCCAACCATCCAAACTTTAATAGAAATAAATCTTTTAAGTTTATTTCTGGCAAGTGAATGAAAATAGTTTTACTTGAATTTGTTGGCATTTTGTGGGTATTTTGTTATGCTTAACAATTTAATATTGATTGAGTGAGTGTGTGCTTAAGTTAAATCTCAATATGAGAATGATGCTGTTGATAATTATAATTTCATAAAGGCCAAAAACATGATTTCAGCTTGCTCAAAGCCATAGAATGTTGTCAACGTGTGTAGGTATTTTCTCTTTGATTTAATTAAAATTTTGCAATTTATTAAGTTATACGTACGTATGGATGGTTGGTTGGCTTTGTCGTCAGGATACAAAAGGAATGCTCGATTTGCCATATCTTTTTAAGCCAGATGCCAGCCACACACACACACACACACTCTCACACACACACTCTGTCACACATAGTTTTTGAACGTTTTTGCTTGTCTTTAATTGAAGTTTAATAGATGAAACCCAGGGAGACGTCGTAGCTAAAATGAGGGCGTGGCATTCAAGACGGAATGAATGTGTGTGAGTGTGTGTGTGCGTGCGTGTGTGCTGGCATTTTACTTTGGTGTCGCTTTGAATGTTTTGAAAGCCAGCGAAGCGAGCGTGCCGAGCCGACCAAACGAACTTGGCCAACATCTCAAATGGTTGCATGGCATTTTTCGACAATTAAAATTAAAATTTAAATGAAATGAGTGTTGTGTGTGTGTGTCAGGATGTTCGTGTGTGTGTGTGTATATAGAAAAACCACAACAGAGAGAAACCAAGGGAGCAAGAGCAACAAAAGCAGCGGCTAGCAAAACAAACCGCAGCAACCAAAACCAAACAGAAGCGTTACATAAAGAAAAAGTCGACTTCGTTGTCGTCGTTCCCACCACCCCCCGCCCCCCCCCCGTCTGAGCAAAGAATGTGCACAAATATGTAAATGAAATTGTATGACTCGGTACACACACTCGGCACACACCAGGCACACACCCGCATACACTCGAGCAACTTGCAACGAGCAAGGTGCAAATGTGTTCCCCAGGATGTGTTTTGCATGTAGTTCGTTGACTTTTGAAGTTGCTCAACGTGCCAGAAGGAACGGCAACAACAGCGGCAGCAATTGCACTTTGCCGTTACATTTATTACATTTGTAATTGTTGTCAGTCGGAGGAGTTGAAGTCGGTTGCTTGTTTGCCTAAATGCAAAAAGTTGCACTGCAAACTTGAAGCGTTAATTATGTGTCAAATGCAATTTTGGCCTGGTAAAAAGGAAGTCGTTGCCAATCCTTAGTTGCTTCCGGTCTTTGTTGTGGTTTCTGTTTCGTTTCTTTTTTTTTTTGGAGCATACTTTCCAGCGCTTGCAGCTCTATTTGGCTTTCACTTTCTCCTAGTTCCTCTCTCTCTCTCTTCCCCACTCATGGCTCACGTAGGTGTATTTAAAATGCCTTTGCATATTTCATTAACATTTTAAAAATTCATGAGCTGCTAATTGAAAACGTTTGTCGTTCCCGGCACACACACACACACACACACACATGGTCGGTCGGTCGGTCGGTTGGTCGGTTGGGTTAGGTGCGTAGTGGAAAAAAATAAAAGGCAAAAAGGTGCCAGTGTGGCACTCAGAAGCCGGGCAACATAGTTTAGCACTTTACTAAGCTAACGTCTAGTGGCATTCAAGCGAAGAAATCAAAGCAAGACCCTTTCCACAGCGCTCTTCTTGGGCCTAATGTATGCGACCTGCACTCAAAGTTCACCAACACACACACACACTAGCACACACACACACACTCATACTGGCACACCTTCAATCACTTCCGCCGAACGATGAAGTAGCTCTTTGGCACGCTATTATTTTGCAGAAGCTTCGAGTTGGAAATAAGACATACACAGGCAAGCAGGAGCAGTGTGTGTATGTGTGTGTGTGTGTGTGTGTAATTGGAACGTGTGGAGAAATATAAAGCAAAAGCCACCATTGGTCGCTTAAGTTGTAGCCCTGTTTTTACCGGATGTCCTGTTAGAAGCGTAAATAGGCATAAAACAACGAAAAGAACATTTCTATTACCACCCCCCACGAGGGGGCGGGGGGTGGCGGGACTCCAATAGACGCCTTCAACCAGCCGTGAAAACTTGTCTAAAGTCTTGTGGCGGCAAAACGGAAATGCTGCCAGGAGCTGTCTAATGGCTACGCAGCAAAATCCAACATCCAACAGCCCCAAAAGCAGCCGCTTGCACAATCCTTTTGCATAAGTTGTTTCGCTTCAAATGCATATCGCCTTGGCAACCTGGATGGCCAAAACTCCAACGTCGAGGACGAGGAGCTCATTATGCCAGGTTGGCTCCTTTGTTCTGCCACTCAATGGCAATGGAGTTGGTTGCCCTTACCAAGAGAGAGACCATTTCTTATTTAAGTCTGAACCGCAAAAGCTTGCTTAGCCAGTCTTTAAGTTGGAAAAAAACACACACACACACAGAGAGAGAACACACACACACACACACAGAGAGAGACACAAACACACACCTAAGCTAAAGAGGTGAAAGGTGAAAGAAGAGACAAAGCAGAAGAAACAATGGTCAAGTGCCAAATACACGTGCTCCTTGCACGTACACTGTCAATTCTTTCCCTCTCTCTCTCTCTCTCTATCTCTATCTCTCTCTAACCCTCTCTCTCTCTCTCTCTGTCTCTGTGTTTGTACGATAAACTGCTTTTAGTCAACTTTAGTTACTTTGGTCAAGCAGACGCTCGAATGTTTGCCACTAAGTTTTCTTTTTTTTTTCGTTTTTTTTTGTTTTTAGCTTTTCTCCTACTATTTCTGAGCCTTGGTCCCTAGTCTTAGGTCCTGGCTTCACTATTTACTGCTTTAGTTTTGTGCTTTTCGCTGTGTTTTGTTTGCCCCGTGTTTTGTCATGCCTCTTATGTCCAGCTCGAAAAGTGTAAACAACTTTGGGCGCTCAGCCAAAAGCACAGACAGAGATAGCGAGAGAAAGGGCACACGGCACGAGCATCACGTTTCATGTACTAGTGTCGTAGTTCTTACTCCTTGTGTCGTGATGCTGGTACGTACAGTGATGCAGATGCTGACCAGAGCACGCTGTTAATCCGAGATGTTTGTTTACCTTGGCGGCAGCAGCAGCAGGAGCAGGAGCAGCAGGCACCTCATTTATCTTGCGAACGCAATAACAACGACTTAGCCAAAAGCTCATGGGATCCCCGTGAAGCAAATCCATTAAATGCGTTTTCTGCATACAATTTATCCATTCCAAAAAAGAAGAAACTCCATGCCACATGGTCGGATCTATTGTAAATCTACTCTACTATCTACAATATATTGGTAACTATTTCTATTATAAATACACAAAAATTGTCTAGCTCAATTATGAGTTGACAGGTACTTATCATCCTATATCTGTATCGTTTCCCTAAAGTGTCTGCTTTTTTAGTTCTAAGTTAGTATTAATTCCCTCACAAAGGTTTTTCGTCCAATTTCCTTTATCATTTAAAATCAAAATTATACAAAATGAAAAAAAAGAAGATTATAATATATATCAGCTGCATAAAATTTAGTCTAAACTCTGTAATGTAATTAAATAGCTAGATTTAAGCTAAATTTAATAATAAGGAAATAAAGCATATTAAAATAAAATAAAAAAAAATCTAAGAAATCTTTTCTAGCTAATCATTTTACACCAATTAAATGCTCTAGCTTAGTATGCCAAGTTCGGAGGATCCAGAGGAACATTTTCCGACGATATTATAATGTATTTGTCATAGAAAAAATATTGATTCCAAATCTAGATAACAACATAAAATTTATACATCAAAATTTATACGATTTTTGCCCATTTTAGAATATTTTTCAGCGTTCAAAAAATTATATATCGTAAAATCTACATTTTTTTTTATTCTGGAAACCTTTTGAATGGGAAACTCTCTCCCTGGATCCGTCAATGAGTAAAAAAAGGTTTTTGGAAGATCTTTTGATAATATCCACAGGGACATTTTGGGGGGAAAACTGGTCAATATAATATTGTATTTTTAATAAAAATATTATTTATTCCAAATCTAAATATCAACATCAATTTTCAAACGATTTTTGCACATTTTAAAATATTTTTCTGCATTAAAAAAAATTATTTATCGTCAAATGTACATTTTTTTTTTTTCATTCTGGAAACCTTTTAGAAGGGAATAGCTGGAGCCACCAATGAGTAAAGAAAGGTTTCTGTAAGATCTTTTGATAATATCTGGAACCGAAAGAACATTTTTATATAGATGAACTAAGTCTTTATTTGTGAGTGAAATTTGAACTTCCGGACTATTCCAAATCTAGACATCATAATCAATTTTGTATTTATTTTAATAATTATTTTAATTTTCTGCTTCTAATAAATGAGTTATCATAATCATACGTAAAATTGCCAGTTTTCTTTGATTTTGGAAACCTTTTGGATGGGAAACTGTAACCCAGTTCTCCTCCTGGATCCACCACTGAGTAAGAAAAGATTTCTTTGAGATCTTTTGATAAAATCTTGAATCGAAAGAACATTTTATATAGATGAACTCTTTATTTGTGAGTGAAATTTGGACTTTCGGACTATTCCAAATCTAGATATCATCATCAATTTTGTATTTATTATATTCATATGATTTTTGCCCATTTTATAATATTTTTCTGCTTCTTAAAAATTAGCTATCATAATCATACGTAAAATATTCAGTTTTCTTTGATTTTGGAAACCTTTTGTAAGTAAGAAAAAGTTTTTTTAAGATCTTTTGATAATATCGAGAACCGAAAAGACATTTTATATAGATGAACTCTCCCCTGTTCACCTCCAAGATACGCCAATAAGTCAGAAAAGGTTTCTTTAGTTTTTTGTAAAAGTATCTTGAACCAAAAAGACATTTTATATAGATGAATTCTTTATTTCTCTTTTTCAGAAATTAACTGCCACAAAAAAAAAGAGCATAGACACTTCGCTTTAATTGTGGAGTATGCCAATCGTGGGTAATTTGTTGCTCTGTTTGCTTCACTTGCTATTTCCACGGCCAATTAATGAAATGACCTGCTGTTCTTTTTTTCCTCCCCCCCCCCCCTAACTCTCCACCTGTCTGGGTCTGCCCTTTTTTTCTTTAACACAGCATGAGCAAGGGTTTTTCAAATTGAATCGATCGTGTTGCAATTTTTGAATTTTTAATCTGCCCAACCGCTTTAATTCGCATTTAAATTAATTAAAATCACTTACTCCAAACCAAAACCGAACAACGAACAAAAAAAAAAAAAACCCAAATTAACTTTGCAACAGATTCGATAAAGCCGCAGCTAGCTGAACACATTGGGGGGAGCAATGGAGCAACGGAACAGGTCGTGACACAGCAGGTGGCAATCGGCGGATATAAAAAGGCGCGACCACAAAGTGTTGCACGGACAACGACAATGTGAAACTGGAAGTGGAAGTGGGTGTGGCTCTTGGGGACTCAGCCATTTTGTGTCGCATTTTATTTTAATAAAGGCTTTTAATTGAATTTTCAATTGTTGCTCGAGCGAGTGCAGTGGCAGCAACATTGTTTCTTTTTCCTGCTCTTGTTGTTGTTGTTGTTGTTGTTTGGATGTTGTAATTGTTGTAATTATCGTTATCATCATTACAATTTCATTTAGTATCGGGACAACAATTGTTACACACCACTTCAATAACATGCAGACAAAGTGCAAGTGTGTGTGTGTAGTTGCAGCCCTAACTGTCATCGATTTGGCCATATATATATTTAAGTATATCAATATATGTCCGGAGGGACGTCACAAATGGCGTTCGCCACTTCCGTTTCCGTTGGCTCTGCTTAGCATGGCAATGCCATAAAATTATGACCATAAAAGACGGAATTTTCGCTGCCTTTTTTTTATATTCATTTTTACCATGTTAAATCAATGAACGTGCCAACAATTAAAATATTCAACCAGCTTCCGTTCAACGAATGACAAAATTTTCTATCGATGGGTAGCAAAAGTATGTTAGGCCATAATCATAAATTATTTAATTAATTTAAATTTAATTATAAGCTCAAAAGCTGCTGCGGATTTTTGCAATTGATTTCATATTTTTATTTCTTCTTAAATGCACGAAAGGGCATATCTTGTTCGACTCTCGAAAAGTAGTTGCAACTTTCTTTTATCTCGCATAATTGCGGAATTTCAATAATTTATTTATTATGTGTAAATAAAATCCACAGGCTGGTTATTAATTTTTAATTTTCTCCTCAGTGGATGCCCTTTTTTTCGCCCCATGAAGCACTTTAAGGCATGCCAAACGCACTCGCATATAGCCACGCCCCCAACCCAACTCATTCCTCGATACATGGGTTTTCCGCTTTTAAAGTGCATCATGTGAATGCAATTGTTGTTGCTGTTGTTATTGGTTGTGCATTTTAAAAGCACATTTTCACTCAACTCATTGTTTGTGCAACAAATTTTGTTTTACAACATTTTCAATTAGTTTTTCGATGCAGTTTATTGGCTATTGTTTCCACGCTAGTTAAGTACCTTCATGGCCCTCTCATATGCCCAAAATTGCATAAAGTGTGTGCGTTCTGTGTGTGTGTGTGTGCGTCTGTGTGTGTGTGTGTGGTTTTTCTCCATCGATTGTAATTGTGATTGTTCAATAAGTAAGCAATATTAAATAAATGCACACACAATTATATTGTTCGTTTTAAGTGCACTACTAAGTGGATTGCGATATGGCAGATTTTGTGATATGTACTTCTAAGTTTTTTTTCCTACCATAAATTTGCGGCGATTTAAGCCACTTGAAATAAATCAACTCTTATGTATTAAACATATTTTCTCGTGCATTTTCATGCATTAATGTTTGTTGGCTTCACTTTCCATTTATTGGCAAATCTTCAATATTTTCATTGAAGCAAAAGATTTAAATTATTATTTAATATTTGTTGGCTTTACTTTTCATTTACAATATTTGCAATTCTTTAATATTTTCCATAAATTAATGAAATTTAATTTAATAATTTAATATTTGTTGGCTTTGCTTTTCATTTATTTGCAATTCTTCAATATTTTCACTAAAGCAAAGATTTAAATTATGTATTTAATTTTTAAGATATTTTTTCTGCACTAAAAAGAGAACTAAAATGCAATATTTGTTGGCTTCACTTTCCATTTACAATATTTGCAATTCTTCAATATTTTCTTTAAAGAAAAGATTTAAATTATAATTTAATATTTGCTGACGTTTCATTTATTTGTAATTCTTCAATATATTCCCTAAAGCAAAAGATTTAAATTATAATTTAATGCTTGCTGGCTTTACTTTTCATTTATTTGCAATTCTTCAATATTTTCCCAAAATCACATATTTAAATTATTTAATTTTTAAGATTTTTTTTATGTTCTGCGATTGCATAAAAAGTCTTGCTCAGCAATTAGTTTCAACTAAAATGCAATAATATTTGTTGGTTTCACTTTTCATTTATTAGCATTCTCAATTTAATTTTTAAGATTTTTATTATGTCCTGCGATTGCATAAAAAAGTCTTGATCCTGCAATTAGTTTAAACTTAAATGCAATATCTCATAATTTAACATTTAATAAGCTTATTCCAAGGGGATGACATCTTTGTTTACCTATTGAAATTGAGGTAATTCATTTTAAGTATATCCTTTTCTTGTTCTCCAACTCAATAATAGCATTTCAAACAAAGTTTTTGTTAGAGTGTAAATAATCCTGCATAGCTGAAAATATAATGACCAGCTTAGCGGTCACAAAATGGCTTATTACGCGACCAGATTGAATAAACAATATTTAATAATCAAATTCATTGGATTGAATAATAAATCAAAGATTTTCTTATCAGTAGAAAAGCCATTTGAGTTAACTAAAAATTTTCACGTTGAATCAAATGAATTTCTTTAATTAAATAACCTCATTTAAAGGGATAAAAACATCCTCACATGTGAAAGAAAAAACCAGATGCTATAAAGAAGTACAAAAACCGCATTGGGTCACTACGAATGTGGTTACAATGTCATAAGACTCTTCTTGAGGTTGACTCAAACATACGACAAGTGAAAGAGAGCAAAGAGAGAAACAGAGTGACAAATATGTGTAAGCAAAAAAAATGCGAAAATCAATTTTTTTTGTATGCAACCAAAAACGAGAAAATGTCAAAGCGAAGAGAGAGAGAGAGAGAGAGAGAGATGGAAACAGTGACAGAGAAGTGGCAAAGTGCGAGACTGCATTAATTAAAATTTGAATGCGGCCTTAAAAGAAAAGCGCAAATCTAACAAATTTTTCATAGGCTAATAAACATGAATGCCACTCGGAGCCGGAGCTGGAGCAGGAGCCGGATACGGGCGCCAAAGCCAAGCCTGCCACCGACAGGTGCAAGAAGGAGAGAAGTTGAAATAGAAGCGTTGCCTGCAACTGCCGGCCGACAGTATTTTTAATTTCTGCACATTTCGTATTTTCTTTTTTTTGCTTTTCATTTTTATTTTTGCCGCACTGTCACCCAATTATGTCACACAGTGTACAACAAATTAATGCCTCGTTGCGTTGATTGCGCCGAGTGCGGCTGCTGTTGGCGTCGCTTCGGTTGTGTTTTGCGGAGAGGCGCAATCTGAAAAGTGTGCAATGGAAATTGTACGCAAAAGTGAAATCACTAAAAACATTTCGACCAGGCTCAGAGACAGACAGAGAGAGAGAGAGAGAGGGATAGAGACCAGACCGACCCAGACCGGGCCCCAGGAAACTTGTTTTGCTGCCAGTCCGCCACTTGTCTGTCTCCCAGTTGCGTGTGTGTGTGTGTGTGTGTGTGTGTGTGTGTGTGTGTGTGTGTGTGTGAGTGTTTTGGTGTGATTCCGTGACAATTTCAAACGGATTTAACCGCCAATTTAAAATGAAGTCAATACAAGCAAAAGCAACTGAATTGGTTGGCATGAAATGAACTCAACTGACATACAGTGGAATACAAGCACTCGCAAAAGTAGAGCATACATATATCTACATATATATATATTTAACCAACTCTTTGATTTGTCAGAGATTCCATTCCATTCATTGAAATTAGATTCAAAATGTTTTATTTACCATTTAGAATGGTTTTGATTATGCACAATTTTCCATTATTTAATTGGAATTAAACCTTTAAAATAACTTTTCAATATTGTAATATTCGAATCTGGTTTAAATAATTCACAATTTTCCATTACTTAATTAGAATTAATCTTTTTCAATATTTTAATATTTGAATCATCTCTTTAAATATTTATAAAAAATTCAATCAAATTAATAGATAGATTAATGGACTAATAGCTTAAATTTCTATAGATTTAATCAACTCTTCGACTCGTCAGAGAATATTTTCGAGATACATTCCATTCCTTGAGATAAAAAGTTTTATTTACCATTTAGAATGGTTTAAATTATTCACAATTTTCTATCATTTAATTAGAGTTAAACCTTTTCAATATTTTAATATTTGAATCATCTCTTTGAAATATTAATAAAAAATTCAATCAAATTAATAGATAGATGAAAATTCAAGCTTTGGAATATTTTAGAGCTTGAATTTTCACATATTTTATGAACTCTTTGACTTTGAGAATGTTTTCGAGATATATTCCTTTTGAGCTTTGAAATGTTTTATTTACCATGTAGAATGGTTTAGATTATTCACAATTTTCCATTATTTAACTAGAAATAAATCTCACAAAAGTAAAGCATAGATAATTCAGAGCTTAAATTTCTATAGATTTAATCAACTCTTTGGCTTGTCAGAGAATATTTTCCATTTATTAAACGTAGATTTTCAATGGTTTATTTACCATTTCGAATAAATTCGATTTTTTACAATTTTCCACCACATAAGTAGAGTCAAACCTTTGAAATTACTTTTCAATATGGTAAAATTCAAATCACTTCTTTAAAATATTAATAAAAAAATTAACTTTTCTCAACAATTTCACTGGTTTTTAAATCATAAATACTCGCAAAAGTGGAGCATGGATATTTTGGCCTCCTAATTTATATATAAAATGTTGTCGGGATACATAAAAAAATATTTTTCATTGTAATTAGATTCAAAAGTTTTATTTAGCATTTAAGAAAAATAAGAATAAAACATTTTTTAATTCGAATTAAACCTTTGAAATAGCTTTCCAATGCTAATATAAGCAATATTTGAATTACCTACTTCTATTAGCATTGGAAATATAAACAATATTTTAATTACCTACTTATATTAGCATTGGAAAGTCTAACACTAGAGAAATTGATGCATTACCTGATTAAAATTTTAAAGAAAATTTCTTTGGATATCGAATTTATTTCATGAGAATTATATCAAAATCCTCGGAAAGTTTAGGAATTGTATTGAAAACTTTCATTTTCAGCTCCATCTAAATAAGTATTATAGGCAAATATTTTTCTCTTATCACTTGATAGATCACAATTCGCATATATCCACCAGACACAGTGGATGGAAGGGACAAATTGATGGACCAGATATAGCAGAAACAGATCAACGGCCCATCAACTGCCACAACTCGTTTTTTTTTCCTTTTTTTTTTGAATTGTTTTTTTTCTGGCCTGCCAACATGTACATACATACGTAAATGCAGGCGTGTCTGCTTTTGGTGCTGGCCAACGGTGCGTATGCGTATTCGCAGAGTTAACTGTAAAAGTGCATTTTTTTTGTTGCCAGCTTCTCTGTTGGTTGGTTGCTCGCTTCGCTGGATGGTTGTTCGCTTGTTGTTTTTTCTGTTTATTACACTGAGCTTGTGTCAAACAAACGATTTAAATGAAATAAATTACAATGAATCACTCAATCGGTTTAAATAAAAATGTTTCCTCTTGTAATGACAGAGACGGATAGAGAGCGCGAAAGAGAGAGAGAGAGAGAGAGAGACTACCCGTATTAAAGGGCAAGTAAATCTCATGATATTGTTTTTTATCAAAGGCTTTCTTTAGTGGCAAGTAGGTAGACGATATCCATTGAAGCAATCCTAATACATTTACCAGCACATTGAACCATAAACCAATTGACAAGGCAATCATTTCGATACACAACTGAATCTCCCCTCTAAGACTCCATCTAAGACTCCATCGGGCATGTGTTTAGTTTTGGCTTAGACAGGGCATGTAAATGCCATGACAATGGAGAGAAGTTGGGGACACACACACACTTAAAAGCATTACTCGGAGGTCAGGTCAGGCCATAAAGCCATAGAGACACACACACACACACACACACACACACACAGAGAACGCTTTGTCCACCTGAGTTGTCAACAAACCGTGAAATTATCAGCACAAATTGGATGACGATAACCAAAACGAGAAGCAGATTCCTTTTTTTGCTCGTTCTCTGTCCTCGTCCTCCTCCTCCTCCGTCTTTGGCCTATGAAAACCTTTTAATACAAATTGAAAATGCTTGAAGCTAGGTAAAAGAGGAATGAGTCCGGCTAACTGAGCAGAAAAGAGAGCACAAAAAGACCAATTCTAAAAAAATAGAGAGGGGGAGATACAGGCACTTGTGATAAGTAGTAAACATAGAAGGCTGAAATAGAGAGCACACACACACACACACACTTATCCACCCATTGCCAAGGCGACACTCCAATCCTTGGCAGGACTTTTATTCCATTGGGTCTCTCTCTATACATACATAAATGTCAAAGAATGAAATTTGCATCTGATTTACGGCAACTGCAGCTATTTATCTTGGTAACTGGACACTTTCAAGTGCAAGCAAAACTGGAGCAGTGGAGCAGTGGAGCAGCTCCAGCTGATGTGAGATAGAGGAAACGGAAATGCGCATTTAAATGGTCCTTCTTTCCGCTATTCTTTCGCTGGCCGACCTTCAGGTGGTGCCGGCTCAATTATTTCATTAAGTTAAACGTTTGCATTCCAACTAATTTCGTTGCAAGGAGACCTCGGTCTCGGTCTCCGTTCAACTGGCCACATCCGCTGCAGTCGCAACAAACACGCAAAGTTGCATAGTCATCGAGTGCAATGGAGGGAGGCATCTTGGGAGGCAGGCAAAGCCGTAACCGAAATACAACGAAACGGAATTTATTTCTCAATTCCCACTTCAATTTCGTAAATTGAATGAAAAAGCGCTTAAAAATATACAAAAGCCAAGCGCTTCCCCCCCGCCCTTCCCCCCAATCTCCTCCAATCTCAAACCATAACCCAAATAGTGGAACAAAAGGCACATGCAGCCAGAAGCGAAAGAAGGACGAACAAGAAGAAAAAAAAAGGCAAACGAACAGCGCGCAAAACGAAAGGAAATCTTACAAATAAAACGGAAGTTAATTTACTACGTAAACCGAAAAGCATGGCGCAGCCACATCCGGTAGCAGAGAGACAGAGACAGGGAGAAAAACTGTTACACTGTAAAGAATTGCCACAGACTGTAGACATTGCAACTGCTGATGGTTTGGCCATTTAATTGGCCAAGTTTTTTTGCGCACTGCAAAACCAGCCCAGGCCAGGCCAGTTGCCGCTTAAGGTAGCCAAATATTTGCTCATGCAACACACAGCCGAGACTGAGACTGAGACCCAGACCGAGACCGAGAGAGATGGTAGCCATGGACAGGTGCAGCTTGCACTTAAAACCGCTTATTACGTTAACAATTGCAAATATCGGCTCGGATTTTGCTTACTTACTTGGGCTCCTCCTGCTCCTTCTGCTTCTCCCTCTCTTGGGGTCGAACCGCCAGACAGGATTACTTTGCATAATTTTAGGGGCATACAAATAACAGCCAAGGGGATTCACACTCACACTAACACACACACACACACACATACGTTGGTGGTATACATTGTCTGGCATGCCAATGAAAGCATTTCGCGTTTCTAGTCAAAAGAAAAGGAAGGAAATTTCACTAGCTGCAGCAGCCACACACCCACACACACCCACCCACACACACCCAGATTGGGGGCGTTAGAGGCTCTCACTCTCGTCGTAACAAAAGTATTTGTTATGCGGTAAAAATGCATAAAAATCCCGAGACCGGCATTTATTTAAATTTATGCCGTTATAACGTAATTTTGCATTACCCCAAAATGTGGGCGACCGACTTCACCCTCAAGGCACTTTATTGTTGCACTTGTGTGTGTGTGTGTGTGTGTTTATGTGGGTGTGTGCGGCACACTTTCCTCGGGCATTTTTATACAAATTTTTGCATACCTCTTCCTATTTTTTTTTTTTTACTCTATTTATTTTTGTTATTTTGTGCGGAAAGCCAAAAAGTTGGTCCCGTTTTATTTTTGCTTAAATAAGTATTTGGTATGGCGATTTGTATACACTTTCCCCCACCTCACCCCCTCTTCCCCTTGTTCTATAATCTATTTTTGTTGTGTATATATTGTTATTTATTTTTTTATCATTTCAATTGTTTATATACTATTCGTGTTTGTGCTTTTGCCATAATAATACGAAAGTTATTCATTTGTTATGCATATGAAGTAGAGAGCAACCAAAAAAAATGTGTTTGTGGTTGTCATTGTTAGTTGGAACTATGTTTCGAATGGGAGTGCGGTTTCCCTTTTTAAATAAACCAAAAATCTGTTGAAGCCAGATTTGCTTAAGTCTGGTTCTCGATCTAATTTGTTAATCCATTTGTCACTTCCAATTACACAAAGACAGTTAGATGAAAATGAAAATCTTTCTCCACCTCCCACTCCCCCTCTCCATCTATCTCTATCTCTTTGGTGGAGGCGTGTCATGGGGAATCATTCAATCAATTGAAACACTGACACTGCTCTCCCTCCCTCTCTTTCTCTCTCACTCTTTGGGTGTTGTGTGTGTGTGTGTGTGTTTTGAATACAAATTAGATAAAGTGATTCTCGGTTCAGTCTCTCTCTCTTAGCCCTGGCCACGCCTTCCAATCAGGCCATCGTTGACATCGTTGTTGAGTTAATTTAAATTCAAAGTAATTAATTAGACACCAGGGTGACCCAAGCTAAAACTAACTAATCTTCCATATGCATGTAAATGCTGATTGTCTGCTGTATTCTCACAGTGTATTTTGCTTACTCGTTGGCCCAAAAGCTAATTAAACGCACAATATGCTTATGCACACGCAAAGTGGCCAATATCAATGGTTGGAATCGATATATATATATCAATAACTCACACTGCTTATCCAATCTACCCCATATCAAGTAATTTCAATGATTTTGTTTAGCTCAGTGATTCGGAGAATTGAGTTGGACAGTCTTAAACATGACCACAGGGGCACACACACACACACACATCTGCACACACACACACACACACACTCAATGAATTGATGCCAATTTGCAATTGTTAATGAAACGCCTTTGTGTCGTGTCGATTGCATTGCGGCCAGAGCCTTCAACTAACCAACTAAATCCTTGAACTACATATACTACTAGTTCAGCATGGCCCCCCTCTCCACCCCCTCCCCCCACTCTCCGTATGCAATACGAGTATAATCTTCTGCATTCGTTCATTTCACTTTCCTTATTTTCTTTGACATTCGGGTTACATTTTGGGCAAAATTTCATGTGGGATGTCTCCCAGTGGGTACGTAGGTAAACCTGCCCCTCCTCTCCTCTCCTCCACTCCCCCTCCTCTCACCACATACTCTGCTTACTGCTTCTGCTCATTTCAATTTTGTAATTGAGATTAGCTCTTTGGGAATAATGGAGATCAGATCGTTTAATTAACTTTGTTTTCGAGCACGTCGAGTCCTCTGGCTACTGTCTCTATGTGTCCTCCTGCTCTCTCTCCTGCTGTCTCTCTCTCTATATCCTCCTGGTTTTTGTGCCACTCTGATTGAGCTAACAAGCTCTAGCTCTAGCTGCTAGGCAATAATTTTTGGAATTGCCCAACTGATGTTAGTTGGGTTAGTTTGGCCCTCTCTCAGTTGTCTGTTAATTTGCTCAGCAACAAATTTCATTTGTTAATTTTTGGGTCCTACGGAATCTTTTGGTCAATTTACCGTACGAACTTTTGTCTCTCGTCTCTCGATTTCATTTGTGAAATTGAAATGCCAAAAATGTTGCAGCACATCTCTCTCTTTCACCCATTTCCCAGTTCCAATTATAATTATGTCAGTCTCTCTCACTCTCTGTTGGAGTGGCACTCGACTTGGCTCACTGTTCGACTCTTTTGGCCCAGTCTATGTCTATGGCAATGCATCTCATTTGCATTGGCCAAGGCGAAATTCGCATCGTCTGCTTCTGGTGTTCAGTTCTTCTTACTTTTAGCCCCCCACCCCCCTTCTACTGACTATCTGACTCACTTTGTGTAGCGTTCGTATCTCTTTTCACTTTTCTCTCTCTCTCTCTTGGCTTAGAATGAGCCAAATTGCATTCAGCTGTTTGTTTTTATGCGCTGTCACGAGAATTCCAAACTACTTTTGAATAATTTCATTTATTTATGTTGTTTCCCCATAGCTGGGGAACTGGGCGCAAAAAGTTTTACAACTGCAACAGCCTCTTGTCTCGTGTTTCATCATTTATCCATTCATTCATTCATTCTTTCAGTCAGTCAGTCACTTATTTATTTAGTTTTCTTCTCGCAAAATGTTCCAAAAAGGCGCAAAAGTTGTTGTCGTGTGTCAAAAGTTCCTCCCTATTTTTTTTTTTTTTACCATTTTATGGACAACACACATCTCCATCTAATTAAGCTTTTGTTCTCTTTTTCTCCTTGATATCAATATAGAAGAACGAACAAAAGGGGCAACTGGCATCATGACTATCTGCAGCAGAGTTTCCTCTCACGTTTCACAGTCAAGTGAGTTTTTGGCAGCTTTTGCGTAATGCAATTACGCATACGCAGCGTTGCTGCCGTTGCTGCTGTTGCTGCTGCCGTTGTGACTGGCATGTGCACCTAATTAGACCTAAAATGTTGCACGCCATTTTGTTGTCAAAAGTTACCTGTGGGGCGTATCGACAGTATCTCTGTCTGTTCTTGACAGCCAGCCAAACGATTGCTTTCAAATGTCATGGCTCATTTAATATCAATGGAATTCGTTTTTCCCTCTATGCGTGTGTGTGTTTGTGTGTATTTTTCTCTATCCCCAGAAGGCAATAGAATATGTCAAAGCCAAGCCAAAAAAAAAAATACCCAAGAGGAAACATTTCAGACTCCATTTTAAAGCACATTTTGTTCAGTTGTTTAATAAATAGATTTTAGATTTCTAAAGAGCATTTTAAAGTCGTCATGCGTTCTTTGCATTTTTTTTTTTCTTGTGGCACAATGCTCATTCAATTTTTGGCAGTGCATTCATTGCTAAACCATTTGCTGCATACCTCCAGGCAATGTTTGGCATGATGCGTTTCTGGGCGTTGCATACTTTTAGGCTCTCTGTTGAAAGACTCTGCAAATACCATGTCTGCCCAACTGCACACACACACACACACACATACTAGCACACAAAAGGAACTTTCTTGCTAACGCACAACTTTCTGAATGCCATCCGCGTTAACTTCTTGGTGCGAAAAGTTGGCGCAAAATACTTTGCACAAATATTGTTTTCGCATGCTTTTGTTGCACTAAGCAGCCCCTAAGAAGGCTCCCCCCCACCAATCCCCCATCCCCCCTCCACTCGGCACTTGCAACGTAAATTGTATCAAATGTGCGCTTGGCTGTCTTTTTAAGAGTTTCTCTTTTTATTTTTTCATTTTTTCTTCTTTTTTTTTGTATTGTGTTTTTCAATTTTATTTCTCTTGTTTGGCTTTTGTTTTCGTCTTGCCATGTATTGGCATTTTCAGCGCTTATTTGTATCGTTTTACTTCACTTTGTTGTTACGCTTGCTTCATCTGTTGTTGTTGTTGCTGTTGCTGTTGTTGTTGCTGCTGGGGTTGCGGTTGCTGTTTTCAATTTTGTTGCAAGCGCAACGCTTTCTGAGTTTCCTCTTTTCAGCATGTCTTTTTATTATATTATTTCTCTTTTCTTTCGCTAGTTTTTCTCTCTTTCTCTCTTTCTCTGTTTTTTTTTTTTTTTTTGGCAATTTCCTTGAAAAGTTGCATGAGATATTTTGTATACAAATTCGTATACAATTTTTAATTTACTTTTTTCTGGCAGGTGACTTAAAGATGCCCTAGGCCAAAGGGCCAAAATAAATTCAAATAACAATCACTTTTAATCGCAAAACGCATTCACTTACATGTACAAGATTCAATATGGAATCCTTGTTGGGATCGTAAGGATGTTGCTTTGATGGTATTTCCAATACAGTTGGAATGGCCATTGTATGGCTATTGATTGTCTGACGTATCATGTCTGCATATATTTGATTAATCAATATAATGCCAATATCCGAACGGGCAACAAAACGCTTAAAGCAAACATCAATCTCCTCGGCTGTGGTATCTGTTGCAGTTGCATTAACATTTCATCTGTTGCAAGTAGAGTGTGCTGCTTACCTCTCTCAACTACCATAAAATTGGGCACAAGTTCCTGATTAACCTCACCAATGCCGCCAAGTAGAAAGCCAACACAAGTGTCCTGCAAATGTGTGTGCTACAGTGTAGGATCCTTTGAGATTAGAGGAGCAACTCACCTCATCGCCAATGATGGAGATTAGCTTAGACATAGATATGGAATCTTGTGACATGATTAAACTAAATTCACTTGAACACAAAAACCAGAGCACTCTTAGATGGATATATTTTGAATGTGCTCCAGTGCAAAGGGGGTTAGAGATAAGCGCGGGGGCATTTGGGGCATGGGGCACTGGCACTGCACTTTACAGCCACGCCGCATTTGATGGCGAATCGTTCAGCTGCTGTTGCTGCTGTTGCTGCTGCTGTTGTTTGTAGTTTTGTCAAGCGTAAAACAAGTTTTATAATTGTTTAAAATGTTTGCTTTGTTGCTCTTGCTGTTGCCGTCCAAATGCAATGCAATTTTATAACGAATTTTTGTCAGTTGCCTCTCAAAAACTTAATCGAAAACAACTGCAAATGTTGTGTGTGTGTGTGTGTGTGTGGTGTGTGTGTGTTTCTCCTTTCTATATGCGCTCTCGTGACGTAATGTTCAGCTTAAAATTTAATGCTGCGACAGTTCCTAATTGGATTAGATAACTTCTCAAAAGGGCTTAACAATGCCATTACGCATACGCCACATGGGTCGCCCTAAACCAATTGTCTTTTGCGGTCTTTCACTTTGACATTTTGTTAACTCATTTACGTTACATGCATAAATATTGTCAAATAACACAAAGCCAAATATTTTTTTACTAATTGTTGTAACCAACAAAACTTTCAACAAAAAGCCACTTGAACTCGATCTCGATCTCGACTCAACTTCAAACTCGACTCTCCCAGTCAAACATTTTTCAAATCAACTCTAATTGTTTACGTATCAATAACCAATTTCTTGTTGTTGCTCTTGCTGCTGCTGTCGTGTGGCATAACTAATTATGATTAATGCTTTGAAGTCAGCCCCTGACATTTGCACTTAATTGACAGCCAGAGCAGAGATACATATGTATCTGTATGTGGCACTCGAAACGGTGCATTGAACTTTATGCATTAAGTGGCAAAACTGTCATTTCGGTTTTGTAGCCAAACACCAAAAAAAAAAACACACATGAAAAACCAATTCCATTGCACTAAATCCAATCCAATCGAATCGAATCGGTATCCCATCCCATGCCATCCAAGCAATCGGCATAAGTGTTGGTTGGCCCGCTGACCTTTTTCCACACATTGCTAATGGCCAAGTCATCGCCAGTCAGTCAGTCAGGTAGCCCCCCTCACACCCCTTCTTTTGAATAACCGGCATTTTATGCTACCGGTTTTATTTACCACAGCAACATTGTCTCTTTTACCTCTTTTTTTCATGTTATTTATTTGATTTTTTTAAATATGGTCATGGCGACATTTAAAATGCTGTGCCTAAAAATATTTTCACTTATTCCTGGCACGTTTTACCTATTTTTCAATTAAGCACTAAACGCTTTAGGTCAATCAGCAGCACTCCAAAATAGTTGAAAGTTCTTTACTTGTCAATTCTTTTGATTGTGTTTGATTTTCTCTTTTTATTTACCTAGAATTTGTGACCAGCATGAAATTAAATGAAAATTTTTGATTTGAATCTTAACAAATAGAAGCATTTGTTAACTTTTCTTTGATTTAAATGAAGGAAATATAAAAAAAGCACTAGAAGATAATTTTATTTGATTCTAAACACAATTTCGAAGAAAGCTAGAAATTATTTTAAGGGAATAAGTAGTTGCTAGTGCTTGTAAAAATTTGTTAGGTTGATAGTTTACATTGTAAACTTTACAACTATATCCTATAGAATCATAGGAATCATAGAAATAATTAAAGAAACCATTTAAAGACAAAACTTAGAAGAACGCCAAAAACTATTTCAAACTATTTTTTGACTTAGGTTAATAAGGAATCAAAGAAATAATTGGTGAAAATCTTTAAAGTTGAGTTAATCTAAAAATAGTTTACAATCGCCAAAGACATCTTGATGGAAATTTTTAATAAGAATAAAATTTTCTGTATTTAATTCTACATATATTAATAGTAAATTGAAAATAAGATAATTCATCGTTTGGAAAGTCCGTAAAGATGATCGATTAGATAAGTTATAAAGATATTTCAATGCTATGTTCAGAAATCTAAGAGAAAAATATTTGATAATTTTAGAGTTATATATTTTATATATATTATATTTCAGCAAAATATTTGATGTTTTTCATTTGGATTATGTAACTTATTTGTTGGGAATTTAAGAGAGCAATTCCAGATTAAATTTTAATAAGGAGAAATTTAATGTTTTTTACTTGACTTACATAGGTAAGTTATTTATTTTTAATTAAATCTAGATTATTTTTTAATAAGCAGAAATTAAATGTTTTTTCAGTTGATTTTTCATAAATTATTTGTTGGGACTTTAGCGCTTTTTTCCCATAACATTTTTTGGTTTTTAGTGTTCAGATGATAATTTATTTATTCCGTTGGAAGGTCTTTTAAGTTAAAGTATTAGTTAGACATATTTGAATTATATGCTGAGGCATTTAAAAGAAGACATATTAAATAAATTCCAAAGAGATTTTTAATGAGAAAAAATTTAATGTTCTTCATTTGGTTTTGGTAAGTTACGATTAGGACTTGATGAGAACCTATAAAATAATTTCAGATTAATTTTTAATAAGCTGAAATTTAATGTCGATGTTATTTGTTTTAGGTAAATTATTTGTTTGTTATTAATTAATTCCAGATTACCTAAGTTGCTATGGCTCTAAAAACCGGACACAATATGCAATTCTCGTGCAAATTCTTTTAAATAAATAATACTTATTTTTAATGTGTAGAAATTTCATGTTTTTTATTTGGTTTTGCTAAATTATTTTTCCCATAACTTTTTTTGACTTGAATGTTTATCAATATAAAAGAAGTTTCCCGCATTTGCCACCATTAAGAACCCATATTGAAAATATGATAATTCAATCCTTTTGTTGGAAAATCTTTGAATCTTCTATTAGATAAGTCATAGACATATTTCAATTTAATGTTCAGCGATTGAAAAGCAGAGATACTAAATAAATTCTAGAGTTTTTCAAGAAGAAATTTGATGTTTTTAGTTAAGTTATTTGTTTGTTCTTAAGAGATACTAAATAGATTCTAGAGTATATTTTTTTCAGAAGAAATTTAATGTTTTTAGGTAAGTTATTTGTTTGTTCTTAAATAAATATAAGCAGAAATTTTATGTTTTTTTTTGATTTAGGTAAATTATTTTTTGGGATTTTAAGACAACAAACAATTAATAAATTTTAAGAGTGATTTTTAATAAGCAGACATTTTATGTATTTTATATTTGTTTTAGGTAAATAATATATTTGTTATTAAATAAATTCCGAATTAATTTTTTTGATGGTTTTTTCGTTGTTTTGGGTAAATAATTTATTTGTTATTAAATAAATTCCGGATTAATTTATTTGTTGGTTTTTTCTTTGGTTTAATTTGATTTCTTGGTTGGGACTTTAGCTTCACTTTTTCCCATAACATTTTTTGTCTTGAGTTAGTCTTGTTTATTCTGCCATTCGTTAATTCACCTTCCTTTTTTTTTTTGGTTTTATTTTTTTTTTTTTGTTGGCTGTTATGAACTTTGGAAACGATGTTAAAGACATCTTCAACACAAGCACGCCTGGTTATTTATATAGTGCTTTAAATACCATAACATTTTGCGGTATTATATAATAGTAACTGCTATCGGCATCCCAAATGCTCATCAACTATGTTGTTGCTGTTACTGTTGCTGTTGCTGCTGTCGTATGCACATCACGCAAATCAACAACAACAGCAACAGCAACAACAAAATGGCAATACGCTTTCTTCTTCTTTTTCTACATATTGAAGTGAAATGAAATGAACCTTTCGAAGCGCGTATCAAAGAGACGCGATGTCGCTGATGTTACTGTTGCTGATGTTGCTGCTGTTGCTGATTATTCAACAAATTATATTGAAAGGTAAACAGGCGTAGGAAAAAAAAAAATGAAGATGCAGGCAACAACAATCGCAAGGAAAGCCATGTGCAAAATGTCAAATGCAGCCCCCGAGAGTGGAATGGAATGGAATGGAGTACATGACATCGGCATTAACGTCACGGCGACAACATCAACGGATATCTTTCTGCCATTCACCAATCGTAATATGTGCACTCTCTTTTTTTGTAGTGGGGCCCCCCCCTGCCCTCCCCTCCCATCAATTGAACTGTAAAATTAGCATAATGACAATATAATAAACAACAGCGTCAGCAAATGGCAGCAACAAATTATCGAGTAAGAGGACCGACCGATAGACAGATCGACAAATCGTCACAGCAAAACACAGGAAGTCAGGAAGAGGGCAAAAACACAGTTTTAAAACTGATTTCATGTCGAATTTTGTAAAGGTTTTTGTGCTGTGACTGCCCTGCCCACTGACCTCATGAGTGTGTGTGTGTGTGTGTGTGTGTGTGTGTGTGTGTGTGTGTGTGTGTGTGTGTGTGTGTGTGTGCATGCAATGAGAGTGTTAACTGTTTTGGTTATGCCCCTCCCTCTCCACCCCCCGCCAAAAATCATGTCATTGCATTCATGTTCGCAGCATTTTCGGGTTGATAACCTCTGTGTGACTGTTACCCCCCCCGGCTCCCTTCCGTATTTGTCGATTCCATTGACGAAGTGGGTCACCACGTGGCCTAAAGTTGGTTAGGGGGCGGGGGGGGCAAAGCGAAAACCGTTAATAGAAATGCATTAAAACCGATACGTTTTGGCGTTTGTTCCAATTCTGACAGCATGCCGCACATTAGTCTTAAGTAATGGCTGACTCCAAAATCACGCTACGAATCCACAATTTATCAAAAACGTCACGTAATTACCCAACACAGCACAGATACAGATACAACAACAACTGCAGATACATTGACAGTTCCGAAGAGATGTATGTGTTGTAGCTGGTAAAGACATGTGTCTCTATCTCTCTATCTCTGCGACTTCTTTTCAAATTCGCAGCAGATGCGTTTGATTTGTTGCCATTGCGTTGCGTCTTCCACAGTTTTGTCGCAGCTCATTGTGCTGTTTTGTATCTGATTTTATATTCCAATCACAAAAGGCGTTGTCAACGCCAAACTCTGAGTAAACAGTTTCTGACACACACACTCGAGAGAGTGGGAGACATCAAAAGAAGTGATCGCCATTTGCTGACACGTCACTGCTTGTTCGGAGAAGAGAGACAGACTTGAAGGGTCTTGACAGAAGAAGGAAGACACATTGTTGTGCCACCTCCACTTGCTAATGGAAATGTGTTGCTGACGAGGCATTTTTATTATTATTATTATTATCTCCTCTTTTTTTTTTAGGAGTGCTGAATAGATATTTCTATTAAAATAACTTCTCTTGGGTTAGGCTAAATGTAATTTAACAGTCTGCAGAGACGACACTGAATAGATTCCAGATAAATCGCTAATGTTTAAAGTGAAGAATTGCCTATGTCTTCTTGTGTAATTTCGTGTTCTTCTGCGGCGATTTAATGATATGCGAAACATGGGACAGTACTCAGTTTGATTGTGGATCTCAAAAGTCCCTCAAACTTAAATCAAACAACGCATTTCTATATTTTTCGTACTTTAAGTTATTTAAGAAAATTTTATAAATATTTTTAGGTTTATTTTTAATGCTTTTTAAGTAACGTTTAAGAGGGCTTCAAATAAAAATGTGAAGAAATTGCAACTCAGGACATATTTTAAATAATTTTCGCAATGTCTTAAACAATTTATATAGTTTTGCTAACAATTTATTACAATTTCTGAAACGAACAATATAGAGAAAGGCCAAAAACTTAAATGCACATTTTGTACTTGAATTTACTTAATTAAATTTTAAATATATAAATATATCTATATATATATAGATAGCTTCAAATAAAAATGTGACGAAATTGCAACGCAAAACTTATTTAGAATGATTTTCAGAATGTTTTAAACATAAACATGTGAAATTGCAAACTCAAAGCTCATTTCGAATGATTTTCGGAATGTCTTACAATATTTATATACTTTTGCTAGCAATTTTTGAAATTTAAAAACTACAAAAAGGCGAAAAACTTAAATGCATTCACGTTTGTAAAGGCTTCCCATGCTTTTTGTACTTAATTAAATTTTAAAAACTATTTTAGGTTTATTTTTAAAGCGTTTTGAGTAAAGTTCAAGATAATAATGTGAAGAAATTGCAATACAAAACTTATTTTTTGTGATTTTCAGAATGTCTTACCATATTTATATACTTTTGTTAACAATTTTTGGAATATCAATCAATATTTTTATACTTTTGCTAACAATTTTTGAAATTCACAAACTAGAAAAAGGCGAAAAACTTAAATGCATTCACTTTTGACCCTCCGATTGATTGGACTTACGTGATCAGCCTACTAAAATATAGCAAAAAGTGTTGATAATTGGCGACTTTTCTATAAGCTCCACAATCTGATAGCTCTTATGTATAACCAATTTAAATCAGTTAAATTACATGGAGTACTAAGGAGCTTAATGTGTTGGCCGTTAAACTAATTTGTATTTAAAATATTGAAACTCCATACAAAAGTAGTAAGCGTGACATGGCAAAAATTGCCAATTCGGTTGCTAATAGCCAACTCGATAAATCAGCGATTTGTGGAGCAAAGCTTGGGTATAAACCTTTGCTCGAACAACTCCCGCTTAATTGCCCATTTAAATTAATATAAATTTCAATTTGTGTTGGTTGATAAAATGCAAAGCATATTGCGTTTGCCACATGGAGTGCCGATCCCCATATGTGGGGCTCCAACTCCTAACTCTGACAGTGCCAGCGACAGCTACTCACAAGGCGTATAAAAGAAATGCTGCGAAATCAATGTACAAGCATACAAAAAAAAATATATATATATATACGCTTATAATACGCATCAAAATGAAATAAAATCGCATTTTTGTGATTGATTGAGGCATGAGTAATGAAAAATTGAACGTGCTGCACAGTCCGGGCAGACGTCAGGTGGGGAGCAAGGTGGGAGCGGGACTAGCGATATGTGTTTCATGTCTCTGTATGACTCTGATTTTATGCGCTACATTACCTTTTGATTTCGATTCATAACAAATCAGGCAGCAATTTACCTAAAAAGTAGAAAAAAAAGAGAGAAAAATAAACCAAAAGAAAGAAAGAAACAAATCATAATAATAAATGGGGAAAAATGGAAACGAATGTGAAAAGCGTAAAAAAATATTTAATCAAATTGAATTAGCCTTCAACACAAATGCAGTGAGGCAAGCCAGCTGCAGGCTTACAGACTCACTCGTACTCATAACACATTGATTCGTTATTTGCTCTACGTCATCTGGAAATATCCGTACAAATTACGGCAAAAGCCAAACAGCGATGACGATGACGATGACGATGACTGACTGACAAAGCCAGTCGAAAGGGGGAGGGGGAGGAGGAGGATAAAGAAGAATGTTTGCAACTCAGACTAAACAAAAGTTACGGGCCATATTAAAATGTCATCGTGTCATTGAGGCAGACGCCAGCTGACCAGAGAATGAATGAATGGTAAAGGCGAAGGAAGGAGTAAGGAGGAGCAACGGATTTCCATGGGGCACAGCATAGAGGAGCCGGGAGCTCGGAGGATGGCAACTAACGACGACATGATGAGGCGTAAACAAACATGTTCAACTTGCAGACAGCCTGACTAGAGGTCGTGAAGCATTGGGTGGTCAAGTGAAAAGTAAAACAAAATGAAATTTTATTTTGCATTTGAAATGATTTCCAGCAAACCATTTTTGTAGTCTCTCTCTCTTTCTATAACACCCACCCACCCACTCACACACACACACATGCCTTGGATTTTTATTTGTATTTCAAATGTTTTGTGAAAGTGCCAGCAGCATTTTAAGCCAGAGTCTATTTTGGTAAACGTGCTCTAGCCAAACCATGCTCCCTCCTCCCCCCTCTTTTTTATTTTCTAGCCAACTAGAAGTCGGGTTTTAATACCACGAATGGGGTGAAATGGTATATTAAAGTCGCCAAAATCTATGTAAGTCGAGACCTGTAGAAGCTAGAGTTAGCACATTTAAAATGTGGCATAACTTACAACTTCGATGGAAGGTGATTTTCTCTCGTAGTACGAGATCTGTCATTTTATTAAATTTAATTAAAACTGGTCTATGGAAATTTTTAGATACATTCCTATTCTGTTTGGCAAAGAACAGGCCATAGACATATATATTTCTATATATTTTCATAGATTTGCATAGATTTCTCTATATTTCCTTGGATTTCTATATATTTACAAAGATTTCTAAACATTCAAACCGATTTCTATATGTTTTTATATACTTATATTCCCACCGATTTCTATATATGTATTCTTATAGAGTTCTATATTGTATATTCCTTTAGATTTCTATAGATTTGTATTTTTTTTTTCATTCAATTTATTTATCGTATTGTTGCTTCGGCTTCAGACAGCTTTTACAACGAAGTTAAAATTTAAATTCTTAAGGTTTTACAGTTTATAATTGAACGTAATAGATTTGTATATATTTCTAAAGATTTCTATATATTCCCATAGACTTTTATATATTCCTTTAGATTTCTATAGATTCATATAGATTTCGAAAGATTTCTATACATCCCCATTGACTTTTATATATTCCTATAGATTTCTATAAATTCTTATAGATTTCTATATATTCCTACAGATTTATATTTAGATATATTCCTTTGGATTTCTATAGATTTGAATACATTCCCATAGATTTCTATATAATTAAATTCATTTCAACTTACCTGTATGTCCAGAAGTAATTGCTATAGCCTGCTATATATTCCTTTAGATTTTAATATATTCCTTTAGATTTCTATATATTCCCATAGTTCTATATATTCGTAAAGATTTCTTTATAGAATCCTCTATATTTCCTTTGATTTCTTTATATATTAATAGATTTCAATTCTCCGATTCCAGAGGTCTGATCGCCCCGACACCCGAGCACCAACTGATCCTGAAGCCCTACGTAGCTCCCTTTTTATACCCAGGAGACATGTTAAGTTTGACATGAAAATGTTAAGTTATATAATAATTTTAGGTTTAACAGAGTAATTGGTAAGCTTTTCAGCTGAATTCAAAATTTCAGTTAAATTCAAATTATTTTTTTCAAAATTTAGAAGTTTTGTTCAAATTTTAAATTTTGTTAAGTTGAAAATTTTTGTTGCAGTCAACGGAAAGTTTGAATTTAACTGCCAATTCACTTTTGAGCCTACAGGTAATATGAAATCAATTAATATAAATATAGAAATCTATGGAAATTTATCGAAATCTATAGGAGTATATAAATAAATATAAAGAAATCGAAGGGAACGTCCAGAAATCCATGGGAATATATAAAAAAATGGATGAAAGTGTATAGAAATATATGGGAATGTACAGAAATCTTTGGTAATATATAGAAATCTATTGAAATCTTTATAAATATATAGAAATAGATATAATTACATATAATATTGCAAGTGTTAGCTATATAAATTTGGATCTAAAAATTTTTCCTGGGTGCATGGTATATCCAAGTCGAACTGATGTAAGTCATTGCTTCATTTTTTTATTCCTCATTTGTCGTTTTTTGTTTTTCCTAGTATTTTGTGTGATTTTTGCCGGCCCAACACACACACATACACACACACACGCTCACACACGCTCACACACTGGACACACTACCTAGGAAAGTTGCAGCAGAGAAACTAGCCCGAAAAAGTCTGTAAACTCTCTGGAGGGCCCAACAGACGTTAGTGTGGGACAACTGGACAATTGGGTAACTGGCAACGGACATTGGAACCGGGCGCATGACTTTCAAACGTGCAGAGTTGGAGATGCAAGTAGATGACCCGCATGAAAATGCTGGCTCTGGCATATTTTTATGCCGCAAGCATGCAGGACAAATGGCTGAAATTTTTGCTGCTGCTGCGCTGTTGATGATGATGCCAGGACAACGAGAAGCAGGACGATGCCACTGGTCTGCAGTTAGTTTTCGACATGTGAACGTGGCTAGCCAGCGGCATAGGGTAAAAAAGTAACTACTACTTGGCATTCCCGCACATATTTGCAGCCAGCCAGCCAGCTTCCAACTCTCACATGGCCCGCCCGGTTGGTCCTGCTCCTTTCTTTGGTGTCTTGTTCGTGTGAGAACAAACACACAGAAAAAAAAAAGAAAAGAGAGAGAGAGAGACGAAAATATATGGAGAAATTGAACAAGTCGTTTGTCGGCGTCCCTAGCCATAGAATTTATGTGTGCAGTCTGCGCGCTGCCGCTGCTCGAGTTGAAAATTAAACATTGCGTATACGCCTAGGTGCATAATAATTCATGCCCTGACTGGACTGGAGAGACTAGGCAACTCGGCCCTTGCCCTTGCAGAGTCCAGGCAGCCTGCCAGGCAAACGAAATTGTGTGTAAAATGTTTTAATATCAGCTCATAATATACGATCTGAAAGACAGGGGGACCGCATGAGAGTGGACACCGCAGCTCAATTTGTGATTTATGCGTCAGGCTCAAAATGGGGAGACAAAACAAGCAGCAATGGCAAAGCAAAACCTTTCGTTATTGAATCCAAGTATCGAGAAGCTGACTTCTTGCAAGTGTTTTTTCTCTGCTCATATTGTTCTTCATATTCTCCGCAGTGTGCAGAGTGTGCAAGCAAAAGACCATGAAATTTTATTGTTTAGTTTCTGGTTTACCATTGGCTGAGCCCAAACGGATATCCTGGGCCACACACAGCCTGCATGCAATTGAATTTGCATTTGGTTGTCGCTAAAAACACACAACACACAACAAAAAATACAAACACACACACACACACACACACCCCATGACATGGTATAGTTTTTGCAAGAACATTTTCAGCATTTGTTGGTTTTGTTCTAGGTACATATATACTATATATATATATGTATGTATGTGGTTGCTGTTTTTTGAAATGGGCTGCAACTTTGTTTATATTCGAGGCCATCAGCATCAGGGACAGCAACAACAATCAAATTCAATGATGCTTACTTTCCTTTCACCCATATATTTAGTTTTCTTTCAATAATTCATGAAAAGACAAATTCAAGGGTTTCCAAGTCATTTTCAATCAATGTTTTAAAGTTTTAGCAATATTTTCAGCGAAATTTTTTTACCTTTTTGGTGACACTCATCGAATACACAATTCATATTAAGGTAAATGTAGCTTAGAAGCGTGATAAGATGACTAAATTTACTTAAATTTTACGAATAAGCTGTCAATCCGTTTTATAATTATAATTTGGAACCTTTCCAACATCTTTTTATAGAAAGATTTTTCTTCAGTTTGCTTTAAATAAAAAAAAAATTGGCCATTGAAATGTAGTCTTAATAAGTTTTATATATTAAGTTTAAGTTAAGTTTTATATATTATTAGAAATCAAAGTAGTTAATTTAATACACAATTCATATTAAATGATATATAGCTTAGAAGCGTAATAAGATGACTAAATTTACTTCAATTTTACGAATAATATGTCAATCCGTTTTATAACTATAATTTTGAACCTTTCTAACACCTTTTTATAGCATTTTTTAGTTTTATTTTTTATTTATTTACTTAGGCTATTAAAATGTAGTCTTAATAAGTTTTAGATTATTAGAAATCAAAGTAGTTAATTTAATTGATAAATGACTTTAGTGATAGAGTTCGCTTCAATTTTAAGAATAAACTGTCAATCCGTTTTATAACTATAATTTTGAACCTTTCTAACATCTTTTTATAAAAAGATTTCTCTTCAGTTTTCTTTAAATAAATAAAAATTTGGCTATTAAAATGTTGTCTTAATAAGTTTTATATTATTAGAAATCAAAGTAGTTAATTTAATTGATAAATGACTTTAGTGTTAGAGTTCGCTTAAATAGTTAACACTTTATTGAAAATATTAAATGAGTTTATATGAAAATAAGATTTTTCAGCCATTTGCGATGGAAGTGTAGTGTGACCGTATATGTTATTTCAAGAAATTTATAAGCAGTGTTGGCTAATGACGCCCTTAAATGGCTAGTGCTCGCAAATGAAACAATAGACGCTTCAAGAGACAAAAAAGTGATCGAATCACAATGTTCATGATCCCATTTATTTATTTAATGAAGATTCCCCAATCTCTAAATTCTGACTAAATTTTTCTATATGGTTTCATTTCAATTAGTCAAATTAGTCCAATTTGAGCAGTGCTCGTAAATCATATAATAAACATTTCAAGTTCTTTTGAGCTCTAAATGCTGCAAAAGTTGTTCTAGATGGTTTTAATTCCAATTAGTCAGGACATAATTTTGTAAATTTCTGTAGTACTACGATAAGAATATGGATTAATGATTTATCAATCAATATTGCTACCTAAAGGCTGGTAAAAAAAAACCTGGATTCGTTTTTATAAATTCAATTAAACTTTGACCTAATTATAATCTGCGGCTTGCGCACATGCCACAACTTACGCATGAAGTTTTTTTTTGCCATTATTATTATTGTTATATTTCACCGCATATTTAGTAGTTAGTTTCGATTACAAAGTCGGGGGGCGCAGTGGGTTTGGCTATATGTTTTTTGTATAACCATTAAAAATGTTGGAAAATCAATTATGGCTTGTCTGCATTTAATTAAATATAGCTTCTATGCATTTTTTTATTAACGCATTCAATCTGAATTTATTTCGGTTGCATCGAATTGCATATTAACGCAATTACTGGGCAGAGTGCAGCAGAATGGCTGGCAAAAGTCAGGCACAAGAATTTGATTTATTTTCGATACGAGTTTTTTTACGCAAAACAGGCGAAAAAGTCAAGCGAAAGGAAGCAATAACTACACGTAAAAAAAAAAAGAAAAAGAAAAATAGACCAAAAACAGCATTCACACACGGGACACGGACGGTGGCCTCCAAATATTTTTTGGGGAGTGGTCGAAATGCATTTGTGAAGCGTTTTGCAAATATTTTAGCACTTTTAAATAAATACATGGCTTTCATTTGGCACGCTTCTGGATGGTTTGAGGCAGGCATCAGCGGTAGCGGCAGCAGTTTGTTCAATTTATGACATCAGAAGTTAAAACGAAAGCCGAAATGTACGAAAAATGGCGAATAGCGTTTGCGTTTCTCTAACCAAATAGTAAATGTGGATGTTGCATGTTGCATGCAGCATACAGTAGATGGTAAATGGTGAATGGCGACGGCAGCCGCATAAAAATTGGATGCCAACTGTGCCGCGATATATGCCGCGTTATGTCTCTCTATGTGTGTGTGTGTGTGTGTGTGTGTGTTGACGTTTCCAAATTCACATATTTATTCAACATTTTTATTTTTTATACATATATATATATATACAGTTTTCAGTTATTTTCATTCAACCAGCATTGCCACTTTTGACCAAATTGGTTACCGGCAGGCAACATTTAGAAAAAATAAATATATAAAAATATTTCCAAAGATGTTTTCTGAATTTAATAATTCATCCGTATGATGGGCAATCTAGAACTGATTTAATGTATGAAAATCTCATAAAAAAAAAAGCAGAAGAGTTAAACATGGGTATAGAGAGATATTTCAAATTTTAGTGCTTTAGCAGTTTATCACGTGTACGCTGCGTTGCCTCTTACAGAAATTTTCTAAATTTAAAGGAACTAGCAGTAGAATCTTAAACTTTGGAGCTTGAAGTGATATTCTTTAAACCTTTTTTATGAAAAATTTCAATAAATCTCATAATTTTCCTAAGAATCACGTATACGCTGCGTTGCCTCTCACAGACATTTTCTAAATTTTAAGGAACTATGAGTAAAATCTTAAGCTTTAAAGCTTGAAGTGATATTCTTTATGATATTCTTTTCTACATAAAATCTCAATAAGTCTCATAATTTTTCTATGAATCACGTATACGCTGCGTTGCCTATTAAAGAAATTTACTAAATTTAAAGAAACTAGCAGTAAAATCTTAAACTTTGGAGCTTGAAGTGATATTCTTTAAACATTTTTTTATATAAAATTTCAATAAATCTAATAATTTTCTTAAGAATCACGTATACGCTGCGTTGCCTCTCACAGAAATTTTCTAAATCTAAAGGAACTAGCAGTAGAATTTTAATCTTTGGAGCTTGAAGTCATATTCTTTATCCTTTTCTATATAAAATCTCAATAAATCTCATAATTTTCCTAAGCATTTATTGAATTGTATAATTTCAATGAAAAGATGAAGTTCAATGAAGTGAATTTTTTGTAAGCCTTTTCTTTATAAAATCTCAATATTGCATAATTTTTCTAAGAATAAAAATTGCGTAAATTGTTTTTCATTTACAATTTCAAGGGGCAAATGAAGTCTCTTTAGTGAAGTAAATTTTTTTAAGTATTTTCTGTATCAAATTAGTATTGCATAATTTTTCTAAAAATAAAAATTGCGAAAATTGTTTTTTAGTTAGAATTTCACTTGGTAAATGAAGTCTCTTCAGTGAAGTGAATTTTTTGAAGACTTTTCTATATAAAATCCCAATAGTGCATAATTTTTCTAAGAATAAAAAATACGAAAATTGTTTACCAAAAATTGTTTTTTAGTTACAATTTCAAGGAACAAATGAAGTCTCTTTAGTGAAGTGAATTTTTTTAAGATCTCAATATTGCATAATTTTTCTAAGAATAAAAATTGCGTAAATTGTTTTTCATTTACAATTTCAAGGGGCAAGTGAAGCTAATTTTGAAAATTGCGAAAATTTGTTATAAAAATAGTTTTTCAAATATAATTTCAAGGGCAAATGAAGACTTTATTTTGTGAAATAGTCAACACCAAAACTAAGTTAGTTAGAAGTTGAAATTTATTAATTAATAATTTCTATCCTTATTGATTTTCAAATTCAATTATTGCTTAAACTAAAGATAGATTCAGTTAATTTGCAATAAAGTTCCATTTGTCTCTCTTCTTTCAGGGCCATTTGTTTGCTTGTTTTTTTCTATAATTTTGTTTTAAGCTAAGTGCACCGAAAATAATTTTCTTAATTGTTTGCCATTTTCCGTTCGTATGAGACAAATAACTAGATATTTTGTGCCAAGGCTAATCCTTTCATATGGACCTTCGGTTTCAGTTTACACGCAACCCAGCGGCTCTCTCTCCATCTCTCTCCATCTAGCTGTCTGTCTGGGTTCAAGAACCCACACCAATGTCATTGACATGCCAGGAACATGAGAGTCGAAAAAGTAAAAATGGTAGTAAAAGAGCAACAAGAAAAATGTACAGGATACTGATGCTGTTGCCTGAGGGTCTGAGGGTTATGTGACCTGCCTGTCTGGTATGGTCTGGTTCGGTCTGGTCTGGTCTGGGGGATAGGCCGTGACCCTATGCAATCTGTGGCACATTCCACTCCCTGCCCCGTTAATTACACAAATGCAAAAGTCCCGTTGAGCTCTCAAATTGGTTGGTAATAAATAAATTCAATTGAATAATTTATTTAATTTATTTTGGTATATTTCGCTTGCTTGCTGCTTGCCGCGTGACATAAAAAAACAGTAAACAAACCAAAAAATATTTCCCCTCTCGCCTCTCACCCCTCCCAACCAGGTGACAGGTGCACAAAAAAATTGCCATTCGTATTTTCATGGCGGAAGTGTGCAGCTAACTGCCATCGAGGTGTTAGAATTTTCTACGACACTAAAAGCCAGAGAGAGAAAATCAGAAAACCCAAAAAAATGCATAAAAATCTTTTCTTTTTCTTTTTTGTTTTTTTGTTTTTTTTTGGTGTGTGGCATGAAAACAAATCGTTTAATTGGCTTAAGCAAAACGTAACCATTATGCGGTCCGGCTCAGTTGACGTCGACGTCGACGTCGGCGATTATATAACCATTGCAGGTAAAGCGCGGCCCAACAATGATGTTGACAGCACACTACGGAACCAGTTTGGCTGCTGCTGCTTCACTTACCCGTTTTTTTAAGAGCAAACTGACGCAAGGGTACCACCAAGAGCCATGCGCCAGCAGCCAACCTAGCCACCTAGCCACCTAGCCACCTAGCGCCACTTCACAGACGACGAGTGGAGTCAGTAACGGGTTTGGCATGTTATACACTTGGGCCGATCGGGCTGGGCTATGTATATGTATCTCGATTTATATACATATCTATCTCGTATGTATATGGAAAATCTTAAAGCTCGATCGATACATTCGCACGCGAGCCCTGTGAGAAACCAGTCGAAAACGGAAGAGAGATGAAATCTTATACATTGCTGTTTATTGTGGTCGCTGCCATTGCTGTGGCCCAGGTAAATACCAAACAACTAACTAAATAACTATCTAACTAACTGCCCTTTACCTTACACACTTTTCTCCTCCTAGACTTTGGCCAAATTTCAGTTACGCACACATGATGATGCCGAAAAGGCATTCGAGGAGTGCCGCGAGGAATTCAATGTGCCCGATGACATTTACGAAAAGTATCTGAATTATGAATTTCCCGCCCATCGACGCACCAATTGCTATGTCAAGTGTTTTGTGGAGAAACTTGGTCTATTCACCGAGAATAAGGGCTTCAATGAGAAGGCCATCATAAGTCAATTTACAGCCAAGAATAGCAAAGATCTGGAGTCTGTGCGTCACGGGCTGGAGAAGTGCATCGACCACAATGAGGCCGAGAGTGATGTCTGCGTTTGGGCTAACCGTGTCTTCTCATGCTGGCTACCGATCAATCGTCATGTGGTTCGCAAGACCTTTGCCTAAGATCAGACTTAAAATGTATTTGTGATATTTTCAAAATAAAAATCTCCCGTTTGAAACTGACCTAAGGCAAAAAGAGAGAGCATCCAGTGTCTCTTTGTGCATTATTTCTATTCTCTGCGTTGTTCATTGAACTCTTTGGAGGGAGTTGATAAGAGCTCGTTGATAACCTTTAAGTTGCATGCCGCCTGCTGATCAGCTCTCTCTCTCTCTCTGGCTCCAGTCTACTTTGTGCATTGCCCGTGTTAAGATGCTTTACCCACTTGTATGCTGCTCCATTTTGGTAGGTAGATTACATCACTAGAGTCATTGGCTTGGAAGAGTAATTGAATCTCCGAATAGGTTTCAGTTTTGGCTGATTTGGCAGGCGATGCCAAGACTTTGGAGAAATGTCTAAGGGAACTGAGCACTCCCGATCGCATTAACAATGATCTAAAGAAACTGGAAAGCTATCCCGACTGGAAGCGGGAGGAATTGCCCTGCCTGATGCGTTGTGTGGCCAGTGAGAAGGGCTGGTTCGATATCGAGGCCAATAAATGGCAGCGTCAACGTGTGGCAGATGAACTGGGCGCCGATATCTACAATTATTGCCGTTACGAGTTGCAACGTCGATCACGTGATGGTTGCAGTTATGCCTATCGGGGATTACGTTGCCTCAAACAAGCGGAAATCCATGCTGGCACTAGTCTGGCCACCCTGTTGCAGTGCACCCGCAAATTGAATGCCACCAATATGGAATTGCTGCAATATAGCAAACTGAAGCCAAAGGAATCGATTCCATGTCTCTTTCAATGCTTTGCCGATGCCCTGAACTTCTACGACGACGAGGGCAATTGGAGGCTAAGCAATTGGGAGCAGGCTTTCGGTCCCAGTCGGCAGGATCAGCAGCCAGTGGACTATAGTCAGTGCTGGAGCAGCAAGGAGCAACGCAAGGCCAAGATGAATCAATGCTCTTGGATGTACGATGAATACATCTGTTGGGAGCGTCTCAATGGCAATGTCATTGTGGAGGAGGCCGATGAAAGCAAACCAAATTAAGATTGTCACACAATATAATTAGTAAATACACTCATACACATACGAATAGAATCACTAGCTAGCCATGACATAGCAGGTAAACTGTTGATAGATAGTGCTACAGGGATTCCTGCCCCGCCTCTGATTGCACACCGTCACATGAGAGCCTAGCCGAGGGACGCCCAATTCGCGGCGCATTGCCGGCAATTGCCAACGACGTGTCCGCTCGTCGAATAAATGCAATTTCGTGATGAAGCATCGTGTGAAACAGGGAATGGGTTCAACCACTGGGAATTTGGCATACGATTCGAGGTGACTGCGTTCCGTTTGATCCACTTGGAGGAGGCATTCCTTCATGGCCACTTTGGCTGCATCTGTTGCATTTGGCAGCTTCTCAATCAATACGAATGGATCGTTCTCCAGCTTTGAAGAGTAAAAACATATTAATCAGCGTGTGTCTTCTGGCGGCGGGTCACTGTCCTCCTGACTGATAGTCTTATCAATATATACTCACACTGACAATGCAATGAAACCCGGCATAGGCATGATCACAGCTGCTCTCAAAGTGCCCCTCATTTGGTGCTAATCTCTCGCGGCAGGCATCGTAGACGGCACGTCCAAAGTTCTGTACCGTTGCCACTTCATCGAAACCCTGCTCTTGGGAATAGATGCCAAACATCTCAGCCAGATAACATTGCGTAAAACAGGGCACTTCCTCATAGTTAGCTGACCATTGCCTAAAGCGTTCCAATCTCTCAGCATTTTGTGGCGTTAGGCCACCATAATTCTCAAGGCACTTTGCAATGATGCGCTGTTCCCCATTGAGTAAGGCTTGGCACTTCAACTGCGTGTAGATTAGGATTAACTAACACTCTAGTCCGTCGCTCTAGACTCACCACAGTCAGCCAAAGGCTTAGCACTAGCAATGGCCAAGCTTTCATTTTTTTTGTGTGGAAATTTTTTCACCTTACACGTTCTACACTTCGGCAAATACTGAAATTCGGGCAAAATCTCTCGTAGAATTTTTGATTTCCAAACTCGAGGTTAGCTCTAGGCATGGGTGATTAAAACTATTCTTCGCTACACCCAATGAGTAGAGCTGGGTGATAAGACTACTTCAAGTTCACTTTGATTGCCGATAAGCAGCATGGTTCAAGTTTAGGCCTCGATTGCGCAAAGAACGCGCTTGGTTTCTAAGTACATAGATTCGGGGATGGTCGCCTATACTTATTACGCAACACTGTGCGCCCTGCCCTGCGCTGCACATTTTGACTATTGATCAACACCTGCCAATGAGGCCAACAACAATCACAGAGCGATTGAGTTGATGTTGTTAATTGATTTTGTGTTTTTGTTTTGGCATTTTGCCCGTCCACTTGTCAGGCTTGCTGCTGTTGTTGTTGTTGTTGTTTTCGATTGTAAAGGAGCGACATCGTCCCACTTTACGCATTTTTAAGCAACCGGATTTTGTGGCACAAAACATGTTAAACACGTCCCACAAATTGCCTGTGTGTGTGTGTGTGTGTGTGTGTGTATTGCGACTCATCTACCTTAGCCATAAAGATCTTCAGTTTTTTTTTTAATCACAGCAATTGCAAGTGAAGACTTCAAAGTGGTTCTGCCAGTTGATGGCTAGCTATCCAACGAATGAAACCGCAAAAAGCCACGTTTCTTTCATGATTCCACAATTTCTTTTTGGAGCCACTTTGCAATGACCTTGGCTCGTTTTCTTGCGTGTTGATAAATCCAGTTTGCTTTTTTTTTTTGTCTCTTCCTCTCTTCTTTCACTCGCTCTCTCTCTCTTTCAATTTTCGTTATATAGTTAATTGTTTTTATGTTCCATCTTCCATCAGTTTGGTTATTTATTTGTTTATTGTTGCTGCTGCTGTTGTTGTTGCCAAACGGCTTTTTTGTCGCTGACTGTGGGGCAATGATGACGACACAACAGCAGCAACAACAAACTGGACTTGGGAGATGCACATCTTACCGTTGCAAACTAGAAACATAACTACCTGACCTTTGGCAATTTGAAATGCAACAGCCTAGTCGTATGTACGTTGGTGATTTCGAAATGCTGGCAAGTTCCCAGTTCAATACTGTTTAGCATTTTTCATTAAGCTTAGCATAGATTTGAATATATTAAAACTAACTAAAGATTTAGTTAGTTCGTTTTTATCTCTCTTTTGGAGAGGGTCTTTCTTTTAAAGAGGGGGAGGGCGTGAGGGGTGCGGTCTATACAATTTATTGACACGTTCGACGAACACATTTTAAACGTTTTTTTTTTTTTTTCAAGGTTATAACCCAGTTTTTAGCAGGGTGCGTTCGGGTTTTTTTCTTCCGTCGATTTTGTATTATATATTTCTTTTTTTTGGCAGTGTTTTATGGTGAGAAACTGAAACTAAAATCGAATTCGATTCATTCGTGCTGCATGTCTTTTGATAACACAATGAAATGTCCTTGGTACACTTTCAACCTGAACTTGGGCCAGAGCCATGTTTTGTTGTATGTTGCTGCTGCTGTTGCTGCTGCTGCTGCTGCGTTTAATGACATTTACAAATTGGATCTGGCATCTGGCAGAAAACGCGCCAAAAATATTATAATTAAAAATACATCAAGTTATTTGTTGCAGGGTTGTGCAATTTTTGCGCCACATTTCGGCATGCAAATCAAAATGCCACTTAACGGGGTTAGTTTTGGCCATCTTTATTTGTCTGTGAGCAGGGGCAGGGCAGGGCAGGGGTAGAGCCCAATAGAGTATACATAGAGTCTTCAAATGACCATAATTAAAAATACATCTCTGAGCAGCATGTGGATTTTATGTGTGGCAAGCAGCAGCAGCAGCAGCAGCAGCGGTAGCGGTAGCAGCATCTGGCTATAAGTAGTTAAATATATTGGCAAGACAATGGTTAAGACAAACCGAAAGTGAGCGCGTCGCTCCCACCCATTAATTCGAGTTTGGGTTTGCGTTTGCGTTTAAGTTTGGGCCTGGCTAAGAAGTCAACAACCTGTGCGTGTTTGTTGCCTTCAATTTGGTGCAAAACATCCAACTCATTAGCTCGGCATCGTCGTCGTCGTCGTTAGTGGGAATTAATTATGCAGATTTATTCATTGTATTGCGATTTCAAGTGTGGTAAAAATGCAGTCCGCCATTGTCGGTTTTGGGCCTCCCAATTTTTTGAATGTAGGTGTGGGCTATGTTCATGATAATGACGAAGACGATGACGATGAAGATGTAGATTTGAAATTTTTGATGGTTTTCGGTTTGCTTTTTTTGTGGCCCATGTCCATTACGAAGAGCTCTTGAAATTTTCAATTGCTTTCTTTATTTAAACATGGGATTTACAAAATTTCATTTAAGCTTTAAATGCATAAAACTTTAAGCACTTCTCACGTCAAAAGAAAAGCAGATTTTTCTGTTTGTTATTTCTGTCGGGGTTTTGAAAGTAAATTTCTCTGATCATTGACCTCGGACTGTGGTTGCGTGTAATAATCGGCGGCCCGTTAAGTGTGGCAAGGAGAAGAGAGGTATGGAGAGGGGGGAACAGATTACGTAAATCCAAAATTAGTTAATAAATGAAAATTGTGAACTGTGAAATGAGAAAAGAGCAGCTATTGTACAACAAAAAAAAATATATATTGAAATAATATCGTTACGTTTGAATAAAACACAACAATCGATGCAGTTCAATCTGCAGTCTCTTGAAATATTGACCTAAACAACCTCAAGCCACATAGTGTCACAGCCAACGTAATAGCCTTATTATATAAATTGTGTTTTTGTTGTTAATGGATTAGGCTAAAAAAAAAACAAGTGACATAAAAACTTGCTCTTGATCAATATCATTTTGTCGCAACTAAAGTGTTGGCTAAGTAGTTACGATCCTATTATATATCGCATATGATCTTGAGCTATGCAAATCGCCGGGACAACCTTTATTCATATCACATATTTATTCTATTCCACCTTCACACATCAATTTTCGCCCGTCATCCGCTTTTCCCTAGCCTTCAAATTAACTAGGTCATTTAATGCATATCATGAACGTAGCTAGAATGTTGAATGTTAGCTTAGTTTAATTAATCAAATGATTAATATTAGTCGGTTAACTAAATCTGGAAATAGGCCTAAAAGTATTGAAATCTGAATCTTATATCTATCTTTGTATTATCAGTGATAAATTTTGTAAATAATTATCCCAGTGGAAAACGTGATTTCTTATTCATTTTGTACAAAGCACACAATAATTTACATCAGACAATAATCTAATATACCTAAATTTTGTATTTTTATCAATTTTGCATAATTTCCCTACTAAATTCTTGGTATTACAGCCTCCAAATAGGTTAAAGGTTAATAGGTTTATGTATTATAGCGTAGTTTAAAAAATAAAATAAAAAAAAAATATTATCAGTGATAAATTGTTTAAATAATTATCCCAGTGGAAAACGTGATTTCTTATTCATTTTGTATAAAGCACACAATAATTTGGATCAGACAATAATCAATTATACCTAAAATTTGTATTCTCAAGCATAATTTCCCTACCAAATTCTTGCTATTACAGTTTCCAAATAGGTAAAAGGCCTCAACGCTGGGTTTCTTTGTCGAATAATTTGTTATAATATTGTTGGATTTTATGTATTATAGCTAGTTTAAAAAATAAAATAAAAAGACGTAGACTTGAAATAAATTAAATAAATTTAAAAGCTATATAGCCGTATGATTTGATTAGTCAAATTCTTTTAAGAATTTTAGCAGATAAAAGCAAAAATAGTTTTGTTATTATTAAACACACTATTAGGAGCATTTTTCACAAGTTAAAACTAAATTTGTAGATAGGACCAAAAGTATTTAAATGTTTTTATCATTATTATGATCATTTTTAATCATATTAATCACCTTGTTGGTCAACAAAAGCAATAGGACATCGGTTGATTACTTTTGCACAACCTTGTACTATTCGCAAAAAAATTGTTTAAAATTTGATCCATTTTGTATGCAGCAAAAGGAATCTCTTTCCGGTATTCTACAGACTTTAAAACACCAAACACAAGAACCTTTTATTTCCTAACTAAATGTTTGGTATTAGAGCTTTGAAATAGGTATCAAAAACTATATACTATTCAGCCAAATAAATAAACATAAATACTTTAAAAAATTGTTTCAAATTTTAAGACTGATGAAAATTGTTTTTTTTTTTAAAGTAATTTTCAAAAGGAATTTTAGTTCAATCTAACTCTGAATCTGGCATATATGTTTCTATTATCATTCTTAAATTGTAAACTATAAATCCAGTGAAAAATTCGACTTTTTATCCATTTTGTACTCAGCAAAAAGAATCTGTTTCCGATATGAATTTAATAAACACAAATTTCTATTCTACAAACTTTTGAATACCAAAGACAAAGACCTCTTGTTTTCTTTCTAAATTTTCGAAATAGGTTTAAAAAAAAACTCTCAAATCATATGATATTCAGCCAAATAAATAAACTTTAATTCGTTTGAGAATTAATGCATTTTTTAGACTGTTGAAAATAGTTTTGTTATTCTAAAAGATAGTATTAAGAGGAATTTCAATTCTTAATGAATTCTAAAACACTAATAAATATTCCTTTCATGGCTCATGCCTCTTAAGCCCCCCTCTCACACAAGCTGTGGGCTGCCCATGGGCTTCAATGCGAATATATTAATTTGGCTTTAGTCATAATGACCCGTTCTAACGGGCTGACAATCGATTTGCTATTGAAAACGAATGATTCCAGTCACGAACTTGCCGCCGCTACGATTACAGTTACAGACTGACAAATTACCGTTTCGAAATGAGAAGCAAGCGAAATGCATGAAATGCACTTGCTAAATGCATGATGAATCCAGCAAGTTAAAGCCAAGAACTTGCATGGCCAAAAACAGACAAACCAAAAAAAAAAAAAAATATATTCAATTAACCAATAAGACACCCAAACACACACACACACACACTCGCACACACACACACGCACATATTTGGTATTTACTAGATGGGTGTGCGATGACAACAAATCAGATAGCATACAAATGGCATGGCATGGAGAATAGGTGGCAAGAGAGGAATGCAGATGACGATCGATCGAAAACAGGAGGTGGAGAGGGGGCAAGCCACGCCAAACAACTTTTCTTCCGCGTTGCACATACGAGATATGAGCATGGCGAGCCGCACCCACCCACAAATGGGTTACAACAACAAAATAAAATAGAAAAATGGTAGAAGAAGAAAAAAAAAAAAACAACAATTAAAACCGTTCACAATCTCAGCCAATGAGCAGCCGTTTCCCTCTCTCCCTCTTGTGGCTATTTGATTTTGTGCAAAGCTGATGCAATTTTTGCATTTTTCAAATATTTTTAATTTCTTGTCTACAAATTACTATGTTGAACTATTGGTCAATATTTAACTAGCTAGTAAACGGCAAACGGCACTTTAGAATTTTTCGACTACTTGGCATAATTTTTTGGAATTGAATTTGATTGCAACGTCAAGTCAAAACGGTGCACTCCCCGAAATGCCAGACAAAAGTTGTGGCGAAAACTCGAATACATTGCAAGTCACACAACCGCCGCCGCCCACCCTTTCCTTCTAACCGTTCCCCATCCCCATCCCCATCCCCCCTCCCACCACACACCTCTTCGACAGCTGCGCTTCGGCGGTGAATTAAACAACAAAATTTTCAGGTTTGGCTTGTTGCTGGCTGCTCCAACCAAACCCTAAAAGAATAAAATGCAAAAATTTTGACTTTCCGCAAACTAGAAAACGATGAAAACCAACAAAAAATATATAAGCATTCATTTGGTTCTGCACGACTTTTGAGATACTCTTTCAAATGAGATACGAAACTTTATTTAAGTGACTTCAAAGTGTCTAAAATTTAATGAAATGAAAGTTTACTTGGAATTAAATATTAGTAATTGTGTATTAACATTTTAGATGTGGTTTTTTTTTTAGGAATTGGGAATGAAAGACTTGTTGAATACACTGTAATCAAACACTGGGCATTGGTCTTGAAGATAGTTTTGAAATACTCTATCAAATGGGATACGAAAGCTTATCTAAATGACTTAACTTTAAAGTTTAAAGTGTTATAGTTAGATAGTTTTAATAAAATTTGTTAAAGTTAATTCAATGAAAGTTTAGTTGGAATTAAATAAATGGAATTCACATTTTATTTATTGTTTTTTTTTTTTAGAAATTAGGACTCGTTGAATACACTGTAATGTGTTGAAGATAGTTTTGAGATACTCTATCAAATGGGATTTGAAACGTTATCTAAATGTTTGAAAAATGTTATAGTTAGATGGTTTTAATAAAATTTTGAAAAATAAATTGGAATTAATTGGTCTTGGAGTTACTTTCTATCAAATGAGATTTGAAACTTTATCCAAATGTTTGAAAAATGTTATAGTTATATGGTTTTAATAAAACTTTGAAAATTTAGTTGGAAATAATTGGTCTTGGAGTTACTTTTGAGATACTCTATCAAATGGGATATCAAACGTAACCTTAATGATTTAGTTTTAGTTAGCTAGTTTTGCAAAAAATTTAATTCAATTAAAGTTTAGTTGGAATTAAATACATGGAATTGTGTATTAACATTTTATTTGTTGTTCTTTTTTAGAAATTAGGACTCATTGAATACACTGTAATGTGTTGAAGATAGTTTTGAGATACTCTAACAAATGGGCTTTGAAAAGTCACCTTAATAATTTACATTTAGTTAGCTAGTTAAATTAAAATTTAATTAAATGAAAGTTAAATACATGGAATTGTGTGTTAAAATTTTATTTGTTGTTTTTTAGGAATTAGGACTTGTTGAATACTCTATAAACAAACGCTGGGCATTGGTCTTAGAATGTTTCTACTTTTGTTACACTTATGAATTCAAATTAATAAAACCCTTGGATGGTTTCTACTTTTTTTAAACTCAGGAATTCAATTTCATGGGACGCTGAATTGTTTCTGCTTCTTTTACTTTTATTTAGCTCCTGTTCTTTACTCTCAAATGAAGTTTTTAACTCATTAGTCCTTTTTCTATGAATAAATCTTTAAAAAAATTAACAACCAGTACCTATAAAAATCTCAGTTGTTAAGTAAATTAAAAAAAATTGCACTTTCCACTTAAATTTCTCTTTGATTTTGTCTTTCCATTCATGTAATTTAAGGAGAAATGCTTTTGTTGATCAAGTAGAGAGCAAAGCAGCTGTTTTAGTTACCTTAGCAAACAGTTGGCTAGTCTTAGTTAATAGATTTAAATCTTTACAATTCTTAATAACTTCTCTTAATCGACAGAGTATACAAATTGAAATGAAATGAATCAGGCAGCGGGAGCGGTCTCGAGAGGTATTCCAGTAGCCAGAGGCTGGCCTTTTTATTTATTTATATAGTTTCAAACCCAAACCTCAGCCCCAGCCCCAACCCTCAGCTCAGATACCGATCCAGCAACAGCAACAGCTCCAGCTCCAGCTCTAGCCCCACATGCATATTGCATGTGGCAAACGGCTGCTGCTTGGGCTATTGAAAGCGAAAGTGTACATAGCTGGCAAGGTAGCTTAGTTTGTGGTGACTTTTGCTTTGGTTTGTTTTGCTTTTTTTTCACATTTTTTGCACTTTTAAAACTGGTTCGCTGTCTGGCATTGTGGGCAGCAGCAGCGGCAGCAGCAGCAACCAATTGCAAGTCTTCTAGTCAACGCGACTCGTATTCGGTCAACTGTAATTGTTCTGCAGCAGCAGCAGCAGCAGTCTCTCTGCTAGTGGCTGTAATTTCATATTCTTCCTGCATTCCGAAACCTTGAATCACATTTCTTGCATTTAATTGCACACATTTTTCGGAATTTTTTGTTGTTGTTGTCCACTCAAAGGCGACTTCGAGTGCTGAGAGTCTGGCTGCCGTTGACCGCCGCGCTGGGTCAGTTTTAATAGCCATCAACTGGCTTCGGTTGGCTTGGCTTGGCTTGGCTTTGGCAGTGTCTCTGACTGGCCTACCTTTTAGCTCTGGCCACGCACTGAACATGACTGAGTCTGGCCTGTTTTTTTTTTTTTTTTTTTTATTAAATGCCACCTAGTGCCGCCTGCTAGTTGTTCGATTTTTTATGATGCATAATTTGAAATGCATTGCCGTCCACCGGTTGGCCATCACATTGCGTTTTGCATTAAGAAATCATGTTAATTGATTTGATTAACTTTTAACAAGCCTGCCAATTAATTGGGAAAAATCAAAGGAGAATAGGTACATACAGGCGAAATGCCATATTGATGACTTAGCCTCAATTAGGTGAAGTTCAATTTATCACTTTTTTTTTAACTCATTTTTCATATAATTAGCCGCAAGCTAAATCGCAGGTAGGGCAAAACTAAAAAGTAAAACCGAAAAAGAGATCAGATTCGATCAATTGACAAATGTTTTTTTTTTTTTTTCTCTCTCTCTAACAATAGAGCTCCCAAAGGCAGCGACACGTTGAAGCCTGCATACAAAGTAGAAAACAACGAAAAAAAAAAAACAGTTAAAAAAAACAACAACAAAAACGTTTACAATTACACAGGCAGTCTCTGTAAGGGGGCAGAGTGAAAGAGACAGCCAGAGAGAGAGAGAGAGAGAGGAGCAAGCGAGAGAGTAAGTGTGTGTAACATAAACAGAAGCTGACTGCTATGAAGCTTCGTTGTCTCATTGCAATGTCAGCGACAGCGACGCTGGCAGCGACGCCAACGTTAAGTCTGGATTGTTCGCGGCTGGCGCGCATGCGCAGCGGTATAAAAAGATCCCGCACCAGCAAAATCGCCACACACAAGTCCAAGTCGTCGGTCCCAACTGCTGGTGGTGCGTTATCAAGTTTTTTTGCCCCCCACAACAAAAAACCAAAATAAGTGCGCGTTAAACAAACAACAACACAAGTTTTCGTCTAAAAAAAAAATTAAAGAAAAAAAAGAAACACAGAATTCCTACAATAAACTTAAACGTTTTTTGCACAAAATGAAGAAGTTTTTAGTTGTGTTTGTTGCATTATTCGGAGCCGGTATGTATTTATCTGTTAGAAAAAAAAAAAACAAATATCGTATCCACAAGCTTTTCCGCTTGCGTAACTTATGAAGGACACTTGAGCAACAGCAACGGCAACAGCAGCAGCAGCAACAACAGCAACACACATCAGCAACATTAGCGCAGCATCAGTGTTGAAAAGTGCAACCCAAAATGAGAGTGTTTTAATGTTTTAAGCGCTGCTGCTTGTGCAACAAGTAAATCAACTATCACCCATTTACTGCTCCACTTTTGCACCCCCCAAAAAAAAGAAAAAACAAAAACGAAAACGATAAAATGAAAATGAAAAAAAAGGCGAAAACATTAAAAACCAAATTTCAAAAAAACGGAGAAGGGGACCCCATAGAGATAGAAAACAGTGGAAGAGAGAGAGGGAGAAATCAAATGCAAACCATAAACGTAATCGAGTTCCCTCCCCCTTTCCCATCTAAGCCAACATCAATCCGAGACGTTAACTTGCATTTTTCAGTTCACTTTGTAGACACACTTCAAATGGGGCAGCGTTTCTTTTAGCCATTGCTGTAACTGTAACTGTATCGGGTATCTGTGTATCTGTGTATCTATTGGGTACGTTTCGATTTCATTACCTCATCGGCGACGCCTTAAATATAGGCAGAGTTTTGGAGAGGTTACAACACGGAGTGAGAGACGTTTGGGTTTTTTTTCTGGTTCGGCTTCGTTGCAGTTTGATTTTGCAATCGATCTTGCTGGCTTTTTAAAATGATATTTAGATTTGAGTTACCACCATCGATCGCGCATTGGCAAGCCCTGTCTAGTCGGGTCTAGTCGGGTCTGGTCTGGTCTGCTCTGGTCTGGGTTGGTTATTATCTAATACCATTTCGAAACTAAAGTGCTTTCTGGGTGTGGCCGGCCAGCCAAAAATTCGCAATTTTTGTAATTAATTTTTTTACTCTATGATTTGACATTGACATTGAAAGGCTTTTTGCTAACCAAAATGATGAGAAGATAATCTCCATTAGGTCCAAATTGCTAGCTCTAGCCGCTCCCTGAAAAATCCCAGAAAAACAAAAAAACAATCAACAAACCCGTTTCAAATCAAATCAAATTAAAATCAAAGCCACCGCCGCCTATCGATGAGGAATTTTTTGGTTATTTTGGTTGTTCAACTTTTCGAAAAGAAAAAAATATTTTGCAAATTGCGTGCCATGCATTTTTGTTAAGTCGTGCATGACCGATAAAGTAATTTGGCTATTATTTCGTTAGCCTTTTTAATTGCCAACAATTTGAAAGTTATTAAACTTCACCAACATTAACATTTAATGGGGACCATTTCAGATGAACTGCCACTTAAGTACGTTCCGTGTACATTGTGTGCATTGTCAAGTTCAAGTTGGAATTAATTATGCAACGGCATAATCAATCATTCACCTTGCAATTGCAATGAATTTTAGACAAGTTAATGGCGGATTTTTAACGAGAAAGAAAAGCCTTTCTCAGCTATTAACAAATTTTGAATTAGTTTGTATTTAATTGTGGTTGATGCAAACACTTGAGGCAAGTGGAATTAGAGCTGGGAATTTTTTTTTTGGAAGTTTCAAAAAGTTACCACAAACATGCTAATCACAGCGATAAACAATTTAAGTGTCCAAAAGATTTCCGAAATAGCAACAACAAAAAAAAACAACATGCCAAAAACACACAATAAATTTCCGCATTTTGTGTGCGGCTTTTTTTTTTACTTATTTTTTTGGATATTTGCATTTGTTTGGCTAGTGCTGCGGTTTGGTATCGAAAACTCACACCAACCGCTGAAAGAAAACGTGGCAAACACATAGAAAAATAAATTTTGCCATTGCCCAACCAGCCACCAGCAAGTCACGCTTGAAAAGTTTTTATTTTGTGGCAACAGAATCAAATGAAAAGGGCCGCTTACTACATGCCGCATGCCGCAATAGCCAGCATAGGATGCATTACGACGACGACGACGTCCCTGGCACACGTTACCAGGGCTATCTATACTGATTTATGGGGGAGCCAACAAGAATAGCTAACGCTTTTTGAAAGTCAATTTGCATGCCACCAGCAGCCCCAAAAAAAATTGTGGCAAATCAATTTGCATCGCTGATGCGTTAAATTTGAAAAATAAATGTATACCCAAATGTGTGAGGGATATCATCCAAGTCGTATATTCTTTTGGCTAAATGGATTTATGGCCAAATATGAGCCTGGATTGGTTTTTGGCAAGTGACGCACAAGCGAAACAAAGCAAAGGGCAACAACAACAACAACAACGGTAACAGACAAACAATAGACACAAAACACACAGAATGAAACGCAGATTAACCCACATTCGAGGCATGCCGGCAACAATGTAGGTAAATATTTAAATATCATTACCAACATGGCTAAAAAAAAAAAAAAAAAAAAAAAATCTTTTTGGCAAGAAGAGCAACAACATTTAACGGAAATGCTCGAGTGTTTTGGTGCCTGTGTAAATACCAAAACTGCCTGAGACTGAAACTGAGGGCACTAAGACACGAAAAGAAACGTGCTTAAATGTCAGCAATTTTCTTGATTTATATGGCAGACCCAGGCCAAGCCAAGCCAAGCCAGACCAGGCCAGACCAGACCAGGCCAAGACAACAATACAAACGAACAATATTCAGAAATTTGCCACAAGCAAATGATAGATACAAGTGCCACATATTCATATACATATGTATCTAGTAGTAAACGTTTTTAGCTGGAAACGATTATGGCTCCCCCCGTCCCCCCCCCACACCACCATATAAAGGTGGCCTGAAAAGAATATAAAGACTGTTATATCAAGTAACGCTCCTTACATATGCTCAAGACCTTTTCTATGGAATGTGAAATAGTGTTAACGCCCCCGCGGAAAAGCAAAGTTTATTGTTCCCCACATACATACACTAACCAAGAAGAAGCGTGTGAAATGTGACGAGAAGTTTGCATTGCAGAATGCAGAAAAAATACTCAAAGAAACTATTCAATTTATCATCTTAAAAAATACTCAATTAATCAGCTTGAATAAATGCAACGAATGAAACGAATTAATATAAAAATCAAGAGATGAAAAATGTCTCTTAAATGAAGATTTCTTAATTTTTGCATTTTCCTAATTATTTGGGAAAAGATTTGCAACTTTTTAAAAAGAAGAAAAAGAAAATCTGTTAATAGGGAATATAAATAAATCGGTGCAACGAATGGAACAAATTAATATAAAAATCAAGAGATGGAAAATGTTTAGTCATGAGACTGTCTCTATTTTTGCATCTCCTAATTATTTGCGAAGAGATTTGCAACTTTTTAAAATAAAGAAAAAGAAAATCTTTTAATAGGGAATATAGATAAATCGGTGCACTTTGAGTTTTCCGCTCTCCACACAAGTTTCCTCATGGAGTTCAATGACCTCAGTCTAGTGCCTGGTGGAGAATTTTGTTTGCGAATTTGTCACCATTTGTCATGATATTTTTGCCTTAAAGGATAAACACAGATAGATGGCATAAAGAAAATATAAATATTACAAGGTGGAATGCTATATATACATATATCAATATATAATTTATAATGGGTGCAAAAAAATATTCGTTGTCATTTTGAATTATTCAAAGATAGCTTTTTTTGTACAATTTTTGCTGCAATTGACCAGAGTATAAATTGTTAATTTTAAATTATTAATTAATTTGTATTATTTGCATCTTGACAGTGTCTGTCATTTAAGTGAAACATGAATTAATTTGATTACATTATATAGTAATGCGATTTATGCGATGTTGGCTGCTTAATAAAGTTTGCAATTTGTGTGATTGTATATATTTTTGGTTAATTAAATGATTATGTTAATGGACAAACGGATGTAGCAGTAGATAGACAACAACAATAACAACAAATGACACAAGGTCACTCAATGGTGCGCAATGAACCAACAACCAGACCAATATAAATGTCGGTTCAACTGTTAAAATGTCAATAAATATTTATTATTTAATATATACACACACACACACATAGAGAAAGAGAGAGACCGTCGCTTACAATATTTGCGCAATTGCAACGGCAAATGGAGGACAAAAAAAAAATGAACGATGTAATTAAGCGAATAAAATTGATAGATAAAATAATTATTGCAAGCAGTAAATTAAATAACAAGCACCCAAAACACCAGACAATCTATCTAACTACACACATATTCAAAATGTATGTGGGGAAAAGAACAAAAGAAGTCCCACACCTAGCACAGTGGGTTAGTAGTGAGTTTTGAGACTTGCTGAGATAGTTGCTGGAATTGGAATTGGAATTTCAAGTCGAACCGGTTTTACCACAACTTTAAATGTGGGCTAGCTATTCATTCGTTTGCTTTCATTTTCATTTTCATTTTTTTTTTTCTAGAAGGTTCGCTTCTAGACTGCAAAACAACAACAAAATTCTATGACATAATTAGAATTTCGCTAAAATCTAGATAAATAGTAAAGAAATCAAGAAGTTATGTCATGTTAGCGCGGCAATGAAAAAAACACAAAAATATTTACATAAATTATAAATCTCTTCAACTGGAACAGAAATTGATGCAGAGACGAGTTAATGAATGACTATAAAAAAAAAAAACATGAGCATACAAATTAGATATTGTACAAAATAAAGATACATATCTATATATATAGGGAAGACAATGAGTGACCATCAAACTAAAGACCAGAAAATGTTCTTTCCGCTTTTTAATGATTATTTAAATGATAATTTAGTTATGGCTTTGAAATATTTTAGGCAAAAATAAAAGAACTCTAAATAGATTTAAAGATAACAATTTTTAAGTAATTTAAAAATGTTGCTCAAAGTATATATTTATTTTAAATAGCGAAAAAAGCTCTAAATAGTTTTAAAGATAAACATTTTCAAGTCATTTAGAAATATTTCTCAAGGATATATATTAAAAAGCGAACATTAAAATATTTTATGCGAAATGAGTATTAAAAAAAAGGCTGCAAATAAATTTGTAACTCTTCAAGACATTTAGAAATGTTTCTCAAAAATAGCGAATATTAAAATATTTTAAGCGAAATGATTAGTAAAAAAAGGATGCAAATAAATTTGTAACTCTTCAAGACATTTAGAAATGTTTCTCAAAGTAATTATTATTTTAAATAGCGAATATTAAAATATTTTATGCGAAGTGAGTAATAAAAAAAAGGTTGCAAACAATTTTGTAAAAGTTTTGAAGTGATTTAGCAATATTTAACTATTATTTTGTAGTTTAAAATAGTCTTTGCCATATAAGGCTAGTTTGCCACATTGCTCATACGCACTGTGAGCCCCATGCAATGCAATGCCATGGCCCATAGCTCACAGCCCACAGAACACCTTTTGCCGCTGAGGTAATTGTTTAGCTAACATGTGGTATTTACACACACACACACACACTTAACAGTAAGTGCACAATCATCACTATACGTGTGTGTGTGTGTGTGTGTAAGCGCATTAGTGCTGCGGTCTGCACTTGTGGCAGGCAGCAAATGTGCCGCAGCTCGCCATGCACTTCTGTTAGATGGCTTCCTTTTGCCGCATTGCAATACGCAAACACAAACACAAACGAAGCGACAAAAAGGTAACCAACACTGAATTATTATAACTGTTAAATTATACTTACAATTTCTATTTGAGTTTTTCGAAATGTGGGGCACACACATCTTTGTTAAATGGAGTGCAACAAGTTAAGTGCACAAAAAAAAAAAAAAATGCTTTCCCACAACAACATTTCTAATTACTATTAGCCAACAAATGGAAATAGTTGTTGCTTCAAAAGAAACATGGTGTATAATTAACAAAATTATAATAAACAAATGCAGAAAGTTCCCAAAACACACACACACACACACACACACACACACACACGCAATGAAAACAACAATCAAAAAATTGTGCAGCCAAGTGCTGACTCATGCAACCAACTGACTAACCGCTAACTACATATGCATAAAATAGACACATACACATGCACACTCACACACACACTCACACACACTCGCACATGTGTGTGTGTAAATATGGCACTAAAGTATTTATGTTTATGCAAAAAATAAATACCAAATGAAAACAAAATTTTTTAATTAAATTTTACGGAATCATTTTATTGATATAAAAGTTTTGATTTATACGCCAGGCTCAGATAGCATATGTGTGTGTGTGTAAGTGTGTGTGTGTGCGAGTGTAGAGTGTAAATTTTTGGATATTTGATTAGTTTACACAAAATGAAAATGAAAATGAAAATTGCATGTTGTTTAGGCAAGCGTGAGTGGATGGACCGAATGATTTTTCTTTTTCGCAAAACCCCCACCCCCCAACCCCCCCATCAATTGTTGCCTTCCTGCGGTCACCGTATGACCCTCCACCTTGCACCTGTGATATCTGCTCTATGCCTTTTTGATGACTAAGTTGGGTGGCTTAGGCCACTCCCCCATCTCTCTCTCTCTTTCTCTCTGTCTGATTTGAGCATTGGAAATGGGCAATGTGACCACAGCTCTGCGGCTTTGCAATTAGATTATCGCACATGAGCAAAGGGTTAGGCATCGGATATTTGTTCATTTTGATTGGGTTGAATTCTTTTTCATTGTGCACACGTGTATAATTATTTTTCGGACTATTGCCATTTGATTTAAAAATAAAAAAAAATAAAATGCGTGGCAGTGCCCAACGAATACCGCATTAGTTAGTTGTATAAATGCAATTTAGTTCGTTACGCTTTGCGGTTGCATTGAGAGCGAGAGAGAGGCGGGAGCGGAGTGAAGGAGGAAAAGGGGAAGATAAGTCCTTGATGACGGGTTTCAGGTGCTTCAACTCTGGTTTTGTCGTCGTTGCCAACGATGTAATTTCATATAACCAAAAAGAAAAAGTAAATGCAGTTGGCCCTGAGCTGTCAACGATACATGTATGTGTGTGTGTGTGTGTGTAGGTATGTGAATATGGTCAGGTTCGTGTATCTTTTACATCTGCCGAAAGTTGTCTGCAAAGATTTATTGACAATTGTCATCTCATTGTCAGACATGTGAGTTTTAAAAGAGAATGCCTCTTGGCCAACAACTTATGACAAATTGCCGCATCTTAATAATGAGCATAAATCATAAAATATTTATGCATTTAAGAAACCTTTTTTTGTAGCCTTAACTTAATGGGCCATAATACATAGAACTAGAAAAGTTGCCGCTGCTGTTGCTTAATTTTCTTTCAAATATTTGTCTAAAAAAAAAACGAGATTTTTAAAATTCTTTAAAATAAAAAAGAGGTTTAATTTATTTTTATTTTTTTTTTATTTATTTCAATTTGTTTTGCAGCTGTGGCCCAACAGAGTTTCAAGTGCCCCGATGACTTTGGTTTCTATCCACATGAGACATCCTGCGATAAATACTGGAAGTGCGATAATGGCGTTTCCGAGCTCAAGACCTGCGGCAATGGTTTGGCTTTCGACGCCTCAGATTCGAAATTTTTAACCGAAAACTGTGACTATTTGCACAATGTTGATTGCGGTGAACGCACAGAGTTGGGTGAGTTGGAAAACGAACGGGATTTCTAGAGTGAACTCTTAACTAATGAGAGTATTTGATTTTAGAACCACCAATTACCACACCACATTGCTCGCGTCTGTATGGCATTTTCCCCGATGAGAATAAATGCGATGTCTTCTGGAATTGCTGGAATGGTGAACCCTCTAGATATCAATGTTCTCCCGGTTTGGCCTACGATCGTGATGCCCGTGTCTGCATGTGGGCCGATCAGGTGCCAGAATGCAAAAATGAAGGTGAGTTAGCATAGAGAGAGAATTTAAATGAGATTTGATTTCAAACGAATTTTTTTTTTGCAGAGGTTGCCAATGGCTTTGCCTGCCCAGCTGCCGGTGAATTGGCCAATGCTGGTTCCTTCTCACGTCATGCCCATCCTGAGGATTGCCGCAAATACTACATCTGTCTGGAGGGAGTTGCTCGCGAATATGGCTGCCCCATTGGTACAGTCTTCAAGATTGGCGACAGTGATGGCACAGGCAACTGCGAGGATCCCGAGGATGTTCCCGGATGGTAAGTTAAAAATTTTTATATTTTTTTCTATGTTATATGTGTTGAGAATTATGCTTTTGGTTTGTTCCGTTTGCTTGGGAGAGAGCTCGCTCGTTAGTTGAGTTTCGAAAAAAAAAAATGATACTGGCCACACGCTTGCACCAAAAAAAGGACACAAAAGACACGCCTCTATATGACACATCACAGTCTTAGAATCTGCCTTTATTCATACACTATTCATGCACACACTCACGCACACACTCACACTTACACTCACACACTGATATATATGGCACATACTCTCTCTCTCTCTCTGTCTCTCTCTCTCTCACTCACTCTCTTGACCTATTCTTACATATCTCTTTACCTTGGTCCCAATTTTACAATTACAGTGAAGACTACTATGGCGATCTGGATCTGAAGAGCATCCGCAAGAGCGAGCTTCTAGCTGGATTGAACACTGAAGGTCGCACTAAGAGCGCGCCCAAAACCAAAGCTGCCACCTCATAAACATAATAATTATAAACAACTACAACAACAACAACAACATCAACTACAACAACAACAACAACAATAACTAAACAACAGCAACAACAACAACTATACAACAAGATCAACTCAATTTCCCTAACTTTCTCTACCTCTCTCTCTCTCGCTTTTTATCTCTTTCACTTCCATAAAACTCAGTCAGAATATCAGAACTACCCCCCAACCCCCCCTCCAAATCTTTCATTCTCTAAATACTCTATCCTATTTCTAATTTATTTTCGCATGTCTTTGAGTCAAATCCATCTTGTTTCTGTTTTAATTTTTATTCACAAATTTTTGCGAAATTCATCAATCAATTCAAAAAAAAAAAGTGCAAGAAATTTTCGACAGACAGAAGAAAAGAACATCGAGGAAAGATGTGAAATCTTTCAAAACAAAAATGAAGCGTAAAATTTAGAGATTTGTACATTTAAGTGATCATTGTTTATAAGCTTATAATTTTATTTTATACATAAAAAAAAAACCACAAAAAATATACATAAAAAACCCAAAAAAAAAAAAAAAAACACGTCATATTCTTTTGTTGGAATTCATTTCTTTTTTTGTAGAATTGTTTGAATTAATGAGTCAATTCTTAAATGGTTTCAAATCAGCAATGAAACTGGCTTTGGACAAATTTTATGATTTTAAATAGAAGTTATATATAATTGACCATTTATTTATTTTGGATTTTGTTTGAAAAGAATTGAAACCTTATTGCAAATTGTATTTAATTTTTGGGGATACAAAGCAGACTTTTAGAATATTTAAATTTAGGATAAATGCTTATCCTTTTGACTGTATTTTTTTATGAACTGATTACTGACTTTAGTGACAGAAATATCTATCTATAATTTCCAACCCAAAAGTATATTATTTAATATTTAAATTTAGGATAAATTCCCATCCTTTTTACTACATTTTTTTGAACTGACTAGAAACTTTAGTGTCAGAAATATCTATCTATAATTTACAACCCAAAAGTATATCATTTAATATTTAAATTTAGTATAAATGCTTATCCTTTTGACTACATTTTTATGAACTGACTAGAAATTTTAGTGACAGAAATATCTATCTAAAATATCAAAAGTGTCTTTACAATTTATTGCAAATCTTTTCTACCCAAATCTTGCCTTCTTTCTGCTTTATCAAACAGAATCAATGCTAAATTTATATTGCAATCTTTCAGCATTTAAAAACATATTAGTAATATTAATAATTATAACAATTTTCGCCATTTTCCCATCATCAAAATCGTTAAAAATTTCTTACAAATATTGCCAGGCAAATTTGTCGTGAAAACTTTATTGATATGTCAAAAGATTTATGCACCGCCTTATCAAAAATTTAAATTAATGATTTATTTAGTCTAAATTTGGAATTCCATTTATCAAATTTCAATTCCCCTAGAGAAAAAAAAAATATGATTTCTCTATCAACTAAATGTCAAAGAACTTAGTAGGAAAAACCGCAGTGCCCCATAAATGCTCGTAAAATATTTATAATTTTGAGCAAAGTGTGTTCCCACAGTGTGTGTGTGTGTGTGTGTCTGGCTGTGTGTGTATGGATGTATTTACGCTATTTATGTGGCTGACTTGTTCTACACAGAGTCTGTAAATAATAAGCAAACATAAAACTTTCTGACGCCAGCCATATTTGCCACAAATGAAAAGTTGCCAGCCATTTTCGTCCAGCATCCAGGAAGTCTTCTCGTCGAGAATTGTCGTTGCTTTTGCTGTTGCCGTTGCCGTTGTCGACGTCTTTTCAAATGCACAAGAACTTTGTTAATTATTCATTAGATTCTATAAACAAAAACGCGATACAAAAACTTTAAATGAATTTTCAAATTATCAACACAATTGCAGGCAGAACCAGAACACACACACACACAAACACACACACACACAACTACACGTGGGCAGCGGGTCCTTAACAAAAGCTAGCTTCTAGGTGCATGTGCCAGTAGTTGGTAGCTAAAGGGGGAGTGTTGGGGGGAGGGGGGCTAGGCTCGTTTCTCTTAACTCATAAAATCTGGCAACTTTACTTTAGCCTTGCTTGACTTTGGCTGTGTGTGTGTGTATGTGTGTGTGTGAGAGTGACTTTTGTGTGTGTGCATTTATGGTCCCCACACACTCTGAAATTTTTGCAAAAAGTTTTAAAACTAATTAAATAAAAATTATAAAACTATACAAACTCAAGGCACAACTTGCTGGGGCTGCTAAAGGACATTTTCTGCTTGGTCCTGTATGTGTAGGGCTTTGTATATAGCATAAGCTAGACCTCTCTCTCACTCTCTCTCTCTCACTCTTTCTCTCTCCCACTCTTTCTCTCTCTCTTTGGCGCTTTTGATATTTTTGGTGAATAAGTAGGAGCACATAAAATCGCTGGGTTGCATTCAGTTTGCTGCCATTTTTTGCTGGTCTTTTGAGCTTTTAATACCACACAGATACACACCCACACACACCGCTGGTTGTGTCATCGTGTTGTTTAATATGTTTTAAGAACGTTTTCTCTTGCTTGTCATGGTTGTTATTGTGGCAAAGGATAGTTTTGCCTTCAAGAAGTAAGCAATGGCAATCTTCAATTAAAACTTCCTGTCAGTGGTCTCTCTCTCTCCCCCCTCCCCCTCCCTCTGCATTTGTGGCCAAGTTTAACAGATTTGTATAAGAGAAAGAAAGAAATGCTTATAAAAGTGTTTTATAAACAAAAATGATTAAACTTAAAACAAAGTTACACAACTGTCCAGCACATTCACTTTGCCAACCGCATAGGGAACCAGATAGAGCAAGACAGACAGACAGACAGGCAGGATAGTGAGTTCGTCCTGCCAACTGTTGGCTTGATGGATAATAGCCAGTTTGCTAGCTTGGCAGTTCAAATCCTTTTAGCATTTTGACTCTAATTAATTTTAATGATGATATAAATGCTAGACAAGCACTCGCACACTCATAGATTACAACTAGCAAACAGGTTTGGCTTCTTAACAACCAACAAAAAAAAAACAAAAAAGTTATGCTTGTCAATATATAACACAGTATAGTACAGGATCCCTCCCCTCCCATCCCCCTTCACTCCCTAAAATAACGCTATGAGTGCTTAAACTTGGTCAAGAAAAATGTGCAAAAAAAACAATTTCGGTCTAGTAAACTTGAGCCATATTTTGCAGCTTACACCATTCCCAATCCTCAACATTTATGGCTCTGACTTCTCAACAAGCTCATGTCCATGTCCATGTTCTTCTTCTATGCAACAGGAGTCGTCCTTGCTGCCTTTTGCTTGCTTTTTTTTTTGGTCAATTCCATTTAATTTAATTTAATAGCCTTGCGCTTTTTGTCATTTGCCAGAGCCACAACGCGCATTTTATATGAGAAGCTGCCCCAGCATCACACACACACATACACACATACATATATGCCACCCAGCTCGTTGCCACTGTTGTCGTCCCCTGTCATCTCTTCCTCTCCATTATCATCCGGGTGTCGAGGTCCTCTGCGCTTTAAAGGCAATTTGTTGTTCGCTGTGTCTCTCTCTCTCTCCCTCTCTGAGTGTGTGTGTGTACGGGTGTGTGTGTGTGTGTGTATGGGTGTGTGTGTGTATGGGTGTGTTCTTGATAATGTTGTTATTGTGTGGGTAAGGGCCAAGCAGAAGCCAGCCAACAAGCGGCATCTTTTAATCCTTGACGTCCTGTGGCTTTTCGCTCGCTATTCCATTTTATCTGGCACAGCCACAAATCCTTGTGTGCATCACTTTCTGTTCGGCTCCTCTCCCTCCCCACCCCTCCCCTCCCCTACCTACCCTCCCCTCATTCTGTCTTCATAACAAGATTTTCAACAATATTATTTTTAATTATGGTTTTAATAAATATTTCCTTTGTCAATTTCCAACATAAAGGATCGGCGTACTTCAGTGGAAAGCAAAAAAAAAAAAAAAAAAGGGAAAGGACATAGCTTAATGAAAGAAGGCAAAACGCTTGTGCTACCTAATCAAATTTATACTTGTTAACCACATTCTTCTGTTTGTTTCCTTTTCTTTCTTGTCCTATCCCCAAAAACCACACCCATCCACACACACACACATGCTCAGAAATCCTTGGCGCGTGCCAAGGAAAAAACAATGCAAAAATTTAATTAAACAAATCACGACAATGCCAGAGAAAAAAGCAAACCAAATAAACCCAAATCAGAAAGAGAGAGAGAGAATTCTCTTTTTAAAAATTTTACATGAAAAAGGAATTTATATATATTTAATACATTTTTTTTTCTCTTGCTTCTCGTTTATAGCGAGGATTACTATGGCGATGTAGACCTGAAGGCTTTGAAAAAATTGGGCTATTAAATAGCAGCATACACGTATACACACACACACACACGCACACTCAGTTGGCAATTGTAAGAGCTGTAAGTCAATGCAAAAAACCAGCAACCAGAAGGAGCAGAAACAGTGAGTCTTAAAAATGCTTGCCACACAGCCTAAATGTATGTATGCAGGACAGAAGAATATATTAAGCAAATACATAAGAGAGAAAATCTAGTATATAAAAAACATACTTATTATTATTAAAAAAAAAAGAAAGAAAAAACAAATAGCAGTTGACTTTAAAGACTGAACACCAATAAGAGAGAATTCACAGTGAAAGGAAAACTTAATAATCAATTATTTAATAGCCGGGGACCAACATTGCTTCACATTGTGTGTAATTTCATTTGAATTTGAAAACCACAAAGCAAATAACAACAACAGAGCACCAATTACTTGGCCAATGTCCCTTACACACTCACTCGTATTGAAAGGAACTCAGCAATGAACCACAGATGCAACACCACCAAATTCCGCGTATTCCACAGTTTCGTGGCCACACAAAAGTCAAATTTAACTTATTAAGCAAACACACGACCGCCTCAGCAACCACACAAACATCAACACGAAATAACTTCAAATAACTTCAAATAACTTCAATCTAATGTACATATAGATGCAATTTAAGTTTTAAGTTTACAAATAAAAAAAATATATACAATGTGGAAAAAAAAAAACAAACAAATAAAACATCTATTTAAATCTCTTTTGTTTCAAACAACTTTCGGCGGCAAAATAATATTTGAAATGTTAAATAAATTAAAGAAAATGTATTTCTTTACACTTAAACATTTAAAATTTTGTGTAGTATTTTGAAAAAAAAATTAAGAACCTCTGGGTTTTATTTTATTTGAAATCAAAATGGACATGACTTTAGGCAAACTCTACGCATTGTGGGTGAGTTTTTAACTTTAAATATTTTTTGCATATATTAGAAATGTCAAAATTTGTTTTTAGACCTCTTTTTTCAAAATTTACGCTGTGCCTTTTTTTTGAAGAGGATTCTTTTGGAATAAGGATAAAATTAAAGATTGTCTTTAGACAAAACTCTACGCATTGTGGGTGAGTTTGGAACTTTAAATATTTTTTGCATAAATTAGAAATGCCAAAATTTATTATTACACTTATGTTTTTTCAACATTTACGCTGTGCCTTTTTTTTGAGATGTATTCATTTGGAGCACGAGGATAAAATTAAAGATTAAAAATCTCTTTTTTTATTTACTTATCTAAGTAAAATTGAACAAGAGAAATTCTAAGGTAAGTGGACTCTAAATTGTGGTAAATATTTTAACAAAATAATCCCAGAAAACGTGCTTAGTGCAAAGATCTGTTGGCTCTCTTTTTATTTACTTATCTGAGTAAAATTTAAGAAGAGATGTTCTAAGGTAAGAGAACTCCAAAAGTCGTAAATATTTTAATATTCGCTTACAATCATTTTTAGCCTTTCGAACCTTTATTCAGTATTTGTACCCCAAATTGCAATATTTTGGGAACTTATCCTGTACCTTTTTGTACCCAAAATAGGAATACTTCTAGCTAATATAAGTACAATAAAAAACAGCAGGATTTTCGGTACTTATCCTGGACCTATTTGAAGGAACTGCCCATATAGTTATTGAACAACCATTTTGGGGCATAACTTTGGTTTTATTTAATTGCGCATTTTACCAATTTCTTTAAAGAAATCATTTATCATTTATTTGATCATTTTTTCGCTTTATCTAGTTATAATTCCCAACTAGTTTTAGCGTTGGCCTTGCAAATTTTAGGGTCCTTAGCAAAATCTGCTGATGACAGAACTTGGTGGTTCTTAAAATAGCTATACAGACAACTTGGTCACTTTTTAAATGACCTAAAGCCAGTTTTAATGAATTTTGATTATTAGAAAAGAAGAGCTGAATTGTTGGCTAAAAATCAGCCCATATGGAAAACATAGAAAATCACCAAATTATTTTATTTGTATAACTTTTCTCAAAGAATTGCCATCGATCCTCTTTTAGAAACTCTAAAAAAGAAGAAAGGATTGCCATAGATCCTCTCTTCCTGTGCCTTGGAATAACTAATGAGTGAAACTTAATGAACGTTGGCTTGGATCCATCGAGTAAGCACACATTATTACCATGTTTTTTTTTTACAGAACAGGAATATTTGCCGGCCATTTTCCGTGTCATTAAGAGAGAGTGAGAGAGAGCGAGGGGAGGGGGAAAAAATGTGAGTTCTGCTTGTTGGTTGGCGATTGGCATATAAATTTAGGCTTAAACAAACGAACGAACAAACAACATACAGACAGACAATGTTATTGCAAGCATAATTTTCTTTACTGCCATTTGCCGTGTATTGCTTTTACTGTTGCTGCCTTTTGTCTATTGTTGCAATTGCAGTTTTTGCACGTTATACGAACCATTTGCAGCAGCAACTACATGCGACTGCATTGCGGCAGTTGTTCGGCCTCTGTAGATACACACACACACACACATACATACATAGATAGGTATGTATATCCGACTCAATAGAAAGGCCCAAGTCCGGACACGGTGATGGAGACCGGGAGTTGGAGTAATTGCCTGGCCGAATGTCGTTGAGTTTTAGGTAAAAATATTCGAAAAATAACAATGCATAATTCAAAGCAAGTCTACAACTAATGCAGCAGAAGCAGCAGCAGCAGCAGCAACATCTGGCAATAGGAAAAATGCAACTGCCATTCTGCCTAAATAATAAATAAAAAAAAAAAAAAAGGATATGTGAGAGAGAGCTGCCCAATGAATGGACAGTGGTTTTTGTGGCATGTTGTTGCTGTTGTTGCTGTTGCTGTTACTGCTGTTGCTGTTGCTGCTGCTGTTGCTCTGTTGCCATTGTCATTAGCCGTTGGGCAAATAATTTAGTTTACCACATTGACTTCGATAACTAAGCATTGTGTTGTTGTTGTTGTTGTTTCTCTTCCTACCAACTGGCGGCGCCTGGCTGCCATTATAGCCATTTCCACAAACACACAGCAAACTAATGTGTGTGTGTGTGTGTTTGTATCTATCTATGCCAGTCGATGAGCGTCTCCCCATGGAGTCAAGTTGGGTTAGAGTTGTGTTCCACTTATTGATTTCAATTAACATGCAACAGCATGTCTTCTCCATTGCAATCCTTTTACCTCTTACCCACCCCACCCCTCGTTACCCCATTCTCCTGCTCGACCAATGCCGTTGGCTGCTGTTGCTATTCAATCTTTTCATAGGCTAATGTTACACTTGTGCATCGTTACATTTTGCCATATCAGAGAGAGAGACCGGACTAGGGCTAGCGCCTTGCCTTGCCTTCCGTTCGGTTTTCTATTGTTCTTTGGCCCTCTCAATAATTATCAATTTTGTGTGCTCTCTTCGATGTATATTTTGTATACTCTTTTGTTTATTTACTTGTTCTTGTTGTCGTTGTTGCTCTTGGCAAACAGTGCGTATGCGTGTTGTGTTGTGTGTTGCGGTCAACATTTTGCGAGTTTTCCAATCGTGCATAAAAGCTTAGCAAAATTCAATTTCCTTAACATGTCTTTAAAGCAAAATGTATTTCCAAGAAAGAAAGGATTACATTAATTGTATGTAACTGGCAGAGGAAAGCATTTTCTACCCTATAAATTAGAGCTGCAAAAATATCGCAGAAATATCGATATTATTGATCTTTTCATACAAAATACTGCAAAAATATCGATTTTTTTGCAGCTCTACTATAAAGTATATATATTCTTGATCAGTATGAAAAGTCGAATCGATTGTCCGTCTGTAGAATCATTGAGATCTCGGAGACTATAAAAGCTAGAGCTACCAAATTTGAAATGTAGACTCGTGTGGTATGTACGCAGATCAAGTTTATTTATTTTTTATGACACGCCCTTTCCGCGCCCGGAATTTGATAAAAACTCATTTTCTTCCGCAAATTTCATCGTAATTTCTCGTAATTTAATTTGGCCTACCAATACATGTTATAAATAGCTATCATTCCACCAAATTTCATTTAAATCGGAATAAAAACAACCGAGTTATACGCAGAAATGTTTTCTACTCCATGGCCGCAAGGCGGATATGGCCGATGGAGGGCGCCAAAGAGCTCGTGTGTTCATAAAAGTGAGCTAGAAAGCATGTGTTAGAAATGATGAATTTCCACTTGATGCGTGGCATATACAAGTCGGCTAAGCGACTTACTTACTTTATTTTAATTCATTTAATTCATTTAATTTATTTAATTCATCTAATTTAATTCATGTAGATTAAAGTTCTGACTAGTTACTAACTTGTACTTGGTTAGAATTTCGAGAGTGCTTTTACTTTTCAATAGAGACTTAAAGCATATCAAAACCTTGAATCTTGGGGCTTGAATCTTGCCCATTGACTGACCCTTCGATAACAGGCGCAGCTTGTTTCAATAAAAAATTGGCTTCCTCTCTCTTGGCCATTGTTAAGCTAGCCACTAATGCGGCTCAGTCAGCACAAGCAGCGAATGCCTGTGCGAATAAGTAGCAGAACAACAAAAAAAAAAAAAAATGGTATACAACTGTGGCCAGTAGTAGAGTGGAGTCCTAGTCCAGGCATCTCTCCCGCTCCCTTCTCCCTCCTTCTGGGCAATGCAATGACAATGACAATCTGCAGTATAAAAGAGGGTTCGACTTTCAAGGCGTGGGGTGGGGGGCAAAAGCGTGAAGGGGGGAATCGGGCATTGCTTATTTTTATTTGCCTGGCTAGGACTAATGCCCCAGCAGCAGCAGCATGCGCTCTAACGCCCTCTTATCCTTGTAACGACTTTGCTGCGCTTTTGCGGTTGACCGCATTTGCTGCGAAAAATCTGTTGCTGCCAAAGTATGGCCACTGTCGGGTCTGCTCTTGACCGAGTGGAGCTATAAATATCTGCGATAGCGAAATGCAATTACGTGGCAACAATGAATACAGCAGCAGCAGCAACGATTCCAATACCAAGGACCTAGAGATATACCCATACCCACCCAGCTCAGCCCACATCCGGCAATTGACAATGATGATGTGTACGTAGTTTTTTGTCTTCTCCGCTCTTTATGCGCACACACACACCGCTAACAAAAGGGACAAAAATTGAGTATCCTCTATATATATATATATATATACATATATATATACATCTGTAGAATGAGTGTGACTAAGAGGGGTAACATTTTTTCCCTCATGCTGTTGGGCGTTTGCTCAAGAACAAACGATACACGCGCTGGTCAGGCTACGTTTTTGTGAATTTATGTGCTCTTCATTGAGAGTTCAATGGCTGCTATCATAAAATATTGAAAATGACAAGGCAAATGCAATGGGAACGGGAATGGGAATGGGATAAAAGAAAAGCGTAGATAGATAAATGTAACTACTGTCACAGAAAATAAACTATGGCTTTACGCATGGCAAAAGCCAGCATTGAAAATATCACTTAAACATCGCCCTGAAACACTCTAGAAAACTTAGCTAAAATAAGTATAAATTTATATAAATAAATATACAAGTTCTGGTGATCAAAATATTTGCTCAAAATTTGTAAGGTTTCTCGCATTGGTAGCCTCTTAGGTATTTTCACTTCATTCAACTAATATAGAAGCTCTAGAAAATTTAGCTAGAATCACAAATGTTTCCAGTTTCTCAATTTATACATAAATATACAAATATAAATATATTTTTGGTCAAAATGCGTAACGTTTCCCTCCCATTGGTAGTGTCTTGAGTATTTCCAGTAGAAAATGAAGCTAAAAATCACAAATGTTTCCAGTTTCTCAATTTATAAATAAATATACGAGTTCTGGTGATCAAAAATGTATCCACATTTGGTTAAAATACGTAACGTTTGTCTCCCATTGGTAGTTTTTTAAGTATTTTCGCTTCATTCAACTAATATAGAAACTCTAGAAAATTGAGCTAAAATCACAAATGTTTCCAGTTTCTCAAATATTAGACATCTGCATGGCTCCACTCACAACAAACTTAAAATGAATACATTCGAATTGAGTTGAATTGAATGAATGTGTATGAATATGTGTGTTTGTTACGTGTCACTCAGTGAAACGATAAAAAAAAAATTAAATGTCAAACCCAATGAAAAATTTAACAAAGCCTTTAACAATCGAGTTACTCGAATAATTCGAATAGGCCTATAAGATGTGCTCTATTACCTTTGTAGTGGGATATGCATAGCATGCAATACCTCTTTATATAACCCCTAATTTATATAGGACCCCTAATGTATATAAAACCCTAATGTATTTAATAGTCCTAAGGACTCGAATGCAATAATACCCTTTATACGATAACGAAGAAGTCATATCGATATCACTTATCCTTAAGCTGATATCGATAAAAGAGACAACTCTGAAGCTCACTTCCTTTCGACGAGCTGCAGGCGAAAGACATGTTTAAGAGAATAAAAATAAGTCAAATAATAATCAAGCCATCCGACATACACGTAGTTAGAAAGCACTCAAACGTTTTTTAAATTTCTAAAAATTATAAATTAAGAAGCTATCCGACATTTGACTAAAACACCTTCAAGTTATCGGGAAGTACAACTAACCTAGTATAAAGCATAAATTTTACTTCTCCTATCGGTGTAATATGTATTAAATATATATAAATAGAGACATATTTTACATTGACTTTCGTTTTTCCTTATTTTTGATTAGGCATTCGAAACAAAGCATCTCTATAATTTGCATTCTCACTCATTCAAATCATTTTTCTTTCCTTTAAATGTTGACTTTCGATTTTCCTTATTTTTGATTAGGCATTCGAATGCATTCGAAATAAAAGCATCTCAATAATTCGCATTCTCACTCATTCAATTCATTTTTCTTTCCATTAAATGTTGTATTTATTTATTCATTCTTATTCATTCCGAACTAGTTTCTCACTTAATCCATTTCAGACAATTGCTAATTCGAATTTGATATTTCTCTCTAATAAATATACAAATTCTGGTGATTAAAATGCTTTCCCATATTTGTTCAAATTGCTTAACATTTCTCTGCCATTGGTAAGTATTTAAGTATTTCCACTTCATTGAATTAATAATGGACCGCCAAAAATTCACACAATAATGTTGGCATTTTTCCACTTTTACTATTAACTTAACGCATACCAAAAATAGTCGGAGACCCCTTCCAAAGCCACCACCAATCTCCAAAGTGCTTCTTCCCACTGCCACAGCAAAAAAGCAAGAAAGAACTAAAGTCATAAAAAGCCAATTTTTCTAGTTGTCAACGGCAAATGTGTGTGGCTTAAAATACGAGCCGAGGATTCCTGGTCCCAGTCCCAGTCCCCAGTGCCAGTCCCTGTTCCACTTTTGGGCATTAGCTATTGGCTGACAGTTAACACCCTGGACGCATAATTACATATATTCCGGACTCCCCCAGAACTGGGCTGGTACAATATAGGACATTTTCTACACGCCCCCGCCGCAAACAGCATAGCAATTGTAAGTCATTTGAAAACAATTTTGATTATATTTTTTCCAAACGATTTCACAAATCTGTTTTATGCTTAAGCCCAGACCAAGACCCATTCCCATTCCCATCCCCCGCAGACCGTAACTGAGACCGAACAGAACCGAAAAAAAAAGAAATGTGCGTTTTGCGTATGGGTAGTTAACAACATGCCCCATAATAATAACATACATTTTCCGAAAACCCAGACCCCTCCCCCTCCCTCCCCCACCCCTGGCCCACTATTCTCTCTGCCATCCCCCATTTCACCATCCAGATATCCGACGAAATGTTTGCTGTAAACGACCTTAAAAAACGAAAGCCAGGACGACGATTGGCAAAAACAAACAGAAAATGCCAGCACACATATAAAATCAAAAGCGAACAGAAAACTCATGTTGTTGTTGTTGCTGTTGCCGTTGCCGTTGCCTTTGTTGCTCCTGTTGAGGCAAATTGCAAATAACAAGCAAAAGTTGAGTTGGCAGGATGGATCGAGAGGGAACAAACAGAGACCAGAGAACCGGACCTATCTCAAATGAATCATGCCATTTCGATACTCTTGCTAAATCACTGTTAGTCCTAGATAAATATGATCAAAAATAATTACTTTAAAAATGGGTTTAAAAGGCATAATTAAGATTCGTAAAGAAAGAATAAAGAAACTTAGAAAAATAGAGATTTTTATTGCCAGTAGATATATAGGATTTAGTTGAACGACTTTCCAAGAACAATATAAGTTTATATACCTTCTATGGATCGTTACTTTTGCAGTTTCCTTAAAAATGCCAAAGCTATTAATAATGGTCACACTATTTTTGTGTGTTTTTCACATGGTCACACTATTTTTCTGTGTTTTTCGCGTGGTTTTATTTAAATAATTTTCTTTAAATTATTTTCAATTTATAGCTTCTATGGTTCGTTATTTTTGCAGTTTCCTTCAGTTTTTTAAGAAATAAAGACATAGCAATTAAAAATTATCACACTATTTCCTGTATTTCTCACATGGTCACACTATTTTTCAACGGTTTTTCACATTTAAATTAAATTTAAATAATTTTTTAAAATTTATTTTCATATAAAACATATTAGTATTTTGATACCAAATGAAAGGTAATTAAATAACCTTTGCGAAAAATATAAGCTTCTATGTTGAGTAATTATTTTGACATAATTAGAAGCCTTTGAAATTTGAACTTTAAAGAAAAAATTGACTTACCCCAATTAATAGTTGTTTGAGTTGTAGTTTTAATCAATTTCCTGCAAAAAAAGAAGTAATTAATTTATAATCAGCAATTTCATGTATACATAGATTCATTTTAAGCAAGTTATTGGATTGTTATGTGATATATACTTCTATATTAAGTCACCTCATTAAACTAAATCTAAGCGTTCGCTATTCTCTGCAAACAGTCGCATCTAGTTAATATACTCTCTTTGCAAGGGTAGCAAGACAGAAAAAAAAAAACACAGAATTGTGCGTAACATTAGCTGTAGTCGACTTGATTTTGATCGCTTCAATGAACATTAATACACAGACGATTGGAGTGGGCGTAGGATGTGGATGAGGATGAGGAGCGAGAGTAGGTTGCTTAAGTAGGCGCTTGTTTACATGCATATTTGTATTTAACTTTGCAGGCAGCAACAACAACAACTACATAACCTTGGTCTTTTTTTTGTTTTTGTTTTTTACTTATACTCAGTCACTACGTTATGGCGGGTATAACATTAATGTCAAGTAGATGGAAATGATTTGAAAAAATTTTCGATACCAAAAAAGCCAAAATAAATTGAACCAAAAGTGAGTGAAAGGAAATCCTATATTGGTTAATAAACACGGATCTTTTAGATAGTTGAATCGAGAATATTATAGTGTGTAGAGATTTTCATGATTGTCCGAAATAGCTTTGCTTGCTTGATTTGGATTTTACTTATTTCTTCTATTTTTTTTTCGCTCTCTTTTTCTTTGGTGCTGGCAAATGAAGCCTACTTATAGGGGATCTTGATTTGGCAGTGCGTAAACATTGTGCACATATATGTACCTATCTATGTGTGTGTGTGTGTGTGTGTATGTGTATATATTGGCTGCTGTATGCGGCGTTTATTTCCGGCATGGCATATCTCGTTTTAGATGCGTGCCACGGCCAATCTCTTTTGTGTTGCGTTTCGCGTTTTCCTGTCATAAATGTTGCCCGAGCCTTTGTTATGTTTCCGTTTCACTTTTATTTTAATAATTCACCCAACATTTATGGTATGCACACACACATATTTATTTAAGAGTATGTACGTAGAGAGGAGAGGAGAGGAGAGGAGGGCGGCGACACTCCAATCCAATGTAACCAACGCCAGGTGGCTGGCCATCCACCATCTGACTCCATCCATTCACCCATTGTATACGTCATAAATCTCATTTTTTCCGTTTCCGTTTTGCCGCCCATTGCCACCCCCCCCCTCCACCTCCCCCTCACCCGCAAAACAAAAAAATGTAATTTAAATATTTGCTAAATACTCAAAGATGCACAATACATTTTTTTTTTTTTTGTGTTGATTTTAACTTGACAATTTGATTAAATTTAATTCACTTTCTTGCCACTCATTTCTTTTTAAGTTTCGCTATGGCAACAAGTGAAAAAATGCCTTCCAAAAAATTATACTTTGAAGCCATTAGCCTATTTTTAAATTACCCCCAAGAAAAACGAAAAAAAAAAGAAAAACAAACGAAAATTGCCCCACAAACATTTCCTCCACATGTTGCCACTCTTATACACAATTTTCCATTCAGCGCATGAAGAGAAAATTTCCCTTAAATTGCGAGAAGCACTGGAAGGACTTTTGGGACTTGCACTCAATGAGTAACTGAGTGAATAAATGAGTGAGTTTGTGTTTAAGGAAGTGAATAAATCGTACTTTTGCTCTTTGTTATTGTTGATGGCAACATTTGTGGCCTACAATTGAATGAGATTTTGGCTATTTAGTGACAGGTGGATGGGCTGGCCCAAATAAACCTTATCGAAGAGAGACAGAGAGATAGAATGGGAATCATTGAAAATAATATTTTTTAAATTTATTTTACATTTGTTAGTTGAAAATTTATGCTTTCACTCTCGACTATTAGAGGGAGTAATTTTTTATTTTTTTTTTATTTTATTTGCATTTGTTAATTGGCCTTATTTGCTTTCAAACATGACCATTGGTCGCCTTTTTTGATGATGGTCCTGGTGACAGGGCAGAAATATTTGTGCTTTTTAGGGAGTCGAAGGGTTTTTGTGCTCTTGTGTAAAGTGGCTATTTTTATACAACAAAAGATACAATAGAATGTTCACGTACTCGCATACATTGAGAGGGTATGTGGGGGGAGTGGGGGGGGGGACAGGGACAAAAAGTTATGACACACCTTCAGCATTTAATCTGACGTCGTCCTTGCAGTGGCTCTAGTGAGTGATAACCATCAATCAAGCCAAAAAGTAGGCGTTACATACACACAACACAGTGTGCTGGACTCTCTCTCTCTCTCTGGGTGACTGGCTTCTGGCTGAAAGATCCACCCAGTCTTGCTTTGCTGTCATGGTTGGAGTTCATTTCAATCATTAGCGTTTGCCCAGCGAGCCAGGCAGGCACACAGACAGTCCCTGTTGATGCTGTCAAATTAATAAAGAGCAGGTCCTTGATGGGAGTGGTGGCGATGGAGTAGGCATCTTTTCTAGTCTCTAGTTGGCTGATGGTCCTTCCCCCCCCACGCCCCCATGGGCCATGCACTTTAACTCAACGCAGCGTAGCTCATAATGCCCCATAAAAAATTTGTCATCATTAGCTAGAGCGAATGACAACGACCAGGACCAGTCCAGTTGACTGTTTGGGCGTTGTGTGGCTCCTGCCAATCTATCAATGTGTGTGTTAGTGTGTTAGAGAAAGGACTCTTTAAAAGATTGTGCGGCTTCGTCCTTTTGTTGCATATTAGTCAAAAGCTTAAAGCGTTAAATTGATTGATTGTGTGTGTGTGTGTGTGTGTGTGTGTGTGAGGGCAGGGGGCATGTGGTCAAAAGGTTCGAATGTCTTTAAGGCTTTAAGCTGGCCATTAGGGTTATTAAATTTACTCTTTTGTTCGATATATGTGTGTGTGCTATTAGAAGAGATAATGGATTGCGAATATTAATTTCTTTGCATGACGAAAAGAATCAAGCACAAGAACAATGCGCTTAATCTTTATAGACACGCAGCTCCAAGCTCCAAGCTCCCACAGAATGTGCGAGAGTTGCGAGAGAGAGAGAGAGAGAGAGAGAGCACAGAAGTTGAGGCGGACAGGACAATGCGTTGCGCCAATAATGATAACCGGAAGCCATTAAAGGAAGTTTCAATACATGAATTACACACACATGCAAGCAGCTTGAGTCGTTTCCTTTATGCGAAACGAGTGTGTGTGCGAGTGTGCGTGTGTACATGAATTGTTGTTGTTGTTTGCCTTCCATTCCCATTGCAGCCAAGCAACGTTGGCGGCAATATTGTAATTTTTATTCCCCTTTTGTGCCATTCATGCGGCAACTGGCAAAGCCAAAGGTAAAGCAAAAGCCAAACAGCCAAAGAAGGTTCCCGACGAGCGTTCAATTCCCTTTCAATAAGGAAGCGTGGGCGTTGCCAGCCGAAGGCATAGAAAACCACACACGCACCTTGCAATCTTGCTAATGTTTTTCTATACGTTTTAAGATTGCCGCCCCGCCCCCCTACTTGACTTGCAGTTTGTGTTGGGCAAACAGCCATCGGGTCTATGCGGAAGTTAGGCAAATGAAGGCTCTGCAGATATTGCACTAGCATTCAGGTTGTGCCCCCCCACCCAACCCCCAAACAATTGACTCCGATATGCTACCATATTTTTCGCAACGATGAAGAATCACACACACACCATTATCAATGGCATACACTCGCAATTTTCAATTGATTAAACATCACAAATACAACATTGTTTGGGTGTGTAGGTGTAGGGGGGTGTGTATATGTGGGGGGTGCTTGCATTTTTCACATGCCGCAGCGCAAAAATATTTAAGCATATTAAAACCGAAGGCATCATCATCATTGTGATGATGTCGATACATACAATATGAAATTCCATTGCATTTTATAGGCAGGAGGGCAAAGAAGAAGGTTCACACAGAGAGCTGAAAAGAAGCAAAAAGAATTACGAGAGAACACAATGGGCAGGCACTAAAAACCTGTGGCAGCAGGCCATTGTGTGGCATAAACAAAAGAGATGCAGCAGATGGCAGGCGTAGCCACAACGTCAGACAAAACAACTGAACTGAAAGCACTTTGAGTGTGCTAAAGGTGAGGACCCACACACACACACACCACCAGTGGGTTCAAAGCCAACTCTGAGTATGTGTGTGTATATAAAATTGAGTAGTGTTAGGAATTGGCCTTTAGGAATGTGGCAAAGTGAAATTTATAGCTCGGAAATTAATAATGACGAGAGCTCACACAATGAAGTCGAAGCAGTTAAATAAAGTGATGTGTGTTTCCCAGAGTGTGTGTGTGGGTGTGTGGGTGTGGGTGTGGGTGTGTGTCGCTTGATGGAGAATGACTCTTAACTTAAGAGTTAACCCAATTGAGAAATCTTCTTACAAAAAATCTACCACTCTAAGACCCCTTCAGCAATTGAAGATTAGTTTATCAGTAAAAAAAAAAAAAAGATAACATCTGAAGAATGATCTTGGAAAGGGAAATATATATATCTCTTTTAATATTAGCTAAAGAATACTCATGAAAAGAGACTACTAAACTCCATTTTAAAATTAATAATATAAAACCAATGAAACCATTAATTAATTAAAATTCTTGTTAAGAGATCAAATCTGATAAAGAAGGAGAATTTTACATTTATTTTAATTTTAGCTTCATAGACAAGGAATGGACTTTATGAACTTAAGAATGGACATGGAAAGAGAATATCTTTTTTTAAAATGAATAAAATAAAGTAAAATTGTAAAACAAAAAACAAAAAAACAGCTGAAGAATGATCTTGGAGAGAGAATTTTATATTTATTATAATTGCTGAAGAATACTCGTGAAATTTTTAAAAATTAATAATATGAAGCCAAATTTATTAATGAAAATTCTTGTTAAGATATGATGAAGATCAGATGAAAAAAGAGAATCTTATATTTATTTTAATTTTAGCTGAAGAATAATCATATTTTTCTTCTTATATTAATAATATGAAGTAAAGCTGATTAACTAAAATTCTTCTTAATAATTAAAAGAATTAAAATCAGCTGAAGAAAGATCGTTGAGAGAATTTTATATTTATTTTAATTTTAGCTGAAGAATACTCATGAAAGGAGATCCTCTTTTCCTTAAATTAATAATATAAACCAAAATTTATTTATAACAATTCTTGTCAAGAGATCAAATCAGAAAGAAAGAGAATTTTTTATTTATTTTAACTTTAGCTGAAGAATGCTTATGGAAAGAGAATTTCTCGTTGTCTTAAATTAATAATATGAAGTAAAATTGATTAACAAAAATTCTTTTTAATAAATAAAACAGATAAAAACAGCTGAAGAATGATCGTGGAGAGTAAATTTCTTATTTATTTTATTTTTAGTTAAGAAATACTCATGAAAGGAGATCCTCTTTTCCTTAAATTAATAATATAAAGCAAAATTTATTAATGCAAATTCTTGTTAAGAGATGAAATCAGAAGAAGAAAAAGAATTTTATATTTATTTAAATTTTCTCTGAAGTATGTTCATGGAAAGAGATTATATTTTTTTCAAAAAATAATATGAAGTAAAATCTATCAATAAAAATTCTTGTTAATAAATAAAAGAGATAAAATCAGCTGAAGAATTATTGTGGAATAGATTATTATATATTTATCTCAATTTTAGCTGAAAATATGTAATTTTAATTAGTAATATGAAGTAAAGTGATTAAGACAAATTCTTTAACTTGGCAGCCTTGAAAACGTCAACAGGAAAAAGATTTGAGATTTGATTTGAGGTTTACTTTGATATTTCTATAGAAAAAAGTCTAGAAATTCTATAATTTTATTTTCGAGCCCTTTAAAGGGCTTTTTAGTATTTGCATTAGCAATCAGTTGGTTGTGTTGTGATGAACTCGTTGCACATTAACCTTGGCCACTAATTACCACACAGTGAGAATTTATGGCATAAGTTTTATAGAGCTCAGCGCGAAACGGCCAACAACTGCAAATGCATTAATTGTGCGTCTCATTAAGGGGAGTTGTTTCTTATGCGCCAAACATAAAATATGCATGAGCAATATATATGAACGAATATTGTATGGATAGAGTGAATACGGGCGAGAGCACATAAAAATTTAATTTATTTTTGAAACGCGTTTGCTCTTGCTACTTGCTGATATTTGGCTGGCAGACCGACATTAATAGCTCCGCGACCAGGCCCATAATTAATGAGGATTTTATAAATGCGGCTTGGATATTAAAAAAAAAACAAAAAAAAACAGAGAGAGAGCGAAACCAAATACTGAAATACTGAAAAATAACAATAATTGTAACGTTATAATAATGCAGTTGTAATTAAGTGCATTGTTGTTGTTGCTAGCCGAATGACCGAATTACAACAACGCAAATATTTTTTAATAAAATCAACACACAGACAGGCCACAGGAGGAGCAACAGTTTAACCTTTTAGGGGGCAAAATTTACGAGCGTTTCATATTCCATAATTTACTCATTTGCCAAGCGCTATTTAATTATGCTAAATAATGGCCACCAGAGGCTACTCCCCCTGCTTTATATGGTGGATCTCCTGAAAGATCTTTTCCTCAGTCAGTAGCTCTCTGTGGTAAGGTCAAGGTAAAATTCATTATTGGAGACACATTAAAAGAAAATTATTTTAATTGACTCTTGGAGAAAGAAATCAATGGAAAACCAGAAGGCCGGGCTAACTTCGACCATGCCGAAGTTTGTATACCCTTGCAAGTTCTTGTGTTACTCAACCTCTAAATGGAAATCTCAAAATGAAAAGGTTTTTGTGTAATAACCCGTATCTACACGCTATGTAGATATGCAGCATGCAATTTTTCCATCTGTTTGTATGACAGCTATATCATATAGTAATCCGATTTTGATCAAATTTGGCAGGATTATAATTTATTATGTGCAAATGTTATTTATCAAATTTCGTAATGATCGCAAAAGAAACAAAAAAATTTTAGAAGCAAAACTCTTTTTTCGACCGATTGTTCCTATGGAAGCTATATGATATAGTAGTCCGATCTTCATCAAATTTGGCACGTAAGTTTGGGTGTATAATAAACTTCCAAATGGTAAGTTTTATAACAATCAGTTGGAAAACAACGAAGTTATTGATCTAAAACTCATTTTTGGAATGATAGTTCCTATGGCAGCTATACTATATAGTTGTCCGATCTGCATGAGTCCGAGATATACAATGCCTGCAGTATATACAAGACTTCGTGCAAAATTGCAGCTCTGTAGCTTTAGCGGTCTAAGAGAAGAAACTGTTGATCCAGACGGACAAACGGATTTGAAGTCGTCTTGTCATGCTGATCAAGAATATATATATTTTATATGGTCGGAGGTGCCTCCTTCCAAGCGTTGCACACTTCTAAACAAAATTACTATATACCCTTTTTGCAAGGGTATAATTAATTGTAATTATTATAATTGCCTGGGCCAAACAAACAGAAGAACTCTTGCCTATAAAAGAACCCTGATTTCAGCTGGCACAACAAAGACTTCATCATGAATCGTCAGTTGGACAAACCGGGCAAACGTTTCAGTGAGCTAACCCAGAATATCAATAAATTTACCAATCTTCTGGGTGTGGATGTCTTGGCAGTCGAACTTAAATGGAATTATCGCACCTGGACAACAGCATTTGCGATTGTAAATTACACGGCATTTACGGCCTTCTCGATAATCATGAATTTCAATGACTGGATGGAGTGCCTGAAGATTAGTTTTATGCTGGGCGGTCTATTCCATGGCATTGGCAAATTCTTTACCTGTCTGTTCAAGCAATCCCGGATGAGATACATCACTTTCTATACCACCGACATTTTCATGGACTATGAGAGGCGTAGTACGATCCATGCCAAGATCCTAAATATTGGCATCGATCGTTTACTGCAAATAATGTGGATTCTACGCAATGGTTATTTAATTGCATTTTTTCTATTGATTGCAACTCCGTTGGGGATATTTCTCTATGACGGAACTCGTGCCACAGTTATGCAATATCAGATGCCAGGTCTGCCCTTGGATGATAATCTTTCGTATGCCATCACGTACATCATTCATGGCATCTCAATGTGTGTGGCTGGCTTTGGTTTCTATGCCGGGGATCTGTATGTGTTGCTTGGCCTAACGCAAATTCTAACATTTGCCGATATTTTGCAATTGAAAGTGAAGGAACTAAACAATTCGCTCGAATGGAAAATCAATAAGAGAGCTGAAATGATTTCAGTGGCTCCCATCATGGAGGGAGAAACACAGCGGCAAGAATTACTTTTGGAGGTCATTAAATGGCATCAGGAATTTATCAGGTAAACCTTTTTTTTTTGGGTGATTCATTTAGAAAGTGTTTCTAATTAATTGGAGGAGTTATTTGCTTAGCTATTGCCGCTATGTGAATGATCTGTATCACGATTTGATTGCCTGTCAAGTGCTCTCAATGGCCATGGCTGTTTTATTTAGTTTCTGCATTAATTTGATCAGTTTCCATTTGCCATCTGCCATTTATTTTGTGGTCTCAGCCTACAGCATGGTCGTCTATTGCATTCTGGGCACGAAAATTGAATTTGCCGTAAGTAGAGTGTAGACTCCTTTGGTCCTCTTGTGATAATCCTTTGTTTTGTTTTTTTTTTCGTAGTATGACCAGGTCTATACAAGCATCTGTGACATTTGCTGGCAGGAGTTAAGCGCCAAGCAACGAAAGTTATATGCCATGATGTTGCTGGAGTCACAGAATCCTCCCACTATCAACATTCTTGGCGTAATGCCGCTGTCAGTGAGAACGGCCCTGCAGGCGAGTAGTCTCTCCCTCTCTCTCTCTCTCTCTCTGGAGTTCTCTCTAGCGTAGAACTAATGCAATTTGTTTGCTTGCAGATAACAAAACTCATTTACAGCCTGTCCATGATGATGATGCAGAATCGCACCTAGAGAGATCCCAACGGAGAGAGAGAGCGGAGTGGCGGCACTTTACATCAAGTGCAATACATTTTCTAATGCTTGTTTTGAATCATATTTTAATGTTATACAGGGTGCTTCTGCAGATGGTGGTGCCAGCTGGCAAATAAAATAAATTAGTTGCAGTTGAAAGGTGGCTTCAGACACAAAAGTCAACACGCAACGCAACGCGCGCGTTGGAACCGCAAACAAACGCCAGCTGTTTGCCACAGATAAAATGGCAGGCAAACAAACTCTGCGAGACGTTTGCCCCATAGAAGACGAGACACCAAAGCGGAGACAGCTTTTTCGGGGGGGGTTGGGGCCAAATCAGCTGCCAACGCCGTGCAGCTTACTGGCAAATATTAAAATGCGAATTTTTATGCGCTCTGACATTTGCGCCTTGCCTTGCCTCGCCTCGCCTTGCCTCGGCTCCATCTTCCCATAATTCTCACTATGAGAAAATGGTTGACTCCCCATGGCCGTATCCTTTCGCCAGCATTTTCTTTACCGCATCGTGCGCACATAAATTAGCTGCCAAGCTAAGAAATGTTTGCGGGCAGCAAAGGTTCGCGCTCTCCTGGTAGCCCATTGTTGGTTTTGCTGGTTTCCAGCCGGTTTGCTGCCGGTTGTCCCTGCCGTGATAGGGCCACCTTCATTCTCACCATCCTTCTCCTTTTTTTTTTTTTTGCGGTTTTGTTGCGCTATGTTTATGCGGGTGGCGGCGGCAATACTGCGCCGGGTGCATTAAACCAATAAATCAGCGAACCACTAAAGAAGCAAAAAAAAAAATATAGAGAAGGGGAGGGAAGGGGGGGGAAAAACATAGTGTTGTCAGGCGCTCTTTTGAGACGCCTTCGTCGTGTCGCACTGCATATTTAATCAATACGGACCACAGAGCTCACAAAAACATAAATTAATCTTGCCGCCTTTTAAAGTGTGCCACATTTCTCGCTTGCCCCACTTCTCGCTCTCTCTCTCTCTCTCTCTCTGTGTTTTGGCCAAAAAGAGGCATTTTTAATTTAGAAAAATTCCTGCGGCCATAAAAACCTTGTCGGGCAAATCAATTAAATTTAAATTGTATCCCATTAGAGGCACATTAAATGAGTTAAGTCATTTGGGGGACCAAACCCGCGTGCCGCGTCTTAGAATATAATTTTTTTTTCGTTGTTGTTGTTGGTGTGTAATACAGAGAGAAAGAGAGAGCTTTTGAGAAGGGTAAAAATGAATTCATTTTATTTTTTGACGCATATAACTGAGGGTTGGGTTTGGGGTCCATGGGATCCATGGATGAGGGAACGCAATTAAAATGCCCACGAGTTACTAATTTGCCATGAAACGGCGGGTGGTTGGTTGCTTCATCCTAAGGCATCAATTCGACCGTTTTCACACAAACAAACAGGGGCAGAGAATCCAGAACCCAAGTCCGATTTAAAAATGTTGCCAAATTTAACAGTTGATGGCTATTAATTTATATTACGCATGATTTGTGTAACGTTTTTTTTTTCTATGCCATGAAAATGTTAATGATGATGATGATATGCATCTAAATTCTCTCTTCACATATTTAGTATTTTAATTTCAACTATAAAGTTTGATAAATCATAAAAAAATTAGATAGATGGAAGCTTCTTCGAATCGATTTCAAGCTGCCGTCACACACCGTAGATTTGTAGCCAAGACATTACGAAAAAAATCTGTTAAAATCGTTGGCCAATTTCTGCTGATGTTTGCTTAAACTTCACACTGGCCAAGTAATTATCGACAGGACGAAATGATTGCTTCGGCACTTAGTCCTTGGCCACACAGAGAGTCACTCCCATTGGCATCCCAATGGCAAAGACGAAGCGTTAATGCTGCGTGTCGAAAGCAAACTTTGATGGCTTAATCACTTTGATAGCAGAAGAAGAAAAAAAAAAAATAAAAGGAAGATAGGGAAGAAATCCCCAAAACCATTAGAGGGGAGTTTGGATAAGGTGAATTGAGTTGCTTGCTCCAGTTTTGGTTTGATTTTAAACTGCACGTGTTTGCCGGGGAGAGACTTCTTAAGAAGCGTCTCTAAAACCGTGGCAAGCTCGTCGTTGCACAGTCAAAGTCATAAAACCATTTAATTATATTAAACTTTTAATTGCGTAGACAGCTAAGAAACACACATACACAAACAAACACACACACACACACACACATATATATATAGGACTCTTGCAAGCATATGCAGGGGCAGCAACTGAATTGAAAGTCTGTGTGCAACTCACAGTGGCACACTTCTTCTTGCCTCTTGCTTCTTGCTTCTTGCGTTGTTTTGCCCAAGTCTTGCTACTATGTAAATGCAATAATAAAGTTATTAAAAGTGTCATAACAACTCAACTTGAAATAGCAAAAACTTTTTACCAGGGACAAACTCTTGAGTAGGGTAACTAACTGAAAGAAAACCAAAAAAAAAAACAACAACAAAAAAAATTCAAGAAAAATGAAGGCGACCCGCAGTTTGAACAGGACCAGGCAATTGATGTTTAATTGATCAATTAGTTGCCTAGCACACACACAAACACACACACAAACACACGCACACACACACATCGATAAATATATATATATATATATAAACTGCCCCTATGTCTCTGAATTCTCTGCATTGGAATTGCCCACATCAAAGCGGCATATAAGTATATTGACGCTCATCAATCAAATTGATTTATGCCAACAAATCATTCATGAGCAATTTCCCAAAGTGATTATCTCTCCACGAGAGGAGACGGACCCCCAAAAATTGAAGCACAGAGATGGCAAAAGGCATGTTAACTGACAGCCACTAGGACAGTTGGCGAGACATAGACTCTGACTCTGACTCTGAATGGAGACCGGGTCCACAAAACACAGTCAGAGACAGAAATAGAAAGAGACAGAGACAGAAACAGCGACAGCGACAGGGAGAGAGAGCGAGAGGTACACAGTAAGCTTTAGACTGAGTTCCAGGACCAAGTGACTGACTGATTGACGCTTGACTGTCTTCATCACAAGCAATTTGGCCGGCAAACACACACACACACACACAGAGAGAGGGAGAGAGAGAGAGGTACAGAGGAGGAACGCATTGCTGAGATTGCGTGAGCTTCCCGTTTTGCAAAACTTCACAGACAGTTAATAACACTCTCAACTAGAAGCGGCGACAGCCACACCCATCCGCCCATATACACAGGGCAGATCGGCTGGTATCATATTAGCAGGACTTGCTTATACCAGGGCAATCAAATAAATTTTCACGCCAAAACGATCAAAGGCAGCAGTCAGAGCAGCCGGAGCAATGCAATGCCAAATGGTCATATGGGCAAAAAGGAAAATGAAGATTTTGCCTAAAGCTGCCTTGATTGATTTGCTGATAAATTGATGAGGTGGCAACTGAAATGTTGAACAGATTGCTGGCAAATTGCAGATTTGTGTATCGAGAGATAGAAACCATCTTCAACTATTTTCATTTTGATTTGAGAAGATATTCTCTCTCTCTGTGATGTGAATTTGTCATCTAATTAAATTCTTGCTCGCAGCCCCAAAAAGTATGCTATAAAAATTAAAGTACGCCAAATGAATCAAGAGATAGAAACCATCTCGAAACTATTTGAAAGCTAACATTTGATTTGAGAAGAATATATTCTCTCTGTGATTGAAGAAATGTTAAATTCTCTCACTGAAAGCCCAAAAAAGTATGCTATAGAAATGCGGAATATGCTAAATGAATCGAGAGTTAGAAACCATCTCATAACTATTTGAAAGCTAACATTTAATTTGAGAATATATACTCTCTCTCTCTCTCTCTGTGATTTGTCAGCTAATTGAAGAAATATTAAATTTTCTTTCTAAAAGGCCGGAAAAGTATGCTATAAAAATTAAAGTATGCTAAATGAATCGGGAGATAGAAACCATCTCATAACTATTTGAAAGCTAACATTTGATTTGAGAAGAATATATTCTCTCTCTCTGTGATTTGTCATCTAATTGAAGAAATGTTAAATTCTCTCACTGAAAGCCCCAAAAAGTATGCTATAAAAATGCGGAATATGCTAAATGAATCGAGAGTTAGAAACCATATCAAAACTATTTGAAAGCTAACCTTTAATTTGCGTAGATATTTTCTCCCTCTGTGATTTGTCATCTAATTGAAGAAATGTTAAATTCTCTCACTGAAAGCCCCAAAAAGTATGCTATAAAAATGCGGAATATGAAATATATGCTACTTTTATGGCTGCGACAAGGCGCAAATTTAATGGCTCATATGTAGGCAGTTAAACAAGCAAAAGCATTAAAATGCACAGACTGAAAGAGAGAGAAAGAGCGCGAGAGAGAGAAACTGGGGGAGAGAGCGGGGGGAAAGGGACCGACAGCTGTTGGTCCATGATTAATGTTAGCAATTATCTGGCACAAGTGTCAAAAATATTTAAATCAATTGCAAGCCAAAGGCAAGATGAGCAAAAAAAGAAACAAAAGAAAGGGCCAAAGCGAAGACAAGTCACTGCAGACACACACACACACACACACACACAACAAGCAACAAGACGAGACAAGACACGACACGAGACACGACACGACACAACAAGACAAGACAACACAATTCGCGCAAATTGAGCATGATGAGGAGCAAGAGCGGCTTGCCGCCCGTTTCTCTTAGTTTTGTTGCCGTTTCCCATTGAAGAGATGTTGCTTGTCAATGCCAAAGATGCTTTTCTTTTTAACCGACTCCCTCGTGAGTGTGTATGGGTGTGTGTGGGGGTGTGTGTGTGTGTGTGCGTGCTGCGGATTCTATGGAAACTTAAAACGACGCCAACATGATGACATAAAATGTAAAAATGAAGTGAGGGCAATGACAGCAGCAACGTGTCAAAAACATATCATTCATTTATTTTCTATTATAATCACACACACACAGACACACACACACTGACTCGCTCATAACTGGTAAAGAACCCATCGAAGTTGCTGACAACGCGACAGCTGCCTCGCATCCACCCCACCCCTCGCCCATTGCCCTGCCAGAGTCTATCCCCTTTCCTGTCAGCAATTGCATTATGTTGAGGCATCATTTATCATTGCAAAAAAAAAAAAAGAAAAGAAATGGAAACCCTCCTTGAACTCTGTTGACTTTGGATTGCATATGCTAGACAGCGTTTCAACACACTCACACAATCTCTGGCGAAATCTCTTTAAATGTTTTCTGTAAGCTTTAAGTCTTTTGTCAAAAGAAATTAGTAAATAAAAACAAAGGACACATATTAAAACATAACTGCAAGAGAATGAGAATGAGACTGAGCTGCACAATTATGAAATGAAGATAGAGCCGAGGCAACATACTCAATTTGTATGCGCCGCACACACACACATAGTTCGCCTCAGTGTGTGTGTGTGTGTAACAATGGACTAAAAGTTGCGTGAAACGTTTTAACAAAGATTAATGCCTGCGATGGCTGATGATTTTTTGAAGATTAATTATGCGATGATGAGGCACACACACACACACACACACAAGACAATGACAGCAGCAACACCAGCAACAGCAACACCAGCAACAACAACGTCTCTCGCCTCGGTGGAGTCGTGCGCGAGAGCCAAAAGGCGGAAGTTCCTGGGTTTGTTAAAGGATTACGAAATTTGTAAGCACGCGCCCGCCGAGTATCTCTCTCTCTCTGTGTGTGTGTGATTCTGTGTGTGTGTGTTTGTGTGTGGCTGTCATATATGTAGTTACTCGTTATGAATGCCAACGAGCCTTGCCTGCGCACATAATTACAAAAAAGACAAAGCATCTCATACATTACACTGCCCTGCAAGAAAACAACAACAACAAAAATGGGCAAAAACTGTAGACAGAGAAAGTGTTTTTGCTTCTGGGGTAATACCTAACTAATTTATAAGTTGCCATTTAATTCCGCTTCTCACATTATAGATTAAGGCGCAGCTAAAGAATCTTAAATTCTCAGGAAATTAAATCAACATTGAATTAAACTAAAACTAATTTCAGTTAATTTAAACATTTGATAAATTAATTTTATGAATAAGAGACAAACTATAGAAGCTAAAATAAAGATGAAAAATAATTTTCTACGTTGAAATTTACAAAATGGGTTTTAAATTTTTTTAAACTAAAACTCTTAGATTCACAGATTCATTAACAGAATTCTCTAATAAGTATTTAATAAATTTCTGGGGTAAACTAATTTCTAAGTTGCCATTTAATTTCGCTTCTTACATCATAGATTAAAATCTTAAATTCTCAGGAAATTAAATCAATATTAAACTAAAATAAAACTAATTTCAGTTAATTTACACATTTAATGAATGAATAATTGTAGAAGTGAAGGTAAAAGATACTTTGGTTTTTAACTTAATTAACGCAATTAAAAGCAACTCACAGAACTCTCTAATATTTAATATATTTTTTTTTCGGGGTAAAGAAATCGAGCCACTGACTTTTGTTTAAGCTCATTATAATTTGGCATGCCATAAATTGAAGAAAATGAAACGGATTTGTGTTTAAAGACCGATGGCAAATAAGCTGCATGCCAGATTTTAATTGCCTCGGCGCCAATATATAACTTTTCATATTAAACGCGCCGACAATTTATCTATGGATGGCAGCAGGCATGGCGTATACTTAATATTGCATAAACTGGCAACCCAGGTGATGGAATGAAGTGCGGCAGTGAGACAGAGACGGAGAGAGCACACTGACTCTGTGCACCATTGCCGAGTGGTTTATGGGCAACCAAAAGTTGGACAACACAACTGCTGCATGTGGCAAGGAAGCCAACTGCCCATGGATTCGGAGTTACACATTTTGTATGTGGCAATGGTTGTTGTTTTATTTATCAGACAAGGATAGGACAACTCCACTACTGACCGCTCCATATGGCAACGGATTGGGACTGCATCATCATCTGTTGGGATTGGTGTCCGCCGCTCCCAACTGTGATTGTGCACGCGTTTAAATGCATTAATGTTCCTTAATTTTTATGACCAACGAAGGCAGAGAGAGAGAGAGAGAGATCCGAAGTAGGAGCGCATCCAGGCCACGTTAACAAAAAAGCTTTTAACAATTAAAATTAAAAAGTTCAGCATTTATGCGACATGCGAAATACAGCATATAAAAAAAATAAAGAGAGTGTATAGACCAAATGCCAAGCGTGGCATAATCAAATTCTATGTGTGCGTGCATAAAAGTTGCACCGCACACCAACTACACACACACACACACCCACACACAGGCAGTGGGGTTGTTGCATTGTGTGCTCTCATTTGTGGTCATAAAGCATAAAATGCATAAAGTGGCGTTACAATTTTATGGTACACCAAAGTCACAGCCAAGTCTCATCAACAAAAAAATATAAAAATTAAAATAACTATGGCCCTATGCTAGAAGGAACGACTATTTCTTACTCGGCAAGTAATAAAAGAATTTTAAACAATTCTGATTTTAGATATTTTAAGAATTAACATAAAATAGTTAAAATTTGTAAGCTGATTAAACATTTTCCTGTTTTTTAGTACTTAAAAATCTATAAAGAAGTGTTCTAGAGAGATAATTTCATTTGAATGGTCTTGAACAACATGTCGTATGAGTGATATTACTTCCATTCGGTTGTCAATCAAATTCTATTTTATTTATCAGCAAAAAAATATTATTTGTTATGGGAAAACATATTTCAAATAACTCTTAGGCAATTTTTGGCATTCTCCATTAGCAAATTAAGTCCAACAAGACCAAGTCCAAGGACAATTTCCTATTCCGCAAGTAATAAAATAATATAAACAATGCTAATTTTAGATATTTTAAGAATTAACCGAATTAAATAGTTGTAATCTGTAAATCGATTTGTTTTATTCTTCTTTTTAGCACCAAAAAAATCTTATACAAGGGAGATAATTTCATTTGAATGGACTTGAACAACATGTCGTATGCGTGATATTACTTCCAATAGTTTGTACTTTTTTAAATACTCAAATTCCTAATTTATTTTTAACAAGCAATTATCAGCTAGATAATATTACTTTTTATGTGAAAACACATTTCAGCTAACTTTTTTGGCATTCTCTATTAGCAAATAAAGTTCGCAAGTAATAAAAAAAAATATAAACAACGCTGATTTTAAATATTTCAAGTATTAACCAAAACTAGTTATAAGCTGTAAACTGATTTAGTTTGTTCTTGTTTTTAGTACCAAAAAATCTTTTACAAGAGAGATAATTTCATTTGAATGGACTTGAACAACATGCCGTATGAGTGATATTACTTCTAATAGTTTGTAAATTTTTCCCGTTTGTAGTACTAAAAAATCTTTAAAGGAGTGTTCCAAAGAAATCTTTTCATTTTAATGGACGTCAACAACATGTCGTATGAGTGATATTACTATTAATTGTTCTTATATTTTTAGATACTCAAATTTAATTTATAATTTTATTTATTTTTAACGAGTTTTAAGTATTTATCTGCAAGAAAATAATATTTTTTTTGACAAAACATATTTCAACTAACTCTTAAGCTAATTTTGGCATTCTCTATTAACAAGTCAAGTCCAACAAGCCCAAAATTATAAGAGTCGAGAGCTATGTTAGGCACTCCAACACCTACATACTCCGACTTCCACTAAAAATCATGATGATGAAGATGATGATGATGATGATGGTGCTGCTGCTGATGACGACTGTTTCGCTCGTGGTGTCTGGGTGAAGTTTGTCCCGCCAGACCGGGGCCAACAAGCGACAATGTAAATTTTGTGTTGAGCTTTTTAATTGTGAATATTGCTGTGCAGATATTCGAGTAAGGGGGCAACTCGCTCATACGCGAAATGAAAGCAGACGGAACCACACCAAAAAATTACAGAAAAAAAAAAGGGAAGCCCAATACGGAGAAAAAAGAGAGAACTACTGGCCACTCCGTCTGTTTTCTGCTGCTGGTTGGCAGAGTAGTCGGCAAATAAATTGCTTGACAGCAGCGAGCAGTAAAGCGATGTCGCAAAGGTTTCCCCCATCGGTCTCTCTCGGTGTGTGTGTGTTTGGGTGTGTGTGTGTATGATGGGGACCCACTTTTAATGCAAATGCAGCAAGTGGCAAGCAACGAGAGCTCAAACGACGACACTGGCCAAAAGTGCAAAATTGTGCATTTTAATTAAGGTGACCGTCGTTCCAGGCAGCGCACAAATGAAACAGGCTCAGAACTCACAGCTCACAGCTTCGAGAGAAACATTCGTGCCTTCTCCTGGCATTGCCTAGTTAACGTTTGCATTTGCATTTAGTTGCTACACATAATTTACAGCTCTTTTAATTAGCTGCATGCCAAGCTCCAGTTTCGTTTTCGTTTTCGTTTTTTTTTTTTTTTATGAGAATTTACGCATGCTCTTAAAGCTTCCTCCATATTGTTTAAACAAAAACATAAGAGAGAAAAAAACGACAGAAAAAAAAACAAGCAAGTGCAAAATGCTTCGAGGCATGCACATGAGCACAAAGAAAGGAAATAACAATTGCAAATGGAAATGTGCATAAGTGCCAGGCGCCAACTGCGAGAGACAAAGCCAGAGACGGGAAGAGAAAATGAGACTCTGACTGACTGAAAAGGACGGACGGACGGACAGACTGACGTACGGACAGGCAGTCAGTCAGTCAGATAGACAAACAGACAATGCCAATGCGTGGGCAGTAGCGGCAGCTTTGAGCACTTTGAGAACGCACCAGCAGAACGTACGAGCCAGTAAGAGCCAAAAGTGCAAGTGACTAAAATGCAAATGTTGCATGAATGTGGGTAGATATCCCAAACCCCTCCTTCCTCCCAACCATCTCCCAGTGTGTGTGTTAAAATGCAAAGCGAAACGCTGTAAGCTGCTACTACTTTTGGGGGGCGGGAGACTAGTCCATACAATAAAATGTTTTACATCCTGTTTATTTTAGTTAAATACTCGAAATTATGTGTTTGCCTAAGTGTATTTGTTAACACAATGCTGGCGTTTCCCCCCACACCGACCCCCAACTCTACCTACCTCCCTCCCACCATTGCTAGCCTCTCCTCCATACGACGAATACGAGCTTTGGCGCGTTTGGATGCACGTAAGCGTAACAATGCAATTTTCAGCATTTTAAACATTCCCAAAATGTGCATTTTTGACATGGCAATCTCGTATGGCAATGTGTGTGTGTGTGTATGAATGTAAGCCATATGATAACCATTGAAGGTTGAAATGAAACACTGTTTAAAATGGAATCATTCATATTAGATCACATTATTGTAGAAAACGAACAGAATACACTGTTATAAGCGGAATAAAAAAACAATTCTCTCAGGGATGAGATTTTTACTTGTCTTACTCTATTTTTATGCTCTTGATTTATCCATTCCTTTCTTGATTCTTGATTCTTCAGCTCTTAAAAGGCAGTGTTTTATGGAAAACAATTTTATAATACCATCTGCAAGGGTATAAAAATCATTTTATACTATAAAATTTATAGAATGAAAAGAATCTTAGCCTGAAGACCTTTGTCGCTAATTTAGAATTAAATCTCTATTACAATTATATAAATAAATAATTTTATAAATTTAATTACTAGAAGAATCCTTGATTCTTGATTCAGTGTATTATGGAAAACAATTTTATAATACCCTCTGCAAGGGTATAAAAATCATTTTATACTATAAAATTTATAGAATCAAAAGAATCTTAGCCTGAAAACGTTTGTGGCTAATTTAGAGTTAATTTTTTATTACAATTATATAAATAAATAATTTTATAAATTTAATTACTACAAAAACTAGAAAACAATCGATTAGCGACTTAAACGATTAAGCAATACCCTAATTATATAAGAAATGTGAAGTAAATGTAAATAAAAATAGTAAAATACCATGAAGATTGAGGGGAAGACCTCCAAATTACTGGAAAGGACTTAAAAATAAACATATAGGGAGATGGTTAAGCCTCAAAACACCCTCCTAAAAACTGTCCTGGTTCGGGTGAATATTTATCTTATTAAATACGAAACAATTGGTTTATATTTACGTTCCAAAAAATGTAATCCATAAGAAAATCAAGTCTCAGAAGTTTTTTGATGTTTATTAACCTGATAAGGACTTGCTTTTGACTAACCTCAACTTAATGAATATTATCTTCATGGAACACCTTTTGTTATCATTCCAAAAGTAAAGTGAAACAGTTAGGTAAGCCATTCTGAGAAAGCCCTTCAAGGTATTTGTACATTCACATGTCCAACTGAGTGCTTTTTGAATCAAAGCGCAAATCTCATGCAAATTTCTAGATATCCTCTTCCGAAAGCATTTGTTGGCACGCACTTTGCGTTCATCCACAAGGAACACACACACTGACTCGCGCACACACACACACACACCGTAAATAACTGTGATCCATAGAGCGTAGAGTCATTTCTCTGTTTTAGACATGTTCAGAACGGGCATTTAATGTCCTAAACGCGAACATACTCGTCAAAAGCCTTTGTCAGCGGGATACACACACACACACACACACATTAAAGCCTTTCTTCCGGTGCCATCAGCATGCCGCAACGCATCAGGCCATCCTGTGAAGCAACATGGCCTAGTCCATTTGTTAAATGTAGCGTGATGTTTTGTTTCGAGTTTTCAGAGTTTTCAGTTTTAGGCAACATTTCCACTAATGACTGCACACGTACAAAAAAAAAAAACAACTTTGCCTTAAATAAATGTAATTCAAATAAAATGTAACTAAATAGTAAAAAGGGAAATGGAAGCAAAAGTCAGAATATGTTTGAATGTGAAGGCGACGAGTGAAAGTGGATGGGTAACGCATATGCATACATATATATATATATATTTTTAAACATATTTCTTCGTCACCCCACACAGAATGAATTCTTCTGTGTGTGAAAAGGAAATGCAAAATATACAATTTCAATGCACGGTTGTCGGGTGGGGGTGGGAGGGGTGGGTGAGGGTTTCGTGCGAGCGTAAAATATACATAAAGAAATAAAATAAATTCACACGCAACTGTCAATGGTTGCGTATTTGCAAGCTCTTGGCCCCATGACCCGCACAGACGATTCTCCGATCCGGCTCTTGCTTACATCCCCAACCCAACCCACCTACCACGCCCACTCCCACTCCCCACTCCCTAGACGATATCCTTGTCGTCGCCGGTTGCTTGACTGTTGGGTCTTGGGTAATATTTTATGCAAATTGCAAGTTAAGTGTGAAAATAGTAGTGATTGGTTTAATTCAGCAATGTCAACCAAATGGACCGATTCCGGCGCTATGCTCGATGGCGTGGGCAGTAAAAAGGAAGTTCAGAAACTGCAGACACAGCAGAAAATCAGTAAAACTGGGAATACTGAATGACAATTTCCGAACGTACCCCATCAGCAACAAGAAGCAGTAGACACAGACGGACAGCGAGAGAGAGAGAGCGAGAGTGAAAAAAGAATGCAACAATGTTCCAAATACACTATCCTACAACGATCATAACTTCAATTGAAATTGAGAAAATATATTTTCACAATTGCTAGAAACATTTAAATGAGATTTCCAACTTAATTTAAATATCTAGAGAAAATCTCAAATTTGATGAGAAAGTTTTTAGTGCCGCGAACAAGTGTATTTTGCAGGAAGACGAACAACCATATAAAAGGCATTGCAGATTTTCATTGTCATGTAGCAAAGTCAGTGGACCCAGCAGCAAGGGAGAAAAAAAACGAAAAAGAAAAGGGAGCAAATGAAAATGGAAATGAAAATAGAGAAGGAAAAGCAAAAACCAACACCAATCCCATGAACATTTAGAGACCAGTCGCCCAGTGGCAGTTTTTTGTTTTTATAAAATTTGTAGCGGTTCTTCTTCCTATTTTTTTTATATATATATTTTTTTTTTTTGTTGCTCCTGCTTTTATGCTCTACTCTTTCTTGTTCTGCGACGAGTGCGCTTAACCATTTAGCTGATGTAACAACCCAGGCGAGCAACCAACCACTCAGCCAGCCAGGACCGTCGACAACCACACCCACCACCCACACCCACACACACACACACACACAACGTCAGCTCGTTGAGCTCAACTCGCCGGAATGTCCTTGTCAGCATTTTGCGTAGTGAAATTTTTCGGTAAAATCTATTTTTCATCTTGGATTATGTGAATACATGAATAGAACGAACGAAAGAAAGAAAGAAGAATGGAAAGTTTTATTGTGACAGTTGAAGTTCGTTTGTTTCCCTTTCTTTTCTTTTGTCTCGTGTTTTTTACTACTACTTCTATTTTTTTTTTTTTGCTTTGGATGATGGACAAAATGTGTGTTTGGTCCAAGGGCATGGGCATTAATCAAATATCCGCATAATTAATTGTTCATAATAATGTTGGAACAAATGCTTTTCAGCTCACGTGACCTCAACATGAACTAGGTTCTACTCATACCACACACACACAGAGAGAGAGAGACATCATGACGATGTTGCCACTGCGGCCGAGTGGCATCCAATGAAAATTGCATTTGCCATTTGCCTTTTTGTGTGCATCCATGATTTTAGCTTCATTAGAGGCATGACTGAACGACAGAGACCAAAAATGCACCCAACCCCACCCGCAATGCCTATATCGTGTGCCCTTAAAGGTATGCTATAAAGTATGCAGTATAACTGAACGGACGCGAATGCATTTGCCTCTATACACATACATATATGGTGTATGTGCACCTGTCTGCAATCGTAATTTCAATAAAAGTTGTTACGTGCACGTTGAAATTTTAATTGAAAGCACCAACCGCACGCACATCGCAACCGACACACACACACACATACACCCACACACACACATTCTCATTCTCATCGTCCTCGGTGTGCGTCAGCTGCGTTGTGACCCTCATCAGTTGGAGAACCAGAACAAAACAGCAATGAGCATTTTACAAGGAGCATGACATTTCAAATGCGCTGCGGCCAAGAGGATTATATTGCAAAAAAAAAAATAAAGTGCCAGGACAGGACATACTTACACACGTGTGTGTGTATGCGAAACCATCATCTCTACATGCTCTCTCTCTCTGTAAATTAACTTCAAACTGTCATATAATTACAACCATTAATTTACCATATCAAGGTAGTTTCTAGTTGAACTAGTTTCACAATTATCATTTCGAGCAACAAAAACAAAACATGTAGAGATCATAAAGAATGTGAGTTAGCATTAGAGAGCTGCATGAGTGTCAAAAATATCAAATTTGAATTAACAATTGTCAAAATAAATTAAATGGATTGAGTGAGACGTTCAACTAGACGTAAAACTCAGTCGCACAACATTTAAACAAAACAAAAATGAATTGAATGAATAAGAATGCGAATTATTGAGATGCTTTGTTTCGAATTCATTCGAATAACTAATCAAAAAAACAGAAAAACGAAAGTCAATGTAAAATGTGTCCGAATTTATCCATATTTAATATATATTAGATAGATAGGGAAAGTAAAATTTATGCTTTATACTAGGTTAGTTGTGCTTCCCGATAACTTGAAGGTAATAGAACACATCTTACAGGCTACTATCCCAATTCGAATTATTCGAGTAACTCGATTGCATCAAAATTTTAATTGGGTTTGACATTTCTCATTCATTTTTCATTCATTTCAGTGCTATGAGACGTAATAAAACTCACATATTCATACACATTCATTTCATTGTGCGCCTGGCACTCATTCAATTCAATTCGCATTGCTTTGAGAAGACCAAAAAAATGGGAAATAATTAGAAGGAAATTAGAAATATTTAGTTTTCTCTTCAATTGAGATTTAAGAGCCATCAAAAATCTTCTAAGCAACAATTAATCTAGCAAATATAGTAAACTTGATCCGAATAAAATAATTAAAACTTTAACAAAATATTTGAAGCTGTTCTGATTATGTGGATACTATCTATTCCAAGTGTTTAGTATTTTGGGTAATTGTTAACTTTATCTACTCGAGATTTCAGTGTTGAAAAACATGTAAAAAGGCTAGACTCCTACGACTAGTGCTGATAAACGTTAAATTAAAAAGGTGCATATTTTAAAATTTGTACTAAAATATTTTATTTAGATGACTTCGGTAAATTTACAGAAATTTCAGAATAGTTGTGCATTTTCTAACAACCATTAATTAGAATATTCAGAATATATTCATTAGAATATTCAGCCATTTAGTTGTATAAAGTCGGGGAATATTTATTCTGTTTCAAAAAACAAAAACGGCGCACTATTTATTTTTGTTTACAACACTAGTTATTAATTTCACAACACTCTTTAATATTTTTATTTAATTTACATACATGTTGAATGTTTGTTCAATTTTCAACACTAATTATTTATTTGACAACACTTTAAAAAGCGAGATTTAGCTATTAATCGATTTTTTCCTGTTGAAAATGTAAATTCTACCTATTTTCTTCTTCTACAGAAACTTATATTAGCTTTGGCCATTAGTTGGCAATTAGAAGAAACTGTTCTTTATGATTTCACCGAGAGCTAGAGAATAAAGTTATTGAACTCTCTGTCACCGTTTAGCCCCTCTTGCTGCTTCTTTCACCTTTTCGCTTCAAGCATGTATGTGTACACATATGTACATATTTGTTCCTTCTTCGAAAGCCTGTTTCGCCATTACACTTCAAAGGACAACCGAAAGCTTGTTGAGACGACCATTAGGTCGTCAGCCCAGCAAGTCAGCCCCATTTGAGCGAGTGAACCATCGACGAGCCAGCCACAAACTAAGTCGTTAAAACAAAAAAAAAAAACGAGAGAGAAAGAAGAAAAACCAACAGGAAGAGAGAAAAAAAAATAGAAAGACCCTATCAGCTTACTGAAACTTTGCTGCAGTCCAAGCCGGGAGGCATGTTCGTTCGTTTTGGCCGCTGCCAATTGCAAGTTTGCATGTTAAGCGCCAAAACTTTATGCTAAACTTTTGGCATTTTCCATATATACTATGTATTTATTCCTTTCTTTTTGCTAGTTTTCATCTGTTCCTATCACTCTGGGTTTTTTCTGTATTTTTTTGGGAATTTTAATTCCCCAAAAAGTATGTAAATGCTAGGCAAGTATTGAATGGCTTCAATGTCGTTAGATTTTATGTACGATGAGAGTGCTCAATTCCCCTGATGGACTGAGACAACAAACTATGAATGAAGGGTTTGGCAAATTTCATATAGGTAAACAACAACAACAACAACAAGGGCAAGCAAGCAAGATATTCTATACATATATGTGTATACTCTTGTCTTGTATCAATGTATTTATCAAGCACTTCACTTGATGCAACATTAATCTAATATTATTAGATGAAGCAGAACCTTGTCAAATATTTAAGAGCTAGGCTAGCAGCTAGCTAGCCAAAATTCAATATTAAAAATCAATAAAACTTTATACATCTTGTCCCTATAATTGATGGCTTAATAAACAGAAAGTCGTAAACCAAAGTAAACTTGGCCAATATGCAAAAAGTTGGCAAATTATGCAAATGCACTTGACTGGGTCGATGGACGATGCTCTCATTCTATGTGTGTGTGTGTGTGTGTGTGTTTAATGGGGCAACACGCTCTGCTCAATGGCCCAAGAACATAATTTTCGCACTCAGCCATTCTAGGCAGCCCAGTTGCAATAGTAGTTCATCAAAGTTAGTTCGAACACAAATGAAACTTTTGTGCCGCAGCCATGAAAGATGCATGGCGTCTGGCTCTGGCCTCGGCCTCGAATTCAGCTTTGGCTTTGGCTAACCTACCTATAGTCCAGTCCAGTCTGGCCTGCTGCTGCTGCTCCTGCTGCTGACAAGCGTTTTGGCAATGGCTTTGTAAAGTCAACTAACCAAAAATCCTTACAAAAAGACTGGCAAGAATTGCCAAAGAGAGAGAGAGAGGGAGAGGGGGAAAAGTGGGACAGGGGGGGGGGGGGGGCGGGGGGATGTGCTGGTAAAATGCAAAAGCAAAGTTTCTGCTAAACTCTTTTGTGTGGCATCCTTCATGTTACCGAGAGCGAGGTGGAACGTGAACGTGTCGCGACCAAAAGTTAGGTTTCTCAACAGACACGCCCTGCGGTTGCCATGCCCCATCTCTCGCCCCACTTTCATTGTTGTTGGCCAAATATTGCAAACATGTCTGTTAAGCAATTGCGCCAACTTTTTGCCCAGCAGCCCAGAACGAACTTTCTGTTAGATGAACGGCAGGTCGTAAATTTTCAAAAAATTTGAAAAACAACAACAACAACAGCAACACGAAATATTTTTCACGCGCTGACCGACCAAAATTATTTTAAATCACCTGCTGCCCCGCATTTATCATTAGAGCAGGCTCCCGTTACCCCTCCCACTCCCTCTCCCTCTCCCTCCACCAACATTTGTCAGTCTCTCTCCCTGAAGAGGCTCCCTAACGACCACAGAAAGTCTTCAACTCCCTGGGCGACCACAACAACAGTAAGAAGAAGTTCCCGAGTAAGATTTGCCAAAGAGCACTTTATTTTTTTTCCCCCCCACCCTAGCCACGCCCATAAAACCAGCCACACCCACACACCCACTCTCTTTCATAATGGCTGCTGCTTTTCTGCTATTCTGATGTTATTTTGCCATTTTCGCGTTTGGTCGAGGAAAAACTGTTTTGTTATCACAGTGATAAATGGAAAATTATTTTGAATCGAGCAACTACTTAAAAGAATTCCCAAAGGTTGTAATAAATTTCGACAAACACACCAACACACCAACACACACACACACACACACACACATATCCGCAGGAAAGACAAGACTCTTGGTGACTCTTGGCTGGCTCTGGTAATGTCGTGCACAGAGATAAAACGTAGTGATTGACGAAGCAAAAGCAAAAGTCATGGCCAAAAAGCGAATGCAGTTGTCTGCACTTTAAAGGAAACTTTCTCAAGCGGATATTATTTAATAACATTTTTAAAGTTAATTGGCATTTCTCATTAATTTCATAGGAAAACCAGAAGCGCGGGCTAACTTCGACCATGCCGAAGTTTCTATACCCTTGCAAGTTGCTAAATCCCTAAAAAAAATTATCTAAATGTAAAGAGCTTTGTGTAAAAATGTAGATATGCAGCATGCAATTTTTCCATTTGTTTGTATGACAGCTATATTATATAGTTATCCGATTTCGATCAGATTTATCAGAACTATAATTTTTTATGTGCAAATGTTATATGCCAAGTTTGGTGAAGATCGCAAAAAAAACAAAAAAGTTTTCAAAAGCAAAACTATTTTTGGTCCGATTGTTCCTATGAGAGCTATATGATATAGTAGTCCGATCTTGATCAAATTTGGCCCGGATGTTCAGATGTATAGTAAACTACCAAATGTTAAGTTTTACGATAATCGGGTAAAAAAGAAAGAAGTTATTGATCTAAAACTTTTTGTTCGACTGATGGTTCCTATGGAAGCTATACTATATAGTTGTCCGATCTGCATGCCTGCAGTATATACAAGACTTCGTGCAATATTGCAGCTCTGCAGCTTTAGCGGTCTAGGAGGAGAGGCTGTTGATCCAGACGGACAAACGGATTTGAAATCGTCTTGTCATGCTGATCAAGAATATAAATACTTTATATGGTCGGAAACGTCTCCTTCTATGCGTTGCACACTTCTGACCAAAATTAATATATCCTTTTTGCAAGGGTATAATAAAAAGCCATTTGCCAACGATCGAAGGAAAACATAAAGACAGAGAGAGAGAGAGAGAGAGAGAGAGTAAACCAACAACATCTATTTTCATTTCATTAGATAGAAACCTGAAGCAGCGAAGGCCACAAAACAAAAAACGCAACTCTCAAGATGCGGTCATCCTCTTAGATGAAGAGGGAGAGCTAAAAGAAAACTCTCTCTCTCTCTCTCTCACACTTCTTTGGTTCTCAATTGGTTTGGCTTAATTTAAATTTGCTTGGCAAGTGCTTAGTAAATATTTCAAGCACCTTTTGGAGTGTATGTCAAGCAATATGAGAAAACCCTTAGTACAATAGTTTAACCTAACAGCTGTAGTAGATGAGGGAAGGGACACGAAAAACTCTAACAATAGAAACAATTTTTCCCACAGGTTTTTCTTTTTTCTGCTCACCATGGATTACGATGACTACGATGAGGACTGCTTGCCGCCGCATCATGCCCATCTCTTTCGCAGTCCAAAAGAACCAAATTTGCGAGCCGAACATGAACTCTATAAACCATCGTTAGTTGTGCATCGTTTTTTCAGTGAACGAAATCGCGAGATCTATGCGGAGGCTTTCATTGAGAACGATCGTTTGGGCACTTTAATCAATCTCTGCATCGAGGCAGTGGCCAAGATGGGTTCGATTACGAATATTCCAGCAATTATACGTGAAGATCCACTGAAAATGCGCATCTACTATGATGCACTGGATGTCGATTTGCCGTTAAAAAAGTGCTTTATAGTGAATGACATGCTCTACTGGCGTCGCGTGGTGTTGGCCAAAAGCTCTAACCAGGTCTTGAGACTGAAGAATTGGGGAGATTATGACTGGAAGTCCAAGGGTGTTAGCCTAAAGTATGTGGAATTGGTCGAGAGTTGTCCGGCGGAATATTGGCCCGAGAAAGAGATGACCGATCTGGCAACCCTTGTCAAAGGGCATGTCAAATCGATGCACATACGCCGATTGCAACCTTTGCCGGCAACCGCATTCACTCAGTACGTGGAGAGTGATTCGGAAGTGGATGTAACGTCGTCGTCATCAGAGATTGAGGAGATTTCCAGCGATGAACCGAACACCGATCCGGACACTGAGCAGGAGGAGGACGAAGCCGGCGAAGAAGATGACGAAAGCAATGAAAGCTCCACCCATAATTCCCGCAATGACAACTTTAGAATGTATAACATTTACTCTTCGATGGATTTTTCTATCTTGGAGGCGAATAATCAACGTACAGATCGCCAAGATGCTCGTCATGATCGCAATGCAGCACGTCAGCAATTGCGTAGTATCCAGACCAAACGGAAGGCCGATCACGAACGTCGACGCCAGCGTCGAGAGATGATACGAAATATGATGAATAACCCAACGAAAGAGAGCAATGAGAAAAGCGTAACCAAAAGAAAGAAGAAAATCAAAGGCGTCTTCGATATACCCGTGGAGCCGGAGCCCAGCGATGGTGAGGATAAAATTCCGGATAAGCGGAACAAGGTGAGATTACTGCGACGTCTCAGACGTTTCGATTATCCATCGGAATATTGCCATCACATAGATCTCAGCTTTGTGCGGCATTTCGATAATTTGGTATCGTTCCATCTGGAATTTCTGGGACCCCCGGACAGTACGAAAGACTATCACAATCGGTATCTAAAGTTCTCATTCGATGACATCTCACGACTGAGCAAGGGTCTCCGTACCTTGGAGCAGTTGAAGATATTCCGCTTGCGCAATAGCCATTTGAATCGGAATCAGATGCAAGTCCTGGCCCGTGCCCTCAAGACACTGAACACGCTGGAAGAGGTTGACTTTGGCTACGATCAAATAACGGATGATTGCAGTGTTGCCCTCAGCATTCTGTTGGAGCGCGAGAAAATGCTGAAAGTCCTGCAATTGGAATACAATAAACTGGGCAAGGTTGGCATGGAGGCCATTGTGTTTGCTCTTAGCCAATACGAGGGCCGTGAGCCAATCGATTACCTTGGCCTCGCTCACAATCCGATAACAGCGAGCGGTCTCTCGTCTCTATGTCGATATCTTGTCGAGACAAATCATGTAGAGAAGCTGAATATATCTGGCATTGAGGTGAACAGAGAGGTGGTGGCCAATGAAGTGTGTCGCCTACTCCGTCAACACAGTCGTTTGCGTCACCTGGAGATGGCAGCGATTCCCCTTGATCCTTTTGTCGGCGTTGCCATACTTCGTGCCATCAAATCGAATAGAGACATCACTTATATCGATTGTCGCGATTGCGAATTGGGCGAAGATTCAGAGTTTGAAATCGATATTATAATACGGCGTAATCGATTTCTTCTCAAGAACCCTTATGTGGGTGGCACTAGCACTTCCGAAAAGGGTATCTGTCAGTTTATTATGCAAACCAAAGATCCGATTCTAGCAAAAGTTCAGCAGCAACAGAAAACGAAAGCCGAATGCCAAAGCAATCGTGTCTATCAATCATCATCAAAGTCATCCATTCCCAAGGCCGTTGAGGCTAAGGTAGATTCCACCGAGGAGTACGACATTTGGGCAGTACTCGGCGTTAAATCGCAATTGTCACGTCCCAGTCGAAGTGTACGAAAATCGGAACACAAATCAAGTGACCAGCGTCAATCGCTGGCGAAGCAACAACCCTTTAGCTATGATCCAAACTCATATGATATCGATCAGTTTCGTCAATATGTCCATCAGCCAGGACCATCGAATCGTTATTACTATCTCAAGAACAATAGGAACTATTAGGAACGATTGTTATGATTTTTTTTGTAATATTTACCAAGTGCTTTGTTAGGATTTTAGAGAGAGACTTTGCAAATGGTTTGTGCTAATTAAATGCGATTAATTATACACTTCAGCTCCTAGCTCCAGTATTTTTACTTTCTTTCTTTGTGCACAATCTCAAGGGGCTTGAAATGTCATCCGAGCTAATGGTCACTTTAAAACCTTTTGCCATAAAATGCAACGTTGGCATAAACTGAAATCTAATTAAGTTGCTCGCAACGTGTTTGCTTTAACTTTAACCAACCACACCCACACCCACACCCACAATCCACGAAGCAGATGCCACACCTCATTCGAAGGTCATTTTATAAGGCGCTAGGGAGAGAGGGAGGGGGGGTAGAAAAAAGAACGCTTCTGGCGCTTTCCTCCTATCAACTGCAACAAAGTTGAGCAGTTTGCATTTAAGCAGCATGGATTTGGGCAACAGTGTCGCCAATTTAATGCCACCTCTGCCACACTGACTGACGTTGAGTACTTGGCCACTGAGCCATAAAGTTAAACACAGACAGAGACCCAAAGAGAGAGAGAGAGAGCGAATGGACTGAATGACTGACTGACTGGGAGAAATGAATATTAACAAATGAATGCATATGCCAAGAGAAAACCTTTAGGCCATATGCGCGTATTGGCCCATCACAGGATTCCCATGAAAGAAATATGAGAGCTTGTAATTCAAGTTATCAACGCGTCGAGCAAGAAACTTTTCTCATCTACTTAACGCAGATAAGCGGATGCCTTTGCTTCTTTTATTTTTGTGCCTTTTTACAGGCTTCTAATTTAAGGGAACACACACAAACACACACACTCGCACACCCACTGATACACTGTGTGTGGCGAAGTGTTGATGGCGTTAACTTAATTTTCAGGCTGAAGCAAAAACTCCTCCAAAACGACCAGACGTAACTAGGCAAATGCCGCAAAGAGATGTGTGGGACAGAGGACCATTGGAGCTTCTTCTTTTTTTTTTTCCTTTTGCTTTTGACTTCTCTTGTGTGAAATAAAATTAACTAAATACGCTCATGAGTAACATTCATAATAAACATTAAGCAAGCAGAGAGAGAGAGGCGAAAAAAAAGAAGTCAAATAAATATAAAAAATAATATTTGCCAGACTCCTTTTTGCGATTATTCTCCGGCAGGCGAAATTATGGCATAAGTTACTTAGGACGCAGCTTGGGTAGTTAGATCCCCATCGCCTCCCCTCCCCTTCCATCCCCTCCCCACCCTTAGAGCTTCTGGTGGAATCAACTGAACTTGGCTACACTTTACTTTTATGTGGCGTTCGCGGAATGTACTTACTTGCCACTGAGCGAAATAAAGATACAGATACACAGACCAAGACACACAGACCAGAGTGAGAGTGGGAGAAAGAGAGGGGAAGGGGGGCAGGCATGGTGGAAGACAGCGCCAGTCAAGATACAAGCACATTTGTAGCGATAAGCGTCATAAAGTTATCGTAAGTAAGCGCCGAAAAAAAAACAGAAAAAGAAAAACTAACCAACCAAAATCAAAAGAGAAAGAGAGTAAAAAAATAGAATAGAAAGAAACAGTCAAGCCACAAGTTAAAATCAGCTATGAACTTGCTAGCAAAACTATAAGACGGACGCAGCTCAGCTCAGCCCTCCCTCCACCTACCCATCCAGAGACCCATCCCTGTCCCAATCCCAGTCGCAGCTATTCCCTTGGCAGTTGGACAACAGAGCAACATCACCAAGAAGTCAATTACGCAATGCCAGAGAAGTTCGACTATCTGTTTTTCTCTTTCACCGTTGTCAGTTTAATGAAAGCTTTTGGTTAATAATGCAACACATCGATGTATCTATAAATGTTGAGGGTGGCAGTGGCAGTGGCAGTTGGGATTCTTCTTTTGGTTTTCCTTAAGTCACTTGTGTTCGCTCTGGGATTACCGGAAAAAACAATTCGACCAAAATACTTGATTTCATGCCACAAATCGATCGATTATTAATTACTGTGCTTAATGTTGGTTACTAGTTTTTAAATTAAACAACTCATTTTGCAATTTATTCTTCACATTTTTCTAGCTAATAATCATAAGAATAACTTAATGAACCAAATGTGTAATATTATTTATATTAATCAGACACGCGGATCACTAAATTGGTCTAAAATTTGTTGCTCTTAACTGCCCATCCACATGACCATCGGCCAACCACAGATCAAGTCTGAAAGAGGGTCGACAGCCCATTTAAAAACAATTAAAAAGAAGTTGCCAAAGTATTACGATCCTCGAAAACCTTTTACTCATAGCTCTCGTGCAGACTTTTAACAAATTTAACAATGATATAGCAATATAAGGACTTATATTTATACATTTCAAATATTTATACAGATTTATCGCAGTATGTGTTTGGTTTTGATTACACAAACATTTTCTCCTAAATAAAAGAATAAAAACATTGAAGAAATATTAAAAAGTATATACAAAAAGCATGCACACACATATTTCTTCCCAATTTCTGTATATTTCTACCTATTTATATATATTTCTAAGGAAAACTATATATATTTCTATAGTCTTATATATATTTCTACAAATTTATATATATTTCCATAGACATAGCTCCCTTTTATACCCAAACTATTCCGTTAATTTGAAGTTTTTTGTAGAAAAGGAGTGTTAACGGTAACTTTCCGTTAAAATTTAGAATATTTTCAAAAATTCTTAATTTAAACGGAAGTTTTGAATTTAGCTGAAATTTTAACTGAAATATTTTACTTTGTAATGTTAATTTATCATTGCTATGTTAATCTAACATTTTTATGTTATTCAGGGGTATAAAAAAGGAGCTACGTGGGGCCTCATGGTCAGTTGGACCTCTGGAATCGGACTGCTAATTCACTTCTGGACATACAGAAAAGCTGAAATCAATCTATGCAATTTTATAGAAATCTGTAGAAATATATTTAAATGTATAGGAATATAAATAAATCTATAGAAATATATTTAAATGAATAGGAATATAAATAAATCCATAGAAATGCATTTAAATCTATAGGAATATATAGAAATCTGTAGAAATATATATAAATCTATAGGAATATATGTATATAAATCTATAGGAATATATATAAATCTAAAGAAATACTATTAATAATGTATATTAATATTTCTTCAATGTTTTTTTTCCTTTATTTAGATACTGGGACTTCAAGGTTTCACCGATCAGGCTAAAGTAGAAGAAAATGTTTCTCAAGCCCAAATTGATGTGGATATTATGGTATACAAAACGAAAACCAGGTAAGTTTTTTACGTTGATAATATCAACTTGATATACCTAGATTTTTTGGTAGTCCTTGTAAATTATTGTAAATTATGTATATATTTTATTAATTGATTAATTGACACAGGCAGCCCGCTCTAGCTTGGGCGAAAAGTGGTTCGAAGAAATAATAAAACATTTTCATACTTGGCAAATTTTATGAAACCTAATAAGATGAAATCTGGATTCATTTCATTTAAGAGTCTGCATTGACCAAGGTAAATGGCATCCTACTTGAACGGAATTTACAGAGGGTGGAGTACGATGGATAGAATAGATGCAGCCAAAAGTTCCGATAAATTATAAAAGTGCATCACATACTTAGAAGATCTGTTTTATATTCATAGGATACCAAAAGCGTTAAAGTATCTTCTTGAAGTCTGGGAATTGGGTAAATCGCCTTGGGCCTGCACTGTATATATATAATTTTCCTCCCCGTTCTTACAATTTATTCCTTAATGATGATAATTAGAAATCCCACAAACCAAGAAATTTTTAAAGTATTTTTTAATAGCTTTGACTTTTCCACTTTGCAAAAACCGCAACAAATAATCTCGATTGTGAGTTAATTGTACTTTTTTTGTTGTTGTTGTTTGCTTTTAATACTTGACATTACCAGTAATGTGTAAATAATTAAATGTTTCACTCAAACAGTGTAAATTACATTCCTTGAAAACAAGGAATACATTGCAATCTTTGTATGCATATTTGTTGCATTTCAATGAATGCAAATGGTATGCGACTTAATTACATTGACTTTAAATACGTTAATTTGTGCTCCAGCATAACAGTAAATCGCTATAAATGTGATAATCTGCTTGGGAATTAATTTCAATAAGACTAAGGACAAAAGGAATATCGGCAAAAAAAAAAAGAGAGAGGGAGGGAGACGAACAAGTAAGACAGGCAGCTGGCAAAAATCACTGAAAAACAAGAGAAATCTTTACAATTTAATTCACTGCACCAGACAAGCGGACATACACAGACAGACAGACAGACAAACGAAGGGACAGTCATACAAAAGGACGGACAGAGTCCAGACGGACTCTCAGTCTTGCCCATTTTCGGTCTCTCTCTCGCATGCATTGGGTGGCATCAGCCACAATGCGTTGCACTTTACCAGCGAATGTCGGACATTAATAAAAGTACATATATATATATCTGTATCGTATATATATCTTGAAATCTGTGTGTGTGTGTGTGTGGATTTGAGTCGAGCTGCGCTTAAGTGACAAGCGGACATGCATAAGTGACAGTGAAATGTTACATATTCAACTGCGATTGTTTGTTGGTTGGTCGGTTGGGGTCTCTGCATACAATTGCATGTAATGGTTTGCAATTCGTTCAGGTAAATAAATAAATATATCTATATAACAATAAGTATATATATACATAAATTCTTATGGCTTCAACTATATTTTTTTTTTTTTTTGTTGAACCAATTAAACTAAAAGCTCTCAAATATGTCTTTACTTATTCTCAATACGGTTTTTGTGAGTGCCTCATGGTTAATGCGTGCTCCACAGTGACTCAAAAAAGAATTGATTGCTTCCGTCGGCAAAATGTCAGTTGATAATACAAAGTCAACAAACAGTTCAATGCGAAAATCGAAATACCCTTTCGTTTTGTACAATGAAATGCAATAGAATGTAGTAGGCACACTATTTTAGTACAAATATCACTGGGTTTTGCCATTTTAGTGGTAAATTACCCCTTTAAGACCAAAGAGTGCCTTTAGGCCTCTGTTATATTATGAATTTTAGCGTAAAAACTGCAAAATTTGTTAACATTTGAGTACTTTTGTCTTTTTGAGAACAAAATAAGATGCTCTTAGAATCTTCTAACCGTACTTTTCATTCACATGTGTTTTTAAAACGTAAAAGTTGACCAAATGCATATTGCGTTTTTTGTAAAAATCCAAAAATAGATATATAAAACCGACCACGCTCATAATTTTCGATGTGAAAGGTATGGTATAATATATAAAAATTTGAATTTATTTGAGAGCCCCAAAAAACTATAATATATTAGAATTATTTTTTATTATTTTGAAAACTAGTCTTAGACTAGATTTATTACTTTATATTATATAGTAGTTTAAAATAATTTGTTTTCTCTAAGAACCCCCAAAAAAAGAAATATACATATTAGAATTATTATTATTATTATATACAGTTTACTTATAATTTAAAATTATTAGTAAACATAGCTTAGTGGCGTCAAAGGCCTTATAACATATTTATATATATTAGAATTATTTTCGCCCAATTTTTTGGAAAGTAGTCTTAGAGGGTTAAGCTGCCTAGTGTACCCTTTCTTTGTTAGAGTACACCTCTGTGTGCGCCTGTCTGTGTAAACGGGAAATGCATTGCACTTCCGCTCTCAAATAGCAATTTTGCAAACATTTGCAACTAGTGCGACGAGATAGTTTTTTTTCTCTCTCTTTTTATACTATATAGTGAACATATTGTATTGATTCCGTGCAAATATCCACAGGAATTCAATTTGTTAGCACCTCATCCTGTACAACATCGGCGTCTAATAACCAAAGTCAAAGAGAGCTGCGGCGAATACATATACCGAGGCAAAAACTTTTTGCATTAGTAGAGGAGTCTTAAATAGTTTTACTTTGCATGTCACAAACTTGATAAATAAAATGTCGAAAATTAAAAGCATTAAACTATTCACTTAGCCTTGGACTACTGCTAAGAATTTGGAATTCCAAAGTAAAATCTCTTCATTGGTTAGCCAAAACGAAACGAAATGAAAAGGGAAAACTCCCTCCCCCCGAGAGACAAAACCAAACCAAAAAGGAAATGAACCTAACCGGCGTCCAAATAATGCCAAAAAAAAAAGGCCTGCGAAAGTGTGAGAGTTTTCTTCTTCTTGCTGAGGTCCTTCTGTCTTAGAGAACGGGTGGCCTGCAAGTGAAGTGAAATTTGGCAACTTTAGTTTAGTTTTTGACATCCGGTCCATTTGGTCAATGGTGTGTGTGGGCGGGTGGGCCGGTGGGCGTTAACCTGACAGCAATCAGGCACATGTCCTGCGTTTCCATGCATTTTAAAGAACTTTCAACAACCAAACAAAAAGTTGATTTCTCTTTTGACCCATTATGAAATTGCTCTGGCAAATTTTTTGCATAAACAAAATACAAAACAAACATAAAAAGGCTGACCTTTTGGCCAGAAAAAAAAAACGCACACACAGGGATACAGCATTTACAGTCACAGACAATCGTCTGCTTTTGTCAGTGTCTATCCTACGACTAGTTTAGTACTTCCTAACCCCCTCCCTCCCCCTTGTCACCACCCACTTGCTGTTTGCATAGGATCAAAAAAAAAAGAGAGAGATGGCCAGAGATGGAGCCGAGCACGCGCATCCCCAAGGCTCTTTTATTGAGCCCTTTAAGTTTTTAGTAAATAATACAAAAGCAACAACTCAAAAGCATCGGCGGCGGCAAATTGCCAACGTTGTTCTATTGTAACTGTAAATGTTGTGCGATGCGTAACATTTGGATGATCAATGATGGGGGCAAAAGAAGGGGACAAAAGGGACAAGCCCCAAAACAGAAAACGGCAAATGGGGACAAGCGTTGAGTGGATCTAAGGGTCAAAACTTCTGAAGAATTTTGTACAAGTTTGCTTTAATTTTCAACCGAATTGATTTCCATTAAGAACCCCAAGAAGACCCCATCATACCGGTTAGTTCAACATTCAGTTGAGTTATCAATGTCGGCCAGTTTGCCATGCAAATGATGCATGAAGTTTTGGTTTCTGATTTTGACTCTAGGACAGCTTTGATATACACACACACACACACACACACACACTCACACAGGGAGAGGGAGGAAGGAAAGATGCTTGATATGTGTGTGGATTGTGCGAATGACATAATTGACCTTTGAGCAAATTACTGAGATGGGCGAAAACATGTGGAAAATGGGGAATTGGTTCTTGCAGAGGGATTTCGATTTCATAATGATATTATACGGCATTGAAACGACTAACTATAAGTCTGGAGATAATCACATGACAACCATAAGAGTCTAAGGAAAAACTTTTAATAAGTTAATAGCTAGGTTAGGTTAAGTAGAACCATGTTAGGTTAGTTAGAATCAGGTTAGGTTAGGCAGAACTAGGTTAGGTTGGATAGTTCCTATCATGGAGATCCCACATAGATTTGGTGTGGTGAAAAATCGAAAGAAAAACTTTAAATAGGTTAAGAGCTAGGTTAGGTTAAGTAGAACCATGTTAGGTTAGGTAGAATCAGGTTAGGTTAGGCAGAACTAGGTTAGGTTAGGCTAGTTCTAGGTAGGTTAGGTAGTTCATGGAGTATCATGGAGGTCCCACATAGATTTGGTGTGGTGAGAAATCTAAGGAAAAACTAGCTAGGTTAGGTTAAGTAGAACCATGTTAGGTTAGGTAGAATAAGGTTAGTTTACATAGAACTAGGTTAGGTTAGGCAGAACTAGGTAAGGTTAGGCAGAACTAGGTTAGGTTATGTAGTTACTATCATGGAGATCCCACATAGATTTTGTGTGGTGAAAAATGAGATTGTTCGACGTAGACTCAACACTTCATAAAGAGTCCTTTTGACTGCGAATTAAAAGGGTGTGCACCTAGGAACCTATTTCTAGCAAGGAGATGCATTTACATAGCAGATGCTCGAAGGTCTATATGCATTTCCCAGTCCAATATTCCTAGATTGTGCCGTGAGCATCCTACAGACACTACGTTGCAGTAGAAAGGACCCTTCTCTGCTCCAGTTCTCCAGATAATGTCTCTAGAGATATTGAAATGTTTCTGAAACTTTCTTCGAGTAACTCTGTGCCAGCCTTAGACAGACCTCATTAACAGCTAACAAAATAATTTATTATTTATGTAATGTTTTAACAATTAAGGTACCCGTTTAGCATTTTAATTCGTTTTTAATTCAACAGATTCGTCATTAAGGGACAGTTTACAGAGATACACTTAATTTTGGGTCAGTTTATTTCACTTAGGGACTTGGGAGACTCAGAAGCATAAATATTTTAGCATAAATACGTTAGAACGAACCTTTTTCGAATCTTTCACTCAGATAGTCATCTCCTTTACCTAGTTATCAGTTCAAAATGCTCTCTTTCATTATTAAAAACTTTTTTTTGCCATATTTAGCTTGTAATCACTATTCTAGAATCAATTGTGGACAGTCTTCCTATATGATTTGCTCATTTTACTGTCCAAAAGTCGTATGTGCCCCACAAAAAAGGAGGTCAGTTGCCATAAATTCGTTTTATCAACTAAAATCAAATCTTTTGAGCCACTCACACTCAAATATGGTAATCACTTCTCATTCTCCAATTGAAGTTTAAGGTAAAATGTTCCATGTTCATGTCCAATAACTCGTAACTCGCATTTTAGGTTATTATTTCATCTGCCATTAACCTAAAAGTATGCAATACACAATTTCCATATCGATTTCGTTTTACATCTTGTTTAATTTTTGCCAAAAATCCTTTTTTTCCCCCTTCTTCCAATAATCCCCCTTTTTTCGATTCATATGTTTGCTGAATAACCGCAAAGCAACAAGAACAACAACAAGAATAGCAAAATAAACACAACCAAAAATTGTTAGATACATTCAGTGTTCGTGAGTAAATGGGAAAATTCATTGAATAAGTATTAGACAAGATTTCTCCATTACATCAAAAAAAAAAAAACCAAAAACAAAAAAGAAAGGGCCAAATTTTTGCTCTCGACAATTTGTCGAAAATAAATTTTCAATTGGAATTTAGCCAGAGCTCTGTGGATAGGCTTTATTGGGGTTGCTTTGGGGGTTATGGACACGGGCCAGTTCAAGCGGTCAACATGCTAATCTACTATAGCAAATCGTACAGACTGCCCAGAGATGCCTCAACATGGATGCGGTGAAGTAGATGCAGATGCATATGGAGATGGTCTAGAGGCAGGTAAATACAATGCAAAACTCCAGGCAAAAGCTGTGTGTGTGTGAGTCTGTTTGTGTGTGTGTGTGCCTAAGCGAGGTGTAAGCACGTTTTTATGTTGTTAACCAAGAAAAAAGGAAAAATAAAAGGAGAAAATGGAAGAGAAGCATTGGCTAAAAGCATTTCATGCTACGACTACTGCATCTCTACGACATCTGCATATGCAGGCTGACTCCAGGACATGCTGACTGGCTGGCTGGATGGCTGGCTTGTGGACTGCCTGAATATTGGGTACGGCAGGACACGCAAAAGCGCAGCACAAATATTGACCGAAATGCTAAAGCATTCAGAAATGGCCAACAACAATGGGGCAAGGGTAAAGCCAAAGCCAAAGCGAGTTTCACAAATCCTAACAGATACAGAGAGAGAGAGGGAAGAGGGGAAAGGAAGATGCAAGTATGCTCTGGTGCTAAGAATTCAAGTGCGTTTTATCCTTTTGCCCCTGCCCCCTGCCCCTCCCCCACAAAATGATGAATCACTTGTTCACTTCATTTACGTGCGTTTTCTGGTACAAGATTTTCAATTCGGTTTGTTTGATTTGCAATTCTCGCTTTCGGTTGCACTTAGCTATATTAATTTTCAAATCGATTCGTTGCCAATTCGTTGTGACACACACATACACACACAGGCAAAGAAGTATGCAGAGAAGTTAAGAGTTGTGTTTCGTTTCGGTTAGTAACCGAAATACACAAGTAACGGTAAAGTTTTTGCTGCCTGCTGGCGGTGGTGATGGTGGATCAAAACAATACCGGAAACCGGAAACTGCCAACGGAAATGTACTTTGTCTTTTTGACGGCGACGCCAGCACAGCAGTTAGAAAATACTTGAAGCAAAGTATGTCGAGCAGCACTACCAACAACAACAACAACAACAACAATGAGAAGAGACTACTGTCTACTCTTCCTCCCTGTCTCTACCCTTCTCTATTGCTCTCTCTCTTGCCTTAGGCCCATTTGGAGAGGCGCCAAGCCAAACCCAAGGAAAGGCCTCCTCCGTCTCTCCGTTTCTGGCCGCCACATTTATGCCTCTTAACAAGAATATTTGTCATTTGCTGTTAGCATTTTGGCTAAATGCGAAATTAAATGAAGTGGATTTACATATTTCGTAGCCTGCCTGTACTTTTAAGTACACATAGAAGAAGCCCTCCCCTCCCCCCAATCTGGTCCTTCTCCTCGCTGTCCTTTTTCTCTAACTGTGTGAGTGTCTTGGCATGTGTAGGAAAAGTCTTTTTCTCTCTCTGTGTGTGTGTGTGTGTGTGTGTGTTTGCAGCTGCTGCGGAAAATAACTTTTTAATGAGATAAACTCGTTGATTTCTAGATTCTCTGCACTGTGGTTTCCTTTTGGTGGCCACGAAACGAGCAGAACGAGCAGGCGCCCAGCTTCATCTTCAGCTCCAGATCCAGCTTTGGGAGTCGTCGTCGTCGCATTCCCCGCGGATTACACAAAGTTGCAAAATTTTCTGTGACAAATTTATTTGTGTGCCGCATTATATTGCTGTGGGTGTGTGTGTGTGTGTGTAAAAGCATCTATGTGTGTGTGAAAACTTAATGAGCTAGCAGACTGTTAAAGTAGCTCAACAGCTGCTGTCGCCATTGCAGCTCAGCCGCTGCTATCTTGAAATTAAATTCAAATATTCTACTTCTATATATAGGTATATATATATATATGTGTGTAAAGATATATGTGTATGTGTGTGTGCGGTTTCCATTATAATTTGCCAAAAAGTTTTGCCATTTCGGCACTTCTTCACAGGATCTACAGGATCCTATTGGCCTTGGTTATTTGGAGATGAAAATTAAGATGATATAATATTTTTTAAATTATTAAATAAGCACACACACACACACAACTTTTTGTATGCACATCTAATCAATTGGTCATCAATTAAAGTTTAATACATTCCATTTAATCATTTTTTACCCAATTAACAATTAAACTAATTAATTAAATATTTATTCTAACAATTACAATAAATGGAATTACACCAAAAAAAAAAATGGTTTATTTTAATATGTGTAAAAATTAATGAGAAATCTTATAGTACAACTTTTTTTTTTAATATTAGATTAACACCTTTGTAAGCCAGACAATCGGCAAAGAAAAACAGTTTATTAAAAAATAATTCAACTCACAAAAAAACGAATAGAAAAGAGTTAATTAATTATTTCTAAAATATCATTAGTTTTTTTAAGCAAGTTTTCAAAATATAAATGGTTATCGATACGAAAAAAAGTGCCCGTCATTATGAATATAAATCTTTTGATCAAAATATCTATTGAAACCCTTTTGCTCAATTATTTCTAAAAAAGAATTAGCTTTTGGACCAAATAGAACAGAGTTAATTAATAGAAATAATTATTTCTAAAAAATTATTCGTTTTTTTAAGCAAATATTCAAAATATAAATGGTTATTGATACGAAAAAAAGTGGCCGTCACTATGAATATAAATCTTTTGATCAAAATATCTATTGAAACCCTTTTGCTCAATTATTTCCTAAAAATCATTAGGTTTTTGGATCGAATAGAACAGAGTTAATTAATAGAAATAATTATTTCTAAACAATTATTCGTTTTTTTGAAGCAAGTTTTCAAAGTATAAATGGTTAACGATACGAAAACAAGTGCCCATCGAATACGAATCTTTTGATCAAAATATCTATTGAAACCCTTTTGCTCAATTATTTCTAAAAAATCATTAGTTTTTGGACGAAATAGAACGGAGTTAATTAATAGAAATAAATATTTCTAAAAAATTATTCGTTTTTTTAAGCAAGTTTTCAAAATATAAATGGTTATCGATATGAAAAAAAAGTGCCCATCACTATGAATATAAATCATTTGATCAAAATATCTATTGAAACCCTTTTGGTCAGTGTCATTGCCAAAGTTGGAGCAAATTCCTTATGGACAGCAGATTATTTACTACATATTTTAACTTGTCTTCTTGGCGAAAGAAACTCATCGCCCATCGACCGCCCATCCTTCATGCCATTTCATTATCCTTATCCCTGTCGATTTATATTGAATATCTGTTTACGTATTCCTGTTGCAGCCGTGACCAAGCCAAAAAGAGTGCCTCGATACAAAGAAGAAGTGAAACAAGAACAACGTGGATGTTGCTGAATACTTTTGGCATAATAAACTTTGATGACAAAATTCACTTGGCAACGTTTCGTTAATAAAGCAGCAACGTCCACGCCCAGCAACCATGCCCACCATTTCCATCCCCATTCATGCTGTGCGTTATACTTTTAATAAGTTGCGACGAGCTGACGACAAAAAAGTTATCATTTATTAAAATTTTTGTCTTTCCAACGTAATTATAATAGTTTGATAAAACATCCTGTGCGACAAGTGAGACCCAACTGGGGGGTGGGGCTGGTGGCGGTGGACTGGCCACCCTACTTTGTGCGTGGAGCTTCATAATTTCAAATACTGCCTTAGTTTGGAGAAGTGCTGGGTGGGTTGTGTGTGTGTGTGTTGCTTTTCTCTTCTTTCCTTTTCCTTTTTTTTTTTTTTTTTGACAAGTTTCGCCTTTAATTTCCCTTTATCATGTTTCAAATTATTAAAAATTTATGCTTTCAACTGAAAGTAATTGAAAATGTTCAATAACTGAACTGAACTGAACTGAACGGAACGGAACGGCACAAAGAGTTATGGTCCTCGATGGCTGGCTGGTTGCAGCATTTTGATGGCAGACAAAGTTGCAAGGCAAGTGCCAAAGCGAAGTCATCGACAATGACGCCATCGCTGGACTACGGCTCTTTGAGTTGTGTAGTAAAAATTGCCAGATACACTAAAAGTTAAGTGCGTCATCGTCATAGTTGCTCAAAAAACTGCAAGTTTTTTGCAATTTCCGTTGCCTTGTTTCATTTTTTTGTTTTATGTAATTATGCGCAGAGCAAGAATTATTAATGAGTCCTAGACGTGCTTTTGTTGTTTACTGCTGCTGCTGCTGAACCCAACAAATTGATAGTAATAGAAATTATTTTTGTTGTTCTCCTGCTGCATTTTGCCATGGCTTAGTTGAGATTCTGTATTCTGGTGACAGACGAAAATCCATGCCATGTCCATTCTATTAACTGAATATCAATTAACAAATAAAACAACACAACAAGTCAAATGTAAAAGGACAAAAAAAAAAAACAATTGACAGAAGCTGCCACACACCTGGCTTACAGCTTAGAGCCAATCAAACGTGGCCAACACAGACAGACAGACAGACGGACGGACTATGCCTGGGCATCTCAATAATAAAAGTAAACAAATTAAAACAGACAACAGTCGAAGCAAAAACGACAACCGCAACAAACCCAGCAAAAACTTTTAGCTCGTGAAGCGACTAAAGTTCATCAGGTAGGGGAGAGTCCTGCCTGCCATCCTGCCTGCCTGCCTCCTGGCCTGCCTGACCGTGCCATTTCCACGCAGTTTAGCTGGCGACGCGTAAGTCCATAAAATCCGCACTAATCTTTCAACGCGAGTTTCGACAAAATGCCAAACACTTTTTGTCAAATCATTCAAACACCTGATGTCTTGCTCAGGCGCCCAACAAGTGGCAGAGGAAAGAGAGAGTGAGGGGGTCACGAGACGTGGCCAAACCAGATGGGAGCGGGTTCATAATATCGCCATGTCATACTGGGCAATTTCCTGGCGGAAATAAACGAGCTCTGGCCTATGGTCGACTCTAAAAACTCAACCCAAAGAAGGAGCAAAACCTTGTAATAATAGATTTTTAGCTCAGTTGTTGAAAAAGAGCGGCAAAAAAAAACAAATTTCGTAAGAAAAACAATTAAGCCAGATAATAATAATATGAAGAACAGCCAACAGCATCAGAAGCGCAAAAAAAAAAACGAAAAGAACTTTCACTTTAGCTCATTTTCACATTCCGAACTTTGCATTTAACTTTTGGTCGCCTGGCATATTTTTTTTCTCTTTGTTTTTGCTCTCCTGGCAATCATTTACGGTCGTTTATGAGTCGAGTTTTTGTTACACAAGCCAAGATGATGTGAAAGTATGGCTATAAACTCTCTTTGAGCCAAATTGATGATGCTGCAGAGAGACAAAAGAAAAAACCAAAAATACAACTTCTAAATAAACTATGCTTAAGGATTATAATTAGGATTCCATAGAGGTTTATTTGGTTCTTATCTTTCTGTAGGTAGTACTACATGGAAGGGAAGATTTTTTATTCGCCATTTCTCTTGAATAATAATAAAGACTTTCCTTAGTGTCATCTTGTACCTCTCCTTGAGATAGAGATAAAGGTATTGAAACCTTATAGAACGACTAGAAATTATCTCTAAAACATTTTTCTACTAACTATATTGAATCCTCGTCAGTTCTTTGTTTTGATAGCAATTTCTTTAACTCCATAATCTGTTCAGAGAGCTTCCTTCCCATACTTCTTAAAGCTGCGTCTTTTATTAACAATTTTGATAATGAATCATAAGATTTATGATCTTTAAAAATTTTTAGAAGACTCTTGTTCTACGAAATTGTCTCACAGTTGAAACTAAGAGTCTTGTAAATATTAAAAATATTGTAGAAAATTATTCCACAAATTAAATTATGTTTTCAACCACTTGAAACGATTGTGTATGATATTCCAATGGGACTACCGCCTATATATGTATATATATCAAACACTACTTCATTTTTCTCTGCCGCAACTGTGGCCTCTCTCTCCACCCCCGCCGACGCTTTACGTTGTCGACCAAAAAACTTTTACGCCAGCAAATACCTTGCAAGTGAAAAATTCTTTAGCCATATACATTCATACGTACAGATGTACCTACGCAACGATGTTCGGTACTCGTACCTGGGACCCACGGAAAAGTTGCTGATGAACATTTTCTTGGAGGGTTTCACAACCTGTTGGAGGGTTTTTTTTTTTGCCTAATTGCCAAAGGTTTTGTGTTCTCCACCGCGTGCGCTAATAGAAATTTAATGTAGATGAACACGTGCGGTAAATTTTTATATACCCAAAAGTACGTATTTATCTAAGTATGCTATTGAAAAATTCATGACGACTGCTTGATTGGCAACGCCTCCACTAAATCCTCAATTTCATATACAAACAGACATAGATCAGGCAGAAAGATAGATAGATATACATAGTATATGAAACTATATGAATTCGGGGAGTAAATGCAATAGATATAAATAGATATAAATGTTCCATTGGTTGGAAGAACTTTCGCCACATTGGCAAAACGCATTTATTACGCAAAAAGTCTATTCAATTATTCAGGCGTTGCGTCCGCTGGCGAACCCCGGGCGGCAGGCCAGGCGCCTTTGCTTCTGCGTCTTCCTCTTCTTCTTCTTTCAGAAGGACGTTAAATAATTTACAATTTGCTGCCGCTTCCTTAGAAGATGGTGTTGCCGTTGCATTATATGAAAATGCATGTACTTTTTGTTGAAACTCGAAATGCTGAAAAGAAAAAAAAAATATAGAAGGAAGGAGAAAGGAAGCCAGCTGACGTGCGTCCAAGATGCGCGACATTCGCGCCCTTGTTTTGGCAAATGGCAAAGTTTTATTTCTGCTCTGCACTCAAATGAAAAATAAATATGACAGTCGACAGCAAAGTTGGCGGCGGATCGGATGCTACAATCGTGAAGTGGTAAGAGTTGCTGCTGCAAAAGGCAACCGGGAACAAAAGGAACTTGCATATTAAATGATTTTAAATAGTGAAGACAATGCAGCTGCTCCTTCTGCTTTTGCTTTAGATTCTGCCCTGCTACTGCAGCCACGCAATGCTCTGTGCTGCGTCAGCACCGCATTAGGTTTATAAATTAGAAATGATGGGGCTCTGCCTCAACGCAGCAGCCACAAAATGTAGTACTCGACGTCGATTATACCGCTAACATTCACAGGGAAGTGCCATGAGTTGCATTAGATCTTATTAATAATAACAATTTAAGTTTGCTCATTTAGTGGATTTTCTAGTTCCTTAAAATGCAGTAGAAATATTTTCAGAATTAGTTAACTTAAGTACAATTTTAAGCCGTTATAAATATTTAAAAATATTTGATGAATCATTCCTCAACATTTCCAAATTAATATTTGAAGCTAAGCTATTAAATTTTAATTTTCAAAATTGATCAGGAATATATTTTATTTAAAAAATATCGTGGGCGGAAGGGGGTGTGGCAAAAAAAATTAACTTGATCAGCGTACATACCACACGAGTCTACATTCCAAATTTGCTAGCTCTAGCTGTTATAGTCTACGAGATCTCGATGATCTTACAGACGGACAGAGAGGCGAGAAGAATAAATATACTTTACAATACATTTTTTTGGATGCCATGGTATAAAAATACACATTTTATTTATATCTACTAAAAAAAATCTGGAGTAGATTGCAATTCTATAACTTTTCCTTTGAATATATCCAATTAACTACAACGAAACTAGAGTAATAAATAAAATTCCCAAATAAGAAATAAAGAACTTACATTCACTTGAATCCTCTTCATTAATTTACGCAATTTTCTTTGCAATCTATTCAAGTAAAACCTTTAGATTAATGAACCTCGTTGAGAATCGTTTAATATCTTGTTTTAGATGCACTACAAATAGGTTCAATTCCAATATGCCCTTGGTAAGTCCAAGTACCATTATACAATCTGAACACTGGGTGTGGAAATGAAGCAGCATAAGGCAGACTCTGGGTGTGGAGGTCGAGGGAACTTGGGGCTCAATTTAAGTTATGCAAATGCGCTTATGCCGGCGACAAAAGCCAACTGAAGCCACTCAAATGCTGCTAATAATAATGAGCATCATCATTGTCATCATTATCATCATGATGATGATCAGAAGCAGCAGCAGCAACAGCAGCAGCAGCTTTTGGTATCATCAGGAAGAGATAGCGCCGTGACAATCTAATTGGTTTAATTGAGCAATCATAAATTAATGCCGCACACAATGCAATGGAATATGCATTGAAAGCCATTCCATAAGCCGTAATCCATACCGGCACTTATTTAATGTAATTAATAGTGTGCTTAGTTGAGTGCCCTGGTCTCCAAGGTATAACTAGGAATTTAAACGGTCGCCCACCACAACCCCCCTCCCCCCTTGCCGCCTCTAAAACCAATCCCCACCAACTATGCGAGATGTCTGAGGTGTTGCCAAATACAAATTAACCGCGAAATAACTGAAATTCTGGTTACCTTGGAATAATAGTCGCAAGATTTCTATTTGACCTCACATAATACTGAAACTTGGGTGCCTTTGGGGCGTGTTCTCTGAGTGTGAATGTGTGGGTGGATGTGGGTGTGTGTGTGTGTGCAATTACATTAGCGCACAGTTAAATAAAAGGCAACCAAATTTGGCAACTATGTATGTATTTCATGTTGACAATTGTTAATTAATTACGCCAGCAGCTAAGCCCGTTGTAAACATCAACATTTCGTGTATGGATAAACTAGGAAATAACCTTCTGATATTTCAATTTTAAGCAATCTTAAAGCCTTGTATTTAAATAATATTTACTAAAGAAAATGATAAATTCTTTAAAATCGAATTCAGTTCACAGCAAATAACAACTATGTGGAAAAGTTTTCGTTTTTCAAAGACAAAATTGACAAAAAACTAACAGAATTTATTTAACACATTTTTGGATTTGATTGAGAGTTGAAATATTAATAATTACACTTCAAAATATTGATATAAATAATTACCAAATATTGACAGTAAAATTGTTAATACCAAAAAATTGAAATAAATATTTTAAAACAAACTCTCTTAATATTCGCTTTTTTTTTGGTTTTAAATAATAAGTAGGAAAAGTAATAAAAATTTTGGGGTTGTCATTAACTAATTTGGTGTAAACTAGTTTAAAATATATTAGCTTTTACTAAAAAATTTAATGAGATTAAATCACGTTCTAGAAATCCAAGAATCTGTAGAGTGAAATGGTCGAATCCTACAAGGTTTGGTTTACCTTTTGGGACTTTTCTATATGTAAGTTTGTACGACAAGATAACTTTAACGGAAAACCCTTTGCTCATTTTTTTGAACCTCCAATTTTGAACAATATGTAAACAAATTTCTGAAAAATAAAGGATCATTTTACTTGGAGTTATCAGAATTTGAGGGTCTCAAAAAACATTTTAAGTACCAAGATTTTCTAAGAGAACTCTTATTTTTGTTTCCCCAATTATTCCTATAAAAACCTCTTCCATTTCATGTTCCTTAAGTGTTCGAATGATTACGTATATACATATATTTAAAATGACATCAACATTAAAATCCAATCGAAAAAAAGGGAAAATCCCCGGACATTTTCATAAGCGTTAGAGCGTCGACAAGCATAAATGGCAACGATAATCACAGCTAAAAGTCATCAACATAATAAACCCAAGTTTTTTTTTTTTTTTTTTTCATTGGCCATGGCTTGGACCATAATAACAGAAACTACAACAACAACAACAATAACAATGAGAGCAACCAAATCATAGAGTAGAAGGACGAAAGGGGGAGGGGAGGAGGGGTAAACAGAATAGAGATAGGCACTAGGAGCACAACAAAAGCTAAACGAAACATTTAAACATTTATATAGCAACATATTTGATCACGTTTTCTCAATCATTGCCCTTACGACCCTAATCAAATTTCACCTGATGGCAGTCAGAAAATTTAACCAAAAACAAGCATGGACACACTGTGCACTGATTGCTACCCCTCCCCCGTCCCGTTGCCGCCTCTGGGCCAGGTTAGAGTTGGTCTAGTCCTGATGCGTTCGTGCGTGCTAGGCGGGAACGGGTGTGGCGACGAGAGGGGTGCAAAAAAAGGACACCAAAATGGGGGAAAGAATGTTTTGTTTTGATTACAGCTTGACGGTTGCTCCTTTATTTTATTATGAATCTAATTCCTTATAATTCGTAACATATGTTTCATCCAAGCAACAACGGAAGAAAACAGGTTTTGAATTACAAATCAGGTTTTTCCTTTTATTTTGTTGTTTTTTTTTTTGGCCAAACAAGAAGGTTGCCTCAAGAAATTTAAGTTAAGACATTGCTGATGACGTTTAACGATAATATTATATATATATATTTGGAGGGACGGACTAACGCCAGTTGGGCTTGCCATTAAACTAATGCCAAGTGATTTGAGTTTCGGCTTTTGACTTAAAACGCGCTCGCAACATTCTGTTGACACTTTAAAGAGCCTTAGACTAAGGCCTGAGCCCGGGTCTAGTGGGTCTCGCTTTTCGGTTTTGGCCTGCCGGCTGCCTACATATATGAATATTTCATATCAAACACACGTCATTAGAGAGACGAGCAGAGAGAGAGAGAGAGAGAGAGAGAGTCAGTCAGTTAGATTTCAATATTTTGCACCGCTAGAGACAAGGCAACAGCGTTGAACAAAAGCCCAGGCGTCTATATGAGATTGTGTGGTGGGTGGAAGGATGGGAATGGGAATGGGAATGGGTATGGGCAGGGAGCAAGGGATTGGGGCATATGTGCTTGACTTGCATGTGCATGTAATTTACCTAAAGCTCGATTCAACCCGGCACCAGTGCCTTTCCCAAACATAGTTCTACGTCGTTCTGGGTAGTAGATATATGCGCCAGCTGACCTATTCCAGCAGTCAACCATAAATCCACACTGATGATGTACTTCATGCTATTGTGCTTTGGAATTATATCGCATATTTTTGGTTTCTATTGCACATTCCTTTTCTGGCATGCCGCACACACCTACACACACACACACTCACACACAGAGAGACAGAGATAGAGACAAATAGAGAGAGAGAGCGAGAGAAGCGAGAGTGGGTACTAGACAGAGATGGCTGCCATGCGTGGCCATGTGCATAGTATCTGCAGGCACGCCATTTCATCATCATCAAAACAGCAGCTAGGTATACATCCCATCCCATCCCAGCCCAGCCCAGCCCAGTTCCATAGCCACTGCTTTTGTAATTTTGCGTTGTCTGATGATATGCAATGGAGACCTACAACAAGGAAGACAGAGAAAAGTGTATACAGATAAATTGGAAGAGAGAGAGAGATACTGAGAGAGTCCGTATTACCTTTCGTGCTTACTTTACTGCGTTTTGCCAAGGAATTTTTAACTTCCATAACTAGAGCAATACCGAAATTTGAACTCTTCTAATCACCTCAGACATGATTCGAATATGACTACAGTAAGTATCATAAATAATGGATGGTACTTCAGCCATAGAAGCAATATTTTCATTAATTCAGAGACAATTATTTGAATACTTAAATAATACTCAAGATTTGATAAAATCACAAAAACTGGTTAAGAACTTCCCATTTAAGTTATTGATACAAATTTCTCGTCAATTTGATAGCTTTCTTTAGCTTTCATACAATCCGACTAAAAAACAAATCTTTTTAACTTATTATTAATTAGTTTGTTCATATATACATAGTTTGTAAAAATAAACAATAAATATATAAATCATAATTCCATATAGGCAGAGTAGAATATATTCAAAGCACCACGTATACGTGTGCTGGCAAACCAATGAATGAGTGATCTCTGATTTTCCAATAGAAATCTCCAGCAATAACGAAATTTAATCGAATTTCCATTGTGTACCAATTAGCTCAAGTGCTCCAGAGTCCTAAATACATAATCCTCCGAGTTAATTGGAAGATAGAGAAGCCAAAATCAAATCCGAGAATTTAAACGAGGATTTTTGGGCACACTTGTAAATCGTGATGTAAGAGTCATAAAAATTTGGGTTTCCAACATGCTTGTAATTAATAGAGTTAATGGCTTGATAGATTGGTCAATCAACCATTGTATAATTAATCCTATAAGTATCAGGTAATCAAAGAGCACTTATGCGACCGATTGTAGCTCAGCTTTATGCATCAGTTTGTATGGCAAAAAATTGGCAATATTCTTGCCCATAAATGAACGTTAACTAATCGGTTTTTTTTTCACCAATCACTACAACATATACGTATGTGCGATTCAAAGAGAATGAAGAAAAATAGTTGCGAAATCCCTGCTGCCCATGCCATTCTTTGGATGTCTGTCCATTTGTCTGTATGTGTTTTATTTTCGCTGTGTAAATCGCAGTTTCAAATGCAAATGTAACTAAACCAATAATATTTGCAGCTGCTGCCGTTGCTGCTTTTGCTTTTCCTTTTGCTGTTGTTGTTCTTCCTGCTCCTGCTATTTGTTCAACATGAATGAGTGACCCATGGTGACTGCCCACTCGACTGGGATTGGGGCCAATCTGCAGCATGCAGCGTTTATTTCTTTCTTTTCATACCCTTGCAAAGGGTATATTAAAATTGATCTGAAGTCTTGCTACATTTGGCGCAATTTTTTTTGGAAAACTTTCCACCGATCGAATATATGATAAGACTCCCCAAAGAATAATTTAAATAAAAAGTTCTAATGAGAAAATTTTTTCCAGTTGTTAAAGCATTTAAACAAAAAATTTCATTGTGGTATATACAATATATCATGTGGCCAATAGGAGAAAATAAATCAGTTAAAAGGAAAGCTTAGTGCGGCAATAATTTCTATTAGATATGAAAAATGAAATTAAAAACTCACTTACCTTACGGTCTTCTTTTCTTTGTGGATATATTTTTCACGTATTTCTTTAAATATTAAGGTTCCAATCTGTATTTATTCATTTTGAACTTCACTTATACACTTAAAAAAAAAAAAAAAAAAAATTGAGCTTCGTACGCACAAACACTTTCACTCACACGCGGCGGCAGCGCAGTCTCAAGGATTATCGGGGCATCTAAAACAAAAACAATTTGTTTTACCTTCGATCGGGCACAAACAATTACACGGTGTGTAATACACATATACGCACACACACACACGCGGCGGCACCGCAGTCTCAAAAATTGTCGGGGCTTGCTTTTGCCCACACGCATATAAAAGCTCGGCGGCAGCGCAGTCTCAAAAATTCATTCTTTTTCTTTTTGTCCACACACACGCGGCGGCAGCGCAGTCTCAAAAATTTTCGGGGCTTCCTTTTGCTCAACACGCATATAAAAGCGCAGCGGCAGCGCAGTCTCAAAAATTTTCGGGGCCTCTAAAACAAAAACAATTTGTTTTAGCTTCGATCGCGCACAAACAATTACACGGTGTGTAATACACACATACGCGCACACACATACACGGCGACAGCGGAGTCTCAAAAATTCTTTCGTTTTCTTTTTGCCCACACACACGCGGCGGCAGCGCAGTCTCAAAAATTTTCGGGGCCTCTAAAACAAAAACAATTTGTTTTACCTTCGATCGGGCACAAACAATTACACGGTGTGTAATACACATATACGCATACACACACGCGCGGCGGCAGGGCAGTCTCAAAAATTTTCGGAGCTTCCTTTTGCCCACACGCATATAAAAGCTCGGCGGCAGCGCAGTCTCAAAAATTCATTCTTTTTCTTTTTGTCCACACACACGCGGCGGCAGCGCAGTCTCAAAAATTTTCGGGGCTTCCTTTTGCCCACACTCATATAAAAGCGCGGCGGCAGCGCAGTCTCACAAATTTTAGGGGCCGCTAAAACAAAAACAATTTGTTTTTGCTTCGATCGCGAACAATTACACGGTGTGTAATACACACATACGCGCACACACATACACGGCGACAGCGGAGTCTCAAAAATTCTTTCTTTTTCTTTTTGTCCACACACACGCGGCGGCAGCGCAGTCTCACAAATTTTAGGGGCCTCTAAAACAAAAACAATTTGTTTTAGCTTCGATCGCGCACAAACAACCACACGGTGTGTAATACACATATACGCGCACACACATACACGGCGACAGCGGAGTCTCAAAAATTGTCGGGGCTTCTTTTTGCCCACACACGGCAGCAGCGCAGTCTCAAAAATTTTCGGGGCCATTTCTTTGCCAAAAACAAAATTTTGTCATTTTTTTTTGTACCGAATTGACTGCGAATAGCAGCAATTGAAAGCATTTAGCACAAACTTATTAAAGATCTAATTTGTTATCACTTTTAGGCAGTTTAAACACAGAAAAAAATAAAACAAAAAGAAATTGGCAAAAAAGCCTGGAAAGCGAAAAAATAAAACTGACAGTGCTGGCAGATTTGGGAAACTAGATCTGAGCGAGCTTGCCTTATCCGCTAGATTTGGCTTTAAGCTAAGCTTGGAAAGTCGTTACCAGCTAGTTTTCCGCTAGATTTGCCTTTAAGCTAAACTTGCTCTGGAAAGTCGTTACAAGTGTTCTGGCGGTTAAGAATTCAAAATTTGAACTGTGCGTAGATAAAACTCCAGCATGTAAAAATGTGTTTAGATCTAATTTATAACGAAAAAGAAAGCTTATTTTCATTCACTAACAATGCAGCAGCCGTTAAAGGTTATATATTTGCATGAAGTCACAGTATTGAGAGATAGAAAAAAATGTTATTTGTCAAGAACAGCAAGGGTATATAAATTTCGCCATAGTTGACTTCTTTAATATTTTGTTCACATATATTTTTTTTTTGATTGGAGAGAAGTCCAAGCGAATTCAGTCGGACCAACACCCACACAAAAGTTAATTGCCGTGCAATTTTTGTATGCATAAATAACGGTAAATTTGTTATACACATCATTTTGATTGCGCACGCTAAATCATCATGCACTAGCAACAGCAACAACAGCAGCAACAGCAGTTGCAGTTGCAGACGATAAAAAACATTTGCAACAGAAAAGTAAATGCGCGGAAAAGCGTTCAAATGGCTACACAAATATGTGTGACCAAAAAGAAAACATAAATGCGCAAATATTTATAAACATAAATAGAAAAATTGTTTAAACAAATAAAGAGAGAAGTCTAAAAACTAACTTTAATTTTTATTAAGCAGTGTAATCCACAGGCGAATTTCAATAGTTCAAATGTGAATAGCCATTTTTTTGATTTTGTTTGTCGGTTTTATTATTCCTGAAAAAATTGGATGGAAGAATACGTGCCAAAATGGACAAACAATTTTTAAAGGAATTTTTAGAATGCCTCGAAAAGGAGCCAACATTGTGGGAAAATGAAAGCGAGAATTCGTGTGTTGCTTTCCGCTTGCATGTTCACTTCGTTCAAAATTTATATTAAATAATAAACAATTTAGTTAAATTGATTCGACGAACAAATTCGCCTTTACTTTATTTTATTTATCGATTATCGATCTGGTTCTTTACTCCGCAGCAATTTATTATTAAGCAAAAAAATACAATGAATAATTTAAAATTTCTTTTTAGGAACTTATAGAATAACGTTTCCAAAGTACGATTCTTTTATTATTTCTTCTGATTTTCTAAGTTTGAAAAATATCCAGAGCCTTAGAAAAAAAGGAAATCAAATTAAATAATTATCGTTAGCTTGACTTTTAAGCCTTAATTGTCGTATATTTTGTATTAAAGGACAATCTGAGAGCTTCTATTCTGATTGATGTTTACAAATTGTGAATAAAAACATTGAGATTTGAATAATATTCAAATATTTATAAGACATAAGTTCGAGTAGAATAATCTCGAATATGAAGAAGTCCTTACTTATTTATCTTACTTATTTAAGAGATTAATTAAGTTATATTTATAAGGCCAATGGAAATATTCGTGAGCCCTTGCTATAAAGTTCAGTTTGTAGTAACTGAACTGAGAGTATTTAATACAAAATATAATGAAGTAAATATTATTTTAAACTATAAATTCTTTTATTCAATTTCTTTTCGAATGCTCCTCAATATTATTTAAAGAGCCTGAAGGCCTTTGTTGCTCTGGCATTGTAAATAAACATTGTAAAGTAGAATTAATTCTTCGCTACAATTAAATAAATAAATAAAATAAATAATTTAAAGACCTTGAAGAAACGTTTCCTAATTAGTAACTAGAAAAGAAAATGGAACAAAATTTAGAGTTTTCTTCTTTTTTCTATGGAATATAAATATTTACCAGTTATCAATTTTGGCACATAATTAGTAAACTTGGCCAACTTCAAAGCTTTAATATCCTGATGGTATTAAATGTAGGGAAATATTATCCTAAGCCAATCTAAAATACTTAATTTGAGAGAGAGAGAGAAACGTTTTATTCAATAATATAATAATATTTAATAGTATATAATAATATTTAACTATTATTTTTACTCTAGTATTTTTCTTTTAATTAATCTTTCTTCTCTTATTGAGCTACCTAAGCTAATTTACTGTCCTAAACTTAGTGTCATCGTCTATTAAATGTCACCTAATTATAATCATAGTTGTTCGTTTAATTATTTCTTCACTTTACCATTTAATAAGTGGTCTGGGATATGCTCGATAATATTTCTAAATAATTGATTTGACATTAACTAGAAAGATAAGTTATTTATAAATTTTGCATAGCATTTATTTGTTGTAATATATAGATAGTAAGTAGGTAGGTACAGTTAAACTCAAAGTTATGCCAACATATTTAATCTTATTGATTGATTACACTGCTGTCAGTTGGCGTCTCAAAGGCGAAACCCAAAACAGAATAACTTGCCTTTCATCAGCTTCAACGCTCACCTTTACCCTCTACCACCGCCCACCGCCCACCGCAAGCCCCCGCATAGCAATAGCACTTAGAAATCTTTGCAATCCAGAAGAAGAAGAAGTACAACGACAAATGCAGGCAAAAGCTGAAGAACCTGAAGCCACAGTCAGGCAACTAACTATATATACTGAATACTAACTATAGCGAAATGTTGGGCATCAAAAAACACACCACAAGCAGAGGCAAAGGCTTAGCACACACCCACACATCCACACACACTGCGGACTGGCAGATGTGTGTGTGTAAAATTCATCTGTCATCGCGTGTGTAGCGGCAAAAGCTTATGACGTTAATCCTTTAAATGCGCCAAATGCATGCAAAACTTTTCCAAGTGCAACTATGTGAATATGAATATGAGTGTAGGGTGAGTGTGTGAGTGTGAGTGTTATGTGATGTGTATGCTTGGCAAGGATTTCAGTTCAATCGTCAACGTCGTCGACGAAGGCATTGCAAATTCTATGCCTGCCATGTTGGCAACTAAGAAAGAAACTGGAGCGGGTAGACAACGTACTAGATTTTTGGATAGGGAGGCTTTAAAGGTGTCACCTTGTATGCTGGGGGCGGGGCGTGGGGGCGTGGGCGTCTTTTTTTATATCTGCGCGCGAAATCAACCAACCGAAAGCGTTCAATCATCGTTAGTTACCATATTCTGTAGCTCCTCATCCCATTCGCCTTCCTTCAGTCCGTGTAAGCCGAATGGCAAAGCGAAAACCCATACAAACGCAGACCAAAAGGATAACTCAAGTTACAAAAGTTGCCTAGCAGAAAACAGAAAACAGAAAAATAACCAAAAACCAGAAAACCAGGCTAACTTTGGCCATGCCGAAGTTTGTATACCCTGCGAAGTTTTTGTGGTACTCAATTCCTAAAAAGATTTGGCTAAACATTTGTAAAAATCGGTATATAGACGTCATAGCATAGATCGCATTCATATGCATTTGTGTAGGTATGAGAGCTATATGATATAGTCATCCGATTTGGATGAAAATTAACACAACTATAATTTATTATGCATCAAATTTAAGTACGAAGTTTGATAATAATCGCTTAAGAACCAAAAATGTTTTTAGAAGGAAACCCATTTTTGGTGCGTTCGTTCCTATGAGAGCTATATGATATAGTAGCCCGATCTTGATCAAATTTAACACAGCTGTTTTGATATATAGTAAACTAACAAATATTAAGTTTCATGAAATTTGCGTGAATAACAACGAAGTTATTAATCTAAAACTCTATTTTCAACCAATGGTTCCTATGGGAGCTATATGATATAGAAGTCCGATCCGGATGAACCCAAGATATACAATGCATTTAGTATATACAAGACTCCGTGCACAATTTCAGCTTTGTAGCTTCAGTGGTTTAGGAGGAGAAGCTGTTGATCCAGACGGACAAACGTATTTGAGCTCGTATATATGTTTTACGTGATCGTTGCATACTTCTGACCAAAATTAATATACCTTTTTTGCAAGGGTATCACCAGCAGAAGAGCAGGGGGCAGCAGACTGCATATTTTTAGGTTCGTTGGTTCGACGCAAAACTGGGTTAGAACGCACAGCACTTGATGGCGAAATTCATGAATATTTTCAGGGCGATGCCTTGAAAGTGGTTAACAACAATTTGATGTAATTAAAGATGTTTCACAAGATTACTAATGAAATTGAAATTGCAACTTAAAATGAAACGAAAAAGCAAAAAAAAAAGAAAGAAAGAGTCAACTGGCTGGATTTAACCATGTGCATGATCCATGACAGCAAAATGACAGCACTTGAATCACTTTTGTCCCAGAAGCACTCACACACACACACACACACACACACACACAGAGACACACTGGCAAGGAGAATTAGAGCCAGTCCGAGGGATAACTGTGAGCCACATTTGGTTGGTTTGCTCGTCTATTGCCAGTCAAGAGTTAACACGAATCAATTACGCACATAGTCGGAGAGATAGAGAGCGAATAAGAGAGAATGGACAATGGCATAGAGAGAACAGGCACTCGGTCTAGTGGCAAGGACTATCAGAGGACTGTCATATGACATTTGACCTGGCCTGGCCAAAAGGATTTACAATTTAAAGCAAGTGGCCAATAAACCAGATGAACGACCAGCTCGACCAAACGAATGTAATGTACACACACATTGCCCTCCATCTCGTACCTTTTGGCCAAAAGGAAAAGATGTTTGAAAAGCGAAATATTTGACTTGCTCCTGCCCCCCCCCTCTCCCTCTCCCTATGCCCCGGCATTCACTCGTATGCATAGGACATGTGCTCAAGAGCTGGAAAAACGTTCATGCCAATATCAATTGAGTTTATGGCCAACTCCTGACAGCGACAGTTCTGTGAGTGTGTGTGTGTGAGTGTGTGGCATAACCACTACATAGTAGTGTGTGTGTGTGTGTGTGTATATGAACGAAAGGTAATAAAAACCATAATTACAACATAAATGACAGCTGTTACACCGTCATCACACAGTCAACCGGTCAAAAAAATGATAGAAAGAGAGAGAGGGGGAGCGGACCATATGGCCAGGCCCAAATTAACAGCTATTATCAAACTATAAAGCTCAAATAGATGGTCATTACTTTTAGGCGATTTGTTCAGGTGATTAAGACAAACTTTATTTACCCACCAAAAATTATTGGGACAACTTTTACACAATCGACTAATGCAAGTTTAATAATGTTTCAATAACCAAAATCTGTATATTAGTCACTTTTTTTGGATGTAGTTTAATTGCAATATATTTGTCATTATATTAACATGATCCATCGTAAATTTTTGTTAATTTCCCAGGTGAATTTGATTACAAAAAGAATCTTACACCTATGAATCCTTAGAAGAAGTTGTAGTTCGAGTGAAACTAAAAGCAGTTGCATACCAGAAATTTTTTAATTTATTTCTAAAATATTCATTTCGAATCCATTCAAGTTGTGAATTTTCCTCCTTGATTTGAGTCCCTCCCATTAACTTCGTTTTTAAATTATTTTAAAGTAATATTTTCTATGAAAAACCAAAAAAAGTGGATTAAATTCCCCGACGAATGATGTATTTAGGATTAAAGTGATATGAAAATTATATAACAAGAATCACCTTTCAATTCGTAATACTTAAATATCACTGTATTAACGAAAATTAATTTCTCGATTTCCTATATCATATACTTATTAATTTCTATAACATTCTCTCCTGGTTGCTCAATAATTTATTCATAATCCAAAGCAATATTTTTATATTCTTATTTTAATACTTTTTATAATTCGACATTTTTGTGACCACGATTTGTTTTAAAAATTAATTAAAGCAGGCTTTAGGTCAATTTGATTTTTTGTAATTTAACTTCAAAATGAATCAGACTTTTTAGTTTTAGTCTTTATCTTTAAAAATAACTCGTTTGTCTTTTCTTTTTAATGTTTTCGTAAACTGAAAATTCTTTGCACGTTCCAATAACAATTTATTAATTTATTTTAATTTTATTTATTTATTTATTCCATTATATGTATATTTGTTTTTGAGCTAATTGACATTATGATTTTTTTTAATTTTATTTATTTATTTATTACATTATATATTTGTTTTTGAGCTAATCGACGCCATTCCAAAGATTAATTATCATTTGTTGTATATTTTTTAATATAAGAAATACGCAAAAGTTCGGTCCAAAAATATTTCTATAAATCTTTTTTTTTAAAAAAATGGGAAAAAAGCTTTTAAAATCCCAATAAAACAATAGGTAAAACTAATTTTGATAAAATAAATATTTAAATAAACATATTGAAAGAAATAAATATTTAAATCACCATTTTCTGTTGGTAAACCAAGAAAATGGATGCTCATTATGAAATTAGTATTGAAAAATCTTCTTAAAGTCAAAAAATAATGTCTTCTATCTTACGTTTTGTTCGTTTTGGTTTCAGAAAATTAAAAAAAATTTATATTTCCACTTCTCAGCCAAGAAAAAAAATATTTGTTGAAGGATTATTAAGCTATGACCAAGTTTTTACCTCACAAAAAATAGAATTTTTCAACAGCTTTCAAATTGATACTAATAACTGTTTCGAACGAAATGAATTTTCAATTTCCAAACGAACTCAAACGTATGGCAATACCATCTAAATGATGGCAGAACTTTTAATTCCATTCAACTTCCTGGCTGCGTTCATTTGAGAATCTCCCCGTGGTTCCTAAACCGCAAATGATCGGCAACGGCAAAGAGAAAAATTTCAATTGGAGCACAGCAATGCATAACAAGAGATAGCTAGCTAGACACATGATTTTGAGCCCATGGAGTCCAACCAGTTGGCCCCAGCAGGGACTGAAAATGCATTCACGAAAAAAAAAAAAAATACCCGGGAAGGGGAGTTAAATTGATGAGGTTTTCCGAAACGTTACTCATTATGTGAGGATATCCTTCGGCCATGTAACCACATGTTGCCTACAGGAGTCGAGCCTGTGTTCGGTGTTCATTGATATGCTAACGGATATAAAGGAGGGGGAGTAAAGGGGTGGGTGGAAAGCCCAACCATATATCCAATTTCATAGACAGCGGGAAACATCATTGTGTCGCATTGGATAGCTTTTGAATGGCTTTGATTGAAATTGATATTCCTTATAATTGTCAACCAATTAACTACCTGTTTGCAAAAGATGCAGGTGCCATAAAGGTTTTCGTCACATATTGTGATTAATTTTAATGGCACATAAACTGAAGATACCTCCAGGAATAAAAGCAAATTGGGTAGCAGAGTTGTGGTCAGTGTTGATTGGCCGCAATCACTTTGTGCTCCACTGGGACAGCTCGTTAACTGTCCAGAGTGTTGCTCCATCGTCTAGTCCATGGTTCATGCATTTTCCATGAGCTAAGCACACACACACGCACACCCACACACACACACACGTTAAAGTTAGACTAAAAGCCGTTTAGTGGACTCTACTCGACCAGCAAAAACAAATGCATTTGGTGTCTCATTGATACATATTTAATAGAAAAGAGCTCAGACATTTGTGTGCCGCTGATTCAGCATATGTACATACATATGTCTCTGTGTAGGTAGTTAAGCTGATTTTGGCTCTGTTTGTCTGGCTCTGGCCAACAAAATAATTTATAGAACATGCATTTTTCCACGAGCACAACATTTATTTATATTCAAATATTTAACAATGTCAAATGCCTTTGTAGTAGTCAGCGGTATTCAATAAATATTTAGGATTTCCATTCAATTGACATCAATAAGTTATTTATCTAGCTTACTTTTATCCTTACTGGGTACATTTTACCCTTCAATCAAGCATTGAGAGATCAGTTGAAAATTGGGAATTTGCTTAAATTGTAATCGAGAATTTGTGCAATAAATTTAGAATAGCAAAAGACTTTAATTAGGGCCTAGAGGTCGAAGGAAATATAAAGTTAGCTAGATTTCCTTAAGATTCTGCCTTAAGTTCTATAATAATTGCTTAAATTAATCTGAGATACTGTATCATCAGATGAAAGTTGCCGATCCCATGGGAATTTGCTTAAATTGTAATCAAGAATTGGTTGAATAATTTTTCTGAATATCCAAAAATGTTAACTAACCCCTGGAGGTCCAAGGAGGTTCCTCATGATTCTTCCCAAAACTCAATAAAAATTGTTTAAATTAGTCTGATAGATACTGAATCATCAGATGAAAATTGCCTAACATGAGGGAATTTATTTAAATTGTGATCAAGAATTAGATATATAATTTATCTGAATATCAAAAGATTTCAACTAGACCCTACAGTTCGAAGAAAATATAAAAAAAAATAGATTTCCTCAAGATGTTTTTCTTAAATTCAATAAAAATTGTTTAAATTAATCTGAGATCATCAGATGAAAATTGCCTAGCATAAGGGAATTTGATTAAATTGTGATCAAGAATTTGTTAAATAATTTCTGAATATCAAAAGATTTCAATTAGACCCTAGAGGTCCAAGGTTATACAGAGTTAACTAGAGTCTCTCAAGATTCTTTCTAAAACTTAATAAAAATGGTTTAAAATTTCCTTGTCCTCCAATATAATGGAGTATTGGGAGGAAAAGCGCTACGTATACCCAACTCTTTATCAGCTGGCCAAGTGGTGCACTCGGTTCCCGCAACACAAGTGAGTGTCGAAAGAGCGTTTTCAGCCCTTAAAATGATGTTGACGGATCAACGATGTAACCTCGCCGAAAAGTCACTGGAACAACTGCTTTTTGTCAAATTAAACAGCAAATAATAAAAAAATAATAAAATTTCAACCAACCAAAATGTAAAAATATTTTGAATATACTAATATCAAAAAAAAAATTTTATAGAGGGGTAGTCCTTGAACTCCTTTTTAAGGAAGTGCAAAAACATTTTGAAAATATTGAACACAGAAGCCGTTTTTTAAAAGTGAGTTTTATTTTGAGCGAAAAAAATAAAAATCATTTTTGATCAATATTTTTGATTTTTATTTTTTTTGATCATAAAAGATTTTTATGGATAATTCTTATTAAATTACTCAAAATTAATGATCTTTTTTGAGGAAAATTGGAAAAAATCGAAATGTTATTATTATCAAATAAGTTTTTTAATATAACTTATAATGATTACGGTCCCTGGTTTAAATTAATCTGAGATACTGAATAATCAGATGAAAATTGCCTAAGAAAAGGGAATTCGCTTTAATTGTGAGCAAGAACTGGATGAATAATTTATCTGAATATCAAAAGATTCAACTAAACCCTAGAGGTTCAAGAAAAAATATAATTCCTCCTGATTCTTTCTCAAAATTCGATAAAAATTGTCTAAATTAATCTGAGATACTGAATCATCAGATTAAAATTACCTAACATAAGGGAATTTGCTTTAATTGTGATCAAGAACTGGTTGAATAATTTATTTGAATATCAAAAAAGACTTTAATTAGACCCTAGAGCTCCAAAAAATTCAATCAAAATTGTTTAAAATAAACCTAAGTACTGAATCAACAGCTAAAAACGTATGGGAATTCCGTTAAATTGTAATCAAGAACTTGTTAAATAATTTTTCTGAATATCCAAAAATGTTAACTAACCCCTGGAGGTCCGAGGGAAAATAGAATTCCTCATGATTCTTCCCAAAACTCAATAAAAATTGCTTAAATTAGTCTGAGATACTGAATCATCAGATGAAAATTGCAGATCCCATGGGAATTTGTTAAATTTGTTAAATAATTGCTCTTAATATCAAAAGATTTCAACTAATCCCTAGAGGTCCATGACTCTTCCCAAAACTCAACAATAATTTTTTAAATTTGTCTAAATCTTAAAATAAAAATTGCCTATCATAAGAAAATTTGCTTTAATTGTGATCAAGAATTTTTTCAATATCAAAAGGCTTCAACTAGGCCCTAGAAGTCCAAGGGATTATAGAGTTTCTCGTGATTTTTCCTAAAACTCGACAAAAATTGTTTAAAATAGACTTTTATTCTTTAAAATAAAAAATCATTATATAAAAATTGCCTAACGTATGGAAATTTGCTTTAATTGGGATCAAGAATTGGTTAAATAATTTCTCTGAATATCAAAAGGCTTCCCTAGAAGTCCAAGAAAATATATGGTTAAATAGATTTTCTTAAGATTATTCCTAAAATTTACTAGAAATGATTGAAATTAACCTAAAATACTAACTAATCGTTTAAGAATTTTTTGGAATAGAAGGACTCATGATTTCATATAACGTTTTCTATATATTTTGTTATTTCTTTGTCTCTCTACTTTCTGGAAAATATTTTAAAGTTTTTGCTAGATTTTTTAAATTGAACTAACAATATTATTAAATTCTTTATTTTTGTATTCAGAGACTGCCAGAGGCTCAGGCCTGTCTTTGGCAAATAAACAATTTAGGATTTCAATTGTGTAAACAAAATATTTGATTTTTTTTTTGTTTTTTTTTTTTTTTGTGTTGTTGGGAAAATAGAGTTTTCAAGGATTTTTGCTTATTTATAAGCTGACACTTTTGCCAATGATTTTGCTTTACGCAATTTATTGATATGTCCTCAACATAAATCTTAACAAAGCCAACAACAATAACAAGAAATGCTGCTAACCATTTGTCAATTTTAAATACATTTATTGTTGTATTTGCATGCCAGTCTCTACTTGCAACCAAACGAAGCAACAATAATTTAATAACCCACAAAAAGACAGACACAGACACACACACACAGACACACAAACACAGACAGTTAGATAGATAGAAAGATAGAAGGAACCCCAAGCAAAAGTTGCCCCTGTGTGTGTTGGCCAAGTGTTGTGTCTATGTATTATTCAAATTCAATTATAAAAAATGCCATAAATAAAAAAATGCTCCACATGTGAGAGAAAAAAAAAAGAAACCAAAATGCCACAAACAAACGAGACAAAGTCGAATATGTTATACTCTTAGCAAAACTGTTTACATCATTTTACGTGGGCCAAACCCGAAAATGGAAAATGGAATATTTATTATTTCTGAAAATATCTTGAGGCCCGTTTCAGCTGGCAAAAGCGTCAAGAGTTCATAAATAACAAGAAAAATGGGTAAAATGAAGCGAAAAATGCAGAGGGCAGCAACAAAATTTGATAAGCAAGCTACGGGGGTTGCCAAGTGGAGTGGGGGGGAGACAAACAAATAATATTATTAGCCATAATAGTAATCAATGTGTAGTGTAAATAATAAATAACATTTGCCAGTGGGCAGCCCAACACAAGCAACACAAGAAATGCCAATAAATTGATAAAATATGATGAGACCGAGTGCGAGTCCTTGATGGCCATGAGCGATTAGCTGCCGCCCTTCCCCACCTCCCCCCTCTCAGCCACCCTCACATAGCCTCGAGGAGTGCTTACCAGGCAGAGAGTACAAAGGTCAAAGGAAAAACCACACAAATACACACACACAGGCTAGAGGGAAAGATACAAAGCATAAACAACATAAATTTATTTGCTGTTAGCCTAATGTTATTTATACCTTTCAATTACAATAACTGAGCGGGGGGTGTGGGGGGTGGGGGGGAAAGCGATTTCAGGGGGTAGACAACAAAGTAAATAATAAAGCATGACCCATCAGCAATCAGCCAGCAAAAAGACAACCCCTCATCTCACCCCCCCCTCTCTCTCTCTCTCTCATCACTATCAAATGTAATGCGTGCGCATAAATAACTTGGCCTCCCAGTCCCCCCACCCCCCAACAAGCCACAGCAACGAAAGGTGTGAATATTAAGCCAACGCCAAAAAATTTACGGTTGCCCGTAAAAGTTCCGCTTCACTCATAACTCAAATTCATGCCTCCCAGGGGAGAGAGCAGAGACACGGACAGGGTGAGGGGGAGGGTGAGGGTGGGGGGCATCGGTATTGCCAACTCATTTGATTTTCAACATCGGCCATAACCTTTGTCACTAGTCGACTAACTCATCAGCAACTGACAGCAAATGAGGCAAGCAGCAACCGCAACATAATTCCAATCTTTTCTAGGGATGCAAAGACTAAATTTTAAAATTTTACCAGAAAGCTGAGAAATTGTGTATCAACAATTCTTATTATTTTAATTTATTCTATTGAAAATTACAACAAATCTAATGTACTTATTTTTACAGTTTTGCTTTTTTCTTTATTATTTATATAACAATGAGGTTTGGTTCTTTTTGTATATCATTTAATTGTGTTGTTAAGATACTAATTTTGCATGTATGGATTCAGCGCTTAAATAAATAATTTTAAAAAAAATTGTTTATGTATATTTATAGAGTGTATTTATATGAAGGTCTGAAGTAAAGGTTTGTATAGATAATCGCTTTGACTGTTTATTTTCACGTTTGGAGAGATTTTTTGAAATTTATTATATAATCGAAGTTTATATATTTTCTGAGCTGGAACCAAACTTGATTTCTATCCTCATTTATTCTATTTTTATACCATGCATCCATAGGATGAAATGGTATATTAAAGTCGCCAAAATGTATGTAACAGGGAGAAGGAAGCTTTTCCGACCCTATAAAGTATATATATTCTTGATCAGCATGAGAAGAGAAGTTGATATAGCCATGTCCGTCTGTCCGTCTGTCCGTCCGTCCGTCCGTAAGAGTGCAGAGATCTCAGCAACTACAAATGTTAGAGTTACCAAATTTAGAATGTAGACTCGTGTAGTCTTGGCGCAGACCAAGTTTATGTTTTTTTTTTGCCACGCCCCCTTCCGCCTCCGGAATTTAATAAAAAGTGATTTTCTCCCGTAATATTTATCGTATCGTAATTTAATTTGGCCCACTCATAGATCTTATGAACATCTATCATTCCACCTAATTTTTTTTGCCACGCCCCCTTCCGCCTCCGGAATTTAATAAAAAGTGATTTTCTCCCGCAATATTTATCGTATCGGAATTTAATTCGGCACACTTTTATATGTTATGGACATCTATCATTCCACCAAGTCTCATAAAAATCGGAATAAAAATGGCCGAGTTATGCATTGAAACGTTTTGCGCTCAAAGCGGTGCAAGGGCGAATTTGGCCGGTGGGGCGCTAAAGTGCACACACATAAGAGTGAGCGAGATAGCATATGTTAGAAATCGCGCATACGAAAGAAATTTAATATATGAAATAAGTTTTATAAACTCAAGGAAATTTGTTTTCCCCTGATGCATGGTATATCCAAGTCGGCCCGGCGACTTACTTACTTTATTTCTTTTATTTTTATTCTTTGTGTGCTTTATTTCCAATATCCTAATTTAATTGTTCTAGTTTTTTGTTCTGTATGTTTCATTTATTTTCATAATTTAAATTAATTAATGCTAAATAGAAGAATAATATATAAAACATTATATGTAAAAACTTTGGTTTTTTATGAGTAAAAAGCAAAAACAATAGAAATTTGTGTCTGCGATTTTTGCGATATATTTCGAACACTCTTTGGTAACCAAGGACGGATCTAGAATAAAAATTTCGGAGGAAGTCTAATCGAAAACTCTTAAACAAATAAAAAATAAAACGAATTGTTGCAATTATGTTAGAAACTTAAACTTATATTTCTGATTGTTTATCGAATTATGATGCACTTATTGGTTTAAGAAATCCCTTTTCACAAATCCCTCATCACAAATAATGAAATATTCAGACATAGACCACACCCCTGGAACCGTCCTTATCGGTAACCATCTTTAGAATAACTATAATCTACGATTTTTCATTAAAAATAAGTGATAGTTGAGTTTTAAACTTTGATTTTATAGTTCCCATAAATACTTTCATGTGTTGTTTATTTTTTATTATAAAATTCTTGTCCATAATTTGGATTTCAGATTTATCTTTATGTATTGTTAAGCTTATTAACTATTTTTATTATTTTTATATTATTATATTTATTATTATTATAATAAAATGAATACTGTAATATTCTTTCCTACAGTTCAGGGGCGGCATAAATTTCTTAGGATTAGTTTCTTGTTATGAAACTTTTTGTGTGTGTTTGTCACCAAGAAATTCATATAAAACATTATATAGAAATGTCATAAGAACTCATATTAAACAGCGAGTTTCTTATTAATCTACATTGATCTACTAATAATCCCACAATTTATATCAAAAATGATAATGTCTTAAAGTAAACAAGGATTTCCTTTGGTGTTGAGTTGTTAAAAAATTAAATAAATTATAAAATTTTTAGGAATACAAATTTATAATTTATTTGTGATTAGATAAATTATAAAAATTTTATTAATACAAATTTATAGTTTTTGTGATATAAAATTAATAACTTGCCTTTCCATTACTGGGATTTGGAATCTCGTTCTTTCTTACATTTATGAGCACTTAATTAATTTTTAAAAACAATGCATTGTGAGATATATATTAAATACAGCTGTAAAGTATGCTAAACATTTGTGAATTAACACACTGAGACACACTTCAAATATCGTATACGATATAAGATTAAAACTGACTTGGACTTATTGCCATCCCTGATGATTGGGGCATTAGAAAACCGCAAACCAATTTGAAGTTTGAGCGAAACTTTAAGCTGTGCCTTAATTACAGATTGGTAAATTCTAAATTTGTCATTAATTGTGCGGTCCGGCATACAAGTGTCAGGAGTGTCCATCTATTCAGGGCGACGACTGATTGAGCAGCGGATACGTTTGGACAATTGATAAAATGTGATAAACGCGTAGCACACAAAAACACAGAGAGAGAGAGAGAGAGAGAGAGAGAGAGGTAGAGAGACAGTCAAGAAAAGACAAATGACGGCCAGGTTTCTCCATTAGCACGTGTCCAAAACGTAACTGCCAACGGCAAAAGGCAAAAGGCAGCCAGCCAACAAATTGAATTTATAGCCAAAGCTCACCTCAACTGAATGGAGAGTCCGAGTTTAGTCTGTTTGGGTTTGATTCATTTGCTCAGATATGGCGGCAACTTAAATGCTGCTTTTAATTTCCGACTCAAGCAGTTGAATCAGAGGTGGCTGATATCACGTTTTTTGTTCTGTTTAAGCAATTTGCCTAAAAGTAGGCAATGAATTGCTTGGCAGCATAGCAGTTATCTAGGCGCATTCCATCTAAATGAACTTTGCGTGCCAAGTGGACCCAATATATTGATATGAGCAAATGCTTTAAGGTAAATAATTTATAACAATTCATATTTCAAACATTTTCATTGCAAAATCCCTTAAATTCCATTTCTCGCGCTCCCTGTCAATGCGTTTTTTATGGCCCTTTCAATCTCGCAGTTTTCTACAGTTTTCCCCATCAACTTTGCTGAGTCGTTGGAATCGATTTGCATACTTTAGGAAATGCCTATAACCTAGGTTGATGTGAATATGGCAAGATATGGAAAAAAAAATAGAACAAATAAACCGAAATGTGCTCGCGTCTTTCAAGTGTCATCAATTGTCAGCAAAACTATAAAAATATGAATTGCGAAATAGTAAAATTGATTGCATAGTAATGCAGGGCCGCACCAAGAGGGTATACGAAACAAAGAAACAATTGAAATTATATTAAATATGTCCTTATTCTAAAAGAATCTTCCTAAGAATCTCTTCCATGCCTCATTTTCATAGTATCTATCAATCAGAAAAATCGAAAATTAATAAAGAGACAATTTAAAGTCTCTGGGAAACCCCCTTTTCAATAAAAAATTTTATCTACTGCCCTGTTTAAATATATTTTACGACATATTGCCATATAATAAGCTTACTGACATTTTCACTTTACCACAACAATTTCATTTTGATATATTGCATAATTTCAAATTAGATAAAGATGTTTAATTTATTTACCAAAGAGAACGTAAAAGAATTTATGATGTTTTCTTTCCACATATTTATTAATACATATAATAGAAAGATTGAATGTGAATTTTAATATGTCACGAGAAACTATTTCATGTACGATTAAAGTTTAATATGCAACTGGCATTATTATTAACATTTAGTAAGTGTAACTTTTTCTTTGGCAAAACTATTCGTATTCGCATTTAAGCCGACTTAAAGTGAATGGGTAGGGAGAGACATTAAGATAACTATATGTATATACACACTTACACATACATGACCAACAGTATTATGTAACTTGAAAATCTTGGCTAAAAATCGACATTAGCGGAATTAAAAGTTTTGCTTCCTTTTCTTCTACTTTTATGCGGTAATCTTTACCGAAACACGGCAAAAAAAAAAAAAAAACTTTTCGCTCACGCTTTATTAAAAGAATAATACAAATCTGCCAGAAGCTAAGCTAAGCCAACACAGAAATGTAAATACTCTAACAAATACTCCAAAAAACTAATAAAATTATCTAAAATTATAACTGAATATTTCTTATATATTTTTTGAGCGCTACTAGGAAATTTCTGATAACAAGATAGTTTTATTGATTAAAAGTTCTTTTTAAACGTTTGTTCCAATATTTTTTGAGCGCTACTAGAAAATTTCTGATAAATAGATAGTTATATTAATTAAAAGTTCTTTTTAAACGTTTGTTCCCATAAAAAGTATTTCCCGATCTTCACAAAATTCTAGAAAATATTTTCTATAGCCTGAAGAATTATTAACTTTAACAAAATTGCTCATTAAAATTATAAATTTGATCGATTCTTCAAAGAGAGACACTATATATGATACACAAAATTCTAGAAAATATTAAGGATATTTCGTATAATATAAAAAATCACTAACATCAACAAAATTGCTTATTAAAATCATAAATTTCATGGATTCTTATTAGAGAGACTCTATATATGATATAGTTGTACGATCTGAGCGAAATTTTCTTTACAAAACAGCTTTAAAATCATGAAATTTAAATGAGATATTTTTAATTGTAGATTTAGAAAGATATAAATATCCATAGCTAGCTTCATAGCTAACACTATAGAACCGAATATTTATGCTGATCAAGAATATATATAGCTCACATAGTCATAGTCAAAGCCTTTGTGACCCTCTTTCTTGGTGAGAGTATACAAAAAAGTTTCATCTTAACGAACATTATAATTAATACGCAACTTTAGCACCCAATAGTCCATTCCCTTTTGCCCTTCCCCACCCCCTTTTGCCCATTCCCGCCCCCCGCTTTTATTACTAGCGAAATGGGGCAACAAAAGAGTTGCAAGTTTTGCTGCTGTGAATATTTTAAAAAATATAACTAAGAAATACATTTTGATTTAAGCTGCTTTTCAAATAGCAATTATTATCTTTCTATTATGCAAATTAAATGCATAGTTTAAGGCGCCAAAAACGGAGGCGGAAACGGAGGCGGAGGCGGAGACGTTATCACAACAGCCACAAATCAAATAACCGTTTTAATTCAATTCAATTAATTCAGTTTGATATCTAATTGGAGATATCCACTTTTCCAAAAGCGACCCAAAACAAAAAAAATGCAAGAGACAAATGATAAACTGTCGACTGTCTGCTTCAATGAGAATGGTTTTGTTTGGAGGGGAGTCCCGTCTGTGACGTCATTATGTAATCAAATCAAATAACAATTTGTACATTGTTAAATTTGTTGTCACCAGTCGATTTCAACTGCTTTTGCTGTGCCCTTTGTTGCCTTTTGTTGTTGTTGTTATTGTTGTTGTTGAGTTTAGCTGCCTTAACAAAAATGCAAATTTCATTGCTTGGTTTTGTTTATACCCTATAATTATAGGGTATATACATTATGGGTCTTAGCATTCACTTTAAATGCACTCTAATATAGTCTTTATAAGCGTACAACTATTATCCATCTATATATAACATGGATCCATAAAGATATGGTTTAGTTTCAAGTCTATATCTTTCTTCAAATCCATTAACAAATTTTATATTACTTTGAATGAGAATATAGTAGGCTGATCCGATTCTTTAAAAGTGTTTTTTTACTGCACTTTTGTATCTGAATAATTTTAATCCAAATATGAAGTTTTAAATCTCGAAAACTCTCAGAGCTAGAGACAACAAATATCGAATAAAATCTAATAATAATTTGATTTCATTACTTCTAAGATTTATAATTAGATAATAATATAAACATAGAAGAAGAGTTTTTTTTTTCAAAAGTGAGTATCTGTATATTCCGTATCAATATCTCAAGTTTCAAATCTCGAAAACTCTCAGAGCTAGAGACATAAAATATCGAATATAATCTCCCCGATATGTATAGCAATTTTAATTTAATTTTATTTCATTACATTTAAGATTTATAATTAGATAATAATATAAACATAGAAGAAGTGTTTTTTTTTTGCATCATTGAATATTTGAATATTCCTTATCAAAATCTCAAGTTTCAAATCTCGAAAACTATTAGAACTAGAGATAAAAAATATGGAATAAAATCTTAGCTATTTCTATAGCAATTTTAATTTCATTTTAACCATTTACTTTTATGATTTTTAAATAGATAATGATGTATACATAGAAGAAAACTGTCAAAACTAGAGACAAAAAATATCGAATAAAATCTATAGAAATTCTAATTTAATTTTATTTCTTTACTTTTAAAATTCATAATTAGATAATGATGTATATAGAGGAAGTGTTTTTTTGCATCATTTTTGTATCTGATTATTCTTAATTGAAATATGAACTTTTGAATCTCGAAAACCATCAAAGCTAAAGCCAAAAAATATCAAATAAAATCTCCCCGATATGTATAGCAATTTTAATTTAATTTTAGCCCTTTATAATTTATAATTAGATAATAATATATACACAGAAGAAGTGTTTTTTGCAGCACTTTTGTATCTGATTTTTCTTAATTAAAATACGAACTTTTAAATCTCGGACAGCATCAGAGATATAGCCAAAAAATATCAAATAAAATTTCCCCTATATGAATAGCTTATTTTAATTTAATCTTAACCCTTTACTTTTAAGATTTATAATTAGATAATGATATTGATTATCAGTCGTACATATGTAAGATAAATTTTGTATCAATGAGTCCTTTCCCCTGAATTCCTTCAAATTCCATTCCAAAATATGGAAGGCGAAAATAAGAAAATACTGAACTAACATCAAAAAGATATTATCTACGAAATTGGAGTAAAATTTTGACAATTTTCGTATTCAAATTTATATTTAACAGAAGGATATCTCGCAGTCGTTGCCTCGATTTGATCAAATGAAATTTTTGTATTATTTGTCGGTCGATTGTTTTTCGCTTTTAGCTTATTGTTTTTGCTTTCTGTATTTTATTACGTGACAACTTTGAATTAGTCGTTTGTTTTGACTTGTGTTTGATGCCCGCCTGCTTTTGATACCCAGTTTCGGATGGACTGGGGCCAACTCAAGAGACTTCAATAGGCAAGTGGAAGTGGAAGTGTGGAATGGGAAAGGGAATAATTCACTGTATCAGTTGTATCTGTATCGGTTTGTATATCTTTTGTGCCTTTACTCGGTGTCGCATTTTTATTGCCCAGCTGACACATAAAGTTACGACAAAGCGAAATAACAGACCTCACGGCGCTTTGCCACTTGAAATTTATTCAAAGACATATGATTTAGTTTATCATGATGATATTTAATAAATTGAAAGTTCATATATATTTTTGAAATTTATGATCACGGTATCTAAAATAGTTTCGTCCTTAGAATAAAACTTGTTACAAAATTATATAATTAACTAGATATGGCCCATACATACTATTAGCCAATTACCATTTACATTAAACTCATTAACTGCAGCAATTCCAATCAACAATTTGGTAATTTACATATTGCACCTGTGTGTATATATCACATAAATGAATTTGTTTCGAAACTTATCGCAATGGCATCTGTCTGGAAAGACATTTACTAATTAAGACTACAAACTAATTTCGCCTAATTAATGATGAGCGATTTAAATTGGATTTTCGAATGGGCCACAGATGAAGATTGAGACAAAACTGACAGCTCCACAGACGCCTTAAAGTAGAAATGCCACGAAAGTTTACACAATGCCAATCCAAATGCCCAGATACAACAGCTGAGGAGAGGTGTCACATGCAAACAAACAGACGGACAGAGAGACAGACAAACAGACAGACAACAGCTGACAACTGAATCAACTCTAAACATTTTGCGAAATGCTCCGTGTTGAACCTCGCCATCGAAATCAATTTCGTTAAAATTTATTACATTAAATCGTGAACCTGACCAACCACAATAATTTCACAACAAGATACGATCGTAACGACAAAGAAATACTCTTACAAAGGCAGAGTTTCATTTGAAAAGTGATGGTATTGTAATAGTTTTCTAATTAAGACCCAAAACCGAATCAAGAGAAAGTTCCAAAAATATTATTTCAGTTGGAGAAATCCACTGAAAGACTCTTCTTGATCCTATTTAATCTGGTTACAGTTTTTTTTGTGCTAAGTTTTTTAATTAAATTTCCTGTTTTGAAATTAAATAAATCAATTTTGGGTTGAAAAATTTAAGAGGTTCCCAATGAGATCTTTCAAACTTTAATTGAAAATTTCTAAATATGAGATAAATTTTATGAATTAACTTTGGAAACAGTTCAAATTTTAATTGAATTTTAAATATAAGAGAAATTTTACAATTTTAGTTTGGAAACATTTCAAATTTTTAAAAATGGGATAAATTTTAGGAATTAACTTTGGAAATTTAAAATTATAAATATGAGAGAAATTTTACGAATTGACTTGGGAAACAGTTGAAATTTGAATTAAAAAATTATTAATATGAGATAAATTTTAGGATTCACCTTTGGAAACAGTTCCAACTTTAACTTGAAATTATTTATATGAGAGAAATTTTAAAAATTACATTTAAGAACAATTCAAATTTTAATTGAACATTTTTAAATATGAGAGAAATTTTAGGAATTATCTTTGGAAACAGTTAAATTTATATTTAACATTTTAAGTACTAGATAAATTTTACGAATTACCTTTGGAAACAGTTCAAAATTTAATTTAAATTGATTAATATGAGAGAAAGTTAAAAAATAAACTTTGGGAACAGTTCTAAATAGCACATCTAATATAAGATTATGGTAAATATTGAAACTCTTAGCAATATTGCACTTTCTCCTTATATTCTATTAAATTTTGGAAATAAAAGCAAATCCGATTTGACATTATATCGCTATAAAATGCAGTTACACATATGAGATATATAATAAAAAGATTAAACTAAATAACTACTAAATACAAATTACTATTTAAAAGAATTGAATTATTTTTTGCAAATATTGAAAATACTTTAAGATGATAAACCCCTTTAAATTGAGCTGCTAACTACGCCAATGACTTAATATGAGGTCGTTGCGCACTGCGTTTTCCACTTGCGGCATTAAATTACAAGAGGTGCCCAGTCGGACATGTCTTTAGCAACAATCGGCGATGGGATTGCATTGAATTGAATTGGATGGAGGCTTCAGTGTGTTTACAGCTGATAGATTTCGGATTTGTTTGCACGCGACTGGCGTTGCGGATGCCCAACATTATTTAGTATTTATTTTCGCACATTTTGCATAAATTAAGATCCAAGAAAGCAGCGCTGCCTCCGTTGTTGGTAATCACACTATCACTGCTGCTGCCTCCTCTGCTGCTGCCTCTTCTGCTGGTGCTGCTGTTGTTGCTGCTGCTGCTGCTGGGTGATGTTTGCACCTATGTGGATTCAGTTGGCATTTCGGTGTGGCGCAGTTCGGTTTTGGGTTCGGCATGGCATAGATGGAAACCTCCGGCCATTGGGTAGTGCTTTATAGATATACTAAAAGCCAAACAAACAAATGGAAATTGTTATAACAAAGACAAATCAAAGGTGTATAATGTGTGCGCCTAGTGAGAAATTGGGCTCTCTGGTGGGATTTCTGTTGATACTATTGATGGGTTCATGGATGGCAGTCAGTGAAAGTGCCAAATTGCCGCCAGGGCGTTTGCATCCCGCTGGCGTGGATTTCTTTGAGCACGAGTTTACCAGTGTGCCAGGTGCAGCAGCTCAACCCATATCAAAATTTCCAGTTATTTCAATATATGTATACTATATGTGCTTTTAGATAATGACTATGATCCTTATGGTCCGGATATTGGCAACGATGATCTGGGCATTGATGATCCTGAGACGATGCCGCGTCTCTTTCAGGGCGACATTGCCATCGATCCGTATACGTACATCACCCTTCGTCTGGGCGTCAATCCAATGAGGCATCCGAAACGTTTGTGGCCCAACGGCACCATTCCCTTCGAGATCAGTTCGCGCTATGTGAATAGAGAGCGGGAGTCAATAATGGAGGCTCTAAAGACATTCAATTCGCTTACCTGCATCAAATTTGTGCCATACGATGGTGAAGTGGAGGATTATCTGTTGATAGAGCCACCAGAGGAGGGTCCCCAGGGCTGTTGGTCCTATGTGGGCAAACGTGGCGGCGAACAGGTAGTCTCTCTGCAGCGTCCAGACTCCAATAGCGCCCACTGCTTCAGCAGCGAGGGACGCATCATGCACGAACTGATGCACGCTATCGGCATCTATCATGAGCAATCGCGAGCCGATCGCGATAACTTTGTCAAGATCCACTGGGAGAATATTGTGCCGCGTTTTCGCAAGAACTTCAAACTGATATCCCGCAAGAAGGGCAAATACTCCTACGACTACGACTACAACTCGGTGATGCATTACGGTGAGTTCTACTTTAGCAAAAAGAAGGGCGAAAAGCCCACAATGACACCGCTTCAGCCGGGAGTTCGAATTGGCCAGCGGAAGACAATCAGCAAAATCGATTGCCTGAAGATCAACGAGTTGTATGGCTGTCTCGAAGGCAGACGGGCCAAAATGTACAAGACCTTTTGTCATCTACTAGGCTTGTAGCTATTTATATCGTATTTCTATATATATGCATGAATAAATCATATTGATTTGGTTGTTTAATAAATTATTTCGCACCTTTTTACAACACTAACCTGTTTGAATTACTTTATCTGCTGCTAATTAAATTACATGTGCTGACTATATAACAAATAGTCGCAATTTATTTAGTTGAGCTGCTTTCGCCAATAACAGTTTGAAAAATTGCGCCACAATTTATACTCGCCAACAGAGGGCGCCAGGAAACCATTTGGTATTTTTTAACAGATAATTTAACAGCGCATTTTTTCTGCAGAAAGTTAACAGTGGCGATAAATGCATTTTAATTTAATTTATTAATTTTAATTGCATTACTTCATGCCGTTGTGGGGGCGTCTGAATTCAACCAAATCTCTTATATATTCTATTTCACAGCCGCATCTGTACACATAAGTATGTACATATGTAAATATGTATTTTATTATGTACTTATGTATGTACATACAAGCTGCCTCAGACAAAATCACTCGAAACAGTTATTCTTATGTAAGACTTGTTTATTTGTGGACCAATATGAACCAAAACTGTTTTATGTACTTTATTTACATACATATGTACATACATTACATATGTATAAAGAAAGCCTGCCTAAATCATTACCTATGTATTTATATGCAAGTGGCTCCTTGAGAGAAAATCACTTTAAAAAACAGTTCTTTTTATGTACGACTTGTTTATTTGTTGTCTATTTGTTATTTGTTGCTCAAAAATGAAGCCAAACTGTTTTAAATACTTTTATATGTACACATTTTTGCATTTATGTATGTACATATAAAGAAAGCCCGCCTAAAACATTACATATTTACATGCAAGTGGCTGCCTGAGCGAGAATCACTCAAAAGACAGTTCTTTTTATGTACGACTTGTTTATTTGTTGTCTATTTGTTATTTGTTGCTCAAAAATGAAGCCAAACTGTTTTATATACTTTTATATGTACACATTTTTGTATTTATGTATGTACATGTAAAGAAAACCCGCCTAAATCATTACATATTTACATGCAAGTGGCTGCCTGAGCGAGAATCACTCAAAAGACAGTTCTTTTTATGTACGACTTGTTTATTTGGTGCCCAAAGAAGCAAAACTGTTTTATATACTTTATTTACATACATATGTATGTATGTACACACTTTTGTATTTATGTATGTATGTACATATAAAGAAAGCACGCCTAAAACATTACATAATTACATGCAAGTGGCTGCCTGTGCGAGAATCACTCAAAAAACAGTTCTTTTTATGTACGACTTGTTTATTTGTTGTCTATTTGTTATTTGTTGCTCAAAAATGAAGCCAAACTGTTTTATATACTTTTATATGTACACATTTTTGTATTTATGTATGTACATGTAAAGAAAACCCGCCTAAAACATTACATATTTACATGCAAGTGGCTGCCTGAGCGAGAATCACTCAAAAGACAGTTCTTTTTATGTACGACTTGTTTATTTGGTGCCCAAAGAAGCAAAACTGTTTTATATACTTTATTTACATACATATGTATGTATGTACACACTTTTGTATTTATGTATGTATGTACATATAAAGAAAGCACGCCTAAAACATTACATATTTACATGCAAGTGGCTGCCTGAGAGAGAATCACTCAAAAAATAGTTCTTTTTATGTACGACTTGTTTATTTGTTGTCTATTTGTTATTTGTTGCCCAAAAATGAAGCCAAACTGTTTTAAATACTTTTATATGTATACATTTTTGTTTTTATGTATGTATGTACATGTAAAGAAAACCCGCCTAAAACATTACATATTTACATGCAAGTGGCTGCCTGAGAGAGAATCACTCAAAAAACAGTTCTTTTTATGTTCGACTTGTTTATTTGTTGACCAAAATGAACCAAATCTGTTTTATATTTTATTTACCTACATATGTACATAGTTACACACATACATATATAAACATTTTTGTATTTATTTATGTACATACATACATATGTATGTATGTATAAAGAAACCCGCCTAAAACATTACATATTTATATGCAAGTGGCTGCCTGAGAGAGAATCACTCAAAAAACAGTTCGTTATCTATGTACATATGTACATATGACTTGTTTATTTGTTGCCCACATGAAGCAAAACTGTGTTATATACTTTATTTACTTACACATGTACATATGTACAGATATACATATGTACATATGTACAAATTTTTGTATTTATTTATGTTCATATAAAGAAAGCACGCCTAAAATATTACATAATTATGTACATGCAAGTGGCTGCCTGTGCGAGAATCACTCAAAAAACAGTTCTTTTTATGTACGACTTGTTTATTTGTTGACCAAAATGAACCAAATCTGTTTTATATTTTATTTACCTACATATGTACATAGTTACACACATACATATGTATATACACATTTTTGTATTTATTTACATATGTACATACATACATATGTATGTATGTATAAAAGAAGCCCGCCTAAAACATTACATACATATGTATTTACAAGCAATTGGCTGACTCAGACAGAATCACTCAAAAAGAAAGAAGAGAGAAAATCGCTCAAAAAACAGTTCTTTCTATGTACATACATACATACATATGTAGGCTTGTTTATTTGTTGTCTATTTGTTATTTGTTCCTTAAAAATGAAGCAAATCTGTTTTATATAAGTATATACGTATGTATGTATGTACATATGTACACATTTATATATGTATGAACATATGTACATATAAAGAAAGCCCGCCTAAAACATTACATATGTATGTATGTATTTATATGCAAAAGTGGCTGCCTGAGAGAGAATCACTCAAAAAAAACAGTTTTTAACCAAAACTGTTTTATATGTACATACATATACGTTATTTACCTACATAGTTACATACAGACATATGTATGTATGTACATGTACATAGAAAATATGAGTTGACCAGCAAAAATTGGCGGAAAGTATGGCCCTGTATGTACATACATAAATACATATGTACATATACATATGTACATATACATATGTACATACATGTATGAAAATATTTAATTTCCCCATGCTTTTTGCTTAAATCGCTTAAAAATTGTTCAATGGCATGCAAAATGCATTTATGCAACGTATGCAACTTTATTAAAATGCTGTACAAATACTCATCCTACAAGTATGTACATATACATTAATTTCCAACCGAAACTACAACATCAAATTGGTAAATTAAATCCCGATGAACATATATTAGGATTTTAATTCACCCAGTTTATTTATTGGCTAATGGAAAATATTATATATACAAAAAAAATGTTTTCTGGGATATCATTTCAGTGAATGTGCATTGTAAATGTTCGCTGGGTATAACAGAGTTGATTTCTGTGACGCTGTCACAGTTTTTTTCTTTGACTTCGAGGTTAGGTAAGAACAACACGCGCGGGTGACGCGCTCTTGTTAGGAAAAGTGAAATTATTGCAGTATTTTTGGTTAAAATTATTTAAAAATTAGTTTAAAAAATGCTAAAACTAGTGCAATATATAGCGCGAAAGTCGTGTGAGGCTGTGGGACAGCCTGCATGCAGCTGGCGCAATTTATTGATTTCACCCAAAGCGGGAAAAGAGAAATGTATAACGCAACGCCGCCATTTTCTTTTTTCTTCGACCAACAGAACGACCAGCAACGGTAGTTTCGCTTCGCTCTGCACAGAACAACAACAAATACACGGGAGACCGAGTAGCTACAATCAACAAAGTCATCGATTGCTACTCACTGGCCAAAAGGCGTCTTCAGTTGTGCCCATATTTCGAGTATTATTACCCAGTAGTTTCCAGGCACAGCGTGCGTTTCGTTTGTCGCCCATTCGACTCGAAACGTCAAAGACATCAGAAGCCGAATTTCTCCCAGCAGCAGACAAGCAGGAAACTTATCCGTCCTCAAGAGCAAGGAAATCGTTTTTCCCACATTCAGCAGACCAAGACGAGGAAATCAAAATTGCAGGCATAATGTAAGTAACTTTCCATATAAGTGTGCATATTAATTTTTTATAAAACGTAGCAAGAGAGTGTGTAGTTGTTGCTGCTTTTGGGTTTTTTCCGTCGCCATTTTCTTGTGTCCGCTTTGCTCTCGATGTTCATGAATTTTCTGTACACCTACAAAAACGAATGTCAGAGCGGCGGCGACAGTGATGAGTAATTAATTGAGAGTTTGTGCAAAAAAAAAAAACCAGTTTATATAAAGGAAAGAGGGCAAAAGCACATGGTTGGAGGAGAAATGAAAAAAAAATTAAGCATATGCTTCCACCTACACCCCCACCCTTCCTGCATTATGTGCTTCGGCCAAATTGATTACTACATGGATAATTCTGTTTCTGTTTTTTGGGGCTCTCCGCAAGCAACAACTAACTGGCAAGCAGAACGACAGCGCACGTCATAAAAAGAATTTGCCTGATTTGTGAAACGTGTCTTTGCTTCGTTTGCTTTTTTATAGCATTTTAATTTGTCTGTATGCTAAAACACGAAACACGCACACACCGACACACACAATGTGTGTATTATTTGTCCATGTGTTTGAGTGTGTCGGCGGCTGTCACATAGAGACTATTGCTATCTCGCTCGCTCGGCAGCTTGCTTTCCCCTAACGCGCAACGTGTTTATGCCAGAAGCATAACGCGAAATCTTAGAACTTGTGAATTTTTGTATCAAGGTTTTTATTGTTAGTTGCCGGCCAGAAAATTTATAGACACGGACTATTTATAGTCAGTCAATCATGAGCTGTGCTAATGGGAAATTGAATTATCCACAATTTATTGCCATCGTGTAAACGCTGCCTTAGTTCAAAATGTCATATGACGCCAATTGATTATGATGAGACCCTCCGCGCCCCTTGCTCAATGTCTTTTTGCATGTCAGAGAGCGACAGGTAGAGACGTACACACACAAACACACAAAATATACATTTAGTCAAGACATTTGGCTGTCTCATAAACGCTCAGAGCGTTCCGTTTCCGTTTAGTTAGCGTGCCAGTAGCAGCCCTGCTGCCTGCCTACCTACATACAAACAAATAGTCAAACATAGGTAGAACGGCCCAAATTGACAGAGGAATAGACAAGCCAAATCGTGATAGTTTCGAAAGGAGAAAGGGCTGCTCCGACTCCTGGTGGGGTGGTGTCCCTCACATAGATTAATGTCAGAGCCATAAACAGTTGTGTTTTGAGCTCCCCTTCTCCTCCTCACTTGCGCATTGCCGTTTGTTTGTTGGAGCCGAGTTGTTTAGTTGAGCAATTGGAGGGCATGTCTTGCATATGTTTCAGTGTGTGTGTGTGTGTGTGTGTATTGTGGGGTCTTTGTGTTGTGCTCGAATTGCATGTTGTTGTCAATCAAATTTGCTTTACTGTTTGTATTATTCGAAATTTATTTAATTTCCTTAACACGCAATTAGTTTTATTTAAGTTCATTGCGGTTGTCTTGCTGTCTCACTCTGGCACAGGCCAGTGCCATTAGCAGAATTTTGTCAGCTGTTTAGCAGCCGCGGCGCACACAGCCAAAAGCAAAAGAGAAAAAACCAAAAAAAAAAAAAAAAAGAAAAAGCAGAAAAGAAAAGAGTTGCCAGGCCAGGCCGAAAGTCGGGGAAATTCAGTCAAAAGTCAGACGTCTAGAAGCAACCCAGAGCCAGAGAGCCCAGACCAAACATGCGAGTAAAGTAAGCTGAGCTTATTTTTATTTTTAGTAATTGGTACTTTCTTCTTTCATCCACTTTCATTAATTTCTATCTATTATGAAAATAATGCTCAAGAAAGGGAAAATGATTTAATTACTATATTGCATAAGCACAGTAGTCGTTCGCAAATAATGGCTAACATTGGATATAGAAAATTTTGTGAATACTCCAAATGTTATATATATGTATGTACTATAAAACGGTACTAACATCTACTCTGTCCGACTTTGATCAGAAAAAAGTAACTTTCCATGGGTTCCAGCAATTTTGAATAATTGAATTCGAGATTAATCATCTAATCGGAGTGTTTTCCTTTCTTGGGCCTACCTCCTCTTTCTCTTTGATTAAACATATTCATTTTGTTTTTGAATTTTTAAAGAATTTGCCTTATTGACATATCTGATGTTGCTTCTTTCAGGGCACCACACGATCGTGATTTTGGTCACAATGCACGCGGTGGCGGCGGCGGTGGAGGAGGTGGTCGCGACCGTGATGATGATCGACGTGGAGGCGGAGGCGGTGGTTCGCGTTTCGGTGGCGGCGGAGGAGGCGATTACCATGGTGTACGCAATGGACGTGTAGAGAAACGTCGTGATGATCATCGTGGTGGCGGCGGCGGAGGCAATCGCTTTGGCGGTGGCGGCGGTGGATTCGGCGGAGATCGTCGCGGTGGAGGTGGCGGCGGAAGCCAGGATTTACCTATGCGTCCCGTGGACTTCTCCAATTTGACACCGTTCAAAAAGAACTTCTATCAAGAGCATCCAACGGTGGCGAATCGCTCGCCATATGAGGTTCAACGCTATCGCGATGAGCACGAGATCACAGTGCGTGGACAAGCGCAGAATCCCATTCAGGACTTCAATGAAGTCTATTTGCCCGACTATGTCATGAAGGAGATTCGTCGTCAGGGCTACAAAGAGCCAACACCCATTCAGGCTCAAGGCTGGCCAATTGCCATGAGCGGCTCCAACTTTGTGGGCATTGCCAAGACTGGCTCGGGCAAGACCCTGGGTTACATCCTACCGGCTATTGTACACATCAACAATCAGCAGCCGCTGCAACGTGGCGACGGACCTATTGCCCTAGTGCTAGCACCCACGCGCGAGCTGGCTCAACAGATTCAGCAAGTGGCTACCGAGTTCGGCTCATCGTCATATGTGCGCAACACATGTGTCTTTGGCGGTGCTCCGAAGGGTGGCCAGATGCGGGATCTGCAGCGTGGCTGTGAAATTGTTATTGCCACTCCCGGCCGTCTTATTGATTTCCTATCTGCTGGCTCAACCAATCTTAAACGGTGCACTTACCTGGTTTTGGACGAGGCTGATCGCATGTTGGACATGGGTTTCGAGCCCCAAATTCGTAAAATTGTCTCACAAATTCGTCCTGATCGCCAGACGCTCATGTGGAGCGCTACCTGGCCCAAGGAGGTGAAGCAACTGGCCGAGGATTTCCTTGGCAATTACATACAGATCAACATTGGTTCATTGGAACTCTCAGCCAATCACAATATCCGCCAGGTGGTGGATGTCTGTGACGAATTCAGCAAGGAAGACAAGTGAGTTGAAGAATATACTCAGAGAAAGACACTTTACTTTAATGTTCCTATTTATTTTCTAACAGATTGAAGAGCCTTCTGTCCGATATCTATGACACCAGTGAGAACCCCGGCAAGATTATCATTTTCGTGGAGACAAAACGTCGCGTTGACAATTTGGTGCGCTTCATTCGTAGTTTTGGAGTGCGATGTGGAGCCATTCATGGCGACAAGTCGCAATCGGAGCGTGATTTTGTTCTACGTGAATTCCGTTCGGGCAAATCTAACATCTTGGTAGCCACAGATGTGGCAGCCCGTGGTTTAGGTAAGTTTCCAGTTTCCATATTGGCCGGCGCGTATTCGGGAAAGATTACTACTATTAGAAAAACATGGGGAATCCCTTAGATATACTTAGAACATATTTAGCTCACATTTTGTAGTAGGGAGGGGCTCTACTGCTTACATCCTTTCACCCACGAAGAGACTTTACCATTTAACCAAACTGATCATTTATCACCACCCATACAACCAACCAACCAAACACTCACCCAACCACCCACCCACGCACACACACACGCACTAGCCAAAGCCCATTTTCCCTAACCTCCACCCCACCACACACACCTCTGCTCTGAGTGAAAAACAAAATTAGTTATTAGCTTGTAAGTCAAAATGCCAAACTTTAATAATCAACTTGCATTTATTTCCCCTTTCCCCCCAACCCAACTCCACCAACTACCCGCCACCCAACCCTTGCACCCGGCCCGACCCGACCCTTGAACAAAAAAAAAAAAAAACAAAATATTGTATACAAATACATATTGTCTTTGTGCGTGTCTCTCTCTGCCTCTTTCTCTCTCTCTCTCTCTCTCTCTGTTTCTCCCTCTCTCTCTCTCTCTCTTCTTTCTCGTTTACAGAGGCCGTTTATTGTAGTATGATGGGGAGGATAATGAATGAGAAACGACCATTGCGAGTACTCGTATCTTGAGCCGACTTTTGCCTAGATTATATATATGTGTATATATATATATATATATACTATATGTAATTTGAATGAGTAATATGAATATTGAGCAAAAGGATCGATAATCGTTCGAGAATCGCGCGTATATACGAGATGAATATGAATGAGAATGACTATCCCCAACATCATGCATCATACGTGGCCTCTGCAGTCAAAGTTTGAGAAAGAGTTCGAATGTAACTTAAAATCAACCAAGAGCAACAATCAAACAACCAACTCAATCCCAGCCCAGTTGAAGGCGGCGCTACCAAAGCAGGCAAATGGACAGACATCCGGTTGGCCGGCCCGGTTGGCTAAGCACGAGTGCGCACACATCGTATACATCAGTCAGTCAGTCAGTCAGTCGGCAGCAACAGACAGTATATCGTGAATCTCACGGTGAACGGCGTTGAGAACGGTGATCGGTGATCCTGCCATGCCAGAGGATGCACAATTGCCAACCACAACCTGTTCCCACTCCAAGGCACACACATCTACACCTCTACACACACACACAAACACACACATACCCCACTCACACATGACATTGTGTTCATGCCGTCACAATCCTCCACAACCACCCACAACAATCAATACCACCAGCAGCAAATAGCACGCCCAGAGCCCGACTAGTTGCTTGCGCGGAGAGAAGACTGAACGCGGGAGAGGGGAGAGCTGTGTTGGGGTACGGATGAGAGGAGTTAATGATGATGATAATGATGATGCTGCTGTCCACGTCGTAGTCGCTGCTGCTGTTTGAGTGCGCCTAGCTACCAATTGAGCCACCACGCCTACTGCCGCTGCCTGCGCGCGCGCGCCCACCTGTGCCTGCCTGAGCCTGAGCAGCAGCTGCCTGTCTGGTGGTGGCGCAACTGCTCTACTGGACACGCCGCTCGCTAGTTGTTGTTGCCGCCCGTCTCCCGCCTCGGTGGTCCCATTCCTCCGGGGCGGGTCCAATTAAAATGGCATGCGCGCGCGCCGCCCATGCGTCCTCCTAATCTTCCTTTCGTTTCATCCGGAGGATGCCCGGCGCCCGCCCGTTGCCGTTTTTGTGTGTTGGCCCACCATAAAATATATACAGAGTATATTTGAGAGTCAAGCCCTCGAGTCAATTCGAGTCAGAGGCGCACGCGGGGCTCAAGCGCAACAAACTCTCGCCGCTCGCTTCCTTCGTGCGATTTGATATTTTGATATATACATAAAAATACCTATATAAATATTTTACGGGAGAGTTTGGAACCACGAGCTGCGCGGCGCCACAAAAACTTTGAGATTTATAATTGAGAGAAAAATTGAGTGAAACAATTTATAGCACCCCCCAAGAAGGTAACGTACATTTTGAAACATTTTCTTTTTTTCTAAAAAAAAAAAAAACAAAACCAAAAAATAATACCAAAAACTACCAACCACAAAACCAAAAAAAAAAAAAACAAATGCTCTACCTTTTTTACTTACTTAAAATGAGAGAACGAAGCAATAAACAAAAAAGAAGAAAGAAAAGACATTACAAAAGAAAAACAATAACTAAAATGTTAAAAAGACAAGTGTATTCAAAGTGTAAAAAACATCTCGGAACTAAGCTAAAAATTGTTGCAAGCGAGTGCAGAAACTATAAACTATTTGGCAATTTGAAAACGATTCTTAAATATATACAAATATATATATATTTATATGCATGCGAATGCATAAGCATCACTTTTTTCCCCCCTGTATTGGCCCATAGAAGCCCCCCTCACTTATCCACTATCAATTCTGTTTCTCCCCACACGTTAACCGTGCAGATGTGGATGGCATTAAGTATGTCATCAATTTTGACTACCCACAAAATAGCGAGGACTATATCCATCGCATTGGACGTACAGGACGCTCAAATACCAAGGGCACATCGTTTGCCTTCTTCACCAAGAACAACGCCAAGCAGGCTAAGGCGCTCGTCGATGTCCTCAGAGAGGCGAATCAGGTGAGTGCGCGATAATTGATGATGGTCTCGAAACGAGAGAAATAATAATGCTTATTTTATCTTATTATTAATAGGAAATCAATCCTGCGCTGGAAAATCTGGCCCGCAATTCCCGGTACGACGGTGGCGGTGGACGCTCCCGTTATGGCGGTGGCGGCGGCGGCGGTGGTCGTTTTGGAGGCGGTGGCTTCAAGAAGGGCAGCATTAGCAATGGCCGTGGATTCGGCGGCGGCGGCGGAGGTGGTGGTGGCGGCGGCGGCGGCGATGGTGGCGGACGACACACGCGTTTCGACTAAAAAAAAAACAAACAGATCACAGAATAGCAGAAGAAACTACCTAGAGTAACTGAATGATTTTTTAGTAGCAAAGAAACTAAAACAGCGCCTAGATCCTAAGTTTATATTAAGTTCACAGCCTAAGTTTAAGTTTTTCTGCAATTTTCGTTTTATCATCGTTGTGGAGATTAACAAAACCCGCTAAAAGGTTTAATTTCTCAGACACACCAACACTCAATCTATGCGAAAAATCAACAACCACCACAACAACAACAAATTCACGAACATAGTACATTTTATGTTTGAAACCAAAACCATTTACTATAATATATATAAATTGTAAATTATGTATTTTGACGCTGCCCTTAGTGCAGCATTACTTGCAAAACACGAATAGCAAAACACTTTTTACTTAAAACAACAAAAAACACAACACACCCAACCCAAAAAAAAAAGAAAAACACAAAAACAAACAATTATTTAAATATGATGTGATAATTTTCTAATTTAATGCAATGTATCACCCATTTAACTCTTAATACTAATTACTGGCGTTGTCGTCGCCATTATCGATGGCGATTGGAAGAGGAGGATATAAAAGTCGAAGCCACAAGGATCATCATTCCCGTCTGTCCCTCTTGATGTGACAATGAGCAAAGGCTACAAGAGAAGAAGAAGAAGGACACGGCCTTTGTTTGAAATTCTTCTTCAATTTAATACTTTTTGGAAATGAACTTTTATTTCTTTATTTTTGGAATAACTTTGAAACAACAACAAAAGAAAAAAAAACAAAACTGTTTAATGTACAAGGAGAGAATTTCTCACTTTCAACTTAATTTCTTGGAAAAATTAAATAAAAATAAATTATGTGTGTATACCTACCAAACCAGAAAGAACAACAAAAAGAAGTCCTCTGTGTATTTTTATGTGCTCTTACGAAAAGGATATTTTAATTCAAGTCCTCAAACGGATCGGACAAATATAACCTTTTAAATAAGTTCAATTTACTTCGAAATTAATAAGATAAAAATCGTATAACTATCTTTTGGGAATGATTTGTCCAACAATAGAAAGAATAGAGTAACTAGCAAGGGTATTGAAACTTCGACCCTCTGAGATGTATTAAATTCAATTAAAGTTTAAGCCAAAGGCGAACAAAAGGAACTTCACTGCTGTCCCGAGGGTCTCCTACCTTTCTTCCTCCCTTCCTTTGGGCAGAAAATCATGTTGAAATCATCGACAAAAGGGGTTGCCAAACAAAGAGGGAGGGATAGCCAGAGAGAGAGAGGGAGGGGGTGGGTGAAAGGCGGAGTGAGTGAATGGTGTAAAATAAGCGTGATTGCAGAAATATTTTTGCAGACATCATTAAATGTAACACTTAGACATACCATAGAAAAAAGTGTCAATCCCTAAAACCCGACCAGTGCGACGCCCTCGACTCGGCGTCAGATAAGAAATCGCACTTGGAATGGCTGCTAGCGAAACAGCAGCCACCCACCCATCCAGGCAGCCAGCGCCGTGTCCTGACACCACATTTAGACGCAATGAAGCCAATTCACTTTCGACTTTCGATGCGGCCCCCCATGAAGGAAGAAGGAGGAGAGGGAGGGAGGGACAAGGCAATGCCTTTGGATTTTCAGTTTTCTTTTTTGCAATTTTCCATTCCGGCTTTTTTGTTTTGTACAATGCTCATATTTCTTCTGACATCTTTAGTATTGAGGCGGCGGCGATGGCGATGGCGTCAGTTGCCTCCATTACATGACTATTTTACCGTTGCCGAGAAGCGGCTGCTGCCTGCTGCCTCTGTCAGATGCTTGTGCCCGATAATGACGATGCTAAGGGCGACGTGAGTGTGGTCGGCGGGCACTCGAAGGATGGGCCTGCAGTCCTGCGGTTGCGGTGACTACAAGTGACTCGAGCATGGCGAGAAGGAAGTAATTTGTTAAATTGTTTGAATTGGGCAAAGACGTGGGTGGGGGGCTGTTTGGGGGGGAACGCGAACGTGATACTATTCGCCAGTTGTCTTTCGAGAAAACTCTTCTTTGGTTAATTTTTGATAACCGGAACGAGAAGGGAAAACTAAACTAGTTAGTTTAGTATGAGAGGGCAACAGTTAGACATGCTAATCGATTGGAAAGCCGTCAAAAACTTTTTGGCACGTTCCCAATTCTCTTTTGTACGAGAAACCACTCAATTGTTACTATGATTTCCAAGAAGTGTCTAAAAATAAGCAAAAATCTGGTCTAAGAAAATGTTCGATCTATTTACACAACTAAAGGCACAGCAATTAGTTCTAATGATATTTCACATTTCAGGAAACTATTTTTCCTATGTATGTACTTATATCTCTTACTCTACTTTATTTTAGCTCTGATTTATTGCGTGGATATCTGATAGGCTATAATTATCTCGAAAAGTTACTTTATTTTGTTTTTTGAAAAGTTGCATGATTTCGCTCAAAATCTCGATTTTTCTTAGGCTGTATTTTAGACAATTTTCAACCGATTTCAAAATTTGTTATCTAATTCTTATCACATTTTTACATACTTTAAAACGCTATCAAAAGCTTGGAATTGAAAGGTTTTACTGTAATTTTTTTCAAAAATCGGGTCGATATTAGTTTTTCATATTTGAATGCCAATTAATAACTCACATTCAGATCAGCAAAAAAAGACATGACATTTTGAAATTGGCCAAAAATTGGCATAGTTAGAGGTTTTCAAAGTTTAGGTTTTTGCAAAAATTTTGGCATAGATAGTGAAATTTTTTTTTTGTCAAAATTGAAATTTTCTTAATGCTGTATTTAGGTCAATTTTCTACCGATTTTAAAAGTTTTGATGTAGATTTTATCGAATTTTTCTCTACTTTTAAATGCTATCAAAACTTTCAAAGATTGCCAAGCGGGGGATTTTTGAGAATTTTTGAAAAGTTGTCTGATTTTGGTCAAAATTTTGATTTTCCTTAGGCTGTATTTTAGACAATTTTTAATCGATTTCAAAATGTTTTATCCATTTCTTATTATATTTTTACATACTTTAAAATGCTATCAAAAGCTTGGAATTTTGGAAAAAAAAAATGTCGACTCGATTTTTGAAAATTTTTACTGTCATTTTTTTCAAAAATCGGGTCAAAATTAGTTTCTCAGATTTTAAAGCCAATTTATAACTCACATTAAGAGCAGCACAAAAGACATAAATTTTTGAAATCGTCCAAAAATTGACATAGTTATAAGCTTGCAAAGTTAGGGTTTTGGCATACATTTTGGAACAGGTTTAGAAAAATTTTTGATCAAAATTGAAATTTGCCTAAGGCCATATTTAGGACAATTTTCTATCGATTTTCAAAGTTTGGTGTAGTTTTGATTGATTCTTTATGTACTTTTAGATGTCATCAAAACTTTAAAAGATTGCACAGCTGGGAATTTTCGAGGATTTTTTGAAAAATTGTCTAATTTCAGTCAAAATTAAGATTTTTCCTAGGCTGTATTTTAGACAATTTTCAACCGATTTAAATTTTTTTTATCTAGTTCTTTTCCCTGTTAGGGCCCTTCTTCTTATAGACTCGTTTTTGTTCCACTAGCTATACACTGAACCAATGTGAAGTCGTAGTTTTTTGAGCCAAAATACATGAAATTGCCTTTCTGATCCATCCTTTCATATGGTTTTTATAGTTGGAAGTATATTTGAGAAAGTTGCATAAGACTTTTTTCATTTTTCCCATTTTTCTCATTATTTTAATTGTGTGACAGATTACACTCTTAGTGCGTCAATATTTTACTCTTTTCCTCCTTCAGAAAAGCTTTATCCTGCCCAATGTTTATTTTTTTTTACATTTATAAATATTAAAATTGTTAATATACATACATTAGATATGCTTTAAAATTTCTAAATTTAAAGTTTAACTTTAAGGTTTAATTCGTGGAGAAGAAATCATGCTTGTGCCTAAAAAATAGTAACTTTTAGTAGTACTCGAACAAAAATAATTCTAGAATAAAAACTACTTAATAAAGAAGGTTTCCTTTCTTTGGATCATATCACTTATGGAAATACTGAACCGTAAAAAATATTTCAATAATTATTAGCTTGTTTCGTTTTGTTAAAAAGTCACAAATAGATATTTAAGTGCATGACAGTTTATTCATTTTACATACATTACATTAAATTACATTAAATTTTCTACTAAAACAAACACAAATGAAAATTGTAATTAATTAATTTGTTAAACATTTTAGTAAGGATTTGTCTATGATCGCATTAAATTAAATTGTTTCCCCCTTTGATGAAGTGAATTTCATGACCAAACACATTTTATTGCCTTGCAAAAAAAAAAACTCTCAGATTCTAATTTCTTGATCTGGCTCATTTTTATTTCGATTCTTTAATTTTCTTTTTGGGGGCACTTAACTAAGGAAGCAAGAAGCCGGGTCACTTACTCTTACTCAGGCGCCAGGCCGAGCGTTGTCATCTTACAAAGGGAGATGCCACCAGCATAAATTCATTAAATTTGCCTAATTTCGTTTTCGACACAGACACACATTGCCACACACACACGCACACACACACTCACATGATGTTCGACAATTGCCTAAGCGGTAAGAAAATAAATGAGGGCCGGGCTCAAGTCAAGACAACCAGTTGAAATTCATTGATTGTATTTACAACACCCGCGACGACAGAATCTCCCACACACACACCCACCCACCCACACACTCACACACATGTGAGCCCACACTTTGGTAATTTGACGCGTTATCACTTGTGTTGAGTTTGTTATCATTAAGCAGACGCGGGCTGCTGCCGCTGCTGCCTGTACTTAAGCCAAATCAAAACTCAAGCAGCTCGACGAAGAAACGAAAGCAAATCTAAACCGGGGCTCAAGTTAATAAAATCCACGCCTACCCAACCGCCCCGCACGCACATTAAGCACCGCCTTAACTACCAATCCAAGGACCAAGGATCCGACTCCGGCATTTAGCTACTTGGACGTGGGGGTCGGTGGGTCGGTGGGTCTGGGGGTCGCTTGTTTTTGACAACTTGGGCATAATAAGACATTAACTTCATGCACATCAAATACTTTATTTATAGGCGTCTAGAGTGAGTGTGTGTGTGTGTGCAAGTGTGTGTGAGTGCGTTGCGTTTTCTTCCTTTAGCCACTTCAAACGGCGGGTGCCATTGCCACGCCCATCTTGGTTCATAATTTCATCCCGCATCCTGTCTGTCTTCTGCTCTGGCCAGACCAGGCCAGGACAGCCTGGTCGTAGCTTGTTTCAGGTCCTTCCCCACGCTTGCTTGATTTTTAATTTCGCTTTTTTTCTTTCTTTCTGCTTTAACGTAAATCTTTTCTTTTATATTTTGTATGCTCGTCCTTTTTCGCCTCTCTCTCTCTCTCGCTCTCGGTGTGTCTGTTTATTTACCATCGACTGTGCCTGTTTGCCTGTTTGGCAAATTAAGTGCAATTGCTTGAATTTAATTTCATGCAAATAAAAGTTTTGATTAGACCTCCCCCCCCCGCCACGGTCCTTCCTCAGGAAGACAGTTGTCCTGGTGTTTGCCTGGCCTCTTCTGACACATGTGGAAGCCACGGGCGGTGTCTTGTTTGTAATTAGGCACTTGGGCATGCATGTGCTCAGTCAGCCAGTCACTCGCACACACACACACACACACACACACACACACACAAATAAATAAATACGTGTTTTGCCCAAGTGGCGTATGCGTAATATAAAGCAAAAGGCATCAAATTTTTGCCAAACAAATACATTTCAACAAACTCAGACATACTTATACGCATAAATTTATATATATATATATATATGTGTGTGTGTGTGTGTGTGTGTTTATCTGTACGTGGGTAATATAAACTGCAGCGATTTGATTTAATTTCACCGATTCCTAACTGAATATCAAATTGTTGGCCCATGAAAATGTGAAACAAATGAAGACAGCAAATTAATGGCTAAGATATGGAAACTAATTTCGAAAGCATTTCGATTCAGAATTTAATTGAAAACCCAAAAATAACATAATATTAAAGACCATTTTCAAGACCCATTTTAAGGCACTTAGAAGCTCGCAAAAAGAGACTTTTTTCAAGAAAAACTATTGAAAATCTATTATTGGGGTTTTATTTATCAAAAAGTATATATACTTATTTCAAAATGTGTTACATTATAAAGGATGATATTAAAACCTCCGCAAAACCATACATTAAATAAATAAAAACCTTGCCATAAAAAAGGTTTTGGGGTATCCAAAGGCGTTTTCTTGAAAACTATCCGAAATATTTACTAAACCACATTTTAAGATTGTGATTTTGGGGCTGAAAATTAGTAATTATTTTGCATATAAAAGAAAAAATAAGTAATGAAAAAACACTATTTTTTTGTTAATATTTTTAAACCCTTTCCAGAAATGGTGGCATAAGACGTTTCGTATTATTTTTGAAGAAACAAGTTTACTTTTCAACTTCTTAGATCATATTGTGCCTATAAAATAAAAACTAACTTATATTAAACACGATTTTTTCCAAACTTTTAAGATTATATATCCAACTAAAGCTTAATAAGTCATACCACATTTCATCATTATTATTTTCGAAGAAAAAGGATTATTTTACTTTGGCGAAAAGTTTTTTCTAAAACCAATTGATAAGAAAAAGAATATAAAAAGTCTCCTAAAAAGAATTTGAAAGACAATTCTTTTAATTTTTATGGATGATTAAAGCATGTTTCTGTTAAAAATTGCCTAAAATACACCCCAAGGAAAGTCAGCATTTTAACCAAAATTTTACAAAGTGTACAAAGTACAATAAACTTTCAAAAATTCTCAGCTTTGCGATTCCTTAAAATTTTAATGACATTTAAAAGTATGTAAAAATTCGCTTGAAAATTGTCTAAAATACAGCCTACACTGTCAAATTTTTAAAAATCGGGTCGAAAATAATATAATAAGTTGGAATTGAATTAAATTAAATATAAAATATTTACTTTTTGAGCACAATTTGTAAATATATTATATAGAATATTAATTTACAATTCAAAATAAGTTATTAAGTAGAAATATATTTAAGGACTTCTCATAAAGGAATGGAACACATTGAATAGATGATGATTATGGGAAGTAAATCATATGCTAAAAATCAGATAGCTGAGGTTTCCGTAAATATGTAATAATGAGGAGCCAGCAAGTTCATTTCATATGTCAGATTTGGTTGGCCCTTGAGTTAATTTGATTTGCTGGCAATGGCAAAGGGGGGAGTTGAGTTCGAGTTCGAGTGGGGAAGGAGGAGACATCTGTGTCATTTAGTTGGCGCCCTTTTATGCCAAAAGTTGGTACAATTTGTGTCATATTTTAGATGGCACTCTCCTATGTTCGCCTGTCATCTTTTGCCAACTCTCTCTCTCTCCCTCTCTCTCCACATTGCCTGAAACATAATTCAATAAAACGCGTTGGGCAACATGCCGCCGAAGAGGATCCGGCATCGTCTACCCATTCCTTTCAACATTCTCTCTGCATAATGATGTCGCAGCACATTACATATTATGTAAATATAAAATTCAATTGTTTAAGCATTTAGCAGGCTGCATAATTTATTAAAATGGCACACCTGACGCATGCCACCACCGCATGCCGGCAGAAACAAAAGGACCAAAAAAAAAAAAAAACCAGAAGGCCGAGCTAACTTCGACCATGCCGAATATTGTATACCCTTGCAAGTTCTTGTGTTACTAAATCCTTAAATGGAGATTGCAAAATGGGAAGTGTTTTTATGGAAAAACCTCAATCTACACGCTATACCACGGCACGCATACATATGCATTTATATAGATATGCAGCATGCAGTTTGCCATTTGTTTGTATGACAGCTATATCATATAGTTATCCGATTTTGATCAAATTTGGCAGGATTACAATTTATTATGTGCAAATGTTATTTACCAAATTTGACGATGATCGCTCAAGAAACTAAGCAGTTTTTAAAGGCAAAACTATTTTTGGTCCGATTGTTCCTATGGGAGCTATAGGATATAGTAATCCGATCTTGATCAAATTTGGCATGGATGTTTGGATATATAGCAAACTGCCAAATGTTAAGTTATATAATTATCAGGTGAAAAATAACGAAGTTATTGATCTAAAACTCTATTTTCGACCCTTGATTCCTATGGGAGCTATATGATATAGTAGTCCGATCTTTATCAAATTTGGCACGGATGTTTGGATGTATAGTAAACTATTAAATGTTAAGTTTAATGATTATTCCGTAAAAAAAACCGAAGTTATTGATCTAAAACTCTATTTTTGGCCCATGATTCCTATGGGAGCTATATGATATAGTAGTCCGATCTTGATCCGATCTCGCACATACGTTTGGATGTATAGTTAACTGCCAGATGTTGAGTTTTATAATGATCAAGTGAAAAAGAACGAAGTTATTGATCTAAAACTCTTTTTTCGACCGATGGTTTCTATGGGAGCTTCAAGATATAGTCGTCCGATACGGATGAATCTGAGATAGAAAATGCCTGCAGTATATACAAGACTTCGTGCAAAATTTCTAGCTATAGCGGTCTAGGAGGAGAAGCTGTTGATCCAGACGGACAAAAGTGTTTAAACTCGTTTTGTCACGCTGATCAAGAATATATATACTTTATATGGTCGGAGATGCCTCCTTCTATGCGTTGCACACTTCTGACCAAAATTAATATACCCATTTTGCAAGGGTATAAAAAAAGGATGGCATGGGAAACTGTTGATGCTGTGATGACTATGTTGCTAGAGCCGTTGTGTTGTTGCCATGATGTTGACGTCTATTGGCTTTTGTTACTACGTACTGGCGCGTATGAGGTGCCTGACAGGAATATGGTATAAGCAGGAAGGGATTTGGTGGGGGTTGGGGCCACCTTTAAGGTGCAACATGGACTGCATGCGGTGATGAAAATTGATTTTTAACCAGTCAACGTCGGAGATCGCCCTGGGCGCATGTCGTTAGCAAATCATAAAAGCGTGGCCGGCTTTACCCAGTGAGCTTAATAGTTGTTGTTTTGTCATCGGCATAATGAGGCAAGGAGGCACGGAGACTGCTGCCACTGCCACTGCCACTGCCACTGCAGTTGACATTAAGTAAGATGGATGGCGTTGACGTTGCGTGCAGCATTTAGCGTTGATCCCTTTTGACTCAATATTGATGCCAAGCGACGTTCTTAGAGTAAAATTCAATTTGGCTTTTCTTTTCTTTCATTTTTTGGGTCAACTTTTTAACTTGATTGCAGCTTCTTGCATCTGGCGACTTGCTGCTAAATTAGCGTTTCAAAATATGCGCAGGACTTTTTGGATGTTGTCGTTAGCCAACCAACTGATTTTCCATATTAAAGTCAGTTTCATTGTTGTTGTTGTTGTTGCCTGGACGCGCACTTTATGCAAGATTTATTGCTATTTAAACGACGCATAATGTGTCCTGGATGCTGCTGCTGCTGATGTTGTTGTTGCTGCTGTTGTTGTTGTTGTTGGTGTGTCTGGCAGCAGCACAAACACACTCCTTGACAACGTGCTCAAGTGGCTGCCTGCTCCACCCACATGCCATACCCATCCTCCATCTACTTTCACTCCATGTCTTCATCTCTCTCCGGTCCCACAGCATGTGCAATATTTTATTTACATTTTTCACTTCTCATCGTCGTCGTCGCCGTCGTCGACATCGTCGCCTGCCCGGACATATATATATCCTGTTGTTGAATCCTTTTTACGCCCTCCTGCTGTTTGTTTTTATTGCTCTCTCTCTCTTGCCAGCATTTCTTTACATTTTTCTTGCCACCCAGCGGGCTTTTTGCCTTGGCTTCTTCTCTGTTTTTTTTTTTTTTGTTATTTGCATTTTTGTTTCCATTTTCTAATGAGCTGTAATTTCTGTTTTTATTTGCAGGCGTCATGCGTACACAAACAACAACCCTTTGATTACATGTGTCTGAGGTGTGAAAAACACTTCTAATATGCAAATTGCTTTCTTTTTATTCTCGTTTACACCCATTTCTCCAGTGTTGTTGTCTTCTCTCCTGTGGTACGTGGTCTCAATGTCAGTTGTCTGTCAACTTCTTGTCCTTGTCCTGTCCCGCCAAAGTGCAAGTAGCAACAGCAGCAACAACAACAACAGCAACACAGCAATTATAATTGCATTCCAATCAACCGACATTGCATTGTATACGTATGTATGAAACAAGCCACCTCCTTGCGATGTTAATCTGTTTTTAATTAATTTACCATCTGGTTAATGAAAATCGAGGCAAGAATAATTAACAAATACCGAGCATAACACTGAAGCTTATTGCCAGCTCAAGGTTATAGTTAGATAATGGCTAAAAATACATAAATTTACCACCTTTATGAGTGAGTTTTATGGAAAATGTTTACTCTTTGACCTTAAATGGAAATATCGGAGAATAGTTTTGGGTAAAAGATTTTAGAGAGAAGATTTTTAATTTAAAGGATGTTTCTACAATTTTTAATTCCTATCACAGAAGGTGTACGTATTTATGAAGATATTATGGTCAAAATAATAAGTACATAAGCAAACTTTCTATTGAGAGTGGAATATTTTTAATATGTTATGACATTAAGTTGCGAATTCATTTTTATTTTTTTATTGAGTTATTTTAAGGCCTCAAAGTAAATAAAATTAGAATTAACCTATAAAGGAATATAATGCAAAAATTAAGAAAAAATGCCTTGAGAAAATAATAAGTAAATGTAAATAAGTATAAATAACTTGCGAATTCATTTTTATTTTTTTTATTGGGTTATTTTAAGGCCTTAAAGTAAATAAAATGAGGATAAACCTATAAAGGAGTATAATGCAAAAATTAAGGAAAAATGCCTTGAAAAAATATTAACTAAATGTAAGTAAGTATAAAGGCTATTTTAAGGCCTTAAAGTAAATAAAATTAGGACTAACCTATAAGGGATTCCCCTGCAAAAATTATAGAAAAATGCCTTGAGAAAATAATAAGTAAATGTAAATAAGTATAAACAAAAAGTTAACAAAAGTCTATACTGTCATCTTTAATTATTTTTTTCACCTGTTTTGAAATTTCGATTTTGTGAGCGTGGAAGATTCTAAAATTCTTAATATGTATATGTACGTTGGGTCATGGATGATTTAAGATTTAATTTCTTTTTGCAGAAATTATTGGTTGAAATTATTTGTGTATCAAGTGCAAATATATTCAGTGATGAATATAAAGGTGATGAGATGTTTGCACTTTCCAATAAGATTTTTATTTCAATAAGCATAGTTAAATCCAAAATATTATTAAAGCTCAAAAAGAAAAAAAATCGAAAACTAAAACAACTCGTATGTATTCACTGTTGCATGCTACAATATATTTATTTTGCATAATTTTCTTCACCTTTGTTTTTCAAGTGAAGGAAAATTGTTGAGAGTTTTTTTAATTGAATGCTTTTTTTTATAATTAGCTTCCCAATACCAAAGTGTTGAAAAAAATATTTGGCCTTCCAAAATTAAGGTATGAAATTCAATTTAGAGGTGAAATATTATTAATAGATATTTATTATGTCTGTTCACTTCAGACGATGCAAAAGGAAAGTGCAATACATATGTACTATAATGCTTATTTTGACAAATATGCAAAATCTTGAAAGGAATCTAAAAAATATATATATTTATTCTATGGTTGTTTGGTAATTACAAATTTCAAAACAACCTTAATACTATTGTAGCTATAGCTATGTACATCTAAACATTTTCATTTTCCACCTGTTAGCAAATTGATATTTAAATAAAGAAATTTTATATAGAAACTTTATATAGAAATTTTATACAGAACGATATTATATAGAAACTCATTATAAATATTTTCCATTAACTTCTAACAGCCATTCCCAATCCATAATATTTTACATAGTATCAAAGTTTTAGACTGATGCTAAATACCATGATATATTTATATAAATTTTAGACCAAAACTCCTTTTATTTAGAATACTAAAAAGTTATATCTTTCGACTGAGTGTATTTAAATAATGGCTAAAATTTTATAAAGAAGAAAGGTCTTGAGACTCGATCAACTTTTAGTTGCTAAAAAAGGAAAAATATTCTCGACATTCTCGATATTCGGTCGTTTTAGAACAAAGTTTCTATTAGCATTTTCCTTTTTTTTAAGAATTTTAATATTATGATTAAATTCTATATGATACATATATCTCAAGTGGCTGCTGGCTGAATCTAAGAGTTAACAAAAGATTAAAAACTGAAAAACTACTCTTCGAAGAAGTGCCACTAAATGTGTTACAATTTTTTTTTTTAGATGAAAAATCAGTAAATTTGTTAAGTCTTAAATATATTCGTGTTAAAGAGAATGCATAATTTGCTCGGTTGGGATTGGGGGGTCTTCAAGGTCATTTGGCTTTTGGTTTTGAATATGCTTTGGATATGCCTTTGGCTTTGTTTGGCCTTTGTTATCTAACACAAATTATCAGCATTGCAATTTGTTATGCACAAATTCAATTTGCTTAACATTTCATTGGGAACTTCTGGCGATGCAGCCTTGAGGCGTTTTTGCTCTTCTGCTCCGGCAACGGCTTCGCTTTGTGGTGCCTCAGATTCCGTCTTTTGCCAATGCAATGGGCAAATGCTAACTCAGGGCCACTGACGGAGCGACGTCCCCTTGCCCCACCCCCCCCCGCCTGCTTCAGTTGGTTGCCCAGTTGACTTGGTCGACTACTCCATTAGCCTTTGGAGTGTAAAATTGTGCAAACAATTTCAATTATCCCTGAAGACGCGCTGCAGACTGGCTGGTTGTCTGCTTCTGGAGCGGGCAGGGATGTGGCCGTGGGCCAAGATGACAGCCAGTGGAAAAGGAAAATATGTATACATATAATAATAAGGCCAACGAAAACAAGCATTATAATGGCCGTGGATTCCGGCTTGTTTTTCCTCAAGACTCGAATATGTATGTATTTGTTTTTTTTATTTTTTAATTTTTTTGCTTCTTCTGCCTTTGTTGGGTATGCGAAATTGGAGCAGCTAAAATTTAGCGTGGCAATTGACTTCAAGTTTTTCTTCTGTTTTCTTTTTTTTTTTTTTGTTGGTTGCCACGGGTAAATGTAATAAAGCAGATGGAGCTGGAGTCGAAGAATGGAATGCCTCAAATTGGGGCAACCAACTTGGCTGGCCAACTGAGTGAACTTTAAGCAAAAGCGGGGCACACACACACACAGACACACAGACACAAATTGCAAGCTTATGGCCAATGAATGCAAGACGTTGCACAATCTTTGGAGCAGACGGCATGGAGACGGTGGACACGGTGGTCACGGGCAAAAATATAGAGCCGGAAATTGGCGGCCGCCATTGGCTTTAAAGACTTCTTGGATGACTTTGCCTTTTGCCCGGTATTCTTCTTTTTTTTTTTTGTGTTCTGTATCTACGTTCGGTTGTTTTTTTTCTTTTTGCCTTTGCCAGCTGGCGGAGTTTTCATTCAATCATCCATTTATTTTTTGACCATTTTCCAAGACAACTTGGTGGTCACGTTGCCCATTGATGATGTGCGAGATGGGTGAGAGGGGGGAAGAAGAGTGGACTACTAAAAGGTGGAAAAGACGAGAAGGAGAAGCGCTAAGAAATTCTTTCAGCCGGAAGCGCAGAGATAACATTGTGTGTGCCAGTGTGTGTGTGTGCCAGTGTGTGTGTATGTGTGTGTCTGACGCTTCATACATAAATGCAAGTAATGCGGAAAATATGAAAAATGTTTGGCCATGTAATAAAGGCGGAAAGCAAAAAGAGATGGCAGCAACGCCAAAAATGTGAAGCTCTACAAATACAATATATATACCATATAAACCCATATATATATATATAATAATAAAAGGCCACATTACAAAGTGGCAAGCGTTATAATTGAAAATAAATACGATAGTGGAAAGTGTCCTCAGAGGGAAAAGAATGCGAAAAATTTCATCCTGCCAGCTGCAAAAAGTTGTTCAGGCCAAATAAACTAATTGATGACTGAGCGATCGCACTTAAAGTGAAAAGAAAAAAAAACACACACACACACACATTTGCTTTGTCATCCAACTATTTAGGAACAAAAGGACTTCTTCTTTTTGTGCAATTATGGCTTCCATTTTGTAAAGAAGAGTTCATCACCCAAATGATTCTAAATATAAGTGAATTCCAAGAATTGTATATTGTTATTTGTTGGCTTCGTTTCTATCATCAACTTGTTTGGGCTCGTGTTGCATACCCAATTCCCTTTTGGCCTCCTTGGCCAACTTACATAACAAACCAATTATCGTATAATTATGCGTTAAACTGCAGCACACTGAGTCAGTAAACCGGAATCCGATACAAAGCATCACAAATCGAACCGAAAGTCCAATTTCGGGCACATAATTTACACAAAAAAAGAACGAAAAAAAAGGAATAGGAAAGAAATATAACCAGGGGGGGGGGCATAACCTATTGTTGGACTAAACGAAGTTTATATACTCTACCACATCAGGTGTTTCGCTTATTGATTTTTTATTTGCAAAGCGTAAAATTCTTTTCAATTGCTAAAATGATTGCAAAGATGGTGCAGCTGGGTCACGTGGGATAAGTTGGTAATTTTTATGAAGTCGACCTTCAGATTTGATTGGAAAATATTGAGCGCTGCAATTGTCGAGTCGGTTCAAGCATAATTTTTAATAATTGAATAGGATTCAATTGGCCTTTGTTTCGATTATTTGCAGTTTTTACAAGATTTTATGAGAATCGAGACTATTTTGATTATTTTTTGCCGTACTAAAGCGATATTTAAAATTTTTTCTTCTGTTAAATTCGAGATTTGTGTTAAATTTGAATAGTTTTTTCAGTTAAAATTGAATATTTCAGTTAAATTTTAGTTTTAACGGATATTTTAATATATAGAAAAAAATTTAATTTCTGTCGAAATTGTATATAGAAAAAATTTAATTTCTGTCGAAATTGGATATTTATTTCTATAAATTTCTATATATTATACTCCAATAGATTTCCATAAATTTCTACATATTCTCACAGTCTTCTATATAATCTCACAGTTTTCTACATAATCTTATAGATTTCTATATATTCCCAAAGATTTCTGTATATTCTCCTAGATTTCTATGTATTCTATAGATTTATATATTTTTCTATAATTTTAGTTAATTTCGGAATTTCTGTTAAATTTAAAATTTCCGTTCAATTTAAATATTTATATCAGTTAAAATTTGAAATATCCCATTAATTTCAACATTTTTGTTTGAAATTTCAGTTAAATTTGTTCAGTGTTGAAAAACGAAAATTTCAAATTTTATCCGAAAAATTTTCAGTGTTGGAAAACGAATTTTCAAATTTATCCGAAAATGTTCAGTGTTGAGTAACGATTTTTAAGTAACAGTGTTGAAAAACACATATCATGTAAACAGGGGTTAACTAAAATAGGGGTTAAAATTAATAGGGTTATATGACATCCCGCCAAATTTCCATGTCTCCCGGGTATAAAAAAGGAGCTATGTGGGGCCTGAGGGTCAGTTGGTGCGTGGGTGTCGGCGCGATCGGACCTCTGGAATTCGGCTGGAAACTCACTTCTGGACATACAGGTAAGCTGAAATCAAATTATTTACATAGAAATCTAAGGAAATCTATTGGAGTGTATATAAATCTATAGAAATATATATAAAAATCTATAGGAATATCTATACATATATTAATATTTCTATGTTTATATATGTTTTTATCCTTCTTTTTAGATACTTGGACTTCAAGGTTTCGCGGATCAGGATGAAGTAAAAGAAAACACTTGCGTAGTCAAAATAAAACGCATTCAGGTAAGTAGAAATATGATTTCCCATTGATAATTTCCCTTTTTAAGGCAATAGCCCAAAATGCCGGCGGGATCGGACCTCCGGAAATCGGCTGAAAACTCACTTCTGGATATATAGGTAAGCTGAAATAAAAATTATTTATATAGAAATCTAATGAAATCTGTTGGAATGTATATTAATCTATAGAAATATATAAAAAATCTATAGAAATCTATATAATTATATGGAAATATATAGGAATCTATAGAAATATATAAAAATCTATAGGAATATCTATACATATATTAATATTTCTATGTTTATATATGTTTTTATCCTTCTTTTTAGATACTGGGACTTCAAGGTTTCGCGGATCAGGATGAAGTAAAAGAAAACACTTGCGTAGTCAAAATAAAACGCATTCAGGTAAGTCGAAATATGATTTCCCATTGATAATTTCCCATTTTAGGGCAACATATAAAATATTTTGAGATATATATTTCAGCCGAAGTCAGTTTGTTCTGCCCTTGTTTGACCCTTCTTAACCACTACCTTCTTCTACAGGATCTTCTAATAATGGACTTGCTTTCTCTCGTTAATCTATTAAATATTTATTATATATCTGGTTGCTTCCTTGGCTGTGGCTGGGTAGAAGATTTCCCCAATAATGCACACCTAAGAAGGTTTGGACAGATCCAGAGGCGGGATCGTTTTTTTCAGAAGAAGTTCGGCTGCTTTTTTGGGGGAACGCGGTGGCTATTTGACATCTACAGGAATTTCAGTTTAACTTACTACAATTAAAATTGTGAAAACTCATTAATCTGTTGATTGGCTTTGCGTTGAAGCATTCGGAAATTATTCAGGGGCTTTAAAAGTGAAATCGTCGCCCCTCTACCATGATTATACAGTTCCCGATCCCGGAGATGCAGCACAACTCCTTTGCTGGACTCCTAACTCCACCCGAAAAATTGTTTATACCTTTTTCGCGTAGCTTCTGAAATATCACAAATTTGAAGGACGAATAAGAATAGTTACAACCCTCGCAAAAAGCCAATCCAAATGCCCCGCAATTCACTATGCCTAATTTATTTGCCAGTTAATTAGGTGACACAGGCCTGCGGGCCCTTCTATATTACTCATACGCCACCGACACAATACACACACACACACACACAGAGAGAAGTCATTGGACAAATTTGTGCCCTTGTGCAGCAAAACAGTTCATTAAAATCGAAGCAAAACGAGCATAATTTTCAAATTAAAATTCAAAAGTTTGCCAAGCCAAATAATGAACTCTCTTTCGCAATCTGTTGCCAATAGTCAAAAAGTCATAAATTTCAAATGCAACAACAACAATAGCAGCAACAACAAAACAAATGAAACGAAACGTATGGCTATGAAAAAGTGTTGAAAGGAGCCGAGCCAAAGAAATTTGTCGTTTGTCGGATGGCAAAAATTATTCCTGAGCTCAGTCATGCATTGTTGTTGTTAGGCTGTTGTTACGGTGGGACGTAGGGGGGTGGGGGGTGTAGCGGGTGGACTGCCAATAATAATAATAATCATAACGGCAGCACCAGCTTCACGCCAAAAAGTGCCAACAAAAGTGGATGGAGGCGGCAAAATTTCAATGATGTGCCACAGCCCTTTGCCTTGCCTCCGATTGCCTCGCCTCGCCTTGACTTGACTTGACTCTCTGCTTTTCGTCTCTTGTTGCAATAATTTTCAAATTTTCATTTGCCATTGCGCCTTTTGCAAAACACAGCACAGATGTTGTTCTTCGGTTGAGGAACGGGGAGACGGGAGGGGGACAAGAAAATATGGCCGCCTCCCTCTATACACACCATTCCAATTGAACAGCCATCGACCACGCCCCCACCCCCGCCCCTTTACACCATTTTCATCCCAAATCGAGCACACACAATTGAAAAGCGATTTTTCTTTCTTCAGTTTCTTTGGTCTATTTTTATATCCTTAACGGAAAAGTATATTGATTTTGCCAAAAGAATTGGCCAATATACAGTTGAAGTTATATAAATTTACTTTTCTAAATTTCGTATAATATTTGTGGTTCATTTCAAAAAAATTAATTGTCCAAGATGAAGGCCAAATGTTGTGTACTTTGTATCCTCATTAATTTCATAAGAAAAAATCTTAACAATTCTTTCTGTTAGTTTATTTTCACCTGTCGCATGAGTCGACTATAGCATACCAATGAATTAAATATCATAGATACCCTATAGAAGTAAATACGATCTGCATAGGAGCTGTTTTTTTATGGGCTTATGAAGAACCTCATTTTTCCAATCAATGAGTTATGAGATCTTTAATCGGAGAAAGCCTAGAGCATGGGAAGTTAATTCCCAGAATTCAAATTCTTTTTAAAGAGAAATCTTCAAGCTTATGCAAACGTCAGTTAGGTTCAATACTTTTCCTCTAAAATATATATCTCTTTCATAATTCAGCTTGAAAAGAAGGAAAGAAAATAATTTTCTTGAATTTTATACCCATAGGTTAAAAGGGTATATTAAAGTCACCAAACTGTATGTAACTGACTATAAATAAAGTCTATTTGTCTGTTCTCCTGTCAGTCTGTTTGTATGTCTAATTAAATTAAAGTTTAAATAAATTTATGAATATAACCCTGAAAAAAAAGAAAACTCGAACGAACGAAAAAAAATGATTTCAAAGGTAGAATTTTTGATTGTATACGTAACTCTGGTATGGAGCCCATAAAAAGACAATTTTATAGTGATCTAGCATAAATTTTAGGAAAGTTGCATTCCAAAAAAATTCAAATAGATAATTTTACAAAAATATAAATTCCTTTTGGCAAGCTTTATGTCTAACTATAATCTTAATTCCTATAATTCCTAACCGATTTGTAAAACAATATTTCATTTTTAGAAAATGAAAAGGAAACAAATTGTTTTTTTGACAATTTTTAGGAAATGAAAAGGACAAAATTTATACACAATTTTTAGGAAATGAAAAGGACAAAATTATTTGTCCTTATTATATTTTTATTTTATTACAATTACTTGCGTTTCAGAAAAATGTAAATATATTTAAATTAGGAAAAGAAAGTCGTTAATTTTAATGATTTTAAACACTTTTTTAAAAATTGAATTTTCTGTGCTTAGTTTGTTTTTCTTGTTTTAAATAGTTTTGATTAATATTTGACAAATTTTATAGACCTTTTCATTTTAATATTTAATAAAGCGGGCTTTTATAATTTTTGATTAATATTTAATTGATTTACTTATTAATTTAAACTGCGTTTACTAAGTTTGTGATACTTAAATTATTTTTGAATTTATTCCATTTTTATTTTTGTGTCTTTTAATTTGATTTACTTATTAATTTAAACTGCGTTTGCTAAGTTTGTGATAGTATAATTATTTTTGAATTTACTCCATTTTTATTTTTGTGTCTTTTAATTTGAAATTTTTGTCAGATTTTCTTTTTTAACTTCAATAGGAAATTTTATACACTACAACGAGTTTGTTTTTTGTTTTGGTTAAATATAGACACATTGCTCATTATATTTTTGTGAAATCAAATACAATTCACTATAATGCCTTTGGCAACTAAAACAGAAAGAATCGAATTAGCTGGCAACATTTATGTGAGTTTCCGGTTGCAACTGCCACAACAGTTTTGCAACACTGTTGGACAGTGATTGCATCCACCTAAAACCATGGTGGGATTTGGGTTGGTGTTGGCTTTAGGCAATATCATCGTCTACTACAACTACTACTGTTCCTGCACCTTCTGCATGCAACATAAAATATCAAATTTTATGCATTTACCAAGAGCGGGATGGAGGGGCATGTGGCATGTGGCATGGGGATGCGTTAGTTGAGTGTACACAAAGTTTTAATTTTATTTCAGGCAACATTCTGCACTGTCTATTGGATATTTTATGGGCATATTGGCCCTCGCTTGGCCACCTGCCCTAATTATGTGACTTTCGACTGCTTTAAAACTTTAATGACAATTCATTTCCGATTTCGAATTGGGAATTTAACTTGGCCAAGAACAACTTTGCAAGCTAATCTCTTTTGGCTCGGAGACTGATTAAAATGCAACAACATAAAACCAAATCGCTGATACTCAATAATTATAAATTGTTTGTTAAAAACTACAAACATGACCGCAAAAATGTGTGATGGTGTGAGTGTGTGTGTCTGTGTGTGTCTGTGTGTGTGTGTTTTTACAATTATCACCGGGATTATGTTAATTTGTGCTTCTTTTCGCCGCTGGCGACCACAACAAATCGCCGATTTATGGGCATTTAGTAAGCAGATTTTTACAGATTTTACACATGTTCTGTCCATTAATTTATAGTTAACATTTTCGCATTCGAAATGTGTGCGGCTTGAATGGCATTGTCTGATAATGAGTGAACTTTGAACTCCACCAGAGAGAAAATATTCAATAATTTTCCATATTAGTTTCCATCGAAAATAAGAAGTTTGTGGAAAAGTTTTTTGGGGCGTGGGGGGCGAGAAAACTTGTTATTTAATTATAGACGAAAGGAAGAATAATGGCATGGACTTTGCTCATTTCCAACTAGTTTTCGGTTTGGGCCAACAACATAAAAGAAAAGCAAGTTTAGGCAAATTAAATTACTTACTTACATACTCATCAATTGTGATGGTTGTGGGGGAGGGGAGGGGAGTGGAGGGGTGGATGGGCAATGGCAGACATCAAATCAAAGATGCGCCAATGTGTTTAACCATTGGAGAAGCTTTGGCCAAGTTGCGTAGCATTTGAATTAGCAAAACACAAAATATCTTAAATTATTTCGTTAGTAGCCGCCCCCAAACAAAACTTTTGCCCTGGCACACTTTGACACTTTTCTTCTTGTTTTTTTTTTTTTTTTTTTTGGGGTATTTGTTTTTGTTGTTGCTATTGGGCAGGTCTGTGGCACGTTGGCTCTGGGCCCTGGGCGCATTAGAAATGGACTGGACGGGTCTCTGGACATGTTGGTTGGGATTGTTTGATGCTTTTAGCTAAAGGGCCAATATTGATTTCGATCTTAATTAACTTTGGCACATTTGCAACAGTCGCCAGCAAATGCTGGGATGCCCACGCCCACACCCACGCCCCCCCATTGGAGACAAAATCTGTCGACCAATGCCACCCACAGAGGTTTATTTGTCCTTGTTATACCATGCATCCATAGGATGAAATGGTATATTAAAGTCGCCAAAATGTATGTAACAGGGAGAAGGAAGCTTTTCCGACCCTATAAAGTATATATATTCTTGATCAGCATGAGAAGAGAAGTTGATATAGCCATGTCCGTCTGTCCGTCTGTCCGTCTGTCCGTCCGTCCGTCCGTAAGAGTGCAGAGATCTCAGCAACTACAAATGTTAGAGTTACCAAATTTAGAATGTAGACTCGTGTAGTCTTGGCGCAGACCAAGTTTATGTTTTTTTTTTGCCACGCCCCCTTCCGCCTCCGGAATTTAATAAAAAGTGATTTTCTCCCGCAATATTTATCGTATCGGAATTTAATTCGGCACACTTATATATGTTATGGACATCTATCATTCTACCAAGTTTCATAAAAATCGGAATAAAAATGGCCGAGTTATGCATTGAAACGTTTTGCGCTCAAAGCGGTGCAAGGGCGAATTTGGCCGGTGGGGCGCTAAAGTGCACACACATAAGAGTGAGCGAGATAGCATATGTTAGAAATCGCGCATACGAAAGAAATTTAATATATGAAATAAGTTTTATAAACTCAAGGAAATTTGTTTTCCCCTGATGCATGGTATATCCAAGTCGGCCCGGCGACTTACTTACTTTATTTTTACTATTTCTTTTTGTTTGCTCTGTTTCTTTCTTTATTATTTGATTTTTTTCTCTTTTTTTTTTTTTGGTTTTTAGGGGAAGTTTGCTCCTTTTGCTAATTTGTTTGTGTGCACGTCTCTTTCTCTCTCTCTCTCTTCATCTCTTACCATTTCATCGGTTTCGCTTTCGACCAGGTTTTTGTGCGAAATAGTGTTCTAAAGCGCAGTTCAAATGGGTGTCAAGCCATAGGTAAAAATGGCTAAAAAAAAAAATAAAAGGGGAATAGAAGTTACCAGGACACAAAATCTGCTTTGATTCGGGTTCCTTATTGCCTCTCTCTCTCTCTCTCTGCTTCTCTCTCTGTCTATCCCTAAACTTTTGCCATTATCAGTTTTGGCCACCATCGCTCGTCGTTTTTGCCCTTCCATCTACTGGGTAGTGGGCTCTGGGCACTGATATGGTATTTTTTGATTGGTTTTGCAGGACTTCAAGTGCTGTTCGCTTTGCGTTTTAATTGCCAACTGAAATTTTGTTACACTCTAAAGAGAGAGAGAGAGCAAAAAAAAAGAAAGCAAAATATTTTTCTAGGCTTTTGTCTGCATTCAAAGAGTGAAGAGTCTTTTGAATGATTTTGTTGCCTTTTGTTAGCAGACCAATTGCCAAATCCAATCAAATAACTCTCTTTTGTGTTCCTCAAATTGATTTCCCCTTCTCTCTTTCACTCTCTCTCTTCTCTCTCTCTCTCTCTCTCTCTCTGTGTTAATTATAGCATTTCATGTCTACAAATTTACTATATCCTAGATAGGATTATTAAAACTCAAGTTTTGCTTGATATTCGTACCTGAAAATTATTCAATTTAATGTGAAATTGATTTCCGGAATACAATTGAATGAATGTTTCGCCTTTCTTGTTGGCCTGGTTGTAACGGCTGCTTGGCCTATTATTAATTGCTAATTTGTTAATTAAAATCATTTTCGCAGCACATTGTTGGCATCTTGGGTAGCGACTTTGATGTGACCTTTAAGTACGCATAATTATAATGCATATTCAAAGGAAAATGGCGTAACAGTGTGTAGATTTAATTACAATTTAGCAACTTTCAACTTGAATGGCTGCCCATCGGAATTACAAAAGCCCAAATGGACAAAGCTCAATGAAAAGGCATTTAATAATAATATTAAGTAGACTGACGACTGACTCCCAAACACCCACAACAGCCCAACCACTCAATTAATAGAAAACCAGAAGGCCGGGCTAACTTCGGCCATGCCGAAGTTTGTATACCCTTGCAAGCTCTTGTGTTACTAGATCCCTAAAAAGAGTTGTTGAAATGTAAAGACCCTGGTGTAAAAATCCGTTTTTACACGCCAAAGCACGGCACGCATACATATGCATGTATGTAGACATGCAGCATGCAATTTTTTCATATGTTTGTATGACAGCTATATGATATAGTCATCCGATTTTGATCAAATTTACCAGAATTATAACTTTCTATGTGAAAATGTTATTTACCAAGTTTGACGATGATCGCTCAAGAAACAAAAAAGTTTCTAAAGGAAAAACTATTTTTGGTCCGATCGTTCATATGGGAGCTATATGATATAGTAATCCGATCTTGGTCAAATTTGGCATGGATGCTTGAATGTATAATAAATTGCCAAATGTTAAGTTTTATGATAATCGGGTGAAAAAGAAAGAAGTTATTGATCTAAAACTCATTTTTCGACCGATGGTTCCTATGGGAGCTATATGATATAGTCGTCCGATCCGGATAAATCCGAGATATACAATGCCTGCAGTATATACAAGACTTCGTGCAAAATTGCAGCTCTGTAGCTTTAGCGGTTTCGGAGGAGAAGCTGTTGATCCAGACAGACAGACAGACGGACAGACGGACAGACAGACAGACAGACGGACAAACGGATTTGAACTCGCCTTGTCATGCTGATCAAGAATATATATACTTTATATGGTCGGAGATGCCTCCTTCTATGCGTTGCACACTTCTGACCAAAATTAATATACCCTTTTTGCAAGGGTATAAAAAGAAGCTATAAATCCATTTACAACGACTCTTTGATACTCTACAATAAATTTGGCATAGTAAACTATATAGTAAACACCCACAACAGCTCCAACCACTCAATTAATAGAAAAAAAGAAGATATAAAAACATTTACAACGACTCTTGGATACTCTACAATGAATTAAGCATCGCAAACTTTAAGATATGATCAGCGACGGTAAATGATGATTATTTTGTTTTTTTTTCAATTAAAAAAATTATCCACTATTAATTACGTTAGGAGAAAAATCTGTGATTTTTAAGCAATTGATTAAATATTAATCATCGATTTTGAGCAAAAAAATTATGATTATTTCCATATTTCAAATATAATTTTTATGTTGTGAGTTTTATTTTTTTGCTCAAAATTAATGATTAATATTTAATCAATTTATTAAAAAATGAAAATAATTTTTATTTTTCAAGTTTTAAAATCATCGATTTTGAGCAAAAAAATAAAAAAATAATGAATTTTTCTATATTTCAAATATAATTTTTATGTTGTGAGTTTTATTTTCAAAATCGATTCAATTGATTAAAAATTGGAAATAATTTTTATTTTACAAGTTTTAAAATAAAACTCATAATGATTACTGTCCCTGGATTTGATATAGAGAAAGGGTGAAAATAACTTCTAGATTGTCGTTTCTCAAAGTTCCTAATTTTTTTCGAAGGGCATGAATTTTCTGACCTAATTTTTCTATTGAAGGACAGCCTAAGCTACCTTTCTACCTTTCTATTCAATGCGTACAGGAAATGAAATACAGAATTTTCGTTGCCAACTTTTTGGGGGGCTGGAACATGGAAAATTTTAAAGTGCTTAGAAAATCACAGAGTTGAGAGAGAGCGAGAGAGAGAGAGAGCTTTAGAGGGCTAGTAGTAGTAGTATTAAATATATAAAAAAAAAACGAAACTGAGAGCGCAATAAAAAACCAGAAGCAGTGTTTCTCAACTCTTGTTTTTTATTTTCGGTGTGTTCCACTGGCAGCACAAAACTTTTAATTAAACAATTTCTGGCCTGGTAGACCCCAACCACCATTCACCATGCCCCCATGCCCCATTCCCATCCAGCCTCGCCTTCGAAATGAAAACCGAAAAAAGAACTTGTGAAGACAAATTGCATAAAAAATAGCAGCAAGAAAAATAGCAGCAGCATCAGAAGGAAAAGCACATTAGATAGTCTAGCATTTAAATCTAATTAAATTTCTGACTTGCCGCTGTTGTCAAGCAAATAAATACTTAAGCGTACATAACTATGACAACAGATGAGCAATCCTTAAAGCCCAAAAAAAAGAGCGAGTCTCTGTCTCCCTCTGCAGCAAGTTGACAAAAAACTTTTAATAAGGCAAAAAGAAAATATAAAAGAATACATACAAATGCACATAAAGTACAGCAAGTGGAGGGGAGAGTGAGTGGGGGGGCATTCATTAGAAATTTGCCGTCCAGCTATAATTAAAGTTTACTTTCTCCCTGTCCGTTGCAGTGCAATTGCACAGTGCAACTTTTCGCCGTCCAGCTGCAGTGTTCAGATAAAAACTTCAGCAGGTAGACCAACCCCGCACCACCCACCACGCACCCACTCCAGCCCCCCCGTACCGACTAAATACATTACACATTACACCGAATTGTTTTCGCTGTTGGCCTCCATTAAATTGCCATCGTTTGCATTTATTTCCTTTCATTTTGTTTTGACATTTTAGCATAGAAATTCGACGGGAAAAAAAAATTTCCATAGCTGAGCTCACTCAACCCGTAGTAGAATGGGCCAAACCCTTTTGATGTAACCACGATTTTGAGTTGCGAAAAAATGCAAAAACCAAAAAAAACACACCAAAAAAAAAGGCCAACCGCTGGCAAGATGCTTTCACTTGCAAAACAAAAGGCAAACGTTGCTCGGTGTCTGCCACGGCAAGGACCGGATCGGCCCGGCCCAGCCCGGCCCGGACCAAGCCTGTCCGGCTCGTTTTACTTTTTTTGTTTGTGGCCGTGTCATTTTTACAGACTAAATTAAAATATCTGGCTTGCAAAAAGGGAGAGAGAAAAAATGGCGGTCTAATTTACATTTGTAAAGCAAAATGCCAGAAGCCTTTTTTCCACCCCCCACCCCCACCTACACCCTCAATATCGTCTCTTTCCCCCCCTTTTGAGATGGGGGTCAAACCAAATCTTAATCACTGTCAAGTTCAAACGCCCAAAGCTCATGAATATCAATGACAATGCCAAAAGAAAAGGACACTTTCCACTCTCTCCTCTTCCACCCCCCTTTCGCTTGGTTTTCTTGGCCATTTTATAAGCGATTTCCATCCTTTTGCCACTCGCTCAGCGTGTCAAATTGCAAAAGTGGCCAAGTGTTAAATGAATTTTTATGCATATTTATTTATATAAATATAAATGCGATTGCTGTTGCCATTTGCCGTCTGCCAATGCTGCTTTAATGCCTTTTTGTCCAGAGTTGAAAACATTTATTGCCATTTGACATTTTATTTAATAAAAATAAATTAAGTTTACTTTTCGTTGGCACAAACTCGCACACCCACACACGCACACACACACGCACACCCACACACGCACACCCACATACACACAGATTGAATTCGTTTGTATATTTTACTCTTAATTAATTTTTAATGATATGCTATTTTCTGCTATTTATGAGCAATTTAATGCCCAATACACAACGAACAAGTGCAGTACATACGAGAAGCAACATCCACATCAACGTCGAGTGCCCAAATTGTGCATATAATTATAAATATATAGTTCAAAATCATCATAGCGCATAAATCAAATGCATTTTTACCTGAACAATTTGATTCGTTCTGTTATTTTAATTATGCATATACATATGTACCATAATTTTTATTTGATTGCCAGGGGCAGGGGCTACTTACAGAAGGGGAACTTCAGAAGTTCGAGTTTACGACTTTATGTTGTAATTTAATATGTTGTCGAATACCTAGTAATTCAGGTTTTTCTACTATAAGGGAAGGCCTCTACCCACTTGGTCGACGAGCTGCCTGATTTATCTCCACTCCACTATGATTTTCATAGAAATATATAGAAAATTGAGTCGTAAAATTACTATAACAAATCATCAATTGGTAATTAAAATGTCTGTAGTTCCGCTTGTTTGTGGAAATGAATAATAAGGTAGGCGAACTAATTAACTAGGACAACATATTTCGATTGAAAACTCTGTGATGAGTTTATATAAATAAATAAAACTTTGAATTATTTTTTCATATTAAAGTATCATCAATTTCTTATTAACAAATTGAAATTAAAGAAACAGAAAATTAAATATCTTTGAACGAACTTATTTTAACTAGGACAAAATGAATTAATTCTTACATTTACATATGTTTGAATCTATTGATTTTATATTAAAATTGAAACTCTTTCTTGCTCTAAAACTTAATTTAGATGAAGTTAATGAAATTTTGCAGTACCGAAATACCAATTTTTCTCTATTCAATGATAATTGTTTACTTTTAATGCTTGCAAAGATTGCATAGATTAGATGCAATGTTGAAAAAACTATCTGTTCCAGTTAATTAGTTTGCGCACCTTATACCAAACAGTAATTAAGTTCGGCTACAAAGACTAATAAATTAATGATAGTGAACACTTCAAATAGATCGTATTTACCACTCATTGCTAGCTACTTAATTCCATTTATTCAAATGCTTTGTATCATATTCCAAAAAATTGAATAAGATGAAATTTACAATCCTTAAAACTGTTTTAAAATTAAAGATGCCACCAAAACATAATGGCATGATAGAAACTAAATCTTAAGAAGTAGAATAGTACTTGAAGATTTCTTGTAATTCATTTTTTAAACTGAGTTTTTTATTCTAGAGAACATCTCAAACTAAAGAAGTGGAATGGTATTTAAAATTTAATTTTTTTATACTAGAATTTTCATTTAAAAAACCATTTCAAGCCAAAGAAGTAGAATAGTAGAATAGTAATAATAACTATTATTATAGTAATAATAATTTATAATTGTTTTAAGCTTGATTTTTCAGTTTAAATAACATTTCATGCTAAAAAAAGTGGAACTGTACCTCAAAATCTCCAGTAATTCATATTTTTTAGCTTGGTTTTTTATTTTTAGTGTTTTCCAGAATTCGTAAATATTAATTTTTTTAATATTTAATATTTTTAAACTTGGTTTTTCATTCGTAAATATTTATTTCTCTGGGTAAATGGGTAAGTAGAAACATTCTGTGATTAGTCAAATTATGTTTCAATTTCTAATAATCATTTTCGAATTTTTTTTTTGGGACATTAACAAATTGTTAAGAAGTCGTAACCGTTTGTAGCATAATGTCAACTGACCACGCCCTGGCATAAGTATTTGGTTTTTTAAAAACTCCGCTCTTGTTGAAGCGTGGAGTTCGTGGTCTTTTTAGTTTCATTTTCAGCTGGAGTTGCAGTTCCAGTTCATATACAGCTATTAGAGCAGATTTTCAAATGTGTGCTTGGCTTGCACTTTGGCTTAATGCTTTCATTCGAGTGGCCCGCATGCTCAACTTGCATTTAAGTGCAAAACTTTCTAATTATGTGCCCAGAGAGTGAGTAAAACGACCAAACAACCAAACAACCAACCAACACTAAACCAACCAACCAATTCAACTCTGAGGACGATGACGACGACGACTACGACTACGACTACGACTTGAGACTGGAGTGCAATGGCGACTACAACGCGCTCTCTGGAAATTAATAGACTGTGAATATGTTAATGATGCAAGTTGCGTTGCGCTTTGACAGGCTTTGAGCAATGCAACGTTTAAAAGAAACCCAACAAAACACACTCACACACACACTCAGAGAGGGGGGGAGGGAGGGGAGTTGCCCCATAAATAATAATAATGAACAATAAAATATTAAATGCCGCACTAAATTAAATGCTCGGTCCCTTTTTGCGGCTGAACTGACCTTGCCCAGTTTATATATATTTATTGTGTGTATTTATTTGCCTAGTGCTAATTTAAATTTATTGTGTCCCAGCCAAGTTGCAAGTGGCCCCGCTATAAATTTCTAATGCTAAGCCGCCACCGAAGCCGCAATCATTAATTATAATTCATTGGAGCCTGGCAATGAATGGGAATAACGAAAGTGTTTCAACTTAAATTCCGACCCGCTTCATGATGAAAGGCGTGTACAATGGAGACATAAACCTGGCAACTGTGAATCGATTATGTCTACCACACACACACACCTACACACACAAACACACACACACACACAAACACAAAAACCACAGAAAAGGTTCTCTACTCACACCCACACCTGAAATAGAAAATGGTCCCCAAACAAAGGTTGAAAATGGACAAATTATGCACTTGAAAAAATTTGAATAAAAGTTGAAACTTTTCATATTGTTACGAAAATATGCTGAAACAGTGAAATGAGATGAAAACTTATTCAGTTAATTAAATGGGATGCCCGCAAACAGGGAAAGCTAGAGAAAGTCTTTCCATTCTGGGAATAGATGATACCCTGGACTTTTTTTTTTGTCAATCAAGATTACCTCTATTTAGAAAATATTGTGAAATTTTGTTTTCTTTGGTTTCAAAATGAGTTTTTAATCCCTAAAAGCGAGCAACAAAAATTTATTAAAGGTAACTGCTTGCACTGCTTTGCACTACTTGAATGGTTGATCTGAATTTTAATCCCTTGTAGAGAGCAAAGTGCGAGAATAGAATGTTAGCCAAAAGAAATGGAAAATTTTAATGTTTAAATAGTATTACATTTTTTCTGGAAAAGTTTCAAGTTTTCTTCTTATTTTTTTTGGGGATTTTGTGGCATTCTTTAGACTCGTACTGGATTCATGGTCGATTAGGTTTACGTCAGAGCTATGGCAAAATGTAGGGGCAAACATCATTATGCCCTTATAGAAGCAGTTTCTCTGTTGTAATTACTTCCTTTTTCTATCGCTATTATCATGGAATTGAATTTGAGACTGTTTTTTTTTTATACGTAAAAATCCACGATAAAATTAATATACAAAAGTAATCACTCGATGTTCTATTGCCTTTGCTCACTTTTGCCCCGCCCTGTACATAGCTACTAGGGCGGGTCAATTTACTAGGAGAAATTCTAAGTAACTTTCACCATGAAAACTTGCGTTTGAAATAAATTCCTGGCCCCCGCTGAGAAACATAAAGATTTCAGGTTAAATAACAATATAACTTTTTATTTCATTGTTTTATTTTTAACAAAACGTTTTCAATTTACGCAGTTGTTTTTCTAAATTTTAGTTAGGCAAATTGTTGACGCTTACCATGTTTTATACATACAAATATATACATACAAATTGACCCGCTTCCTCCTAATAGCTTTCCATTTCTCACCGATTTATTTTGAAGCAACTTCCATCTGCTTGCTAAACTTGTTACAAGTTTTAAGCAAATGATTGAGTAATTCATATCATGAATTATTTTGGTTAAAAGTAGAAGAGAAGTTAAGGAATGTATACTAACTAACGTGAAGCATGTTTTGGCGAAGAAAATGGTAGTGAGAATGGAGACAATTGGCCACTAATTAATATAAATTGCAGAGATAACTTAAGGCTTAGTAAATGGCACCAATTTTAGGTTCTCTAAGGTCGTATGATACTATGGAGTATCAAAGTTTTAATGACAAAATTATCAAAAGGAATTTCGATTACAAGACCATCAAATTGAAAGCATACTATGAGAGCAGCCCTGGATTAACTATAGGGAGATTTTTAAGGTGCAAATTTCGGCAACTCAATAAACTTCAGAATGTGTAAAAAAGGATGATTTGATGGGTTTATATCTATACTTCGCATTCCTTGGAATATGAGTTGTCTTAATGGCTGTCATTAAGGCAACCAAACAACGATGATCCGGGTTCGAATCCCAGTTTAGAATATCAATTAATAGTTATTGTCTAAGACGACGATGTCCATAGTTGCTAGTACTTGAAAAAAATTGTTAGTTTGATAGTTTACAACTATTATTATTTATTTAGTATAGGAACTTGTAAAAATAGCTATACAAGACAACCTGTTCACTTTTTGTTTGCTCCCAAATTGACCTAGAGCCCGCTTTAATAAATTATTACTAAATAAATAAATATCTCTACTTCATAGATATATAAAACTCGAAGTCAAAGCAAAAGGCTTATATATTTAATTTCATTTCATAATGTGCTTTATTTCATTATTATTAAATTTATTTACATATTACTGAATAAATAAATATCTCCACTTTATAGAAATATAAAACTCGAAGTCAAAGCAAAAGGTTTATATATTTAATGGTATTTTTATAATATGCTTTATTTCATTATTATTAAATTTATTTACATTACAGAGTTTAGATTAGTGTCTAAGCAGCAGACATATTATATAAAAGGAATGTTTTTTCCCCATTTCGTATAAATTTGATTTTAAATGGCAAAGGAACTAGTAGGAAAACCCTTTAGAAAAGCTGAAAAAAATTATAAATATAAATAAAATATATAGCTTAAGAAAATTATAAATATAAATATAATATATATGCTTTATTTTATTGTATTAAAATTTATTTACAATACAGAGCTTAGGCTAATGTCTAGGCAGCTGATATATTATATAAGCAATGTTTTTGTATAAGTTTAATTTTAAATGGTAAAGGAAATAGGACGAAAACCCTTCAGGAAAGGTTTCAAAAAATATAAATCTATGTTTTTAGCTAAAAGTAAATTACTTATGCAAAGGATCTCCATTGAATCACAAGAGAAACCTTTGAGAAAATGCTTCTAATCGTTGATCTATAAAGATCATACTTTTTCTCCATGTGTGTTGGCCAAAACTCAAATGCAAAAAAAAAAAAAAAAAACCGAACCTCTAGCTATTTGCAGTTGGTTTAACGAAGTTGTCGTCTAACTGTCATGCATGTATGCATTTTGGTGGCTGCTGACTGCTGCTGCCTCTGAGTATCCTGCTGGCTCTTTTCTGTGGTCTCCATTTGGTCCTAAAAAAAAAAAAAAAAAAATTACACATGTAAATTGCATGTGCAAACCGCAAAATGAACGAACGAATGAACGACCGAACGAATGGGCGAGTTGTGTGTGCCTTTTTCGTGTAAGCTCAAATAAGGTGTCAATAAATTTGTGTTCTTGTTGTTGTTGTTGTTGTTGTTGTTGCAATTGCAATTGCAGTTGGAGGAGTTACTGTTGATGCCTGCAAGCGTTTAATTTGCATGTGTCAGATGTCAATACATTGTCGTTGCATTAAAGTGCGTAATTATGGTAAAACGGGCGATGACAAATCCAACTAAAACCAAGTGAAACACAAGCATATGACAGGGGGGAGGGGAGGGGAGGAGGTGCGGTAGGTTGTGGCCCACATGTCAACTTGAATGGGTTCAACTTGGTTTTGGCCCTTTGTGCTGGAAATTTGCATTGAATTTTGGAGCAAAAGCCGAAGCTGAAGCCAAGCCAAGTGACCCCATCCGTTGGCCGTAACTTTAATTACAATGCACGCATTTAAGCTGTATTCCGGGAAGGTTTCACCCACCCCCCACCCCTCCCTAAACTGACCCCGGACTACGTTCTCATTTAAATCTATTATTTGGCTACATTCAAGTGTTGCTGGTGTGGTTTGTGTGTGTGTGTTGGTGTGTGTGTGTGTGTGGCATCAGCAGCAGCAGCTATTAAAAATTAATTTGACACTTTGCGCTTGCATGTCAAAGTATGCGAAGGGCCCTGTCCAAAAAACTTTTGCCAGGCGCTTAGCTTGCATAATAATTAATGAATGCTGTATGATGGAAGGGGTGGTGGGGGGGTGTGGCGGGGGGGATGGGCATAAAATGTGAGAGCAAAAACTGCAATTGCCGTAATTAACGCGTTTCGTGTGCGACAAATGATGGTGCTCAGAGTTTCTAGGGGATGGGCGTGTTTTTACATTATATTTAATAGCTTTCTGCGTGTTTTATTTGGCATTGTGTAGTGCAGAGAGAGAGGGGGAGAAAGGGGGGTAGGGTAGGGAGGAAGTATTATGTATTTGTTATTGCAATTAACTTGTTGCCAAAGTCCTCAGACTTCTCATGCAAGCCAGCCATTTGCCATCATCTTGGCAAATGTGGCATATGATTATTATAGCAGCACCTATTGCCCTCGGAGAGTTTGAGTGATTGACAAATTGCTGACCCAGGTGTGGGAAGACTTAATTATAAACGACACCTGTGCGACTATTTGCTCGGCTATAAAGAGTTCGCTCGTTAAGCTCTCAACTGGCAGTTTCAATTTGCTGATCCGACCAAGTCCACGATATCCTTATCCATTACGTGCATCGATAGCCAAAAGCCAAGTCAAGCCAAGTCGTGACAATGCGCAGTGTTATCACTATTTTTGGCATTTCGCTGCTGTGTTTTGCCTTGCGAAATGTAAGCACAGCGGACTTGCGTCGTGATGAAACGGTAAGGAAGATGGAGAGAGAGAGAGAGAGAGACAGTGAAAGGGGACTTAAGTCCAATCCGGTGGACTCACATTTTCTGTTTCCAGTATCCACCGCCTGAAATGCTCAAGGAACTGGCTCCGGTCCATGATAGTTGTGTGAAGAAGACAAGTGTCACCGAAGGTAAGCAATTTCATTATTGTCCCTAACCAAATGAGCATTCCCAAATGATGGACAATAATGCTATTATCCATAGCTATGACATCTGTCACAGTGGCATCTGCATCTGTCTAGCTTGGTATATACCCTTGTAAAAAGGATATATTAGTTTTGGTCAGAAGTGTGTAACGCATAGAAGGACCATAATAAGTATATATATTCTTGAATCCGCTTGTCCGTCTGAATCAACAGCTTCTCCTCCTAGACCACTAAAGATACAGAGCTGAAATTTAGCAGGAAGTCTTGTACATACTGCAGTCATTGTATATCTCGTATTCATCCATATCGGACAACTATATTATATAGATCCCATAGGAACCATAGGTCGAAAATAGAGTTTTAGCTCAATATCTTCAGTGTTCACGGGATAATCATGAAACTAAATATTGGAAAGTTTATAATATACATATATAAGCGTGCGTTCCAATTTTGATCAATATAGGACTACTATATCATATACCTCCCATAGGACTCATGGGTCGAAAATAGAGTTTTAGATCAATAACTTCAGTGTTTTTCACGGAATAATCATAAAACTTAATATTTGGTAGTTTATTATATATATAAACGTCCGTGGTAAATTTGATCACGATCGGACTACTATATCATATAGCTCCCATAGGAAAGATCGCTCCAGAAAATAGTTTTCCTTTTAAAAACTTTTTTGTTTCTGATGCGATTATCATCAAACTTGGTAATTAATAATTATACATATTTAGTTATAGTTCTGCTGAATTTCATCCAAATCGGATGACTATATCATATAGCTCCCATAGGAACAATCGAACCAAAGAAGAGTTTCCTTCTTTTTTTCCTTTTAAAAACATTTTTGTTTTTGATGCGATTATCATCAAACTTGCTAATTAATAATTATACATATTTAGTTATACTTCTGCTAAATTTCACCCAAATCGGATGACTATATCATATAGCTCCCATAGGAACAATCGAACCAAAGAAGAGTTTCCTTCTAAAAACTTTTTTGGTTTTTATGCGATTATAATCAAACTTCGTACTTAACTTTTCTGTATAAATAGTTATAGTTCTGTCAAATTTCATCCAAATCGGATGACTATATCATTTAGCTGTCATACAACCGTGTAAAAAAATTGCATGCTGCATATGTATGCGTGCCTCGCTATGGGTTTTTATAGAAAGGTCTTTACATTTAGCTTACTCTATTTAGGAATTGAGTAACCTAAGAACTGGCAAGGGTATACAAACTTCGGTATAGCCGAAGTTAGCTCGGCCTTCTGGTTTGTAACCATCTTTTGTCTTTCTGTGTGTGTGTGTGTGTGTTTAGAGGCAATTAAGGAGTTCAGTGATGGAGAGGTACACGAGGATGAGAAGCTCAAATGTTATATGTACTGTGTCTTTGATGAGACAGATGTCCTGCACGAGGATGGGGAAGTGCATTTGGAGAAGCTGCTGGATCGCCTGCCCGACTCCATGCACGACATTGCGGTGAACATGGGCAAACGCTGCTTGTATCCCAAGGGTGATACCAAATGTGAGCGTGCCTTCTGGCTGCATCGCTGCTGGAAACAAGCAGATCCCAAGGTAAGTCCCCCCCCCTGCCCCCCCACCAAACCTGATTTCCTTTGCTAATGGATTTTACTTTGCAGCATTATTTCCTCATTTAAAAACATTTCGAGGAATACGAAGATGAAATGGAGAAGTTCAGGCAAGGAGAAGCAAAAGTCCAAAGTATAAATTAGTCACTACCTTCTACTATATATATTTGTATATTTATCCGATTTATGTACATATATGGTTCTTGGGCATTATGATATCAATTCTACGAAATATATGCTTTAACGTTTGGTTGGTTAGCAAATCCCTCTCGCAAAAGGCATAAACCAAAAATTTGTGTTGCAGCTGTTGCATCATTTTTTTTTTCTTTTGCATAATTGTCGCGCCTGATCGATTGCACTCATAAATCGAGTGACTGGCAATGACCTAAAGCATATTTAATTATTTAATTAGCGCTATCTAGGAGAGCACATCTATAATTTTATGCATCGACAAACATTAATGGCGGCATAATAAAATTAATATGTGGCTGCCAGCCATCCCGATAGCATACCAGCTGCATCTGCTGTTTCTCAATAATTATGAAATGGCCCCAACAACATAACCTTTCCCCCTCCCCCCCATTACGCCCTCGTAACACAAACTGGTACTTGTATTCATTTATGTGGCTGCATTTCTATGCTAGTAAAGTGCTATTGCCTGATGCAAGATTGCATTCATATCTATGCAGACGGATGAGATGAAATGTGTCTAGCATTGAACTGAAACAGAGACGGAATTCTCAACCATCCTGGAAAGCCAATGTAACACAAACGACTCAACATCAATCAGGATAATGTATTTTTCGGTGTCTACATGCGATGCACTTTCCAAATGCATTTAAAAATGCATTTAACTTTGGTTTCAAATGAAATTTTCCTAATCTGGACATGAAAGATAACTAATAAAGTTGTTTATGATATTTAGGCCTATACTTATCATTTTTATTGCCCTAACATAAGCTTAACAAATTAAGTAATTATATTAACTATACATATTATAAATTAGTATTTATTCAGGATTTCAAAATTGCTAAAGCATTTGGTATAGTGAGCCTTTTTAGACCATTCACCTAAGAAATGCTTAGAAATCTTTGACGGTATGAAAATAAGTTTTGCTTAATGTGACATTCTGATTTTTATACCCTTGCAAAAAGGGTATATTAATTTTGGTCAGAAGTGTGCAACGCATAGAAGGAGGCATCTCCGACCATATAAAGTATATATATTCTTGATCAGCATGACAAGGCGAGTTCAAATCCGTTTGTCCGTCTGTCTGTCTGTCTGTCCGTCTGTCCGTCTGTCCGTCTGTCTGGATCAACAGCTTCTCCTCTGAAACCGCTAAAGCTACAGAGCTGCAATTTTGCACGAAGTCTTGTATATACTGCAGGCATTGTATATCTCGGATTCATCCGGATCGGACAACTATATCATATAGCTCCCATAGGAACCATCGGTCGAAAAATGAGTTTTAGATCAATAACTTCTTTCTTTTTCACCCGATTATCATAAAACTTAACATTTGACAGTTTATTATACATTCAAGCGTCCATGCCAAATTTGACCAAGATCGGATTACTATATCATATAGCTCCCATATGAACGATCGGACCAAAAATAGTTTTTCTTCTAGAAACTTTTTTGTTTCTTGAGCGATCATCGTCAAACTTGGTAAATAACATTTTCACATAGAAAGTTCTAATTCTGGTAAATTTGATCAAAATCGGATGACTATATCATAAAGCTGTCATACAAACATATGAAAAAATTGCATGCTGCATGTCTACATACATGCATATGTATGCGTGCCGTGCTATGGCGTGTAAAAACGGATTTTTACACCAGGGTCTTTACATTTCAATAACTCTTTTTAGGGATCTAGTAACACAAGAGCTTGCAAGGGTATACAAACTTCGGCATGGCCGAAGTTAGCCCGGCCTCCTGGTTTCTGGTATTATTTGGTATATTTATACACTTTGCAGAGGATATTGGTGAAAGTTTGTCTGTCTGTTTCTATGCAAACTAGTCGCTTAGTTTTTAAGTTATTTAAATGAAATTTTGTAAATAAACTTAATTTTGATGTACGCAAAACATTTGTCGGAATCGGCCCACTAAAACATTTAGAAATCGTCCAAAAACCAAATTATGCCCATGAGAGCTTAATGTGTGAATGAATAGACCATATATAAAACTTCCAAAGGAGTGAAAAAGTAGTAAAAAAAAGGAAGAACACGAGTTTTAAACTCTTCTCAAGGCAAAATCAGTAGTTTTTGGCGTGCTTTTTATTTTAATGACTTCATTGTATTCAGAAACAAAATAATAAAACAATATCTGTATTAAATTTTAACATTTTTTGTACTCAATGATGATTTATTGCTGCATTTGATTAACATTTTCAAATTTCTAACATAGCATTTATTTTTTGCTTCTCTCAATTTAATAGATATTTTTTTGAAAATCAATATTCTGTTTAATTGAAGGCATCTCAATTTATCAATCATCAATTATCGTTATCAATGTGCAAAATATTTGGTCATTGAAAGTCACAAAAAAATATTTGGCATAGCTTAAATTAAATTGAAGAATGGATGAGTTAATTACAATAAAAGTATGTAGATGACAAATAATTTTTAGAAACAAAATATTTGAAGCTGGCTTGGTGTATCTGTGTGTGTGTGTGTCTTGATTGATTGTGCATTCAGTAAATCGAACTTGAAATCAATTGAATTACTTTTGGTATTTCATATTTGTCACTTTTGTCTTTGCATCTTGCTGATGGCAAATTTCAATTCGATTTTACATGCAACATTCTCCGGGCGTTATTTGATTTTTATGACAAGTATATATTTACATACACATGAACAAAAGAGAGTCACACTACACTTGTGTTTATTGTGTTTTATACAACGCCCACGAAAAATAAAGTATTCATGACGAAGCTGACTGACTACCAACATGAGCAGCAATATCAATCTGAATCACATTGTGTGTCTCTCTCTCTCGTCTGTGTGTCACTTGGGTGTGATGTGAGTATCACCCAAATCCACACTCTGCCAAATTGTATGCCATGCTATACCAATCATCGTTTAATTTATATGTTTTCAGTTTTTCATTTGCCATTTTGTCATTTTGTTATCAATTGGCGCTCTGCCTGGGCGTTGTCATTTATTCATTCATTCATTCATTTGTTCGTTCGTTCGTGTGTTGTGGCCAAAATGCATTTACAATTTGTTTGGCAATGGCAATTGCAATTGCAATCTGTAATTAAAAAACCGTTTGTCCACCCATCGATCCCTAATGACAGTGATCATGCCGAAAATGTCAATTAAAATTGCGAAGCCACACTCCTATAAAATGGAATAAATGATGAATTTGTAATCACAGTACAGAATTTGTGTCCAACAATGATCAAATACGGCTTCATTCTCTGCCTGATTGGTGGTTATGCGCTTGGCCAGGCACCGCGACGGGATGCTGAGTATCCTCCACCGGGAATCCTGCGAATGGGAAAACATTTCCATGACATTTGTGTGGAGAAGACAGGAGCCACTGATGGTAAGCAAAATCGTGCCCTCCTTTGACTTTTGCTCTCTACTTTCAACTCTTTAGAGGCCATCAAGGAGTTCAGTGATGGCCAAATCCATGAGGATGAAAAACTCAAGTGCTACATGAACTGTCTTTTCCATGAGTTCGATGTGGTCGATGACAATGGCGATGTTCATCTGGAGAAGCTGTTCAATGCAGTGCCAGGACAACTACGCGACATCGTAATGAAGATGTCCGAGAACTGTATTCATCCAGAGGGTGATACACTGTGCCACAAGGCCTGGTGGTTCCACCAATGCTGGAAGAAGGCCGATCCTGTGCATTACTTCTTGATTTAAAGCATTTTACATGTCACTGCATTAGAAATGTATTAAAAATTGGCTTTCACATTAATGGGCTATTGAAATGAATTAAGTTTAAAAAGTTTTTTTTATTGTAAATTTAGAGGACAATTCGAAAAGTTATCCCTAGAACTTTCCCAAGTTTCCTTTGAGATGTTTTTCCCATCCGAATTTCATTTCGAAATAAAAGATACTAAAATTTCTAAGTAAAATTCCTTTGCTGAAAGGCTACACATGAAAAAATCAATTCTTGCTTTGTTTTCCCTTTCTTTCTCTTGCATTTAATCGTTGCATTGCTCATTGTCTTTATTGCCTCCAAATTTGTTGACTTTTTATTTTTGCAGTGTAAAGCAACATTGCAATTTTTTGTGCTCTTCCTTTGTGCCCATGCTTGGTTTAGGGTATTTCTGTTAACATGGTTGAGTCTCAATAATTTACTGTAATCTCTCTCCTCTTTTCTAGTATACTCTCCCGATCTCTTAAATTTTCTACCTTCCATCACGTATGCACAAAGAGAACGAGAGAGCGCACATGCAACGGTAAACAGATTTGCAAATGGCAAAGCGTGGGATGCATTGGCTGCTGTAAGTTTTTTTTTGAGAATCTGCCGTTAAATCAAATAAAAGTGAATGGTGCAAGACAAAAAAATCTTAATTTAATTATTGACTAGTTTATTTTTTTTGAAACAAATAAATCTGTATCAATTTTTGAATTGTGTTTATGTATTAACTGTGGCTCAAGGCTATAGCCACAAACAGTTTTTTTTTTCTTTTTTGTTTTTGTGTATGTGAAGAACGAATAGAGATAAAAGGAAACCAAAATTACATTAATGGCGAGCATCAAAATGAATACAGAACTGGTAAGAAGCAACAACAACTTTCGCTCAAAATTTTTCAATTGCATAACTGTATAAAGTATAAAAAGAATCATACAAAAATTAAGTTGCTAATGAGAAATTATTATTGCTAGAGTTGAAATTGTCGCATCTTGTAAATACTTGCTCAATGCGAAATTTTGATTCACGAAAAATAATACTTATAATTAAGATATTGCCAACATTTTTTTTTTATGATTAGCACAGTATTTTCAAATAATATTTGAAAGTTTTTTTTCCATCTTCAATTATACTTACAATTGTATATTTAAAAACTAAAAAAACAATGAATTTCAGTTCAGAAAAAGTATGGGTATAAACAAAACAAACTGAGCTAATTGTATATTTCTTTTGTTTTTTGTTAAACGGAGCTGCATCGAAATTCCTATTTAATGCTTATTAAATTCTAATTTATGTGATCTTAGTCTTAAAAATATTTTTTGGACATGCCTTTTTCTAGGCAAGAGTGCATCTTTTCATCCAAACATATTCATAGATAGATCCTTATTTTCGCCCAACCTAGGTGGTAATCTTTCTATATACTTCTATTGTCTTTAATATGAGACCATAACTATTTTAATCGAACTAATAGTTTTTTTCTAGAGAATTTGTTTATTACGACCTTCTGACATTTGTCTAATTTTGAGTTATATAAAAGATGAAAGTTATATTAAAAATTTTAATGAGTGGTACTCTGGAATAGGAAGAGGCTTTTAATATGTCCACAGGAATTTTGGGATACTATTCTCTATCGTTTACCAAAGAACAGGACTTTTATATTCCTAATATTGTTGAGTGTTTGTAATTTTTTTCATCTCTATCTCTTATACATCAAAGTTAGAACGGATTATTGGTTATTTACATACAGTGATTGCAATAATATTACAGATTTTCTTTGCTAAAATTGCGTGATCAAAAAGTTGCGTTGCCGTATATTTTAATGATGTTTATGTATTGTTTTAACCTATGGTTGCTGGTCATATAATTGCTCAATATCGTTAATAATAGTTAAACAAATAATTGATAAAGCTTTCAACAAACCAAAGTGCCCAGCAAAGCCAAATTGAGATATTCATCATATTTCCCATAAGGGAAGCTTCTATAACCATTTAAGTTATTTGAGAACTACGTTTGCCCTATTCAATAGATTGGCATAAATGCACTCTGCCAATCGAAATTGTATAATCGAGACGACTTAGTTTTGCATTGCAAAGCGATATCACTTGTGCTTTTGCACTGGCAATGAAATGAAGATATAGATTTACTTGGTTCTATGTTTACAGGCATTTTCTTGCCACATTTGGAGCCGCCTTAAAGTTTGCAGCTAATGATTAACGACACGCCAGACTACCTGAGTGGGTGTGGCCAGAGGCGGCCTCATGCATCAGCACTCAGGTAACACATACACATTGAGTTAATAACCGACTGCATTAGCCTATGTGGGGCGGCGGTGGGGTGGGATGGCAAACAAAAAATCAATATAAAAAGCCAAAATGCTGGAAATGGCAATAAAGCAAATTCAATTGTGACCGACTGCAGTTGTCAAACAAAATATTCTTGTGCGGTGCCATTGTCGGAATCGAATTTTTGATAACTAAATAAAAAGAGGCAAAAAAAAAACAATCGTACGTATAGGGGCAGAGTGAAAGGGAAGAGCGAGAGGAGCAAAAGAATGCAAGGCATTGTAAAACGAAAATTGAAATGGCAATTAAAAAACCATCCATCGTTCATGCCGCATGCCTCACTGTGATATACATATGTATACATACATATGAAGTGCATGTACCATGACTACATACATATATACATATATGTATATATACATATATACTATATACATACATATATATATATCTGTGTTGTTCCTGTAATTTCAGTCGTTCTTTGAAAAAGGGGGCAGAAGTGTGTGTGGGCGAGTGGGCAATGTCGTTTTGTGGCTTTGTTTCGGTTGTTGCGTTGACATTTGATGAAACAAAAGTGACAGTTGTGCACAAGTCTGTGGAAGTCTTTGTTTTCTCTGTTTTTCGGTGCACAATTTCAAAGAGCGAAGAGCGAATAGAACATTTTATATTTCTACCCAGCAATTCGTTGACAACTGGCAGCATATGGGGACTTGTGCAAATTGCGCAAGTAAATGAAAATCTATTGCAAAAGACAGAAGAGTCACACACTAAAGAGAGAGAGAGAGAGAGAGTAGTCTCTCTCTCTTGTTTTGTTTAAAGTGCAATCACTTACGAGTTATTGGAACATTTAACCGATACGACTTGGTCGAGCAGGCCAATCGAAACCTTGGTCTACGTTTCATATTGCTCTTGGTCCTGTTGGTCCTTTTGTCGTTTCCTCGTACATGGAAGGGCACGTGGGCATGTGTTTGTCAAAATTAACACGACAATTGTAGACTGTGAGTGTGTGTGTGGGGAAGGGGGGGAAGAAACGCTCGTCTCTTTCGCTGACGACTTCGCTGACGTCTCGGTCACATTTCCGTTTCCGTTTGGCGTGCAGCTTTTTGTTCGGCCAGCGGTTGGAATTAATTTAGCGTGCGCTGAGCTAGCAAGAAACAAATGATTTTTTGTTGGTTTCCTCATGGCTTCCTGAAATAAAAATTGCAAAACAAAAAACAAAAGACTGAACGCCTCCCTAAACACATGCACACACACACACACACCCGCACACACACACACATACAATGTCATTGTCCAGCTGTCACGCGTGGCAGTCACATCGTCGGCGTCGTCTTCAGCATCAACCATCGTCAACCTCATCCTCATCCCTTTTTTCGTCCTGTTCTGGGTTTTCTCTTATGCATCGTCGCTTTTATTTCGTCGCAAACAAGGCCAAAGAACGGAATGAACGTACAAAATATATATTTTCTTTTTTTTTCTCTCTCTCTCAGACATACATAAAAATGACTTTAAATGGTTTTCGGCCTGTCGGTGGTGCAGTCTGGCTTGTCTTAATCGCCTTGTCGCTGCTCAGCGAGCCACTGATGCCCCCAGTTGGGGCTCAGCGTGACGAGAACGTGGGTTAATGAAGTGCCCGTCGTCGGTGGCAATGTGGGCGATGGGCAATGTTTTGTACGCCTACTTAAACAACGATTTTTAATTGCAGTATCCACCGCCAGCCATACTGAAAATGGCCAAACCCTTCCATGACTCCTGTGTGGCAAAAACTGGCGTCACCGAGGGTGAGTGAGTTCGAGGACGAAATTTGTTTCGATTGTTGTTTGGGCAAAAAAAAAAAAAAGAAATAATTACTACAATTGTATTTACGTGTGTAAATATTTAATAACTAGAGGCCATTAAGGAGTTCAGCGATGGCGAAATCCATGAGGATGAAAATCTCAAGTGCTATATGAATTGTTTCTTTCACGAAATCGATGTGGTCGACGACAAGGGCGATGTGCATCTGGAGAAATTGTTTTACACTGTACCGCTGACGATTCGTGACAATTTGATGGCAATGTCCGAGAATTGTATTCACCCGGAGGGTGATACTCTGTGCCACAAGGCCTGGTGGTTCCATCAATGCTGGAAGAAGGCTGATCCCAAGGTAGGAAATAAAATCTTAAATTGTTTTTTTTTTTTTTTGACTTGCAATTGCTCTGTAGCATTACTTTTTGCCTTGAACTTTGGACCGATTCCCTTTCCGATGACAACCTTTTGGTTATTGTAGCTTAAGTGTCGTTATATTATAATAATAATAATAATAAATGTAGCTGGGGAGGTCTCATGCAAGTTGAACTTTTGTAGTGCACTAAAAAGTATGCTACACAAGGCAAAGGCTTTGCTCTTGTTTGTGAATAAATTAAGTACATAAGGGTGTGTGTGTGTGTGTGTGTGTGTGTGCGAGTGTTTGTGTGGTGTAGGGTATAAATAACAATTATGCGTAAACTTTTCAGGCTTGTTGATTTCGACAAGCGTATTACATTGCAACATTTTTACACACGCTTATTACTCAAATACTTTGAATTCTGGTTTGAGTTACGAGTCCTGGAAAAAATTTAATATTGAAGCTGTCGTTTGGAGTATGGGTTTTCAGGGACACCAGGCCCTGCTGCTAGTCATTAGTCTGAGAACTTTGACTCTGGGGAGGCCAAAATGAGAAACGAGCCACGAATGTGGCAAAAAAAAAAAATGTAAAAGAAAACATTTCACACTGCTGCAATGCCAAAAAATAAAAAATTATATATATATATTTAACATGAAAATACAAACACACACTCACACACACATACATATATAAATATTTCCTACCCCAAGCGCATTTGTTGTTGTTATTGTTGAGCATAAATCATTGGCAACACTCAGGCCACAAATTGCATATAGTCGAGAGTTTGCCCGTAAGAACAAAACGAACAAACAAACGAAAAATTCGAATGAATGATGATGATGCCTGTAAAAAGTCTTTTTCGAAAAAGGTAATCAAATTTTGGCAATATTAACGCTTATAATAATTATTGAAATATCCCAATTAACTTAACTTTTGAGAGAATGAGAAATTATGAAAACACTCTCATTATATTCAACAGTTTATATAATATTAAAATGTTTAATTAATTTCGTTTTTTGCGCCATCGAGAATATTGCATAACATTAAAGTAGATTTTACCAATTTAATTCTTTTCACTCACTTTAAAGGATATTATTGAATTGCTTTATTTATTTGCCTTCCAATAATTTATTTGCCATTCTCTTTCTAATAAGTTTTGATTGATATCACATAAATCCAGATAAAGAAATGTTTTAAGTGGAGAAAAATTAATTACTTCAAATTTTTAGCTTTGCCATATTTTTTTTTTATTATTTATTTGATATCTCTAAGCAGTAAATTGATTTTTCTTAGAGCACATTTGAATTTGACATCTATGGAAAATGTTGTTCAATACTTTTTTTCTGAATGAAAACTCTTTTTTAAAATTTTTTCATTTTAATTTTTTGTTTTTAAAGTATTTATATTTAATTTTTTTATATCACATAAATCTAGGTAAGCAGAAAAATTAACTATTTTGAAAGGAAAGCTCTGGTATTGTTGTTTTTTAAAATTGATATTAATTTGATATCTCTCAGCATTAAATTGATTTTTCTTAGAGCATATTTTAATTTAAAATATATGAAAAATATTGTTCAATCCTTTTGTAACTTTCCCTCTCTTTTGAATTTTTTTTTAGCAAGAAAACCCTTTTCTGAAAGTTTCTCAATTAAATTTTTTTTGTGACTATTTATATTTTAGTTTTTTTTATATGACAAAAATCCTGATAAGCAAATTTTTTAAGAGCAGAAAAATTAACTATATCGAAAGGAAAGCTCTGGCCTACTTTTTCCGCCTTTTTTTGTTGTATTTCTCAACTAGTTTTAACTTTGAGGGATTCATTTATCTTAAAGCATAATTTGATTTAAACTAAAAAAAAAGATTGCGTTGTTCATTCATTTTTTACATCTACCCTCTTTTTAAATTCTTTTCGATTCAATATATATTTTTTTAAGTATTTAATGCCATGGCTTTAAGTTATGTTCCTTTAACCTTTCGCATTTTTGTGCTTTTTTTCCGGGTTCTCCCCCCAATTCAACTCGTATTACATTTCACAGCCATTAATTCTAATATTTTCTTTCTGTTTCGTTTTTTATTATTTGGAAAATTTAACATATATTTCTTTTCTGTCGGTCAACCGACTGACTGCCACCTTTGGAAACTTGGTGGTCCGCTGCGGATAGCATTTGGGGGGCCGTGTCCCCCTTCGGTTTGGGGTTTTTATTGTTTCGACGACTTGTTGCGCAAAGCTTTTCATTTTGCCGCCAATGATTTATGTTTGCACTTGCTCTCCCTTTTTTTTTTTTTTTTGCTCTTTCAAATGGTTTATTTTATGTTTTATTATTTATGCGTATTGGTTTCTTTTTTTTTTCACTGTATGCGGGTTTTGCACTGTGTTGAGTGAAAAGTTTGGTGGAAAATGAGCTTAAGTGTGGGACAACGAATTGGTCTCATTTCCCGTTTTCCGCTGCTTGTTGTAATTGTTTGGGGATTAGTTTTGGGTGGGGGGCGGGGCTCTTTTGAGAGATCATTTGCCCGGTCGGCCTCTCATCATTATTGGCAGCTGGCGATTTTCAGTTGCCTTTTGTTTAATTTCATCCGGCTTGTCATCATTACTTTCAACTTAAGACTAATTTTATTGGCCATGCCCTGTGAGATATTCCCCTTGACGGAGCATCTGTCGTCCTAGTATATTCGCCCTCTTTCCGGTTTTTTTGGGTCCTCATGTTGGTTGAGGGTTTTTTCTTCTTTTTTTGGGTGGGCCTAGTAATTTGGTAAATTGAAAATTTTTTGACAGCCTTCAATGAAGTGTGGCCGACGACAGTTTACGCCTTGCGCTTCATTGAGAGCGGAAAAGTAGATGCCCCTCCGGTCTCTGGTCTCCGGTCTCCTCAATGGATTTCCACACGAGCAGTCTGAGCCATTCATTGAGCCAGCCAATTAGCTGGCCAAATGTTGGTTAATTTCCTCACCGAGTGTTGTTGTTCGTAACGATATAATCATCTAATTGAATTGGCACAGCTTTTGCCAGTTCCCCAGTTAGAGCTCTCGGCTCTCGGCTCTTGGCTTTTTACACAATTCACCGCAAATTTGCAGGCTGACCTGTTTGCCCAAGCATTCCCATGCATTTGTAATTTGAAACTGACACAGTTGGCAGGCACCACGAGGAGGCGGGCAATGGGCATGGCATTTGGTGGGTTGTGGGTTGTGTGGGCCAGGGCCACGTGGCACTGGGCTCGAGCACAATTAATGGAAGTTTAACTGTTCAATTGAAGCTGACTTTTTTTTTTTTCTTTATATTTTCCATCTTCTGCCGTCGCTTTCTTCTTTTGAAATAAGTACATGCTGTCCAATGTGAGTTCACCCCACCCTGGCCCCCCCTCATTGCCTCTGACCGTGCTTTGCCATTAGGGCACTTTGTTCATTTTTCATTTCGTTGAATTTTCTGCGAGCTCGCAAAGTTTTCTTTTTTCTTCCTTTTGCACTTATTTTACGCTCTATTGTTCGTTTTGTCGGCCACGTCCAGAGCACTCACTTTCTCGGCCTGCTGCTCTCGACCCATTCATATTTTTTCTCTCTCTTTCTTTCTCTGGTGCCGTCCCGGCCAAAAGTAATTCAAATGGAATTAAATTTTTCCTATGCTGATTGTAGTGCTAAATTTAGGTTAGTTGCATCAACCATATAATTAGCATATACCCCGACAATTGCCCACTCCCGCAATGTTTGGAGTCTTGTCATCATTCCACCGCGACCCCCCACCCCCCTTCTCCCCCACACCCCATCAAAAAAAAAAAACCCAGTCGGTAGTCTGGGTAAATGCGATTTGCATAAATCGACACTGAATGCAAATTTTACAACGCGTTGCAGAAGCGATCAAAAATTGTTTTCAATGTGCAGAGACAGACAGAGACAGAGAGATAGAGAGATGGAAACGAATGAAAATCGCCAAGCTAAGCGTTAACAAACAAAAGTCGATAACGAAATAAGAGAGAGAGCTCGATTTGTATAAAAAATCAAATTAGTGTGCAAAAGTTAAAATGCAGCGACAGCGACAACGACAACGACATCGATTGCCAACACCAGCGAAGTAACTGAATTCCGGCAAAGGTCCATCCCGCGGGGCGATCGAACACTGTGTGGCTGGTGGAAAACAATCAAGCCATTTCTATCTCCTGCTGTGGACCTGTCCGCGCTGGTGACGATTTTTCCTATTCAGTTTTTATGGGTTTTGTACCCCCCCACCCCACCCACTAATACCATGCATCCTTGGGTTAAAATTGTATATTAAAGTCACCCAAAATGTATGTATCAGGTAGAAGAAAGCATTTCCGAACCTATTGATCAGCATAAGAAGAGAAAATGCTATAGTTAAGTCTGTCTGTCCGTCTGTATGAGCATCTATATCTCAGAAAATAAAACTGATAGAGCTACCAAATTTAAAAATTAGATTCGTGTAGTATATACGCTTGTCAAGTTTATTTATTTTTTTTTGGCACGCCCCCTTTTGGCCCTGGAATTTAATAAAAGGTGATTTTCTATTTTAATATCTATCGTATCGTAATTTAATTTGTTATGAACATCTATCAGCCTACCAAATTTCATACAAATCGGAATAAAAATATAATAATAATATAATAAATGTAAATATTATAAGTAGAAACGTAATGCAAGAGTGGTGCAAGGCGGAATTGGCCGATAGAGGGCGCCAAAGTGCTTGGGTGTGCTCATAAAAGTGAGCGAGATAGCATGTGTTGGAAATCGCGGCATGCATAAGAGATTTAATATGAAATTTCACTTGATGCAGGGTATATCCTAGTCGGTCCGAAGGCTTACTTTATTTTATTTTGTGCATCTTCTGCAATTGCAAAACATAGAAGCAAAAAAAAAAACCAATAAGAGAATTATCACATAAAGCCGTAAAGGTAAATATTAAGTTATTTACTTTATTTACCTAGAAATATTAAAAACTAAAGTGAAGCTGGCTTTCCATCACGAATCCAAAGTCTATCCCATTAGCAATGGGGGATAAAAAGTTGTTAATGAGAAATGTTTTAAATAAAAAGCTTGTTTAATCAGCTTTGACTCGTATTCTGCATAATCTTTTTTGCATTTCATTTGATTCGCAATGTTGTTTGACACAATTTTTTTGCGCTTTTGAGCTGCAATTTACACTTTTTTCCACAAGTAAATCTTAATTACTTGGAAAGAACCAAAAAAAAAAAAAGAAACTGCATTCAGTGTGTCTAATGGTTGACAGCAATTATAGCATGTATATTCAATTTTTGTTTTACTTTTTTGAAATTTCAACTTTCACATTGAATGCCCAATTGCCAAATGTATTCATGGTGCATTTAGTAATTACGTATACGCCATGTTGCGTTTAAAGCCTTGCAATTGAGTAACTTTAAATGGCAGACATTTAATGTTGCCCATGCAAAAGTGAACAATAAACACACATAACAACAACAACAACAGGAAATAACAACACAATCTTTACGTTGTAAAGAATACTCACTGTATGTTAGTTATTATGCATGTTTTGTTCTATCCATTGTTTAAGAATTTCACTACACGTAAAATAAGAAACAATGAAAATAAGCCGATGGGCAATTGATCGAAGAACATCGCCCAAAACATGAAAAGCAACGATATACATAGGTAAATTAAACTGCATTGTTTTAAGGCTTTGGTCTTTTCATGGGGGTCCATCCTATTGTCGAACTAATTCTATTAACATTTTGAGTTTCAAGAACCCAAGCAAGATTGTGATTTACTCCTAAAATGCAATAATCGAATGCTATTACTCGCCTCAATAACAATTGAATATGTTTAGTCAGACAGAGAGAAAGGCAAATTAATTAAAGCCGCTTTGCATTATGAGTAATATCTTAACTTTTGTGTGAAATACTATTAATATATGCACACAAATACCGTTTATGATTCCAAGACAATTGAAGCTTTAAATAATTGAGAATATGGTTCAATGAAATCTCCCGGAGAAACCACACACATTTCTGAGTATTCAACAAAATTTATAAAAATAAATATAGAAGTCGGAAAAAAGGTAATTTTTTGGGATTTTTTTCAATGAAAACTGTTTGAAATTTTTCATTGAGTTTTATTTATCTTAAATTATCTTATAAATTTTTCATTGAGGTTTTATTTATCTTAAATTATCTTATAAATTTTTCATTGAGTTTTATTTATCTTAAAGTACATACTTATATTTAAAAATATGTAACCTTTTTTTTTGGGTACAATAATGAACATTTTAAAGAATAATATAAAATCCTTAGAGCTCCTAAAAAAAATTACTTTGTGGTATCCAATGGCTTTTCCCAAAAAGTCATCGAAAATAAATAAGAAAAAAAGATTATTAAACTAGTTACTAAAAACTCGTCGGTTTTTGAGAAAGTTCTGATATTGGGTTTTAAAATTAATTTTATTTTGCCCATAAAACCAAAACTAAGTAACGAAAAAAAGTAAAAATAATAAATATAGACGTCCTATCTACTAGATAATATTGTTAGAAAAACTACTAAAAGTTTCAAGGCAATTGGAAGACTGGTTTTCGAGAAATCGTGGGTAACGTTTTAAAAAACGTGATTTGGAGAAAAAATTTACTGAAATTTTACTGAAATTTCACTGAAATTCGCAAATCTGGCTACATGTTGAAAAATATTTATCGGATTTGCTTCAAATTTTCGGGAAATATACTTAGATATTAATACATTCCGAAAATGCAACCAAGAAAACTTTTTTTTAACTGAACTTAACCCCTTAAATAAAAGAAAGAAACAGTTTTAAGAGTTTTTATATACCAACTTATAGATAAGTGCGTCGAAGGCAGCTTTATTATCTATTAATAGGAATAAATATATAGCAAATAAATCAAATACTAATCATATAGAACTCAGCTTAATATTTATAGATAAAATATATATATTTATTTATTTATTTATTCTGTGGTTGTGTGGTAATTACAAATTGCAACCAACCTTAATACTAGCTATAGCTACAAATTTCTATAGTTTCCTTTTTTAAATTATTTTTGCATATTATTATTATTCTTATTATTATATACAGTTTACTTATAATGTAAAATTATTAGTAAACTTAGCTTAGTGGCTGCAAAGGCCTTATAACATATTTATATTAAGGAAAAAAGGAAAATTGCAAATATGTATGTATTTTTGCATATATGCATATATTACAGGATTTGTTAAGGTTTTATTTACATCTTCTTATAGTAGTATAATTATAATAAGTATAATTAGTATAAGTATAATTTGTTAAGGTTTTTTATACACCTTCTTAGTATAACTAAAAAATTTGTTTTTAAATATTCTCTAAATTCCACTTCATTGTGTTGAGATTGATTTGCAATATATTCGATAGATAATTCTTGCTACTTTAATCTTATTGTAATGATATCTTATTGAATGTTTATGTAAAGCTTTTGATTTGATTTGACAATCATTTTGTCGATTAGTGGAAATGTTTCTTTAGTACATTGTGCCATCAATTCTAATGTCTCAATTCGTTTTTCAGCTCAGCTTGTTGCAGTTGTATGCAAATTATGCTGTAGCCAGTTACTGCTGTCTGGCATGTTCTATGTAAATAAGCTGACAGTTAAATGCAAAACAAGATAGAAAACGAAATGGCATGCCGGTCACCATTAAGGGGCACAGAGGGGGAAAGGGGGGCCAAAAGACTTTTGACCAGACATTTGGCGTCGCATTGCCAAAAAATGGTAATGAATCAAAGGCGGTAATGGCCAAAAAGTTAGTTGGTCAAACTACAAAAAAACACACACACAAGAATTAAATGAGGGGAAAGAGGGGAAGAGGGGGGGGGAGATGGTAGGGGGTATGGGGAGTGAATTGAAGATGACGTGGGCGGAAGCAGAGGCACGTGTGCCTTGCCGTCTCACCATGATGTGGGCGTGTTGATAACAAGCGAAGGCGCCAAAGTCATGCATAATTAATCATCTGTTAATTATAGACTTTGAGCAAGTGCCCTGGCAAGGTACTGGCACTCACCTGTCGACATTTATACGCACACATTTGACACCTAGCCAAGTAATTGCCTTTGTCCACTTTGAAGTTGTTTAGTTTTTGTCCAGGCTCATTACAACAGCAATTTCGTGGGGGTGTGGGGGAGGTGCCGTGGGGGGAAGGGCATTATGGAGTGAATGTGTTCACATTGCCCACGTCGTAGGGGCATTTATATAAATGAACTCGTCGCTGTTGCTGCAGCTGCCAACACAAAACACATACACACACACACACACACAAACACATCGTCATATATATATATATATAGAAATACACCAACTGGATCTGGGTCTGGGTCCTGACTACCAGCTGGCATCGTGTGTGTGTCGGCCATAGTTCACATGCATGCGTCTCCTTGTCTCTCTGCCAGGATATGGCTGAGCAAGTGTGTGTGTGTGTGTGTGCGTAGTGTGTGTGTGTGTGTGTGTGTTTGTATGCTCTGACTGTACCATGTTTGCTGCGGAACAGGAAATGAGCACCTGCTGCTTATTTATATTTTCCGCTCACTTGAATGTAAAATTACATAATATTTTTTTTTTTTTTTTTGTTCGTTTTCGCTTCTTCTTTTGCTGCTTGCTTGTGCGTTGTTTTTTCCACTTCTTTTCTCCTCCTCATCGTCGGCTTCTGCCACTTGGACTAGTCTGCAAAAATTTTTGTGTGAAAATATTTCTAGTGGAACATTTGAAGACAGCTGGGAGCAAACCGAAATGAACGCACAGAATCATGTTTATCTTTAAAGCAGCAGCTGACTCATCTGAGTGAGTGAATGGTCTGAATAGTCCTTTAATTGCAAAAGTTCTTGTTTTCTTTATGCATAAATTTCATTAAGCGCAATTTGACAACAAATAGAAGTTAATATTTTTTTGTATTTGGAAACTGGTATTTCTATGGGTTTTCAAATAACCAGATAAATTTCATCTCTGAATGCCACAAACGATTGCAAGCCAAGAGCATAGAGATAGCATTCGACGAATTCGTATGAATAATCCAACCAAAAAGCATAACTAGTGGGCAGTCGATGAATTAGAAAAACATTTGCATTATTTGTAGGGCATATTTTTGGTCTAGTGTGATGGGCAAATTGCCATACTCTTATGCGTTATGGTCATGTTAGTTTTGTGTGTGTGTGTGTGTTTGTGTTTGCTGTTGAGTTTTGTTTCATGCATTCCGCCAAAATGTTTTGTTGGTCTTTTTCGTGCGCATAAATTGTTGCCGCTTTTGAGTTTAAGCCAACAGTTTGTTTTGCTGGTCAGCCCGAGTAGCGAGCTACATAGTTGGAAAACCAACTGAAACAGAGAGAGAGAAAGACCATCAAATTATGTTTTAGTTAATTGCAGTTGGTTTGGGTTTAGGTTGCTTCTATTTTTAAATTCACAATTTTCACAATTTCTATTTAACTTGCATAGTTCACATGGCGTATGCGTAACTTTATTTAAAGCATAACTAATTATTTTAACTCATAATTAAGTCAAGATGCTTTTAGCATATCTTTTTCTTTCTCCTAATCAAGCTCATTTCTTGCGCTCCCTGTGGACTATGCAAACAATCAAAGCCCCTTCGCCTCCATCAACAGTTTCTCTCGCCTTAGTCTCTCTCTCTCACTCTCACTCTCTCGCTCCAACCAAGTGAGCCTCATTAAAAATAACACCAAGGTGCAGGCAGACAAACAAACCAAGGAACCAGCAACCAACCAACCAACCAAGAGCTCACCTTGCAGAGCCATAAGAAAATTTTATATAATTTCTTACCTTTACCTGTTACTAGGATTTCAGTGCACTGCATGAAAATTGTGCGCTAAACTTAATTTGCTACTGGCATAATTGCAACTGAGAGTGAATAGTTAGTTGTTGTTGTTGTTGTTTTGTTTCCCTAATTGAGAAGGCATCATGTTGGTTTTTTTTTTGGATTGGAGGTCAGAGTTCATTGTGCCAAAGTATCTTTAAGCATCGCACGAATAATTGGTACTCCAATTAAGGTTTCCTTCAGATGCTCGCTGCAATCTCTTTTGAGTTTAACGTTTCATTTAATATTTAGCCAAATTTACTTGGTCACATAAATCAATGCCAAACAACATGCCTTGGGGAGCACACACACACACAACCGACACACACCCAATATGAATACTCAAGTGTCTCGCCTCTCTCTGTGTGTCGCTTGAGCAACAAATGGGACAAATTTCCATTTCAAGCCCATGCCGCATAAATGGCACATAATTTACGATATGAACAACGAGCGAGCGGCAGCAAACAGCAACAGCAACAGCAACAGCTAACCAAACATGCAGCTAACTATCCAAAAAGCTGGTAACAATATTAGTTAGCACAAGCAGCAACAACAACAATAACATCAGGACACAGTGAGAACTGAGAAGAGGAGGAGAAGGAGGAGGAGATGGAGCAGGAATTTGGAGTAAAGTTTACATTTGTCCGTGTGTGTGTGTGTGTGTGTTGCCCGGCGTCAATGTGTGAAGTAATTAATTACAAAGCAACTGATGTGTATCTGTGTGTGCGTGTGTGTCTCTCTCTCTCTCTGTGTGTGTGTTTCGGTGTCTCGATGTGTTGGATTATGATGCATGATCGTATATTTTGTTGCACGCACTCTAGAAACAAAACCCACACACCGATACACACACTGGCACACACACCTGACGATTATGTATTGGTTGACTGTGCGTAAAACCAAATTGAATTGATTTACACCTCAGGTGGCTCAGCTCAAAACACCAAAGTCCAAATGCATTTTCATAATTATATGAAAAGACTAACCAAGTCTTTTCTCTCTCTCTCTCAATATATATATATATATATATATAGATTATATATCATTAAGCAACAATCAGGATGTGTATATTTAAGGTTTGGCAGTGATAATCAAGTTCATTTTGAATAGATACATTTCTCGATTTTTAACAGGATGAGAAAGCTATAATTTTGATGGGAAAAGTGCTCCCAATTTGTTTAGGTTTACATGTAGTTCGAATGATATAATGATAACTGCAAAGTGATTGTTATAAAGTGGTTGAATTTTTATAATCTTGGAAAGGGTATTATAAAATTGGACAGATGTTTGTGACACAGAAAACTATTTGTAAAACATCATAAAAGGTAATGGTCAAAGACATGATATAATGATAACTACAAAGTGATTATTATAAGGTGTCTGAATTTTTATAATCTTGCAGAGTGTATTATACAATTAGTCAGATGGTACTATATCTAGCACAAAAAACGTTTGTTAAAACATCATAAAATGTAATGATGAAGGACTGCAAGGGTATACAAACTTCGGCTTAGCTGAAGTTAGCTTCTTTGATATTTTTCTTTACCATTCTGTTAAGCTGTATTTAACGGTACTAGAATGCTCTCTCCCATTGGAATGTCATCTCATTGCTCTTTATGCTCTCTCTTTAAAGTACCGTTCCTTATCTAGTCATTTTTATTTATTGAGAAGAAAAGGTAATTTTTCTTTGCACGTGTCTGTTTCGTAATCTATAATCATAAGAATCCAACTTTCGCGGAGTGCAGATGACGAGAATGGATTTATTTTAAGTTTGTAATTAAAATGTGATAATAATGCCACGAGCCACAACTGTAAATGTAGAGGAAATTGAGGCATATAATTTTGTAGGGCTTTTGGGTAAGTGCTTGATTAATATAATGAACTATTAGTTTAAGAAGCGCATTGGTTAAATTTAATAAAACTTAAAATAAAATTCTCGACATAAAATTTTGGCTTCCGACCAGCAAGCAATTTTTAAATATTTAACAAACTGCCTTATAAATATGAAATACACCTTATTACTATATACATTCTGAGGCCAATAAACGAATTCAAATACTTCTCGAAAGTTAAATTCTACAATGGTTTAGGCAGTGGGGAACAATAAAAGAGTTCCATCCGGAAAAGGTTTCCAAAATACAATAAACAGGACATGATTTATCGTGTGACCATATCCAATTTTTTAAAAGCAAAAAACTATTCTAAAATGGGCAAAGATCAAATATATAAATATATTTTTAATATATAAAATTGTTGGTGATATGTATATAAATTCTGAATACGTTTTTTTCTATTGATTTATCATTACAAATAAAACATTAAAAAGTCCCTATGGTTTCGCAGCTGTACTTAGTTACATCAGGGTTTCCTATTATACAGTAAAGTGTTTTCATAAAATTAAGCAAGAATAATAAATGACCTAGACGCCACTTCAATAAATTATTAAAATGAAAGAGGTCATTAAAATTATCAAATTGTCAAATTAACCACGAATTTTTGTGATTTTTCCCATTTAGCCTAAGATTAATCAACAATATTTCGATGATCGAATGTGAATTCACTTCAATTGTGAAATTATATAATAAAAAGTTTTTTAATTTATTTATTATTAATTCCAAATAATATAATAACTAACGGGTAAAGAGTGCTAGCTACTAAGGCCATCGACTCAATTATTATAATAATAAATTGTGGATAAATCATGAAATCCAGTAACTAAATTGGATTTTGAAAAGCATAAACACTTAAAAGTGGACTTAAAAAAATAAGAAATACATTTTAAATTCGATTTAGATATGGGATAATCTTAAATTGCGAAAAGACTACAGGAAATAAATTATAAATGGTATGATATGTCTTCATAAAATTAATCATGGATTCTTTACATTTTTCTCAATTTGTTTATAAGAGAAGAGGCTAGAGGAAATAAATTATAAATGGTTGATTTGAGTGCAATTACTTTTAAGATTAATCAAGCTAATTGTAATAGGTCCTTGGCCCATATATATAGTATTTCCTGCTCATCTCTGTGACATAAAAATACCCAAACCGCAATCAGGGGTATTCGTCATTAGCACGATAACTTTAGGCGTTGTCTTCGAGAGCTAATTGTATTCATGGAGCACATGAGCAATTCGATTTAAAATGGCGTCGGAGGGTTTTGTCAAGGATATTTATGAAAGTCACACACGTGATATGCCCCAGACTAGAGCTCGTCACGGCTTTGGAACTCGCTGCTTGCTGCGTGTCGCGCTATGGGATACGGGGTTGGGGGTTGGGGGGAGACGGGCACATTTAAATTAATCACAGTAAAAGCGAATTGCCCAAAACAATGTAATATCCCCGTGCATGAGATGGGGGGAGGGTGGAGGGCCTTTTGGGATTTAACAACGGGGCGACAAACAAACAAACAGAAATCTGTCCCAGTCGCAGTTCCCAGTTCCCAATTTCCCATGTCCGTGTGCCTCAATCCGTGACGAAACCAAACCAAAAGCTGTCACTGTTTGTGGGTGTGTGTGTGTATGTGCTAGTGTGCGTGTGTGTGTGGGTGTGTGTGTGTGTGTGTGTATGCGTGCGGTTGCTCAAATTAAAACAAAGTGTCGTGCGTTTGATGAAAATGTAACGCATTTTCCTATTGCCAGCCAGCGACGCACATAAATGCTAATTGGCTTAAATGTGTGGGTGACGCTGTGTGTGTGTGTTTGGTGTTTTTGGTAGCCTGTCCCCACTGTCAGGTGTTCAAATTTAAACATTTTATAGTTTGGTTAATTGTCAAAGCGGCAACGAGAAGGCTTCCAGCGAGTATGAAAGGGTGCGCCGAGCATTTTATGACTCAATTATTCGATGGTTTTTGTGGCAAAGTCGACGGTTATTAAGGGATTGGTAAGTGATACTCCAAGAAAAGGGGTTGGTTTGCCCCCCCCAGCACCCCACCACCCTCTCCACCATCAGTTTCTTAAACAGCTGTTGCTGATTAGCATGACCGTAGCAAATACGTGATCCCCAAAAACTGAAATAAAACAGACAAACAACAGAAAAAAGAATAAAAAGAAGAGCAGTGACGAAACGAAGTAAAAACTGCTGAAGGAAATTGAAAACAAGTGGAAATAAAGTGATTTGCCATGACATTTGCGCGTACGCGTGCATTTTCCATTTTCTTTTTCATCTCTATTCTTTACACATTGCCTCAGTCCCTTCCCCATCACCCCTCCCCCACCCATCTGTCGGGCATTCCTTTTGTGTGCCCACAATTTCTATGCCATTTTATGTTTATTTGCCTTCAGTCCATTACGACTTTATGCTCTTTAGCAGACAATCAACATTGTTGCTGTTGCTTGAGGCTTAGAGGGGATGGAGGGGGGGGGAAATGCTGCTGAGAAGCGGACAATAACCGTGCGAAAATGCAAATTACAAATGGAATGGGGCAAGTGAGTGAATGAATGAATGAAAGACTGAATGATTGAGTGATTGTCATCATCGTCTAAGCCAAACATTCAGTGGCTCGATGATAAATAGCAAACGTTTGGCCTAGGCTTAAAGTTATTTTGGCCCCTACATATGGCCATAATTTATGCAAATTAATTTATTTTACACACCGACTAACCAAAAATAAAGTAAATAAGTCGCCGGGCCGACTCGGATATACCATCATGCATCAGGTGAAAAAATATATATTAAATTTCTTTCAAATGCTATTTCGCGAGCACTTTAGCGCCCCTCGACCAAATCGGTGATTTCCAGCATATGCTATCTCGCTCTTTTTTGTGTGCATCTGCCTTGCACTGCTTTGAGGGAAAAACGTTTCTATGTATAACTCGGCCATTTTTATTCCGATTCTTATGATATTTGGTGGAATGATAGATATACGTGATATGCATTAATTAAATTACGATACGATAAATATTTCGGCTGAAAATCGATTTTAACGAATTTTGGAGGCGGAAAGGGGCGTGGCAAAAATTTCAAAACAAACTTGGTTTGGGTGCATACTGCACGCATCTATTGTCCAAATACGATAGCTCTAGCTTTTATAGTTCCCGCGATATGGTGGCTCTTATATTGTTTCTCAAATAGCGTGGGCGGAAGGGGGCGTGGCAAAAAACACAAACAAACTCGATCAGCGTACACAATAAACGAGTCTACATGCCAAATTTGGTGGCTCTATCTCTTATAGTCTCCGAGATCTCGACGCTCCTACAGACGGACAGACAGTCGCAAATGTCTCAATCGACTCGACTATTGATACTGATCAAGAATATATATACTTTATGGGGTCGCAAAAGCTTCCTTCTCCCTGTTACATACATTTTGGCGACTTTAATATACCATTTCATCCTATGCATGCATGGTATAAAAATAACGAACGGAATGAGACTGAGAGCGACGGAATGGTCCGAATAGACATATCAAACATATTTCATGCAAGTGCGACAATTTTCGCGAAAATACATAAATATAGTGCGCCTTAAAGTAGACTCATTTATATGGCTTTATGCGCAATTTCAGGCGCTGACATTTATGATGTATTGCCATATATATTCCTCCAGATACATATATATGTATGTGTTTATATGAGCTATGCTATCGTGTGTTTGCATGACTGACTGACTGACTGAATGACTGTCTCTCTGTTTGGCTAACGGGGCCAAGTCATGGACGTCTTAGAAGGACACATCATGTCTCAGTTTCAGTCTCATCTCACCTGCTTGAACTCACTGAATGAATAGAATATATTTTTGTGTTAAACTTCACACAAACACACACACACAGCAGGCGAGCACATTAAATTCACAAAAAAAAATGTAACTAAAATCCAACTGGCATTCAAATTAAAAGCACTTCATTTAAAAGCAGTTTCAAATTGATTACCAATAAGAAAAGTAAAGCAAAAAAAATAAAGGATCACAATGCCTGATGTAGCGAAATTAAAGTCCAATAAGTCCAGCACTGATATAACAGAAGCGGCCAAAGTTGGTAAGAGAATTATGAAACCAATGCCAACAATTCGTCCACAGTTGGCCAATCAACACGACCGGGTAAGACAATCAAAAAATCATTGCAAACGTATTTGCATTAATTGCTTTTCATTCAAAGATTTGGAAACTCATGAAAATGTAGATAAAATGGGGGCAAACCATTAGAAATTCTTAGTAAGTAGCTGCATCTTAAATTAAATTCCATTCCAATTCTAATCCATGCCAAATTTCAGCACATTTCAAGTTGCAAGTTCTTGTTAAATGTTTCTTCTCAATTCTTTATTTGATTTTCAAATTTATTTCAAATATAAATTGGCGCTGAATAAAGTGCAAAAGTACCTAAATCTCTTATACTGCTGACTGGAAGAACCGAAGGGCTAAAGCGCATGTGCCGCACGGGGAAGAGAGTTTTGAGTTGAAAGTAAATTTTCTCTTATTTTTTTTAGACGATTAATTGGCTCAGTGTGTCACAAAGCGGATTTAAGGTAAATTTTTGTAGCCAAATTTTCGGAATTAAGTGGAAATTTTTTAAACAAAAATAGTCTCAGAACTAAAATTTATAATCACAAAAAGATTTCATAAGTATTTGCCAGCAAACACTTGTGGCAAGCCAAAGGGGGAAGGGGGGTCTGGGGGGGGGGCGGCTAGGGGTTAAACAAAAGTGCTTGGGATAGGCCCACTTCATGTTAAGTTCGTCCTAAGCATCATTTACGATAAGTCAATGCAATTTCAACCCAAAACAAACTCAAATTGCCGACCGGCCGAGAGAGAGAGAGCGAGAGTCTCCCCTTATATATTTTTACTTTCATTCGTTATTGAGTGAAAACGATGAACGAAGACGAACAAAAAAAAAGAAATATCCTCGAAACACTCACGACGACACGATTTGGCATCGACCGAGGACATTTTTGGTACTCGTGCCAGTTTTTGCCATTGCCGCTGCTCAGTTTCGTATTCGTGTCGGAACGTGACGCTACAGTGTACTCAAGGATACGCGCAAATATTTGCCACACACCAGAAGAGGGGACACCCAGAGAAACTCCAAAAAAATTCTGAAAAATTCGAAACGCACGGTGCGAGAAAACTGTTGTCTGTCTGTGTGTGTGTGTGTGTGTGGTGCGTGTGCCACGTTTGTGTTTCTCGACCATTTAATTTTATTACCAATTCGCGAATGCGTCATGAAAAATGCAAACCAAAATACCAAATAAAAATATACAATAAATGAAAAATTAAATATTAATTAAATTCACGCAAAAAATGCAAGAAGAATATGTTCACTCTCACTCAGTGGTTGTGTGTGTGTGTGTGAGTGAGGTTGTGTGTGTGTGAGTGTATCAATTTGTTGCTGATTGAAATGTTAAACAGTTATTAAAAATTAATACGACTTTTTGCCAGAATATTCGTTCGCTCTCTCTCTATATACCACATAACAAAAACAAACCAAGGCGGCCCGGTTAAGTCAGCCAAAAAGGCGGTCCACTCCGTTCCGCTCCTTTCCGTTCGCTCCTCTGCTCTCTCCGGTCGTGCGTGTGTATGACTTTATTAAAATTTTAAATCTCCCCTCAGACCGATCCGGCAGCAGCAGCAGCAACAGCAGCAAAAGTATAACGCGCGTGTTTAACTTGCCGTTTTTTAACACATTGTTTGTGGACTTTTTTTTTTCATATTTACCCCCCAAACCCCCCTCACTCCACCACCCCCCCTGTGTGTGTTAACAACGATCCAGTTACGGGTTTTTACATAGTCATGCTCGTTTGTTGTTACCCTTATCGCGATTAACCAGCAACAACAACTTCAACTCTCAAGCAACAACAGCAACAACAACAGAAAAAAGTGCGTATGAAAATTGCATTTTAATTAAATATTTTCTCCTGCATGCATGAAAAATTGTATGACAAATCCTAGCTTAATGCAAGTAACGTCAATTTGTTGGTCGGAGAAGATTGGCAAGGTTTTTTTTTTTTCGTTTTTTAATTAATCATACGCCACGTTAACTCGCTGGTAATCTTCAATGTTTGTCGAGCGATTGGGCCAATGTGTAATCATTTTTTAATGAACTTCACATGTAAGTTGGCATGGGAATTGTTTTTTGCGATATGAAAACAAAACACAAGCTAAAGCTTTTATGATTCATTAAATTCATTGAGGTCATAAATTGATATGAGCAATCTCGGTTTACCATAAAATCTACTAGCAGTTTTTGTGCTAAATTGATTCACTTTAAAGTTCCTTCGTCGTAAGCATCTTTTGTGGAAGCATTTATTACTTGAAATGAATGCTCACAAGTTAGAATCAGTTAGGCCAGGCATAAAAGCTTCTTGCTAAAGCCAAAAAAAAAAAAAACGAAAGAAATGGAAGATAAAAATTGTAGGAACTAAGCCTAACTAACTGAACTCGTTCAGGTAGATAGCAAGTGGACTTATTTATAAAGTGGGGAGGGGGATTGGCTAAAGGTAAGCACTTTGGCCACACACAGATCTCTCTCTCTCTCTCTCTCTCTCGCTCTCTGTAGTCCAATTGCGGCAGCTGCACGTTTTATAATATTTATGCAGGCGCCAGGCTCCTTCCAACTGAACTGGCACTCATGTTGCAGCAGGTCTAGAGTGTAGTGTAGTGTAGTGTGTGCATTGCCAAAAGTAACACTCCACATTCAAGTGAAGCTTTTCGGGTTGTACATATGCATATTCTAGTGCCAAGTTAAAGGGGGGGCGGGGGGAAATTACATTTAAAACTATTTCACTTGGCAGGGGCCAGAGTATACAAACAGGCTAACCAGATCATCCAGAGGCAGAGGCATCAGCAACAGATGCCACAACAAAAATGCCTACCAAAAATGGTCACAAGAGAAAAAAAAATAATACAAAACAGAACAGAAAACAGCAAACAGAAAACAAGGACAAGGAAAAACAACTGCAGCCAGGACACACACACACGCATGAAATCGCTCAGCCATGAGATGAGATAAAATAAAATGTAAATGGTAAACACACACACACACACACAAGCCCACCCACAAACCCAAAATACACACACGCACACACAAAGTAAAATATTTAGAAAACTTAACGCACATGATCAAGGGGATGAATTTAAGAGTTCAGATTCGAAAAATTCGCTACAATGGAATTTAAAAAAAAACCTTAATTGAATTTAGCCCCTATAGAAAATCATTTTCGTCAAATGCTAACATTTTGTGACAGTGTATTTTGATCCAGAACTGGGACCAACCGAAGGAGCAGCTGCAGACCAAAGATTGATGCTTTGCAACAGCAAAAAAAAAAAACCGAGAAAGAGAGAAGAAAAATCAAATCCAACTTGACTCTAAACAATTCGTTTGCCTTGTTCTGTTACGCTTTTCATTCCCAATCTCCCATTTGTTGCTTGTTTACAGTTGTCCAAAATTTATTATAGCCCAGCAAAAAACAAGAAAAAAAAAGCAAAAAAATCGCCAAAACTTCCCGAACTTTTCTTATAGTTTTTGATACTTTGCTTTCTCTCTCTCTCTCTCGTCTCTTTCACTGGTGTTTTTTTAGCTGACCTTTTGTCATAAAGATTTAACACATAAAAATGTTTTTGTAGCCTTATGCTGATTTGTGCTGACCTAGAAAGAAGGAGGCCAATTGGAAGTTTTATGGCTCTAAAGCTGATTTAAGAGTCAGAAACTGTAAAGCTTTAAGCCAATGTCCAGAGATTGCAGAGCCCGAAATTAATGAAGAGCTCATAAAGTTTGTGCCACAACAAAATATGGGCAAAAAACAACAGAAATAAAGTCATGTCCATCAATAGATATTTATGGCAATTTCAAAGTGAGGCTTGCACTTGAAATTTATTTGAGTTTCTGCTTAATTATCGCACTTAGCCCTTCCAATTTTTTCTACCTCGGCTTTCTACCTCATTTGGCAAGACAAACTGACCAGAAGAAGACTCTGTTTGCACAAAGTTTTGAAACTGTTATCTCGTGTTGTCTATCGGCAAATTTGATGCAATTTTGTTTACCTATTTTTAATGAGAAACGAAAAATGTTCGCACAAAGCAAAGAGTGAAAGGAGAAATGAAAATCAAAATGAAAATACACAAGCTGTCGGAGGAAACTCCCCAACACAAAAACCAGGTCAAAGCAAACAGAATGGAAAGAACGACAAAAGGAGAGAGAGACGAAAATTTATGCAAAACTCGGAGAAAAAAAAACGACCGGGAACTAAGTCAAAACCAAACTCACGAAAAGTATGATGAAAATCAACTGCAAGAGGCCAAGTACAATATGAACGAATGTGTCTGTGTGTTGTGTGTGACTGTGAGTGATGTGTGTGTGTTTGTGTGTGTGTGTGTGATGTGTGTGTAGAAATGGCGTGTATTGTATCAAAAATTTAAATGCACAACAGTATATAATATAATGAATTCTTTTGTTTGTTTCTGTTGCTGTTGATGTTGCTAAAGCAAAGGCAAATAAAACAATACTTTAAAAACAAAAAAAAAGAAGCATACACTAAAAGCAATCCAGTTACAGTTACATTTAAAACTCCAGAGATGAAAAGGCCAGATGGAAATTAAGCATACATATATGGAAATTAATGTGTGTACGATGCTTTTTTTTTTGTTCTTCTGACTTCTTTCTTTTCTTGTACTCTTTGTGTTTGCCTGGCAGCCTGTCGGACGACAACGAAAATTTACTGAAACGATATGAAAACCCATGGTAAAAGTTCACTACAAATGGTGCATAAATAATTTATGAACTATTTGTACTTTACATACCTACCTACCGAACCTCTTTTATGTATGTACTCGCACTATAGTTATTGTATACAATATGCGGGGCTCTTTTTCCAATAGTCTGGCCAATTTGCAAGGCTAAAGTCTCCTCTCTCACTCTCTCTCTCTCTCACTCCCTTTCTTTTGGCCAGCTACTTAATTGCAAGCCTTTGTGTTCTGCGGAATACCTGAAAAGCAATTAAACCTTTCTATTCAGCTGTGAAGGTTGTATACATAATTGCATAGCGTGTACTTACCAAAAAAAAAAAGAAAAAGAAAACCATAAAGAAATGTGCGAAAAAATGTGCAAAAAAAAGGATGAAAAATTCAAAGAGAAATTTTTAATTTCAAGTGTTCATTATGAATAAAGAATAGGAGAGGAGAGAAGAATATACAGAATACAACTGAAGTGGGAAAGTTGGCTTTAAAAATAAGGTTAAAGGTGCTCGCTGAATGCTAATATTAACACACGTGCCTAGTTAGCTCTCTATTATGCGGTAAAAGTCCAAACCTTTACCCAAAAACACGGGGGGTGGGGGTGGAGCATGTGTCTATCCCTTGTTCCTTGTTTAGTGCCCATCAATAAAAGATTGCCTACTTTTTGGGGGCGTGATTTTAACCCATATTTCGCACACACACACATTAGCGTCGGCATTTATATTTAGCTTATTCTCAGCTTATGTTACCGCAAAACTGCACACAAATAAAGTAAACACACAGACGCGCCCCCACCCCATTATTCGGCCCTTAAATTTTTGTTTTTTCGCAGGATGTACGTACCTACATACTACATACACATATAAAAATAAAAGCAAATAATGCACAGCAAACATTTCATTTAAACAATCAACGTCAATGATCTGTAAACAACAATGAAAAGGGTTTTTTACTACAACTACTACGACTACAGCCAGCATATTTCAAAGGCAAGCAAAAGGCGTGCACATGCATATATCATACCACATATATTCAAGGCAGCACACATGGGCGTCTCTCAGTCCCTAAAGGGGTTTGCTAATCGATTGAGAGCATCTTAAGCAGGTGAAATAGAAAGTATTTTGATTAGGGCTTGATCATAATTATTTATTGGGTTTACTCTATGAACATATTGAATTCTAGACTTCTAGAATATGTGTCTGAACAATTTAATATTCTAAACTCTCAAAAATCAAAGATTGCTGTAAATATTATAAAGAATCTATGAAGATATTGAATTCTAGACTTCTTCGCTGACATAAAATATAAAAATTAAATTCTAAGTAGACTAAAGACTCTCAAAAATCAAAGATTGCTGTAAATATTATAAAGAATCCATGAAGATATTGAATTCTAGACTTTTTTGCAGACATAAAATATAAAAATTAAATTCCCTAGCAGCTAGTACGTTTTTTTTTTTTGCAATTAGATTTATATTTTTATATACTTTCTAATAAATAATAATAATAATAAAAAATTTTAATTCAAAAGTTAATGCCAATGTTAAAGTAATGCCAAATATGTAGTTATTGGGTTTATTCTATAGAGACATATATGTCTATATTCTAGATTTCTTTAAATAAAATATCTTTAAATAAAATATAAAAATTAAATTGAATATTCTAAAGATCCTCAAAAAACTATAATTGCTGCAAATATTATAAAGAATCTGTAGAAGAAAACAAAAAACAAAAAATTAGAAAACATTTCAAGATGAACTTATTTAAGTTGCAATTCCAAAACTTAGCTTTCTTTTAGTTTAATATTGCAATTTGCTTGATCAAAAATGTCCTGTCCCGTAAATCTATTACATTTTCTCTGACCTTACCTAGAAATCTCATTACAAATTCCGCAAAAGAATTAGTTTATCTTCGAAGAACTACGGACACGAAATGTTCTAAGTCCATAAATATTTGTTTGGCAATCGTTATAAAAATCTACCAAAAAACTAAATATTCTAAGCAGTCTTCTAATGAAAAAACCTGAACCTGCTGAATTTTTGTCTGCTCCTAAAAAATAATCTCAAGACCGCTTATTCGAAAGATTGAAATAAAACATTAAAAAGGTCGAAAAAAGAGTTTTGGTCAAACAAAAAATTAATATTGTCAAGAGATATGAAAAGTAGTTAGACAAATAATTTAAGCACAAATACTATACCTTTTTTTTAACAAAAATCCATGGTAATTCTTCTTCTGACTTTGGTCTCTTTCATCCTCAAGAATAATTCAAATTCATATATTTTTATTTAATGGCAATTCTCCTTTTGATTTTCAAAAATAATTAAAATTCATATATGTATTAATCTAATGAAAATTCTCTTTCTGGTTGTTGTCTAATTTAAATTTTTGTATTAATTTAATGGTAATTCTCCTTTTGATTGTTGTTATTTCATTATTAATCCTACTCTTCTCAGATAAAATCTAAAATATTCTAGATACAAAACTAGTTAAATTAAGTAACCAAAATTTTGTTTCTTATTTTGTTTGTTTTCCCACTGAAATTTCGATGTTTTGATATTAGTGACGTAGCTGTTGGCTACGTCCATGGCAGGGCAAACACATTGCTTCGTTGACGGCCATTGTTCAGCGCATAAACACACACTTTAAAGGCACATCAAGCATATGTGTATGACTGTCTGTATGTGTATTTTGGTTGTCTGTGTGTGTGTATAAGACACATTTGATAGAAGGTAGCTCGCGGGTTGCTTTCGGTCTACAAACCGTGAAAATGTTTTATTCAGCAGCAACAAACCAAACTAAATAGAACGAAAAATTGTGAGTCTCCAGGCCCAGCGAACACAAGCAACAATAACAACTATAACAACAACAGCAGCAACATTGAGGCAACAGCATGAAGCAGAAGCGGAATACAACACGAACAGAAGTTTCCGCCCACACAGCATAAAAAAGCTGGCATTTTTTCTTTTGGTTGTGTGTGTGTGTGTGTGGGTTTTTTTGTTCCTTCGTGTAACCATTTTCCCATCCTCACTCACACACACACAGAGACTTACATGTGTACATAAAATGTGACTTAACTAAAAATAAATAAGCCAAGAGCTAAAAGCATTGCTAAAGGCATCAGCAGGAGCTGGAGCCGGAGCCGAAGCAGTAGCTGGAGCAGGTAGAAGAAGGAGCCACAGCAGGTTAGGTGTGAAACCGCTGAGAGCACCATAAAAATACATAGACTAGCAAGACTTACCATAGCATAATGGCAAAATCGAGTGAAATATTCATGCTAATTATCATATGGCAACTGCAAAAAACAGAGTGCCAATTTACCGAAATACGAGCCAGGCGCAAGCAAATTCGTTTAAAGTGTTAAATTAAGCTTGATTCATTAGAGACATGGCCACGCCTTCTTCTGACTCACACACACACACACAAGCTGCACAAAAATTGACAAACAAGTTTTTGGGTGCTTGCTTAACACCAAAGCAAACACATGTTTACAGCACAAACCCACACACACACACACACAAACACACACACACACCCATAAAAGGATACGGAGACTCCAGACAGTCTACGTTTGCCTCCTTATGACTACATCAGAAAATGCTCAAGTAATTATCAAGTGCTCTGCTCTTTGCGGTACACCAAGACCAAGACCAGCCAGCCAGCCAGCCAACGGTTGAACCCATGTGATTCCTCTCCTCAGATGCCAGTATGTAGACCAACGACTTGTGGCATTTTACATTTTTACCGCTACCCTAGCTAGAGGAACGTTAGTTTTCATACAACAAAATATAGCATACTTTTTAGAGTCTTATGGAGGAATATTAGATTTCATACAGCAAAATATAGCATACTTTTTAGAGTCTTATGGATGAACATTAGTTCTCATACAGCAAAATATAGCATACTTTTCAGAGTCTTACGAAAAGTATTCGTTAACAGAACACAAAGAATCGATTTTTTCGGCATACAAGAAATTCCTTTTTTTTATTTTTTCAAATCTTTAGACTTCAGATATAATGAAATATATATTTTTTTAAGATTTTGCGGTACATGTATTCGTTAACAGAATAAAAAGTCGGTTTTTTGGCATACAAGAAATTACTTTTTCTATTTTTTCGAATCTCTATACTTCAGATATAATGAAATATATATTTTTTTCAAGATTTTGCGGTACTCCATTACTGTTTGATGGCTTGTCAAAGTCGGGCGATGAAAAAGTAATTGAAATCCTATCTGATTTTCAGTGTCTTTAACTTCTAAATTGTGACAGAAAAATAAAATAAGTATATTATGGAAAAAATTCGCCAAGTTATGATAAATAAAATGGTATAAATTCTATTTTCTTAAGTACGCTGTGGTTTCCAATAGTTCAATGTGTTGCTTGTTGTATTATTTTGGGAAAAATAGATACTATATCTGTGTTTTCTAAAATATATCTTTTTGCATACTTCTACCTCAGCGCGATTAAAGTATATCTTAATGACTTTAATGGAGTTGAGGGACAAAAGTGAGAAAATGAGTCAAAATGCAAGTTTTAAGAATTAGAATTAGAATTAGATGTAGAATTATGGTCCAATTGCACAATACAAAAAAATTAAATTGCCTTTCCATCTTACTAATGCGACTGCAAAGTTTCAAAGCTTTCAAACTGTAGTTAATGCCGAAAAAATCAAGTGCAGTTAAATTGGATTGGATTTTTTTATTAGTAAATTTTTTTTACATCAAAATAACAATAACTTTTTATATATTTGACAATTTTGTGATCAAGTTTTGTTTAAAAATTTGTTAAAACGGTCTTCAGGTCAATTATTGAAAGCAAAAAAAATGTGAGCAGGTTGTCTGTATTTCGATTACTACCAAGTTCAGTCATCAGCAGACTTCTCTAACGATCCTAGATATATATATATATATTATTTTATTGATATATTAATTATCCTATATAAAATATTTTATAATACAGTAATTAATTTGGAAAAACTTTAAGTACTTACAACTAAGCCATGGACATGACAAGTATTTTGCAATTATAATTAAGACTGTTTTTTATTTTCTTAGTTACTTCTTTAACAAAAGATGTTACTTATAAGTTTTCTCTCTGCACTTTAGTTGGACACTCCGCAGATCTATCAGAATAATGCCTCAATAATAATATAGAAAGATAAGGGAGATGAATTTCAGTCCTTTTATAATACTATTAAATGATTTTGCAGATTTTATCCACACAGATAGATAGTCTAAGTTGTAAAAATTGCAAGGGTATAAATACTTAAGCATAGTAGAAAGTAGAACCTGACAATCTAGTTTTTCCTTTGCTCTCTCTCTCTCTCTATATTTCGCTTCGTGCCTTTGGGGCGTATGAGCAATATATATTTTTGAGGGCAGCAGTAGAAGGAGCAACACCAGCAGCCACATTGTCAACAAACTTGAAGGATTATCAAAGTCAACAAAGTGAACCAACCAACTTAAGGCTCAGCAGCAAGTCTAGATGGCAACAACAAGTGCAAGTGCAAGTGCAACTACAACAAAAACTGCAATAAGAGCAGCCGAAGAAGACTGCAATTTGGCCCATAAACTATTTAAATATGCATTCTTAGGAAGCAAACATTTGCCATGGCTAAATTAATTTTTGCTCAAGCTGCAGATGCTGCTGCTGTTGCTGCTGCTCGAAAAACTCCTTTTGCAACTAATAATTTAATTTTCTTGTAAATATTCTTGCGGCCGGGCTTTCGGTCCTACATATAGGCGAGTGAAATTTAAATTTAATTTCATTAATTTATTTCGAAGCCATAAATTGGCAGTAAAGACATGACCCAACTTGGGTCCATGCACAATGCCAATTGCATTTACATTTACATCTACAGGCATTTTAAAAATGTCTGTGTGCAAGTGTGTGCAAGTGTATGTGTGTGTGTGTGTGTGTGCGTGTGTATATGCGGGCTGGTCAAAACGTTGGCAAAATTAGTGCTCGTTTTAATTGAGTTTGTTAATAATTCAGTAATGGCCAAAACGAAATGGGAGAGGGAAAGCCAAAGCAAGAGTCAAATTCAGAGCCGTTGGTCGTCGGTTAGTTGGCCAAATAGTTGCAGTTACATTTACAGTTACATGGCAGCTGTCAGCCAGTCAGCCGACCAGCCAGCCAATTTTATGTTATGACTCCGGACCCAAAGCACATTCAAATGCAACTGTAATTCGAGCTGTCTATCCATTTCTCTCTCTCTCTCTCTCTGTGTGTGTGTGTGTGCGGTGTGTGTGTGTGCGCTTTAGTAAAACTAATTAACTAGTTATACATTTGGCTCATTTCGTTTGCTTTAGGTTTCAGTGTTTTTATGATTTTGATTAATTTTGCACTATAAATATTTATGCTGCTTCATTATGCAGCAGTAAATCGGAATGTTGGCTGGTTTTAAGGTCTTTTGGTCTGAGGGCATTTTAGTTTATTTCATTTCAGACAAATGCCACGCACAAAGGAACGAGGGCAGCAGCAGTAGCAGCAGCAGGAGCCCTTTAATGTTTCCGGGTCAGTCACAGTCAGTCACTTCCCTTGAGCTCGTTGTCGGCGCTTTTGTTTGTCGGCATGGACGATGACACCGGCAGACAGACAGACAGATGGACGGACAGACAGACAGACAGGGCCAAGAGAGCCGACGGCTGCGCTTTTTACAGCAGAAGCAACACCAACAATGATGCTGTCCTCCCATCGTCCTTCTTTTTTGCTGTGCACTTGAGCGACTAAGCTGCAACAGCTCCATGCAGGGCTGCAGGGGCAGGCAGCAACAAGGCAGCAACTGTGCCTCAGAAGCCGCCTCACTGTTGACAAATAAGCAGCACAAGCAGCCATTACGGCCAGCAGAAAAGCGTAGAGAATGGTGGCAAAAAAAAAAAAAACTTCACCCACTTTTATGCGGACAAATTGAGCAGGACATTGAATTGTCAGCATAGCCTGGCTATGCTCGGGCTACGCAACGGCCCTTAACAGGACTCAACCCTTGCCACTCTCCCACCCCCCGCCCCGCCTGGCATGCGCCACAACTGTCAGGCAGGCCAACATCTCCACCCTTTGCACTCCGCTCTCTTTGCAGTTGGTTGATTATATTGTTGACGTTGATGTTGATGAAGCATGATTTGGATTTTCATCTTTATTGCATTATACTTAAAAACTATTAGCGGCTCGGACTCCGGTGCGGAGTGACTGCATCAGTTCTTCCCCCCTCACACCCCACAAATCCGTTGGTTTTTCGTCCAATGCAGCTGCGTTTTGACGTGATTGCATTAACTACTTTATTTTGACTCGTAACTCCGCGATGTTGCAACGTGAATTAGACTGTTATTAAGCTGTTAACTAAGTCTAAGTGCAAAATGCGAAAGGGGAACCAAAATAATGTTCAAAATTATTCAATTTACCTAACATTTCCATAACATTTCATTCCATTTTCTAATGTTAATTAGTTTGAAATCTTTTTTTTCATCAGGAACTTAAATAATGAATATCACCCACTTATAGAGGACCTAGAAAACAATGGTTTACAACCAGATATTTGTTTTTGCAGATTTAATTCTTTTTTTTTCAATTTCCATTAATTGAAATATCTAATTTTTCGTTTTTCTTCAATGATAACACAGGCTGATATTTTTGAAGTCATGAAAAAGTGTTTTAAGTTCAATAAGTAGTTGTCCTATAAAAATTGGCGGGTGCGGATCACGACCCTGTACTTAGTTTTGTCCCATTTCGTCAGGCTTTCGAAAAATTGTGTGTGAAGTTTTTCAAAAATACAAAGGAACTTTTTATTATCACTGTTTTTATTTTTTATTATACTAAAACTTTAGTATTTCAACATAAATATATATTTGGTAACTTAAAGAAATAATTGAAAAGCAATTTACATGATATCAAAGCTGTACTTTTTTGCTGTAATACATAATATCTAACACTTTGGCAGGTCTAGTGCTGTAAAATGTCGGAAATTCGCAACCAAACGTATGCCATAGAGAATCAAAGATTTTTTTTTAAATTTTTAAAGAACTTTTTAGAATTTTTAGCACTTAAAAAATTGTTTATTATTATTTGGCAGGTCTAGTGTTGTAAAATGTCGGAAATTTGCAACCAAACATATGCCATAGAGAATCAAAGAACTTTTAGAATTTTTTGCATTTAAAAAATTGTTTATTAGCAATGTTTGCAACAAGAAGAACATTCAAAAAACTATTTGAAATGTAAAAAAAAATTCTTGAAAAATCTGAAACATAAAATAAAAGTAAAAAATTATGATTTTTATTTTGTTTCGATCAAAATATAATTAAATAAAATATATTACAGCTTCTGTGTAAGACTTTTGACCAATATTATTGCCCATACTTATGAAGGAACCACAAAGCTTTCCCTAATAACTAATTTTGTATTGATTATCATTAAAGAAAGAGGAAAAAAATATTATATAATCATTATAATGATTTCTGTCCCTGGTTTTGCACTTTAAAATTTGATATCACTCATTATATGCTAATCGAAATTAGTCAATTTGGTGGGGCAAACAAATCAATGGATGCGTTTATTTAATGCCCAACAATCTGGTTATTTATTATTTTAGCCACTTGTGATAAAAGCACTAAAGTTGACTACAAAACGCTCGTTAACATGCATTATGTTGGTGTATAAATTTAACCAGCTAGAAAATAATCCTCACCCAGTTTCAGTCTCACTTGAGCTGTGCCAACCGAAAGACAAATAACCCAGGCACAGGGCCCAATCCTCCGAACCGAAAAGCAGACAAATCTACAACAAACAGCAAAAATCTTGATAAGGAAAATTTATTAATCCCATCAACGACAACAATAACAATAAAATGTTAACAAATGACTGACAGCAGAAGCAGAAGCAAACAAAATTCGCATAGAGCCCAATCTAAAGGGTATTATTGGAGAAAAGGGGGAAAGGGTGTTCCCCCCCCCAAAAGGTGTTCGTGGTGTGTTTGTTGCATGACATTTGAGTTCATTTCTGATACAAATCAAAATGACGCATTTGAGAATTTTATTGCAGGCAAAATTAGAAACTTGTTTTTTTGCCCCTGATTAACAATGAAACTCAAAAGATGGTCAACAAAGCAGTATTTCAAGTGTGTTAATTGTGTGTAGGTGTGTGAGTGGGTAGGTGTGTAGGTGTGTGTGTGTGTGTGTGTGCTCTTCCTTTTTATTGAAAATGAATATAACAATGAGTTGCCAGCACGCAATGGTCACCCATATCGAATCCATTGTTTGCTTTTGATTTTCATGCTTAAAGTGCGGCCAAGCATTGAGGACGATGATGATGATGATGATTAGGATGATGATAATGATGATACACCGCATTGAGTTGTCAGTAATAACTCAATTGGGTTGATCGATAGCGTTTCGATAAGCAAACAGAAGCAAACTAAACCTTCCTGCCCCATTCAGAGTCCGTTTTTATTTTTATTATTGTGTAAATTTATGCGACCGCCTAATGGCGTCTCCCCTATGCGCTCCTTTTTATGTCATTTTGTTGTTGTCAGGAGCGGATTATCACAAAGATTGAGAGCTTTGCCAAGTGATTTTCCATATTAATATTTATTAAAAACTATTGATTCTGTTTTTTTGAGGGTAACTTCCAGTTACCTGAACCGCTCCTGGTTTCTATTTGGCTGATTTTGTAAGCCAATGTGATTATCAAATCGTTAATTGTGGCCTATATGGGCTTATTGAGCTGCCAGCGATTTATTTCGAATGCCAAGATTAGAATAATCGCCTGACTAATTAATTATGACTTTCAATGCGGGCTGCTGGTTTATTGTCTAATAATTTACTTTCTATCTACCATGTTGGCTCAGTCCAAAATTCGTTTTTACTTCTGAAAAACCAATTTGGCAAGTGTCAAAAGTGGCCAATTTACTTGTTACTCCAACGCCCACTCTCTCTCTCTCTCTCTACCCCCCCTCTTTGTGTGTGTGTCAACAACAAATCAAGGGAAATTGGTTGGAAATTCATCAAAAGCCAACAATGCAAACGACGCCCAAGCATTGTGATGATGAAAATCAACCAAGCCGAGCCCCGGCAATGGGGAAACAAAAGTTGAAATGAAACTTTCAAAGTTAATAGAAATGTTATTATTTGGCAAAGAGTAACGCAAATGAAATATGATGGGAATAGAAGAAGAAATTGTTCGAAATTGAATTACAACTGTATTTCTGTGTGTTCCTTCAAGCCATTTAAATTGAAATCCCAAAAAAAAAATAACAAACGTCAGAAAACAGAAATTGTATAGTGTAGAATACCTACTAGTTTAATTGAAATAACTGTTTGAAAACCATTTCAATGTTCTCTTTATTTGAAATTGAATACTTCACCAATTGGATACCAATTTTTTAGAAATTTCTAAAAGTAGCCAAAATTACTTTTTACAGAGATAGCTGGCTGAAATTTTTCACCAATATAATGAATATAAGAAGTCATTCACATCCCACATGAAAATTATATTTTTGTATGAAAACATCAACAATTTTTTTCTATACATTTATTAAATATTTTCACGACTAAAACTTAAAAATATATATACAAAAAATAACACTAATATAATACAAATTAATAATAATATCAATTTAAAAATAATAATATTAATATAATATAATAATTTATCAATATTATATATAAACCAGTAATAATAAAAAAGAACAAAACGTTAACTCTGTAGTTGTAAGCTGTGCCTCCTTTTTTCGCTTCATCTAGTTGTAATTCCCAACTGGTTTTAGCATTGAATTAGTGGTATGGCCTTGCAATTCTACGGTAGTTAGCGACGTCTACTGATGGTAGCGCCATACAGCTAACTTGCTCACTTTTTGGACGCTTCCAATAAATGACCTAAAGCCTGGTTTAAAAAATTTTAAATTAAATAGAATCGTTAATAAATTTTTGTTTATGTATATTGTTCACCTAACTGTTTGTCTTAGTTTCAGATTAGATTAACGCATTTGATCGACTAGTTCTTCGCTCTTGGCAAAAAGAACATACAATGAACTTTAATACATTTTAAATTGAAAAGAATTGTTTGTTTGTATTGTTGACTGTTTCGCTGAGTTTCAAGATTAACGCAGAGTTGCATTTGATCGACTAGTTCTTCACTCTTTGCAAAAAGAACCAACAAAAAGAACTACTGGACCAAAAAATATGTTTTATTCTGAAGTGATTTCTATTTATTTTGTACAAAAATGTTTTTAGTTAAATATTTTGCATTTTGTCTATAGATTTGAAGTGACTTGATTTCATTGGTTTCTTCTTAACATTCGAAATATACAGCTATTTAGTTATGGGAATGGAAAAAGCATTAGCAATTAGCTAAAGATAGTAATATAAACTTTAAATTCCCTACTTCAATGCATTATATACATGTAAAGAAATTTCTCATACTTTCTTTCCTGGGATATAATTAATAGAAAAATGTTTATTCAAAGTCTATTTGGACAGCTTAAAGTTCTGCAATAAGTATTATTAAAAACTTTCCGAGATAGAGCGAGTTGCGTGTTTAATTTTACTCGAAAAAGGGGCATGAACTTTGCACACCAATTAACATTCGAACGTTGCCGTCGCCGTCGCTCTCTCCCTCTAGCCGCAAGGGCTCACGCCCTTCATGAAGAGAGGGCTTTAACTTTGCCATACAGAAATTATACAAAATCATCCTGGAGGAAACAGGGCAGCATAGGGGATGGGAAGGGTGGGGAGGGGGACCGGAAGTTGCTTGAAAATCAAAATAATTTAGTTACCACCTTCGGAGTTCGGTTCGGTTAGTCGATAGTCTATAAGGCTCGGCTGTCGGAAACTTAAAAACTTTTGCCCCAACTGTTTGCACATGCACACACACACACACACACACACACACACATTATATTCAGATAGGACACGAGCAGGGGATGGAAGTGATTTACCATAACTCCAAACGACATTTCGGACGCTATATTATTACAACAGTTCATCAAAGTTGGGCGTAAATTTCAATTCGCCCCCCTCAAATCCAACTCCAACTACATTTAATTTCAGTTATAGTTGGGGCGGTGTCGATGTTTGGCCAAGGGCTAGGGATCCGCAACGGCTCCGGCATCAACATCGACGTCGTCGCTAATGTAGATGTAAACGTTTGCTTCTCCCTTCTCACTCACTTTTGGGAGTCACTTTTATCAAACATCCCGCTGGGTATTTGGACTCAAGCTTTCCGTAAACTTTGCCTGCTGTCTGGGCCATGTTGTTGTCCTCGCAGTTCACCTCATCGAGCCTTTAGTCACAAAAAAGTTTCGCTTTCGATTTGCTGCTGCTGCTGTTGCTGCTGCTGTTGCCGTGCCAGGCCGTAGCCAAAACGCAAATTGTTGAAAGTTTGCACTAAAGTCGTTGATTTCATAGCTGAGAGGTGAGCTCAACTCGTTCAGAAAGTCTGCCAAAGTAGTTGACGTGAATCGAAGAGGGATTCCAGGGGCACGTAATTGAGTAAAGTTGCTGCGGTGCACGAATGCGAATCACTTGAAAATGTTTCAATATATCGTATATGTATATGTATATATAGCAATGTTGCTCTGCAACCAAAAATTATAGGCAAAAGTTCGGAAAAGTTGAATGGTCGTTCGTACCTAGCGTAACGCGACAATGAAAACTAACAATAATTTCAAAATGCAGCAGCATTTCATTCATGGACCAAGCTCAACTGTTTTCCCCTGGGGTGGGGGAAGGGGTTGGCGGGCGGGCAGACTGAAATCATGGCCCAAAACTCAAACCCAAGAGATTTGCGAGCGCAGCAAATGCACTCAAACAGTCGGCACACTCCTGGGCATTTTAATTGTCTATTTCAGTGTGTCCGTCCTGCGACTATATGTATGCATGTGTGTGTGTGTGTGTGTATCTGTGTGTGCTCTCTGATTGTTTTCTTGATGCTGTCTCTCGGTCTCTCTCTCTCTCTGTGTGTGTGAGTGTAGTGTGTGTTTGTTATACAATGGTTTCGGTTTGGTTCAGTTGGGTAAAATCCTTTTTCCTTTTTTGTTTTCAGTTTGTTTTTTTTTTTGTTTCTGTTGACGGTAGCTAGCACTAGGATCGCTTCAATTTATGACATTTTGACAGCAGTTGTTGCAGTTGAATCAGAAAGTTACTCTCCTGAGTAATCGTACAGCTTTTTCACTTACAAAACGCGCAATTTTGTGGATTGCATGGGAGGCAAGCATACTCACACACAGCAGCACACACACCCACACCCACACCCACCTACACACATCAATGTGGATATATGTACATTTGTCTAAATGGCATGACAGATTTGAATTGGAGTTTTGTCTTGGCTCTGGCAATTAAGCGAGATTAAATATTGCTAAAGAGTTTTTGGGCAAATTTCATAATTCATGAGAATTGAAACACTGAAAAACAATTCGAGATGAATGTAAAATCTTCTTGGAAAAATGTTTGAAATGCAACTTAATTGTAAAACCTAAAGAGTTTAAATTTTAACTTCGTTGTAAAAGCTGTCTGAAGCTGAAGCAACAATATGAAAATAAATTGAATGAAACTAAAGTGAGGGATGAACTAAGCATTTAATTTCGTTTCGTTTTATATAATTTATATTATGGAATCGATTGGTTTAAAGGATCTAATCAGTGCTACAAAATATATTAGACCTTTTGGTATATTTTTTATATTTATTTATTCAGTTTCTTGTATTCAATTTCTTAAATTCTTACATTTATATTATGGAATAGATATGTTTAATGGAATAAATCACTGCTATAAAATATGTCAGTGCTTGTGGGATATACAAATTTTATTTTTTACCTCTAAAATATAATAAGTTTATTATTCTATTATTTATTATTCAACTGAATCTTAATTTTTAAGTTCCTTTGATAAATGAAACATTCATCCCAATTCTTTTGAATTAACACTCGAGGACTTCTTTGCATTGATTTTAGCCAGTGTTGCCATTTAAACAATTTTGTAGCTAGATTCGGCTATTTTGCCAACGTAATTACTGCTAAATTTTTGAAACAGATTTTAGCTACAATTCTACATATAGCAAATATAAAATAGATTTGCTGCTTTATTTTAACCTATGTAGTAGTTAAATTTATTTCAGCGGGAATTTAATTTCTTCGCAATCGCACACTCAATTAGAGAGGAACCAATTATTTAAGCTTAAAAAAATGTCCAACTATCTATACGATAATGTCCATTATCGATGTATGAGAAAATTCCACAGAATAAAAACGCCGTAAAAATGCTGAGATTCTTGACTTGAACATAAAGATTAGTAGCGAAAAATGGAATCAAATCAAAATGAGGTATTGTACAAAAGCACACAAGTACCCAAAAATGTGAGGGAAAAGCTGTAAGCTCGAGACGAAAAAATGTAAATTAAATTTGATGTTTAATTGCCATCAAAAAACATCTGAGCAGAAGGTAAATTTATGATTCTTTTTTGCCTGGTCCACCATTTGAGGTATAATTTCAGCTAAAGAAATATATTCTCGCACTTTTACAGATATTTTATTCGATTAGTTGGTCGCTATTGAAGGCCAAATACAAGAACTTTAAAGAAAAGTCCACATTTTTCTTGGAAAACCCAATTTTCATAATTTTTTTTTAGCTACTTGAAAAAAAATGTCTGCTAGTTTTTTATACCTTTGTTTTTTCTCAAAATGGACAAATTTTGGAGACTAACATGTCTATATAAACTCAGCTTATCTGACTGATAAGTTACATATATTTAGTTATGTTTAAAGTGAGGCCCAAAGGTCATCTCCAAATGCAATTTAATGTACAATAAATTTTTACAATTCCCCAAACGCTGGCAATCAGTGGCAATGCGTCGAAAGAGAGAGAGAGGGAGAGGGAGGGGAAAGAGACCTAGAGTGACCTTTGCCTTATTTTTCTTTGTCTCAGAGCAACTGAGGCGCTTTAAGCCAACAGATAATATTATCAAACATACTTACACATCCTTTTTAGCTAGATGAGCGAGAGTGAGAGAGTGAGAGCGAGAGAGAGAGAGAGAGTAAGCTATTAAGCATATTTGACTTGCCGTCAAAGTGAGCAAAAGACACACACACACACTCAGATAGATATATATGTATGTATACGTACCTCTTGTAGGATTCTGAAAGATGCTTAATGCCAGCGAAGTTCGTGTGTGTATGTGTGTGTGTGTGATAATAATTCAACAAATTGTTGTTTAACAAGGAGAGACAGAAACCGAGCCACCACAGTCGCGGCAGTTAAAGTGGGTGGGGAGTGGGGGGAGGGGCAGAGTGAAGGGGCCCTCGAACCACTCACAAGTGTTAATCGCTTTATGCAGCGAGTATTCGCCCCGTTGTTGTATGTAGATGTCTTGTTTTAATGCAGCCACTGTGCTTGAGAGTGTGTGTGATTGCCTGTGTATATGTGTGTGTGTGTGTGCGTGTGTTTGTGTATAGTATATATTTACTTGTGTGTGTGTGTGTGCGCATAACAACCTAGGGCAATATATACGCACATCTGCCGAAATATCTTACCTTCATTTCATGAAATGAAACAATTAGGACAAAAAGTTGCTTTGTGTCTGCTGCTGCTGCTGCTGCTTGTGTTGGAGCCAAGGACCATTGCTTGCTTAATATTCCTCCGAGTTAACTCCCACTCCCTCTCTCCCTCCCTCTCTCTCTCTCTCTCTCTGTAGCTATCTCTTCCTGTGGGTTTTGGATATCCAACCCTTTTTTATAGCTTGACAAACATGTGTATGCCTGTAAACAAGAGTTTCGTATATATATATCTCTAAGTATGTATGTATGTGTGTGTGTGTGGGTGCATGTGTGTGTTTTTTGTATCTCTGTGTGCGTTTAATGACAAAATAATTAGAAAACTTTTTGTGTATTTTGTACATGGTGTAGGTTCTTTTGCCGTAGTTGCTTTTGCCTGTCTCTCGCTTTACTTGCCCCCCGCCCCCTTTGGCACTCCCTGTCAATGTCACCGCCAATTTGCTACTTGGGCATCGCTTGCTCTCCATCGTTGTGCCTGCCCCTTCGAGTGTCTCTATATCGAGCCGCACACACATTTGCAAATTGCTCTGTAGAAGAACCTACATCAGAGGCAACGGTCTAAAGTCTTTGACAATTACATTACCCTAGCCAGGAGCAGCGACATTGACACCTGAGAAAATGGCTGAAAAAAATGCCCTAAAATGGGAGAAGAAAGTTTTTAAAAATTTATACAATGTTGACATCTTCTTAAAGCCACAAAGAATGCATATTTCATTTAAATTCCTTTTTATTTAGCAAAGATCACTCGTTAATTTATTAAGACAAATAATTGAAGTAGTTTCTTTATAATTTATAATTAAAAATGAAGAATTTCAGTGATCCCCAACTTTGTGAAGCTATTATTTAGTTATTATTGAACGATTTCTCTAGTTGCTTCCTAGGAATTGCTCTAGAAATTTTATTTTGTTTTTAGAAATATTTTTGGAATATATATTTCGTCATCAAAGTTGGTAAAAATCAAGTCAAAATGAATTTAAGAAATAACTTTTTTGAAAGTGCAAAAGAAATGTCTAAGTTAAAGCCGAGGAAAGATGAGAATTTCACCAATTTGACTATAATAAATACATATATATGTTAGATTTCGAGAGTGTTTTGTCCTAAAATAATTTTAGATATAACTTTTTTGAAAGTGCAAAAAAAAAAATGTCTAAGTTAAAGGTAGGAAAAATGAGCATTTCACCAATTCGAGAGTGTTTTGTCCTAAAATAAAACTGTTATAAAGAATCAAATTTAAGTGCTCCACTTTGGGCAAACTTACTTAGTTTAAAATTCAGCAAAATATTCCGCTATATATTGATTTAAGCCTACGCCTTGATTAAATTTTCAGTTAGTAGCTAAAAATATGAAAATTATTTTTACATTGTCCTCCTGCAGAGAGAAAGAAAGAACCAAATGCTGGGGGATTAACAGAGAGAGAGAGAGAGAGAGAAAAAGAAATTAAGAGAGATAGCGGGAGAGTGAGAACTTTAATCTCCTTGGATAGATTTTACTTATTGGTTTTTAATTATCATTGGCTTCTTGCCGCAAAAACCCAACTACGTGTGACTAATTCGTTAATATCGAAGCCATTTTATTTGGACTGCCACTTGAAATTCAGCCATTAAATGCTCGAACATATGGGAATAAAATGGCACAACAAGTTTTTCCAGACACGGAGGCAAACTGAATGGTAGGTAAATATAATATACGCCACTTTCCATTGCCTTATGTCTTTAACGAACCCACGCTGCGTATGCGTAACGCAAGAGTTGCTCGTCACGAAAGCGACGGCTGTGTGTGTGTGTGTTTGTGTGTTTGTGTGGGTAGGTGTTTTTTTTTTGTTTTTTATTGAAGTGCGTGGTGAAACACTTTAACTTGTTGTCCAAATAGCAGCACGGACGACTGTGTTGGCCAAGAACAAAAACGTACTGACAAATCGATGTTAGCCACGGCAAGCCAAGAAAATGCCACAAGACGTTTGGTCGACAAAACAAATGCACTAAGATATTAAGACCGAAAGAAGTAAGCAAAGCACGCAGAGTAAAATTAATATTTAAGACCAAAATAAATTGCCATCTTTTAGCAGTTTGAAAATGCATCTAACTAAAATTTAATGCTTTTAGATGATCACTCAGGTGGAAGGGCAAAACTATATAAATACTTACAAAGATAATCAAATATATGATGTACCCAAAATGCAGGGAACCATAAAATGTTTTGCTTTTTGCTAACAAGCACTGACCAATAAATGCTAAAGTGTTCTTCACCCAAAACGCACCCAAGTATTTGCACTGGTCAAAAGTATAGCCAAAAAACGAAGGGAAAGCAGGGAAAAGGGGGAAAAAGGGGGAAAAACCGAAAGGCAAACTTTGTTCTGAGAGCCACGTGTGGTGGTTGGTCGCTTTTTTTTTTTGGGTCGCCAGGCTGAAGCTAGTTGATTTTCAACAGTTGAGTTGAGTTTATTTTGCTCCTCTCTCTCTCTCTGTCTCTGTCTCGGCCAGGTGCGTTAGCCAGCTTCCAGGAGGCAACTACCTAGACAGCCCGACAAGCCCCGACATTGCATACATTTTTGCTGCGTGCCTGCCATGGTAGTTTATTTCTTGTTCTGTCTTCCATTCGTTGCTTCTTTTTTTTCTTTTCACCATTCTAGCTGGACCAACTCAAGCGTAAAATGTTGATGAAGTAACCGCACATGTTTGCCGTTTGCTGTTACCGTACCGAAAAAACTCACCTCAAGTGAGTGTTTAGCTGCAAAAGTTTTTCTCAGCCCAGTTCGTTGTGTGTCCGTTGGGCAGTGTCTAAGCGCAAATTAGTTTGTATAACCAGGAGCTTAACAATGGGGCCATGTTTATGGCCAAAAAGTTTTGTGTTATGCATACAACAACAACAAGAACAACAACAATTTCATGTAGAGTTGCCATTTTTATGCCACTTGTCCCATATGCATATAAATAAAGCGATAAAAAAAAGAAGAAATCCTTTTGCTCTCACAAAACAAAAAACTCTAGTAAAACAGCAAAAGTTTTTTCCAACTAGAGCATGACATGATGCACGGCCACATAGAGATGCACATGCACCGTGCAACAACAACAGCAACAACAACTAGAAAAAAAAAGGAACACGTGAAACACTGAGAAATAAAATAAAATGAAACAGAAAGCACTAAAACAACTGGCAACAGGATTCAGATTCAGATTCGGATTCGCATTCAGATTCAGTTCCAAGGACAATGTAACCATGTTAAACAACAATCAGAGTGGAAATACAAACCACTAGCTGGTAATTTTGCATGCAACGCTTAATGTTTGTGGCAAAAGTGGCGCTGATTTCGGCAGACAACGTGGTCTTCCACTCTTTCCCCCCTCACCCATCGTCCTACCTCGTTGTTGTGTGTCGCTAAAAGTTTGTTTCTTTTTTTTTTTTTGCGGAGCCCCTTTGGCAATGGCAGCCAAATTAAACGAAATGTATACAAAAATTTTTGCTGCAGCGGCAAGCGCGTTGGCGCACTCTAAATTTGAGTGAGTGGCTGCCTGCAGAAAACAGAGAAAATGAGTGGGGGGCAGAGGGGTGGGCGGTAGTGGCGCGTGTGCCAACAACAATGTGGCGGTTGCTCTACTCGTTGTCTAAAGTTTGAAGTGCGCATAATAAGCCAGGCAGGCGGTAAGAAGCCGCCGCACCAAGCCAAATTGGGTACTGCAGATAGCGCCCCAAAAAGTAGGCAACAGTTTGCAGCCCGGGGACTAAAAGTGCTCTTGACTGCATGGCACAGAGAGAGAGAGGGAGAGAGAAAGAAAATCTCAATGAGCCTGTCATTGTGTGAACCTTGTTGGCTTTTCGAAAGTGAAACTAATTTCCGTTCTCATGAAAAATCGCATGTATATATATATATAGGGTGTTATTTTTGGGTCAAAGATCAGGCTTTAAAATTGAAGAAACTTGACACGGAATTGTTAGAAGCTTAAATAATTTATTTATCAAAGACAAAAGTCCAGTCTTACGACTTTCAATGTGATATAAAAGTTTTTTTTTAATGTAGAAAGAGCAGATATAGATAGGACCAATTAGTTGATTGTTTTATATATATATATATATATTTATTAGAATATATGTATAATTATAATATACAATATTTAGTTATTAGAAGCTTAAATAATTTATTTATTGAAAACAAAAGTCTAGTCTTTTGATGTGATAAAAAAGATTTCTATTATAATACATAGAAATAGTAGATGTAGATAGATTTGTTGATTGCTTTAGATATATTCTTATATATAGAGTTATTTTTGGGTCAAAGATCAGGCTTTAAATTGAGGAAATTTATTCGAAGCTTAAATAATTTATTTATTGAAGACAAAAGTCTACTCTCACGTTTATTGATGTGATATAAAAGATTTCTAATGATTTAAATTGAGGAAATTTGACACGGAATTGTTAGAAGCTTAAATTATTTATTTAACTAGTCTTACAACTTTTAATGCGATATTAAAGATAATGATAGAAAGGGCTAGATACGACCAATTTATTGTTTGTTTTATAAACTTATATAAAGAGCGTTATTTTTAGGTCAAGGGTTAGGCTTTAAATTGCGGATATTTGTTGAAGTTTTAATAATTTACTCTTATAACTTTTGATGGATTATTTAATGTTTATATTCGAAACTAATTATATTAGATAGAGCCACAAGGAGTAAGGAAAGTTTAGACCTACTTTAGGACCAATTTGTTGCTTATTTAATATCTAAAAAATCCTAATAAAAAGTAAAAAAAGTTTAAGAGTTAGCTTGGCTGTTTATATTATTAACTCTTAAGTATTAGACTAAGAAAAAGTTGTCTCATTACGCTTAACACACTTTACCGTTGGATAATCATTTAAAATTATCTAAAAATTATTATATAATACTACAATTATAATTAACGTTCTGCGTGTTTTTCTCATTCTTTCTCATTCGCAGACAATCGACAGAGTGTGCCACAGAAGCTTAACTAAACAATGCAACAATTGGCAAAGAACGCACACCTCAATGCCTTCTCGTGGCGGCAGCGGCAACTGCATAAAAGTTATGCCCTGGGCAAAAACTGTACATGAAACAACTTAATTAGTAGTTCTACGAGTTGAGCAAAAACGCTAAACAAAACCAAAAACGAAAACGAAAACGAAAACCAAAGAAAAGAAAGAAACGACGCCGCGTTTCGTGCCGAGAATCGGTGAGAGAAAAAGCAAGTTCAGAGTTTTAAGAAATATTTGTTCATGCTGCTTCATTAGTGTTGGTGTGTGTGTGTGTGTGTATTTCTATGTGTGCGAAAAATGTTTAAGGCCAACAAAAACTGGAGCATCAACAGCAGCAACCACGGCCCGGGCAACCTTTGAGCTTCGGCCTCGGGAATAACTTTTGTTTTTACGTGTGTGTTCGTGTGTGTGTGTGTAAGTGAGAGTTGTTGGATTTTTTTAAGAAAATTAAATTGGAAACAACCAGAACAAGAGCAGCACCTGAAGCTGCAGCTGCATCTGGAAGGACGATATATATAAAGTGAGAGGGAGAGAGAGAAAGAACGAATACAAGCTGCATATAAATTATTATACTTTACACAATGGATTTGCTAAAATTGAAAGCTGCTGCTGGCAGAGCGAAAAGGACTTGCAGAGAGCACGTAAACCCAACGACATCATATCCCTGCATCAGAAGCTGGCAACGACATTTGCTGCTGCTATTCACATTGCTGATACTCGCGACACACATCCGAATAACTTCCGGTCAAATCGATTGGGACGACGATGATGATCCAGGTGAGTGACAATACAAAACTATGGCCACTTCACCATCATGTTCCATTGGGTTTTTGGTCATCAAAAAAGATTGAATCGTTGCGTGATTTGCATACCGAGTGCAAAACAACGAGCAGACGTCAGAACTTCAATTCGTATTGCAATTGAGATTTGGCAATGTTTTTGTAATTAAGTTTAATTGCCATTGCGTATACGCCCCGGATGGCTGAATGCTGAATGTGATGGCCGCCCCCGGGTTTCAAGTAACTCGGTACGAGAGGCTTTTAATTAATCGCAGATTTATGACTTGAGCTTGTGTGTATGTGAGCTGCTAGGTGGTGTGCCATGCTTGTCCGTGGCTATATAAATGGAATTTTAATTATTCAAAAGCTACAATTAAAATATTTAATGAATTCATAAGTCTGACAGTTTAATTGCAAGAGTTTCTCTCTAACAGAAACAACTTTGCCATTGCGAGTTTGGCACAAGACTTGAGGGGAATATAAATAGATGAGCACGAAATCTAACACAAAATTGAGAAATCGGAATGGGAAGGGGAATCACACAAATTTCTTTTAGATAAATCAAATTCTTGCAGCAGCCTACAATAATTTTTCATATCCCCTCGCCCCACCCTTCAAAAAAAAAAAGATTAATTTCTTTTGTGTGCCAAAATTGATATTTGCAGAAATATTCACTCACTCTACATCTCTCCTCAATAAAAGTTTCTTTATCAAGCCAATGGTTGTGAATTTTCAAAAAATATTACTCATACGCCACTTTATGCCACAAAATCATCAAAAAAATATAATTTGAAAATATATTTGAATAGAAAGTTCCTCTTTTTTTATACCATGCATTCGTAGAATGAAATGGTATATTAAAGTCGCCAAAATGTATGTAACAGGGAGAAGGAAGCTTCTCCGACCCCTATTCTTGATCAGTATCAATAGCCGAGTCGATTGAGACATGTCCGTCTGTCTGTCCGTCTGTCCGTCTGAAGAATCATCGAGATCTCGAAGACTATAAGAGCTAGAGCAACCAAACTTGGCATGTAGACCCGTTTGCTCTGCAGGCAGATCGAGTTTATTTTTTTTTTTCGCCCCGCCCCCTTCCGCCCCCGCTATTTGAAAAACAATATTTTGAGCCTCCATATCTCGGGAACTATAATAGATAGAGCTTTCGGATTTGGACATTAGATGCGTGCAGTGTGCACGCAGACCAAGTTTGTTTCAAATTTTGGCCACGCCCCCTTCCGCCCCCGAAATTCGAAAAATTCGATTTTCAGCCGAAATATTTATCGTATCAAAATTAAATTTGGCACACTAATACATGTTACGTATATCTATCATCCCACCAAATATCAAAAGAATCGGAATAAAAATGGCCGAGTTATACATAGAAACGTTTTTCACTCATAGCGGTGCAAGGCAGATGCACGCGAAAAAGAGCGAGATAGCATATGCTGCAAATCACCGATTTGGTCGGGGGGCGCTAAAGTGCTCGTTTCCACAAAAGAGAGATAACATTTGAAAGAAATTTAATATATATCTCTTCACCTAATGCATGGTATATCCAAGTCGGCCCGGCGACTTACTTACTTTATTTTGTCTAGATGATGAGTTAATTTATAAATATGAATTTTCAAAAAATATTACTCGTACGCCACGTTGTTCTACCAAATCACTTCAATTTCAACTTCTTAAAAATATTACTCATACGCCACTTTGTTCCACCAAATCATGTCAAAAAATATAATTTCTTACAAATATTTGAAATAGAAAATTCGACCTGTTAAAAATATTACGCATACGCCGCATTGTTTTACAAAATGATGAAAAATTATAATTTGAAATAGAAAATGCATCTTTTTGAACAGATGATGATTTATTCTGTAAACATGAAGCAAATTCATTGGCCAGAAAGTGTTCAAATAGAAGATTTATTACTTTTTTAAGCCAAAATGGGCATTTGGCAACGTTTCGCCATGAAATTTTCTTCAGCAATCAAATGTGAAAGGTGTAAAATGCCTGAAAATATTACTCATACGCCACATTGCTCTAAAAAATCATAAAATTATAATTTCATCGAGATATTTGAAATAGAAATTGCAACTTTTTGAACAGATGATGAGTTATTCTATAAACACGAAGCAAATTCATTAGCCAGAAAGTGTTAAAATAGAAGATGTATTTCTTTTTCATACCAAAATTAGCATTTGGCAATGTTTCCCCATAAAAGTTTAATTAGCAATCGAATGGGAAAGGTGTCAATTACCTTAGATATTAATCATGCGCCACTTTGTTAGAAAATCATAAAAAAAAATTATTTATTACAAATATTTAAAGAAGAAAATTCGAAGTTTGGAAAATATTAGACTCATACTCATAACTGTTTGAAAATATTAGATTCCTCATTGTTTTACAAAATCATCCAAAAATATTATTGATTTGAAATAGAAAAGTCGTCCTTTTGATTAGCTAATGAGTTATTCTATTAACTTGATGCAAATTTAATGGCCAGAAAGTATTCAAAACAGAATATTAATTTATTTTGTTTTGACATTTGCAGAAAAACTCTCTCACTCCAATTGTTTCACCATAAAAGTTTCTCCATCAATCGAATAGGAAGGTTGTTGAATTTTTAAAAAGCATTTCTTAGAATTATTTAAAATAGAAAATCAAACTTTTTTGAAAATATTACACATACGCCACATTGCTCTACAAAATCATAAAAATATTTCTTGGAATTGTTTAAAATAGAAAATGAAACTTTTTGAAAATATTACGCATACGCCACATTGTTCCACAAAATCATCCCCAACAAAAAAATATGATTTCTTAGAAATATTTGAAATAGAAGAAAATTGAACTTTTTTGAATAGATGATGAGCACATTGAATGGCCTTGCTCTCTGCTCTATTCATTTAAAGATCAAAATGAAAGTCCTTTGTTGTATTGTGCTAGGTTAGGGGTAGAGAATCGCATGCTTTCTATTTTTGTGTGTGTGTGTGAGTGTGTGTGTGCTTGTCTCATTTATCGATTTTCATCCATTGTGGTGTGGCGCCCTCCTGTGTGCCGAACGCTTTTAAGCTAACGATGCAAACTGAAAATGTTGACAACAAACATTTTTCAAGCTGTGCGTTGTCCTTGCAGCAAGGTAGAGGTAGCCAGCCCCCGACTTGAACAAATATGTACTTACATCGCACCACCATTTCCCCCTCTGCCCCCCTTCGAGCATATGTGTGTGTGCGGCCTTTTTGCTCAGAGATAGAAACAGAAGCAGAAACAGAAACAGACACAAGTAGACAGCCCGCTGTGATTCCATTTGCCTTGTCGTGTGTTTAAACACACACACACACACCCGCACACTCATACATGGGCAACTTTTTTACAGTTGAAAAATATGGTTTTGCATAAAATTTCGAATAAATGTTGGCCAAGATAAGCAGTTGTGTTGTTGCTTCCTTTTACCTTGCTTTAAAACGCCGTTTTGTATCCCACTAAGCGTGGGATGCTGAAGTAGAAAATTATAGAATTAAGCAAACAGAGGAAGAAGGGAGTGGGGAGGGAGGGGAGCAACAAATAAAAATGCCACAAATTTGCTAGCTACCATAAGGGAATGGTGGGGGAAGGTGGGGGGATGGGGGCTCGCTGAATTTGCCATAAACAACTGACGCTCTGTAAAATTATGAAATCATAAAAATATTTTTACGATTACATAAAAAAAAAAAAACAAAAATTGTTGCGAAAATGTGGGCGTCTTCATACAAAGTAATTTTGTTTTCACGTATATGCGTTTGCCTAGACACAATTCTATTTTACTTTGGCCCTAGTCGGACCCGGGTCTAGTTTCTCTCTCTCTCTCTCTCTTTGGTTGTGGCAATTGCGTGATAATATAAAATTCAACTTTAGACATATGACTTCATTATTTATCAAACTGCCGAGCTTTGAAACAACAAAAAAAAAGGGGGGAAAGAGCGAAGCTTGCCTCGAATAGTTTAGCCCCACCTAACCCGGGATTGACCTATGGCGGGGCATAGGGTTGGGGTTGGGGTTGGGGTTTAGCCCTATAAACACACTGCCATATATTCAAATTACATATGACCCGGGCTATGCAAAAGTCACATTTGAACAATTTCATTAGAAATGTGACACACACAAAAATACACACACACACACACACACATATGTTGTGGGGGTAACTACACATATGTGAGACGACGTTTTTTTTTTTTTTTTGGTTATTTCATTTGAACTGAACTCTGCGGCGGCTTTAACCCTTATTAGCCTTTAGCTTTGCCTGTGTCGTTGCCTTCGCTCCCTCTGTTAACCATATTTCATGTTGTTTTCATTTGTTTTGATTAGCAAATGAATGCCATACGTCGCGGCAGTCAAAGTCAAGAGAATGTTGCCGCGATTGTTAGCTAACAAATTATAACGTGACTCGAGCAGAGGGCAGTAAAATTTGAGTATTTTTACAGAGAGAGAGAGAGAGAGAGAGAGAAAGAGTGAGACAGTGCGTGTTTCACTTGCCACGCAATCTGAACTGTGAATTGGTAGCACACACACACACACACACACCCACTCAAAAAACAACAGGAAAAGAGGGAAAAAATTTTAATTTATGCCGTGTTGAGTGCGTTATGCCCCAGTTCCTGGCAAGTGTGCCTACTTTAGAGCTCCTCCGCAGATAGCATAGCCGTCGCCTTACCAGACACACACAAACACCACAACCCCTTGTTGGCCTCCCCCCCCTTTCAGTCTTCGAAGTGAAAAACCTAAAATCGGCACTTCAGGCGCGCATTCTATAGCTCATTTGGTTGTCGTTCGCCTTCTTAGGCTACTTCCATGTGGCAAAAGGCAAAATGTTGGATATACTCTAGACACGCGATATATTTTTGCTGATACGAGCGAATGAGACCATATGGAAGAGTCGCAAAAATATGTAAAAATTATAATTCATAATACATATTTGATGAAACACATTCAATCATTTGGCCAGGCCCCAGGACCCCCTCTCAGTTGTTGTTATTGTTGTTGTTGCTGCTGCCACAACCCAATAATTACGCATTTTCGCTGTGTGTGTGTGTGGTTATTTTTAATGATAAATGACCTGGCCCAAAGTGTTGGTAATTTTTCGCAGCTTATGCCGAAAATTTTCACTTCACTGAGGCGTGTGAGAAGAAGGAAGAAAATAAAGGAAGGAACGAAGCGAGTTACTAATTTTGGTGTCAAAAATACTTAGCATTCCCCCCAAGGGTCTTCTGTGTGTGTGTTTGTATGTTTGTGTGTGTGGCAACGACAATAGGGAAATTATTGGGCGAAGGGTGTCAAGCAACTTGTTTTGCCACAATTTGTCATTTGTCAGAATTTAATGCACTTAATAATTAGCCAACTCTCCTCACACATATGATTATTCACATTATATGGCATTTAGCCCGTGCCACGAACTCTCGAACGAAGATCGACTCACTCGAGGGAAATCAATAAATAATTAATTACTCGGGCCACACTATGAGACCCCAAATGAAGCCATTTGGGGATCAAAATGTATTTTTGAGCATTTGCATTTAAATCTGCTTTTATTTCTACTAATTATGCAAATGTGTATCTAGTTGAAAAGTCTCTCGTTGTGGGGCAAATGCTAATAATATTTATAACCTAAACATAATAATATATTTATACCAAAATATGGAATAAAAACTGGCATAATTTTAAATCATAATTATGGTGAAAAAATGCTTTTTAAACTACATTTAACTTCAATTATGGAATGATAAATTGAGCTATTCACATATCCTTGATTTTCTTTTGCCAATATTAAATGAATCACTAAAACAAAGCAGATTCCAAAAACTAGATCAGTGATTTTTAATAACAATTTAAAGCAAGTGGACTCCATTGGATATTATAGGATATCATATCTGATTGAATTCGATATAATTATGAAGCTTATAAATGAATTGAGTTTATCTAAGGTGAGTCTTGCTGGATTCTATTAGAAATTATAAGAAATTATATCTGATTAAATTCGATATAATTCTAAAGCCCAAAAATGAATCTAAGGTTAGCTGAGTCTTTCTTTATAGTTTAAAAATCCCCAAAAAAATTCCTGGATTCAATTAGAGATTATACGATATTATATCTGATTATATTTAATAAAATTCTGAAGCTTAAAACTCGCCAAAAAATTGCTGGATTCTATTAGAAATTATAAGAAATTATATCTGATTAAATTCGATATAATTCTAAAGCTTCAAAATGAATTTGCCTTATCTAAGGTCTGCTGAGTCTTTTTCTATAGCTTTAAAATCACCTAAAAAATTCCTGGATTCTATAAGAGGTTATAAAATGTTATATCTGATTAAATTCGATAAAATTCTGAAACTTAAAAGTCCCCAAAAAATTCCTGGATCCTATTAGAATACAATTCTAAAGCTTAAATAAGCTCGAAAATGAATTCGCGTCATCTGAGGGTTTTGGTCTATTGCCTAAAAAAAACCCAAAAAAATCCTCGACCAGTTGACAAATATTATTTATTTATTTATTCATAGTCTGAATTGTATCATAAGTTAGCTATAGCTACTAGGCCTTAATCTAAATTGTGCTTAACTTGTGTTTGGTCTAATTAAAATTATATTTACAGATGGGAATTATGGTGGATGTAAGATAATGGGACTTATTTATATATATATATGTTGATTCATTATGATTAATTGATATTTTTTAAGTGATATAAATTTGTTTCTTGTAAAAAATAGTGTAATGGATAGGATGAAGATGGAGTTGTTAAGGGATTGGAAATTGGGAAATTCTGTGATGAAAGTTGCCTCGGATATATGTAGGAATTAATGGGTGAGGAGAGTGTGTCCAAATGGGAGTCTTTTGGGGGGTCTTCTATTTTTATTTGGGTGTCCTTGGCTGTGCTTTGTCCTGTAATGTTTGACAAATTCAACTTCAAACATACATAAGCAATAAATTCTATTGTAGATACAATATACTAACCATAAATCAATCATTAAATCTGATTCGTGACGATATTCCTTCGGCACGATGACAATATCGAAATAGTTATACAATATATACAAGGATTTAAAAGCCTTAAATTCTGCAAACGAACAACCCAAAATGGTCGCAATTTCCCTTTGACAAAAGAAAAATCATTTCAAATGTCATGTAACAAGAGGAAGCCGCAAAAAAAAATAAAAAAACCAAAAGAAAGAAAGAAGAAAAACCGACAAAAAAAAAAGAAAGGAAACGAAAACCCAAAACGCTTGTTGGAGGACGTCACGCGAAATCCTAGACCTTCTCTATGCTATGTCGCTGTCGCAGTAGACACACTAAAACTGTTCTCTTTTGTGAAACGTATAAATTTTCTATTGATTTATGCCAAGTTCGCATGCCATTTTTTCCGTTTTGCATAATTTCTGCTGTTGGCCAAATTGCACTCGGCACACAGGGCCAACAAAGGACAAGCCAAAAAGAGGGCGGGAGGGGGCTGGGAGAGACTAGAGAGGCCTAACGCAAACACAATTGTTGCGACTGCGACTGTCTTTTTCGCGGTCGTGGCCCGTGGACTGTCTCTCTCTCTACTACAACAACTACTTTATTCTCTATACTGCGGCAGTTACAACAGTTGCAACAGCAGCACCATCACCATCTCTGGGAGGAGTGGCATGAATTGTGTTGATGGAGTTATCCATTTATACTCGCATTTGCATAGAACGAGCAGCATGCGACGTCTGTGATTGCCGCTGGGCGAGACTCTGCCGACACATGACATGGAAAAATGAAAAGGAAACCCAGACTCAGTTTCGGTTCCCATTCCCAGTTCCCAAGTCACCCTGAGCAGCATGAACAAATGGTCAAACAGTTGCTACAGCTCTTGACAGCAGCAAAAAAAAAAAAAAGAAACACAAACCCTAAAGAAAATCCCAAAAAAAAAAAAATAGAAGGAGAGTAGAAAAAAGAAGTAACTACCTCTCAGTTGCAGCTGCATACAAAACGGGTTGCAACGGAAATGCGGCTGCAACATTTTCTCTATATGCATATATCACATGTAAATATGATGACATTTTGCCTACTGTACAATATGTATCTTCTGGGAATGGCTGGGAATGCCAAAAATGTGACTCTGCTTAGCTTTTGACTAGTTGTGCCCCACTCCACCGCAATCCACTCCACTGCACCACTGCATTGCACCACGATGTGGTGCTCCTTTTGGCCACGCTCAGTTGAAAGTCAAAACCATGTTGCACATTCATCATTTAGAGTAAACAATTTTTGATTAATCGCCAACAGTACTAAAACCCGGACTTGACTAGAAAGAAACGTTGTTGTTGTTGTTGTTGGCGTGCACTTTTGTGCAACATTTTTCCAATTGCTGCCAAGAGAGAAAAACAAAAACAAAAAAAAAAAAAATAGAAAAAAAAAGAAATATAAAACTGCCAGCGAACTCTTTAGCACGTACGAGAAAAACAGTCCCCGAACTGAAAGAGTGAAGAGTGGAGAAGCCGTGATGATGGTGGGGACCGGGGGCGGGGCGGGGCACTCGCCTCAACACATGTATACAAATTGTTGTTGCAGCTGAGCCTCAGAGCTTGACTTGCTTTGCTTTTGCCTTTGCCTTTGGTGACCAACTGCCATGTTGGAAATTTGTAAATGATTGCATGACCATCACCAGCAGCATGAAGCGGCATCCATTTGACTTTTGCATACATATTTGACTTTTGGCCATTTTCAAAAATGCTGCGTTTCCCTCTACCCTGTCATAGATATTGACTAGAAGAGTATATTGAGATTAAGAGAAGAGAATAACCAACTTGGTTGAACATTTTAAGAGCCATTTTGGTAGTGATGCAAAACTATCGATATTTTTGAATTCGTACGGCTAAAAATATCGATAATACCGATAGTTTCAACGAAAATTTACAAAAACTGCTGAGAACCCAGGAAAAATATATGAAACAATCAAATGTAAAGAAAACTCATAAATTAAATAAAATTCTTTATTTATTGTCTTAATTTATAAAAAATAGTATTTATATTGTAAGCTTTGGTAATCATCTTAAAACTAAAAAAACATAAAGTTTGATTACGATTAACAAGAGTCATGGCCGTCCATCGATATTTTTGAGTTCCATGATTCAAAATATAGATAAAATCAATAGTTTTCACAATTTCCAACATTTCAAACTACTGAAAACCCATGAAAAAATATGAAACAATCAAAGGTAAACAAAACTCATAACTTAAATGAAATTTAAGTTTCATAATAAAACTAAAAACATTATGTTTGACTACGATTCACAAGAGTCATGACCATCCATCGATATTTTTGAGTTCAATGGTTTCAAATATCAAAAATATCGAAAATTTGCACCTCTTAAAGCTGCCTAAAGTCGAGGAGGAAAAAAATAGAAATCATTTTTATAAACAAAAAATCATAAGTAAAGTAAAATTCATTATTATTTGTTTTACTTTAAATAGTATTTTTAAATAGTGTTGATATTTATCTTAAAAGTAAAAAACATAAAGTTTGACTACGATTCTCAAGAGTCATCGATATTTTTGAGTTCGATGCCATCTAAAGCTGCTGAAAACCCAAGAAAAGAAAGTATAAATCAATTATATAAACAAAATCATAAATGAAGTACAAAATATTATTATTTTTTGTCTTAATTTCTAAAAGTAGTATTGACGTTCATCTTGATAAAAAAAAACATTCAGTTTGAGTACGATTTACAAGAGTCATGATATTTTCCTTAAAATTAAAAAACATATAGTTTTAGATGGGATCCAAATTTTTTCCATTTTCCAAACATGCACCAAAATATAATACCAAATATATCAAATCCTATGTGTAAATTATATAAAAATATTATCAAACATTCGATCAGCTCACGCTGACATGTGGGTTGGCTTCTCTAGAAATATATCGATATCTATAAACTTCTATCGATAATATCGATGTTTCCATCATTTGCCGCACTGCTTTTAAGAACTTCTTGGTTTATTGCCCCCAAAAAAGTATGCTACAAACAACAAGCTGAGCATTTGCAGGGTATTTTGAGGCTCAAGCCCTTTTGCTTTTGCTTTGGATTTGGTCTTCTCTAGTCAAGGAGGCAAGCAGTCAATAGCAATGGTAATGGCAATGGCAAATTTGTGCCGTCAACCGTTGTTAAGCTCGCAACTTATCAAACTCATCACACAGTTGTGACCCAGGGCCACTTAATGTGGGTTTCTTTTGTGAATTTCGATACATATTAAACGGGTTATGCCACAAAAGGATTACAACACTTTTGCCTTTTTCCCCAGAAGCATATCATTATGGTTAAACAATTTTTTCTCTCTCGCTCTCACCACTCTCTCTCTCTCTCTCTCTGTCTCTCTCTCTTGGTCGCTTTTTGACAACTTTATTAGGTTTTTGGCTTGGACTTTGGGTTACAGGAACCTAAAAATGGGGTTCGACATCGACGGAAAGGCGTGCGAAAAATTCTAAACAAATAAATAAAGGCAAAAAAACTTGTGTTGCAAAAGGGCAGTCGAGAGAAATTGCTATGCGGCATGCGTCAGCGTCAAAAACTATTTTATAGCTGCTTCGTGTTGTCGTCACGGTCCTACCGGGTGGAGTAAAAAGGCTAACGAGGCTGCAGGGGGGTGGGGGAGGATTAGGGGGGATTGGGGGGTTATAAGGAAAAGAAGGGACAAATAATGAGAATGGAAGAGCTGGCATGCTTGTAAGGCGAATAAGTCAACGCAGCAAAATGTGTCAAAAATGAGCAATTTATTTAATTTTTAGCACACTCACACACACACCCACACAATCTTAGCCTTGTGTGTGTGTGTTTGTGTGTCTCTGTAGTAAAGTAATTTTCATACTTTTGTTTTTTTTTTTGTCCCCCGATTTGACTTGATGCTATTTAAGCGCAAAACTTTTAAGTTGTTTTACAAAAGTTTGCCAGCAACATAAATTGGATTAAACCAAAAAGATGGCACCAGCGCGGCCATAAGGCCGAGCCAAACAAGTGGAGAACCATCCCCCACTCCCCCCCCCAAACTTGACAACTTAGTTTGCTGCTGTTGTTGTTGTTGCTGTTGCTAGAAAGGGCTGCAAAATGTTTTTTTAATGCTCACAAATCACAAACGAACTGAGAATCGAGAAATTGCACGTGGCAGCTTTTTCGGAAACTTGACTTGGTCCAGGGTCAACTCATTAGCCAAATGAAGCCAAAAACTAAACGTATGTTTTGGACAAAGTATTGCCAAAAACTTTTCAATAGTCAACAGGGTTGGTTGTGTGTGTGTGTGTGTGCTTTGCTCCGATTGGAAAATCAAAAGGGGAAGGGAAGCTTATGGCCCCGGTAAAAAACTTTTGACCCAACCCCCCCAGAAAAAACCATAAATGTCAAAGTCAGCCAAAAGTTTGCATAGTTTTTGACTTTCAGCAGTAGCGACAGGCCTCCCCCCCCTACTCCCCCGCTGAGCTTCTTGTTCCTTGTTATTGCTGGGACCCATGTGGTTGACATATTTGCTGGGGGATTATTAATTGAAACAAGTTAATTTGCAGAGAATAGAACTGGTCGGCAGGCCACAAGACCAAGAGCGACCGAGAGACAGAGCAGCTAAAAGCCGACAGTGTCAAAGTAGAGTTTGCCAAAGGCTAGTAAAAGGCTCTCTTGGCCACGCCCATGCCCATGCCCAAGTTGAGGCCAGGCCCAGACATGCTAACAAGAACAAGCTGAACAAAAACGACAAACAGCAAACAAAATGTTGGCAAAAAGTTATTAAGAGTCATCATGTTCTGTTTTGTCTCAAGGATAAACTTTTCATATGCTTTTTGAATTAAATACTGGCATTTTTTTCTATCAGATATACTCTGTGTGTGTGTGTGTGTGTGTGTGTGTGTGTGTGTGTGTTTATTTGGCATATGCATATCTAGTTTGGATAAAACTTTGTGTGTTTGCGCACAAAAACAAGATATAATTAGCATTTAAAGCCAAGTTTTTGGTCTCAACGTTTTTGCTTAGTCAAGATCAGAGCTGCAAAAACAAAGTGGATAGAAAACTTTGGTCTATAATAATTCATGTGTGTATAGTAAAATCGGTCTAGTCAATCAATTTCTCTTTGACTCTGCATATTGCAAATATTTGATGACAAAATTCATATTATTTGCTCTAGCACTTTCACATTTTGTCTAAAAATATTTCAGAGTGTGTAGATATGAATTTCTATCAATTGGTTCTAGTTTATGTTTCACAAATCTCCCATTTTTTATTGAAGTTGGTCTTCTGCCCCATTAGAAATATTGGCATGGCAGAAATTCTACTTTTAAAACTCTTAAACTAAAAGATTTTGGTAAGTTTCGATAAGCATAAAATTTTAATAGAATAATCTGGCTTCTAACGCTCGGTTGGCCTTCAAATTTTATAATTTTGAATAGGAAAAACTTTTACCAATTAAAGATTAGCCAGGCTAACGTTCCAATACATGGTTTACCTAATTAATTACTACTTTCTAGTTAGATCTACTTCCCTTTTCTGGACTTTTATAAAATGTCTAAAATTAATTTTGTCATTCATAAATTTTATTCAAATATTACCGAAAATGCAGTAAAAACAAAACCTTGAATAAATACCAAAATAAAAGTAATTTTTTGGAAAAAAACTAAATTCAAATATTACCAAAAATGCAGTAAAAAAAAACCTTGAATAAATACCAAATTAAAAGTAATTTTTTGTAAAAATCTAAAGAATTTATTTGGAATTTTTTTACTTAAACATATTAAACATATAATTAATTACCTTTAATCGATTAACAACTATAAACATATACAAAATTATAGGCGGCTACCAATAAAAACGTTTTCATTCCCTACATTTGAATGGAAAATTGTATATATATTTTCATAATGTCCTTTTAACTTTTCTCCTAGAAAAAAATCCTAATAATTTAATGGAAAATGTGTATATATTTTCAAAATGTCATCATTACTTTTTCTCCTAGAAAATATATCCCAATAATTTTTTTTTTATTGAAAGAAAAGTGAAATTTGAGGAAAAGTCAAGAAAGTTCAAGTTTCTCCATCGACTAAAACTATGTTTAAATTATAGATTAATATATATAGTTGTCCATTATTGAACTTTTCTGGAATATATGTTGATAATACTCTCTTTAGTTATATATTCGCTGAAGAAAATATTTTCATTAGCCTGAAAACAATTTATTTTTGAGTTGATCAGAGAGAAAAGCAGATTTTAATCTAGTTAAATTTTTAAGAGACTTGAATATTCATTAAAGGATTAATCGTCGTAGACTGAATAATGCAAGAAATTCGCCATCATTCAGTTTATTCAGTTTTATTTTTCATGGCTCTGCAGCATAATTTTTGAAGCCGCATCCAATATGAAGTTATTGTTATAGTTAGGGCTCATTATTTATGCCTCAAGTTATGCAGCTAACAGCACATAAACTGCAGTAGCACCCCCTCACTCCCCCTCATGGCCACCGTCTTAGCCAACTAGATGTCTGGCTGGCTGGCTGAATGGTTGGTTGTTGTAAATAAGTACTAAACCTTACCACGGCTGTCTGTTTTTGTACATTTCCACCCGCCCCTCCCCCTCTGTAGTTGCCTATGCCAAGGCGCAAATGTTTTGCGGAATGTGCTCGAGTCATAAATTTTACACTACCCAGATGGCAGACCTATGTACCTACCCCACACCCCCCTCCGCCCCCTCTACTCGACTTGCATTGACTGTGTTTGGCATTTATTTTTTATTTTTATTTTTTAGCTTTCTTTCTTTATTTCGCCCCAAACAAGCCAACAGCTCTAGGGCAAACGGAATCTGAAACTTCCTTTCCATCACTATATAAACAGAGAGAGAAAGAGAGAGCAACAGAGCAGAGCAGAGGCGAGTCGCCGCAAGCATTTCGCTTTTATAGTTTATTGATGCTGCCCCCAGAATGGTAAAAACTGTAAACTGTATTGACGTTAAAAATATTTAAGCAAACGAAAAGAGAGAAAAATCTATCAAAAGATTCCATCTATCGCTGTTTGTACTCCATCAGTCAGGTCATAATGCTCTTCTGATTATCGTGGTCTTGAATTTTTCAATGAATTTCGGGGAACAACTCCTTTTCTGAGCATGTACAAAAGCTGCAAAATGTTTCCAACTAATCGGATTCTAATGGCAAAATAATTATCAGAAGACTGCATAGTGCCACTCAAATACTCACACACACACACACACACACACAGACACACACACGACGTTGCATTCATAAATTTTGGAATGCCATTAGTTTTACATTTGTGGTTTGTGCTGAGGATAACCGCAAAGTGAAAAGCCGCAAATTTTCAAGTCATACGGAAATGAATGCCTGGCCGACTGGCCGGCAATGGAGAGACAGTGTTTTGGTTGGGGATTCGGTTCAACAAAGTTGCACAGAGACAGATGAACATATACTCTATATATCTATATATTAGATAGAGAGACACAGAGAGAGAGACTCAGACCAAAATGTGGTGAGATTGGTTAGCCCAGGCCATGTTGTATTTGTTCATGTGTGTGTGTGTGTGTGTGTGTGTTTGTGTCGTTTCAATCACAGTTTTCAATTAATGTAACAACGCCGCATGACATACGGATTAAAAGGTGGAGTGACAAGTGGAAAGTTGATATCTATTTTCCGAATTAATGAAAAATGTTTGCCAAAATGCTGCTGCTGCTGCTAAGCTCATATTATGCACACAACATATTGGCAATTAAATGCAGTACTAGGCAAATAAAACTGGCACAAACAATAACAATAACTGCAATCAAGCATTCAATAACCCAAACCAATCCAAACCAACCCAACCCAACCAATCCATTGGATTCCACCCCTGGAAAAACCAAGCAAATAGCCTGCTGGTCCCAGCTGGGCCAATTGACCAGCAGCTTTCTCAGATTTTGAATAATATTCAATTCAATTCAATGGAAAACCGCTACATAAATTCAAACATTTGCATTACGACCGAGCTTGGTTGCAAGTGCAAATAATGCGGCCATTCCATGGTGAATGAACTTTGACAAAGTGCTTGTTGTGTATTGGAATTCGGCATCGTTTCTTTAACCCGCCAATTTAAGAAGATTTTTAGCCCTAATTTCAGCAAAATCTCAACTTCTTTATGTCGTCAAAGGGTACATTCAAATGAATTTTTATTTAAAATAAATAATAATAAATTACTACATTTAAATTGAGGGTTTCCCCAAAGAAATTTCTTTTAAGAAAATTAAGCTTCGTTTTTACAAATTCTGAATTCGACCGATAAAGAATAGATTTTCCTTCTAAATTGAAGTTATAAAAATTTAAATCGAATTGAAATAAAATTTGTTTACTCTTTTCTTTTGTTCCCAAAGGAATTTCATTTAAGAAAAGTAATTTTCGTTCTCACAAATTTAGATTTCCACCGATAAAGAACAGATTCTCCTATATAGATTTCTTAATTTAAGTGATAAAGACTTAAATAGAATTGAAATTAAATTTTTCTACTTATTTTATTTATCTTCCCAAAGAAATTTAAGCTTCGTTTTTATTAATTCTGATTTCGACCGATAAAGAACAGATTTTACTTCTAAACTGAAGTCATAAAGACTTAAATAGAATTGAAATAAAATTTCTTTATTCATTTCATTTTTTTTTCAAAGGAATTTCATTTAATAAAAGGAATTTTCGTTCTTACCAATTCCGATTTCCACCGATAAAGAACAGATTCCCCTATACAGACTTCTTAATTTAAGTTATAAAAACTTAAACACAATTAAAATGTTTTTTTTGTATTTATTTTATTTACTTTCCTAAAGAAATTTCATATAAGATAAAAAGGCTTCGTTCTTACAATTTCTTAATTCGATCGATAAAGAACAGATTCTCCTATATAGACTTCTTAATTCAAGTTTTAAAAACTCAAATAGAATTGAATTTAAATTTTTCTAATCATTTTATTTATTTATTTTATTCAATACTTGTGCCGTAATTACAAATTACAAACCCACCTTAACACTAACTGGGCTTTAATCTACGTATTTATATAGTTCATTTTTTTCTTAAATATTTATATATTTTTACAGAAGGCTTTGAGGTTTTATTTAGATCATTATAGTATAATCACAAATTTTTTTTGATACTTTAATAATTATAGGACCGCTAAAGAATAGGTTCACCTATATAGACTTCTAAATTGAAGTTTTAAAAACTCAAATATAATTGACATTTATTGTAATTTTTCTATTCATTTTATTTGTTTACTTTATTTTATATTTGTGCAGTAATTACAAATTACAACCAACTTTAATACTAACTGGGCCTTAAGCTATATAGTTCCTTTTATTCTTAAATATTTATATATATTTACAGAAGGTATTGAGGTTTTATTTAAATCTATATATTATAATTACAATTTTGTTTTTAAACTAGAATAGTTATTTGCATTTTTCACCATTTTATTTTGCTTTAAAAGTCAATTTTCATTCTTAATTGATTTTTTTTTTTGGAGAAATTTTAAAGCAATTTGTCTGCCAATTTAGTTTATTCAAGGAAAAATCCTTTGGCAACACTTAATTTGATTTTTAAATGATTTAGGTGAAATTGTTTATAAGGAATTGATGAAAGTGTTTCGATTTAATTGAAAAATGTAAATTTTTCACGGGTTTAGATAATTAAATGGCTGTTGATATATTGTTTTATTTAATTAGCAAATGATTAATTATGCAAATGTCAGTAGAGAGGAGAGAGCAAAAAGAATGTTTTATTTGAAATTGATTTAGTTTTTGTACAAATTTGCTGAAAGGTACGATTGGGTTAAGCCACATTCAACCCATTTTTTTTTCCATCACCATTCAGAATTAGAGATAGATAATGCTGTGGCACTTAAAGCCGAATACTGTAATTAAAGTTGGGAGGCACAAAAAATAATCAATGGACTCGTAGAGGAGCGGCAACTGAATTAAGTCCAGCACTCGCACACACACACAGAGAGAGAGAGGCGGAGAAATGGACATCGTCGACTGGCCAGTGCTATCGTCCATCTCGTCCCCTTTCGACCAGCGCTTAATGCGAAAATTCAATTAGTGGCATAATTAGTTGTGGCAAGCGTTGAAGTTCAGATTTTTGGTAGACCCCACAACAGCAGCAGCTATAGCAGTGGCGCCACCAACAGCGGCAGCAAGTGAAATTGAATGAATGACACACAAAAGACCAACGGCCAATCCATGGGAATGAATTGAGAAGCAGAAAAACAACCAAACAAAAAAAAAACCGTGAACTGAACTCAAATTTCTTTGCCCCATTTGTGATCTTGCAATGGTTTGCTGTATTTTTGGTGTCTTTAACCCTGATTAATGTGAATTAATTAATTTAGTGAGTAATTTACGGCAAGAAGCAGCAGCAGCAGCAGCAGCTTGTATTTAAATTGATGGAAAATTGAATTTTTGACCAATAGCGCTGTGATTTGGAATTGCTAACCTAGATTTCGATGCGCATTGGTGTTAATTAACTAAATGCAACTGCAATAAAATTGATTGTTTTCACTTTGTTTGCAATGCAAATTGCTGTTCCATCCGAAATCCCAGTGGAATCGCCAGCAACAGGAGTAAAAACGTTGAGGTCAGCCATCCGTTGGCAACGGAAATGGCCAAAAATTGTTTGACTGGGCTCCTAGATCTCTCCACCGCCACCCCCCTCTCATCGCTCTCTCCCCTCCCTCTCTGTCGCTCTCTCTATCGCTTTTTCCCTATGCCAATGACATTTTTGCTAACATATGCGCGGTTCTGCGGCTTTGCTCGGCTAAATTGCAGCAGAGCAAATTTAATTAGAGTTTTAGCGGGCACACACACACACACACAACACACACACACACCGACTGAGACTGAGATGCACATCGTAAATACACATGGATACACTCAGACAGACGTTAGCGAAACAAGTCAAATAACAAGTCACGTTTCAATGGCTAATGAGGTCATGTGTAAGAGCCAATGGCGGATGCGGCTGAGCCAAGCGTCTGACTCCCCCCCCCCATCTATTGTTGCCTAGGTACAGTTGTCACTCACTGGCACTGGCGGGCACGTTATAATAATGACGACGTGCAGCAGGAACAGCAACGGCAGCAGCAGGAATGGAGGTCGTCTGAAGTGCCACCGACGGATATCTGGCTGAATGACTAAAGTTAACACTAACTTGGCAAACAAATAAACATGAAAACAAGGGCGAAGTGGTGGGCAGCAGAAATGGGGCCTGGCCAGAACACGGCAACAGCAACGGCAACAGCAAGGACAATATGTCAACACACATGAGCACTTCAGGTTAATGCGAGAATGTATGTGTGTGTGTGTGTGTTTGTGTGTGTGCTAGACATAGGCATATAATTTCAGCTTCCGCCTAGATCCTTAAACTGTTTGCATTATTGTTGGACTGGCTGCCTGGTGCTCCTGTTTGCTGTGCTCCTGTTTGGCTGTTGCATTACAATTACAATTACAATTAGAAAAGTGTATTTTGTAATTGTAGATTCAGTAATTTGCCCTGAAGCTCTCTGGTCTCTCTGACGTTGGCCATTAACCTGCCAGACACACGCACACCCACACACCCACACACACACACCCACACAACGACACACACACACACACAATTCCCTCGTGTCCTAGTTAAACCCTTAAAAGCAAGTGTCTGGGTCTTGGGCAGGTTTTAGGTTTTAGGTTTTAGGCCCGCTCATGTGATATGATAATAAATATTTTCCTTTTCGCTCTGGTCTAGTAAACTTGCCAACTTGCTTGGGTTAAAGCATTAAAGCTTCAAAATATATATATATATGTCTCTACATCAAAGGCAAAGGAAGAGTGACCTCTCCCCCCCCCCAACCCCACAAAATTTTGGCACACGGGGGAAAAAATCTTTAATTGGAAATGCTTAACCTTAAGCTGAAACACTCGATGGAAATGTTAAAGCATTTTAGCAAAATTAAACGGAAGTCAACATTTTTATTCTTAAGCTGCTCACGTAAAATGAAAGCGGATTGGATACGAATTTGTTATCCCATTTCATAAGAATCATGTCCAAGCCAAGCGGATGGTGGAAATATGAAAAGCAAAGAAACAACCAACTAAAACAAACAGCGAAACTATGTAGAGACTTAAACAGGTGGATTATTGATTGTCTAGGCGGGGAAAGTATACAAATCATCAATATCCTCAGTTATTATTGCTAGTTTACATTGACTAAGCCTCTGACTAAGTTTCTTTGCCAAGTGGCTGCTTCTTGGATCCAATTATTTATTTGTTTGCTTACAATCTAGCTTGGAATTCCCTTTTAAAACTACTAATAATTCACTTTTTCTATGCGTTTTTTTAATGCCATTTTATATACGGAATTTGTAATTCAAGAGAAATTATCAAAGAAGCCAATTTGGACTATGTCTTAACTCCCGTGTGTATTGATTATTTATCTATATATGTAGCTGATTTTAGATCAGTCTTAACCTCTTGAAAAGAAAACTTAAGTGCCAAATACCCAGTTATCCAAATAGTTTAAAACTGAAAGCGTTTGAGGGATTAAAATTGGCAGACGGACTGACGAATTTTTATATCTGCATATATATTCTATTTCTATAGATTTATGTATATTTCCATATATTTCTATCTATTTAGATTGATTTCAGCTTACCAGCATATCCAGAAATGAGTTAACAATTCGAATTCCATAGCACCAATCCCGCCGCACCTAAACCTGATAGCTTATTTAATTTTATACATACAGAAATATTATTTAATATTTCCGTTAATTTTCAATTTCTATTTAAATTCATAAACTTCGTTTTACTGGTTTTTAACTGGTTTTTCAAATTTGAATAAAAGTTTGACACTTTATCGTTCATTTTGAATTTTCAACACAAATTTTCATATATAACGGAAATTTCACATTTTAAGAGAATTTCCAATTTTTAAACTTTTTTTTAAAGTTTAACGGAAATTTTGTATTTAACTGACATTAAAAATTACTCTGTTAAATTTTAAATTTAAAAAAAGAATAGGGGTTAAATTAAATAGGGGTTAACTTGAATAGGGGTTAACTAAAATAGGGGTTAACGTAAATAAGGGCGAACTGAAATAGGGGTTTAAATTAATAGGGTTATATGAATTCGCGCCAAATTTCCATGTCTCCAGGGTATAAAAAAGGAGCTATGTGGGAGTGCAAGGTCAGTTGGTGCGCGGGTGTCGGCGGGATCGGACCTCTGGAATTCGGCTGGAAACTCACTTCTGGACATACTGGTAAGTCGAAATCAAATCAAATATATAGAAATCTATATAAATATATAGAAATCTATTTAAATTATAGGATATCTATTTAAATATACATAAATATATACAAATCGATAGAAATATATATGTCTCTAAAAAAGTGTATAAATGTATAGAAATATATAGAAGTCTAAAGAAATATATGTACTTATATAAACCTATAGGAACATATATAAATCTATTGGAATATATATTTAAATCTCTAGAAATATATATAAGTCTATAAGAGTATATATAAATTAATAGGAAACGAGGAGGAATATATATAAATCTCTAGAAATATATATAAATCTATAGGAATATATAGAATATTTTATAGGAATATATACATATAAATCTCTAGAAATATATATAAATCTATAAGAATATATATAAATCTATAGGAATATATATATCGAAATTTCCTGGCTGCCTATGATTTCGATTTCTTTTGTGATCTCATATAGTTTCCTTTTTCGCAATAGAAATGTCAACAGCTCTAAAAATAATATGGAAGTTCTTGATCCTCAATGGTCAAACCTACCTGGTAAGCTGGCCCATAATAAATATTTAAAGTGCTTAGCTTAATCAATAGATATGAGATACGGTCTCACACATGCCGCCACAGTTGCCGCAATTGCACACACTTGGCCATGATCCTAAATGCAAATATGTGACCCCAGAGTCGGGGTCCTTCTCGTTTTGTGTGTAGTTACAACGTGGAGCGTCCTCTGGGGCACAAATTGTGGGTGGATGCCAAAGGGACACAGCAGGCCAATAATGGAGTCACGTCGCACTTATGAAAAAAATGCGATAATCCCGAGTATAAGTTACCGAGCAGAAAAGCATCGATGTGAAACTCTTTTCCCCTCCCCCGCCCACACTCTTCTTGTTGGTTCTCATATGGCTTATGGCTCTAACAATTGGCCTAAGTCGGCAAAGTGGCTTGAAAACTTTCTTATCAGTCGGAGAAAGGATTTGACATTTGAAATGCCTGCATATGTGTGTGTGTGCGTGTGTGTGTGTGTGTGGGTGTGTGTGGTAATGATAGCCAAGTTCATTGTTATTGTGTGTTCTTAGGATATTCAGATTCCCCGAGTAATTAGGCAGCAAACTTTTTAATAGCTTTTGCTTCTTCTTCATACACACGTTCAATAAACAGACTTTGGCCATAATTTGATTATGCCCCAAAAAAAATATAAAAGTGCGATTCATTTGCATGACAACTAGCTGGAAAATTCATTCACCTGCCGCGTACAGATAACACCCACCCACCCACACGTGCCTTGCCCCCGGGCCATGTCATTTAAAATGCAAAAAACGAACATGAAAATGAAAAATCAGAAAACTCAACTACATGTTGTATGTTTAAAATACAATGAAAGGGAAAGGAGGGGGGGTGGTATGGTGGCAGATAATCAGGAAGTGGCAGCTTATTGAGAGCACATCAAAAAAAAAAATTGATTTCGGCGCGGCTATCGATAGCATCGATAGAGAGAAGGATCGTGGTACGTGCGTGCGTGTCCTTTGAGCCAAACAACAGTAATAATTCATAGCCATAGCCAACGTTGTTGTTGTTGTCCTTGTGAAGGCTTAACATTTCATCCGGCCATGGTATAAGCGACACATTTAAGCGCACTTCCTGCAGCTGTTGCTGATATGAGGCACAACTCCAACTCACTTCTCCACCATGTGGTCCTTGTGTGTGTCTCTTATCAATATGCACTCGCATTAAGTGAGTTTACGTGTGATAGAAATGGGCTTCAGATCTACTGATTCCTATTCCCTCCCACGCTTTCTCGAGACTTCAGTCTCGACTTTTTCATAAATTTCCAAGTGACATTTTTGATGACATCCAAAGCTTTATGCCGCCCTAAACTAAAGGCACCTGTCACCATTGCCAAATGTGGCATGGCATGGCATGGCCTGGCATGCTTAAGCGGCAAGTGTTAAAATGTCAACAGAAAACTGGAAACTCAAAAGGTATATCATATAAAGAGAGGAGTCCCACACAAAACATGCAGCATCTAAAATACCCTTCAAAAATATATTAACAGACAGAAACATTTTATCTAACAAAATTTTGACAAGTCACTTAATACTTAAATAGTTGATCTAATCTGATTAGTTTTAGTTTTTTTGGCAATGACAAACAGCATGAAAAGTCACTGATACCCGACAATTGTGTTTGTCATGCTTTGTCTGTGCTCCTTTCGGTGTAAGTCACTTTCAGATGTTGCTGCTGGTGCCTGGTGCCTGGCGCCGCCTAACAGGATTATCTGCGAAAAGGTTACGCAATGCGTTATCACGTATCATAAAGCGTAATCTCAAGCGCGTGGTTTGTATTTACATTGCCAAGTAGATTGCTGTTTAAAATTTGATGCATGGGGTTGGGGGGGGAAGGCCCAAAAAGGTGGCGTCGGTGGTGGCGTTTGTCTTTGTCTTTCGGCAAATTAAACAAGGCCAACGCGAAAGCCAAATTGGGTGTCCTGAGTAAACGAAACGAGGCGACGCGACGCTGAGTGACTTAAAGTAACCTTGAAGTTGGGCCAAAAATCAATTGAGCCTAGGTGCGCTGCGTTTTATTCAATTTTTTGGCAAGGCTAATAAATGGATTTGCAGTAAGCGTGTGTGTGTGTGTGTGTGAGGGTTTTGGGGTTTGGTGTTGGTGTTGGGGGTTTTCGTTCTGTCATGTCGCGGGTTGGCAAAGAAAACGTTGCACGATTTATGCGCCTTACAAGCTAAGCCCAAAAGTATGCTACATAAGCTCCCACCACACATACGTGTGTGTGTATGTGTGTTTATTTCAATGCAGTGTGTGTGTGTGTGTGTAAGCTGAAATTCAAATTTTTTTCTCTACCAAATGGCGAGCAAATATCCAAAAGGGGTTCTCAGCTTAAATGCGCGCCACGCCATTTGTCAGTGTAATAAAATCAAAAACACACACACACACACAGAGCGAGAGAGCACTCGGGAGGTAAACCTCAAAACCATACAACTTGGGATTGCCAACTGGGACAGGACAGGGGCGGAACAGGGGGCGGGGCGGAGCACCCAACTGAGCTCAGGCTATTGAAAATTTATATTGGCCGCATTTGTAGCCTGTTTTTTTTTTTGTCTGACTTCAAGTCGAGCATTAGCCTGAGCGCTTTTTGAAGTTTTCGCATTTATTTCACTTGGAGCCATTTGCAGATTTCGTTTTCAGGTTTCAGGTTTGCCTTGCCACTCTTTGTAATTGTATGCAGTTTTGCTCTACCGTCAATTTGACACCGTGCCACGGTGTGGCGTGGCAAGATTCTTACCCTGTCGACATGTCGATGTGTTTTTTTACGGCCCAATTTATAGCGGCAATTTCTTGGCGCTCAAATGTAAATCCGCGAGACTCTACGCGACCATGCCACACTGTTTACATTAGTTATTATGCTTATTTATGTGATTTGATGGGGGCAGCACCACTAGAGTGCTTTCGCAATTGATGCGCACTTTAAAATCCACCTGCGATTGTAACTCCCACCGCACCAAGTATCCCTATTAAATTAAGTTTAGCACCGCGCAGCTCCAGTCAAGCCTTTTGTCTTTGAAACGAATCTCTCTCTCTGTCTCTCTCTCTCTTTCTCTGGGGCAGGGCATTGAGAAATCGCCAAATAATTGCTACGCTTACACTTTGTCGCTGTGCTGCGCTGACGCTTATCTCTCTGGCAACAACAGCAACAAGCAGTAACTACAAAGTGAAAGTCCATCGCTTATTCCTATGGGAACTGTGGGAGTGGGGGGTGGGGGGGCAACAAATTACAAATTCAACAAGCGCCAAGTGGACAACCCTCATTAATTTTCCTTCCACCCAACCTGCTGCCTGCTGCTGCCTACTGCTTGCCCTGCTTGCCCTTGTCCCTTGCAGCAGTAAAGCTTTCTATTAAAATTAATAATGTTGCTAAAAAACAAAGCAACAACAAAAAAGCATAGAGACAAGCAGCGAGTCAACGAGCTTGCTGAAAAAGTATCGCCCAGCATGAGCCACCAAGTTTTTGGTGGGCCCCTAATAAGTTGCGCGGTTGCCTTCGCTCTCAGACTATAAAAATTTATCAACAACATCAATAAATGTTCAAAGGGAAAACTGTTGAGAGTGTCCCTGGCAGAGAGAGGATAAGGGGTTTTGGGCGAAAGGTGCACAACCTTTTTGAGTGTTAGATTGAAAAAGATTGATTAGAGTAAAGGTGTATCGTAAAGGTAGATTAAATTATTATTTCAACAATAGTTTTTCCACCAGAAATTATATAAAAACCTATAAAGACAGAACAATAAACGAAATCTTTAAACTGATAAGTCCAAAGACAACAGTTTATGACTTCAAGAACTTTGCTTCTTCTAGAGAATTATCATCCACAATAAATAGAATATATTAAGTGAGATTTTTAAAGCCTTTCATCATATATAGCGAGAAGATTTGGAGCAATTTTAAGTTCTTAAATCAATCTATGAATTTTTTTAGATTAAAAATAAAGTTTTTACACAAAAACATCTCATAAAATTTCAGTTTTTATATCATTTATTCACATTTCTTTAATATACATATTTATTTCTGTAAACGACTATAATAATATTCGATTTTCTACATAAATAGATCATTTGCAAAATAATTTAAGATCTAATTAAATTACTTTCTATTTGTCTAGCAATTTCTTAATCAGTTCTTATTTTAATCTATATAAATTCTATATTCTTTTTATAGCCACTAGACCTAAAGATTAGTTAACATATTTATTTTTTATTAAATAATTATTTCAACAATTGTTTTTACAAAGACAAAACAAATTAAATGAAAATTATAAAGATAGAGAAAGATTTTGCTGACTTAATCTTTAAACTGATTAGTCTGAATACAAAAATCCTATATGGAGATCAGCTTATGACTTCAACAACTTTGCTTCTTATAGAGAATTTTCATCTATTGTAAATATAATACAACATAAATTATATATAATACAAGGACTTCGTTTTTTCTTAAGAATTTCCATCAATTATCTATACAATTTATTTAATGTGATTTTGAAAGACTTTTATTTAATTTTAATTTTAAGTTTAAGTTTTCAATTTTAAGTTCGTAAATCAAGTGATGTTTATTGAAATTAATAAAAAAAATGCAAATGTAGATATATCTCAATAAATCAATTTCGATTTGACTAAGTTCTTATTTAAATCTATATAAATTCTATATACTTCTTATAGCTACAAGGTTTTAAGCTTAACATATTTATTTATTTTTTATTATAGATATTTTTCAACTAACCGTATTATTATCCCAAATCCCAAATTATAAATTATAGTGCAACTGCTTACAATTTATATTTTGGGATTAATAATACTATTATTATTATACAACAATATTTGTGGATTTAAGGATGGTTTAGTATGAATATGTATATGCAATTATTGAATTACTTGGCACTCTTCTGCCACGCACAAATCATATATTTATTATGATTTTGCATTATTAACAGTATATTTTGGGGATAAATATCAAATAGGTATTGATAAAGGGCAATTCTAATAATCAGTTGTACTTTCTCTTTTTCTCATAGTTTAGCAATAAATATTGGACCCTGTTTTTAATTCATTAATTCATATGCCCTTGTAACTCTTTTGTAACTCTTTTCTCATAGTGTATATATTTGTCGTTAATTAAAAACCTATATAAATAGCAAATTTTTATTAAAGTTTCGTCCTTAATGGTTAGCTGTCTTCTTTGTAGGCCAATGATCCAGATATTATCTAAGTTAACATGTGGGTGGAAAGTGCGATGGGGGAGTGGGGACCACCTCCAATTGGCATAACAACGTACACCGAAAAAGGGGTGGTCTTATGTGTGTGTGTGGGTGGATAGGTTTGTTATTTGGTCTCGTGGTAATTATTCATTTTCCTCCGGCAACACATTACCCATGCATGGCCATGTCAAAAGGCGTCGTCTACCCGTCGCTTGTTCTCATTTGTAATTGAAACTTGCCACTCTATCCCTCCGCTCCTTAACCATCTGTAAAATAATTAGCATTATGTTTTTAGTTACGTTTATTTTTGTCATATCACAATGTGGCCTAATATCTAACTACTGACTACCACCCTCGCATATTACTTTTGGTTAATTAATTGAGTTTCCATCGTTATGAATACTGCATAGATCCAATTCAACTGAATGAGATACGATGTAGGTGGGTGGGATGGTTGGTTGGTGGGTGGGTCGATTCGAGGCAACCAAATAACCGCAGGTAACCTAACGAAGCTTGCTGATATATAAATATTTGAGGCAATTTTCAAGTACGCTGGGACTTGGCCTTTGTCTTTGTATGCCAAAGGTAAATAGCGCATTGGTAAACAAAAGGAACAGGCAAAAGGAATCGACAAAAAGGAAGCCCCAAAAAAGGAAGTAACTTGGCGCCACCCCTATAACCCCCCTCCCACCCGTTGGAACCTTGGAAAAGCAATCAAAGAAATTAGCAAACACCAAAAAAAAAAAACAGCAGGCAATGAAGGGCCCCAAACAAAACAACCAACAGAGAAAACAGCGTTAAAAACAAAGAAAAAAAGAAACCAAAAATTGAAGATGAGGTACAAAATAAAGAAATGAACAAAAGGCAACCGGAATCGAGAGAAAGAAAGAAAGAAAGAATATAACAAGGCAAATGCAACTACATAAATAATTTAATATTTCCACTTCACTTGATGATGATGGCCCTGATTTTGTCTTGCCCTTTTGTTTGTCATGACCTCCATCCCCCTTCCCCTCCCCCGCGTCTAGGGCAAACGCAGCGCCGCCGCCGCTTCAATGATGAAAATAAGCAATTGAATGCTCAGTTAGATGTAAGAAAAATCAATTTTCCAAACAATTTTACTTGCTTTACCAAGTTACCAGTTTGCCTGTTCCCATTTCATCGCTGTTGTTGTTTTTGTTGTTGTTGTTGTGCTTTCATGCACTTGTCGCCGGCTGCGGGCAATGCTCTTTTTTCCAGCAACAACAAGAACAACAACGAAAAATACGAAAATAAAGGCGAATCAAAAGCAGAGCAAAATCAATCGTCAAATCACTCGAGTGCGTTCTCCGTCCCATCGTCCCATCGTCCGGCACTCTGTTGATTTTGTTTTTGTCTTCAGTTTATTGTTGCCTTTTCTTTGCCTGCCTCCCTCCCTTCTGCTGTTTTGTTTATCCGTCGAGCCAGTGCGCCCAAAATGGCAGGCTAACGATTCCTCGGGGCCCGATACCATGCTGTACGATGGGCCAAAATGCGGGAGAAGATAAGCACACGCTCTCCACTCTCAGCTCCAGTTCCAGCTCCAGCTACAGCTCCACTCCTAGGATGGGGATGTGATGAAATGGTGAGGGGAGTGAATGGGGGGGGGGGGGGGTACGTTTTAGGCGCTTCAACTGTGTCACGCATGCACGCACGTTGCTTCCGTTTTTCCGGTTGCCGGGTTTGCTATTTTTTCCGGCTTCCTCTCTCTCTCTCTCTCTTTCTCTATTTCCCTCTCTGTTACACTTGCTTATTTTGCCCTTTTACTTGGAAAAACAAAAAAAAAAACAAAAAAGAAGTAAGAAACAAAACAACGAAAACGAGGCAGCGACAGACTGGAAAATTTGCATGCTTGGACATGTTGAAATCTTCTTGAGAGTTGCTTGCGGTACCAAGTCTCCTCTTCTCTCTCTCTCTCTCTCTTTCTCTCCCTTTGGCCTAGCATAAAAATGAAATTTGCATTTGGCAGTGGCGTGGAGATGGCATAGTCCCTTGAAAGCCCATTTCAAAATGCGGATTTGATGCAATAAACTTGTGGAGAGACGACTGAAAATATATGTACATATACACATATGTATGCATTCTGAATATATTTTTATATATTTCAATATGTCTTTAAGAGTGGTGTACACCATTATCTGGAGAGAAGAAATAAAAATGTTCTAGGTAAAGAAATTCATTTTAAAAGTTAAGTTTTTGAAGCAATTGTTATACCTATCTGTGGATTGATTTTTGAAGTTTTTATTTAAAGAAAAATTGAAATACATCCAAGAATGCTTAATTGTATAAATATTTGTTTAAGGGTTCCATTTTTTCTAGTTTATTTTCCTTGAGTTTCATAGTTTTAAGCGTCTTGCTTGCTTCTTTTCGTGGACTTCAACCACAAATTTGTTGATCTACTTAAGCTTATCCTAATTTTAGTCTTAATTGATCAATGATGCTTTCATAGATATGGATAGACATATCTATATAAATGTGTCTTTAAGAGTGTCATTTCGAGTTATTTTACCCCAACTATCTGGAGAGAAAACCAAAAAATGTTTATAGAAAAGTATTTAATTTTCGAAGAAGCGATTGTTGTTAATTTTTGTTCGTATATTTTCATAGTTTTCCTTCGGAAATGAATATTTTTTAATCGTTTCACTTTTGCTTGTTTATTTCTATTAATATGCATATTTAAAGTGTCTTCTGTATCCTTAAAAATTTAATTAAAATGTCTTTACACCATTATCTGGGAGAGAAAAAAATAGAAAATAAATTAAATTTCAAAGTAAAGTTACAGAAGGAATTGTTATACATTTTTTTTTGTGGATTTTTTTAATTCCCTAACCGCCTAAAAATATATTTAAAGACATCCAAGACTGATTCTTTGTATAAATATTTTTTAAGTGTCTTCTACCTGGCATTGTTTCTTTTCGGGGACTTTAACTTTAAAGTTGTTGTTCCAATAAAGTTTAATATAGTTTTAGCCTTAGTTGTTTAAAGTTACTCACAGAAAGAAGATTTAGAAACTACTTTTCTGTTTTTTTTCTACTTTCTACATTTTTTGATTCAATTTAATTCGATTGTCCTCTAGATTTTTGCCAATTCTCTATGTTAAATAATTTTGTTTCCCTTTTTTAATGCAATCTTCCTTAACTGAATGAAGAAAAGATGAAAATCCAACAATATTTTTTGGGTAGTATTTAAATTGAGAACGTAAAAATACTCATCCAAATATTAAATGAATTTAAATGCCTGATTGGAATACATTACGTATACTTAATATATTTTTTTGGTTTTGGGAGTTTTGAGTTCTTTCATTTAGCACATTTAAATTAACAACGTAAAATATCTTCAACTAAATATTAGATGAATTCGATGGCCTGATGGGAAAACAGTGCGTATACGTAATATCTACGCCTATGTGTTCTTTCAGTTAGCACATTCCTTTCATGCGTACACATGCAAGCAAATAAGTGAAGCAGTTTGGGTGACAAAAGGCAAAATGAATTGTTTGCCATGTAACGAACCCAAAACGAAGATGCAAAACGAAACGAAACAAAACAAATCAAAAAAGAAATGGCAAAAAGAAGAAAACCAGGCAGATGTGGGGATAAACCGAGTATGACAACAACAGCAACAGCAACAACAACAACAACAAGACAGTTGTGCACGTGTTATTGCATTTTTAAGAGATTTACATCCGTTTAGATTCTGGCTTTGCAGAAATTGACAGTGGCTAGTGGAATGGTGTTGTCATAAGCTGAAGGGATTGTCGATTGGTCGCTCTTGAGAAGCAAATGCTATTAGTGTAGCTATGCGCAGAAGGATTTGGACTTGCATCTGGATTTGTGGATCTGTGTAGGAGCGCGAAGATTGCCATAAACGGAAGTTGCTAAGCAAATTTAAAGGAGAAAATGCCCGAAGGTCATGTTGGCTGTTTCCTCTTAGATGTAGTCGGAGCAGCAGCAGCAGTTGCCGCCGACACACGCAGCTGGCACCGGATGCTTTGGGGGAAGCTCGTGCTACAGTTAAAAGTTCAATTTGCGGAATGGCGGCAAAAGGCATTTACATGCTCACCCACACACGGATACATTGACAAACAGAAAGTAAGAGAGAGAGAGAAAACCAGAGAGCAATTGAAGCGTAAGAAACAGGAGCAGAAGCAGCAACAACAACGACAACAACAGCAACAACAACAACGAAAGCATCGGCAGCAAAAGGAAATTTTGCGTTAAATTATTACTTTCCGTTTATGCAAAGCATTTGAGCGCACTCACTTTGCCATGGCGTTGGTTTGTGGTTATGTTTTTTCACTCTAGCCCCATCTCCATCTCCCTCTCCACCCATCTCTCTCTCTCTCTCTCTGGCTCTGCGCAAATTAGTAGTGTGCGACAAGCAAGGAAATTGCAATAGCATCTCATGATGCCACTAAATGCACTGCAAAAGGGCGTTCCGGCGTCAAGAGAGAGGCGGTTGGGGGGCATGAGGCAAAAAAAATTCATTTGCTGCATTTGCAAAAACTGTTCCTTCTGTCAACAGAGCGAAATGGGTTTGGCTGACTGGATGGGGGGGGAGGGAGGACAGACACCACATGGGCGTCGGGGTTCACTTTCGGCTAAGCAGCTGCTGGCATCAACCCAAATGAAACGAATCGTGACGGGGGTAAAAAATAAAACACAATGACTATGTCGCGGCCGCAGCCACTGGAACACCCTTTATTTTTCTCTTCCCATTCTATTTATTTTTTTTGGTTTTTTTTTTGGCTGTGGCGAAAATGCATTTTAAAGTAAACGCCGGCACTTTTGTCATTTTAATTTTGCGAATATTCCAACATTCTAATTTCACTCTAGCAAGGTTAGAGACAGCGCGAAATGTTTACGATATCCTGTATTTTTTTAGGGTAAGAAGGGTATGATGAAGCTAAGAGAAATATGCAGAGAGATGACTTTTGAAAATCTAAAATCAAATACTTTCTTACTCATGTAAGAAAGAAATGGAAGAAATGTGATGTTTTGTGGGGTGAAGAAAATTATGTAATTTTCATTCAATTTGAATCACGAATATTTCATTCGACGGGGAATTTAATTTACTTTTATTTGTTCTTCAAGAAAAATAGTACTATAATATCAATTATTGTTGTAAAACGATGCCAAACTGAACAAGCAAAAAATAAGAGCAAAAATCACCAATCGAATTTTCGAATTTTATTTTTGAAATTTTTTTTTTTAATTTGTAAATTTTTGGAATGCAATTTTTCTTAGTTCTACTATAGCTACAACTTTTTCGCTTTGAAAAATCGTATTAAATGTTTGCCATGTTTAGATTGGAAGACTCTGCATTTAAATTCACCTGAAAAAAGGTGCAAAAGCTAAGAACAAAAATTTTTACCATCTACTCAATACATTCACAAACAAAAGCCAAACAAATTATGCCACAAAATGTTTGCCGTGTTTAAATTTGAGGACTCTGCATTCAAATTCATCTTAAAGAAAAAACTGCAAAAGCTGAGAACAAAAATTTTTACCATCTACTCAATACATTCACTAACAAAAGCCAACAAAAATTATGCCACAAAATTATTTGGGAGTTGGGAAAATTAAAATTAAGGTATGAGCATACAAAATGTGTTAACTTCGTGACCCAACACTGTATGTGAGTACTTAGATTATAGGCTATTTATACCCGATCTGGGATTGAAATAACTCATTCAGTTTTTCATAGTTTTACTATAACTACAACTTCTTCATTCAATTTTTCATAGTTTTACTACAGCTACAGCTTCTTCGAAAGGTTTTTGTTTTTGAAAAATCGTGTTAAATAATTGCCATGTTTAAATTGGAGGACTCTGCATTCAAATTCATCTGAGAAAAAAACTGCAAAAGCTAAGAAAACAAACTTTACATTTCAAAATTATTTGGGAGTCGATCAAAATTAAAGAATGATCAAACAAAACGTATTAATTCCGTGTGTACTTATATGATATTCCATATTTATACCCGATCTAAGACTGAAATAACTCTTTTGCCTTACAATAAATTGATTTATCAGTGTGATTTCTGTAACTCTTTCAGCTAATTTAATCACTAATTGTTGCCAGGTGAAGTTCTTTCTTTTATGTTTCCCAAATATCCTCTTAAGCTCTTGCTTGCTGCAGGGTATCTCAGAGTCCTTGCTCTCCACTACATCCACGGAATTTGTTTAATTGAAAATATTTTGCTCTGACAACAGCCGCCAAGTCTTGTTACTAGCCTAGTAAATAACTGGGCTGGCAAGCAAATGATAAGCCCATCTCAACACACACACACACACAAAAAATAGAAGAGAAACAAAATAAAAAAAGGGGGGAGGCAAACAGTTGCAATACATGATGATGAGGATGATGATGATGATGATGGTGTGGAATGGCTGTGGTGGCCATTTATCTTGCTCAAGGTAATAAAATGTCTATAATTAGTCATTTAATATACAGATTTCCGTTTTGCGTCAAGGGGCGCAAAACTTTTACTACACACAGACACAGAAGGGGAGTAGAAAAGAACACAGACAGAAAATGGGAGAACAAAGTTTTTCTGAGTGTGTGAAACAGAGTGGGTGGGGCTGGCTATCATATGTGGAGTGTCTTGGGTCTTGAGTCTCTCTCTCTCTCTCTCTCTCTCTCTCTCTCTCTGTGTGGGTAATTTAAGTATGGCGAATGATAAACTACTAAGCAGCAGCAGTTGGGAGTAGACCAGGGCAGCCCAGACCAGACCAGACCAGACAAGGCCAAAGTGAACCTCAAATAAATGTGCAATTAAGAGCTACTCGCCTTAGCGTTGGGCCCCCAACACAATTTTCCTGCCAACTTTTCGCACGGACTGCAAGGCTATATAGATGCTTATATATATAATGTTTTGTGTATGTGTGTGTGTGTGTGTGTGTGCACTTTTAACGTAATATGCTGCCGCTTGCGCCTGTCTGAGCTATGAGCATTTTTATAATAAATCTTGGTGCTTCCGTTTTTGGTTTGCAAACTTCCTGTTGGCAACGTCTTTAGTAGCCAGCAGATAGATAGACAGCCAGCCAACTGGGCTCTACTCTCTCTACCCTTCTCTTCTCTTCTCTTCTTTCTGCACTGTGATTTGCACGCAACATATGGACTATACATGAGAGGGAGGGAGGAAGGGAGAAAGGGAAGATTTTGGAGCGTGAAATAGCTGAACAACTTCGGCTCCAAGTTTTGCCGAAGAAATAAATCTTGAGAGTTTTTTTTTTACTTTATTGCTGCGTGCAGTTGTCCGAGTCAGAGTAGAAACTTATTGCTCATACGCCGAGTGTGTTTCATTCAAAGTATTTTTGGTTTGGGGTGAGAGCAAGGCTTTAAGGTTTCATTTTTGGTTACACGTGTTTTCTGGTGAACATTTACATAATCTACATAGAGCATCTGAACCTCTTTCGCCGTCTGACGCACGCACTCGCTTTATGGCTTATTGTTTTGTTGTTGTTGTTGTTGCTGTTGTTGTCGCTTGACATTTTAACGAGCACTCAAATAAATTTTAATGTCTTTTAAATGATTTCCTCAATGGCAAACAGCAATGACTAAAAGGCTTGATCAAGGCTTCACTTTCCATCCGCCCTAATGGCCAATATTCTACGTGTTTATGACTCAACTTTAAAGGTCAAAATGAATTTCTTAAAGGGGGCCAAGAAATTCATAAATACATTGCAGTATCTCGGGTCTCTTCCTCTCCCTTTTGAGACAAAAAAAAGAAAAAGCATATGAAGAAAAGTTCTGCATTCTGTTTTCAAAGCACTCAAATTGCCAACATGCAAATAAAACAAATCCGGGTAAGAGTCTCATCTCTATCTGCCTGAGTTTTCTCTCTACTTTTCGCATTTTTTTTTCCCATAGAAGAATGAAATCTTTTGGGTCCATTCAGTGTGCGAAAGGCCGGAATCTAGCAGTTTGAAAGAGACACATTTTGAAAAGATGTCACCTACAATGGCACACTAAAAATGAGAGTTGAAGAACCATAAATTTGCTCGTATGTGTTGCATGCAAAAAATGAAAGAACTTCATAGCGCTTGAACCTGAAGTTTGTAAATTTGCTGCCCCGGTATTAGGAATTCTTTTAGAAATTCAAATGGTTATCATTTAACCAACTGCAGCTACAGCTTATTTATTAGTTTCAATATATACATAGCAAATTACACTAGTTTACACAACAAATTAATCACCACATAAAAGTGTACATAAGGTTAATTTTGGAACCAGAAATATGAAAATGAAATTCCTTTTTTTATGAGATTTTGGAAATTTGCTTCAGATATCTGTGAATATCTCGCGAACAAATTTATTCACCAACATAAGATTAACCTAAATCGAAAGGTATTAAGGTATTGTCGACACATTTCTAATTTTTAGAAATTTACAAAACGTTTGAGTGCTTTCTAACTACGTTTATGTAGGATGGCTTGATTATGTAGAATGGCACGTATGTATATAGAAAAAAACTATAGAAATCAAATGTGTCCATTTACCCGGTTTTTTTTTTATTTGGTAGAGATAGCAGGATTTAAACAATAATGGTTGAATATGTATATATTTTTTGTTTTCTTAATTATTTCGCTAAGAAACATAAGAATTAGGGATACAAAAATTACCATTTATTATTTTATTTTATATCATTTGACATTTTGGTAATCTATTAACGGGAATGAGAATCGATTCAACTGTTTACTAAATTGATTCAGTTTTATTCTCGATCTTTCGCTGCAGCTCATCGGAAGGAAGTGAGCTTCAGAGTTGTCTCTTTTATCGATATCGGCTTAGGCATAAGTGATATCGATATAACTTATTCATTATCGTAAAAGGGTATTAGTACATTCGAGACCTTAGGACTATTAAATACATTAGAGTAGGACCATTAAATACATTAGAGTCTCATTAACATTAGGGATATTATATACATTAGAGGTACTATATAGAGGTATTGCATACTATGCGTATTCTATATATATTTATAAACTTTTATGATGGTTCAATGCTCCCTCCCTAATGCTAAGTGTATCTAATAGTGGTTCAAATTTTCGTGCTGAACATTTTGAGTCTAATATCATTAAAATCGGGTTAGAAGTGTAAAAGTTAATGGACCCAAATCAACATTTAAAAACTGAAATTGTCAAAAAAAACTTTCTTGTTCAAAATTTGCAGCCTGAAATTAACACTTTTGGTCGAAGGAATTTTAGGTTTCTTTTGTTTGGCTGTCATTTTTTTGTTTCTCGACCAATAATTACTTAAAAAAAGGTTCTTCCAAGGTTCACCATTAAATTTGTAAACTAGTGTAATTGACATTTCAAAAAGAATAATTAAAAGACATTAAGTTGCTTTAGTTATTAGGCATAAAATTGATAGAGGAAAGTTTTTAAAGCCTATTGAAGTTAAACGAATTTTAGTTTGTTTAAAAATTAAAAAAGCAATCGGTTATTCTGAGAGTCTTTGCGCAACTTTAGCCTTTAAGATCAAAGCAACACAAGCCCGATAGACACATACATTTGCCACGATTTCTATATATATAACATTTTAATTCGAAATATGCCAAAATATGGTCGCCTGGCTCAAAAGTCCAGTTGGTTGGTCGCCCGGTTGAATGTCAACCAGTCCAGTCCAGTTCCAGTTTAGAGTACTTTGCCAGCCTTTGTCCTTTCTCCAACCCAAAAGTAATGCCTCGAGTGCACGCTCATGGCTGTTTTTGTTGAAACAAAATTAGGGGCAGGCAACAGCAACAACAACAACAAGAACAACACAGGCAAGACGAAAAATTGTAATGCAAATTTAATTAGGTTTTAAGTGCTTCAGCAACGACAACGAAGACTACGCTTCAGCTGATGTTGTTGTTGTAGTTGTTGTCGCGTTGTTGTGTCTTGTCAAATATTTACTTTGAGCGCGGCAGAAAATAACCAAAAAAAAAAAGGTTGGACCCTCTCTCCCCCTCTCTCTCTCTCTCTCTCTCTCTCTTAAAAGGAAACAAGAAACAAAGAAAGAAAAAACAAAATAAGCGAAAGCAAAGGTAATGAAATTTTTCGCGCTGAGTTTTAAAACAGTTTAAAGTTATTACGCCTTGGCTACGTGGGCAGACAAATTGATTTGGCTAAAGAAAGTTTTGGGGAATGATGGTAATGATGATGTTGCCATTGCCATTGCCAATGCCACAATGGGTAATGGCCGGGGTCATCCCCATTGAGGGGGGGGGTACATATGCATAATATTGACTTTTTTACTTTTGGACTAAAGCTAATTAGCGTGTGACCCGCATCAAAAAGTTGGTTACAATTTAAATCGAAATTCCCCGGCACATTGCAAAAATGAAACAAAATGAAAATTTTTGGTTTGGTTTGAGATTCGTTTTGGTTTTTATTGTCGTCTGCCACTGCGAAAAGTTTGTCAATGAAAGTTTTTAGCGCCCTGGCAAATATGCAAATATTTGCGCAACTTTATTAAAATTCATTTTTGTCATTCATAGCTGTTGCTGCTGTTCTGAATCGTCTTTACACATCCAAGAGTGAGTGTGTGTGTGTGTGTCTATATGTATTGCGAAGCCTAAAACTCTTGACAATAGTTCTTCGTAGTTGCTACTTTCATGGCAAAAGCATGTAAGGAATTTTATGCTAAGCGGCAATAATTGCAAATTCCTACTGCAACCACACACACCCTAACACATACACAACCACACACACACACTCACACATATTTGATGAAAACTTTTGCCTTGTCTAACTGTCTACAAATCGCAGAGCTTTGCGAAAATCTTTACCAAAATGTTTGCCATAGGCATTTTGTGTAGGCGAAAAAACTTTTTGCAACTTTTCGCAAATAAGTATGCTATGGTTTTTTTTTTTTTTGAGAGAGCATGCGGCTCTCCAAACTGCACACATTGTCCCCCACTCGAGCACACCCACAGAGAAATAGGGTAAAAAAAAAAACAGAAAATAGCTGGTAATTAAAATTGATTAACAATAGCAAAATTGCTCAGTTAATACATATTGTAATTTTATATGCGAATAATGTCAATAAAAAAAATCTATAGCATGCAGAAACCCAATTAGTGCATCATCAGCAATCGGAGTAGGGCAAAATAGATGAGTCACTAATTTGTCAGAAGTTAATTTAAATATTCAATTAATTTGTCTTTATTTTCTTGATATTATAGTTTCTTAAGCTTCACACATTTTAGTTAAGAGTTTAAACTAACTTTTGCCTTTTAAACTATATATTCATTTGATATTAATAAAGTGGGGAACAAATTTCTAGAAACCCACCCGATTAATTCAAATATATTTATAAAATAGGGATCACTTTACCTTGCAAAGATAAATACAAATCGGAGTGTTAAATAATTTTATTTATTTATTTGTTTTAATTACAAATTCAAATTATCCTTAATTCTAACTAAAGCGACTTGTCCGTGTTTATATAGTTTCTATTTTTTAAATTATTTATATCTATATCTATTTAAAAAAGGTATCGAGGTTTTTTATTATAGATTAAAATCGGAATTTCTATTTATAATAAATAGAAATATATAATTTTAATAAAGAGTATAAACTAACTTTTGCCTTTTCAACTATATTATGGCTATATTTATTTGTTATTAATAAATTGGGAACAAATTTTTAGCAGCCCACCGATTAATTAAAATATATGCGAAAGTAGAGATAATATTTAGAAAGCAAAGATTCTTTTTATAAAATGGGGAGCATTTAGCTTGGCAAAGAGAAATTACAAATCGGCGTGTTCAATTTCTGTAATTTGTGTATTCGTTATTATATATAATTTTATTTATTTATTTATGCTAATTAAAAAGTCAAACCAACCTGAATTGTAACTAGAGATACTGGTTTATATTTTATTATATTTATATATTTAAAGAAAGCCGACGTTTTATTTATTTTCTTAAAGCAAAAAAAAATTTATATTTATTATATAAATATATAAATTTTAATATTTCTTCTATTAAGTGTATCTAATAGTCTGGTAATGACTGAAATCGTTTTTTTTATGTTTTTAATTGTTTTTATACACACACACATAATATAATTGATCTGGTTTGCTGCTGCTAAATAAAAGGGCCCCGTGCGTTTTAAGCGGCTCTGTCAATTGGCATTATTAACATTCCGTTGATTGTGACCACGCCCGAATCCAATTGCCACTGCCATATGCCTGCGGGCCACAGTGGCCGTCATTAAATTGATGGACATTCGGTTGCAAGTTTGCAAGAGATCCATGCCAGAACTGGCTGCGCCTGCTAGCGACCATAACTAACAGTTCACTGCACACTGAATGCAGCAACTTTTGGAGCTGGGTGCTTGGCGCTTGCAGTTCGTGTTCGGCATAGAGCAGCTGCTCCAATTCGAACTTCAACTTGCAATTTCGACGTGGCCAACGAACGAAAAAAGGGCAGAGAGAAAAAAAAAAAGATTGCCAAAGGTGCCAATTGTTTGTTGGTGTGTGTTTGTGTGTGTGTGTGTGTGTGCGCACGTATGTGTGAATTTATCGGTTGACATGACAATGCAGCTGCAAAATGCTGGCATCGAACACCACTTCAATATGGGTCCTGACTGGCTCCCGAATACCAACTACTGCCAGCTGCTCCGTCTCTCTCTTCAGTCGAACTCTTTACTCTTCGATCCCTTGTGTAGGAAACTACCATTAGGTGGAATAGAAGTTTAGGGCAACCTCTCGCACTTTATGCCTTTCACTAGTTCCCGTTGTCATATGAGTCCTTTTTTTTGGGGGGGATTTTTTCTGCGAGGTTTGGCAGAAGAATTGCCAATCAGAGTGTAATCAAACGGAATCCTACGCATATTACATATGAAATAATGTCTAGAAACAGATAAATTTAGACAATAAATATTAAATATTGATTACTTCTCTGCCCATTGAAATATTCGCATGCTTGTTAAATTAAAAGTTTAATTATTTATTTGACAATTTGACAATTTTAGTGGCCTAAATTAATTTTAATATAAATTTCTTAAATATATATATTTATATTTATTTATTAATATATTCCATGACATCAATGGAATAATAATTTTTTAAAATTACAACCAACCTTAATACTATATATACTGGGCTTTAGGCTACATATTTATATAGTTCATCTTTTATTTTTTTCTATTACTTATTTGTATATATTTACAGAAGGTGTTGAGGTTTTATTTACATCTTTATATTATAATAACAAAATTTGTTTTTTAATTATTATTGTTATTTGCATTTACAATTTATTGTAGAGATATGAAAAGTTACAAGGAAAATATCGTTTTTAGCCAGTCTTACTTAGAACAGTCTGTTGGAACTAGTTCCGTGGTAGGATGACTAGTTTGAGATCAACGATAAAGAGTCTAAAACACATTGTCCAACACTGTTAGCAATGCGCCTATGTATTAACACTAGAATCGAGGGAACACAGACTGAAAAAAGTTTCATTTTAATGATAACTATTAAGTGAGTCACAACAAAGTACAAAATAAGAATAAAAGAAACTATAACATGGTGGAAAATTAAGTTAAATAAAGGGAACTTCCAAACCTACTTGTAATTAAACAAAGAAAAAGCTTTACTACTACAGTTCTTTCTCTTCTGATGCATGGAATTCATCATTTAAGTGACTGCATATCTCAATGATTTTATTAAGCAACCCTCGCTTACATCTGAACTTTGTACGTACGGCAACTTTGTGGGCAGCGAGGGTGCGCACCTCTAATGCGACCTCAACGTAAAATAATTGCTGACCAAAGTGCACTCAAATGCAGACACATGGCCACACGTGATGACCAATGCACTTCGGGTCAAATGTGCAAACATACGAGAGACAGAGAGAGAGAGCTGGAGGTCAGGGAGAGGGTAAACGAATGCCAGTTGAAGTGGCAGCGGCAAAACCTGCAACTGAGATGGAAAGGCAACTTGAGTAGTGTGAGACTAGGTCTGGTCTTTTGGCCCGACTCGTTATTCTTACTTTTTGGGTTAGCTTAGTTGAAGACAAGTCGACGTAATTGATGTAATTTCTGGTCAAGGCATCAAACTGCACTGCACATACCAAGAAAACAATGCAAAAGGAAACCCGCATTCGGTCCCGGAGGCAGAATCATTGCTTTTCGGTGAGAGTGTGTGTGTGTAACACTTTGAACTGTGGATCAAGAGTTAACCAGACTTTGGCCTAGCCTTGCTGAGTAATTTGAGCTAAATGTTTCTTCTCCCTCTCGTTTAATGTTGCTTCAGTTTCTTCAAGATGCTACTATCAGTCTTTAAGATTAGAAACAATATCGATTGATTCGCAATGAAAACAAAATCAATAACTGTCCTCCCACACTTATCGATATATATATATCTTTGACAATGACAGAGCTCGGCTCCCTGCGACCGAATTGAAGGTCAATAATAATAATGTAGACAACAACAAGAAGCGTGTTTGCTTGTCAGTTTGCTTTTGCTTGTCGGTTCTTTTGGCATTGTTTGGATGGTGGGTGGTTAAGGGGCGGTTCGAGGGGGGGAGGAGGGACGAGCCAAGTGAATACTTATTTGTTATTGTCCCAGTTTTTGTGTTTTATCGTTTGTTCGCTTGCTGACATGACAGTTGCCGCCAGTTGGTTGTCTTAGGACCAGGCCATATTATTTATTATGCCGGAATTGAATTTGAGTTTGTTGACTCAAGGCTGCCAATTGGCATGCTAATTGGCTTGACGTTTAAACAAAAAAAGAAAAAAAAAAGAAATACAAGAAATTCAACTATTTTCAACTTCTAATTGCAGTTTATGCAAAATTCACTTCTCTTCTCTGATTGGCCTAGAAACTTGTATAAATAAAAAAAATCAATTTCTTCCTGCTGATCGGGAGATTTTTGTTGTTAGACCTTTTAAAATTCGAAAAATAAAAAAAATAATTTGCTAATTAGGTGTGTGTGTTAAAAATGGGTTAACATTTGCCACCGGCTGTTGTTGTTGTTATTGTTCTTTGTCTTTGTCTTTGTAGTCGGCCTGTGGCCAAGTATCCAGCAAAACTCACATTCTATTTCGCTTGTCTTGTCTCTTGCTCTCTTCTTGCAATCTAAAGGCGAAAATTGAACAAAGGACTTTGTTTGTTTTCAACTAAATTAGTGCAAATAGTGAGCACACACACACACACCTTTGAAATGTGGGCGTGGCTGGTGTACAACAACACCTGTGCCTGGGGCAGAGGCAGCAATGCGACTTTACCTTGTGCCACTTAGGCATTACACAGCTTTGTTGTTGGCATTCACTTTCATGCACAAACACACACACACACACACAATGCAGGCTACTAGTAGCTGTGTGTGTGTGTGTTATTTGGCATTGTCTGGCATTTTGTTAGCCTGCGATTTGGGCGCTCAAAAGTATGCTATGCCAGCCATTAACTTTCATCTCAATTACACAAACACATTCGCACACAAGACACAACAGCAAAATAATGCATACACACACCCATACATACATATTTATTTAAAGAATTTTCTTACGCCCAAAACAACAATAACAATGCAGCAAGAACAAACGCCTGACGCAATGGCACGTTTATGCCACACGTGACCTGCTTCTGCTGCTTCTGCTGCTTGTGCTGCCGTTGGCCAGGGTCGGCAACGACATCTCAGTGGCTGCCATATAGTCGCACACTATTTTTACAAGTGTCTACAGTTAAGAGCACACACACACACACACACTAACACACACACTCAAGCGCTCCAAAAATTACCATGCTCAGGACTAGTCGTTGTAGTTGTCGCTGTTGCCGTTGCCATCCTTGTGGTTCTAGCGTGAAATGAGAAGAAAAACTTTGGCGCTCTCAGCACCAACAACAACAAAAACAACAAAAGAAAACGAAGATGTAGTATAAGCAGCAGCAGCGGCAACGCCGCGAAAGTGGAACGTGAATGTGGAAAGCCAAGCCCAAGCTTAAGAAGCTGAAGCAGCCGTTTCGTAGTCATGGATTTCATTATGCGCATTTTCTACCACCATTTTTTTTTTTTTGCCTCTTTCTTTTTTTCTGCTTCTTCTCTTCCCTTGCAGCCAGGCGCGTTAGCATTGCATACTTTTAGGCACTGTTGTTGCTGCTGCTGCTGCTGCTGCTCCTGCCTCTGTTCTGCTCTGCTCTGTTCTGTGTTTTGTGTCGAGTTGGCTTTTGCGCAGACACTGAAATGCAATTTGCATAAGTTTCACAGCTTCTTTCGTTTATATAGAGACAACTTATATTATATATATGTATATGTATATAAATATAAATACTATGTGCATAACCCAAGAAGCTGGGCTCAACAACATGCCACTGTCAGTTGGTGTGAGTTTCTACCTCCCCTCCCTCCCTCCCTCCCTCTCCACCTTCTCTCTGTTTGTATGAGAGTGTTTGTAAGTGCGTTAAGTATGTGTTGCCTAGCTGTTGGCAATTTTCTGCTAAATTTTTATAGGAAAAATGCATAAAATGGATCAATGATAAACAACAATTTCCGTTACAAAGTGAGTGTTGAAAAATATTCCAACTAAATCATCAAAGATAATTTAAAACGAACTCTAAAAAATTAATTTAAAAAGCAAGTTCTAAAAATTAGCAAAAACCTGTGTGTCTTTTAAATAAAAAAACCTGATATATATAAAATAAAAATAAAAAAAAGGTTGCTAAATTCCCCAACTGTTTATGAAATATATTAAAATCGATAAATTACTAACAAAAGTAAGCTCTATTCTTCCATGCATCTAAATAAAAAAAATTATTTTAAACTCGAGTCGGTAAAATAAATATAAAATAAAGACAAAAAGGTCGCTAACTCCCCAACTATTTATGAAGTATATTGAAATCAATAAATTAATGAGAAAAGTAAACTCTATTCTTTCCATTCACCTATATATAAAATATATCAAATATGTTGAAATCGATAAATTACTAACAAAAGAAAGCTCTATTCTTTCCATCATCTAAAAAAAAAATTTAAGCTCGAGTCGGCATAATAAATATAAAATAAAGATAAAAAAGGTTGCTAAACTCCCCAACTAGTAAAGAAATATATAAAAAAATGAAAAATTAATGACAAAAGTAAACTCTATTCTTTTCATTCTAAAATAAAATTTTCTGAGCTCGAGTCGGCATAAAAAATATAAAATAAAGACAAATAGGTCGCTAAATTCCCTAACTATTCATAAAATATATTGAACTCGATAAATTACTAACAAAAGTAAGCTCTATTTTTTCCAATCACCTTAAAAAAAAAGTTATTTTGAACTCGAGTCTGCAAAATAAATATAAAATAAAGATAAAGAGGTCGCTAAATTGCCCTGCTATTTATGAAAAATATAAATTATTGACAAAAGTGAACTCTCTTCTTTCCATTCATCTAAAAAAGAATTATTTTGTTGTGCAAATCTGAAAGTTTAACTTCAAACAAGCGCCGAAAACTCAAAAATAGAAAGAAAAAAACGTTTGAGGGTGGAAAAAAGTTGTACCTTAACTTGAAAAAAAATTAAGTTTTCAGACTTTAAATGAGAGGAGAGAGGATTTGTATTTTTTTCTTTAACATTGTCATTGCAAATGCTCTATCAGGGGATTACTTTGTATTATTTTATAATGAATTTTTTTTCAAACTATTGTTGCAATGTTATAAATTAATATGGAAAAGTTTTTATTAAAGTAGCATAAGTTGAATTCACAAAAAATCTCATTTCTCCCTTAATTTAATCCATCTGAGATTAATATTAAATACTATTAAATACTTTAAAATGATTTCCTACATAAGTCTCATTAGTTTTTTGGTGTTTTCAAACAAAAGAAAAGAAACGAGATAACCCAGTTAAAGCGAAACATTAGTCAATTTGGTATGTTGGCACCAATGCATGCATAAGTTAGTGCAAAGTCTGCTGACCTCACAGACAACTTGCCACCTAAGCCACAGCACGCGCCACTTTGTCCAAAATCCAGGCAGTTGGTTTTGGTTGCCTGATTCTGCGGTCGTGGTGCCCCACTACCACCCTCTCACCCACTTTCTTTCAATCCCATGTGTGCCTCACGGGTAAATCACTCATTACACACTTACGCTGGTTCGCTCAGCGATGACGATGACGAAGGCGGTGACGGAGAGGAGCATATCACAAATTATGTCAATTTGCTGGAGTTGGTGGGGCTGTTGCTGTTGCTGCTGCTGGTCCCGCCGCCGCCCGCTTTGGGGCTAAGAGACATCGGCAGAAGCCAACTGATAGAGGGGCTAACTGGGCTGTCTGTTTCGGTTTACTCGTTGAGAATTTGACATCTTACATGGGAATTACAAACGCACGAAAATTGCTTCCATGTTTTGCGACAGAGGGCGACAGAGAGAGAGAGAGAGAGATCTACATAAAACGGTTTATGTGGGTGTATGTATGATTGTCTGTCTGCCTGCCAACGCGTGGATGGCCGCTCGTGCGTCTGTTTTTTTTCTCTCTCTTTTTTTGGGGCAGCGGCATTTTCATGTGCAAATTTTTGTAGTGTGCCATAAATTATACGACTGGGAATTGCTTTTCTATAAAACGTGCGCATATTAAATAAATGTCAACAATTTTTGGCATCGTCTGCAAGCTGAGAAATTCTCTCGAATGTGTATCTGTATGTGTATGTGTGTGTGTGTGTGTGTGTGTGTGTGTGTGTATGTGAATTGGCGGCTCCAGAAATTAAATTACGCGTAACATGATTGCGAAGCTCCCTTTTGGGTATTAATGAGCATCAGGTTCGAAAAGTAGGTTCATGATGGATGCGTGAGCGTTTTTTGACGCCCTGACAGCTGAACGAACAGGTGTGTCGACTAGAAATTGAATCTTTCTTATTTGTGCCACATATACATAGCTACGATTTAAGGAATTTTCCATTGAAAATGCACAGTTAACGGCATTTAATACCCAAAACGACTTAATAATTAATCGCTGTCATTAAATTAATCATGCATAGATGAAAATGTGACTCCAAAACCCAACAGAAATTAACTAGAAATTTTCTGTTTGATAGAGAGATTAAATGGAATTCATTTCAAGAATTTTAGATTGCCGATTTGATTTAACATCTCAAGAAACATTTCTATTCTGAAAAAAAAATTGTAGAGCCAGTGGGCATTTAAATTAATAAAATTAATGTTGATGTCTACGGAATAAATATTTTTTCTATTGACGTATTATTACAAATAAGTACAATATTAAATTGTCCAGTTTCCCCAAAATGTCCCTCTGGAAAGCAGTTAAAAATAACGAGTCGGTATTCAATTCAATGTATTCTTTATTTCCACGAATATACATGTTTCATTTCAAGCTAATAGTTAAATAGAAAGACAGTGTTAAGGCAAATGTTTTTTCATCCTTAACATTGGAATGACTTGTATGTAAATTTATTATGATTATTATAAACAAATAATGGAGGAAAAGCTTAAAAACTTCTTTCACTAACTTTAATACTAGGTTTACTAGTTTTACTATAGGGAGCTAACTTAAATTTAGTGGCTTAGTATTAAAACTATGAAATTTAGGTGATAATATGCTCTTAAACATTCGAATGGTTATTTAAGAGAGGTTTTGCTTCCCTACTATAATCCTATGTAGGAATTTGGTTTTATTTAGTTTTATTTTAGGATTACAGTTATTAGAAAAGAGTTTAGTAAGTAATTAGACATTTTTTTAAGATTACGATTATTAGAAAAGAGTTTAGTAAGTAATATTAAAAAGAGTTTAGTAAGTAATTAGACATTTTTTTAAGATTAGGGTTATTAGAAAATAGCCTAGTAAGTAATTGGACATTTTTTGAAAAGAAGAAATTTCAAAAATTCATAATTTTTGTGGTCTTTCGTCTTCAGAGCATGCAATCGAACTTCTCGTCTTTCGCTCTCCAGGTGTCCTTCTCTTTTTATATTAATTCGCTCCTCATCTTTGATCTCTTCCCGCTCGTGAGGGCTTGCTGAACAAAGTTATCAGACCCAATTCCACAGATATACCAGATTATCATTAATTTATGGACTAAATTGCGGTTTTAATTCCTGTTGATTCTTATAGACTTGCTGTTTCAGTGTAGTACCATGAGTTAACATTAGTTTCAAAGTTAAACAAAGTCCTTAGTATCCGCCTATTTGTACCTCATATATAGATGATTATAATTAGCAAACTATTCTTCTATTAATAGACTAATTGCTTTTTGATTAATTGACTAATTGCTATTTGAAGTCTCTGGTTCCAAGATAGCTAATATTTAATGACAACATATATAACTAATAATGACAATTATTGGGTTATAAAATATATATGAATTGGGCAGTGGCGGATCTAGGTGTATATTTTTGGGTAAATTGGCGTCAAGAATTTTTTCAGTTACCCATAGCTAACTAACTATAAGTCTACTCTTTAAAGCTTTTTGGTACTAGTAACAGAAACTTCATTCTTTTATTTATTTTTCAAAATAATTCTCACTATTTCTTAAAGAAATTCGAAAGGAAAACCAAACAACTTTCTTCATATAATTTTTTTTAAACACAAATTCAATTCAACTTTTCTTGCCATATTATTTTGTCACCCATTAAACTACTGGTATAACTATTGATATAAAAATATCTCAGCTGAAAAGCAATTGCCATAACTCTGGAAAATCTGTTTATCACATATAGTTTTAAGAACATTGTACTATTAAAGGGTAAGAATTAATAAATTAAATTCAATTCATTTCAAATTCAATCAGTTCTCTTCACAAAAATAAGTTATAGATCTATTGAAATGATATAAACATTGTAATATATAAAAATATCTCAGCTGAAAACCAATTGCTATTTTTCTGGAAAATCTGTTTATGACATTTTACTATTAAAGGGTAACAAAGCGCATTAATTAATAAATTAAATTCAATTCATTTCAAATTCAATTAGTTCTCTTCACAAAAATAACTTATAGATCTATTGAAATGATTTAAACCTTGTAATAACTAATAAAAGGTTTTCTAAAACAAAATATCGCTTGCTGAAATAGAAAGATTATTCCAGGACAACATATATCCTTTTTGAATTCGTATAGAGCTTAAACTGAAACCCTTAAAACTATCTAAAATTCAACTTGTTTTTAGTAAAATTTAACTATGAAAAACTAACATATTGGACTAGACCAGTTTCAACACTGAAAACTTGTGCGTAAAAAAACATCTGTTTAGTTTCTCTCTCTCTCTGTCTCTCTCTTTCTGTCTCTCTGCTTAGTTTCTAATTAATTTCTTCACCATTTGTTCACTCAATTTAATAAGCCAGTCGATTTTGTATGAATCGAAAACTAGCAAGAAAACACCTTCTAATCCAGCTGCTGCTCACGCCAATGGACAATTACACGAAGTACAGACAAATGGACTAAGAAAGAAGAAAGTGTGTGTGTGTGGGTGGGTGTGTGCCTTCTTAGGCAACTTTAATCCAAAGCACCAACCATTGTCATTTGCTTGGATTGACTTTAGCTGTGTTTGCCAATCTACAGTTCGGAGTTCCGTTCGCCTCCATTACCTTAACGCCCTTGGCATTTATCTATTTCCACTGACATCAATTGGCAGTTTAAATGCAAAAGATGAGGCCGCCATGAAATCGCAGAGCGACCACCATCACCCCCACCCCTCCATCACTCCATTGGTTGGTGGGCAATGGCATAGCCCATCATCATTGTCGACGTCATCGTTGTCGTTGTCGTCAATTTAGCATTAATATTCCCACTCACGTACTTGGTTGTGATTATGCGACTACGACTACAACGGAGGCGATTGCGGTTAGACACAGAGAGAGAGAGCGGGAGAGAGAGGGGGTGAGGTAGGTCCTGGTTTTTGAGGTTGGTTGTCGTGCGGTCCGCCTGCCTTTGGCTGGTGCCTTGCGTGTTCAATGCCGGGCTTCTAACGAAGGCGAGGCAAAGTCAACGTGACACTTAAAAGGCAGCGTTTTGTTGACATTTGTAAGAAATCGACGAAGGAGTCAAGTAATTGTGGCCAACGCAACAACAACAACAACAAAAAACACAAAAACTGGGAACATTTTCATATTGTGTTAATGACTTTGGCAATAGTTTTGTCATGACATTTAAAAAGGTTGTGTACCAACGCTTTTTCCCCTCACCCCCAACCCCAATCACCGATTGATATTCACATTTTTATACCATGCATCCATAGGATGAAATGGTATATTAAAGTCGCCAAAATGTATGTAACAGGGAGAAGGAAGCTTTTCCGACCCTATAAAGTATATATATTCTTGATCAGCATGAGAAGAGAAATTGATATAGCCATGTCCGTCTGTCCGTCCGTCCGTCCGTCCGTCCGTCCGTCCGTCCGTCCGTAAGAGTGCAGAGATCTCAGCAACTATAAATGATAGAGCTACCAAATTTAGAATGTGGACTCGTGTAGTATAGACGCTGACCAAGTTTATGTTTTTTTTTTTGCCACGCCCCCTTCCGCCTCCGGAATTTAATAAAAAGCGATTTTCTTCCGTAATATTTATCGGATCGTAATTTAATTTGGCACACTCATAGATCTAACGAACATCTATCATTCCACCAAATTTTTTTTTGCCACGCCCCCTCCCGCCTACGGAATTCAATAAAAAGTGATTTTCTCCCGCAATATTTGTCGTATCGGAATTTAATTTGGTACACTCATACATGTTATGGTTATCTATCATTCCACCAAGTTTCATAAAAATCGGAGTAAAAATGGCCGAGTTATACATAGAAACGTTTTTCCCACAAAGCGGTGCAAGGGCGAATTTGGCCGGTGGAGCGCTAAAGTGCACACACATAAGAGTGAGCGAGATAGCATATGTTAGAAATCGCGCATACGAAAGAAATTTAATATATGAAATAAGTTTTATAAACTCAAGGTAATTTGTTTTCCCCTGATGCATGGTATATCCAAGTCGGCCCGGCGACTTACTTACTTTATTTTCTCTTTATTTCATTGCAGTCTCAACTGTGGCTGTGGAAGCCGTTCTGGGACGCACTGCATCACTGCCATGTGACATTGAGCCGGAGGCCAAAGATGATCGTGTTTATATGGTGCTATGGTTTCGTGAGACTGCCGGAAAACCGCTTTATAGGTAAGTAGATGATTTACGCCTTACCTTACACCTGGCGCTATTTTGTGGTGCCCTAGATCAGCGTTTGCTTCCTTTAAGTTATCCTCCTACGGCTAGTTTGGCTAGAGAAATTTCCTACTTTTGATTTATGTATGTAGGATGCCGGAATGGACTCCTTCGGGTCGGCCAACATCATGAGAAATGGCAGCAGTTCATAATTTTCAAATAATTTATTATTTTAATAACATCATCAATATCAACTCAACTCGAGACTCTCTCGACATATGCCTAGGAATGACCCGAAACACACGAAAACAAAGGCAAAGCCAGGACGAACACAGGAAGAAACGCGACGGGGGCAACAGGACCGACAGGACATGGACATGGACTCATATATTAGCCGCAGGGCCGCAACGCCAACGTTGAAGGAGGACATCTAGGGCAAGAAAATAATGGGAGCCAAAGTGAAAACTGTTTTGGCGGCGACTTTGATTAGGGCGGGGCGGGACGGGGCGGTTGGAGCGGTGGAGGGATAAAAGTCCTGCGGGAAGCAGCTCCAATGTTTCGGTTGCTGTTATTTATAGAGCGAGCGCTGTGAACGTGTGCTTTAGGATTTAATATGTTGCACATTATAAGCAGACATCGATATCCTTTAGCCTTGTCAATTTTGCTTACATGTGCTTCCTTTTCAATATGTTGCCAGCATGCTGTCTCTCTCCGTCTCTGTCTCTGTCTGTGTATGTGTGGGTGGGGGAAAAGGACCACTGGACAAAATGGTAGACAGAAACATGGGGACGCACGTGTATATCAAGGACAACGCGCGAGCTGTTTACGAGCTGTTGCTGTTGCTGCTCCTGCTAGATCCTTGTTTTTGTTGTTTTTGGTGCACTCAATTGGAAGCAATAAATTTCACTGTTGCACAGACAAAGCGACAAAAGAGGAAGTTCAAGATGAAGAGAGAACAAAAACAAGAAACACATAATGGAACATGGGGAGAGGGAGATGTGCCCTCCCTCCCCCCTCTATCGACCTCTCAACAAAAAAAAAAAAAAACAAAAACTAGACAAAATGTCGAAAACAATAATGTCGCAAAAATTTCCGACTTTATAACCAAAATATCCGCAAGTGATTCGAATTCGATTTCCCTTTCCACCACACACACACATCCAAATGAAAGAAAACAAAAAAGCAAATAAATAACAACAAGCTAGAGGCAACAAGATGGAGTCTCTCTCTCTCTCTCTCTCTAGGACCTTCGGTTGCGGCATAAAAAATTGCCAGCTCTGCGTGAAATCGAAGGCAGCAGCAGCAGCAGCAGCAGCATGGGGTTTAAAAGGAATCAAAACCAAAAGCTAAAAACCTTCGAAAAGGCGCCGAAATTGAAAGCAGCATGTGAGGAGACGATAGAAACCTGAAGAAACGCACACACACACACTTCCCATAGAGTGTGCATGTCCTTGTAAGGATATGCGTGTGTGTGAGGGTTTTGCTACATTTTCTAAAGGCACGTCACAGCTGGTGGTCTCGCCTGCCGCCTGCCTCTGCCTCTGCCTACCACAATCCGTGGCGCTCTTCTGTCTAGGGTTCTCTGCATTTGACAGCTTTACGCCAAAGACCAAAACCAAGACCGAAAAATGCCTGCCCCTGCCCCTGCCTCAGTCCCTGCCCCCAAGGCTAAAAGCAAAAATATTAAAAATTATAATGTTAACTTTTGCTTTGTTGTTGTGTGTGTTTGTGTGTGTTTGAGCCGGACTTTTAGGGTTATCGCTATTTCGGTTTTTGGGTCAATTTTTATGGCCTGAAATCTCGCTGGGATTTGTTTCTCCTTTTTATTTTCGGTTTTTTTTGCCTCTTTGTGCTGACTTTGACCCTTGAAATGCGATTTTCATAAGATTTCTTTATACTTATATATTTATTTGTTATGAATTGTGGCCGATTGAGGAAGGCAAAACAAAAAAAAAAGAGAAAGCAGAGGAAAAAAAAACCAAAGAGCCATTATTAAAATTAACATTTGCCATGACAGCCACCTGTAACGAATATAGGGAGAATAAAACCAGATTACAGAAAGCAAGCGGAGAGAGAGAGGGAAGGGGGGCGGGGGAGGTTGGGATGAGAACGAGAACAGGCCAACTGTCACGTTCAATATTGCAAGCCATCAAAATGGCATTGGCAACGGTAGTCGTCAACGTCCGCAAAAGCCTACATAATAAACAAAGGCAAAAGCAATGTTAAAGCCTCAGCATCGATAAAATGGGAGGGAAAAAAAACCAGGGAAAAAAAGAAAACAAAGAAAAGCCCCCGCACCTATAAGAGGTGGCCACAATCAAGGTTAATTGATTTTTAAAGCCTGACGCTTGTTGGCCCTCTGTGGACAACGTTCTGCAGCCGCTTAAATAATGAAATTTGATGCACAGCCAAACGACGACACTGAAGTCAGGGACGTAGAGAAGATGAGGAGTGGAAGGAAGATGATGATGATGATGATACCTTACCTCGAGGTTATTTCTTGCAAAATCGATTCAAATGACGTAAGAAATGTTGTCCTTATTATTAACGTTCAAATGACTAGGGAAAAAACCCAAAAATACAATGTACAAACGATTAACTAATTATTGTTTTAGTTAGTTGGTTGGTTTAGTCAACTCATTAACAAATTAATTATGCAGATTTATTAGTAAAGTTTCCTCGATCATCCGCTCTACGCCCATGGGTGAAAATGGTTTCTGGGTCATACTCTGGGACTGGATTGGACTATGCTGTATGATTGTCAAAGGCGCCATAATCCTTGTACCGGGCTAACTGCCATAATCGACAGCGGTGGCCATTGTGGCGTGGTGCTGCCCATAAATATAGTCTACTTTCTGGCGATACGGCACGGGCAATCGAAAGTGCATTCACTTTAGCCAGTTGCTCGTGTGTGTGTGTGTGGTGGTGTGTGTGTGTGCACTTGGCGCTCAACTACTTGAGAATCGAAATCGGTCTGCCACAAAAGTAATAAACCACGAAATGGTATTCAAAATGGCTGGCAATAAAAGCCAACAGCAGCAGGAGCAGCAGCAGCAGACGGAAGCAACTCAGCAGTATGCAAGAGAAGCTATTCGAGAGGTAAGGGCAGGGCGGGGCAGGGCGGGGCAGGGCAGGGCAGGGAAAAGGCAACCGAAAAGTCGACCCAGAGGCAATTAACTCGAGTGCATTTTCGGGGTTTTACGACCGGCACCAGCTCCAGCCCCAGAAACTGTGCAAATTTCAGGTTAGATGGGGATATTTAAAACTGTAATTAAGTCGCATATGTGTGTGTGTGTTTCAGTGGGCGTGCAAGGATGAGACGGAGACCGAGTAAGGAAATGCAAGCGGCACATGCAAATCGATTTCGTAGCCACTAAACTTTGGTTTGCATTGCTACACTAGTTTGCCATTTGACTGCCATTAAGGTTGAGAAACGCCAGAGTCGTCGTGATTTTGTGACCTTTTCAGTTTCCTACTCTTCTTTCTTCTTCTTTTTTTTTTTTTGCCCAATTTTTACCCATTCGTTTGTGTGTGGTGGTGGCTTAAAATCTTAAGTTCGGAGAAAAAGTAAATGCAACCGCTGCCATTTTCACTTTGTAATGTCCAACTTTTAATGAGACGAGAAAAAGAGACAATAAGTGGATTTTCAATTAGAGGAAAATGCATTCAAAGCTTGACTAACTTATATGTCAAGATTCTTACCGTTAAGCTAAAACATTCTATTGAAAAGTTACTAAAAATGAATATATTTTTGAGCGTTAAGGTGAAGATTTGAAGATATTTCGACAAAAGAAGTCTAAGAAAAACTCTTCTAAAAAGATATAAATCTAATTTGCCCTAAAAGTTGGTCAGATAAATATTTTACTAGTCGTTTAATAATGGAAAAGACTTTATTTTTTAGTTTCCAAACTAATTTTCAATTAGAAGAAAATGCTTTCGAAGCTTGACTAACTTATATCTCATGTTTCTTATCATCACTATAAAACATTCTATTGAAAAGTTACTAAAAATTAATATATTTTTGAACGTTAAGGTGAAGAAGTCTAAGAAAAACTCTTCTGAAAAGATATAAATCTAAAAGTTGGCCAACAAATTATATTACCAGTCGTTTAAGAATGGAAAAGACTTTCTTTTAAAGTTGCTAAATGACACTCCTTGAAATTATTGAAGTTAATAGTTAAATAATGGCAAAGACTTTTTGATTTAGTTCCCAAAATTTGAATTTTCAACTAGATATAAATGTTTTCAAAGCTTAACAAACTTATATGTCGAGTTTCTTATTATTAAGCTAAAAGATTCTATTGAAAAGCAAGTAAAAATTAATATATTTTAGAACGTTTATGTGGGCGGATTCAAAATTGAAGATTTTTAGATAGACTCGGGAAATATCTAAATCTAAAAGTTGGTTAGAAAATATTTTTAGAAGTCGTTTAATAATGGAAAAGACTTTTTCTTTAGGTTCCAAACGAATTTTCAATTAGAAGAAAATGCATTCTAAGCTTGACTAATTTATATCTCAAGTTTCTTATCATCAAGCTAAAATATTCCATGAAAAAGTTGCTGAAAACTAATATATTTTAGCACGTTAAGGTGAAAATGTTGAGATATTTCAGCATAAGAAGTCTAAGAAAAAGTTTTCTGGAAAGATCTTAATCCAAAAGTTGTCCGGCGAATTATTTCACGAGTCGTTAAATAATGAAAACGACTTTCTTCTTGAGTTCCCAAATAAAACTCCTTGAAATTATTTAGGTTAATAGTTTTATTTTTCCAGGCATTAATTAATAGAAAATTCTTTCTTTTTATTGCCCAAATAAAATTCCTTTAAATTATTTTATAACTAAAACGCTTAAAAAAATATTTTCTTAAAAAGATTAAGTATTAATATTAATATTTTTAAATCCTAAACGAAACTTGATCTCAATCATGCAAGTTTACACTAATTTGATGTCAAAATGAAATAAAAAGGGCAAGATAAAAACTAAAAAAAAAATAGCCAATAGCAAGAAAATAACTACAAAATAGGCAAAGAGACCCAAGATGAAAGTTTTATTTTGAATTTATTGCCGAATTTATTGGGCGACACTGCATAAATTTTGAACTTGGCCACAAAGCGTGATGGCGGAGTTTCAGGTTCTTGGTTTTCGGTTTTCGGTTCTTGTGTGTTTGTTTTTTTCCATTTTTCTTCTTGTTCATTTGTTGTTTTTGTTTTTATTGTTCATATATTCATATGGTACAAATTATATATAGTAAATGTAAAGAAGAAGATGAAGCGAAAACCAAACAAAAACACCAGCGGCAACAATGTGTGGAATGATGCCAACAAATGTCAACACTGCGCGAAATGGGTGTGGGTTTTGGTTAGGGATAAAGAGTGGTGAGGGGGTTGGAGTTGGGCTGGGGGGGTGGCAAAACTGTTGTTGGCAATAACAAAAGAAATTTACAGATATTACACAGCATGGCTCCATAATAATACCAATACCCACACACACACAGAGATAGAGAGAGAGAGAGACAAAGAGGGAGACATTTGGGCATCTGAAAAAAAAAAAAAAAACAAAGGGGCAGTAAAACCATTTGCATACTTTTATATATGTATATACATTTAAAGGGGGGGCGTGAACACAGTCCCTTTTCTGTTTCTGTTGTTGTTTCATATTTCCCTTCCACTGTGTGTGTGTGTTACAGTTACAGTTCCCGTTGCCGTTCCCGTTACCGTTGCGTTTGTTTTGTGCGAAAACCAATTTAAAATTTGTTGCCAGTTTTGTCGTACTTTTTTTTTTTGTTTTTTGGCGCTTTGGCGCACAGTGAAATTGCCGCTGTGTGTCGAAAAACCCTTTCTTTTATGCATAATTTGATACTTACAGCTAGACAATGTATACATACATATATCCTATACATTTTCACCTATTTTCACCTGCCCAGTTAATATCAAAATTGAAACTGACAGGCTGACATAACACGTAGACTGTAGGCTTTAAGACTTCGGCGATAAACTCCAAGATAGCTATAGTTCAAGACAAATTTTCAGGCCAGTTCTCGTTTCCAAGTAGTTTTCAAACATAAATCGTCAACAATTTCGCATAGTTTTCGAACTTGCAAGTGAAATGTCAACAGTTATACTTGTCGAAGTTAAGCAAACTGTATCAACTTATAGAGTTGTAGAGGTTCACAACAAATTAGCAATTGATTTGTAGTTTCTGAAGAATTCTCAACAAAAATAACCTTGGTGAAATTTGTGAATGGTTTTTCAAGTAATTTGTTTCTAATCTTAACGAAACCAATTAAATTAATATTTATTTTCAATTTTACAACGAAATAATTTGTAACTTAGTGGCAACCCTAAAACATTTTATGATCATTTCACAACAAATTAGCAATTGATTTGTATTTTCTGTAGAATTCTTAACAAAAATAAGCTTGGTTAAATTTGTGAACGGTTTTTCAAATTATATGATTCTGATCTTAACGAATTCAATTAATTTAAAATTTATTTTGAACATAAATTTACAACGAAACGATTTGTCATTTATTGCCAACTCTAAAACATTCTATGATCGTTTCACAACAAATTAGCAATTGATTTATATTTTCAGTAGAATTCTTAACAAAAATAATTAAATTTGCGAATGGTTTTTTAAGTAATTTGTTTCTAATCTTAACGAATTCAATTAAATTAAAATTTATTTTTTACATAAGTTTACAACGAAATAATTTGTAAGTGGCAACCCTAAAACATTCTATGATCATTTCACAACAAATTAGCAAATTGATTTATATTTTCTGTAGAATTTTTAACAAAAATAATTAAATTTGTGAACATTGGTTAAATTTGTGAATGGTTTTTTAAGTAATTTGTTTCTAATCTTAACGAATTCTTATCTTATTTTGAACATAAATTTACATTGAAACAATTTATCATTTCTTGGCAACTCTAAAACATTCTATGATCATTTCACAACAAATTAGCAATTGATTTGTATTTTCTGTAGAATTCTTAACAAAAATAATTAAATTTGTGAATGGTTTTCTAAGTTATTTCTTTCTAATCTTAACGAAACCAATTAAATTAATATTTATTTTCAACATAAATTTACATCGTAATAATTTGTCATTTAGTGGCATCCCTAAAACATCTTATAATTATTTCGTTCGGAAAGTAGAACGGGTTGATTTCCACTACATTTTCTGGTACATTCTGGCTAAGAATCATTCTTGTAAATTAATGGCTTCAACGAATTTATTCACTAATATTTAATATCGTTCTCAACAAATTAAAGATTAACAGAAAAATATTTCGAATATTTAACTTTGTTTTTCAATTACTTTTCATTCCACTTACTAAAAGTAATTTAGCTCGAAAACGAAAGCGAGACTAAATTATTGGGAATCGAAAGCGAAAACAAGCCTGATTAATACTTTTTTTTGGTATGGACGCTTTTCCAGTGAAGGAGCGCAGAAATGTAGGCAACAATTTGTACAAATTATCCTCGTAGAAGGATTCTCCACTATTATATGGCCAAAATACTAGTAAATAAAAGTTTAACGTAGAAAACGCAATACGAAATTCTGTTATAGTTCACCTGAGCGTTGCATAATTGAAGTCAACGTGTGCTTTTTTCCACTCTCGTTCTTGACAGCAGCATATGTTTAAACTGTTGGCACACACACACACACCCATAACCCAGGGTGACAAAACGGTGTGGAGGGTGGAAGGGGGGAGCAAGTGGAAGGGATACGTCCAACGACACGCTCTGACACATATTGTCATAAAATTATTCAATGGATATTGTGAGTGCAAAGTTTTTGGTCCTTTTTTTTGTCAGTCCCCCTCCATCCCCCTTCCGCTTAGCCCTTTTGCAATCTTTTTGAATAGGATTTTGTAAGCGTTACAAAAAATAAAAAAAAAGGCAGACGAAGAGAGGGAAAACAACAACATTAAATGGCAATATGAGAAGCTTACTTTATATTGGATTTCGGGGCTGGGCGGGGCCGGACGATTAGACTTTCGAAAAACACCGAAAAAAAAAACAAGGAGACACAAGAAAAAAGAAAGCAAATGAGCAGAAAAGTTTAGGCCAAGCCCTAAAATTAGAGAGAGTAGAAAAAAAAAAAGAAAGAAAATACCGAAACCAGAACGTAATTACCAACCAACCATGCAGTGTGTCCAGTTCAAGGTCCGCATGGGATTTGTTTAAAGAACGCAGCTCATTCATTCCAGGCAGAAGATAAAGTGCTACCAATTAACGCAAAATAAATAAAACTCAACTAATTGTTGGAAAAAAGAGCGGCGAACCTCGAGACAAAAGAAATGGATGAGAATCATGGATGAGTTGGATGAGGATGGAAAGTAGAATGTGAATGAGAATGAGAGACCAAAGGCAAACTCTTCAATTGGATGAGGAGGAGAAGTCGACCACTTGGCTTCGCTGCTTCTATTTCGTCCTCCAGCTCCTCCAACTGGTCCCTTTTTCGGCGACAGTCAACATTTCTGCAACTGCCACAATGTTGTCTTCTCTTCTTGGCCCAGTTTGTTGTGTTATCTACCCTATAGAAAAAAAACAGGGCATATAGAACTAAAACTTCTCTGTCATTTGTGGTAGTTTGCCAGGGTATCGTTAATTCGTCGCCTCCGTCTTTAGGGGGGCACACAACGTATTCTATTTTCTTTTTGCTTTTTCTTTACAATTTTTACTGCTCGAGCATTTGGCGTTTATTTTTTTTCTCTTTTTTTTTGTGTGTTTCTTTGCCGTTTTGCTTTGCTCATTGTGCAAACTTGGCATTATTGTTTCCTAAGGCCAAGAAAAGAGAAAACACAACGTCAACACAGAGGCCAGAGAGCTAGGACAGGATGGAAACCTTCCTTGGGTTCTGGCCACCTTATCGTTGCCTGCCTTTTGTTGGCTATTTGGCGTTTTTCTATTGTTTGCAAATGCGCAAAATTAAAACCTGGTGGATCCTTCCAGCAGCTGGAGGTAGGAGGCCTAAATCGCACCCGCTTTTAAATAAATTTCGAAAGCAAAAAAAAAAAGAAAAGGAGTAGGCGGTGGTAGATGATTGTGGGTTCATCTCTCTCTCTCGCCCACTCGTACATTTGTTTGTTGTTTACATTTTCTTGCATATATATTTAATTAGGCTAATTAGGGAACGTGCTTCGGCCGCGAACGTGGCTCAAGCGTGGCTTAAAAGGAGTAATTTATGCGTCGCTTGGTTTACTGCATTTTGAACATAATTAGAAATTGGCCAACACATGAGACATATACACAAAACCAAAATAACAGAAGACATAAGAGGGTGGGGAGAGCGGTGGAGAGGGGGCGGCGGCGACGCCTTGTGATAAGCATAAGAAATATGAGCACCGGATATAAATTGTGTCAGCGGCAAAATGATAAAAAACCACTTAAAGGAGCAAACAATACGGCTAGCTGGCAGTCAGCCGGCACAATGACAAACCGCTCGACTAACCGCAAGCGAATGAACAAGGAGCGAGACAATGAAGGCAATGAGGGCCAAAGCAAAGCCAAGTCACAGATAGCAAACCAGGACGACGACGACGACGACAACGATGACGGAAACAACAAAAGGACACAACTTGCGCGCGGAGGGACTTGGCCATTGCCAAGTCATTTGCGGCACTCGGCGTTTGTCTGTGTGCTGGTACGTATGTAGCGTATGGCCAACCCTCGGACGGACATTAACAAATACAATAAAAGCGCCAAAGATAGCACGTCAGGCTTTTTAATGCGCAAAATTGCAAACGTTGTCTTGGACGTCGGTCGTCGGTCGTCGGATGGGCCGCCGCCGAGCTGTGAAAATAATGCGAAACGGAAGAAATTAGTTGCGTGCAAATTTATGCTCAGGGTTCGTCTTTTCCATTCGCCTTAACCGCCTGTCCGTTCGACGGTTCAGTTATATACGGTTCCTGCGGTCTGCGTGGACAGGAAAAGGGTCATTTGACTGAAGCGTGAAATTTCAGGCCCATGTTGCAGTAAATATTCGCAAAATTCCAAAAATTTTCCACTTCTGTTACATATATTTTAGACTTGATAGAAACATTGTAGCCATTTTGGTATCCCTAAGAACTAAGTACCTATTTATGCAAACTCAATTGATTTCTTTATAAATATGCTAAAATGGTTATTTATTTATATGTCTGTGGAATATATACAATAAATAGCTGTCTGGCAAAAGGGATTAAAAATATTATCAAAAAAACTTATGGTGCAAAATATTATTATTATTATTATTATTATTATTATTATTATTATTATTATTATTATTATTATTATTATTATTATTATTATTATTATTATTATTATTATTATTATTATTATTATTATTATTATTATTATTATTATTATTATTATTATTATTATTATTATTATTATTATTATTATTATTATTATTATTATTATTATTATTATTATTATTATTATTATTATTATTATTATTATTATTATTATTATTATTATTATTATTATTATTATTATTATTATTATTATTATTATTATTATTATTATTATTATTATTATTATTATTATTATTATTATTATTATTATTATTATTATTATTATTATTATTATTATTATTATTATTATTATTATTATTATTATTATTATTATTATTATTATTATTATTATTATTATTATTATTATTATTATTATTATTATTATTATTATTATTATTATTATTATTATTATTATTATTATTATTATTATTATTATTATTATTATTATTATTATTATTATTATTATTATTATTATTATTATTATTATTATTATTATTATTATTATTATTATTATTATTATTATTATATACAGTTTACTTATAATCTAAAATTATTAGTAAAAATATTATTGAATACCAGTTAATTTCATTTGTTTTAATTTATTTACATTATTTTAATACACATATTTGTTCTGGAAGCAATAATAATAATAATAATAATAGTAAATATAAAGAGTTCATTATATATAAAGAGTAAGCATTTTCTACTTAAACAGATTATTTAAAAATTATCTATATAATTCTATGATAGAACAGTTTGCTGTGCGGAAAAAAGTTTAAAAAACAACCCTATGAATTGACTTTGAATAAATTTAGAGTTTGCGATTTTTAAACTAAAATATTTACAAGAGAATATGTTGAAAATGTAGATTTATAGTATTTACAAAATTTAAATTCCTAAAATGAAATTATAAATGTTATAATGTAAATTAGCTGTGGAATAACACCAAGGCAGACTTTATATCGTTTTGTTTTGAGCATCTGGCAGTCAGCAATGAGTTCCAATTAATAATTGCAGCTAATTCGCTGAATATACTTTAAATCAGACAGCTTAATATGTTAGTTGCTTATAGTATATATATTTTGCAATTTAATTGTGTATAGAATACGTTTTCTGTATTTGAATAGGGATTCCGGGGAGAAGGAAATAATTTAACCCAATCTTCATTTAATGAATTCAAAATGAGAACTAATTTTATTTTATATTATATAGTCGCCGGGCCGACTTGGATATATGTACCAAGCATCAAGTGAAAAAACTACTTCGAATTTATAAAACTAAATTTTTATATTAAATTTCTTTTACAAATATTGAGTTTTTAAAGGCGGATTCTCAGGCTCTGTTAGGGCACTGCTAATTTTAAATCACACGTTCCTATTGTGTTATTCTTTATTTCAATCTTAACCCTCTTGTTCCCTATTTTTTTGGCAATTTTTTCCCAAGACTGTCTGTAGGGGCGCGGTCAGAATTTAATCCAATAGATTCTGATTCCAAAAAAAAACCAAAAATTTTCCCATAAAAAATATATTTAACCAATGCAAAAATAATTTTTGTTATTTGTTTTAATATATTTTTATTGTATATTTCTCATATATTTTATCAACTGAAGTCCCCTCAGATAATTACATTATTTAATCTTAAACAGAATTAAATCAAATAGATAAACTCCATTGTTCTTTTTACCCCTCTAGTCTGCTTACATATATTTTTTGGAGACATCTGTGAATATTTGTATATTGAAAGGAATGGCCTTAAAGGTTGGCATTTTCTCTCTTCTCGCAAAAACGAATGAAAGAAAGAATTCCAACCACTTTTACTCCAACTCCCACATTTTAGCAAGGCATTAAAATTTACGACCTCCTCTGCGACAACTCAAATGCTTTAGGAGGCACATTTGCTGACACAACTTATCGACAATATTTAGGTTTTTGCGTTCTGTTTCTGTTCGTTTTTTTTTTCTTTTGCATTTCCCTCCGGGAAGCAAAGATATACAGAGAGACGAAGATAGGAAGCAGAAGTAACAGCAACTACTTAGGCAACTTTTAACATTTATGTGACGGACACGTTTTGACTTTTGCTTTCCCGTTCCCTTTTGCAGTTTCGATGTGCGTGGACGACCCTTCGAGAAGGCTCTCTACTGGTCGGATACGAACTCATTTGGGCCACGTGCGTATTTTGTTACCGGACAGCAGCCAGCCAAATTATCTGTGGACAATATACAACTGGATGATGAGGGCGTAAGTGTTGAAAACCATTGCCCAGAAAAGTATGCTACATTATAAAAATATATATAAAAAAAAATGCTTTCTTTTCTTCTCTTCTATTTTCCTTGGGTTTCGTTGCGGTCTTATTTTTTTTATTGCACTTTCATTGCACTGTCAACAGGTTTACCGCTGCCGCGTCGACTTTCAAAACTCGCCCACTCGTAATCATAGAATTAATTTAACGGTTATTGGTAAGTATTCTGCGTGTCCTAATGCAATGCAATGGGCATCCCATTAAATCCAGCGTAATTCTTACTGATTCTGTTCCGCCCTTTGCAGTTCCTCCGCATCAAATACTCGTGTACGATGCCTCGGGTCGCGATGTGGCTGGCGCTGTGGGTCCATTGCTCGAAGGCGATAATATTGTGTTGACATGTGAAGTGCGTGGCGGTAAGTAAATCATGATAAACGACCCAAACACACACACACACACACACGCACACTCGCATACACAGCTGCTTAAATGTAGCACTCAGACAAAAGGCTATCTCAGGCAGCAGTTGCGACTGTTCCGACGACGACGACTGTCAGTCAGTCTATTTAAAGAATTAAAGATGGAGCCCAACAGATAGGCCGACTGTCCGACTTCTGCTTGTCATTCCTCCTCCCCCCATTTGGAGTCTAAGTCATCGTAAATAATAAAAATAAATGTATGTCAAAGTCTGCGGTGACATTGCCTGGCAACCAACCACCAGACAACAGACGACACCAACGTCGACCTCGTCTGCTGCGGCTGTCATTGCCACTTTACTTTGAAAAATGCAACAATTTTCAGTCTGGTCTCTCTCTCGGTCTCTCGGTGTCTGCTTTGGCATCGCATCGTTGGCATCACTGGGCACCTCTACCTATGACCTATAGGCATATGCGGCATCGTAAATCTTTAAAAAGGTCCCCAAGGTGAAAAGCAACCGCAGCAACCAACAAACCAGCAGCCAGCATCATCGTCTAAAGTTTTCTTTTCCGTTCTTTTGCCATTTTTCCATTTTGTTTTTTTTTTTTTTTACACTGTTTGCAAGTGTGAAAAATTTGTACAAGTTGTTCGCATGGCTGAACTGCTTGGGGTGTGTGCGTTTGCGGTTCCTTCTCGTCCGGATGACTGGCTGCGACAGCACTGGAGAACTCAGTCTCTCTCTCTCTCTCTCTGCTACTGGCCCTCGACACGACCATTATAAATCATTAACTTTGTGACAACAATATTTTGGCTGAGCCAAAGCAAACGCCCAGATATTTTCCATGTCAGCTTGCAACTTTATTTGAGGCAAATTTTCTTGAATCTTGCCAAAAACTGAGCTGGTCTTAGTGCCAACAAAGCTCTGAGGATGATGCATTGATGCATTTAGTATGTTCAAGAACTTCAAATCCTGAAAATGACTTTCTAAAATATTTACTACATGTTAAAGAATTATTAGAAAAAGAGATTTTATTCATTCATTCATTTTTATTCACTTAGTTTTTGATATGTACATTTGATTTGTGAGAGTTAAGACTTATACTATACAGGGGCGGATCTAGAAGGACATTTTTGGGGGAAAGGGAATTGAAAACTGAAAAATTCCCAGCTGTGTAATCTTTTTATTCGATTAAAACTACATCAAAACTTTGAAAATTGGTAGATAATTGTCCTAAATACAGCCTTGGAAAAATTTAAATTTTTACCAAATATTTTTCTAAACCTGTTCTAAAATGTATGCAAAATCCTTAACTTTGCAAGTTCGTAACTATGCCAATTTTTGGCCAATTTCAAAATGTCATGACTTTTTTTGCTGCTCTGAATGTGAGTTATAAAGTGGCATTCAAATCTAAAAAACTGATTTCGACCCGATTTTTGAAAAAATTACACTGTAAAAAATTTCAAAAATCGAGTCGAAATTTTTTATTCCGAAACTCCATTCTGTTGATAGCATTTTAAAATATGTAAAAATGCAATAAGAAATAGATAAAAAATTTTGAAATCGGTTGAAAATTGTCTAAATTACAGCCTAAGGAAAATCGAAATTTTGACCAAAATTAGAGCATTTTCAAAAAATTCTCAAAAATCCCCAGCTGTGTAATCTTTCAAAGTTTTGATGGCATTTAAAAGTAGATAAAAATACGATAATATCTACATACTATAGTTCGATTTGAGGTCCATAATGCAGTTCGTATGTGGGATAATAATATAATATCATTTTCAAAATTTTATTTTGCATTACTTGTAGTTTTTTAACATAACAAATTGCGATATCTGCCCACACTAGAGCTCCCTAAACTGTTACATTTTGTTGGTTCTACTTAATCTGGAGTTTTGTATTAATGAATGGGTAGAGAGAGCGTTTTCCTTAATGGTTAATTTCTTGACCAAAACAAGACCCAGATACCTAACATGTTGTTCCCATTCCACGTCAAATTGGTTGAGTGTGATATGAATTCGTTTTCCATTTCCTTGTAAAGTAAATTGCCCGAATTTTCTCGCTTTTAACTAGGATTTTCCATTTGTTTAAATATGCAAAACCTAGCTCCAGTTTCAGTGTAATTTTGGTTGCCAGAAAGATGATCGAAAGTCTACATAAAGATAGAAAAAAAGGTATTATAACAAACGATACATTATTTTATTTAAAGCCAATAATAATTCAGATTTTTGTGATTTCGAGAGTGAGTAAAAACCATAACTTAGTGAAATATTTATAAATTAATCTTCATCTTGGATATCAATATACATAGTTTTAGGTAATTTGATGATACAATCTATAAATTTAATCGATATTTAAAGTAATGAGAATTTTCTGAAGTAATTCATATGAATTTTTAATTATTTCTAAACTTTAATATCTCTCAAGTTTAAGGCAATTTTTGTATTTAATATGTCTGTGAATGAATTAAATTCTAGTTAAGTTTTGACGCTGGGAAAGTAGTCCCTTTGGGTTAGGTATTTTTGCAGAGTTTCCTTTTTGTGTCTCTGTTTAAGCCGTTGGCAACAAAGTGCAGTTGGCAGTATCATTTTCAAAATAGGTAAATGCCTTTGTTTGAATGCACTTCATCTCACTTTTGATGTTGCCTGACTCAAATTTCGTATTGCGAATTGCCGTAAAGTGTAGAATTTGCTGTTAGGTGGTCGTGGTGTTGCTGTTGCTGTTGCTTTTGCTGCTGTTTACGTGCGCGATTTGGATGGCAAAAGGATTTCGCTTTTGCTTTGGCATTTGCTGTGTGCAAGCAGAGCAGAGCAGCACAGGGCAGGGCAGGAGTTTGCTCTGGTTTGCTCTGGCAGCAGCAGCAGTGCGTCACGTCGTTGCTTTGACTAACCGCATGTGAATGAGCCAGTCAGCCAGCCAGCCAGCAAGCAGGTGGAGCTCTCTCTCCATCCATCCATCCATCGTGCCCATGACGATATTTGGAATGAGGACACTGGAGCAAGGAGACGGTGACGGTGACGGTGACGACATTTGCTTTTGACACCTGCTGAGCGACAAGCTTCTTGGCAGCCATGTGGCACACTGGCACCACTGATTTGTATGCAACATTCTCTGAGGCTCTCTGGCTCTCTGGCATTGCCATTGCCCCCTGGCCAACCGCAATGCATACTCGTATTTCATTTTTGATCATGCAACCGCAACGTTGCTGGGCGCTAAGCCAAATTAACTAATATTACAATTTCAAGCGCCACATGGCGCTGACAGCGGGTGAACTACAGAGTTGGAGTCCTGTGGAATGGGGGAGATGAATTTCTGATTAAAGCAGAAATGCAAATCCTGAAGCTATTTTTATGGCTGGTTCACTAATCATACGCCCCCCCAGCTCTACAATAAACGCCAAAAGCCAAATTGCTTTATCAACTTTATTAACTTCGACTAATAGCAATTAATACCCAGTAATAAAAAGCTAATCTAAGCGAGCGCCATAAAACTTGGGTTATCCATTGTGTTCGGCCCAGTGTTAGGCGATATTCCAGGAGCTGGAGCATTGTCCGGCCAATTGTCAGCAAACCTTAAGTATGGCTTAACATGAGGCAAAGCGTTGTCTTCATTACAGGAAGGATGTCAGAATGGCCAAGAAGAAGAAGAAGAGAAGAAGGCAAAAGGGGGGTGGGGGGGAACACAGTTATTTGTCTATTATGCCCGCATTCCACCATCCACCAGCAAAGTGCGTGTGTCCTTGTGTGTGTGTTTTTGTTTGGTTGTGTGTGGCTTATTGTCGCCAATGTCCTCGCTGAGTATCCTTTGCAATCAACAAACATTTCGAGGCAAGCTACTTACAGTTCTCGCAACAATTTCTCTGCCTATTCCTAAACCATTCCATTTCACTCATCGCTTGTTGCTATTGTTGTTCATTTCCGCCACATTCTCCTCCTTGGACCTACACTTAAACGGATTACAAAATATTTCCTACATTCGCAGAAATTCTCTCTGATGAATGGAGTAATGGAAAAAGATATATCAAAATGGGAGTTTTTCACTTTAACATCTGACTCCAAAAAGGACATATAGATAAATATATTCATCCCACTTCTCTTTCTCATCTAATTCAATATTCACGCTTATGCATTAGCCTGAGAAGCACTTTTGGGTGCCAACTCTGGCTAACTGGTGGGCGGACGATGGGTCCAGGCTCGTCTACAACTTTTGCTAGTTAAGCTGGCTAAGCCTTTTTTAAAAGCCTTGGGTACACACTCCTAAATGCGCATTATCATTAAAATGTTTAAAGTTTCTTTTTTCGGTCATAAATTTTCAAATGCTCCGCTGCGGTCACGCCGCTTCCGTTACCCAATCCACCACCCAATCCACCATCTCCATCTCCATCCTCATTAGCATCCTCATTCCACCCACTCGCTAAGCGGGTTAATAATGCATGAGGCAAAAAACTTTTGCTTGCCAACAACAGTAGAAAAAAATAAAACACAAAAAACAATTCTACCAAAAATTTAATATTAATTTGTACATTAAACATTAATTTTGATTTGAAATTAAGTATTAGATTTTCAATTTCTAAATCGAATAATTAAAATGTTAATGAAATTTGTTTTTTTTTTTGCAGGACGACCAGAGCCTACCGTTACCTGGTTGAATGGCACACGGACCCTGGAGGCTGGCAGCGGTGTCTCGATGGGTCGTCATGTAACTGTCAATCGGCTGGAGGTACCGCAAATTACACGTTCCGCTCTAAATAATACGTATCGCTGCCAGGCGTCCAATACGAAGCTTGTGGCACCCGTGGAGCGAAGCATTCGCATCGAGATGTTACGTGAGTGAAGAAGAAGAAGAAGATCCCAAGTCAATAAATTATGAGCTCTACATGTACATACATATATCTCTGCATATACATTTTCAGTCAAACCCACATCAGTCAATTTAACCAATAAGCTGAAGGTCTTCTCATCGAGCACACAATATAATCTCACCTGCATTGTGGCCGGCTCGGTGCCGGATACGGAAATCAGATGGACACAGAATAATCGCCCCTTTAAACGCGGCATGGTAAGCAATCCCAATCCCTATACCAATCCAAAATCGAACTGAATCTTGGCCAGAGACACGCCCAAGTGTCAAGCAGCTGCTGCTGCTGCCTGAGTTCTTTTTATACCCTTGCAGAGGGTATTATAAAATTGGTCAGATGTTTGTAACGCAGAGAAGGGATCGTTTCCGACCCCATAAAGTATATATATTCTTGATCAGCAAGAGAAGACGAGTTGATATAGCCATGTCCGTCTGTCCGTCTGTCCGTCTGTCTGTCTGGTGCTGCGCGATCTAGTCCCACAGTTTTAGAGCTATCGCATTCAAAGTTCGTATATAAGCTTTTCTATACAGCCACATACACATCTGCGATTTTGAATAAGATCGGACAACTATATCATATAGCTGCCATACAAATACAATCGTTAAATGCAAATAACTTCTCTATTTTTTGAACAATCTTATCCAAACTGATTATGTACATAAATAAAAAGGGATTACGTCATATGCGTGAATTTCAAAACAATCGGATAAACATAACGCCTGATTTCGACGATATAAAATTTGCCTATATAGCGTGCCATAAGCAGTGCACGCATAAGCAGTGAAGCACATATATGTGTCAAAATTGCGATTGTGTGTGTGTGAATATGAATATCAATCGCTACATTGTCTACTATTTGGCGATTGGCTGCCCCCGGCCAATGTATTTAAAATATTTCTTTATTGGATTAAGAAACAAAAAATTTTTTAGAAAATAAAATGTAATGGTCAAAAGCTGCAAGGGTATACAAACTTTGGCATAGCCAAAGTTAGCTTCTTTGATATTTTATTTATGAATTTCCCCTGACAAGAAGACAGCACGTTGCATATATACACTACTTATATGTGTGTGTGTGTGTGTGTGTGTGTCCGTGTGGCCATTGGGCACTTTTCTAATCGATTTCACTTTATCTTCTGTCCACCCACGCAGCTGTCATCGAACCAAGGCAATGGACGCGTCATATCCACATTGTCATTTTATCCACAACCTGAAGATGACGGCACCATGCTCAAATGCGAGGGTTCAAATCCTCGATTACAGAACTCGGCCATCGAGGATACGCTCATGATGAATGTCATCTGTAAGTGGACATACTTATTATTATTATTCCTCTCTCCCCCCGCACACTACCCACTCCCACTCCCGTTGATATACCTTGAATTTCGATTAGATTTTTCATAGATGCAATCGCATATTAGATTCGAGTCTGGGCGGGCGGACAGCTCACAAATCAAAGCCACTTGTGCAAATAAAACTAAATTATATAGCTTCAGTTATAGTTCTCTGTTACTTACATATATATATATATGTATGTATATCGGGTCATAAAAAGGCAAATGGTAAATTTGTTGGCTGGTTTGCTTTCGCATATTTGCTAACAAAAAAATGCCATAAATTTTACTTTATATGATTATCAATTTAAAGTCAACAACAATTCATAAACACAAAAAAAAAAAAGAAAAAGAGAAGGAAAAAGAAAATACTACCCACTGCCATGTCAAAGGTCAGTGCACAATACGTAAAAAAAAACAGAAGTAAATGCTTTTGCCCCATCAAAGTTTGCTTTTCAGTTCGAAAGCTTAGTTGTCACTTTTTTTGCTTAATGCCCTCACAAAAAAGGGTGCATTAACTAGGCCAGTCGTAAAAAAAATGCTATATAGTTCGTTTCAACTTAAATTAGATGTGTCATAATTATAGTAAGGGTATTCATGCTTCGCCACTGTCATGCTGATGTTATCTCAGTTATTTTTTGTATCTTTACGCTCATATAATCATAAATTTATTGAATTTTAAAATCTCACGCATGCTGGGGACACATAGTCATAAATAATCAATGGCAATTCGCTCCTAAGCTCCTCAGACCGAAGCCAAGAAAATGTTACCCCCAACTGTCTAACTTTCTGCATAAGTAAATCACCGACTGGGTAGAAACAAAGACAAAGTCCCTGAATCAAAAGGAATTGAAATAATTGAATTAGGACATTGGATTATGCATTTAAGAAATTCCCCAAAAAGCCTTTACAAATACTCTTTTGAAATGTTTTTTTTTTTTTTTTTGTTGCCTTAACCCTTTTATGTTTTTCCTTTTACACCTAACAATTTGTTGTTGGTGTCGTGTCTTTTACCTTTGCTATATACATACGCATATATGTATGTATGTGTGTATGTATATTTGTATGCCCGCCCATAATGTTGTAAAAAATATAAAAACATCTTAAATTTTTTATACGGATCCATCATTGATATTGGGAGCCGCTCGCTGGCAACAACAACAACCAAAACGATTTTAATTTAAAAATTTTGTCATACTCATTGGATCTGGATTGGGATTGGGGGTCTACGCAGGTTTATAACGCGGTTCCGTTGTTGTGTTGTTAACTTTTATGGGCTTTTTTGCCCTTGGCACGAGCATTGTCGCAGCGCGGCTCGTATATTTCGTCACATTTTATTATGCAATAATATTTTTCGATTTTATATTTTATATAACAATGTTGTCGTCGTCTCCGCCCCGACAGCAATTTACATTCTCGCCATCAAAAAATTCTCGTCCGCTCAGGCAGGAGGGTCAATTAATTCTCAGAGAACTTAACGAATTATCAACACTATCTATTGCAGATCCGCCGCAGGTCACCTTATCGCTGGGCTCCACACTGCGTCCCGATGATATTAAGGAGGGTGACGATGTCTATTTTGAGTGTCACATCAAATCCAATCCCAAGGAGCATCGCATTATGTGGTCGCACGATGTAAGTTTCACAAAACTTCTTTCATTCTAATCAGTTGTTATGTAGCTTATCTTTTGCGGCATTTCAGGGCCAACCAGTCACTCAGAATGTCTCATGGGGCATTATCATATCGACACGATCCCTGGTTTTGCAGCGTGTGGGACGCGTTCACTCTGGCTACTATGCCTGCTCTGCGGCCAATGATCGTGGCGAGACGCAAAGTGCTCCGGTTAACCTAAGGATACGCTGTGAGTAATCTATTCCCAGTTATTGCAAAATTGTCTGGCAAAAGCATTCTGTTTCACTCTTTGGCATTTCTATAAATTTAGTTGTAATTTCGAATGAATCTTTTAGCAAGGGTCAGTGGGAAAGTGCTTTGAAAAAGACATTATGATAATTGTTCCTGGTTTTGAGATATCAAGGATTTTGTCCGCTTGGTCTGGTTCTGTCCTTTTATTACAATTTACGATTTTTGGAGAAATGACAAATCCCAATAGGCACATTTCCAGCATCCTTGGATGATGCAGACCATCAAAGACGTCCTAAAAAACCACTATCGATCTGCATTCAAGGATTCCTGAAATACATTCCAAATGTGGCTCATATTAACAAAAAACTATTTACTTGTGTAGATAAACTTTATTTAGTATTTTCTTTGAAGTGGGATAAACTTAACTTATGTAATTTTTGTAGCATACTTATTGGATGCAATAGGGACTTGGAGAAAATTACATTAAATTTACAAAAATAAATAAAAAAAAAAGTTCAGAACGTAGTTCCCTACAAGATGATCAGATCGTCCTTTGGCCAATTTAATGCGATGCTTGTTTAGCGTCGACTGACGTGTACATGCCTTAGAAAGTCATTCAGGAAGCTGGGAGATGACCCCACCTTTTTTGACGCCAATCGATGCACATCACCAAAAGATTTCACGTTCTGTTCTGCAAAGAGTTAAGATAAGGATTTTCAAATATTTGAATTTTTTTTTGTTTTCGATTAATGGCTAGAAAATTTTTCGAAATTTTTTTTTTTTTCAAAATTCCATTCTTTTGATACCATTTTAAAATATGTAAAAATGCAATAAGAAATAGATAAAAAAAATTGAAATCGGTTGAACATTGTTTAAAATACAGCCTAGGGAAAATCGATATTTTGACCAAAATTAGACAATGTTTCAAAAAATTCTCAAAAATCCCCAGTTGTGTAGTCTTTTAATGTTTTGATGCCATTAACAAGCAGATAAAAATTTGATAAAAACTACATCAAAGCTTTAAAAATCTGTAGAAAATTGTCCTAAATACAGCCTTGGAAAAATTTCAATTTTTACCAAAAACATTTCTAAACCTGTTCTAAAATGTATGCAAAATCCTTAACTTTGCAAGTTCGTAACTATGCCAATTTTTAGCCAATTTCAAAATGTCATGTCTTTTTTTGCTGCTCTGAATGTGAGTTATAAAGTGGCATTCAAATCTAAAAAACAGATTTCGACCCGATTTTTGAAAAAAAATACAGTGTATACACTGTAAAAATTTTCAAAAATCGAGTCGAAATTTTTTATTCCAAAACTCCATTCTTTTGATAGCATTTTTAAATATGTAAAAATGCAATAAGAAATAGATAAAAAATTTTGAAATCGGTTGAACATTGTTTAAAATACAGCCTAGGGAAAATCGAAATTTTGACCAAAATTAGACAATTTTTCAAAAAATTCTCAAAAATCCCCAGTTGTGTAGTCTTTTAATGTTTTGATGGCATTAAAAAGTAGATAAAAATTCAATAAAAACTGCATCAAAACTTTGAAAATCGGTAGAAAATTGTCCTAAATACAGCTTTGGAAAAATTTCAATTTTTACCAAAAATATTTCTTAAATGTATGCACAATCCTTAACGTTGCAAGTTTGTAACTATGCCAATTTTTGGGCAATTTCAAAATGTCATGTCTTTTTTTGCTGCTCTGAATGTGAGTTATAAAGTGGCATTCAAATCTAAAAAACTGATTTCGGCCCGATTTTTGAAAAAAATTACAGTGTATACACTGTAAAAATTTTCAAAAATCGAGTCGAAATTTTTTATTCCAAAACTCCATTCTTTTGATAGCATTTTTAAATATGTAAAAATGCAATAAGAAATAGATAAACAATTTTGAAATCGGTTGAATATTGTGTAAAATACAGCCTAGGGAAAATCGAAATTTTTACCGAAATGAGACAATGTTTCAAAAAATTCTCAAAAATCCCCAGTTGTGTAGTCTTTTAATGTTTTGATGGCATTAAAAAGCAGATAAAAATTCGATAAAAACTACATAAAAACTTTGAAAATCTGTAGAAAATTGTCCTAAATACAGCCTTGGAAAAATTGCAATTTTTACCAAAAATATTTCTTAAATGTATGCACAATCCTTAACTTTGCAAGTTCGTAACTATGCCAATTTTTGGCCAATTTCAAAATGTCATGTCTTTTTTTGCTGCTCTGAATGTGAGTTATAAAGTGGCATTCAAATCTAAAAAACTGATTTCGACCCGATTTTTGAAAAAAATTACAGTGTATTATACACTGTAAAAATTTTCAAAAATCGAGTCGAAATTTTTTATTCCAAAACTCCATTCTTTTGATAGCATTTTTAAATACGTAAAAATGCAATAAGAAATAGATAAACAATTTTGAAATCGGTTGAATATTGTGCAAAATACAGCCTAGGGAAAATCGAAATTTTTACCGAAATGAGACAATTTTACCAATACTTTTTCTAAACCTGTTCTAAAATGTATGCAAAATCCTTAACTTTGCAAGTTCGTAACTATGCCAATTTTTGGCCAATTTCAAAATGTCATGTCTTTTTTTGCTGCTCTGAATGTGAGTTATAAAGTGGCATTCAAATCTAAAAAACTGATTTCGACCCGATTTTTGAAAAAAATTACAGTGTATACACTGTAAAAATTTTCAAAAATCGAGTCGAAATTTTTTATTCCAAAACTCCATTCTTTTAATAGCATTTTTAAATATGTAAAAATGCAATAAGAAATAGATAAACAATTTTGAAATCGGTTGAATATTGTGTAAAATACAGCCTAGGGAAAATCGAAATTTTTACCGAAATGAGACAGTTTTACCAATACTTTTTCTAAACCTGTTCTAAAATGTATGCAAAATCCTTAACTTTGCAAGTTTGTAACTATGCCAATTTTTGGCCAATTTCAAAATGTCATGACTTTTTTTGCTGCTCTGAATGTGATTTATAAAGTGGCATTCAAATCTAAAAAACTGATTTCGACCCGGTTTTTGAAAAAAATTACAGTGTATACACTGTAAAAATTTTCAAAAATCGAGTCGAAATTTTTTATTCCAAAACTCCATTCTTTTAATAGCATTTTTAAATATGTAAAAATGCAATAAGAAATAGATAAACAATTTTGAAATCGGTTGAATATTATGTAAAATACAGCCTAGGGAAAATCGAAATTTTTACCGAAATGAGACAATGTTTCAAAAATTCTCAAAATCCCCAGTTGTGTAGTCTTTTAATGTTTTGATGGCATTAAAAAGCAGATAAAAATTCGATAAAAACTACAAAAAAACTTTGAAAATCTGTAGAAAATTGTCCTAAATACAGCCTTGGAAAAATTGCAATTTTTACCAAAAATATTTCTTAAATGTATGCAAAATCCTTAACTTTGCAAGTTTGTAACTATGCCAATTTTTGGCCAATTTCAAAATGTCATGACTTTTTTGCTGCTCTGAATGTGATTTATAAAGTGGCATTCAAATCTAAAAACTGATTTCGACCCGGTTTTTGAAAAAAATTACGGTGTATATATACACTGTAAAAATTTTCAAAAATCGAGTCGAAATTTTTTATTCCAAAACTCCATTCTTCTGATAGCATTTTAAAATATGTAAAAATGCAATAAGAAATAGATAAAAAATTTTGAAATCGGTTGAACATTGTTTAAAATACAGCCTAGGGAAAATCGATATTTTGACCAAAATTAGACAATTTTTCAAAAAATTCTCAAAAATCCCCAGTTGTGTAGTGTTTTAATGTTTTGATGTCATAAAAGCAGATAAAAATTCGATAAAAACTACATCAAAACTTTAAAAATCTGTAGAAAATTGTCCTAAATACAGCCTTGGAAAAATTTCAATTTTTACCAAAAATATTTCTAAACCTGTTCTAAATTGTATGCAAAATCCTTAACTTTGCAAGCTTATAACTATGCCAATTTTTAGCCAATTTCAAAATGTCATGTCTTTTTTTGCTGCTCTGAATGTGAGTTATAAAGTGGCATTCAAATCTAAAAAACTGATTTCGACCCGATTTTTGAAAAAAATTACAGTGTATACACTGTAAAAATTTTCAAAAATCGAGTCGAAATTTTTTATTCCAAAACTCCATTCTTCTGATAGCATTTTAAAATATGTAAAAATGCAATAAGAAATAGATAAAAAATTTTGAAATCGGTTGAACATTGTTTAAAATACAGCCTAGGGAAAATCGATATTTTGACCAAAATTAGACAATTTTTCAAAAAATTCTCAAAAATCCCCAGTTGTGTAGTGTTTTAATGTTTTGATGTCATAAAAGCAGATAAAAATTCGATAAAAACTACATCAAAACTTTAAAAATCTGTAGAAAATTGTCCTAAATACAGCCTTGGAAAAATTTCAATTTTTACCAAAAATATTTCTAAACCTGTTCTAAATTGTATGCAAAATCCTTAACTTTGCAAGCTTATAACTATGCCAATTTTTAGCCAATTTCAAAATGTCATGTCTTTTTTTGCTGCTCTGAATGTGAGTTATAAAGTGGCATTCAAATCTAAAAAACTGATTTCGACCCGATTTTTGAAAAAAATTACAGTGTATACACTGTAAAAATTTTCAAAAATCGAGTCGAAATTTTTTATTCCAAAACTCCATTCTTTTGATAGCATTTTAAAATATGTAAAAATGCAATAAGAAATATATAAAAAATTTTGAAATTGATTGAATATTGTATAAAATACAGACTAGGGAAAATCGAAATTTTGACCGAAATAAGACAATGTTTCAAAAAAATTCTCAAAAATCCCCAGTTGTGTAATCTTTTAATGTTCTGATGGCATTAAAAAGCAGATAAAAATTCGATAAAAACTACATCAAAACTTTGAAAATCTGTAGAAAATTGTCCTAAATACAGCCTTGGAAAAATTGCAATTTTTACCAAAAATATTTCTTAACCTGTTCTAAAATGTATGCAAAATTCTTAACTTTGCAAGTTCGTAACTATGCCAATTTTTGGCCAATTTCAAAATGTCATGTCTTTTTTTGCTGCTCTGAATGTGAGTTATAAAGTGGCATTCAAATCTAAAAAACTGATTTCGGCCCGATTTTTGAAAAAAATTACAGTGTATACACTGTAAAAATTTTCAAAAATCGAGTCGAAATTTTTTATTCCAAAACTCCATTCTTTTGATAGCATTTTAAAATATGTAAAAATGCAATAAGAAATAGATAAAAAATTTTGAAATCGGTTGAACATTGTTTAAAATACAGCCTAGGGAAAATCGATATTTTGACCAAAATTAGACAATTTTTCAAAAAATTCTCAAAAATCCCCAGTTGTGTAGTGTTTTAATGTTTTGATGTCATAAAAGCAGATAAAAATTCGATAAAAACTACATCAAAACTTTAAAAATCTGTAGAAAATTGTCCTAAATACAGCCTTGGAAAAATTTCAATTTTTATCAAAAATATTTCTTAACCTGTTCTAAAATGTATGCAAAACCCTTAACTTTGCAAGTTCGTAACTATGCCAATTTTTGGCCAATTCCAAAAAGTCATGACGTTTTTTGCTGCTCTGAATGTGAGTTATAAAGTGGCATTCAAATCTAAAAAACTGATTTCGACCCGATTTTTGAAAAAAATTACAATACACTGTAAAAATTTTCAAAAATCGAGTCTAAAAAATTTTGAAATTGATTGAATATTGTATAAAATACAGACTAGGGAAAATCGAAATTTTGACCGAAATAAGACAATGTTTCAAAAAAATTCTCAAAAATCCCCAGTTGTGTAATCTTTTAATGTTCTGATGGCATTAAAAAGCAGATAAAAATTCGATAAAAACTACATCAAAACTTTGAAAATCTGTAGAAAATTGTCCTAAATACAGCCTTGGAAAAATTTCAATTTTTACCAAAAATATTTCTTAACCTGTTCTAAAATGTATGCAAAATTCTTAACTTTGCAAGTTCGTAACTATGCCAATTTTTGGCCAATTTCAAAATGTCATGTCTTTTTTTGCTGCTCTGAATGTGAGTTATAAAGTGGCATTCAAATCTAAAAAACTGATTTCGGCCCGATTTTTGAAAAAAATTACAGTGTATACACTGTAAAAATTTTCAAAAATCGAGTCGAAATTTTTTATTCCAAAACTCCATTCTTTTGATAGCATTTTAAAATATGTAAAAATGCAATAAGAAATATATAAAAAATTTTGAAATTGATTGAATATTGTGTAAAATACAGCCTAGGGAAAATCGAAATTTTTACCGAAATGAGACAATGTTTCAAAAAATTCTCAAAAATCCCCAGTTGTGTAGTCTTTTAATGTTTTGATGGCATTAAAAAGCAGATAAAAATTCGATAAAAACTACATCAAAACTTTGAAAATCTGTAGAAAATTGTCCTAAATACAGCCTTGGAAAAATTGCAATTTTTACCAAAAATATTTCTTAAATGTATGCAAAATCCTTAACTTTGCAAGCTTATAACTATGCCAATTTTCGGCCAATTTCAAAATGTCATGTCTTTTTTTGCTGCTCTGAATGTGAGTTATAAAGTGGCATTCAAATCTAAAAAACTGATTTCGACCCGATTTTTTAAAAAAATTACAGTGTATACACTGTAAAAATTTTCAAAAATCGAGTCGAAATTTTTTATTCCAAAACTCCATTCTTTTAATAGCATTTTTATACCCTTGCAGAGGGTATTATAAAATTGGTCAGATGTTTGTAACGCAGAGAAGGGATCGTTTCCGACCCCATAAAGTATATATATTCTTGATCAGCAAGAGAAGACGAGTTGATATAGCCATGTCCGTCTGTCCGTCTGTCCGTCTGTCTGTCTGGTGCTGCGCGATCTAGTCCCACAGTTTTAGAGCTAAGCTTTTCTATACAGCCACATACACATCTGCGATTTTGAATAAGATCGGACAACTATATCATATAGCTGCCATACAAATACAATCGTTAAATGCAAATAACTTCTCTATTTTTTGAACAATCTTATCCAAACTGATTATGTACATAAATAAAAAGGGATTACGTCATATGCGTGAATTTCAAAACAATCGGATAAACATAACGCCTGATTTCGACGATATACAATTTGCCTATATAGCGTGCACTGCTTATGGCAGCAGCAGTATGCAGCAGTACTGCTGCCATAAGCAGTGCACGCATAAGCAGTGAAGCACATATATGTGTCAAAATTGCGATTGTGTGTGTGTGAATATGAATATCAATCGCTACATTGTCTACTATTTGGCGATTGGCTGCCCCCGGCCAATGTATTTAAAATATTTCTTTATTGGATTAAGAAACAAAAAATTTTTTAGAAAATAAAATGTAATGGTCAAAAGCTGCAAGGGTATACAAACTTTGGCATAGCCAAAGTTAGCTTCTTTGATATTTTTAAATATGTAAAAATGCAATAAGAAATAGATAAACAATTTTGAAATCGGTTGAATATTGTGTAAAATACAGCCTAGGGAAAATCGAAATTTTTACCGAAATGAGACAATGTTTCAAAAAATTCTCAAAAATCCCCAGTTGTGTAGTCTTTTAATGTTTTGATGGCATTAAAAATCAGATAAAAATTCGATAAAAACTACATCAAAACTTTAAAAATCTGTGGAAAATTGTCCTAAATACAGCCTTGGAAAAATTGCAATTTTTACCAAAAATATTTCTTAACCTGTTCTAAAATGTATGCAAAATTCTTAACTTTGCAAGTTCGTAACTATGCCAATTTTTGGCCAATTTCAAAATGTCATGTCTTTTTTTGCTGCTCTGAATGTGAGTTATAAAGTGTCATTCAAATCTAAAAAACTGATTTCGACCCGACACTGTAAACATTTTCAAAAATCGAGTCGAAATTTTTTATTCCAAAACTCCATTCTTTTGATAGCATTTTAAAATATGTAAAAGTGCAATAAGAAATAGATAAACAATTTTGAAATCGGTTGAATATTGTGTAAAATACAGCCTAGGGAAAATCGAAATTTTTACCGAAATGAGACAATTTTACCAATACTTTTTCTAAACCTGTTCTAAAATGTATGCAAAATTCTTAACTTTGCAAGTTCGTAACTATGCCAATTTTTGGCCAATTTCAAAATGTCATGTCTTTTTTTGCTGCTCTGAATGTGAGTTATAAAGTGGCATTCAAATCTAAAAAACTGATTTCGGCCCGATTTTTGAAAAAAATTACAGTGTATACACTGTAAAAATTTTCAAAAATCGAGTCGAAATTTTTTATTCCAAAACTCCATTCTTTTAATAGCATTTTTAAATATGTAAAAATGCAATAAGAAATAGATAAACAATTTTGAAATCGGTTAAATATTATGTAAAATACAGCCTAGGGAAAATCGAAATTTTTACCGAAATGAGGCAATGTTTCAAAAAATTCTCAAAAATCCCCAGTTGTGTAGTCTTTTAATGTTTTGATGGCATTAAAAAGCAGATAAAAATTCGATAAAAACTACATCAAAACTTTGAAAATCTGTAGAAAATTGTCCTAAATACAGCCTTGGAAAAATTGCAATTTTTACCAAAAATATTTCTTAAATGTATGCAAAATCCTTAACTTTGCAAGTTTGTAACTATGCCAATTTTTGGCCAATTTCAAAATGTCATGACTTTTTTTGCTGCTCTGAATGTGATTTATAAAGTGGCATTCAAATCTAAAAAACTGATTTCGACCCGGTTTTTGAAAAAAATTACAGTGTATACACTGTAAAAATTTTCAAAAATCGAGTCGAAATTTTTATTCCAAAACTCCATTCTTTTAATAGCATTTTTAAATATGTAAAAATGCAATAAGAAATAGATAAACAATTTTGAAATCGGTTAAATATTATGTAAAATACAGCCTAGGGAAAATCGAAATTTTTACCGAAATGAGGCAATGTTTCAAAAAATTCTCAAAAATCCCCAGTTGTGTAGTCTTTTAATGTTTTGATGGCATTAAAAAGCAGATAAAAATTCGATAAAAACTACATCAAAACTTTGAAAATCTGTAGAAAATTGTCCTAAATACAGCCTTGGAAAAATTGCAATTTTTACCAAAAATATTTCTTAAATGTATGCAAAATCCTTAACTTTGCAAGTTTGTAACTATGCCAATTTTTGGCCAATTTCAAAATGTCATGACTTTTTTTGCTGCTCTGAATGTGATTTATAAAGTGGCATTCAAATCTAAAAAACTGATTTCGACCCGGTTTTTGAAAAAAATTACAGTGTATACACTGTAAAAATTTTCAAAAATCGAGTCGAAATTTTTTATTCCAAAACTCCATTCTTTTAATAGCATTTTTAAATATGTAAAAATGCAATAAGAAATAGATAAACAATTTTGAAATCGGTTGAATATTATGTAAAATACAGCCTAGGGAAAATCGAAATTTTTACCGAAATGAGACAATGTTTCAAAAAATTCTCAAAAATCCCCAGTTGTGTAGTCTTTTAATGTTTTGATGGCATTAAAAAGCAGATAAAAATTCGATAAAAACTACAAAAAAACTTTGAAAATCTGTAGAAAATTGTCCTAAATACAGCCTTGGAAAAATTGCAATTTTTACCAAAAATATTTCTTAAATGTATGCAAAATCCTTAACTTTGCAAGTTTGTAACTATGCCAATTTTTGGCCAATTTCAAAATGTCATGACTTTTTTTGCTGCTCTGAATGTGATTTATAAAGTGGCATTCAAATCTAAAAAACTGATTTCGACCCGGTTTTTGAAAAAAATTACGGTGTATATATACACTGTAAAAATTTTCAAAAATCGAGTCGAAATTTTTTATTCCAAAACTCCATTCTTTTGATAGCATTTTAAAATATGTAAAAATGCAATAAGAAATATATAAAAAATTTTGAAATTGATTGAATATTGTATAAAATACAGACTAGGGAAAATCGAAATTTTGACCGAAATAAGACAATGTTTCAAAAAAATTCTCAAAAATCCCCAGTTGTGTAATCTTTTAATGTTCTGATGGCATTAAAAAGCAGATAAAAATTCGATAAAAATTACATCAAAACTTTGAAAATCTGTAGAAAATTGTCCTAAATACAGCCTTGGAAAAATTTCAATTTTTACCAAAAATATTTCTAAACCTGTTCTAAATTGTATGCAAAATCCTTAACTTTGCAAGTTTGTAACTATGCCAATTTTTGGCCAATTTCAAAATGTCATGTCTTTTTTTGCTGCTCTGAATGTGAGTTATAAAGTGGCATTCAAATCTAAAAAACTGATTTCGGCCCGATTTTTGAAAAAAATTACAGTGTATACACTGTAAAAATTTTCAAAAATCGAGTCGAAATTTTTTATTCCAAAACTCCATTCTTTTAATAGCATTTTTAAATATGTAAAAATGCAATAAGAAATAGATAAACAATTTTGAAATCGGTTGAATATTGTGTAAAATACAGCCTAGGGAAAATCGAAATTTTTACCGAAATGAGACAATGTTTCAAAAAATTCTCAAAAATCCCCAGTTGTGTAGTCTTTTAATGTTTTGATGGCATTAAAAAGCAGATAAAAATTCGATAAAAACTACATCAAAACTTTGAAAATCTGTAGAAAATTGTCCTAAATACAGCCTTGGAAAAATTGCAATTTTTACCAAAAATATTTCTTAACCTGTTCTAAAATGTATGCAAAATTCTTAACTTTGCAAGTTCGTAACTATGCCAATTTTTGGCCAATTTCAAAATGTCATGTCTTTTTTTGCTGCTCTGAATGTGAGTTATAAAGTGGCATTCAAATCTAAAAAACTGATTTCGACCCGATTTTTGAAAAAAATTACAGTGTATACACTGTAATTTTTTTCAAAAATCGAGTCGAAATTTTTTATTCCAAAACTCCATTCTTTTGATAGCATTTTAAAATATGTAAAAATGCAATAAGAAATAGATACAAAATTTTGAAATCGGTTGAACATTGTTTAAAATACAGCCTAGGGAAAATCGATATTTTGACTAAAATTAGACAATTTTTCAAAAAATTCTCAAAAATCCCCAGTTGTGTAGTGTTTTAATGTTTTGATGTCATTAAAAAGCAGATAAAAATTCGATAAAAACTACATCAAAACTTTGAAAATCTGTAGAAAATTGTCCTAAATACAGCCTTGGAAAAAATTTCAATTTTTACCAAAAATATTTCTAAAATGTATGCAAAATCCTTAACTTTGCAAGGTTATAACTATGCCAATTTTTGGCCAATTTCAAAATGTCATGTCTTTTTTTGCTGCTCTGAATGTGAGTTATAAAGTGGCATTCAAATCTAAAAAACTGATTTCGGCCCGATTTTTGAAAAAAATTAGAGTGTATACACTGTAAAAATTTTCAAAAATCGAGTCGAAATTTTTTATTCCAAAACTCCATTCTTTTGATAGCATTTTTAAATATGTAAAAGTGCAATAAGAAATACATAAAAAATTTTGAAATCGGTTGAATATTGTTTAAAATACAGCCTAGGGAAAATCGAAATTTTGACCAAAATTAGACAATGTTTCAAAAAATTCTCAAAAATCCCCAGTTGTGTAGTCTTTTAATGTTTTGATGGCATTAAAAAGCAGATAAAAATTCGATAAAAACTACATCAAAACTTTAAAAATCTGTAGAAAATTGTCCTAAATACAGCCTTGGAAAAATTGCAATTTTTACCAAAAATATTTCTTAACCTGTTCTAAAATGTATGCAAAACCCTTAACTTTGCAAGTTCGTAACTATGCCAATTTTTGGCCAATTCCAAAAAGTCATGACGTTTTTTGCTGCTCTGAATGTGAGTTATAAAGTGGCATTCAAATCTAAAAAACTGATTTCGACCCGATTTTTGAAAAAAATTACAGTGTATACACTGTAAAAATTTTCAAAAATCGAGTCGAAATTTTTTATTCCAAAACTCCATTCTTTTGATAGCATTTTTAAATATGTAAAAATGCAATAAGAAATAGATACAAAATTTTGAAATCGGTTGAATATTGTTTAAAATACAGCCTTGGGAAAATCGATATTTTGACCAAAATTAGACAATTTTTCAAAAAATTCTCAAAAATCCCCAGTTGTGTAGTCGTTTAATGTTTTGATGACATTAAAAAGCAGATAAAAATTCGATAAAAACTGCATCAAAATATTGAAAATCTGTAGAAAATTGTCCTAAATACAGCCTTGGAAAAATTTCAATTTTTACCAAAAATATTTCTAAACCTGTTCTAAAATGTATGCAAAATCCTTAACTTTGCAAGCTTATAACTATGCCAATTTTCGGCCAATTTCAAAATGTCATGTCTTTTTTTGCTGCTCTGAATGTGAGTTATAAAGTGGCATTCAAATCTAAAAAACTGATTTCGACCCGATTTTTGAAAAAAATTACAGTGTATACACTGTAAAAATTTTCAAAAATCGAGTCGAAATTTTTTATTCCAAAACTCCATTCTTTTGATAGCATTTTTAAATATGTAAAAATGCAATAAGAAATAGATACAAAATTTTGAAATCGGTTGAATATTGTTTAAAATACAGCCTAGGGAAAATCGAAATTTTGACCAAAATTAGACAATTTTTCAAAAAATTCTCAAAAATCCCCAGTTGGTTAGTCTTTTAATGTTTTGATGGCATTAAAAAGCAGATAAAAATTCGATAAAAACTACATCAAAACTTTGAAAATCTGTAGAAAATTGTCCTAAATACAGCCTTGGAAAAATTGCAATTTTTACCAATACTTTTTCTAAACCTGTTCTAAAATGTATGCAAAATCCTTAACTTTGCAAGTTCGTAACTATGCCAATTTTTGGCCAATTTCAAAATGTCATGTCTTTTTTTGCTGCTCTGAATGTGAGTTATAAAGTGGCATTCAAATCTAAAAAACTGATTTCGACCCGATTTTTGAAAAAAATTACAGTGTATACACTGTAAAAATTTTCAAAAATCGAGTCGAAATTTTTTATTCCAAAACTCCATTCTTTTGATAGCATTTTTAAATATGTAAAAGTGCAATAAGAAATAGATAAACAATTTTGAAATCGGTTGAATATTGTGTAAAATACAGCCTAGGGAAAATCGAAATCTTGACCCAAATTAGACAATTCTTTGAAAGTTTTAATGGCATTTAAAAGAAGATTAAAAAATAACAACAAAAAAATAAAAATAAAAATTAAAATTTAAAATTAAAACTAAAAAATAAATACTAAAAAATAAAAACTAAAAAAAAAATAAAACTAAAAAAAAAAACAAAAACTTGACAATTAAAAACTAAAAAATGAAAATTAAAAACAAAAAATATAAATATTAGAAAAATTTAAAATATAAATTAAAACTAAAAAATAAAAAATTTTAACCAAAAAAAAAAAAAAAACTTGACAATAACAACTAAAAAAATTTAAAAATAAATACTAAAAAACAAAATAAAATATAAAAACTATAAATTAAAAATAAAAAAAAAATTACAACTAAAAATTAAAAAAAAAATTAAAACTAAAAAAAAAAATTAAAATTAAAACTAAAAAAAAATTAAAATTAAAAAATAAAAACTAAAAAATAAAATAAAAAAATTTAATAAAAAAAATAAAATAAAAACAAAGTAAAACAAAAAACTAAAAAATAAAAACTGTAAAATAAAATAAAAAAAAAAAACTAACCAATAAAAAATAAATAGTTAAGAATTAAAAATAAAAACTAAAAATAAAAACTAAAAACTAAAAAATAAAAACTAAAAAATAAAAAAAAAAATAAAAAATAAAATATAAAAAATATAAAAAAAATAAAAACTAAAAAATTAAAAATAAAAAATAAAAACTAAAAAATAAAAACTAAAAACTAAAATAAAAAAAAAAAATAAAAAATAAAAACTAAAAAATAAAAACTAAAAAATAAAAATTAAAAAATAAAAACTAAAATATAAAAAAAAAAAATAAAAAATAAAAACTAAAAAATAAAAACTAAAAAATAAAAAAAAATATAAAAAATAAAAAAATTAAAAAATAAAAAATAAAAACTAAAAAATAAAATATAAAAAATAAAAACTAAAAAATAAAAACTAAAAAATAAAAACTAAAAACTAAAAATAAAAACTAAAAAATAAAAACTAAAAAATAAAAAAAAATATAAAAAATAAAAAATTAAAAAATAAAAAATAAAAACTAAAAAATAAAATACAAAAAATAAAAAATAAAAACTAAAAAATAAAAAATAAAAACTAAAAAATAAAAAAAATATATAAAAAATAAAAAATAAAAACTAAAAAATAAAAATAAAAAATAAAAACTAAAAAATAAAAACTAAATCGATATTTTGACTAAAATTAGACAATTTTTCAAAAAATTCTCAAAAATCCCCAGTTGTGTAGTGTTTTAATGTTTTGATGTCATTAAAAAGCAGATAAAAATTCGATAAAAACTACATCAAAACTTTGAAAATCTGTAGAAAATTGTCCTAAATACAGCCTTGGAAAAAATTTCAATTTTTACCAAAAATATTTCTAAAATGTATGCAAAATCCTTAACTTTGCAAGGTTATAACTATGCCAATTTTTGGCCAATTTCAAAATGTCATGTCTTTTTTTGCTGCTCTGAATGTGAGTTATAAAGTGGCATTCAAATCTAAAAAACTGATTTCGGCCCGATTTTTGAAAAAAATTAGAGTGTATACACTGTAAAAATTTTCAAAAATCGAGTCGAAATTTTTTATTCCAAAACTCCATTCTTTTGATAGCATTTTTAAATATGTAAAAGTGCAATAAGAAATACATAAAAAATTTTGAAATCGGTTGAATATTGTTTAAAATACAGCCTAGGGAAAATCGAAATTTTGACCAAAATTAGACAATGTTTCAAAAAATTCTCAAAAATCCCCAGTTGTGTAGTCTTTTAATGTTTTGATGGCATTAAAAAGCAGATAAAAATTCGATAAAAACTACATCAAAACTTTAAAAATCTGTAGAAAATTGTCCTAAATACAGCCTTGGAAAAATTGCAATTTTTACCAAAAATATTTCTTAACCTGTTCTAAAATGTATGCAAAACCCTTAACTTTGCAAGTTCGTAACTATGCCAATTTTTGGCCAATTCCAAAAAGTCATGACGTTTTTTGCTGCTCTGAATGTGAGTTATAAAGTGGCATTCAAATCTAAAAAACTGATATCGACCCGATTTTTGAAAAAAATTACAGTGTATACACTGTAAAAATTTTCAAAAATCGAGTCGAAATTTTTTATTCCAAAACTCCATTCTTTTGATAGCATTTTAAAATATGTAAAAATGCAATAAGAAATAGATACAAAATTTTGAAATCGGTTGAACATTGTTTAAAATACAGCCTAGGGAAAATCGATATTTTGACCAAAATTAGACAATTTTTCAAAAAATTCTCAAAAATCCCCAGTTGTGTAGTGTTTTAATGTTTTGATGTCATAAAAGCAGATAAAAATTCGATAAAAACTACACCAAAACTTTAAAAATCTGTGGAAAATTGTCCTAAATACAGCCTTGGAAAAATTTCAATTTTTACCAAAAATATTTCTAAACCTGTTCTAAAATGTATGCAAAATCCTTAACTTTGCAAGCTTATAACTATGCCAATTTTCGGCCAATTTCAAAATGTCATGTCTTTTTTTGCTGCTCTGAATGTGAGTTATAAAGTGGCATTCAAATCTAAAAAACTGATTTCGACCCGATTTTTGAAAAAAATTACAGTGTATACACTGTAAAAATTTTCAAAAATCGAGTCGAAATTTTTTATTCCAAAACTCCATTCTTTTGATAGCATTTTTAAATATGTAAAAATGCAATAAGAAATAGATAAAAAATTTTGAAATCGGTTGAATATTGTTTAAAATACAGCCTAGGGAAAATCGAAATTTTGACCGAAATTAGACAATGTTTCAAAAAATTCTCAAAAATCCCCAGTTGTGTAGTCTTTTAATGTTTTGATGGCATTAAAAAGCAGATAAAAATTTGATAAAAACTACATCAAAACTTTGAAAATCTGTAGAAAATTGTCCTAAATACAGCCTTGGAAAAATTTCAATTTTTACCAAAAATATTTCTAAACCTGTTCTAAAATGTATGCAAAATCCTTAACTTTGCAAGCTTATAACTATGCCAATTTTCGGCCAATTTCAAAATGTCATGTCTTTTTTTGCTGCTCTGAATGTGAGTTATAAAGTGGCATTCAAATCTAAAAAACTGATATCGACCCGATTTTTGAAAAAAATTACAGTGTATACACTGTAAAAATTTTCAAAAATCGAGTCGAAATTTTTTATTCCAAAACTCCATTCTTTTGATAGCATTTTTAAATATGTAAAAGTGCAATAAGAAATAGATAAACAATTTTGAAATCGGTTGAATATTGTGTAAAATACAGCCTAGGGAAAATCGAAATCTTGACCCAAATTAGACAATTCTTTGAAAGTTTTAATGGCATTTAAAAGAAGATTAAAAAATAACAACAAAAAAATAAAAATAAAAATTAAAATTTAAAATTAAAACTAAAAAATAAATACTAAAAAATAAAAACTAAAAAAAAAATAAAACTAAAAAAAAAAAACAAAAACTTGACAATTAAAAACTAAAAAATGAAAATTAAAAACAAAAAATATAAATATTAGAAAAATTTAAAATATAAATTAAAACTAAAAAATAAAAAATTTTAACCAAAAAAAAAAAAAAACTTGACAATAACAACTAAAAAAATTTAAAAATAAATACTAAAAAACAAAATAAAATATAAAAACTATAAATTAAAAATAAAAAAAAAAATTACAACTAAAAATTAAAAAAAAATTAAAACTAAAAAAAAATTAAAATTAAAACTAAAAAAAAATTAAAATTAAAAAATAAAAACTAAAAAATAAAATAAAAAAATTTAATAAAAAAAATAAAATAAAAACAAAGTAAAACAAAAAACTAAAAAATAAAAACTGTAAAATAAAAAAAAAAAAAAAAACTAACCAATAAAAAATAAATAGTTAAGAATTAAAAATAAAAACTAAAAATAAAAACTAAAAAATAAAAACTAAAAAATAAAAAAAAAAAAAAAAAAAAATAAAAAATAAAATATAAAAAATAAAAAAATAAAAACTAAAAAATTAAAAAAAAAAAATAAAAACTAAAAAATAAAAACTAAAAACTAAAATATAAAAAAAAAATAAAAACTAAAAAATAAAAACTAAAAAATAAAAATTAAAAAATAAAAACTAAAATATAAAAAAAAAATAAAAAATAAAAACTAAAAAATAAAAACTAAAAAATAAAAAAAATATAAAAAATAAAAAAATTAAAAAATAAAAAATAAAAACTAAAAAATAAAATATAAAAAATAAAAACTAAAAAATAAAAACTAAAAAATAAAAACTAAAAACTAAAAATAAAAACTAAAAAATAAAAACTAAAAAAAAAAAAAAAAATATAAAAAATAAAAAATTAAAAAATAAAAAATAAAAACTAAAAAATAAAATACAAAAAATAAAAAATAAAAACTAAAAAATAAAAAATAAAAACTAAAAAATAAAAAAAATATATAAAAAATAAAAAATAAAAACTAAAAAATAAAAATAAAAAATAAAAACTAAAAAATAAAAACTAAAAAAAAATATAAAAAATAAAAAATTAAAAAATAAAAACTAAAAAATAAAAACTAAAAAATAAAATATAAAAAATAAAAAATAAAAAATAAAAAATAAAAAATAAAATATAAAAAATAAAAAATAAAAACTAAAAACTGAAAAATAAAAACTAAAAAATAAAAACTAAAAAATAAAAGGTCAAAGGTCAAAGTTCAAAGGTCAAAGTTCAAAGGTCAAAGTTCAAAGGTCAAAGTTTTGAGGTCAAAGTTTTTGAGGTCAAAGTTCAAAGGTCAAAGTTCAAAGGTCAAAGGTCAAAGTTCAAAGGTCAATGTTGGAAGTGTAAGGTCAAAGTTAATTAACTTTGACCTTTGACCTTTGAACTTTGACCTTTGAACTTTGACCTTTTATTTTTTAGTTTTCGACCTCAAAAACTTTGACCTTTTGAACTTTGACCTTTGACCTTTTGAACTTTGACCTTTGACCTCAAAAACTTCGACCTCAAAAACTTCGACCTCAAAAACTTTGACCTTTGAACTTTGATCTTTGAACTTTGACCTTTGAACTTTGACCTTTGACCTTTTATTTTTTAGTTTTTAGTTTTTATTTTTTAGTTTTTAGTTTTTATTTTTTATTTTTATTTTTTAGTTTTTATTTTTTAGTTTTTAGTTTTTATTTTTTAATTTTTTATTTTTTATATTTTTTTTTAGTTTTTATTTTTTAGTTTTTATTTTTTATTTTTATTTTTTAGTTTTTATTTTTTAGTTTTTATTTTTTATTTTTTATATTTTTTTTTTTTTTTATTTTTTAGTTTTTATTTTTTAGTTTTTATTTTTTAGTTTTTAGTTTTTAGTTTTTATTTTTAAGTTTTTATTTTTTTTTTTTTTTTTATATTTAATTTTTTAGTTTTTATTTTTTATTTTTTAGTTTTTATTTTTTAGTTTTTATTTTTTATTTTTTATTTTTTATTTTTTTTTATATTTAATTTTTTAGTTTTTATTTTTTAGTTTTTAGTTTTTATTTTTAAGTTTTTATTTTTTATTTTTTTTTATATTTTATTTTTTAGTTTTTATTTTTTATTTTTTAGTTTTTATTTTTTAGTTTTTATTTTTTATTTTTTTTTATATTTTATTTTTTATTTTTTAGTTTTTATTTTTATTTTTTTTTAATTTTTTTTTAAATATTTTTTTTCATTTTTTTTTAGTTTTTTTTATTTTTTAGTTTTTATATTTTAGTTTTTATTTTTTAGTTTTTATATTTTAGTTTTTATTTTTTAGTTTTTATTTTTTAGTTTTTATTTTAAAAGCATAGTTTTAGTTTTTTTTTAGTTTATTATTTTATTAAAATTAAGTTTAAAATTAAAATTAAAATTAAAATTAAAATTAAAATTAAAATTAAAATTAAAATTAAAATTAAAATTAAAATTAAAATTAAAATTAAAATTAAAATTAAAATTAAAATTAAAATTAAAATTAAAATTAAAATTAAAATTAAAATTAAAATTAAAATTAAAATTAAAATTAAAATTAAAATTAAAATTAAAATTAAAATTAAAATTAAAATTAAAATTAAAATTAAAATTAAAATTAAAATTAAAATTAAAATTAAAATTAAAATTAAAATTAAAATTAAAATTAAAATTAAAATTAAAATTAAAATTAAAATTAAAATTAAAATTAAATTTAAATTTAAATTTAAATTTAAAATTAAAAATAAAATAAAAATTTTCCTAAATTACATTAATAAGAAAATCCAAAAAATTATTCAATAATTTTTCCAAAATTAATTCAATTACCTCAACTTTGCAAGCTTATAACTATGCCAATTTTTAGCCAATTTCAAAATGTCATGTCTTTTTTTGCTGCTTTGATTGTGAGTTATAAAGTGGCATTCAAATCTAAAAAACTGATTTCGACCCGATTTTTGAAAAAAATTACAGTGTATACATTGTAAAAATTTTCAAAAATCGAGTCGAAATTTTTTATTCCAAAACTCCATTCTTTTGATAGCATTTTTAAATATGTAAAAATGCAATAAGAAATAGATAAAAAATTTTGAAATCGGTTGAACATTGTTTAAAATACAGCCTAGGGAAAATCGAAATTTTGACCAAAATTAGACAATTTTTCAAAAAATTCTCAAAAATCCCCAGTTGTGTAGTCTTTTAATGTTTTGATGGCATTAACAAGCAGATAAAAATTTGATAAAAACTACATCAAAACATTAAAAATCTGTAGAAAATTGTCCTAAATACAGCCTTGGAAAAATTTCAATTTTTACCAAAAATATTTCTAAAATGTATGCAAAATCCTTAACTTTGCAAGTTTGTAACTATGCCAATTTTTGGCCAATTTCCAAATGTCATGACTTTTTTTGCTGCTCTGAATGTGAGTTATAAAGTGGCATTCAAATCTAAAAAACTGATTTCGGCCCGATTTTTGAAAAAAATTACAGTGTATACACTGTAAAAATTTTCAAAAATCGAGTCGAAATTTTTTATTCCAAAACTCCATTCTTTTGATAGCATTTTAAAATATGTAAAAATGCAATAAGAAATAGATACAAAATTTTGAAATCGGTTGAATATTGTTTAAAATACAGCCTTGGGAAAATCGAAATTTTGATCGAAATTAGACAATGTTTCAAAAAATTCTCAAAAATCCCCAGTTGTGTAGTCGTTTAATGTTTTGATGACATTAAAAAGCAGATAAAAATTCGATAAAAACTACATCAAAACTTTGAAAATCTGCATAAAATTGTCCTAAATACAGCCTTAGAAAAATTTCAATTTTTACCAAAAATATTTCTAAACCTGTTCTAAAATGTATGCAAAATCCTTAACTTTGCTAGCTTATAACTATGCCAATTTTTAGCCAATTCCAAAAAGTCATGTCTTTTTTTGCTGCTCTGAATGTGAGTTATAAAGTGGCATTCAAATCTAAAAAACTGATTTCGGCCCGATTTTTGAAAAAAATTACAGTGTATACACTGTAAAAATTTTCAAAAATCGAGTCGAAATTTTTATTCCAAAACTCCATTCTTTTGATAGCATTTTTAAATATGTAAAAATGCAATAAGAAATAGATACAAAATTTTGAAATCGGTTGAATATTGTTTAAAATACAGCCTTGGGAAAATCGAAATTTTGACCGAAATTAGACAATGTTTCAAAAAATTCTCAAAAATCCCCAGTTGTGTAGTCGTTTAATGTTTTGATGACATTAAAAAGCAGATAAAAATTCGATAAAAACTACATCAAAACATTGAAAATCTGTAGAAAATTGTCCTAAATACAGCCTTGGAAAAATTGCAATTTTTACCAAAAATATTTCTAAAATGTATGCAAAATCCTTCACTTTGAAAGTTCGTAACTATGCCAATTTTTGGCCAATTTCAAAATGTCATGTCTTTTTTTGCTGCTTTGATTGTGAGTTATAAAGTGGCATTCAAATCTAAAAAACTGATTTCGACCCGATTTTTGAAAAAAATTACAGTGTATACACTGTAAAAATTTTCAAAAATCGAGTCGAAATTTTTTATTCCAAAACTCCATTCTTTTGATAGCATTTTTAAATATGTAAAAATGCAATAAGAAATAGATAAAAAATTTTGAAATCGGTTGAACATTGTTTAAAATACAGCCTAGGGAAAATCGAAATTTTGACCAAAATTAGACAATTTTTCAAAAAATTCTCAAAAATCCCCAGTTGTGTAGTCTTTTAATGTTTTGATGGCATTAACAAGCAGATAAAAATTTGATAAAAACTACATCAAAACATTAAAAATCTGTAGAAAATTGTCCTAAATACAGCCTTGGAAAAATTGCAATTTTTACCAAAAATATTTCTAAAATGTATGCAAAATCCTTCACTTTGAAAGTTCGTAACTATGCCAATTTTTGGCCAATTTCAAAATGTCATGTCTTTTTTTGCTGCTTTGATTGTGAGTTATAAAGTGGCATTCAAATCTAAAAAACTGATTTCGACCCGATTTTTGAAAAAAATTACAGTGTATACACTGTAAAAATTTTCAAAAATCGAGTCGAAATTTTTTATTCCAAAACTCCATTCTTTTGATAGCATTTTTAAATATGTAAAAATGCAATAAGAAATAGATACAAAATTTTGAAATCGGTTGAATATTGTTTAAAATACAGCCTTGGGAAAATCAAAATTTTGACCGAAATTAGACAATGTTTCAAAAAATTCTCAAAAATCCCCAGTTGTGTAGTCGTTTAATGTTTTGATGACATTAAAAAGCAGATAAAAATTCGATAAAAACTACATCAAAACTTTGAAAATCTGCATAAAATTGTCCTAAATACAGCCTTAGAAAAATTTCAATTTTTACCAAAAATATTTCTAAACCTGTTCTAAAATGTATGCAAAATCCTTAACTTTGCTAGCTTATAACTATGCCAATTTTTAGCCAATTTCCAAATGTCATGTCTTTTTTTGCTGCTCTGAATGTGAGTTATAAAGTGGCATTCAAATCTAAAAAACTGATTTCGGCCCGATTTTTGAAAAAAATTACAGTGTATACACTGTAAAAATTTTCAAAAATCGAGTCGAAATTTTTTATTCCAAAACTCCATTCTTTTGATAGCATTTTTAAATATGTAAAAATGCAATAAGAAATAGATACAAAATTTTGAAATCGGTTGAATATTGTTTAAAATACAGCCTTGGGAAAATCAAAATTTTGACCGAAATTAGACAATGTTTCAAAAAATTCTCAAAAATCCCCAGTTGTGTAGTCGTTTAATGTTTTGATGACATTAAAAAGCAGATAAAAATTCGATAAAAACTACATCAAAACATTGAAAATCTGTAGAAAATTGTCCTAAATACAGCCTTGGAAAAATTTCAATTTTTACCAAAAATATTTCTAAAATGTATGCAAAATCCTTAACTTTGAAAGTTCGTAACTATGCCAATTTTTGGCCAATTTCCAAATGTCATGACTTTTTTTGCTGCTCTGAATGTGAGTTATAAAGTGGCATTCAAATCTAAAAAATTGATTTCGACCCGATTTTTGAAAAAAATTACAGTGTATACACTGTAAAAATTTTCAAAAATCGAGTCGAAATTTTTTATTCCAAAACTCCATTCTTTTGATAGCATTTTTAAATATGTAAAAATGCAATAAGAAATAGATAAAAAATTTTGAAATCGGTTGAACATTGTTTAAAATACAGCCTAGGGAAAATCGAAATTTTGACCAAAATTAGACAATTTTTCAAAAAATTCTCAAAAATCCCCAGTTGGTTAGTCTTTTAATGTTTTGATGGCATTAAAAAGCAGATAAAAATTCGATAAAAACTACATCAAAACTTTGAAAATCTGTAGAAAATTGTCCTAAATACAGCCTTGGAAAAATTGCAATTTTTACCAAAAATATTTCTTAACCTGTTCTAAAATGTATGCAAAACCCCTTAACTTTGCAAGTTCGTAACTATGCCAATTTTTGGCCAATTCCAAAAAGTCATGACGTTTTTTGCTGCTCTGAATGTGAGTTATAAAGTGGCATTCAAATCTAAAAAACTGATTTCGACCCGATTTTTGAAAAAAATTACAATGTATACACTGTAAAAATTTTCAAAAATCGAGTCGAAATTTTTTATTCCAAAACTCCATTCTTTTGATAGCATTTTTAAATATGTAAAAATGCAATAAGAAATAGATACAAAATTTTGAAATCGGTTGAATATTGTTTAAAATACAGCCTAGGGAAAATCGAAATTTTGACCGAAATTAGACAATGTTTCAAAAAATTCTCAAAAATCCCCAGTTGGTTAGTCTTTTAATGTTTTGATGGCATTAAAAAGCAGATAAAAATTCGATAAAAACTACATCAAAACTTTGAAAATCTGTAGAAAATTGTCCTAAATACAGCCTTGGAAAAATTGCAATTTTTACCAAAAATATTTCTTAACCTGTTCTAAAATGTATGCAAAACCCCTTAACTTTGCAAGTTCGTAACTATGCCAATTTTTGGCCAATTCCAAAAAGTCATGACGTTTTTTGCTGCTCTGAATGTGAGTTATAAAGTGGCATTCAAATCTAAAAAACTGATTTCGACCCGATTTTTGAAGAAAATTACAATGTATACACTGTAAAAATTTTCAAAAATCGAGTCGAAATTTTTTATTCCAAAACTCCATTCTTTTGATAGCATTTTTAAATATGTAAAAATGCAATAAGAAATAGATACAAAATTTTGAAATCGGTTGAATATTGTTTAAAATACAGCCTAGGGAAAATCGAAATTTTGACCGAAATTAGACAATGTTTCAAAAAATTCTCAAAAATCCCCAGTTGTGTAGTCTTTTAATGTTTTGATAGCATTAAAAAGTAGATAAAAATTCGATAAAAACTACATCAAAACTTTGAAAATCTTTCGAAAATTGTCCTAAATACAGCCTTGGAAAAATTTCAATTTTTACCAAAAATATTTCTAAACCTGTTCTAAAATGTATGCAAAACCCCTTAACTTTGCAAGTTCGTAACTATGCCAATTTTTGGCCAATTCCAAAAAGTCATGACGTTTTTTGCTGCTCTGAATGTGAGTTATAAAGTGGCATTCAAATCTAAAAAACTGATTTCGACCCGATTTTTGAAAAAAATTACAGTGTATACACTGTAAAAATTTTCAAAAATCGAGTCGAAATTTTTTATTCCAAAACTCCATTCTTTTGATAGCATTTTTAAATATGTAAAAATGCAATAAGAAATAGATACAAAATTTTGAAATCGGTTGAATATTGTTTAAAATACAGCCTAGGGAAAATCGAAATTTTGACCGAAATAAGACAATGTTTCAAAAAAATACACTGTAAAAATTTTCAAAAATCGAGTCGAAATTTTTTATTCCAAAACTCCATTCTTTTGATAGCATTTTTAAATATGTAAAAATGCAATAAGAAATAGATACAAAATTTTGAAATCGGTTGAATATTGTTTAAAATACAGCCTAGGGAAAATCGAAATTTTGACCGAAATAAGACAATGTTTCAAAAAAATTCTAAAAAATCCCCAGTTGTGTAGTCTTTTAATGTTTTGATGGCATTAAAAAGCAGATAAAAATTCGATAAAAACTACATCAAAACTTTGAAAATCTGTAGAAAATTGTCCTAAATACAGCCTTGGAAAAATTGCAATTTTTACCAAAAATATTTCTAAACCTGTTCTAAATTGTATGCGAAATCCTTAACTTTGCAAGCTTCCAACTATGCCAATTTTTAGCCAATTTCAAAATGTCATGTCTTTTTTTGCTGCTCTGAATGTGAGTTATAAAGTGGCATTCAAATCTAAAAAACTGATTTCGACCCGATTTTTGAAAAAAATTCCAGTGTAAAAATTTTCAAAAATCGAGTCGAAATTTTTTATTCCAAAACTCCATTCTTTTGATAGCATTTTTAAATATGTAAAAATGCAATAAGAAATAGATACAAAATTTTGAAATCGGTTGAATATTGTTTAAAATACAGCCTAGGGAAAATCGAAATTTTGACCGAAATTAGACAATGTTTCAAAAAATTCTCAAAAATCCCCAGTTGTGTAGTCTTTTAATGTTTTGATAGCATTAAAAAGTAGATAAAAATTCGATAAAAACTACATCAAAACTTTGAAAATCTTTCGAAAATTGTCCTAAATACAGCCTTGGAAAAATTTCAATTTTTACCAAAAATATTTCTAAACCTGTTCTAAAATGTATGCAAAATCCTTAACTTTGCAAGTTCGTAACTATGCCAATTTTTGGCCAATTTCCAAATGTCATGACTTTTTTTGCTGCTCTGAATGTGAGTTATAAAGTGGCATTCAAATCTAAAAAACTGATTTCGACCCGATTTTTGAAAAAAATTACAGTGTATACACTGTAAAAATTTTCAAAAATCGAGTCGAAATTTTTTATTCCAAAACTCCATTCTTTTGATAGCATTTTTAAATATGTAAAAATGCAATAAGAAATAGATACAAAATTTTGAAATCGGTTGAATATTGTTTAAAATACAGCCTAGGGAAAATCGAAATTTTGACCGAAATTAGACAATGTTTCAAAAATTCTCAAAAATCCCCAGTTGGTTAGTCTTTTAATGTTTTGATGGCATTAAAAAGCAGATAAAAATTCGATAAAAACTACATCAAAACTTTGAAAATCTGTAGAAAATTGTCCTAAATACAGCCTTGGAAAAATTGCAATTTTTACCAAAAATATTTCTTAACCTGTTCTAAAATGTATGCAAAACCCCTTAACTTTGCAAGTTCGTAACTATGCCAATTTTTGGCCAATTCCAAAAAGTCATGACGTTTTTTGCTGCTCTGAATGTGAGTTATAAAGTGGCATTCAAATCTAAAAAACTGATTTCGACCCGATTTTTGAAAAAAATTACAGTGTATTATACACTGTAAAAATTTTCAAAAATCGAGTCGAAATTTTTTATTCCAAAACTCCATTCTTTTAATAGCATTTTTAAATATGTAAAAATGCAATAAGAAATAGATACAAAATTTTGAAATCGGTTGAATATTGTTTAAAATACAGCCTTGGGAAAATCGAAATTTTGACCAAAATTAGACAATGTTTCAAAAAATTCTCAAAAATCCCCAGTTGTGTAGTCGTTTAATGTTTTGATGGCATTAAAAAGCAGATAAAAATTCGATAAAAACTACATCAAAACTTTGAAAATCTGTAGAAAATTGTCCTAAATACAGCCTTGGAAAAATTTCAATTTTTACCAAAAATATTTCTAAACCTGTTGTAAAATGTATGCAAAATCCTTAACTTTGCAAGCTTATAACTATGCCAATTTTTAGCCAATTTCAAAATGTCATGTCTTTTTTTGCTGCTCTGAATGTGAGTTATAAAGTGGCATTCAAATCTAAAAAACTGATTTCGACCCGATTTTTGAAAAAAATTACAGTGTATACACTGTAAAAATTTTCAAAAATCGATTCGAAATTTTTTATTCCAAAACTCCATTCTTTTGATAGCATTTTTAAATATGTAAAAATGCAATAAGAAATAGATACAAAATTTTGAAATCGGTTGAATATTGTTTAAAATACAGCCTAGGGAAAATCGAAATTTTGACCGAAATTAGACAATGTTTCAAAAAATTCTCAAAAATCCCCAGTTGGTTAGTCTTTTAATGTTTTGATGGCATTAAAAAGCAGATAAAAATTCGATAAAAACTACATCAAAACTTTGAAAATCTGTAGAAAATTGTCCTAAATACAGCCTTGGAAAAATTGCAATTTTTACCAAAAATATTTCTTAACCTGTTCTAAAATGTATGCAAAACCCCTTAACTTTGCAAGTTCGTAACTATGCCAATTTTTGGCCAATTCCAAAAAGTCATGACGTTTTTTGCTGCTCTGAATGTGAGTTATAAAGTGGCATTCAAATCTAAAAAACTGATTTCGACCCGATTTTTTGAAAAAAATTACAGTGTATACACTGTAAAAATTTTCAAAAATCGAGTCGACATTTTTTATTCCAAAACTCCATTCTTTTGATAGCATTTTAAAATATGTAAAAATGCAATAAGAAATAGATACAAAATTTTGAAATCGGTTGAATATTGTTTAAAATACAGCCTTGGGAAAATCGAAATTTTGATCGAAATTAGACAATGTTTCAAAAAATTCTCAAAAATCCCCAGTTGTGTAGTCGTTTAATGTTTTGATGACATTAAAAAGCAGATAAAAATTCGATAAAAACTACATCAAAACTTTGAAAATCTGCAGAAAATTGTCCTAAATACAGCCTTAGAAAAATTTCAATTTTTACCAAAAATATTTCTAAACCTGTTCTAAAATGTATGCAAAATCCTTAACTTTGCAAGCTTATAACTATGCCAATTTTTAGCCAATTTCCAAATGTCATGTCTTTTTTTGCTGCTCTGAATGTGAGTTATAAAGTGGCATTCAAATCTAAAAAACTGATTTCGGCCCGATTTTTGAAAAAAATTACAGTGTATACACTGTAAAAATTTTCAAAAATCGAGTCGAAATTTTTTATTCCAAAACTCCATTCTTTTGATAGCATTTTTAAATATGTAAAAATGCAATAAGAAATAGATACAAAATTTTGAAATCGGTTGAATATTGTTTAAAATACAGCCTTGGGAAAATCGAAATTTTGACCGAAATTAGACAATGTTTCAAAAAATTCTCAAAAATCCCCAGTTGTGTAGTCGTTTAATGTTTTGATGACATTAAAAAGCAGATAAAAATTCGATAAAAACTGCATCAAAATATTGAAAATCTGTAGAAAATTGTCCTAAATACAGCCTTGGAAAAATTTCAATTTTTACCAAAAATATTTCTAAAATGTATGCAAAATCCTTAACTTTGAAAGTTCGTAACTATGCCAATTTTTGGCCAATTTCCAAATGTCATGACTTTTTTTGCTGCTCTGAATGTGAGTTATAAAGTGGCATTCAAATCTAAAAAACTGATTTCGACCCGATTTTTGAAAAAAATTACAGTGTATACACTGTAAAAATTTTCAAAAATCGAGTCGAAATTTTTTATTCCAAAACTCCATTCTTTTGATAGCATTTTTAAATATGTAAAAATGCAATAAGAAATAGATACAAAATTTTGAAATCGGTTGAATATTGTTTAAAATACAGCCTAGGGAAAATCGAAATTTTGACCGAAATTAGACAATGTTTCAAAAAATTCTCAAAAATCCCCAGTTGGTTAGTCTTTTAATGTTTTGATGGCATTAAAAAGCAGATAAAAATTCGATAAAAACTACATCAAAACATTGAAAATCTGTAGAAAATTGTCCTAAATACAGCCTTGGAAAAATTTCAATTTTTACCAAAAATATTTCTAATATGTATGCAAAATCCTTAACTTTGCAAGTTCGTAACTATGCCAATTTTTGGCCAATTTCCAAATGTCATGACTTTTTTTGCTGCTCTGAATGTGAGTTATAAAGTGGCATTCAAATCTAAAAAACTGATTTCGACCCGATTTTTGAAAAAAATTACAATGTATACACTGTAAAAATTTTCAAAAATCGAGTCGAAATTTTTTATTCCAAAACTCCATTCTTTTAATAGCATTTTTAAATATGTAAAAATGCAATAAGAAATAGATAAAAAATTTTGAAATCGGTTGAACATTGTTTAAAATACAGCCTAGGGAAAATCGAAATTTTGACCAAAATTAGACAATTTTTCAAAAAATTCTCAAAAATCCCCAGTTGGTTAGTCTTTTAATGTTTTGATGGCATTAAAAAGCAGATAAAAATTCGATAAAAACTACATCAAAACTTTGAAAATCTGTAGAAAATTGTCCTAAATACAGCCTTGGAAAAATTGCAATTTTTACCAAAAATATTTCTTAACCTGTTCTAAAATGTATGCAAAACCCCTTAACTTTGCAAGTTCGTAACTATGCCAATTTTTGGCCAATTCCAAAAAGTCATGACGTTTTTTGCTGCTCTGAATGTGAGTTATAAAGTGGCATTCAAATCTAAAAAACTGATTTCGACCCGATTTTTGAAAAAAATGTAAAAATTTTCAAAAATCGAGTCGAAATTTTTTATTCCAAAACTCCATTCTTTTGATAGCATTTTTAAATATGTAAAAATGCAATAAGAAATAGATACAAAATTTTGAAATCGGTTGAATATTGTTTAAAATACAGCCTAGGGAAAATCGAAATTTTGACCGAAATTAGACAATGTTTCAAAAAATTCTCAAAAATCCCCAGTTGGTTAGTCTTTTAATGTTTTGATGGCATTAAAAAGCAGATAAAAATTCGATAAAAACTACATTAAAACTTTGAAAATCTTTCGAAAATTGTCCTAAATACAGTCTTGGAAAAATTTCAATTTTTACCAAAAATATTTCTAAACCTGTTCTAAATTGTATGCGAAATCCTTAACTTTGCAAGCTTATAACTATGCCAATTTTTAGCCAATTTCAAAATGTCATGTCTTTTTTTGCTGCTCTGAATGTGAGTTATAAAGTGGCATTCAAATCTAAAAAACTGATTTCGACCCGATTTTTTGAAAAAAATTACAGTGTATACACTGTAAAAATTTTCAATAATCGAGTCGACATTTTTTATTCCAAAACTCCATTCTTTTGATAGCATTTTTAAATATGTAAAAATGCAATAAGAAATAGATACAAAATTTTGAAATCGGTTGAATATTGTTTAAAATACAGCCTAGGGAAAATCGAAATTTTGACCGAAATTAGACAATGTTTCAAAAAATTCTCAAAAATCCCCAGTTGTGTAGTCTTTTAATGTTTTGATAGCATTAAAAAGTAGATAAAAATTCGATAAAAACTACATCAAAACTTTGAAAATCTGTAGAAAATTGTCCTAAATACAGCCTTGGAAAAATTTCAATTTTTACCAAAAATATTTCTAAACCTGTTCTAAAATGTATGCAAAACCCCTTAACTTTGCAAGTTCGTAACTATGCCAATTTTTGGCCAATTCCAAAAAGTCATGACGTTTTTTGCTGCTCTGAATGTGAGTTATAAAGTGGCATTCAAATCTAAAAAACTGATTTCGACCCGATTTTTGAAAAAAATTACAATGTATACACTGTAAAAATTTTCAAAAATCGAGTCGAAATTTTTTATTCCAAAACTCCATTCTTTTGATAGCATTTTTAAATATGTAAAAATGCAATAAGAAATAGATACAAAATTTTGAAATCGGTTGAATATTGTTTAAAATACAGCCTAGGGAAAATCGAAATTTTGACCGAAATTAGACAATGTTTCAAAAAATTCTCAAAAATCCCCAGTTGGTTAGTCTTTTAATGTTTTGATGGCATTAAAAAGCAGATAAAAATTCGATAAAAACTACATCAAAACTTTGAAAATCTGTAGAAAATTGTCCTAAATACAGCCTTGGAAAAATTGCAATTTTTACCAAAAATATTTCTTAACCTGTTCTAAAATGTATGCAAAACCCCTTAACTTTGCAAGTTCGTAACTATGCCAATTTTTGGCCAATTCCAAAAAGTCATGACGTTTTTTGCTGCTCTGAATGTGAGTTATAAAGTGGCATTCAAATCTAAAAAACTGATTTCGACCCGATTTTTGAAAAAAATTACAATGTATACACTGTAAAAATTTTCAAAAATCGAGTCGAAATTTTTTATTCCAAAACTCCATTCTTTTAATAGCATTTTTAAATATGTAAAAATGCAATAAGAAATAGATACAAAATTTTGAAATCGGTTGAATATTGTTTAAAATACAGCCTTGGGAAAATCGAAATTTTGACCAAAATTAGACAATGTTTCAAAAAATTCTCAAAAATCCCCAGTTGTGTAGTCGTTTAATGTTTTGATGGCATTAAAAAGCAGATAAAAATTCGATAAAAACTACATCAAAACTTTGAAAATCTGTAGAAAATTGTCCTAAATACAGCCTTGGAAAAATTTCAATTTTTACCAAAAATATTTCTAAACCTGTTGTAAAATGTATGCAAAATCCTTAACTTTGCAAGCTTATAACTATGCCAATTTTTAGCCAATTTCAAAATGTCATGTCTTTTTTTGCTGCTCTGAATGTGAGTTATAAAGTGGCATTCAAATCTAAAAAACTGATTTCGACCCGATTTTTGAAAAAAATTACAGTGTATACACTGTAAAAATTTTCAAAAATCGATTCGAAATTTTTTATTCCAAAACTCCATTCTTTTGATAGCATTTTTAAATATGTAAAAATGCAATAAGAAATAGATACAAAATTTTGAAATCGGTTGAATATTGTTTAAAATACAGCCTAGGGAAAATCGAAATTTTGACCGAAATTAGACAATGTTTCAAAAAATTCTCAAAAATCCCCAGTTGTGTAGTCTTTTAATGTTTTGATGGCACTAAAAAGCAGATAAAAATTCGATAAAAACTACATCAAAACTTTGAAAATCTGTAGAAAATTGTCCTAAATACAGCCTTGGAAAAATTTCAATTTTTACCAAAAATATTTCTAAACCTGTTCTAAAATGTATGCAAAATCCTTAACTTTGCAAGCTTATAACTATGCCAATTTTTAGCCAATTTCAAAATGTCATGTCTTTTTTTGCTGCTCTGAATGTGAGTTATAAAGTGGCATTCAAATCTAAAAAACTGATTTCGACCCGATTTTTGAAAAAAATTACAGTGTATACACTGTAAAAATTTTCAATAATCGAGTCGACATTTTTTATTCCAAAACTCCATTCTTTTGATAGCATTTTTAAATATGTAAAAATGCAATAAGAAATAGATACAAAATTTTGAAATCGGTTGAATATTGTTTAAAATACAGCCTAGGGAAAATCGAAATTTTGACCGAAATTAGACAATGTTTCAAAAAATTCTCAAAAATCCCCAGTTGGTTAGTCTTTTAATGTTTTGATGGCATTAAAAAGCAGATAAAAATTCGATAAAAACTACATCAAAACTTTGAAAATCTGTAGAAAATTGTCCTAAATACAGCCTTGGAAAAATTGCAATTTTTACCAAAAATATTTCTTAACCTGTTCTAAAATGTATGCAAAACCCCTTAACTTTGCAAGTTCGTAACTATGCCAATTTTTAGCCAATTTCAAAATGTCATGTCTTTTTTTGCTGCTCTGAATGTGAGTTATAAAGTGGCATTCAAATCTAAAAAACTGATTTCGACCCGATTTTTGAAAAAAATTACAGTGTATACACTGTAAAAATTTTCAATAATCGAGTCGACATTTTTTATTCCAAAACTCCATTCTTTTGATAGCATTTTTAAATATGTAAAAATGCAATAAGAAATAGATACAAAATTTTGAAATCGGTTGAATATTGTTTAAAATACAGCCTAGGGAAAATCGAAATTTTGACCAAAATTAGACAATGTTTCAAAAAATTCTCAAAAATCCCCAGTTGTGTAGTCTTTTAATGTTTTGATGGCATTAAAAAGCAGATAAAAATTCGATAAAAACTACATCAAAACTTTGAAAATCTTTCGAAAATTGTCCTAAATACAGCCTTGGAAAAATTTCAATTTTTACCAAAAATATTTCTAAACCTGTTCTAAATTGTATGCGAAATCCTTAACTTTGCAAGCTTATAACTATGCCAATTTTTAGCCAATTTCAAAATGTCATGTCTTTTTTTGCTGCTCTGAATGTGAGTTATAAAGTGGCATTCAAATCTAAAAAACTGATTTCGACCCGATTTTTGAAAAAAATTACAGTGTATACACTGTAAAAATTTTCAAAAATCGAGTCGAAATTTTTTATTCCAAAACTCCATTCTTTTGATAGCATTTTTAAATATGTAAAAATGCAATAAGAAATATGTAAAAAATTTTGAAATCGGTTGAATATTGTGTAAAATACAGCCTCGGGAAAATCGAAATTTTGACCAAAATTAGACAATGTTTCAAAAAATTCTCAAAAATCCCCAGTTGTGTAGTCTTTTAATGTTTTGATGGCATTAAAAAGCAGATAAAAATTCGATAAAAACTACATTAAAACTTTGAAAATCTTTCGAAAATTGTCCTAAATACAGTCTTGGAAAAATTTCAATTTTTACCAAAAATATTTCTAAACCTGTTCTAAATTGTATGCGAAATCCTTAACTTTGCAAGCTTATAACTATGCCAATTTTTAGCCAATTTCAAAATGTCATGTCTTTTTTTGCTGCTCTGAATGTGAGTTATAAAGTGGCATTCAAATCTAAAAAACTGATTTCGACCCGATTTTTGAAAAAAATTACAGTGTATACACTGTAAAAATTTTCAATAATCGAGTCGACATTTTTTATTCCAAAACTCCATTCTTTTGATAGCATTTTTAAATATGTAAAAATGCAATAAGAAATAGATACAAAATTTTGAAATCGGTTGAATATTGTTTAAAATACAGCCTAGGGAAAATCGAAATCTTGACCGAAATAAGACAATGTTTAAAAAAAATTCTCAAAAATCCCCAGTTGTGTAATCTTTTAATGTTTTGATGGCATTAAAAAGCAGATAAAAATTCGGTAAAAACTACATCAAAACTTTGAAAATCTGTAGAAAATTGTCCTAAATACAGCCTTGGAAAAATTTCAATTTTTACCAAAAATATTTCTAAACCTGTTCTAAAATGTATGCAAAATCCTTAACTTTGCAAGCTTATAACTATGCCAATTTTTAGCCAATTTCAAAATGTCATGTCTTTTTTTGCTGCTCTGAATGTGAGTTATAAAGTGGCATTCAAATCTAAAAAACTGATTTCGACCCGATTTTTGAAAAAAATTACAGTGTATACACTGTAAAAATTTTCAAAAATCGAGTCGAAATTTTTTATTCCAAAACTCCATTCTTTTGATAGCATTTTTAAATATGTAAAAATGCAATAAGAAATATGTAAAAAATTTTGAAATCGGTTGAATATTGTGTAAAATACAGCCTCGGGAAAATCGAAATTTTGACCAAAATTAGACAATGTTTCAAAAAATTCTCAAAAATCCCCAGTTGTGTAGTCTTTTAATGTTTTGATGGCATTAAAAAGCAGATAAAAATTCGATAAAAACTATATCAAAACTTTGAAAATCTGTAGAAAATTGTCCTAAATACAGCCTTGGAAAAATTTCAATTTTTACCAAAAATATTTCTAAACCTGTTCTAAATTGTATGCGAAATCCTTAACTTTGCAAGCTTATAACTATGCCAATTTTTAGCCAATTTCAAAATGTCATGTCTAGGGAAAATCGAAATTTTGACCGAAATTAGACAATGTTTCAAAAAATTCTCAAAAATCCCCAGTTGTGTAGTCTTTTAATGTTTTGATGGCATTAAAAAGCAGATAAAAATTCGATAAAATCTGCATCAAAACTTTGAAAATCGGTAGAAAATTGTCCTAAATACAGCCTTAACAAAAATTTTTTTAAACCTGTTCTAAAATGTAGCCAAAATCCTTAACTTTGCAAGCTTATAACTATGCCAATTTTTGGCCAATTTCCAATTTTACATATCAAAAATTCAAGTCTTTTGAATTTGAGTATGATATAAATAAAATTTGAGAATCTATTTTTTTATCCTATTATTTAATCCTATTATTAAAATATTAATTTCCTTGCGATTTGTTTTACAAATTTATTGCATTCTTGTAGCAACATGTTTTAAATTTGGGTTTGTTTTCTACATAAATTATAAAATATACATATATTCGGAAAAATAAAAAAGTCATTTATACCTACATAAATTTTATAAATATCAGCAGTTCATTTTATTACTTGTGGGTAGCGAAAATTGTTAAAACTAGAAAAAATGTAAATATATATTCGGAAAATTATGAATTTCGGAACAGATGATGGTGTGGGGGGGGGGTGCAGAAAAAAGTAACCAAAATTTGCACAAAAATTATGCTGACAGTTGATGTCAGTCGAGCGAAGCATTAAAAATACATATGCATAAATTTATGCACAACTACACACACACGCAGACGCATGCAATAACGCAACCATTATCCATACGATACGCACCGCCCGACGATGATAACTAACTGAGATGGAACCGCACACCCACATAAAAAAAGGGAACAAACACTCACACACACACACACACACGCGCACACGCACAGCCATCAACAGCGGCAGTTCACTTGACAAAATCGCAAAAACCTTCATATCCACAGAAGAGATAGATGGGTGGAAGAGGGGACTGGGGGCAGATGGACAATAGGATAGACCATAACTAAAAATATGTTAAAATGACAGAAAATGTTTTGTGCAAAATGCCGTAATATACACAATATAACGTTATATTGTGTCGCTAGGCTGTCATGCGTATGCATCTCTCTGTCTTTCTCTCTCTCTCTCTCTTTCTCTCTCTCTCTCTTTCTTTCTCTCTATGTGTGTATGTGCGTGAATGCATTTCGGGTTTACATTTTATCAAATAGACGACAAAACTTCACAAATTTTTACAATTTCATAAACAAAACATCAATGGCATGCAGATAGTTTAATTTGAATATTAAGCCCTTTACCACACAATGCAACAACACAATGGGATTTTGTTGGCCAACTTAAATTTGGAATAGTTTCAGTTACTTATATATTTTCATTGAAGTAGTTATTATAAAATCAATCAGATATCCTGTAACGATTTGATGGAAGGTATTTATCAAACACCAGCAATCTGTTAAATATTCTTATAACATATTCGTGATCAACATGACGACCACAAAATAATTTTGGATTACAGAAATCTTGAATACTTAAATTTGTTAAAACTCGATATACGTACTCTCAAGCGTTAAAGGATTAAATGAAATCAATGGTTTTCAATTACATCTGGATTCGAATTCAAAAGCAATTTAGTCATAAAGTGATTGTCATTCACATGGCAGATTGTGCCCAGATCTGCCCTATGGGTAACTTGAGGCGACTTTCACTTTACATTTCACACTTTCAATCAGCAATCAACAGCATATGTTTACATTCATATACATTTACATATGCGTATGTGTATGTGTATGTAACTGTAACTGTATAAATGTAATTATACACAGACATTCAATAAAATATTACAAAAAGCATCGAACAAAATGAACGATGCGATACAAATGCTTTGAAGCGATGTACAAACAATATTGAAAATGTCTCAATTACCGTTATAGAGCATTTACTTCCGACTGTATTTCTAAATAATTAATGATGCTTAAATACAAAACGAATGTAACGATGTGAGTGTGTGTGTGTGAATAAATATCCATATACATACATATGTACAGTATACTATATGGGAAACGGGCGTCCATTCAACCATTTGGGGGAAAACTTTAGCCCCAGAACTTAACGTGTCAGCTGGCGGGCTGCCCTATTGGGCTATCTGGTGTTTGGTTTCAGGGTGGATAATAAAAATGAATGATCTGCTTTTATTATTGAAACTCATAGTCATTATTAAACCATTTATAATTATGGCCAGCAAATGACCAGGACAACACAAATACAGCAGCAACAGAAACGAGCTGAACCAAACCGAACTGAATCAAATGGGTCAGCTCACGTGGATAGACAAAAGTATCTCAATGTGCATATGCCTGTCTGTCCGACTCTCCGGTTGTCTTTCGCTCCGTTTTGTGTGGGAAAATTCAATTTTTATTTTGCATATTTAATTCAGTTGCAAAAGAACCAAACAAATAAGTACAAAAAACAAAAAAAAAAAGAGGAATTGCATTTTAAATGCAAATATTATGCTGGCAAGTTAAGGCGCATTATTTAATTAATTGTTCACCCAGAGCCTAGCAATTGCATATTTTAATGGCATTTAAACATTATAAATTTAGTTTATTAAACTAAAAATTTAATTATCAAGGATTTGTATGCCTCACTGAATTTCAATTGAATTGAATTTATCCAACCCCCCGCACCCCCAAACACCAATTACCTCAATTCCTAGCCATCCATCCATCCATACCCATCATACCCATCATCCATCCCATACATAGCCACAACGAACTCAAACAATTAGCCGCAACAAATGGTTCAATGAAAACAAAATCCTGCTTCATCAGCATGATAAATACGTACGGAATACATAGTGGAGGAATAGCGAAATGAATAAAAAGCAAGACATCAGCAAACGTTTGCGTTGCTTTTGCCCATTATCATTGCCGTGGCGGTACTCTTGTTGTTACCCTTTTTGATAATTACGATAATTGAAAGTAAATACGAGTACAATGCAAAAGATACACCGGCTGCCATGCAAATACTACGTGGGCTATTTACACGAGCATCGCGCATACTCCTCGTATTCCGTGTAAACATTTGCATATTGCGGAATCGGATGGAATGGTAAGCGATTGGATTGGTATGAGATGCGATTCAATGTGATGCAATGGGATGGGATGGGATGGGATGAAATAACTGGATAACAGTCGAAAATGGAACAGTGAGAGAGAGGGTGAAGACCAAAAGAAACTGTAGTAAAGGGAAATTTTTCGGATACCGGGGGGCAACTTCATGGCCAAAACCAACAATATTGCTGGCTGGACATGACTATGATGAAGATAAATGGATTTATGGCATGCAGCAGGTCATATCTTGGTAGAAATTAATCAGAGAATGTTAAATGTGACATTCTACGATTGTAAAATTGACACTGCCATATAAATTTATGAGATTATTGTTGTTTTTTTTTTTTTTTTTGCACAAAGAAGCCGCAAATAAGCAAACAAAATGAACAACCAAACATTGTGCCATAAACTTGGCGAATTGCTATCTGACAGAGATTTTATTATATGGCAATAAAGCAAAGGAAAAAAGCCTTTAACAAAACTTACTTAAACGATGGAAAGTGACAAAATTGTTATTTGAATATGGCCATTAAAATGATTATAGTCAACCAAGTGCAATAGCATATAAATTCTGTTAATCTGGCATTTAAATGAGAAAAGATTTCCTGAAAGAGTTTAATTAAAGAGTTTTTTAAATCGTTCTCTTCGCACCATTATTATCCCCAAATAATAAGTGGATTAGTTCTGAGAGTTATTAACTAAACGATAAGTAAGTTTATAAATAAAGTTATTAACCAAATAATTGCATATAAATTTGAAGAAGAGATTTCGAGATCAACTTTATATGTATAATCTGTAACTATGAAGAATTTCATTGATACATTTACTTAGTTCTAGTCTCATAATTTAGAAACTTGGTATTTATTCGCTTGGAAAATACTTTGCCTTATCTACAAAAGCAACAACAACAAATTGTATTCATTTTCCTACAGCACACACATACAACAGAGTGAAACTTTTCAAATAATTTTTAATAAAACCAAGAAAAGTGTTGCGGCTGTGGTAGGAAATACCTTTAGGTGCTTAGAGCTCCTTAGAATTTGGTTGTGCGTGCGTGTGTGCCAGTGTGTGTGTGTGTGGTGTGGTGTGTGTGTTGTGTCTTGTTTATGACGGCATTCCGCAGCCGCAAGGCAAACACATCGCACACTTGGCGCAGTTTTGAAAAGTTCTGGCTCAAACTTTTTTATATATATTTATTTTTTTTTTTTTTGACTGTTTCTTCTTTTGCATACGATGTGAGAAATGCGGGGAATGCCGCGTGTATGACATAAAATTTCAAGTTCAATCGTTTGTAACGAACAGAACCAAGAAACACACAATGCGTTTACTTTGAATAAATCATAAGTCAAGTGGCGGCAGGGGTTCGAGGGTGTTCCCTCCCCCCCATCCCCCCTAAGGCTATGGATGAAAACTTTTAAGCGTTGACACAGCCAACCAGATGGCTATGGGGGGGGGGGGATAGGTAAATGTTAAAGCTTTAAGTTGGCTCCGTTTCCATATACTTTTGTAAGATGTACACCTGCTATGCTCTTAGACCGGCATCTGCTTAGATTAAATTGAAAATCCGAGCTGTCAATTTTAGTCCTTTTGAAGTTTGCCTCCAACTGGGCTGTCAGCAGCACAATGTTTGCAATATAAATACTTTTGCCAGACAATTGCAGCTGCTCATTATTTTGCATTTCGTATCTAAAAGTGACCCTCCATCATTTGTTTTATATCGCCAACAGATGCGCCCGTCTGCAGCAGCACCAGCATCAGTGTGATTGGAGCCTCCTTGGAGGAGGCTGTGCCCATACCGTGTCGCGTCAATTCGGATCCGCCTGAAATCGATTTCGAATGGACTTTCTCAAGCAGTGGCGAGCACTTTGAGGTGCCGTCGGGACACTATGCCACCATTCAGGACCCCACCATGACCACCACCAGCGATGTGAGGCGCACAGTTGTCGAGTCCAATGAGACACACTTTGAGAGTTATGGTAAGCGAAGAAGACTAGACTTAACCCATGCCCCATGCCGCATGCCCCATGCCCCATGATGCATATGCAATAGAAATGTGCATTTGCATGTGTTTGCGCTTGAGCAGGCTTACGGAATTAACATTCGACCGGGCTAGAGATATCTATGTGTGTGTGTGTAAGAGTGCTGAGAGGCGGCGGTAGGTGTGGCACAAGACAATACAAGTTGCAGATGGAGAGACTGAGACTGAGACTGTTACCGAGTTTTATCAATATCATGCACATAAATTGAATTATCTGTTGTGTCCCAGTTGGCGCTTGACTGAGCTGCTTGGGCAAGCAGAACTTATTTCATTTAACTTTGCCGAAAATGGAAATTTAATAAGCACACAAACACACACACACATACACTAGATATAGACAGGACTGGATTTACAATTGCATATAGAGATAAGCTCAACTGTCTCTCAGTTCTCTGCCCTTTTGATTACTTTAGTCCGGACCTGGCCTTGCCCTGCCCCTCCCAGAGAGATGTATTGTATTGCAATTTCTTTCTTGTTCTTGTTACAGTGGAAACAGTCAGCGAACTGATCTATACGCCCAAGGGGGAACGCGACTATGGCACACTGGCATGCTGGGGTCGGAATGCCATTGGCAAGCAGTCGGAGCCATGTCTGTTTCAGGTGGTGCCGGCAGGTGAGTTCCATCTCGTTGATATCCTTTTGTTGGTTGAATTCACTTTTGTAAATTTGTTTGCCCATGGTTAAATATATATATTTATTATTTTTTTTTTTTTTTCCATTCTAGCCAAGCCCGGAGCATTGCGCAATTGTACTCTACGTCCGTATGTGGTGACCTCCGCATCGCTTAATTCATCGAATCAGACGACAATGCATGGCAATCAAATGTTGCAAACACAATACGGCAGGCACGAGTCGAATTACCCGCATATGGAATACGTACGTGAGCGACATAACAACGGCAGCAGCAACACCAACAGCAGCAACAACAACAACAACAATGTCCGACGAGTCCAACACAATGTGGTCAATAAAAATATGAAGGGCAGAATAAGTAATGCGAAATCTAATAATAATAATAATAATAAGCAACCGCAGCAACGACAGCAACCACTGAGCCAGCAGCAGTTGCAGCGTCTTAAAAAGCGAACATCATTTACCCCATCGCAGACATTGGCAGCTCTCGAGAAGCAGCGAAGTAAGCTGAAGCAGCAACAGCAGCAACAAGCCAACATTGGCAAAACTGATGGATTGCCAGCCAAAATGGCCAAGAAAGTCATCCAAAGTCAGAGTAAGGGACTACGGCAAAGACAGCGACGGAATGCAGTCAGCAGCAAGTTGGAGCTTCAGGCATCAATAACAAGCAACAAGAAGATGGCAACAAAATCAAATTTATCATTGTCACATGTAGTAGACCAGGCCCAAGTAGTTGCCACTAGCCAGCAGAGGAAGAAGGGCCATGTCAAGAGCAACAATGGCAAACTGCCAGCAAAGTATTTTAATAAGCGACAGAAAAACATGCACAAACAGCAGCAGCAACAGCGACACCAGCAGCAGCACCAGCAACATCAGAAGAAAAACAACAAAATAATCCATCATTATGCAACATCGAGGCGAAGAAAACGACAAACGGCAGCAAATGACATGCCAGCATCAACTGCAGCAGCAGCAACATCCACACTATCATCATCATCATCATCAGCAGCAGCATCGGCAGCATCAGCAACATCATCAACATCTTCATCGTCGTGGTCGTCGTCAGGGGCAACAACAAAGTCTCACATACAAAACGATGCCAACAGTAGCAGCAGCAGCAGCAACAGTGAGGATATCGATGTGTTGCCTGCCACAAGACGGGCACGCAAATCTTTAGCCACCATTGGCAACAGCAACATCAGCAGCAGAGCGCAGTTGGAGCAACAGGAGCAACACTCGCTGCCGCCGAATGCACCACAAATTAGCAATAAGCCTGCAGCAGCAATCAGTGGCAGTGGCAGTGGCAGCGGCAACAATGTGAAAATAGCTGCAACCGAGCAAGCCAAAGCCCTTATCCAGTCTAATGATCTGCCCAAGCATGGCATTGGCGTAGACACTGATGAGATTCCAGACGATAATGATGAGGACGACGACGATGACGATGATGATGAGGATGAAGATGATGAAGATGCGGACAATGGCGAGACAGATCTTGATGAAGATGTTGCCGAATTGCCATCGGATCCAGAGTACCTGGCAGATGAGCCCGGCGACCTGGCCGAATATGAAACCGTCGAGGATTTGGACCAACAGCAGCCACAAACCGTTGACATGGCATCGCTGGAGCAACAGCTGGCCCTGGAATCACTGGAGGATGCTGACGAAGATGATGCTGAAATCGATGTCGACGACGATATGATATATAATGTTAGCGATGATGATTTTGTGGCCAGCGTTGCCATGTCCACAGCTGAAACAGCAGCAGCAGTGCCCACAACAACAACAACAACAACTGGCAAGAGAAACGATGGAGCAACCGAACCAGCAGATTGGCAGCAACCACATTTCGATTACTCACGCATGGAATACAGCTTCAACAATGGTGTGGTCACCCAAAGTCTCCTGGGTGGCAATAATAATGGTGGTGCCTCCTCCTCCTCCCAATTTGTGGACGCCGGTTCACCCAATTCGGGCGGTGGGACAATAAATTTCGAGAATTACGACAACATCATATACTCCACCATGGAGCTGGAATGCATGCCAGGCTACGATGGTGGACTCCAGCAGCAATTCTATCTGGAGGCCTACGATTCGAAGACCAAGAAGCTAAGATTAAATATGACCAGCACCTATGTGGATATGCCAGTGTTTCGCATCGATTTGACAGGTGAGTCAAAAAAAGGGAAACTTAATTGGCATTCAAATAAATAATTTATCTAATTTGGAGGGGAAATAGTTTAAGAAAAGGACTTTAAATTATTGCAGTTTCAGTCTCAGAAGTTTTCACACAATCGCAAGAGAGAGAGAAAGAGAGAGAGAGAGAGGGGAAGGGAATTTGTGTCCTTTTACCTAATGATTATGCATTATTATATTTAAATGCGGTTAGCTCACAAATCGCCATGCCTGGCATAACAAGGTTTTCGGCTCCAGGCGAAAAGCCGCAAACTAAAGACTTGACTTTTATGCGGCCAGCAGCAGCAGCAACAACAACAGCAACAGCAACAGTAAAAACAAAAACAAATCAAAGTAACAAACTGAGCAAAAAGTTGAGCAAAGAAAATTGCGCATTGCCTTCAAGGAGTCGTTGGGTGGGTGGGTGTATTGGAGTGGTTTAGTAGAAAGATGGCTGGCTAGCACCACGGCACCACGCAGATTAATTAGTTGAGGCTGCCAGGGACACACTCATCCTCCCCCTCCTCTTGCGCTTCCCTTTCAACATTGGAGCTGGCACATGCTGCCGCTGTTGCCTGTTTTGTTTGTTGTAATGAATTTCTAGCTAGTCAGCAAAACTTTTATGCCAATGGCGTTTAGTGATGCGGTGTAGAGGGGAGGGGGGGGACGTGGTAATGGAACGGAAAGGAGCTGGAGGCCCCCGGTGTCGAGAGTTTGGCTCGTGGCAATCGCAGCCCCATCTTGCCAACGAATTCGAATTGAGTTGTTGAAAAAACAAGATTTATTTTGCGGCCAAAAATTATAATATTACATTTGATTTCGTTTCAACCAAATGGAAACAAGCAAAAGGGCCACAATGGAAATAAGCCAGGTTAATGAGCCACATTTTGGATTATTAAAGTGAGTGCCAGGATACTTTCTATCGATAATTCCGAACATCTCTCACACACACAAGACACGCAGAGGAGGGTGGAGGGTGTGCCTGTGGGTGTGGGTGTGGGTGTGCGTGTGTGTAGGGGTGTGCATTCTGCGATATTTGCAAAGTCAAACGAAGCGTAAAGTCACGATTAGTTAGACAGGCGTGTTAACGATGCTCTGACTTTGGTTTTTGCCATTCAGAGAGAAAGGAGAGAGATGCTAGAGATGGGTGTAGGTGTGGGTGTGGGTGTGGGCGGGGCAAACTTGAATGTCTGTTAGTGTTTTTGTTGTGCGGCTTGCCAAATGTATGCGTGTTAGTAGTTGCCATTTTAATGAGCTCCTGCTATCGTTGCACTACATACCACACACACACACACACACACACACACACACACACACACACACTAACCCGCAAAAGTTTTGATGCAAAGGCATTAAGAAGAGAAAAGTTTTTATTTTATGCTCTGGCTCCTGGCCGCGACGTGCTAATTAAATGCCCGTTTGCCTAATGAAGTTTACTTGGCGGCAAGTTTAAAATTAATGATCGGATATCTGTATATACCCTCTCTCCCTCTCTCCCATTTTTTTCCCTGCAGATCTCACTCCCATGGATTATTATCCCGATGCCCATCCAGCTCTGCATCTAGTTGTCTACAGTGTCAATCAGAAGGGACGATCCGAGCCGATTGTACTCGAGAATGTGCCCATCAATGAGGCGGACAAGCGTTCAGGTAAGTGAAACTGTGAAAGTTTTCTACAATCTCATTGTCCTTGCGATGTTGGGTGTTTGCCTTGACGAGAAGTTTTATCACTCACAGAGGGGAGTCATTGAGGGAGGGGGGGTTCCGCAACATTCATTGCTTTTTAAGCACCATTTCACCTTTAAAAAGTCATTCAAGTATTTGCATATTCTGTTTAACCGTTTTAAAGAACATTCTTTGGTCTCTTTTTTTTTCCTTTTTTTTTGTAAGTACAATTGTTCTTTTATTTAACGAGTTTTGTTTACGTTGGGGGGCGACAGTTTTCCACTCCATGGAAAGTAGTGACACAAAGATTTCTTATTCATGCTTTGTTATTCAACTTTGACGCTAATTTTCTTTCAAAGTTTCATTTTTTCCGCTTTTCCTCACACAAGAAACGAGTTAAAAACTGTAAAATTGCATAAGGTTAGAGGTGAAGGCAGGGGCAGGGGGCAGGTGAAAACTTATTTTACACTCAGCTTAGAGTAGAATATTGAAAAATTCCTCAAGCATACTGTGGCGACGACTTGGAAATATCCTTTAAGCCAGTAAAGTTTCAAAACCCAATCAAAATTTAATCGAATTCCAATTAGTTTCTGTTCTATAACTAGATGGGATTGGCTAATCTTGGCCAACTTTTGCCTGATAGATGTATAGCCTTTGCTATACATCTACAGGGTATGGCCGAATGAATTGTTTGACTTGACGAAAATATATGTAAATTTCCGCATAGTTTTACAAGTTTAAGAAACCATAACTTTATATCAATTATTCACATCTTAATCTCCTTTACTATGCCATGGAATATTAACTATATTTGTTGCAGAAAATTTCAATTAATTCATTTTGATTAAATATAATCGCATACAAATTATGCTCAATAAATAAATACTCCAGAGAGAAATTTGTAGCATCACCTCAGCATATAGATACATCATTATAATCATCATCATCATCATCATCGTAGATTAGGACACAGTTGAGTTACTACTTATGTTCAAATCCTGTCCACACTCTTGGTCAGCCAATAAGGTTGATAGCCACAATTGCATATTTGTACGCTTTGGATCCAATCAATATGAACAACAAATCCACTCAATCATCTCCTTTAATACGTATCAGACATGGCAAATACACACACACACACACACAGAGAGAGAGCAGAGGGAGAGAAGAGGCCGAATTGGCCATTATTTAGAAATCCGTCGAACTATTCATGTGGATGTGGGTGTGTGTGTGTGTGTGTGTGTGTGTGTGGCTGGATATATTTGTAGTTAACTTACAGGAGAGTTATGGAAACGAAATTTAAATGAATACTTGCACCTATGTATCTAAAATGTTAAGATGCAATATATGTAGATACATACACAAGTGTCAATATTTGCACTTTGGCAAACCTAAAAGCTTTTCTGACGACACAAAAGAGTTTTGGGGATGGGGCAAACGCTTGATGCCACATTAATGTAAATATAATCAATTTCATGTTTTAGCCGAAAAACCAAAAAGAAAAAAAAAAACGACAGAAAAGGCGGCAAAGAAAAGAAATATCTTGTTATGCTAAACTGACACACAGAGATTCCCCAAGAGTTACATTATACAGCAAACATGCCACACACACACACACACACTCACAGAGAGAGAGAGAGAGAGACAGCCCCCCAAACTGTAGCCGCAGCTGTGGCGTCAAGGTAACAACGCATCAGAGTCAGACGACAGGAGCAGCAGTTTCAGCTGTAACGGTAACAACGGAAACCAAACAGACACTGAGCTGAAGCAGTTCCAGCATCAGCATCAGCTCAAGACCCACGACCAAGACCAAGCGCACAAAATAAGTATAAACGATTACTGTACGACAAGAAAAAATACATTAAACATGTCTTATCTGAATACAATATCCCAAAAGACAACGGTGCAGAAAGTAAAGTAAAATAAAATTATATGTTACAACAGATCGATGTGGTGGTATGAGCCACAACCAGGAGCGGTCTGCGACCACCTCAACAATGGGGCTCAACAATCAAGAAAATTGTTTCTTAATTCAGTTTATGCTTAAAACTATACTTAGACCTGCAGATTATAGGACTATAATTTTCATTAGTTATATTCAATTGTGAGATTTAGAATTAAAAAAGAAATTTTTAAAGATTTTGTTTCCCAAAATTCCACACATTTTTATATGTTTTGCATAAGAAACTATAAAATAAAATACCAAATAAAAGAAATTGAAAAGAATGGCTTGAATTTCCACTGAACTCCCCCCTACTCAACCTCGAACCCTTTTCGGAACCTCTGTATAAGTTAAGCCGCTCCTGTCTTTGGGTTTGGTGGTGCCAGGAAATGTGGCCGCCATAGCCATAGACAAAGAAGAGACGTTGCTCTTGCTACAGCCACTGCTCCTGCAGTTGCTCTGGCCATGGTACAGATATGTGTACATTGTTTCATATCCACACACACACCCACACCCACACCCACCACACAACATTTTAATTTATGCTTACTTTGTGTAAACGTAAACGTAAACGCATTCCCGCTTCTGAGCCAAAGTCTCGGCAAAGCCAGAGGTGGAGATGGAGATGGAGTTGGGAGTTGGTGCCATCGTGGTATTCCCAATACATTTTAACCAATCCACTTTTTCATCATCTCATCGAATCATTTATATCACAAACGGGAGCATTAAATCGAATTAAGCTTATGTGAAGACACCGCCGGAAGGAGAATGGCCAGGTCAGGGCTAGAGACCGAGTCGGAACTGGAGAGCCACTCACCAAATGAAACTCATGCAAACAATTGGCTTATGAGCGGCACGCAGCCGAACATTGCTACTTCTCCTACAGCTGCTCATGTTCCATGTTTGTGCTGGCGAAGTGGTAGTCTTCCTGGTTTCGGTGGTTATGCGGTAAGCTGCACAGGTTGACTGGCCCGCTGGCTGGCTGGTGGTCTGGCTGGCTTATCTGCTTAACTTGGGGGCATGTGCATAGTATATGTGTGTGTGGGGTGTGTGGAGGTGGGTGTGTGTAGCACCCATCCTACCCATTCCTGTTTTTATTGGTAAATATTTGCACAAGTGTGAAAATTTCATTTACGCCGCTCTGCTTATATTTAAATTAAATTTCTTCTTTCTTTTTGGCAACGTTTTCTCTTCTCTCCTTTCAATTTGTTGGCATCAGTTTCAAGCATCTTCCTGCTATGGAATGTATCCATACATACATATATATGTACATATTATTCGGCGAGCGATTGCTCGCTTTTATGTTCTTTTATGCCCTTTGTGCTGGTTGCTGATGCGATTGGGGATCTGGCAAATGTGGGCCAAAAACCGGTGGGGGGGGAGGGCTGGCAGAAGGAAACATTGGCTAAACATTTCCTTTTCGAAAATGATGCAGGTAAAAGTGGCATATGAATCAATCATATTTGCAATGCTTTGAAGCATTTTCACAAAAAAGAAAAAAAAAAGAAGGGGACAGAATTTCAAATGCAAGTCAATGGGTAAAAAAGTTCAGAGAAAATTCAAAGAAATTTCCGAGAAAATTATAGTATTCAGCAATGAAAGACATAAACACAGAAGGGGAACAAAATAGCTTGCAAAATAAATTGTTAACATGATTATAATGTTGCTTAATTAATTACTTAATATAAAAGTCTGATGCCAAACGGAAAAAAATGCTGATTAAAATTTAGAGAATATTTTAAATCAGCAAAAAATAAAAGGCTAGAGAAAGAACAGGAAGAACATAACTAGAAAAACGATCAATCAGGATCAATTCATTCGTTTTGAGTAGATTTAAAAATCCTATGAACTGCTGTAGATACGAATAGCTTATGGCCGAAAAATATTCAAGAAATAAAGTTTAAAGAGAATTTTTGCTTCAATTCGATACCATTCCGATATTCCGTTCTTAACCTGTCACAATATTGTCGAAAAATTCAATTTCTCCCTCCAAATACTTGGAAGTTTAGTTGGATAAATAGCCTCTGGTTCACTTGACAGGCCAATAAACTCGATGCGAGGCGGGCGATGTGCACTTGAAAGCTGCACGCACGGCGGTTTTTCATCACAGCGACAATGGCCACCACTAGGATGTGTGTGTGTGTGTGTGTGTGGATGTGTGTGTGCAAATAAAACGCAGGTCGCATATCAAGTGCTCATACCGGAGTACCCGGAGGCAGCGACTCTTCAACAATTGCTCGCTTAGTTTGTATTTGTTAATGCTTTAATACATACGAACAAAAAGGAAAACGTAAAAAAAAAAACAAGCATTTCAATTAAAATCCGTTTCACTGTTGGCAATGGATTTACCGTAATTGAATATGCATTACAAGAACCATAAATATGGCGATGCCTACGTATATTTAACATTCAACAAATCATGCGCGCCTGCGGATATGCAACACAGAATTTCAATAAGCAAACATGGCGGTTTGGCCAGAAGGAGATTCCAAGAGAGGGAGAGAGATAGCTGCATAGATGGGGCGTGAGGGAAGAACCGAGTCTGGGGCCGGGGCTGGGGCTGGGTGTATAGACTGTTGCTAATTTATAAACCTGTCCCTGTCAGCCAGATGCCAAAGTTGCAAATCAATAAATATTCTTCCGCCGCTGTGCCAAATGTTGATGTTGCTCATTTATGCATGACTACGTCTAAACTCTCGCACACACGCACATACACACACATTCCCGATTTATATATGTATTTTGTAATTGTTGGCACATGACTTTTGTAAAAGTTTTACATACATATCTATAGCTGAATTCGGTTCGGGTTTATTAGCCGGCAAGCTGACGTCTAACATTTTAAAAATTTAATTATATTTAAACGGTCTGGCAATTGTCATGAATGAAATCGGTTTCACTACACGGCATCAATCATGCAATTTTCCTAATAGTGAATGGAAAACCACAACGGCAATTAAAAGGAATAGTATGAAACTATGAAAATTCAATGGATAACAAAAGATTAACATGGATTTAGAAACTAGAAAGTCCTTTAAAGTTGCCAAAATATTTAGATTTCTCAACTAAAAAGGTTGAGTTGAGTCTGTAAATGCATTTAAAGTTATTTTTTCATACGTTTTTCACACCTTTTAAACGAAAAAGCCATTCTTTTAATGGTATTTCATATTGAAGTCGCATTTATAATTTTTTAAAAGAATGTTAAATGAAAGCAAGTTGCATTTAATCAGAAATGGGGGCGGGGCCCTTTGGAAATAACTATAAAGACATTTTTTCATCACATTCCTTTGGCATATCATTTATCTTTGCAGACGGACGCATGGGTCTCTCGATTTTGCCGCTCGCTGCACTTTTAGCTGGCACACTATTTACCGTGGGAATTGCCGTGCTATCTGTGGTCGTTATTGCCGTGCGTCGTCGCCGCGGACAAGGCGCTCGCAACATGTGCGATGACAAGGACAAGCACCTAGGTTAGTCTATATCCAGTCGAATCCCCCTTACCACTAAGGCTTAACACGCTGCCCAAGCAGTCAAGTTTTATAACCCTTTTCCCCCATCTCCTTCTCCATTTTTGGATTCGGCAGGCATGGATGTGACAGTGACAGCTCCACTGGAAACAGGTGCTGGACATCAGCGTCTCGTTGTGGCCTACACTTTGAAGCAGGGCATCGAGAAACAGCCGGACATACTGAGCGCACAAAAAAGCGCAACTGGCAGTGACACATCATCGTCGCCGCTGGGAAATCGGCCGAGTGGTTTATTTATGGGTGGCAGCAGTGCCAGTGGAGGCGTTCCTGGTAGCGGGCCCTCAGCCGCTCCCAGCATGGCCAACGCAGCGAGTCATAAAACAGTGGATTATGTAAGTGCGGGGAGCATCCATCAGAACTCGCCATAACCAACTGACCATGTCGTTCTCTATATATGTATATTCCAGGATGTGAATGCGCCGCACCTGAACAGCCCGCCCTCCCAGTCGAGCACCCTAAAGCTGGAGAGCGATAATGCAGTGGGCGTTGCCAAAAGCTATCAGCCATCGGCGGGAAACGCTCCGCCGCTGCTCTATGATCCCATGCCGACGCTAAGTCGCTACGAGCAAATGGGTCTTAGTATGGGCAGCTATGCCGGTGGCGGCGGCGGCGGCGGCAGCAACAGTACGCTCAGCTCAGCCAGCAGCACTTTGAACTCTGCCAGCAATAATGGAGGAGCCGGTGGCAGCAGCAGCAGCAACCACTATGCTCATCATTTGCATCACACCCTGCCCCATGGCATGGGGCAACAACATCAGGCAACAACGGCCAACAGCCTTCCCCGTGGCCATGATCCGCTCACTCTGGCCGACTATTTGACAACCAGCAGCCTGATCGATTACAATTTGAGCAAGGCGGCAGCCAGCGGTCTTCCCACCCATATGACACTGCCCAAGGGATTGGGTCTGAGCTCCGTTATGGCCGGCAATGCCAGCCTATCGCCGTCGCAGCTCAACACCATTACGCATAAATCGAATGCCGGACGTAATCACATTATCACCGATACCCTGCCCGGTCCCGAGAGCTGTGTCTAAGCCAGTGCACTGCCTGAAAAGTGACTCTGGGCTAGTGGGTGGGAGTAGGGAGTAGGCGCTGCCACTCGAATTCCACTCGAAGACAAAAAAACAAAAGACTGGCGCACAAGAGAAATCGTAAAACCGTAACTGAAACCAAAAACGGGAGAGGACAGGACAGGACAGGACACAGCTACAACTGCTGCTGCTGCTGCTACTCATGCTGCTGCTGCTGCGGCTGTTGCTGCTGATGCTGCTACTGAATGTAACCTAGTAACTAACCGCAATTAGATAAATTGTTTGGCGGCATTGTTTAGTATTAAATTCGTAGGCTAAATCATAGTTAATGTACGGATATATATATACACATCTATCTATATAGAATGTCATGCGTGTCTGTTTGTATCTCTGTTTGTTTGTAAATGTTTAGCATAAGTGTGTTTGTAGATGTAATTGTATAACCGTCAATATCATTAGGGTCTTGGGTAAACCAAACTCCCAGCATCTGCAATGTAAAAGTCCTAGAACCTCCCACACAAGTGGAAAAACTTCTCCATTTCATCATTTTTCAAACTAAACATTTAATATTAAGTTTCTTAAGTTTCGACCCAACCCATTGCAGATGCTAATTATTAGGGTTTAGTTTCGAGATGCTAAATAATTCCAAAGAACACAAGTTGAAAATGATTGTCGTTGTTAAATCTGTTTTTCCACACATCCCTGCCCCCCCACTTACCGCTAAGACATATCCTCTCTACATATCCTTTGCTGTCTAACCGAGCCTATACAACAAACCAGAAGAAGAAAAAAACAAAGAAAAGGGAAACCCAACTCAAAAAAAAACAAAAAACAAAAAAACGAAAACAAGAAACCAAAACCACAACTATTTGAACTGCTGCCCAAGATCAAAGAGCCAATGCCAATGGCTAGCGCATATTAGTGGGAGAGGAGCCCCCGTCTAGAAACATCCCGCCCCGCCCCTCCAAAGAAGTAGACCTGAAAGGGAAAAGTTATATTGGACACGTCTTGCGCCATTGCGTGCCCAGTGCTGGCCATTATTTAACTTTTAAACACGCGCCAAAAAAAAAAGAGCAGCACCAGCCCGGCAGATTTGAATTTAATGGGCATGGCCGGTATGTAGCATCGACATCGTTGCTATTAGCACAACTCTAGGACTCTCTGTTAGCCAACAAGTGAGCAATAAAGAAAAGTTTAGAGAGAGAGAAAGAACAAAAATATGCGATAGCCAACTCCCAGCTCCCATTCCCGGTTCCCGTTCCCGCTCCCTATTCCGCACTGCTGCCATAATAAGCTCACGAGCTATTGAATGGGTATAAAGCACAATAAAAGTGTGGCAGAGAACAACTGGGAAATGGGAAAACTGAGAGGAAAACTGGGCACGGATTTGTGCGCACGATAGCGCAAAATGATGACAATAAATGGAAAAGTTTTTAATAAGCTAATAAAATGATTTATGTGGGTCGAAATACGCAGAGCTCAGCTGATAGCAGTTGGCCTGTTGAATTTACCAACTGTCCACGACAATTTAATGAACACGACACCCTGTCGGGAGAGAGATAGAGATCATTTCGATTAGGCCAATTTGATTCGAACCGATTTATGTTCAATACATCATCTCCTTCACTTTAGTTTCGAAAAAATCTGCATATAAGTATATGTATAATCGGTTACACAACGAAATACTTTTGTATATAATAACTAAATAATTGTTTTTAGTCTTGTTAAAGGTTGTACCTTGGGCAGAATGGGTTCAAATAGTTGCCAGGATCTGCATTTTAACTAGCACAAAACAAATACTTTCAATTATTATACAATACTGTTGCATGGCAATTGTTATCAAGGCATTAGCATATCAGAAATGCGTATTAAACTATTAAAAGCAACAACAAACAAACAAAATCTATAAAAACAAAAAAAAAAACAAGGGCTAAACAAAACTATAAGTGTTTGAAAAAAGAGATTAACATATAGTTTTCCATCACTTTCTTGTCGGTATTTATATGTGCGTCTTGACTTTCGAACTTTGGAAAATTCAATTGAATTAAATTTAAGCATATATAGTGAAATCGAATATAATATAATGTTTAGATGTAAAAGTTATAGCATTCAATGAAACTGTCTGAGTTAGCATACTATATACATACATATATATAAATACATACATATACATTAATACGAATAGAGAGAAATCATAAACTTCCTCAAGGTTTATCCAAACTACATATACACTACTATATAGTAATGTCCCTTTCCACGATGCTGTAGATAACCATAATGCGAGTAGTTGGAATTTTTAAAAAACAAACGAAAAAACAAACGCGAATTAAGAGATGAGAAAACCTGTAGAATTAAATTAATAACTACATGCATACGTGCATCGTGTAATATGCTAATATGTACTTATATTTGCGATGCCTCAAAGAGAGCAGACGTTGTACATACATTCACATCCACATCCATAAGGAAACGTACTACATATTAACATATATATCATTGTAACTATCTATGTAAAAATGCTTAAAATATTTGTGATAAAGTAATAGTATTAAATTATAAGGAAATAAAAACATAAACATATTATAAAAAAATATCTTATTCTTTCAATTGTGGGGGCCCATTGAAATTATTAATGGATGAGTAAGGGCATAGCGACATATCTCCGACGACATATCTCCGCCCAGTACATTTTTCTGGCGGAGATATGTCGTGATATCATCCCCGCGCAGATCACCGGCGATGATATGTCGTTTCAAAACGTCATATCTCCGCCGTAAGAAAAACGTCATATCTCCGCGCGGAGATATGTCGTTTTGAAACGACATAATTTCGCGCGGAGATATGTCGTTTTTCTAACGGCGGAGATATGTCGTCGGAGATATGTCGTTACCCCGATGAGTAAGTACTATATGTATTTAAATTCACCTCCAAGAAAATACTTTCAAATTTAAAATTCAAAAAATGTAACGACATTTTACTATCTGCTGTCACACTGGTTTCCATCGGTTCATTTTAAAACGGAACCAGTGCTCGCAAATGATGCTGTTTAATTAACAGAGCTCGCAAGCAGCTGTTGAATTTGAGGGAGTTAACTGTTAAAAATGTTGAGAACGAAAACAAACATTCAAAGCAAAACAAAATTAAATTTGTTTACTGGGCTTTTCTTGGCGCGCCCGCCCACGTTAAAATTGTATAGTGACCGTGCATAACACACCGTGTCTATTGTGAAATGGCAGTGAACTCTTAAATACATTTGTATAAATCAAAAACAATAGGAAGCCCAATAAAATCTGACGAAATCTGATGCAACATTGCATCTGATGTAATTGCAATTTCATCAAACTTTGCAAATAACACGCAACGCGCTTCAAATTATAGAAACTGGTTCGGTTGAGCAGCTTGCTGTTGGCTTGCCCGCGGATATTACGGGAATTGCGAAATGTAAGGGCATAAACAAAAAGTGCAAAGTGACTAGATAATTGGGCCATTAAAATATTATTACATTTTTGGCGCAAAATCAATTACATACATATACATATACAACGTATTGTTGGTAAATATAGGCATTGACACGTCTGCAGCTCGTTCACCTGGGAGTTCCCGGAATCAAAAGCTTTCTCACAATGGATGTCTTATTCTAAATTACGCCAGAAATATACGCACAAAGCGATTTGTGCCAGTGTATGTGTGAATTTATTTAGTCTCTTTGTTGTTATCTGCTTCCGTCTCAGCTGATTCGATCGAAACAGAAGATTGTATAGAAGACCAAAAAAAGCGTACGACGTCAAGACGCGAAAAGCAAACAGAAAAATACGGGCCAATAATGTGAACAAGTGTAGGCCAATACGACTTTTATATGCCCTGCACTCTCAACTTAACCATTAAGTTGGCATAAACTAAAAGGGTTACATTGTGAGCTTAATTCTATATGTATCTGCTTGTTATTTAATATATGTATGCATAATTTGAAGTTGCATTTACATATTTAGTTTAAAATAATTATTATTGGCAAAGTGCTGTACCTGTAGGGTAATTAGAAAGCTCTTAGATACAAATGTGTGTGTGAATGTATGTATCTATGTGTTGCTACACAAAGCAGAACAAGTTATAAACAAAATCGAAAGGCAGCCGAAAACAAAAAGCACAAGACGCGAACCAGAAACTAAAATAGAGGCAAAAAACAAAAGCTGGGGGACTGGGCGAAGGTGTTTTATATATTGATTTTTCGTGCCAGTGACACAATCAAAATTCGCGCAGTCAAAGGCAGTAAGCAGAGCCCGAGAGGAGGAGTAAACAATTTGTAATTTTAAATTAAATTCATTAAATTGCATATGAGATTGGGTAAGGGATAAGTACATGAGTGGAAAGATTGCACTTGTTCTGGTGTAGATAATCATATATATTCCCGATTTGCCAAAAACCAAAACACAAACAAAACAGTTTCAAGGTCACGGTCAATCCCAAAAGAGAGGACAAGCCAAAACACAGAGACTAAGATACATATTATGATGTAGATACAGATACATAAATGTGTTTACAATAAGCAGAACGGCGCAATTTGTTATTTTTGAAAAATTGATGGAACTCTAAATCTTTTCCAGAATGGCTGCATTTCTGAGCCTCTTCGATCCCAATCAAGACGATGGGTTTGTGGAGGAGCCGGAGCTAAATGGAAATTGCAGTGGCGGAAGTAGTAGCAGTGACTACGAAATGGACTTGAATGCCAATGAATGCCAGGATGGCAGTGGGAGTAGCATAGCCTCGCATGCCAGGCGACACTTAATCTTTGACTTTGAACAGGGCGCCCTGCCACCGGAGCCACAGCTGGGCAATGTGGAGTACAAACTGAAATTGGTTAATCCCTCAAGGCAACGTTTCGAGCATCTGGTGACACAGATGAAGTGGCGTCTACGGGAGGGAAATGGTGAGGCCATCTATGAGATCGGTGTCTCGGATGAGGGTTTCCTGCAGGGTCTCAGCGACAAGGATATGAATGCCTCGCTGTCGACCCTGAAGGAAATGGCCCATCAGCTGGGAGCAAGCACATCTGTGCTGCGGCGAAAGACTATTGCCAGCCGGCGCGCTGTCGCGGAGGTACTGGTGCGAAAGATACCCGATGATCAGCACAACATCGAGGTGAGAGTTGCTGTATTGGGAGGAGCTGATGCAGGCAAATCTACACTACTGGGAGTGCTCACACAAGACGAGCTGGACAACGGACACGGACGGGCACGACTCAATATGTTTCGACATATGCACGAGATTCAGTCGGGTAGGTGGTAAAAATGTCACATAGGATCTAAAGGCACATAAAGAATATGAATCGTTTTTAGGTCGAACATCTTGCATATCACATGAAACCCTGGGCTTCGACTCGCTGGGCAAGGTGGTTAATTATAAATACAACGAAATGATGACGGCAGAAGAGATAAGTGATCGATCTAGCAAACTGGTCACATTTATGGATTTAGCAGGACATAGACGCTACATGCGAACAACAGTCCAGGCGTTAAGTGGTTATTCACCTCATTATGCCATGCTTGTGGTCTCGGCTGGCAGCGGATGCAACGATACCACCGAAGAGCATTTGGCCATCGTCCGTGCCCTCGATATGCCATTCTTCATACTGATCACCAAGACGGATATTACATCGCCAGATGCCACTGTCCAGGAATTGCGATTGCTTCTCACTTCGATTGGCTGCCGCAAGGTTCCGTTTGTGGTCACAAATACTGACGAAGCAATATCGGCTGCATCCAATCAGCTATCCGAGAATATTGTACCCATCTTTTGTGTATCCAATGTTACCGGCATGGGTCTGAATCTAGTCACTAAGTTTTTGTATGTTCTCTCACCGGGCATAAGTAATGCGGAGAAGGATCGTCTCGAACAGGAACCATGCGAATTTCAAGTCGATGAAATCTTTCGAGTCACCGATGTGGGACCTGTGGTGGGAGGTTTATTGGTTCAGGGTGTCCTGCCCGAGAATATACCTATGAAAATCGGGCCATTGCCAGATGGTAGTTTCCATCCGGTCTATGTGAATACAGTACACCGAAATAAAGCACCCTGCCGGGTAGTTCGTGCTGGTCAAAGTGCCTCGCTATCGTTCACTCCCGATCAGGAATTACCTTCGCTGCGGAGCGGCATGGTTCTGCTCGGCTATACGAGCCACAATCCAGCCGATGAGCCCTACGGCACATACTTCTTTCAGGTGAGTCGAATGAATGACCAAAATTGTTTATCCTTTACTAATTTCTTATCCAGGCAAAGGTATCGGTGCTATATCATGCCACAGCCATATTCGTTGGCTTCCAGACTACCGTACACATTGGCAGTATTCGACAGACGGCCGTCATTCGAGGGATTATGGGCGGCGAGAAGCTGGGCACAAATGATTGCGCATCGGTAATGTTTGAATTTGTCGGCCATCCGGAATATGTGCGTCCTGGCATGCGCATTCTGTTCCGCGAGGGCAGCAGCAAGGGAATTGGCGTCGTCACGCAAGTATTCCCCATCAACAAGACGCGGGTGAAGTGAGCTTCTTCATCATAGGAACGGGACTAGCTTAATACCTCTTAATTACCTTAAAGAGCAATATATCTCAACATCTAATAGATGAACATGTACATATACTAACTAACCTGCAATTAGAGGTTTTAAGATATATCTTTCGCGATCTTTGTTTCAGGGTTCTGTGATTTTCCGTTTAAGCTCAACTCATTCAGCTATACATATATAATACAATTGATCCTCCTTGTGTTTGAATTCCTCTTCTATTACGTGCTTAATAAACTAGACGATATCAACACACCAGCCAAAAGGATTTGCTCAACAATTTTAATTTCTCATCATCTCCTCATAACCAACTTAGATCAAGCATTATCACTGGTCGCGGGAACCGTGGCAGGTCCTTCGATTTCCACCGATTTCGCAGGCACTGCGGATGTAAATCTAAAGAGCACGGGAATTTCACCAATGCTAGGGTTTCCATTTGCCTCAAGCAGCCGTATCCAAGACAGCAGCGAATCCTTGGTGGAAGTGCCTGTGGCGCAGATGGCAAAAATTGTGCCATCATCCTGCTGATGCACTGATCGCACCTTCCCCAGCTGATTGTGACGTCGCGGCGGCGCTCGACCAAAGAATGGAACATCAATGTGGGAGACATCATCCTCGTCCAGCTGTCGTTCATCCAATTGTGCTAGAAAATCGGGATCGGCATCGGCACGCAGGGTAAAGTAATTGATGCGGCGATTCCGTATCCATATGTGGAAGGGGCCCTCAATGTAAAGAGCTTTCTGTCGGCTGTGTTCCCGTAGCAGTTTCGATTGCTCTGGACTTATGCCGCTAACAATCCATGTGTCATCCAAGGCGTCTTTTAGCTCGCTGGTCTCGTATACACGTACCTGGGAGCGCAGATCTACTGTGCACATTCGTTCCACGGCCAACTTGGCGATTTCAAGCGTGTCATCTGGCACCGGATCGGGCAGGGGCCATGGAGAGAGGTTCTTGAACTTGGGCATCCAGTACATCATGCGCCAATACTTCCTTAATGGGTGACCCTTGTTGCCGAACACATTCAATAACATGGCCTCCATTTCGTAATCCGGCATTACGCCTAAGTCCTCCATCTGCTCCAGCAGATCTATGATACACTGCTGCTGCTTCGGATAGTGCATAAACTCCGCTTGGAAGATGTTTGTCGGTATGAATTTGCCCTTGGGCATCACTTCGATTAGTGCCTTGTACACCTCCAGATCATGTTCGACACCAAAGTCCGGCATATGCTTCAGGGCGGCGTAAATGAACTCCACATGATTGCGACGATGGACATCACGTTCCTGAAAAATCTCCACCATTGTCAAGTATGTATTCTTTGTTTTTTCTTGTGCCGCCGCAAAAGGATTTCGTATGGCAGGCAGACGGCTTGCAGTTGCGTTCCTAGCCCTGTAAAGAGACAATTATTTTACCCTTTTGCTTGAGTCCCAAAGTCCCGTTATCATTACCGAAAAACTCACCCGCCGGCACGGTTGCTGCTGCTGCTGGCAGAGCCGGAGCTGGAATTGGTATTCGCCTCATCTGTAGAGTAAAGTCTTGCGAAGATTGCCGGCGCTCGCTGCCGACACAGCGAGTGCACTTTGCGCAGCATTTCTAATTGATAACTAATAATAAAAATAAAACTACTATACTGCACCGGTTACAAAACATCCAAATTAGAGCTGGTCATTTTTTCGATAGTATTTATCGATAGCTAGCTCGTTTTTAGTAAAACTAAGGTTATCGCAATATCGGGAACAGCCTATCGATATTGTTTTCGTGTTACCATACTCGTTTTTAGTGTGACCATAAGTTTTGCCTTGTTTTTTTAATTTCCTTTGAAAATAAATGTTTAAATAGTTTTTGTTTGTATATTTTGTGTTATTAGTTATACTTGTTGCATTTTATATAGAAAATTAGGCATTGGATTTAATGCACACCTATTAAGCTTTTGCAAAATGTAATCTACGACAACAAGAAGTGCAAAATTCGCAGAAAACCCTCAACAACAAAAACAACAATAACATGAGAAGGAAGATAAACTAAGGGGAAGGCTCAGAAGGTTTCATCTGAAGGGTGTTGCGATGTTGTGCTTCGACTCAGAGAAGATGAACTGGTATTATCATATACTGGCACGCCGTCCCTATCTGGTGGTGTGTTCCATAGCTGTCTACTGTGTGGCCTGCATAATTGTGGCCCTCATCCTGAACAAGCTGCCCGACTTCAGTGACCCCACCTTGGTGCGTATGGGGCCATGCATATCTACGCATGCTCATTAACCCACTCCAAATTTCAGGGCTTTGAGACGCGCGGCACCGAGATAGGCAAACGCTTGACCGCTTGGCATAATTTGTTGCAGGAATGCGATGGCAACGGCGTCCTCTTTCCGAATCCTTCGGATCTGCTAGAGAAGCTACGTTACGATGAATGGCACAGCATATCTGGGTCCCAGCGACATCACAACCAGAACCACAGACGTCGTAAGAATCAGAGGCGAAAACACAACAGGAATAAAAACAATAAGCGACGCAAAGAGCAAAGAGCTCGAGATCACTCCGAAGTGGCCAAAAATATGATGCTATTGAATAAACGCCTCAAGGCTACACAGGCACCGCCACCACTACAGACTGACAGGGACACATGGATGGGAGATAGCGGTGTGTTCCGAGACTATCAAATAACCAATGACAATTCTTCCTCCAGCCTGGAGCTCACTAGGCACAGTGCGCCAATTGAATATGGGCATAATACAACATCCGTGGACGAAGAGGCACATCGTGAACGGGTGCAGACAAAGAAGATCAATTGGAAACTCTTAAAACAGGCTGCCACTCTGCCAACAACCAACGGATGGAGTGATTCTGATATACGGCAGCCGATTGAGGGTTTCTTCTGTGGCTCTTCGCCTCGCAAGGAGTACTCCCACTTCGTGGTTCAGCGTATTGGTCCCAATGATATGGGCTCGCTGTTCGACTTGAATGGTCTGCTGGCCATGTGCCAGCTGCAGGAGCAAATCAGTGCTGTGCCGAGCTTCAACGACTACTGTGAGCCCGAGATGCTTACCGCCAACTGTTGCCGACCTTGGTCGCTATCCAACTACGCCGCTCTTTTGGCCAACAAGAGTTCCTGTTTTGATCTGACCACCGACGATGTGGCGTCCTTGCAGACCCTGCTGCTCAGCTGCTACGAATACTTTCACGATTTAAAATTGGACAACAATTGCAATGAAATCACACGCTGCTATGCCCCCGAAGAATGCAAGCGACATAACCTCGTCTACAATGTACTTAACTTTCTCACCGATCTTGGCTTCATCAAGTCAAATGTGAGTAAACAAAGAGATAAATCGTTAAATTAAACACAACTAAACCTTCGTTTTTTTCAGGACTCCAATGTTTATTTGAAATATGCCATGATCTATGTGCCCGTGCCTCACTCTAATCGCATCTTGCCGCTTTTCCACGAATGGGAGCGAGCGTAAGTACAAGAGAATCGATCCTAATATTTGCGCAACGTATAACGATCGATGGGGCCGGAGGGCATAATACCATTCTTAGCCTTCATCAGTGCTGGCAGGCATGTCTCCTCATAATAGGTTGTCAGATCGTATTTTTTGAATAGTTTACGCATTGTCTTGGTAAACATTTCCAAGGACATATCCTTGGGTTTCCGAGGCGGGTAACAGCCTTCCCTAAAATGCTCTAGATCCTGTATACGATTATGATAGTTGCCATATGTAGTCTGATAGTCCTTTGTATCGAAATTGAACTTGTTTTTCGGATCGTCATCATTGACGTTTTTCTGGCTTTTCAGGGAAACGTATTCGTTTGGCGAATAGTCATTGATATAGACCGTTTTATGCAGATCCTTGAGAAACTGTTCGATTTGATTGTATTTGACCGGGGGACAGACAAAGAATAGATTATATATGTCCTCGTTGCACCATTTCAAACGCAGCAGATATTGTCGATACTCTTCGCGCCAATCCATTGCAGATGGCCATGTAAGGGTTCGTTGTTGGTGGCCATTAACCTTCAAATTGTTCGCATAATGTCCAGATACGAGTGAGGGATCGGTTTGCATTTTCTTGGCCAGAATATTCGTACTTTTCGTCTTTGAGTGATCGACAAAGTCGGCCTTTGTGGTGGTCAAAAGTTTCATGCATTTTGGCAATATATCGCCGAAATATGTTGGGCCTAATTTTTTATTCTCAATTTGCTCCATTTTGGGGAAGCGGATAAAACTATGTGTGTATCTCTAATTCCAATTTCTGACTTTGTTTTCAGTGTACTGAAAAACGAGCTGGTCGAAGTCGTTGCCATGGACTTGGGCCTGGAGAACGAACTCTTTAACGAGCTGCTAATCACCGATGTTTGGTTGGTGTCACTTGGCGGTCTCTTTGTCATGGCCTGCGTTATGTTATACACGGGATCAGCTTTCATTACCTTCATGGCATGTTGTGCGGTCACTTTCTCACTGGGCTTGGCTTACTTTGTTTATACCATGGTCTTTGAGTTCAGCTTTTTCCCCTATATGAATCTCCTCGCTGTGATTGTGATCATCGGCATTGGAGCCGATGATGTTTTCCTGTTTCTAAAAATTTGGCAATGCGTATTGGCCGAGCGATTCACCAAAAGCTGTACACAACCCCAATCGGCTTTTCCCCAGCAGCTCGAACAGAGCGAACATACCGAGACTTTAGAGAATATAATGGCCTTGACCATGCGGCATGCGGCAGCATCTATGTTTGTCACCTCGCTGACCACGGCGGGAGCATTTTATGCCTCCTACAGCAGCTCCATAACGGCCATTAAGTGTTTCGGGTGAGTGCAAATCAGTGATGGGTCTGATAATTTTTAATTAAACGTTTGCATCATTGCAGGGTCTTTGCGGGCACAGTTGTGGTAACGAACTATCTGCTGATGATCACCTGGCTACCAGCATCCGTTTCAATTATGGAACGTCTATTTGCCAGCAGCATGTCGTGTCGCCAGCATGTGGCACAGCGACTCTTAATCGCCTGCAAGAAGTCAATTAATCAATTTTGCCAATTGTTTGAGGAGTGCATCACGCAAAGCATTATGAATTATGCATATTTGTGGCTACTAATATTTGGCGCTATGGGCGTGGCTAGTGCCGTTATTGTGTTCTGGTATCCAGGACTACAGTTGCCGGAGAAATCGCATTTCCAGCTATTCGTTTCGGGTCATCCCTTCGAGATCTATACGAGTCTAAAACAAGAGTTTTGGTTTGAAAAACCACTGCAAATCGAGGAGAATTTCAAAATGCAAATGCGTTTCGTGTGGGGTATCCAGGCTGTGGACGATGGCGACTACACGAATCCCAACTCGTATGGCCACCTCTATTACGACAATAATTTTAATATATCCAGCAAGGAGGCGCAACTTTGGATACTCGACTTTTGCCAGAGTGTGCGTCAGCAACCTTTTTATCAGGATACATTTGCCATGCTAAAATCTAATTGCTTTATTGAGAACTTTATCGATTTTATGATGCGCAAATGCATCGATGACATGGATATTGCTGGCCAGGACCGCTCCCCCTGCTGTGGTGCGAAGTTCCCCTATGAGCCGCACATTTTTGAGCAGTGCCTGCCCCAAAGCATATCCAGTCTATATGAGACGCCGCAATTCTATCATCCTGGCATGGCAGGTCCGAAATTTGCGGCCGCTTCATCATCCCCCGCCAAGCTGACGGAAGATCATTATTTGGAGAATAATGGCAGTGATAGCTTGGAAACAATGGCCATCAATGGCACGGATGTGCCGCTGCTTATCAAGGCTGTGGTCATCGAATTTGAATCAAATGTATCCTACAGCACTGTCTATGCAAATATAAAAGAGTTCTATGAAACCGTAGAGCACTGGTTCAAGCTGCGTTTGTCGTCAGCGCCAGTTGGATTGCAGAACGGATGGTTTATCAGCGATCTGAAGTTCTACAACGTACAGGACACGCTCTCGCATGACACCCTAATTGCCATATTGCTGGCCATGGCTACATCGCTTTTTGTGCTACTCTGTTTCACATTGAATCTGCTTATCTCGATCTATGCGGTAATTACGGTCTCCTTGACCATATTCCATACAGTTGCCGTGCTCATTTTACTTGGCTGGCAACTGAATATACTGGAAAGCATTGCTGTCAGCACAGCCATTGGTCTGGCGGTGGACTTCAGTCTCCATTATGGCATACACTATCGCATGTCGCCGGTTAAGGAACGCATTGCAGCCACACAGTTTGTTCTCTCGCGTATTATTGGACCGACTGTAATGGCAGCTGCCACGACAGGATTCGCTGGTGGCATCATGATGGCATCCAACATTCTGCCCTATATACAAATCGGAATCTTTCTGGTTGTGGTCATGATCACCAGCTGGTTTTATGCCACATTCTTTCTGATGAGCTTGCTCAAAGTGTCCGGGCCGCAATATAATTTCATGCAACTGAGATGGCCATTTTGGCAGAAGCGGCACAATGCCAGCAATAAATTTTACGAGCGGTAAGTGTTTCGCATCCTACAAAGTGCTCTCTTGTTTATGAATTATTTATGCATTTCAGTAAACCGAGCCATGTGATTGCCAGCGAGCAGCTGCTGACACCAACTAGCTCGGCCATTGTTGAATTAGCTAATTCGGAGACACATGAGCTGGAATCTCTCAATTCCAGTAATCTGATCAAGACGATTTCGGGCACAGAAAGTGGCCATGCCCTATCATCACTACCGATGGACTTTGAGCACTCGTTTCAAACGGTGCGCGATCAAACTTATCCGTCTACATCACATTGAGTTAGTTACTTGTTGCCGGCCAGAGTATTGTCGCAGTCAGAGTGATGTTGCATCAAGCAACTGCATTTTTTTTATACGTGGAGAGTGTGCAAATTTCGCAAAACATCTCTTCCACAACCCACAGATACATTTATATACAGATATACAATTGCGTGTTAGCATATATGCATTATTTAGTTTTAAATATGTATGCGTGGACATTTGTATATGCATGCAGTGAGTTGTGCAAGTTCTATATAGTATATATATAGTATATATATATATATTGATATAAATTAGTCTTAAGATATGTTTACAATGGCGATATAATTGCAGGCTGGTGTCAAATAATATGTCGGAAAGTATTTGCGCCACTTTTTCGCGCCTGCAAAAAACAAACTCTCTTTAGTGTGCTATCTCAAAAAGACTTTAAACAGTTGCAATGTGCTTTCCTTTTAGTTGTTGTACTACTACGTTTGATGCTCCAAGCCAAGTGAGCAAAAATTTATAAAACAAAAAGCAATTAGTGGAGCTATGTATTTCGGTCGGTATTATTAGTTTTTAGTGAGATATTTCAAAACTGTTACGTACTTAACTCGTAATCATCGGAACCTATTTATACTCTCGATTTTTATTAGCTGTTAAATTGGGCCCCCAACGCTGGGCCCGCCCCCATCATACGAAGAAACATATGTATTACATTGTACTTACATTAAATGGTAGTTCTACACGCGCACATGTTGTATGTTGTGTGGCGATGTACAATACGTAAAATTATGTATGTATGTATTTCAATGTGTTGGTTATTCTTAGATGTACTATTCGTTCAAAACACACACAAACACACACGCACATATTTTACCTGTACTCCCCCTCACATTTGTAATAACCATGTAACTGTGATACAGAAGGTGAGAAATTTAAAAGAAAAACGCAAAACAAAAAAAAATTGTTCTTTATACAGACATAAAGGATGTATGTAAACCCAAAAAACCATGACGTATTGTATGTACTTAATTGCAACAAAACAAAATACAAAACAAACCTGTACCTCCTTCATCATCAAATATAAAATGTGTTACAGTGATTTAATAAATGTTACTTGTGAAACAATTTAACAACTCTTTATTCGACTACTGCTTGACCAGGTACTCGAAATTTTTTCTGCAGTTGTGAAATAATGGTGAAATCTTCGATTATATCAATGAAATTTATGTTTCAACTTGCTCAGTTGTCGTAGGAAGATTTCCTTAATGGGGATTTACCAGTAGCTATGGTGGAAATATTGAGATTAATTTGTTTCTTTTTCTTGTTTGGCACGCGACCGGTAAATAATTGTTTATGTTTTTAAAACTTTTGTGCCTTGTCATCGTTATAGAAGCTAAATAGTACTGAGAGATTATTTTTTTTTTTCAGTATAAGAGTAGAAGAATAACTGCTTGATCTATGCATATGAATAGATAGATAGTATAGCTTGAAGCTTTTTAATTTCTAGATAAAGCGAGTGTATAAAAGGTCTCGTAGTCCCCCAGCAGAGCTCAATTGGAAAGAGAACTTTTCAGAAAATATCTACCTCTTATTAAAATGAATCGTTGGTTGAATCGCGTTGCTGTCGTCACCGGGGCCAGTTCTGGTATTGGAGCAGCCTGTTGCAAAGATCTGGTAGCCAAGGGAATGGTTGTCGTAGCACTGGCTAGACGTGAAGAACGTCTACAAGAGCTGAAAGCTTCACTACCAGCAGATCAGGCAGAACGTTTCCATGCCCACAAATGTGACGTCAGCGACGAGAAGCAAGTGGTTGATACCTTCGCATGGATCGATAAAAATGTGGGTGGAGCTGATGTTTTGGTAAACAATGCTGGCATTGTCCGCCTTAATGAAATAACCAACGCAGGCAACTCCGACGATCTTCGTGCAATTTTGGAAACAAATGTCCTAGGTGTGGCTTGGTGCACGCGTGAGGCGTTCCTTTCACTCCAACGCCGCAAGGTGAACGACGGTCATGTGCTCATTATTAACAGCGTGGCTGGACATAAAGTGCCCATAGTGCCAGGTTTTAGCCTTAATATGTATCCTCCATCTAAACATGCCATCACCGCTTTGACCGAAGTCCTGCGTCAGGAGTTCCAAAACAAGGGAACTCAGACTAAAATCACAGTAGGTTCTGAACGATTTCAACACCTACACATTAACTAATTTCTTTCTTTCCCACAGAGTATCAGTCCTGGAGGAGTTGATACAGAGATTATTGATGAAAATTTAAAGCACCTCAACCCCGATTTCCCTCTATTGCGTTCTGAAGATGTTGCCGATGCAGTAACCTATTGCATTCAGACGCCTCCAAACGTTCAAATCCATGAATTGATAATTAAACCCATTGGGGAAAAGTTATAAGCTAATTTTTGTGATAATAATATTGATAAATAAAATCCAAATAATATAAAACTGACTAAAACATATGATAGACAATTTTAAATGGGTGCACACTATAAATCAAAGACGAATGGGAAACTAGTAGAAAGAAACCTTTTTCTAAAAAAGTGAGACGACATTTTGTGTAATAATCGAAAGAACTGCAAACTGTGAATTCTATGTTTATAGTCTCTCAATTTCACTCCAATATCGAACTCAATATCGCAAAATCTGTTAGTTACCAACTTTGAAAAAACATAAAGGTTTTTATAACCAAAATCATTTGTTTAACCAATCGTTCCTATAGAACATATTTAGCAACTCAAAAGATTTAAATACTGTTGGATTTTCAACTAATTTTTATAGTTTATGGTATGAATTATAAATGGGATTGGGAAATAAATCCGAAACAAATTTTCCGTTTCCCATACATACAAATATGATATAGTAGTCTGATTTGGATGAAATTCGTAACGGAGATGTTTGGATATATGTAATATAATATACGATTTTACAAGGGTATATAACATAATAAAAGAGATTTATTGATCACCTAGTTAGAGCTGATGCAATATTTTTATGTCTCGGGAAATATTTAGCAAGAATTTATTTTGTAGGAAGACCAAATAGTATTCACTTGAGATTTATCAAAGTGGCTGTCGATTTTGAATGATATTTTACGATACAATATATTATTAAAAAGCCGATTTCAATCAAATATCCATACGATCAGCTAACGAATTTGTTTGGCCCATTTTTGTTTGTCTGAGCATAATACTGCTGAGCGAGCATTATCAGCACTTCTTAGTTATAAGAGTAAATGTTTGATCAATGTGAATACTTGAGCTTTTGTAATTCCACCGAAATCGTATGTATAAAAGGGTCCATTCATTGTAGGATTTGTCAGTTGAACACAGAATTTTGTAGAAAATAGTGAATATGGATCGTTGGTTGAATCGTGTTGCCGTTGTCACTGGAGCCAGTTCTGGTATTGGAGCCGCATGTTGCAAGGATCTGGTCGCCAAGGGAATGGTTGTTGTGGCTCTGGCACGTCGTGAGGAGCGACTACAAGAGCTGAAGGCTTCTCTGCCAGCAGATCAAGCTAAGCGTTTCCATGCCCACAAGTGTGACGTTAGCGATGAGAAGCAAGTGGTTGATACCTTCGCATGGATCGATAAAAATGTGGGTGGCTGATGTTTTGGTGAACAATGCGGGCATTGTCCGGGAAACTGCAATAACCAACGCTGGCAATTCTGACGATCTTCGTGCAATTTTGGAAACAAATGTGCTAGGAGTGGCTTGGTGCACACGTGAGGCGTTCCTCTCACTTCAACGTCGCAAGGTGAACGACGGTCATGTGGTCATCATCAACAGTGTTGTCGGACACGGAGTTCCCATGATTCCAGGCGTTGGCCTAAATATGTATCCTCCATCCAAACATGCCATCACCGCCTTGACCGAAGTCCTGCGACAGGAATTCCAAAACAAGGGAACTCAGACTAAAATCACAGTAAGTTCTGAACGATTTCCTCACCCACACATTAACTGATTGCTTTCTGTCCCACAGAGTGTAAGTCCTGGCGGAGTTGACACTGAGATTATCTCCAACAAGGTCAGGGAGCTTTTGCCTGATTTTGCTATGTTACGTTCCGAAGACGTTGCCGATGCGGTAACCTATTGCATTCAGACTCCTCCCAACGTCCAGATACATGAATTGACCATCAAGCCTCTTGGCGAAAAGTTATAAACTGATTCATATGATGATGTATAAGATAATTTCTAACGAAAACCTACCATACGATAAATATAAAGTTTTAAATACTCAACTCGAGTGACAATTTTAGACGTTTTTCTGTAGAACTTTTCTCTAGATCGGGCCGAGCTAAAAAAAGGTTTACAGAAGTTGGTGGATGAAGCGTTCAATCCCAATCCAATGAAAACTAGTAGCAACAGAATATTGGTCTAGGTTAGTATTTAGCAACTCAAAAGATTTAAATACTGTAGGATTTTCAAGTAATTTTTATAGAAAATCCACTTATTTATGGTATGAATTAGAGATAGGATTGGGAAAGAAATCCAGTTCCGAAACAAATTTTCCTTTTCACGACCTGATATTCTAGAACAATTTATCAATTTCGCCGCGGGTCTTAATATTTTTCGAAATATCAAAAGATCTTAGGATTAAATTAAGGTAATATTGCCTCTACATTTTTTCCAAAGTCTTCAATTTTAATTCCTTAAAATAAGGATCTTAGAATAGTGCCACAAATTATAAAAATATTTGGTGATAGCGGCGGCTAAGTAATAAGTTTTTACCCATGCCTTTAATATGTACATGCATTTAATTGTTTTAGAATCAACCCTCGAGATTCCCGAAAGCCCCGATCCCGACGCTCTTTTCTAGCATGAAATGGCTTTCGTGAATATAAATAGTGGATACTTCCAGAAGACTAAGAGTGTCAAATCAGACTTATATTTCAGGTATACATTCGTATATACTATCAACCCACGAATCTGTTTGGCCAATTTTTGTTCGTCAGAGCGTGATAAAGCTGACCGGCCATTACAAACACTTTTTCGTATAAGAGAATCCGTTTGATCTATGTGAGAACATACAAATTCATAGGTCTTAATAGCTTTGAGCTTTTTTGACTCTACAAAAAACGGATATATAAAAGAGGCCATACCATTAGATGAGAGCCCAGTTGAACAGAGAACTAATTAAGAGAAAATAGTTAATATGGATCGTTGGTTGAATCGTGTTGCCGTCGTCACTGGAGCCAGTTCTGGAATTGGAGCCGCATGTGCCAAGGATCTGGTAGCCAAGGGAATGGTTGTCGTAGCTCTGGCTAGACGTGAGGAGCGACTACAAGAGCTAAAGGCTTCTCTGCCAGCAGATCAGGCAAAACGTTTCCACACCCGCAAGTGTGACATCAGCGATGAGAAGCAAGTGGTTGATACTTTCGCATGGATTGATGAGAATGTTGGTGGAGCCGATGTCTTGGTTAATAATGCGGGCATTATGCCACCAGCTCAAATAACAAGCCCAAACAACTCCGCCAATCTTCGTGCAACCTTGGATACTAATGTGTTGGGAGTAGCGTGGTGCACGCGTGAAGCATTCCTCTCACTCCAACGCCGCAAAGTGAATGACGGTCATGTGGTCATCATTAATAGTGTACTCGGACACAAAGTGCCATTTCTCCCCGACTTCCACTATAATATGTATTCTCCATCTAAACATGCTGTCACAGCCTTGACCGAAGTCCTGCGCCAGGAATTCCAAAACAAGGGAACGCAGACTAAAATAACCGTGAGTTCAGAAGGGTTTTCAGGCTAACACATTAACTAATTTTTTTCCCCCCCACAGAGTCTGAGTCCTGGCGGAGTTGACACTGAGATTTTCAGCCAGGAGATCAAACAGAATTTGCGCAATTTTTCTTTGTTACGTTCCGAAGATGTTGCAGATGCAGTTACTTATTGTATCCAGACTCCTCCAAATGTCCAAATCCACGAATTGACCATCAAGCCCCTTGGCGAAAGAGTCTGAACTGTACTTTACGAATCTTTTTCTGTTTCGTTACGATTCTTTGACAGGAACTTTGTTTTTCTTAACAGTCACTAGAAAATAAAACTTAAAACGCTTTTCTGAATATTCCACAGAAGTATATAAAACAATATATTGAATGTTTTTTTTCATTTGTTCCTGGCGGATTTACTTTTAGTATACCTTTTTGAGAGGACATGTTCAAATAGTTCAATCCAGCGACCCCAAAATAAATGCCTTAAGAAAGAAAAACTGTCTAAACAAACAGCTACACATACGATTGACTATAGAATTGTTGAATTATAAAAGTTTTTAAGGTTCCATTGTCTTTGAAATTTTTCTGATTTATGGAATTAAAAACGCATCAACGATGACGGATATTAGACAGCGAAAATTATAGAAGATTCACCCCTTAAGAACAGACGTAAGTTCCCTTTGATTCTACGATCAACAAATATAAATTCAAGTTGCTTTTGTTTATAAAAAATAATAATAAAGCTCGCAGAGCATTATTAGAACTTTTCTGTATAAGAGTCATACTTATTCAATGTGAATACTTATCAAAAACTTTGAGCTTTTTTGGTTCCAGAGAAAACGTATCGATAAAAGGCCCCAGACTATTAGAGAAGTGGTCAGTTGAGCACAGAACTTTACAGAAAATAGTTAATATGGATCGTTGGTTGAATCGTGTTGCCGTCGTCACAGGAGCCAGTTCTGGAATTGGAGCCGCATGTTGCAAGGATCTGGTAGCCAAGGGAATGGTTGTCGTAGCTCTGGCTAGACGTGAGGAGCGACTACAAGAGCTAAAAGCTTCTCTGCCAGCAGATCAGGCAGAACGTTTCCATGCCCACAAATGTGACGTCAGCGACGAGAAGCAAGTGGTTGATACCTTCGCATGGATCGAGAAGAATGTGGGTGGTGCTGATGTCTTGGTGAACAATGCAGGCATTATCCGAGATACTCTAGTGACAAATGCAGGCAACACCGACGATCTTCGCGCAATCTTGGACACTAATGTGCTGGGAGTATCGTGGTGTACCCGTGAGGCCTTCCTTTCACAACAACGTCGCAAGGTGAACGACGGCCATGTGGTCATCATCAATAGTATTGTCGGACATGGAGTGCCATTTGTGCCCGGCTTTAACTTTAATTTGTATGCACCATCCAAACATGCCATCACCGCCTTGACCGAAGTCCTGCGTCAGGAATTCCAAAACAAGGGAACTCAGACTAAAATCACGGTAAGTCCAGTTCAGTTCGAAAATTTATACATATAACTATATCTCTATTGCCCACAGAGTATTAGTCCCGGAGCAGTTGACACTGAGATTATTAACGAAAAGGTCAGGGAGCAAGTACCAGATTTTCCTATGTTGCGCTCTGAAGATGTTGCCGATGCTGTAACCTATTGCATCCAGACTCCTCCCAACGTTCAGATCCATGAACTGACCATCAAACCAGTTGGCGAAAAGTTCTAAACTGTTTCTAATGACTCTTCTAATGAAGTCTGAGAAAGTATCGTTTACAGTTTTTCGGAGAACTCTATTATTGTTAATTCTCAATTGAAAATAAAACTCGAACCCCTTGCTGGATATTTCACCAGAATTTGTAATCAAATAACAGAGTGTATTGCCTTGAAAATAAACTTTCTAAAGGAGATTATATTGGGTTCAATGTTCTGCTGATAGAATTTTCATATCACACAGCCCGCAAAACAATGTTTTTGTAGATATTGAGTAAGGTCGAGTAATCAGAAATATATGTACATATATGTAGATATGAATACATAAGATTAGGCGATCTCTTACTACATCCAGACGTCACCAAATGATTAACAATCCATCTCGCTGGTGAGAAGTTGTTAATCATCCAGACAATCAATTGTAGACACAATTTTGTCTATCTTGTTCTAAGATTATCCAAAAAATTGTCAATAAACTAAGGGAATTTATTGGCAAGTTAATATAATCTCTTATTACTTTGAGCTGAACTTAAAATGTGACTTATTGTTTGCTTTTCTCAGAGACTTTGATTTAGTTTTTAACAAATTTAAATGTCTGCATACAAATAGTTAATTTAATTAATTGTCAGTTTGTTGAAAAGTCATTTAAAGGTTATTTCTTTGCAGTTAATGTTTCTGAATTATTAATTAGAAATACAGCTCTCGTGGGCAGGCGCACCTAAAAAGGCAATTTCTAACACAACTCTGAATAGTTGATTTTCTATTATTATTAAATATATTATATTCGTAAATGATTTGAGAACTATAATTGTTTTATGGGCTGAATATTTTGATGGGGATATTGAGTGGGTAAAACTTTGCTTTGAATTTTATTTTAACTCACGCGACTGACCTGACCATTGAATTTAGAATTATTGGGTTAGGTCGAGTAATCTCAAATGTAGAGTGTATAGATATGGCTGAATGTACTGGCTCTATCGGCGAATGATTAATCAAAAAAACTGTTACTCCCAGTCATATATAAACTATAAAAAATGTTTACAGTGACCGAGCACTATCCGACATAAGAGCAACTGCATGTTCTATAAGAGTAAAGATCGACTGTTTTGAGCTTTTTTTCAAGAAAAGTTCGATCTATAAAAGAACTGGCAGCTGGCAATTCCAGCTCAGTCAAAAGCAAGCCGCCACAGCAAACATTTCCGTGACTTAATAATCAGTAATTATAATAATAATAGAATGGATCGTTGGTTGAATCGTGTTGCCGTTGTCACTGGGGCCAGTTCTGGTATTGGAGCAGCCTGTTGCAAGGATCTGGTAGCCAAGGGAATGGTTGTTGTAGCCCTGGCTCGTCGTGAGGAGCGACTACAAGAGCTGAAGGCTTCTCTGCCAGCAGATCAAGCTAAGCGTTTCCATGCCCACAAGTGTGACGTCAGCGACGAGAAGCAAGTGATTGATACCTTCGCATGGATCGAGAAGAATGTGGGTGGTGCTGATGTCTTGGTGAACAATGCAGGCATTATCCGAGATACTCTAGTGACAAACGCTGGCAACTCCGACGATCTTCGAGCTGTCTTGGAAACTAATGTGCTGGGAGTGTCGTGGTGTACCCGTGAGGCATTCCTCTCACAACAACGTCGTAAGGTGAACGACGGTCATATAGTCATTATCAACAGTGTGGTTGGACACGCAGTGCCAGTAATTCCAGGATTCAATTTTAATATGTATCCCCCCTCTAAACATGCCATCACCGCCTTGACAGAAATCCTGCGCCAAGAGTTCCAAAACAAGGGAACCAAGACTAAGATCACAGTAGGTTTAGAAAGATTTCCAACTCATAGAGTCAGTAAATAAAATATCTTTTTCAGAGCGTGAGTCCTGGAGGAGTGGACACTGAGATTATCAGCGAAGAGGTCAGGGCGAACCATCCCGAATTTCTAATGTTGCGTTCTGAAGATGTTGCCGATGCGGTAACCTATTGCATCCAGACACCTCCAAACGTTCAAATCCATGAGTTGACTATCAAGCCTATTGGCGAAAAGTTCTAAATTTCCCATGGCATTGAATTTATTTTTGTTTAATTATGCAAAGAATTATTACTACACGAAAGAAATAAAACTTCAATCCACTTGATTGTCTCACACAGAAATTTGCTTGAGCAATTAACCTTTGGTCGCTCTTTTTTTATTGTAGAATATTGTAGAATCTGAATTGAAATTTGTAAGAGACTTGCCGATTCCATATCAGTTCAGTGACTTTTTTTGTTGCGAATTTCAACTAGATTCTCAATTGTGTAGACTATCTAATTATCACGATTATAAGGTATACGAAATCTATTTCCCAGTTTTATTTGAAGGTCACCCAATTATATTTAGTAAGTGTTGTGCAAATTCGTCGATCCAATAATATTTGTTACCTTATCAATAGGTACTTATACACATATGTACCTAAAAAGGCAATTTCAAACGCAAAAGATCTTAGCAAACTAAAGCTGCTATAGCAGCTGTGAATATTTTTGTTATTTTATATAGGAACTCGTAAGTGATTGACAGCTTCTACTTATTATTCCATAGGCATTCCAAAAACTTTGAACGCTCATTTATCATTTGTGACGTAATAAATAAAATAATAATCAAAGTTCTTAGTAATAACGTCATCAGAGATCATGCCTTCGCATACATTTATGGCGTGTCAAAGTTTATAAGTGCTTATGGGCCCTAAGTATATAAAAGCCAATCAGGTTATACGCTGATATCAAACTAGTACAAACAAGATTCGATTTATATTCGATTGTTGATATGTGTTCCGGGCTATTTCACCATTCTATGAAATGCTATATAGCTCGTATGATATATTGAATATTATCTATAGCAAGATTGGTCCTTTAACAATTGATTTTCTTCATATGTCTACTATCCGATCAATGTTATTCCTAAAAGAGTTGAATGACTTGGTGGACTAAAGGACTAAATGGTTTGTGTTTGTCACAGGAGAAGAAAGATAATCATTTTTGCTTTTAATGGAATCATTTGGATAGCTTGTAGTGACTCTTGTCCCTCTAAAAAATGAGGTTTATAAAGAGGAACAGATAACTAAAATGGCACACATAAAATCAATCCCTAAAAGCGCGCAACACTTATTTATTTTAGGCAACTGCTTGTACTGCTTTGCACTGTTTTGTTGTCTGGAGCAAAATGCAGTCGAAAAGGCAAAGGAAATCTTATAGGTAAAAGGGATCTCTAATCAATTTTTGATTCATAAACTTATTAGATTTCAGCGATCACGGTAAGACAAATTCGTTATGCGAAACGACATATTTCGATATATTTTTGCATATTTCAGCTCACCTGTATGAATTTTGTTTTGATTACACTAACTTTTTCTTCTACTTTAGCCTGATCCGCGAATCCTTGAAGTCCCATTAACTAATTAAAGGAATAAAATTAATAAAGAAGTATTAATATATTTGTATATGGATATGTTTGTATATATTAATATATATTTCTATAGGTTTCAATAGATTTCTATACATTCCCATAGATTTCTATAGATTCCCATAGATTTCTATATATTCCTATAGATTTCTATATATTCCTATAGATTTCTAAATATTCCTATAGATTTCTATATATTCTTATGGATTTCTATATATTCCTATAGATTTCTATGTATTCCTATATATTTCTATAGATTTCTATACATTCGCATATATTTCAATAGACGTAAATTGATTTCAGCTTACCTGTATGTCCAGAAGTGATTCCTATATATGATGTGATGTGATGTTATATATTCCCATGGATTTCTAAATATTCCTATAGATTTCTATATATTCTTATGGATTTCTATATATTCCTATAGATTTCTATGTATTCCTATATATTTCTATAGATTTCTATACATTCGCATATATTACAATAGACGTAAATTGATTTCAGCTTACCTGTATGTCCAGAAGTGATTCCTATATATGATGTGATGTGATGTTATATATTCCCATGGATTTCTATATATTCCTATAGATTTTTATATATTCAAATAGAATTCTATATATTTTAATTGATTTCAGCTTACCTATATGTCCAGAAGTGAATTAGCAGTCCGATTCCAGAGGTCCGATCCCGCCGACACCCGCGCACCAACTGACCCACATGCCCCACATAGCTCCTTTTATATACCCTGGAGACATGAAAATTTGGCGCGATGTCACATAACCCTATTAATTTTAACCCCTATTTCAGTTAACCCCTATTTAATTTAACCCCTATTATTTTTTGAAATTGCAAATGTTAAGTTAACATAGCAATGTTAATTTAGCAGAGCATTAACATTGAAATGTTAAGGTTAACGGAGTAATTTTTTATATGTATGTCAGCTAAATTCAAAATTTCCGTTCAAATTTGAAATTTCCGTTAAAATTCAAAATTTTTGTCACAAATTTGAAAATTTGGTTAAAATTTTAAATTTCTTATAAAATTTGAAATTAGAGTTAAAGGTTTGAAACAATTTAAATATATGTAAATTTATACAACTATAAATAAATCTATGAAAATTCCTACGAGAAGAAAAAAAGGAAACGAATTAAAAAAAAGGACAAAGAAAAGGTGTATTGGCAGGATACTTTGGATAGGGTAATTTCAACCAAATCATTTAGGTGAACAAGAATTCCCACATAAACGAATACTAGATTTTTTTGCCCTAAAACTTTGATAAGAAAATCAAGTGTTTAAATTTAATTCTATTTGCGCTCACGTGATCGGCACAACAATTGATTTTCGAATTATTGGGTAAGGTCGAGTAATCTCTAATATGGAGTGTATAGATATGGCTGAATGTAGTGGCTCTATCGGAGAATGATTAATCAAAAAACAATAATTTCTAGTCATCCGCAAATGATATACAAATAGTAAGAGTGACCGAGCATTATTTGACATAAGAGCAAATGTTCTACCAGAAGAAAGATAAACTGCTGATTTCCTAGGAAAGTTTGATCTATAAAAGAACTGGGATCTGGCAATTACAGGTCAGTCAAACCCAAGCCACCACAGCAAACAAATCCCTGATTTACTAATCAGTAATAATAATAATAATAAAATGAATCGTTGGTTGAATCGTGTTGCCGTTGTCACCGGTTCCAGTTCTGGTATTGGAGCAGCCTGTTGCAAGGATCTGGTAGCCAAGGGAATGGTTGTCGTAGCTCTGGCTCGTCGTGAGGAGCGACTACAAGAGCTGAAGGCTTCTCTGCCAGCAGATCAAGCTAAGCGTTTCCATGCCCACAAGTGTGACGTTAGCGATGAGAAGCAAGTGGTTGATACTTTCGCATGGATCGAGAAGAATGTCGGTGGAGTCGATGTCTTGGTTAATAATGCAGGCATCCTCCGGGAAACTGCAATAACCAACGCAGGCAACTCCGACGATCTTCGAGCGGTATTGGAAACTAATCTTCTTGGAGTATCGTGGTGTACTCGGGAGGCATTCCTTTCGCAACAACGTCGTAAGGTGAACGATGGCCATATAGTCATCATCAACAGTGTGGTTGGACACGGAGTCCCCATAGTTCCTGGAGTTAGCTATAATATGTATGCACCATCTAAATTTGGGGTCACCGCCTTGACAGAAATCCTTCGCCAAGAGTTCCAGAATAAGGGAACTAAGACTAAGATTACAGTAAGTTTAGATGTATTTCCAACTCACACATTCACTAATTAATTATTATTTACCCGCAGAGCGTGAGTCCGGGAGCAGTTGATACTGAAATTGTCAGCAAGGAGGTCTTGGAAACCAACCCCGATTTTGCCATGTTGCGTTCTGAAGATGTTGCCGATGCGGTAACCTATTGCATCCAGACCCCTCCAAATGTTCAAATCCATGAATTGATTATCAAACCGATTGGGGAAAAGTTTTAAACTGCTTTAAATAAATCTGTTTCTTAATAAATCTGCGGCTTTAGCCGTCAAATGAAAATAGATAATTAGTTTTTCATTTAGTCAAAGAGAATTTAAATCAAAAACTTCCTTAAAGGGGAATCACACTTAAACTCTTCATATCGAATGTCAAAGGCGTCACGTGATAGGGAATAATATGATTTTTTAGTTATTGAGTAAGGTCGAATAATCTCAAATATGGAGTGTGTAGATATGGCTGAATAGGGTGATTCTATCGGTGAACGATTCATTAAAAAACCTGTTCTTTCTAATCATCTATCTGGTATCTATCCTACTCAAATTATACAAAATGTTTACATGACTGAGCATTATTTGATATTTCTAAAAGTCTGATCTATAAAAGAACTGGCAGCTGGCAATTCCAACTCAGTCGAAAGCAAGCTTCCATAGCAAACAATTCGCTAAATTAATAATCAATAAAAATAAAATGGATCGTTGGTTGAATCGTGTTGCCGTCGTCACTGGTGCCAGTTCTGGTATTGGAGCAGCCTGTTGCAGAGATCTGGTAGCCAAGGGAATGGTTGTCGTAGCTCTCGCTCGTCGTGAGGAGCGACTAAAGGAGCTCAAGGCTTCTTTGCCAGCTGATCAGGCAAAGCGTTTCTACACCCGCAAGTGCGATATCAGCGATGAGAAGCAAGTGGTTGAGACCTTCGCATGGATCGAGAAGAATGTGGGTGGAGCCGATGTCTTGGTTAATAATGCGGGCATCCTCCGGGATACTTCTATAACAAGCCCAAACAACTCTGCCGATCTTCGCGCAATCTTGGACACTAATGTGCTGGGAGTTTCGTGGTGTACCCGTGAGGCATTCCTTTCACAACAACGTCGTAAGGTGAACGACGGTCATATAGTCATCATCAACAGTGTGGCTGGACACGGAGTTCCCATGATTCCTGGAATTAACTTTAATATGTATCCCCCATCTAAACATGCCATCACCGCACTGACTGAGATCCTACGCCAGGAATTCCAAAATAAGGGAACCAAGACTAAAATCACAGTATGTTCAAAAGGTTTTCCAATTTAAACACTTACTAATTAGTTACCTTTTGCCCACAGAGCGTGAGTCCTGGGGGGGTGGACACTGAGATTGTCAACGAGAAGGTCAGGAAAACCAACCCCGATTATGCTATGTTGCGCTCTGAAGATGTCGCCGATGCGGTAACCTATTGCATCCAGACTCCACCAAATGTTCAAATCCATGAGCTTACTATCAAGCCTCTTGGCGAGAAGTTCTAAATTAACTTAACATTGACATTGTATACTATATTTTAAATTGTTAATCTACTTACTAAAGAAATAAACATTATTCGACTGTAAAACCTTGTAAAGCATTTGATTGTCTATCACGGAAATAATTAATTTTGAAAAATTCTAGAAATAAATTTCTTTAAGCAATTAACCCAAGGTCGCATTTTGTTGAATCTATCTAATTGAATGTCTGTCGTCATTCAATAGATAGATATAACAAGAATTTGGCATCAATTATGACGAAATAAACAAAATAATAATAATAATAGTTACTGATAGAAACGTCATCAGATAATGCCTACGATTATATTCAAGTGGCGTCTAATCTATGAAGTGGTTTTTAGGGCTCTCACAATCATATCATACTAGACTTAATTAGATCTTATTCGACTTAGACATTGTCAAAGTGTTATCGGAGTTATTTCACCATTTTATGAAATGGCGATCTGCTATGAATATTATCTATAGCTTGACCGCTCTTTTATCAATTGATTTTTATTATTTCTCAACTATCTGATCAATGTTATTGCTAATAATTCACTAAATGGTGTGTTCGTTTAGTAAGTAGTTACAGGAGAACAAAGGGAATCATTCGTTACACTACAAATTAGAACTAAAGAGCGAAATGTTATCCATATCCATAAATGCAGAGTGTAGCGCACGAGAGCTTACAAGTACTCGACAATGTCACATTTAATGGAGATATTTGGACAGCTCTGGCCGACAACACTGCGTCCTCGGTAGTTGGGACTCTTCTCGGTGAGCAGCTTACGGAATATGGGCAGTATGGCTGTCTCACCCTCGATCAGTTCCGTCTCAGAGCTGGCTCCATAGATGGAGCTGTCAGTTTTGTTGCGATGCTTTCGTTGTTTATCCGGTGCCACATTCGGTGAACTGTGATGATGCGCTGCATGCTGAATATTGGAGTTTCGGTTTAGCTTACGCGGCTGGCATGGTTGGGTGGTAGACGGTGGATCACGCTCCCGTTCGCTGTCCGTCTCACTTTGGCAAACCGTGCCCTTCTGGGGCTTGGGACGATGCTTGTTGCGGTTCTTCTCCGACACCGAGCGCTGTATGGGCGATGTGGTATTCGGATCGTAGGTCATCACATGTCCATGATGCTCCGTGCAGCGCTGTGGACTGGCATAGTTGCGTGGTGACTGACGCTTTGCGTGCGACAATGTGTGTGTGTCCCAGAGATCACTCTGCGAGACCACAAAGTTGGATTTCAGCGCTGAACCCATGCTAGTTCGGCGATGATCTGAGGCAGTGGGAGCTAAAACAGACAAGGCCCATCATTAGAATGCTCAAAGTAATATGGTTAAACAGGGATTTACTTACTCTTGATCACACCTGGCGTGCTGGATTTCGTGTGTGGGCACACATTGCTTAACTCCGACTGGGAAGTGGATATATTTGTAGAAGAGTTGCGATGAGTCGTTGCATATTTTGGCCTGGCTGTTGGTGTCTGGCTACCGCTGTCGTAGTGCCTGGAGGCTGTGGATTGGCGACGTTCTCGCAGTGTGCTGCAATCACCGGTGCTCCGTTTGCCCACAGTGCTAGTGATGGTGCCAATATTATCATCTGTTTGGGCCGATACTGAATTCCGTTTCTCTAAATGTCGATAGTGTTGCTGCTGTTGTTGTTGGTGTTGCTGCTGTTGTTGCTGTTGTTGCTGCTGTTGCTGTTGATGCTGCATTTGCTGCTGTTGTTGTTGTTGCTGCATTTGCTGCTGCTGTTGCAGTTGCTGTTGAAGCTGCTGCTGAATTGGCTGCATTATTGTTGGTGCAGCTACTGGAGCCGGTGCATGAGAATGATGTTCCACAATTGACTGTTTTTTCTTTTTCCTATTTAGCCCAAACATCAAGTTAGCTTAGCTTAGTTTAACCTTAAATAAAGCGGCTACTTACGGTGGAAGAGAAGGCGCCAATGCTGTCGACTGCACAGAGATAAAGGAGTTGTCCATTTCTACATGAGTGGAAGTCACACTATCCACGGATGTCAGCTCGGTAACTTCTATGACAAACAGTGAATAATGCATGAATATGTCACGAAATTAATCCTTGTTACCCACCTGTGGTGCTGGGCATTTCTCGTCGCACGGGCGGTGCCGATAACCTGGCGATGTCTTCGGTTAATATGGGTTCCAGTTCGCCGCCAGCATTTGAGGTGCCCGTGCAGCTGACACCGTCAATCCATTTGCGTGCCTCGGGTCCCAGTTTGCGTATCAAAGCCTGCAACTCATTCTCCTTCTCCATCAGAGCCTTGCGGAATCGACAATTTGTATTCTTAACATCTCGCAGTCGTTGCTCCAGCTCACAGACAGACGAGTCACGGCGATTTTTGGACATGGGACGAAGAGTAGCACGAACTCTTTTGTCGACGACACCTTGCGGATTGCGTTTGAGTTCGACCAGCTGAAAGACGTTGGATAAATACATTAGCAATTGCGTTCACATCTCACCTAGGCACATATATAACATCGAGGAATATTAATGGACTATACATATTTGCATGTAAGTTGGAATGTTATAGAGCAGCACGGTTAGAAGAGACCTTGCTGCTCTATTGAAACGAATTTAGTGAATTTAGTTTAAGTAGTGTCATGTAGCATTCAGAGTTCTGTTTTGAATTTCGAGTTGTAATGTTGTTGTTGTTATTAATAACTGTTTAAAAGTGTGTATCGCAGTGGTCAGTGATCAGTTATCGGTGAAAACATTGACTGATTCTCATTCTCAAACTGATCAAATGACCATTGTCTTGCAACAACATTCAAAATGGCATTTGCACACAAAAATATAGAAACATATATTGCATGTATATATTACACAGCTACAGAAACTACAAAACTTCCTTACTACCAGTCTTACTTTCGGTACGAACACCAAACACAAAGTGGCTGTCGTACAAAAAATTATAAAAAACGATAGTAAGACAAAAACTAAGTCCTTGCGATCCGATAGCACCAACGATATAGCCGCTCCAGCTAGGCAGGTGATGAATACATTATAAACGGAGAAACCAATGTGCTTGGAATCATTTAGAGCCGGTATGGAGACATGACGCGTTTCCCAGGCCAAAAAGGCACCAAAGACCTGCATGATATTTATATTTATAAGTATTAATTATTAGAAAATTGTAAAATCAAATCTACCCACCAATAACAAGCCCTTGTAGGCATAGATAATGCTAACAAAAATCGTCATATGCTCCGATTGGCAATACTCATTTTCAGGTATTACCAAAACATCGTCAATGTTCTCATGATGCTGCAAAGTAAAAGTAATTAATAGAAATATCTTATTTTAACTTGAAATTTCGTCTTACCAATGGTTCAAGTTGCTTTGTCTCACGATAGAATGGATCCGCTATCTGCCACGTGGTTATAATGGCAATGTCAATGAACAACAGAACGCCCACAACCATGAATAACTGATAGTCCTTGATTACTTTCTTATTTAGTTTGAGGTCTGTGAAGATGGAGTGAACTCGCCAAGTTTTGGAGAACATAGCCCCGAAACTAAGGCTAAATCCTGCCATTAAAATCCAAGCACGAGCTGTGCATATATAGGGAAAGGCAGCCACACTGCTTAGGGTAGTGTCCAAGCCGAGGAAAATAATGCTCAAATAGGTCAGCATGCAACCAATGATGATTAGATTGTTCAGATGCGGGCTGGACATTTTGATGTACCTTGAATGGAATATTAAAGAACATAAATAAATAAATAACAAAGAATTTGAAGCAAAGATCTTACCTCTGGTTACGATATTTTATATTGAATGCTAGAAAAACTGTTGCAATAATTACACCAATGACCGAGGCACTTGCCGAGACTATATAGATTGTGGGATTAACCTGACTATGCTCAATGTAGATCAGAGTTCGATCTTTGGGTGGCGTCTTGCCCACCCAACGCACTGGTTTACCAAGGCTCAAGTCGAGATGGGCCTGCTGTGAATGATATTCACCGATTTTCTCCATTTGTCCAATTTGGAATTGATTAATCAGGATGTTGGCTTTGCGTTCGTTGTTGTAAAAGCGCACAGGACCCTGCAAAAGGTGTAAGTTAAATGGAATAAACTTTAGTAGAACTCAATTCAACTACTTACCGTAACGCCTTCGAAGGATGTATTGCGCAAGGCTTCAAGGAATACGCTCTCCCAATCCTTGACACGATAATCAAAGTGTGTCAACAAATCCTCACGTTTTTCCGCCACATATTGAATTGCCAGAGCTGCTGCCCATATTCCATCGTATGTGTAGCCATGAAAGCGGGAATATTCAGTCCCTCGTAGTCGGTCGTACTCGACTAGATACTCATCCGCAGTCTGCAAGAGATTTATCTATAGTTGAAACCAAATAAAATGGCATCCTGCTTACAATGCCAGCCACAGTAATGTCTCCGCTGGTGGACAACGGCAACAGATCCACAAGTATAGCACCCTCCAAAGCAGTTGAGATTTGCTCCACACTACATTCGCTATCCATGGTCTTGTTCCACCATTCCGTAGAGTAGGTGGCCATAATAAGCCACTGATAGGCTCGGCCATACATGTCCAATCTGGTAAAGAAAGAAAAATGAAATGGCAAACTTACGAGAGAGATTAGAGCCAGCACTTACTTATAGGCCTCACAAAAGACCTTCCGGGCAAAATGCTCATTGAAGTTACCCATAATGATGCGCACATCTTTCTCGCGCAACTTCTTCAACGATTCAGCCACATCGTTAACAAAACTTTGAGTCTCCACTACTTCCACCTCCATGGAATCCAGATCGGCGACCATATGATTATGGGGTAACGAGTATCGGGGCTCATTCTGATAGACAGTGCCCACACGGGTCCAATTAAACTCCTTCAGCAGGGCCAAACGCGGAGCGTTAAAGGCATTCTCTGATGGCACCACACGAAAGAAATTGGGGAACGCATCCTTGGTGAACATCGGATGGGTATCCGCATAACTCAATTGCGTCAAATGCCAATGCTTGCTGGCCTTGGCTATTGGATCAGTGACGTGGGTGCAAGCAGCTCCAAAGAGCATTACCTTATTAGGTCCAGAATGCATCATATCGAAGAAGGATTTCACACCCACAGCAGCATTGCACTATGGAATAGAGTAGGGATTTAAATTATTCCTGGTATTTTTTTTCAAGCATAGACTTACCTGGGTGTCATTCCACCACATGTGTAACCTGTAGTTGGTCAGGATGCGAGGATGCTCATTGACATGTCCCAAAGCTAACTTTACACTTGGCATAACACCGCGCCCCGTATACGAATTCTCTACACCATCGCCATATGGAAAGAATCCAGCTATATAGACATCAGAGCGTTTGGCGGTTCTTGCCCAAACCCGCACCCGTGTCAGTATCACCAGGAGCAGGCACAGCGGCAATACCGACCTCAGGAGTTGCATGTTTAACGCGTGGACTGCAAAATTATAATAAATTGCGCACAAGTTCTGGTCACTCCGACTTTAATGTATCTAAATGACTTGGCAGACAAACCAAGGTCTCCAATGGCAAGACAAGGATACACCACCTGGGTGGTGAGTGGGCTGTGGGGCGTATGCGTGTAGGTAAGTAAGTACATATACTGGTTGCAAGGTTGTGTTTTAGAGGCAGAAGGAGCACCTCGAATTGTTTAGGTTCACGTGCAGAGTAATTATATTGCAATTTCCCTCTGTGTGAGTGTTTTTTTTTTATAGCACTCTGCATTATTTATTGGCCTTGTAAACCCATTAAATGCCTTCATTACCTTCACCTAACCGAACGGATTTGCGGCCTGTGCTTGGCCATCAACTTACCAGGTAAGTTTACTTAATTATTCCACAATTATTTCACTATTAAATACATATTTTAAATTATTTTCTGATGATTTGATTAGAAATTTTCTCGAATTGCGGAGGTCTGAAAAATTATGTATCCTTCTAATTTGACAGGACGAACAAAATTTTGGTTTGCTTGTGCGCATGACCCTTGCCAGAGCTTTGACAGCTCCGCCTTGTCCTAGGCTGGCCATCTCCATTCCTCTTCAAATAGCTGGCAACAGGTGGCCAAACGGAATAGCAGCTGTTCCACATTTGTTGTGCCCGTTGCCATGGAGGAGAACGTAAAACCCAAAGCAATTGAAAATTGTTATTTCCGGAGGACAAATAATGGAGGACTATGCACCGAGTCGTTACAAAATGCTGGAAAAAATCGGTGAAGGTGTCCATGGCTGTGTATTTAAGGCCATCGATTTGCAACGCAACAAGGAGGTGGCCATAAAAAAGGTCGCTCTAAAGAATAAATTTGGAAATATCGCCTTGAACACACTGAGGGAGATTAAGACTCTTCAATTATGCCAATCGGAATATGTGAGTATGCCAATTGGACAATTGAAGTTTCTATTCAAAAATATTCCTATTCCAGATCCTGGGCATTGTTGATATATATCCCGATCTTACTGGCCTCTCACTGGTGCTGGACTATCAGCCCGACACTCTTTATGGTCGTCTCAAGAGCGAGGTGAATCCCCTGAGCCGGCAGCAAGTTCGCAAATTTGCTTTAATGATGTTCAAAGGGATCACCTACCTGCATGATGCAGGCATTATGCATAGGGACATCAAGCCAGCCAATTTGCTAATCAGTGATAAAGATGTTCTAAAAATTGCTGACTTTGGCCTGGCCCGTCTTCACTTTCCCGATGAGGAGGCCCGTTTATATTCGCCACAGGTTTCCACTCGCTGGTATCGAGCTCCCGAAATTCTCTGGGGCAGCCAGAAATATGGCACCGGAGTAGATATGTGGGCGGCGGGTAAGTAAATTATACACACTAAATCAAGCATTATTTAAACATTCAATCCAGGTTGTGTCGTGGCCGAAATGTTACGTGGAGTTCCCCTCTTTGCCGGCACAACGGATATCGAACAATTGGCCATAATAATACGCACTTTGGGCAGTCCCCGTTTAAATCAGTGGCCAGAATTAACATCTTTGCCGGATTATAGTAAAATACGGTAGGGTCCAGGTTAGATTCAGCAGCAACAATTAAGTCACCAGTTCACATTGCTCTTGAATAGGTTTCCCAACTCCGTGGGCATGCATTGGGATAATTTGTTTCCGAGCTGCACGCATGCTGTTGAAATCAACTTGGTCTCGAATCTGGTCATCTATAATCCCAAGAATCGTTTGAAAGCGAAAGAGGTATGCTCCAATATTAATTCAAAAATACGTGAAGTCGTTTTAAATCTATTTGTATAATTTTCAGGCCGTCGAGCACGATTATTTCAATTAATCCTTAAGTCTATATGGGTAACAACTAAGAATTCTCCGATTCTTTGAATCTGTAATAAAAAATATTTGTAGTAAAAACAAACAGACAGAAATTTTAATTTGGGACTTACTTGCACTTGAGGCAGGTGAAGAACACCGTCTGACCCTCGTCGGCGGATCTTAGCTGGAGGGTGGCGTAGGACATTTTGTCATTCCCGCACTTGGGACACTTTCGCTCCACCACTGGGCCATCTGCCTCCGAGGACTCTGATTCTCGCTTGGCCCTGTTGAATACCTTGCTGGGATCGTATGTATTGAAATGTATTGTGAACTCTGACTTTTCGCCACTATACACTGTAAAATGAGAAAGAAGAATGGTTAAAACAAATCCATTAAAAATCAAACACCAATATATTTCACCATCAGGCAGAAACTCCTCCTTGCAATTGTAGCAGATTACATTGCCCTTGACCTGCAGGGGAGGCAGAATAGATCCGCAGGATGGGCAAAAGCCGGGACAATTATTAAACACCTCCATTTCCAAGCCAATCTCGACAACGCGTGTTTTTCAAAAACAGCTGACATCGAAAAACATCATGGTGTAACCCAGCAAACATAGTTTTGGACGACCGCCGGTGTGACCAGTTCTTTGCCAACGCGTGTAACCCAGCAAACATAGTTTTCGACCACCGCCGGTGTGACCAGTTTTCACTATTTGGACCCCCCTATTTTAGTTTTTGACCACACCCGGTGTGACCAGCTTTCACTATTTGGACCCCCCTATTTTAGTTTTTGACCACACCCGGTGTGACCAGTTTTCACTATTTGGACCCCCCTATTTTACATTTATCATTTCTTAACACTATTTCAACGCTTAGTTATACTTAAACTGGCGCCAAACCACAGATTTGAACATGCTTAGTGAAAACTTGATTAAATTTACTTACCTTTACTAAAATGCACGTCAAATGTCCTCCCATTTAGGAACTTTTGTACAGACAGCTGTCATTCAAAAACTAACGGCTGGGTTGACCTTGCGGCATACTCAACTCCCACAGCTTCATGTTATTGGCGAGCACTTCGTGGAACCATCTCTCCTTCTCGGGTTGCTCCCTGAAGACCACATTGAGAGACTTCAGATCCAATTTGCAGTATGGCATCGTTTCCCAGAAGCGTGTCCAGGGATCTCAATAGCGTACTATTCCCATGTAGTTTAAGCAGAGACACATACTTTTACAGCGCTCCACAGTTGCATTGGCGTTGGCAGATCGAATCTGCCAGTTGTATAGATCAATCAAGTCACTAGTTCACATTGCTCTTGAATAGGTTTCCCAACTTCGTTGGCATGCATTGGGATAATTTGTTTCCAAGCTGCACGCATGCTGTTGAAATCAACTTGGTCTCGAATCTGGTCTCGAATCTGGTCATCTATACTCCCAAGAATCGTTTGAAAGCGAAAGAGGTATGCTCCAATATTAATTGGAGAACACGTGAAGTCGTTTTAAATCTATTTGTATAATTTTCAGGCCGTCTAGCACGATTATTTCAATTAATCCTTAAGTCTATATGGGTAACAACTAAGAATTCTCCGATTCTTTGAATCTGTAATAAAAAATATTTGTAGTAAAAACAAACAGACAGAAATTTTAATTTGGGACTTACTTGCACTTGAGGCAGGTGAAGAACACCGTCTGACCCTCGTCGGCGGATCATAGCTGGAGAGTGGCATAGGACATTTTGTCGTTCCCGCACTTGGGACACTTTCGCTCCACCACTGGGCCATCTGTCCGAGGACTCTGATTCTCTCTTGGCCCTGTTGAATACCTTGCTGGGATCATAAGTATTGTGAACTCTGACTTTTCGCCACTGTACACTGCAAAATGAGAAGAAAGAATGGTTAAAACAAATCTATCAAAAATCAAACACCAATATATTTTACCATCAGACAGAAACTCCTTGCAATTGTAGCAGATTACATTGCCCTTGACCTGCAAGGGAGCAGAATAGATCCGCAGGATGGACAAAAGACGGGACAATTATTAAACACCTCCATTTCCAAGTCAATCTCGACAACGCGTGTTTTGCAAAAACAGCTGACATCGAAAAACATCATTGTGTAACCCAGCAAACATAGTTTTGGACCACCGCCGGTGTGACCAGTTCTTTGCCAACGCGTGTAACCCAGCAAACATAGTTTTCAACAACCGCCGGTGTGACCAGTTCTTCACTATTTGGACCCCCTATTTTAGTTTTTGACCACCCCCGGTGTGACCAGTTTTCACTATTTGGACCCCCCTATTTTACATTTATAATTTCTTAACACTAATTTAACGCTTATTTATACTTATATTGGCGCCAAACAACAGATTTGAACATGCTGAGTGAAAACTTGATTAGATTTACTTTACTTTACTAAAATGCATGTCAAATGTCCTTTTAATAAATCTAATTAAAAACTATCACAGGCAAAACAGCAATTACACTCTATAAAATCTAAACTACAATTACACAAAATTTGCAGATATTATGTTAGCCGCTCCAACTCCCATCTAGGAACTTTTGTACAGACAGCTGCCATTCAAAAACTAACGGCTGGGATGACTCTGCGGCATATTCAACTCCCACAGCTTCATGTTATTGTCGAGCACTTCGTGGAACCATCTCTCCTTCTCGGGTTGCTCCCTAAAGACCACATTGAGAGACTTCAGATCCAATTGCAGTATGGCATCGTTTCCCAGAAGCGTGTCCAGGGATCTCAATAGCGTACTATTCCCATGTAGTTTAAGCAGAGTCACATACTTCACCACATAGTACTCATATTGCAGCTTGCGACGGGCCCAGCGTTCCACAGTTGCATTGGCGCTGGCAGATCGAATCTGACCCAAATGCTCGGCAAACCATGGGGCAAAATAGTTGTATAGATCCAGCTTCGACAAGCCATTAAGGCCCTTGCTCTTGATGCGCTCCTTAAAAAGAAATGAAATATATTTTTATTTATAATTTCATCCAAAAAACCAAATGTAATCATAATTACCTTAATCATTTTGTAATTCTTGCGACTGTACACAAATACTTGATACAGGGAATTGCCCGTGGTGTAGGAGTTGACATAATGTGTGCCAAAGGACTCCATAAAACGAATTGCCGATGTCAGATTACCGATTTCCAATTTATCCATGCGAGCCCTTACATCCGGCTCTAGCGGCTGATCGATGGGTATCTGAGAATTTAGTTTTCCAGTTTCCCGGAATCTCACGACCCGCACCAAGACGTATGAATAATCCCCCTGGATGAAGGAGGTGTTGATGCCCAGTTTTTTGGCTGCATTATCCGGAAACCAGCCGCCCGTAAATGCTTCCCACGGTTTGTCCAATCGCTCAATGGTAAAATCACGAAAATATGCCTGAAACAGTTGTCGTCGATTCTCACAGAATTCCATGTGAAAGTCTCCATGAAAGATTCCGGGCGTATTATCCTCATGGCTCTCTGTCAGATCAGTTATGTTCTAAAAATAAATATATACACCTGAGCTAATGCGATTGGGATAATGTTCATGAGCGATTACCTTATAGATATTCCTTGTGGGCTCCTTGAATATCCAACGCTCTTGGTCGACATTATCATTGTATGGGATTACACGCATCGAGATGCCCAAATACCCGTAACGTAGAAATATATTGATGGATTTGCCAATGCGTAGCTGGGATTCACGGCTTCCAACGATACACAAGAGCGCCAGTGTCAACAGCCAGAATATGCCCAGCCGCGGACTCGGGCTCATCTCTCAGCTTTTGGCTGTTCCTCAGCATGCAAGGAAACTACAATACATTTATGGAAAAGAGGAACAGGTGATCATGATCATGCTGGTCATAATTGCTTATACTTATAGATAATAGTTTTTATTTTGTTTTTTTTTTATATCCCACTAGTGGGCTATAATTTATACGAGCTCTAATTGACCGTGAACCTTCAGTGGCGCTGAACTTGAACTGCCTCAAGTTTGTTGCTTTGTTGCTTTGGGGCCAACAAATGGGACAAACAGCGGGCAGCGGTGAGCGATGAGCTTAAACAGAGTCGATCTCTGATCACCTCAAGTGGCTGCAATTAGCCTCAAACATAAAACACAAAACACAAAACAAAAACACACAGAGACACAAAGGTAGTGGAACATAAAACGAACAACAAAAATATAAACGAACCATTTAATTTGGTTCAGCAACAGCAACAGCAACAAGAGCAACAAGAAACCGCCGTCATCGTCTGACATGCAAATTGTTTCCTAAACATTTTTTATGCCAGGCTAAAATGGTATAACCGTTTGGCGCACTACATTAAACCGGTTTGCCGCTCGCCAATCTCCTTCTCCCCCATCCCCATCCCCATCCTCCTCCTCCTCCACCACCTCTGCCATGACTGATTATTGCTTGAGGAAGCCGCAAGAGCGTTCACTATATGTGAACGACAGCAGCAACAACAACTGGCTAACCGCATTGCAACTTGTTGCGCAAAATCCAGTCCTAGACTGTTTAGAATTGCCGCTCTTATCAGCTGGCTAAGAAACATCCACAACATGTTAGACTGGTCAAAACATAAAGGTTAGCCGGGTGTTGGCCATGTTTATATGAGTCACACCTGTCGTTGCTGTCTAACGCACTGAAGCGCAACATTTGACAGCGGCTACGAGACTATTACAATGATGACGGTCAAATTGTTAACATTTTAACTCAACCATAAAATGTAGGCGACACATTAATATGGTCACAATTTACACAGAAAGCCATATAGACTATGGAGGAGGAGTTACATGATTGACAGTCATAGAAATTACTTGACTTTGTACATCTGCAACATTTATAATTTCAAATGAATTTCAATGAACTTCTCAACTTTTTAGTTTCCCTAATAGATTGTTAGAGTTTAAAATTAACTAAAAATATAATAAATATATATAAAATTGACTAATTTGTGCATAAGAATGTGATGAGTAGTTTTGTTTTTTTTTTGGCATTTCTAATTTATGATTTGAATTTTCAAATTCAAAAAGACCTTGCCCACGGCTTATTTTAGTCATTCTATGCTCATTTATTAAATTTTATGTGTGGATACCCCTAATGGGGGACAAGTTTTGTGTAGTCTCTCCTCCTCCCCCCAATTGAATGGGGTTTCTTTGGCAATTGCCAGTGAATTGAGCTAGCTTAAAAGCCATAAGCTAAACAATATGGAATATATATGATATAATGATATATGTATATACATATATATATAAGTATTTACAATAGCTGACGATGAGCATAACCTTGCGCAAAAGACGCAGGCAAACGGAAAAGCAATGAATTGAGATTCAGATCGAAGCGAAACCGAAGACAAAGTCAAAGATGACGATGGAAACGGTGAGGGTAATGGTGAGGATGAGGGATGGATGGAGACAACTTGAGGGTAAACGCGAGACCCGGTGCAAATGAATCAAAAATTCAATGCGTGTGTCTGTGATTGCAAGTTCGTCTGGTCGGAGAGTTTCAGAGAGTTGACGACTCTACAAAAGTCGGCCAGAGTCAATTGGGGATTCTTTATGCGAGCATTTTATGTGCTCTTTTGTGGCTCGTAGGTGGATGAAGGGCACGCATAAGGTCTGCAGTTTACAAACACACACATACATATATTTTTTTATATTATGTGAATTTTATGCTGGCTACGTACCAGGTTAAATAAAAATATATCAAAAACGGTTTCCTTGAGCGGCATTAAACACAGAAAACAAAAAAACAAACAAAAAAACTTAAAAAAACTTAAGCTGTGTTTTATTGTTATTTAGCTAAGCGCAAAGCGAGAATTCAACTTTATAAAATTGACGTAACCATCAGAGAGAATCTCGACTGCTGCTGCTGCTGCTACTACTGCTGATTGGTCAGAGTTGTTTTGGCAGTGGTTTGCCTTATCGCCGCAACGCGACGCAACGGCAATGGGAACTGACAACACAGGGTTCACCCATAACCATTACCATTACCATTGCACAAGGCAGCATCGTTAATGATTGACTGCGGTTAAAGGTCAGCATCGATTCTCCACACAGCTACAAAGACAGTGACAGTGATAGCAAGAGGAACAGCTCTATAGATACGGATTAACATGTGGGAACTAAGTACGCATGGCGCCATCAAGTGATAACCCAGACAGATTAGCCAAAAATAGTTCTTTCAAAAATATTAATGAGCGATTGTGGCATAATGTTGACGGTTTTCAACTCGAGCTCGGCTATTGAATTTCAACAACATTAAAAAATCAGCTCAAACACACACACACACACAACTGATGTATCTAGATACTTAAGTACACTCACACACGTGCCGCCTTCTCAATTGCAATTAAAAAGCCGGAATCGGACGTCTCCCAAAAACACTTACACTTTAAACACGAACGGAAAACGGGACGGGCACAACTTCCACCGCGCAGACTACAAACAAAACTAACTCGGACTGAACTGTTGGTGTCTGTCTACCAAAAACTCGATCGCTAGAGAGAGAACCCGGACCGCAAAATGTGCCTGAGCAATGCTTTAACTTCAACAGGTTGCTGTCAACACGAATTCAAGCAACATGTTGCTGAGGGCAGCAACATCAGCATCAGCAGCAGTAGTAGCGACAGCAACAGCAGCAGCAACAGTTGCAGTTCAATGACTGGGATATGCAGAGGAACTTCTGAACACCCACACACACCAACACACACACACACACACACACAACTTACACATTTGGACGCAACGGAACGGTAATCGTAACTTTAATGGTAATGGGGGGATACGACACAAATGCCCATGCCATCCATGGCTTATGGCTATGTCTAGGTGCCATCATCTATGTATGTATGTATGTATGTCTCCCTCTCGCGCTCCCCCTCCATGCCCATAGCTTTTCCGCTTATTAATATTTCCCGGCACGTCGCACACTTCCCATATTGGCATACAAAAGAACGGCCTGGGCCTCTGAGAATGCCCCAATGTTGCTATTGCTATTGGTTGCTAGAAATAATTTGATTGCAGTGCAGTGGACTTTAGTTAACTTGCGCAAGGCTTTAATAATAGAACCGTGGACACAACTGTTGTAATCAAAAACTTTTTGACAGTTTCTCTAACCAAAAAAGTAATAAGAGAGAGAGACAGAGAGAAAAATAATATATAAAAACGAAAGTATCAAATTCGCATTACCTTGAAAACAAATTTGGGTCAAGCCAACGCTGACAACGTTTGAAGTTTACTGTTTAAGGTTTCAATTAGAAGCAACAGATACAAGATACGGATACATGATACAGATACATTTGCATAGAATCATAAGCAGAGCGGATGAACTTATTATGTGTTCATATTGCCATGGCCTCGGGCCAGGAAATTTCTTTGAATTTCACTACTGTTGGTTGGACTTCTTAGAATTCATTAAGGTTCTGCATTATTTTAGTTGTATTTTTAAAGTACCCTCTAACCAAAACGAGGCAGAAAGTATCTTCTATTAAATAGCAACAATATATTTAATTTTTCTGCTTGCCTTTAGAATGGACACCATAGGAACTAAAGGGGATTTCTTTTGGGTTGAAATACTTAAGTAATCATTTGCCAAATCTGATAGTTATCTATCGAACTTAGGTTATTAAAAGGATTTAGGACTAAATTAAGCACTTCTTAATAAATTAAACACCCTCTACTGGGTATCTTTAAGTCAATACTTGCTCTTAGCACAATTCTTTTTTGTTTTTCATTTTGTTTTTTTTCTGAAATTGGGTGCAAAAACTGGTTAAAATTTGTTGTCGCATTTTTATATTATTCTTTTGATTCGCTGAAATTCTTGCTACATACACATGATGATGATGGTAACCCCCATTTCATATATAATTTGTTTATTTTTATACCCTTGCTGAATTAATATGGCCATGACCGTCTGAATCAATGCAAGAGTCCAAAAGCTATTGTACAATTTAATATTTGCTATATAATTTCTATTGAAATTTGATAGAGATCGCAAAAAATTCACAATAATAACTAACCATTTGATGATTTTGAAAAGTCATGTCTTCATTTATTTCTAAGAATATCAACTATCAGCTGGAAAATCTAAAAAACTAAATACATATTTACCCGTATTTCGTAAGTTTCTGTAGCCAGCTATTAAAATTTGGAATAGTTGAGTTTAAACCAGGAAAGATGAGCATTTCGTAAGCTATTCGACATGGAGATAAAACAATTTGCAAGGGTATTTAAACTTTGGCATGGCAAAAGGCATGAGTCTGGTTATTTTTGGGTTATTTAAAAAAAAAAATTGAAAAGAGAAACGGTTAAGTGTTTTTTTTTTTACTTGTTTTTTGTTTGTTCATTTTATTTAATTCGCATTCCCATTTTCATCAATTTTATTATTATTATTAATCCCATGTTTAAACTATGTATATATAATACCTTTTGTTTTGTTTTTGTTTTGGTTTTGGTTTTTTTTTATCATTTATTTTAAATGATATTTTCTAACTTCTTGACATGACTTTCGCTTTGTCAATCCTTTCATTTCATTTCATTATTTTTAACAACAATTCTCTCAATTATGTAGCTCAAATCGTTTGTCAATTTGCATACATTCTATTGACATTGGAGATCATATTCATCTACTCATCATCATCATCATCGTAATCATTATCATCATCATCGTTTCATATTCATCATCATTTACATCATCATTCATGAGCAACTTATTCAATTAGAGAAAAATTCTAATTCACATGGTTTTTCTGGTTTTTGGTTGCATTCACCAAAAAAATGTGTCATTTCATTTGGTTTTCTTATTTGTTTTTTTCTCTTTTTGTATTATCAACAATAAATTTTTTACTTAATATTAGCATGAATTTATTCTTCTTAGGTATACGGCTACAATTTTTGCTCGCATCAGCTAAGAAATTAAATGAAATCATTTGAAAAAATCATAAATAATAAAAACCATTCGGATTTCTAGCCGGAAGAGGCCCAGTTCTCAATTCAATATCATTCCCCTACACACCTTCTCTATCAGCTCAATCTGCTGATCCTCATATTATCTTTATCTCATCATCATTGTCATCAGTATGTTCCTCGTTTTTTTTTTGTTTTGTTTTTATCATAAAATATTAGATTTTGATTTGAGCATTTGGTGTTTTGTGGCACACCCAGCCTAGGTTCGGGGGGGCTGCAAAATATACATACATACATACAATACATACACGTTGTGTTTTTTCATTTAAGGTATAATACTTAGTAAATTTGGCCACTTGGCTGCATTTTAAAGTGGGTAGGTAGTTAGGTCTTCAGTTTTCTTCTTTTTTTTTTTTGTTGGGTAGTTGGGATACTTCTATGATTTGCATAGCTTTTGCTGCCTGTCTGTCTGTCTGTCTGCCTGCCTGCCTGTCGTTCGTTTGTTTCAACGCTTAGAACCGAAAAAAGTTGCATATATGTAGTAGCTCAGCGTCATACAAATATTTCAGTTTTTTTTCTTGTTTTATGTTGTTTTCTTGCATTAATGTTGTTCAACCATCTTGAAACCATAGAATTGTTGTTGTGTTTTGTGGGTGTAACTATTATTGTTTGTGTGTGTGTGAATATATAGTGTGTTCATTCGGTGTTGGGTCAAAAAAGCTCCAACTTAAAATAGGTGAACAGGATGGGAATGGGATAAAAGTTTAATTGTTGCTGCTGCATGTTTTTGGTATTATTTTTTTCTTTTTTTTTATAAAATTCAAATTGTTGCAATACAGTATACTAATTTTAAAGTTTTCTTCACTCATGCCCGAAAAATCTTGCTTGTTTGTGTTGTTTAGTGTTGGCGCTTTTGTTTTGTTTGTTTTTTGGTTTTTTTTGTTTATTTAACTGCTGCCTAAAGTAAGAGTGTTCCACGTTGCCCAAATGAAAGTTGTCCACAATAAAAAAATCAAACAGAACATTCATTTGGCCATCCAGAGAGATAGTTCGATCCTATCCATATTACATTTTTGTCATTTTTGGGTTTTCCCGTTTCTCGTCGTGTTTTTGTTTTTTTTTCTTATTTGCTTTATTTTGTTTAGTTTATTAGTATGTGAGCGTTTGTGATTGCATGTGCACTCCTTAGCCTAAATTCAGTTATGCATTTTATGAAGCTTTATTGGTCTCAATGGTGTCTCAAGGAAAACAAGGAAAACTCATCTACTGCTTGAAAATGTAACTCCAAAACGGAAATAAGCCTTCGAAGCCACTCCAAATCACGATCTTTAAACTAAGAAAATTTTTTTGTATATAAATTCGAATTAAGACCCCTCTAAGCGAAGAGAATTTTATTAAATCCAGAGTGAAAATTCGAGTCCTTGAATTATAGGAGTATAGTATAGCATTTGAAATAGCTTAAGTCTCTGAAAAACTTGCAGGACTGTTCTAAATTCTTTCAGGAGTCTGGTTAAGCAACTTCTCTGCCAATGTCTTTGGCTTTGCCACACTAGGATACACATTTAAAATCAGATCCCATCAGATTCCTAAAGTTGCTCAACCATTTTGACTATATACTATATAGAAATGTTGTCTATAATTATAAAAATCTCTATTTTTTGAGATAAAACTTCGCTCTTTTTGATTCAATTTTAGAAATAAAATATAATTACATATAAAAATCTAGCAATTTCATAAATTAATTGAAATCTTCTAGAGTTTTCTGTTTAAAATTGTAAGAAATCCAAAATTGTAAACCTGAATATCATCAAAAGAAAACGAATCCCTTCAAAAGGACTCAAGAAACTTCGGTTTGATGCTCTACAAAATTCTTTCCAGTTGATCAGATCAGTGCCTTTGCGGGAGGTCCTCAAATTGGAGTTACTTGAGCGAATGACCATATAAACGATTGGAGTTGGGAGTGAAAGCATGAAATTGTTGTGTTGAATTCCCTTTTTGAGCGCATGTCGTCGTCTACTCTGCCGCGGTTGTTGGAAATGAAGACCTAGTTTGTGGTTAAGCAGCAAAATGATCTCATGGCGGCTTGTCTTCTAATTTGTTCGTCAATTTTGTACTTATTTAATGCATTTTAAAAATTTGAAGCTGCAAAGTTGCTAATTAGTTTTGCTGGGTGGCTATTTGGTTTGTGGGTTCTTCATCAATCTCATACGGTTTGTTTTTTCTCATTCGTTTGTTTTTGTTTGTTTACATTCAGCTCTCGAATTTGTTGTTCATTTTGGTTTTGTTTTGTTTTTGTCGTTCACGTTTTGTTTTTGTCTCTTGGTTTCTGTATTCTCTCTCACGTTTTGTTTTTTTTTTGTTGTTTGGTTTCTTTGTTTTGTTTTTGGCTGTGGGTTAAAAGGAAGCGCTCGCTATATTAATATTATTGAACTTGACTGATTTTCAATGTATCCAACCTGAGTTTGAGTTGTTCAAAAAATATATATACATATATATATATGTGTGTGTGTATATACATATATATATATATATATACCCTATGTACGTGTATGTGTGTGTGTGTGTGTTTTCAATGCGTCGACCAGCGCACTTCGCTTCTGTTAAATAGTTTTTACTTTTTACTTTTTTTATTATTTTTTTGAGGGGGGTTTTTACGTGTTTTTAAATTTTATTTATTAAATGTTTGTTTAAATGTTTGCTGTTGTTAGTATGTGTGTTGTTGTGCTCACTCTATGTTTTGTTTTTTGTATCTTTTTGCTTTAATTAAACGCTGCTGCAAATAATTATGTTCTTTTATCTTTGATTGCATTTGTCATTTCATCTCTCATTTAATTTAATTAAACGTCAACAATATTCTTTTTTATCAGTGTATGTATGTTGTGTATATGTGTTTAGGTGTGTGTGTGTGTGATTGTAGTTGATCATTTTCTGTATTGCATTTAAAACGTGCACATTTTTCATTTTTAAATTTGTTTTAATTCTTTGTTTTTCAGTTTTTCTTTTAATATGTATTTTTGTAATTGTTGTTGTCGGTTTTTCTTCTTTTCTTTTTTTTTTTTTTTTTTGTTATTTATTTATTTTTTTTGAAACACTTGAAATTGCTCACATCATACTTGGGTTTTTTCTTTATTTTTGGTTTGCTTTGTTATATTTCCTTTTCTTTTCTTTGTGAATATTTTGTTGTCTTTTTGTGTCTATGTTTAATTATAATTAATTACGTAGTTTGCTATAATTTACCAACTCGTTTTACGATCGCTTTTCAAAAGACTTAAATTTTTCCTTTTTTGTTTGTTCTTGTGGAAATAACAAAAATTGTTCAGACAATTTGCAATTAATAAATTTTCATTAGCAATTCCATTTCGTAATCTCGTTAGAAACTTTCTTCCAATATACACATTTTTGGTGTGGAACTTGCTTCGAAATTACGAACCGAATTGGAAAATATCTTTGTTAAAAGGTTGCATTTTTTTTTTTTTTCAGTTAACTTAAGGACTAACAAGAGCAAGATTTACATACATAAGCGTTTAATGCTGTCTGGCAAACAGAATTGAATACTAACAAAAATACAATAATAATAATAAATATTGATTTACAATAAAACAAATAACATGAACAAATTTGAAAGTTAAAAAAAAACAAACAGACTGCTGCTTGGAGCATAGTATAACTGGAATGGCATGAAATGCAATACAATAATAATCATAATAATAACTAAATAAAAAAATGTACATACAGATCTATATATATATACATATCTAAAAAAAAGAGGGCAAATCCAATTGATTGTTAAAATTAACATTCTGTCTTTGCGTTGCGACTGCAGTTCCCATAATACCCATTACATTTGTCTATATAGCTAAGCGCCAGGCGCTTTAAACCACTCTCACAGTGGTTTCCTTGTTGTTGTTGTTGTTGTTGCTGCTGTTGTTGTTGGTGTATGCTTGTGTTGATTTTTTGTGCCATGTTAATACTTTAATGGTGTCTCTCTGTGTGTATGTTATGTGTTTGCTTGTTTGTTTCGGTTTCGTGTGTGTTTGGTTTGTGTGCACCTCTCCTCAATAGAGTGCCACATTCGATGCCTGTGTGTATGCATCCCATTCACAATCGCAGCCCTCCAGACAATCGGGGCATTCCAGCTCACTGTCTTGTCAGTAGAGCCAGGAGACGGGCACCCATTGCGGAGTGGTATGCACACGCTCAATGGCCGTTTCCAGTGTCGCAATCGTCTCACTAATATCGTTGTTCACAATGGTCAAGTCAAAGAAATGACCATACAGCTGACGCAGCATATCCGATTCCTTGGCCAAACGCTCCAGGCTCCCATCATACTGTAAAAACAATCACAAAACGCCATACCAAAAAAAAAGAAAAAACCAATTAGAAATGGGCTCCTCCCTTTTCTGGCCAGCCAGTTTATCGGAATGCTTACATCTGCAATATTCTGCAACGAGGGTGCCGCTATGAATACCACATAGGGCGTAAATTCAGCGGTGCGGAGAATTTTAAGCGCCTGCGGCTCAACATCCAATATGGCCATTTTACCCTCAGTGTGTATGCGACGAATGGTATCCAATTTGGTGCCATACATGGCATCCTCATGGGTGCCTGCAATAAATAGTTTTGTGAATTAAATGGATTGCAGCGGTAGATTGCCATTTACCATATTCCAAGTATTCATTGGCCCCAATATCCGCCATCATTTCATCGTGCGACACAAAGTAATAGCTTCGTCCATTCTCCTCCTCGGGCTTAGCAGGTCTCGTTGTATCTGTGTATGCATGCAGAGAGAGATTCGGTTTATAAATACCCACAAACTATTGGTCTTTTATCTGTTTAATACTCACGCGGTATGGGATAGGCGTACTTGTCCGGATACTTGGAAATCAATGTATTCTTAATATGCCGCCTACCAACGCCATGTGCACCCAATAGCACCAAGGTTTTGCGCTGGAAATTCGGATCACCCACTGCAAAATAAGAATTAAATGTTAGTTGGACTCAATATTTTACGTAGATTTTCTAATCTTACCTGGTACTTTGACAACCTCTTCGTATGTGACCACATCGAGCGTATCAAATATGGCATTATGTTTGGCTAGATATTTATCTCGGCATTGTTTCTTCTTACGCCCGAATATGGAACAGTTCACTGTGGGTAATATCAGATGTATGTCATTATAATAAAGTTCTACATTATTAATTATTCCATAATTTATTATTATTATTATTATGCAAAAGCCACATGCTTAATATATATATCTCCGATAATATCACATGCACAAAGCATGCTGGACAATCCGATAAATCGTACAATTTCATCTCATAATGCTGATCAATCTGAAGTTTTTCTGCTGTTCGTTGTCCTAATCACACTTGATGATCTCTCTTTTATTTTTATTTTTAAGAACTCGTAATTGACGTGCAGTTTGTTTTCTTTTTACTTGAATGATGATAAATTAAATTTAATTTTTACAAGGACTTCTACATACAGTGGGGGGATGATGGGTTAATAAGCGAATCTGTAATAGTTTCTGTTTTGAGCGGGGGGGAGGAGGATAAGCTATACAAACGATTTCTATATGATATGATATAACGTTGGGTGATCGGTGAACGAGGGGAAATCGGTGACTTGGTGGTTATTGTGCCGTCTAAATGAGCTTTGCTACATTTTGCTGGTGATATCTTTTTTGTTTTTTTTGGTATACAACTTTTTCTATGGAAAGAAATTCGAGTATTGAACGTTTTGAATTGTATTTTGTAACTTAAAAAAAAAACAAGGAAACTTTTTATTGTCAGTTGTTGTACTTTTTGAGTGTGTGACTGTGTGTGTGTGTGTGTGTGTGGTTGTTGTTTGTTGGTGGTTTTGCTTATTTGTTTAACTACCTGTGGATCCATCACACCCATCTGCGTGAGCGGAACATCCAGCACCCGGTTCTCCTGCATTATATCATCATTATATATATATTATATACATATATATATATATAAATATTCAGTAATATACATATAATGTGGTTGAGATTGATCGTTTGAGTTTAACGACATTGATAAAATATTATATTGTACAGAAATCAATAAATAAAATGTTTAATGTAAAGTGAAACTTAACGGAAAAAAAACTTTTGGCAGCACAATTTCTATGGTTTTTTTGGTTTGGTTTTCTTTTTGTTTTTTTTTTGGCAAATTTTCAAAATTTTGCAGTTTTATTTTCACTACCTTTGGGGCATGCAACTCTCTGGCTAAGCTTGGAATAAAGTGGTAGTGTGTATGTGTGTGTGTGTATATATGAGAGTTATTTTTGTGTGTAAGTGCGCTGACGTTCGAAGGACAGTTAGAGAGAGAGTAAGAGAGAGTAATAAGGCAGAGATTAAGAGTCAGACAGAGAGCGAGAGAGTGAGAGCGAGAGCACATTTCCCATAATTGATTTTCTTTCTTGATTTTTCTCTTTTCGTTCACTACTTATTCTTCATACACTTTCCAATATAGTACAATTATATAGCAAACAATTGATTGATTATATTGAGCATCCAATTACACATAAATAATAGGCATAATATATATATATATAGATAGATATATGTATGTATTAGTAGTGTGTGTGTGTGCTTAGTTAATAAACTTACCCTGCTCCTGTTTGGTTTTATCAACCGTCTGACAGGCTATACGCCATTCCTGCAGCTCCGGTGAGGGTATCAGTCCCGCCGATCCACCAACCGTATCCAGTCTTGCCTGCCACCAGTGATGGTCGTCTTTGCTAATGATCTAAATATCTCGATTAGTTAGTTTCAAGTCCTCCCTTTGTCCTTTTTCGAATAGAGGCCTACCTGTAGTATATCGCCCACTTGGAATGCAATGCCCGCCTGGGCACAGGGTATAAGCTCATCATCTAGCGGATTATAATCAAATTGCGCCCGCACGAATATCTAAACACAGGAAGCGAAAAAAAAAAAAAACAAAATCAAAAATGAGTAAAGAGAACCACGAAAATGACACAAAACGAAAGAAACGAAAAGTAGATAACGGTGGTTACAAGACAAGAAAAACCGCTGACGATGAAACGTGATGTGATTGCTGGCTGAGCCCTAATGCTCTCAAATATACCGACGACTGTCGTCTGCCAAAGTCTGCATCAGCAAAATGGTTTTAGTTTGAAAATAATTTCGAAACTCATTTACATGACACGAACAACGGCAACAACAACAACAACATTTACATCAACTGCAATGTGAACAGGGCTGGATTAAGTACTGCCACGCCTTTGAGAGCCAGGGAGGCGCAGCCAACTTTCATTTGTTTACAAATTGGTTTGGTCTTACATACACTTTGATTCGAGTAAACTATATTCAATTATATACTACTAAATAAACGAAATCTAGGAATAGTTTATTAATAAATCTTTGAGATTTAATTAAGATCTGCTGTAGTCTTAGATGAAATCTGGTATAAAATCCTTTCAGAGCACATAAAAAAGTTTAGAATTTCAATTTAAAATGAACTAATTAAATTGTGAAATTTACTTTAGCTTAGAAAAAAAAATTCCTTTCAGAGCACATGAAAAAAGTTTCGAATTGCAATTTAAAATATACAAATTGCATAATTTAATTCGAACTATAGCTTAGAACTTTAACTTATTAATAAATTTTAGAGATTTAATTAAGATCTGCAGTAGTCAAAGATAAATTCCTTTCAGTCTACTATTATAAATTCCTTTCAGAGCGAGCACAAAGTTTCGAATTTCATTTTAAAATGAACAAATTTCACAATTTAATTATGTTTGTTTGATTTGTGTTTGAATTATTGAAATTAAACCAGACAATTGAAATGTAAAACCCTCGGAATCTGCAGCAACTGAATTGGTATATCTATTACTGTAATTACACAGTTGCGGTAAATGTTCTTGCTATTGTTAATGAGTGGCGGGTTATTAATTAGACAGACAGTTATTCGCTTCTCTTGTTGTTAATGTTCAATGAGACATGTGCATTTTGATTTATATTGTTAAACTTTGCATGAACAACTAATGAGGAGTGTGTGTGGGTGTGTGAGTGTGTCTCTCTCTTGTTGGAATGTGATACTTACAAGCACTGGGGCGGGTCTGATCCTGAAAAGCTGCATGGTTGTTTTGTGTGTGCATGGTAAAGGGGGAAGTAGCGACAAAGTGAGGAGTTATTCATGTTAATGACCAGCAAAATAATTGCATAATGGATAATACATATATAGATAGAGGGAAAAATGTATAAGAATATGGAGATACAGTTTATCTTCTCAAATGAATGAGAGGGAGACCATTAGGCAGGCAGGGCACTAATTAAGTTTGCCTCTAACCACACACTGCATTGTGTGTGCCTGGTGTAACTTTTGACCCCTCGGTCTCATGATAATGAACTCACGAATGAAATGTAATAGCATGTATTTACCTCACATGGCGGCGGAGCGCTACGGTACGAAGGAACTATTTTGAAGGTAACCGAACCGCGTGCCTCGCGCTGAAATTACATGAGATTAAAGAATAAGAGGATTGGGTTAAGAGTTTAATTTGATTTGGTTTGCTTTGGCTTTGCTTACCAGCATTCGTTGCAATTGCCCCACCGATTGATGTTGCACCGGCTGACCATTGATCTCTCGTATCTCATCGCCCACATGCAAGGTGGCCTGTCGATGTATCATTCCTCCGTGCATGATGCGAGCAACAATGCAGCGCCCATCCTCTGTCATTTTCAGTGTGATGCCCTACAGAGAGAGAGAGAGAGGGAGAGTTATTAGCTCACTCCTTGAGGCGGTTTCATTGTATTCATTGGGCCTTACCATGGGTTCATCGGTATTTTTCTGAAACTGCACTAAACGCACTCGGGTCACATGCTGCAGTTCACCGCCACCGCTGCCGCCACCCTCAACATTGTCCAGTTCATCGCCATTGAGATACGGCACCATGGGGGGCGGAGTAACACGCAGCGCCTCCTCGCCATACACATCCCGTGCGACCACATCGTGGGTGTGGAGCAGAGCCTGTTGGTTAGTAGATAAGAGAATAGAACGGCCGTTGCGGGAGGGAAAAAACAGAAACAAAATAAGGTCAGACCAAGTCCAGAGAGTCTTTTTGAATTATGGCCAGCAATTAAGCTGCTGCCCAGTTATTATATATATATATACATATATATCTTTATATATGATTGTGGCTAAGCAAAGTTGCAAAGCCACTTTTTGTGTGGAAATTAAATTTCCGATTTTCAACGCTCTTCACATATATCATAACACACACACACACACACATACGCACACCCAGAGTGCGAACGAGAGAGAGTCTAAAGAGGCGGAGCCAGTGGTCCGCCTCCAACAGACGGGTTCAGGACCGCACAGCTTGTTTACAACATTAACTGGCGACATTTGTTGCGCAAAGCCAAAAACGAGAACAAGCCGCCACATGACCTCATGACCTCCCCACCATACAACACAAGCCACACAATGTGTCCCAGCCGTCTCAACCTCCTACTCCCGGCCACTCTTTTCATTCCCTCTCATCATCTATGGCCAGGCCGAGAGTTGGATACAAAAAAAAAAATCACAAAAATTTATTACAAGCTCTTTTCTCTCACTGAGAAGTCACAGGACGATGCCATGAAAAGGGCAACGGCAACGGCTTGGCTTTATACAATTTTGGTTTTAATAAATTATGTTTAATAACACTTTGAATATGTTGCGAAATTAATTTTTGCCGTGCTCTGTGGCCTGAAGGGTCTCGACAGACCACAAGACATCAACCAGCAAGCAGGCAGGCAACCAGTCAGGATGAAACGAAGGAAGGATCGGGGCAGGATGGGGGAGGATGGGGCAACCGCAACAGAATGCGTAATATGAGTTGAGCAGGCGTCGCGTCGAGCTATGTCGTAAAAAAGGATTTTACTGCGAGCCCAAGCCGTGTCACACACCTACACACACACACACACAGGGAACTGCATGTGTGTGTGTGTGTATGCTAAGTACAGGCTACACGATGATGCCACGTCAGCGATTTCAGCACTGTTACTACCATCATCCATTGGCCCCATAAAAAACGCAATTTTCAACGTTGATGATTACTCAATGCCACAAACACACACGCACACACCCACCCACACCCACACACACAAACAGGCGGCAGGCACGTACCACAGCTCTAGCTCTCACACACACTTGCTCCAGGCAGACGCACGTTTCATTTCCGCCACAGACGCCAGCCAATGCCAACCGCAGAGAGTCTGAGAAGGCATCTGAGGTTCGCTTCTTTTTTTTTTTTTGGCGCCGTTCAAAAACAGAAATTACACACACACTCTTGCAACTATTTCAAAGTGTGGCATCATTCAGTCATCCGCAATGCTGTGTGCATAAATATTTCAAAATTCTTTCGAGGCATCGAGTTGTGACTCCTGCTCCTAACTGAATTAGGAAAGACTTGGATGGCAAAAATATATTGCATGGCCTAAATATCATCTGAATGATTCGATTTTTGGATGCATAATCGAGTTTAAAAAGAGAGAGAGAGAGAGAGAGAGAGAGACTAAGCTGATTCTTCCTGCCTGGATTTATACCTTTCATTTCATTTCGTTTCGTTTCATTTCTTCGTTTTGCTCCCTGTCACTGGCAGAACTTTTCAATCCAATTAGCAAAAAAACTTTCATCATCCCGCCGCCCGCCCATTAAGTGGGAGTGAATGTGGAAGTTAGTTGTTTGCCACACACACACCTCCACCTCCTCCTCTTCTCTGATGATGCCACGCCCACTTTACCCAAGCATCACCCATCATGAGCACGGCCACAAACAAAATTTGACTAAATAAATGGGTAATACAATTTCCGAAAACAAAATTAACTACTTCGAATAAAATTTGCTGAACTTGGCAACTATTTAAATGCGGCGGCAGATGCCAGAAAATGTGGCAAGAGGAAATCGGATGCCACCACAAGAATGGACGCCCAACTGGCAGCTTCTGTTTAGTCGACGGAACTGGGCGATAAACAACGTAATCTGATTTCACTTAAAGCACATCCTCCCGCCTCCACCTCCAGTTGCTCCGCCTCCTCATCCTGGGTGGCTGGGGGCATAGTTAACACCAAGTTTTCGGGTGCCAATAAAACGGTAAATTTAATAAGCGCTTGACAGGCGAAAAGTTGAGCAGTTAAGCAGTTAAGTTTAATGCCTCATTAGGCGTTTCAAGTCTGTGACATTGATAGTCGCCGTCGCCGCCGTCGTCATGGTAAACTTTTGACCAAGCCAAAATGACGCCGCACAGCAACCACAACAAGGAGGAACACACATCTGGGATGATTCTGATTTCCATGATTAATACTTAAGTGCTTGTTAAAGTTTCCGCGCCGCTTGCTTGGAATATGCAGATACTTTGCGATCCTAAACAATCACAAGAAACCCTCTTGGCGAATGTTGTTTGCCCATTTTGTACTCTCTGCTGAGTTAGCAAAATGGCTCACACACACACACAGATGAAAGACCTTAAAATAAGTTCTCAGCATATTGCTAATCCACAAATATTTAGTAACTACTTTCATAAGAATTATTTACTCAAAACTTTCACCCAAAAGCCAAAAAAAAAAAAATAGTTCTTACAAGATTCGAATATACCTTTACATTCCCTATACATAGATTTTGTGTTCTTCCTTTTTTTTTTTGGGCAAATTTACACTATGTTGGTTGCTGCTGAATCAGCTCTAATGTCCAGTTGCCATGCTTTGGTTTTGGGTCATTCCATTTTTTTCCCAGCTTTTCCGCTAAGCCGACAACCCGCAAAAAAAAACCCACCCTCTGAAGGTCCTCTAGTGCCGCCGACCACACGAACGTTATTTGTTGGTTTTAATAATTACAGTGGCCCAAGCAGCAGTGGGGTAAGGCAAATGGATGGCAGCCACGATTTTAGTCTCTTTAATATTCCAGGCCACACTTCAATTACACACGTCCGCGCGACTGAGACTGGCTTTCATTTTCCCCAAACCCCTGCCCCCCCCAAACGAAGAGGATACTTCTCTCTCTCTGCTTTCACATAGAGATACACATGAACAAATGAATGTGTATGTAGTATATAGTAGAAATGAACGAATGTGGTAGACCGTTGACAGCTGAATCATCTGGATTAATGCCGAATTTTAATTAGTACAACAGGCAGAGGCCCAGGCACAGGCAGTCAGTCAGTCAGCCAGTTAATCTGTTGGATGGCCAGCTCCCCAATCTTTTCCCCACCGCCCCTTTTTGCATAGTTTTGATGCTTGGCGCCTTATCAGTATTCAAACAGAGCCAAAGCAAGGCTTTAAAAGGCATTCAGAGGACAGGGACTAGAGATTGCTTGCTTCAGATAGGAGAGAGAGAAGCACATACATATGCCTCATGCCGCCTTATTATACAAATAAATCTCTTGCATGATTAATTCGCGTAGCAAAAGTTGTTTAAAGTTGTTTTGTGCCTGTCAAGCTGTCAGATCTAGCTCAGGTTTGCGGTTTCGCATGTCTGTTTATGTCGTATGATAAGCAAAAAAGCAAAAAAAAAAACACAGTCAGTCAGTCAGTCAGTCATCCTACGACTATCTCTCCTCTCCAAGTAAAGAGCAAACTATGAAAACTTTACACTAAAAATCACTTGGGCAAACTTATTGTTTGTTGTCTAGTCGAGTACACTTCCTTGATTGGAGTTTTGGGCTATTGTTGTTTGGCTGGCAACCACCGAGACACAGTCTTACAGTTAACATTGGACTCCATAAACAACATTCACCGTACGACTATGTCATGGTAATTGAGCGGGGCATCTCTTCTGGCGTTGTCGTCGTTGTCGTTGCTCATGGGCGGCGGCTAACACTTCCTGCCTATTAGTTGGAATTATTATTGACAGACGGGACTCAGGGGTCCCCCTCCCCCTCACATTTCCCTATAGGAGTAGGATTGATTGACATGGTTTTTTTTCTACTATACCAGGTAATAGTTACCAGCATTTCTCTCTCTCTCTCTCTGTCTCTCGGTCTACCTTTTATCAGTTTCACAATGGCAAACAGCCACGTCGCCTGCTGATGGCTGATGATGATGATGCTGGGGATTGGGGGAGGGGATGTGTTAAAATCATGTATAGTATTCCGCATCCATGCTGTCAGGTGACTGTTCATCATTCAATTTTGGTAGCCCAAAAAATATTGATATTTTTAACAATGGTTGCCGGGCGGCTGCTGTTTTGATATTTGGCTGCTCCACTGGTGACTGATGCTTCTCTGTGGTGGTGGTGTGGTCCTTGTGTGGTTTATCATATTTCGACAGAGACGTCTGACATGCGCCCACCCACACACACACACACACACATCACATCATTGCCATCGCACATCCGGTGTGCGTGTGAGTGCATTTATCGATACCAATCTATCTGCGGAGCGACAACTCCTTCCTGTGAGTGGGTTGGGTCAAAAACATATTGCTACTTTTTCCCCCTTTTACTGGTTAACTACCCACTGCTTGGCACTGCTTAACCAAGCAGTCGCCCTCTCTCTCTCTCTCTCTCTCTCTCTCTCTCGTTCCCCCCGAGACTAATGATGCCATTTTCATGGAGCGCCTGTTGGGTAGGCAACACTTTTTTATACTTCACGTGTAAATGTGTGTTTGAGTAGGTGTGTGTGTGTGTGCCATTTTAAAACACGGCCATGTTGTTTTTACCCTCCCCTTCCCTTCTCTCTTGGTTTAGATCTCTCACGCTTTGCACGTTTTGCGGAGTTTTTCTTTGTGTAAAATATACATTATTATTTTGCATACTCAACACTTTGGCGCATTGTCTATGCCAAGTTGTATGTGTGCGTGTGTGTTTGTTGTGTATGTGTGCGTGTGTACTGCATATGAAATTTGTTTATTCAATTTCAACTAGGCAAACAACACGAAGCCGGCACACATAGGGCGATAACTCACTTTCCTAACAAGTAAACTAATTATTTCTTGACTTTTTTTCTTGTTGCTGCTTTTTTTTCGTTGTTTTTTTTTTGTTATTATCAAGTTGCTGTCGTTGTCGCTGCTGTTGTTGTTGTTCTTGTTATTGCTGTTTTTATGTTTGCCAAGAGAAAGGGGAAGTTAGGGACACACATGGCACGTGGAGTGGGAAGGGTAGTGGCGGGGGGGACGGGGAGAGGCCTACTAAATTGCAAAATAATGTACACACTTGCCGTTGTAATCGCCATTGTTGGCACAGCCTCTAACTGCTTGTTCCATGCCATTGTGCCTGTTCATCATCATCAACAGCAATGCCAACAGCAGCCTGTGTGTGTGTGTGTGTATATGTGTTGTGTACACACACACACACTCGCGGGCACACACCAAGGCAAGTGGCTGGATGCTTGTGTCTTGCTTGCGCAATTAACGCATTCACAAATGAAGAGTGTCAAGGCTCCAAGGCAGAGCAGTCAGTCAGTTAGTCACTTAGTCAGTTTGCCAGTTAGTCAGGCACTTTTTGTCCCATTTTTACCAAGCCAATAATGGGGCATCAGTGTCTCTGACAGCCTTGCCTGCAAGTTCCCCTTCTCCAACCCAATTCCTGCCCTGCCTGCCTGCCACTCTAAATGTTGTATATTTCCAAGTTCTGGCTATCAAGATAAAACTTTTCATATGCCATATGCCCAAAATGGCTGCCAGCAACAGCAGCAGCAGCAGCAAAGGGAATATTAAATTTTGTACCCCCCACCCCCCATTAAGGTAGATAAAATATTATGAAAATCACAATGTGCCTCACTGTGCTAATGTACTTAGTACAAATTATAAATTCCACCTACATGGTAATACTTTGAAATTTTCATCACTCTTTGCACTTTATCAATTATTCCTGGCTATCGGAAAATCTGACACTTTATTTTGCCAACGACAGCCGTAAAAGTTGCGAATATTAGATTCGATGTGTTGCGGATAACATAAATAATTGTAGTCATTGAAATAATGGGACTATTTGCCGGCTATTGCCAAAAGTGTTTTTCTGCCAAAAGCTTCTCACACTTGGCATTGGCAACATTGATTCTATTACGATTTATGGCTAACGATTATCACACCCGACACATAAATCCCATAATTTAAGCTGATTGCTTAGACTAAGTGAAGTTTAAAACTATCAGAAATTGATTCAAGTTGTTTATAATTCCATAAAGTCCTACTGCAAAAAGTAAAATTATGTTTTCTAATCCCTTCACTTCACTTTAATAAAAAAAATCGAAAAAAGTTTCTTTTGAAATATTTAGTTTGGTTTTACAAAGGTCTTGAAAAATTAAACTAACTTCATTTGGGGTAAAATGTGATCTGTGAGAATTGGTTGCTATCAACATTTCAATCGTTATGGCCATAGCATAACGATTTGGAAACTGATAACAATATACATAAATATCATAAATCAACGAGATTACAATTTCAAATTGCTCCTAGACCCATTTCATATGGACATTTACTTCTTTTCAAGTCACTTTAAAAGTTTGGACAATCTAAACATCATCATCGAGCATTCGATATTTTCCCCATCATCATCATCATCATCATCGTCATCATGGTCATTATCTAGTTCATATCGTTATCTGAAAACTCAATTTAATGCTACAACCACACCTTTTGCTAGTTCCGCCGCCGTTCGTAGAGTATTTTTTTTTTTTTTTGGGGATGATCTACCCCAAGCAAACAAAAAAAGGGAGAGAAATGCCAAAAGCGCCTTGAAATTAGCCCACCCTGCGCTGTCATCCTGGCAGTCTCTGCTGTCGTGGGCTTCTCCATCTCCATCATAACGAGCCTATTTGCTATGCCGCCCACCTACACACACATTTTGGAGTCGGGTCTTGGGCTCAGCCTTCTTGTGTAATATTTATGTAAATTCGCTAGCCTGACGCAAAAATTGAAAGGCGTAATGGTTTGTTACGCTTGTTTCAGTCGACGTTGAAGCTGTGTGCCTATTTTGCATATGACTTGGTCCCCGTTTTCCCTTCCTTTCGCCCTTATTTTTCCTTTTTTACTTTGGTGTGTGTGTGTGAGCCTGTTTTTTTTTTGTTTTCTTTATCTTTGTTTATAATAAATGACAACGAGCATATTAAGCTCTATAATCGAGTGGAAGAAAATTATTTTGTGTGAACTAATTGCATTAGTTACATTCAATTTGATACTCGGTGAAAGTAAGAGCGGAGAAAGGAAAAGGATGAAAGAGGAATAGCGTTAAACGGCAATTGTCACAAAGCAGAATCAGAAACCGGGACTTTTGACGGTCGACCCAGTCGACCCAATCTAACGGTTTAGTTTCTGTTTCCACATTCTAGTTTGTCCTTTCTATGTTGTAATTTTTTCTCTTCCTTTATGCCACTGCCTACTTTTGGGGGCACTCAAGCAAAACTTGCGCTGCGCCTGCCGGTGATTTAGGATAGGATAGAATAGGAGCACCAAACCCAAAGCTGTCCCAAACTGGGCATCGCTTGGGTAATCATGTGAATCGAGCTCTTTATAATTTGGTTGGCAAAAAAAAAAAAAAGACCAAACCAAACAAGCAAAATAGGCAAAACTATGATGCGATTGAGCCCTAGCACGTAGGCTGCTTCGTCAGTTGTTTTATATAGTATGTATTATTGCCACTTACTAAAATAGTCCATGATTCGGTTATGCCTCAAAAAGTATGCTACATTTTCAAAGCCGACATAAAACTAATGGAAATGGAACACGAAACGAACTCGCAACGGAAATGGTTTTCTAAGAAATTGCTTTCAATAATACAATGTTCAGATTGGGTTACTTAAAAGTGATGAAATCTGGCAATATCATGCTCGGTTACTCATTGATGAGTGAGACAGAAATACCCAGATGAACAGAAAGGTCTCCTCCAATTCCTTTCATGCCAGAGAACCGAAGAAAAAACCTTTTTGAGACTAAGCAGCATAAGTAGATAGATTAGAAGATTGTTTTTACCCAGTTAACATAACGATAATTGCATAGCGAAATGCTGGAACACCTCTCGGGCGCACGTAAATGGGTACACATATGTCTTTTCCTGTGGTTGCCATGTGCGGTCGGTCTATTTGTACATATGTCTGTCTTCCCCCCCTGTCTCTCAGTCTATCGGTGTGTGTGTGTGTGTGTGTGTGTGAGGGTTGTGGGCAACCCAAATTAAAATAATCTTACATGTCGTTGACACATTTCTGGGTGCTGCCAAAATGTGTTGGGCACTTGGTTTCCGCTAGCTTTGCTTACCTGCCGGCCAACAAAAATGGTTACAGACGAAGAGCGTGCAAGAGAGAAAGAGAAAACAAATAGTAAGTAAGTAAGTTAAGTTGAATAGATTTATATACGATTATAGATAATCTGTAGTAGGTATATATACAAGTACATATTGTACATAGCTACGATATGTATGTATCTCTAAAGCCATGAATATACAAAAAGAAAACTGAAAAGCGCAAACATTTTGTGGCAAGCTGCGTCTGGCTGCTCTTTTAACGGGGTGAATGCAATTAGTTAACGAATCTCATTTAATAGACAATTTAATATTTCCCAGAATAGTTATACTTAGTTATAGTTAGTATGTATGGTGTATGTTAATTATTATTGCCCTCTGATATCTCTCTCACCTGGTGTCCGGAGCATATGGAGCCATTGGGCACACGCACACGAAACGGACTATGCACGGGGCACGAGGTGCGCGGCCCCCAACGGGACGAGGCGGCTGCCTGCTGAAGGGACAGGGCTGAGCTACAGGGATTGAATAGCGTCGGCGGCGGCGGACAAGGTGGTGTTGCCATGCTTAACGAGCTGAGACCGCTCATGCTCCGGCAATGTCCACCCGAGAGCATGGCGGCATCGGCAGCAGCTGCCGCCGCTGCTGCTGCTGCAGCCGGACATTGTGGTATACCCTGGCCACTGCTGCCAACGCCGCTGCCGCTCATGCCGCTGCTGCCACTGCTGCCGCCGCCGCCGCCACCCAATAGGGACATATGCGAGCCGCCACCGGACATCAACGATTGTGATGTGAGCCCATGATGCTGACACATGCCGACACCGCCGACCGATGTCACGCCGCCGCCGCCGCCTCCTCCTGTCGACCATTGGCCAGAGGATAATCCTGCTGCACCGGCTCCAGATCCAGCTCCAGCTCCAACCGCTCCAGCCCCCTGTGTGTCGCCGCCTCCGCCGCCGCCACAGTAGTGATCCACCGTAAAACTGTCTTGGCTACCAGAGCATTGCAATCGATGCGGTGGCGGTGGCGACGTTTGGCGCGGATAAATTGTGTAGGTTGTCTCACTGGGATAGCTTCTTTAGCTTTCTTGATATGTTGTTGCTACTGTTGTTGTTGCTGCTGCTGCTGTTGCTGTTGCTACTGTTGTTGTTGGTGTTGCTGTGGCTGCTCCTGCGACTATTGCGCATTTGTGGCATCTCTTGTGGCCAATAAATATTTCTTTTTCGTTTTTTGTTTCCTTATTTATCGCAGTGTAGTAGTATTCGCTTCTATTTATCTCTTCTAATCACAGCGTTTGCCATATGATGATGACGATTGATGATAATGATTCTCTCTCTCTCTCTCTTTCTCAGATGCCTCTTTATGGCTAACAACCAACAACAACAACAACAAGAAGAACTACAACAATAATTTTCGTAATAATCGTAATCGTAGCAATAATAATAATAATAATAAACAACAACAACAACTATGTGAGTATTTGTCCACGGTCGGTGAGCAGCTTAACCTCTTCTTCTTCTTAAGCAAAAACAACAACAACAATCGAATTGGTGGGTCGTCGTTGCCTTTTTGCGGTTCCTCTGCCTTGTTGCTGCTGCTGTCTCCTCTTTTCGGTTTGCTGGTTTATGTAAATTCTGTTGCTATCACTGTACATTCATTTAGTAGTAATTTATTATTAATACTAAAAACTTTGCTCTGCCGCCTCTCTCGTGCCTGCTGTGAATTATTGTATCCTTTAATTGATTTATGTTTTGAGTTTTCCTTTTCTTTTCTTTTAACTTTTCCGTTGGTCGCTGTATTTTGGAATTTTCCTCTTGTTAATTTGCTTTTATTCTATGTTAAATGCTTAAATTTTGTTTTGTTTTTGTTGCAATTTGTGCAATTAACTTTTTTCATCACAATTGTAATTAAGTTTGGTTTATAAATTTGGTTTTTGGTTTTTGTGTTTAACTTTTTACAAGTGTACGCAAGTTGTTCACTTTATTTATATTTGTTTTTTTATTTTTTTATTTTATTTTAGTTGTGGTTTGAATTTAATTTTAAAATTTTGCATCGTTTTTTGATGTTTGTTTTTTGGTTTAAAATTTGTTTTTTTCAGAATTTTTATTTAGAGCATGCGAGTTCTGCAAAAGAAAATTGTTGAAAAGCCCAAAATTTAACAAAATCTATTTGAGGTTGACTTTACAAGAGTTGAAGGATTGAAAGGAGGAGTGGAAATCTACAAAAACTAGATAAATTAGACAGTTTGTTGATCTAAGGGAAGGGAAGGGAGGACGGACTGTGGGGAAAACACGCTCAGCACAGCAGCTTTCGAATTGGGGCAGAAAATGTGTAATCAAATTATAAAAATAGTTTTGTCAAAAAGTCAAAGAAGTGAAATTCGTGACAATAAAAGTGCAAATAAAGTTTTTCTTTTCAGTTGTAAAAATAAACCAGAATTTATCTAATCAATATTGCTTATTACTGCATTAAATATAAAGCCAAAGAGAGAGTTGACTTAAAATGCTCCTGAATAATTTGTTTAGCCTTTCTTACTACCTCTAGAAAATCTATCAATAAATTATCACTCTATAATGATAATATAAACTTTAAAGATAAGATAAAGAAAACAAAATTAATTTAAGAGAATAAATGTTAAAAATAAACGCTGTAGTAATACAATTTTCAAATTGAACAAGGCAAAGGATGCCAATGAAGAAAATGTACTATAAAGAACACTTTTAAATTTAATTGAATATTATTTTTAAAAGTTAAACAACTTAAAAGCGGCCATGCCAAAGGGAATTAAAGAAAAGAGGCCTCTCGATAGGCATCCAAATTACTTATTAAAATGAAAAGGACAAATTTCTCTATATGTTTTGCCCAAGAGAAAAGCATTTTCTTCTATCACATTTCGAATGCTATTTAGCTCTCCCTCGCAGCATCTCTCCTTCTATTTACCTACTTCTGTTTTTAATTAAACTGGCTGCCTAGACAACTAAACATGTTGTTTTATGCCCCCCTTAAAAGATAAAAAACGAAAACAGAAACACACACACACAAAAAAGAAAATAACGAAACGAAGAGCTACCCAAGGGAATGGCTTTATCTAAACGGTTCTCAAAAAGACAAACAAAATATAAAAAAACGAGAAACGAAAAAGCGAATAACAAGAAGTAGAAAAATTTGTAGGGCGAGATGGAGAATATAATGTGCGCTAATAAAGGGTCCAGAAGGAGCAGCAGCAGATTCTAGAGGCAGCAGCTGATACATCGTCGTATTAGGTTAAAGACTCGAGACCCCATTTGCCATTCAGCGATTCCCTGGCGACTCCGTCATAACCGCAATTCTAGACTATTTATGCTAAATAGTTTTCACTGAAATTTTACACTGACTGAGAATTTGGGGGGCCTACTACTAGTGCTGCTCCGCTTGCTAATGCTACTGCTACTGCTGCCAGTGCCATCGAATTAAATTAAAATAGAATTGTGAATGCTTAAATAATATTCGCATAATAAAAGGGCGACCAAGGCGCCGAAATGTTTGCGTTTGCAGCTTCCGTTGCCGCACTTTCGGAATGCTAATGTGGCTTATCCTCTCCATTCGCTGCTCCCCCAAGACGCCGCCGTTGCCGCTTGTTGTCCATAATTGAATGAGAACGTGCCAAGGCTCTTGACTTTGGCCCACTGGATGGTTTGTGGTGGGTGGCAGCAGCCGGCGGAAGGACGGAAGGAAGGAAGGAAGGACGCAAGCAAAAAAAAAAAGAAAAAAAAAGCATGCGCCTAAAGAGAAACCAACAGAAGAAACTTTGCAACGGAACATACGCGAACAAAATAACCAAATTCAATTCATAAAAGATTCAAAAACCAACATCTAAAAAAAAAACGAAAAAGAAAACCCCCAAAAACAAAAAGGAAAAGAGAAAAATGCAAAGGAGAGAGTAAGAAAAAAAAGGTACGGGCGAGAGGGGCAACTGAGAATCCAAGAGAGAGAGCAGAGAAATAAGTTGAGGTGAGTTTGTGGGAGGACAAAGTCTATCATCAAGGACCACTCGCTCTACTTCTCCTTCTCTTTTTCCCTCTACCTCTCTATGAGTGTGCGAGTGTGTATGTGTGTGTGTGCTGACGGTTATTGCACTTGGAATGAGGCAAAGTAAATGAAACCAAACAAATTTTCGTATATTTGTGTACTACCTACAGTGGGGCCAGATATTCAAATAAATTTAAATATGCTTTCTAAGCTGTGCTTTCTTACAACAAATATTATATGCCATAAATTCATCATTGAATATAATTGATTGTGAAATCTCAATTTGGCTTCAATTAGTAGAAATAACTGAAATGCAGAATGCAATTCATTTTATATCAAATTCCGAATTTGATTTATGATCAGATTTTTTTGTTAACTGGCCCAATGTGCTTTTTACTCCTCCTGGTATGTGAGTGAGTATGTTTGTGTGTGTGTGTGTATACACATTTTTGATAAGGCAGACGGATATGGAATGGCATGGAGCTGTAGAAGTAGAGACGGGGGGAGGAGGGCAAACTGATGCTTCTACTGCCATTTGCCACTGTGCTGAGAGCTGAGCAGTGAAGTGAACCGAAGTTCAGTTTGTTCTACACAAGAGGGGATTGTGAGGGGGAGGAGGGTGTTTGTTGGTGGTGGTGGGTATAGGTCTGAGCTTAGGCAATGGGGTGATGGAGGTGTTGGTGAGGGGTGGGGGCTGGGTGGTGGTAGTGGGGAGTAGACTATTGACCAGGTGTAAGTTATAAGATGGTGGGTTTTGCTTTTGTTGCCCCCTGCTGCTTGTACTTACTGCAATGAAAAGTTGTTGTTATTGTTGATGTTCTTGTTGGTTTTTGTGTTTGGTTTTGGTAAGTTTTAATTTTAATTTAATTTAAATTAATGCTTGGTTTTTTCTTGTTGTTTTTTTTTTTTTTTTTTTGTGAATGTTGTTTTTGTTGTTGATGTTGCTGTTGCTGTGCGTAACTAACTCGTTGTGTTATTGCTGCTATAAATTTTTGTTTGTTCTTTTCTCTTCTCTCGTTCCCGTTTCTGCCATCCAATAATCCGATTACAGAAAGTAATCTTTTCTACCGCGAGGGTTGCTTCTTACACTTGCCTACGGTTAAAGATTTGTAGTAAACTAGTTGTTCATTTTCATTCAATTTGCCCACAAACACACGCACACACACGCCCGCATACCCACACACACACACGCACACTCATACATATAGATGTAAATAAAAGGTGTGAGAATAAACACTGAGTCCCGTTAGAAATCAGATTAATTTAATTTAATTTAATTCAATTCAATTCGATTCGATTTCTGTGCGCGCGCGGCGTCCGCTCGCTCCATTCTGTTCTGTTCTTGCGGTTCTCGCTTTTTGCGAAATCATTGATAATAATTTTTGGCAAATCGATTTGGAAGTGCGGTTGTGCTCTCATCACTCCCCCCTCTCACGCCCCCGCACGCCCTCACAACCGATCCTGTGGTTGTTGCTTCGCACGAAGGCGATGACGAGGACGAAAAATTGTGAGAGCACCGTTGTTACTCTCGTGTTTCATCTCGAGCAACTCAGCGCAACTCCCACACATACATACACACACAGCGAACTATGGCATGGGTGGGCAGCGGAGCGGTTGGTGGGAGAGGAAGATGAGAAGCTAGCTGACCGAACGGAATAGAACAGAACAGAACAGAATTTAACTGTTGTCTCTGCTCATAGTATGCAAAAAAAAAACAAAAAGAAATTGGAAAGGAAAAGAGAAAGAAAGAAAGCTGAAAAAAAAAATTGCCAAACGACCACGCACTGTTTATCTATATGTATGTATGTCCTGTGTGCGTTTGTCTGTGATGGGAGTGTGTGTGTGTGTGTCATGTTTTTTCGCGTGCAAAAATCAATTTGAATTCTTGTTTCTCTTTAGAGTTCTGCAGCATTTTGAAGTGAAGAAGAGAATGAGGAAAAAAAGAAGATATTTCACAGCGTTCAAGCTGTTAAGTAACTTTTTAATTTGGCTTGGAAAAACTTTTCGTCGTGGCACTTGCGCTTCATAAATTAAAAAGTTTTTCTTTTTCGCTTGTTGTTCTTGTTGTCTTTCGTTTCGTTTTTAATTTTTTTTTTTTTTATGTTCTTTTCTTTGCATTTTTCGCTTTGTTGTTGTACATTAGTTTTTCCTCTTGGGTTCACTTTTTTATTACAGTTTCTTTTTTTTTTTTTTTTGGTTTTTATTTTTTATTGTGTGCTTTTGCATTAGCTGTGCCGTATGGCAAGCAGCGAGGACGAATACTACGAGGACGAGGACGAGGCCGAGGACGTATGCTACACTCACTTTAATATGTGTATGTTTGTGTGTGTGTGTGGATGTGAGTGTGTGTGTGAGTGTCAGTGTATGTCTGTTTGTGTGTGCAGCAGCCGTCTTTCAATGTGTGTTAAGCGCTGTCCGTGCTCTACTATGAGCTGAGCTAAGAAGCTGCTCTTGCTGCTGCTGCTGGCGCTGCTGCTACTGTGTACCCGTCCTTTCCAGGCAAGGGCTCGCGTTATACTGCCACAGTCCCAGCTAGCAAGGTGCACAATTATAGACTGAATCCTTAGTTATAGTCAGCAGAATCAGCTTTTCGGCTCCCTCTCATTCATTCGCTCTCTCTCTCTCTCTCTGTCTCTCTTTTGGCTGAATGCAGCAGGAGCAGGAGCAGATGAAACCATTTTCACCTAGCAATCAATTTCCGGTGCAGATGGTTGAGAAGATGTGACCAGCTTCTTGGCATGTGTGCGAGCGAGATGACTAGCTGGTCTACTGTGGGTGGCTAACTGACTGGTTGGCTGCTGCTGAATCTGTGTTGGGCCTTTGGATGCTGGAGAACTGGGCATGCGCATTTCCCCGCCTCCCGCAGGCTCCAAAGAAATTTCTCATTTCTCACTCATTGCCAATTGCTGTAAGCATCGCAGTTGCCGTCTCTGCCAGCAGCAGCAGCGTTTGGCAGCCGAAGCTGTAAGTAACGTGAAGAGCGTGCAAATATTCGTAATTTATGGCGCAACGTCTACGCCACGTAGTCGTTAACCCAATCATAGTCAAATGCTGGCGTCATCATGATGATCAACGAGTTGCAGCTGCAAGCCAAACTAGGTGACACACAGACACACCACACACACACACAGTTACACACGAAAATACAATCGAAATTAGAGACCAGTTAGGCTTTCAACATAGTGGTCACTTTTTTGCCCCGACCACATGCGGGCGTATCAGAGAAAAGAAAAAAAAATAAGAGGAGGAACCGATTCATTGCCAAAAGAAGACCACGAAGTAGCAGCAGAAGAAGAAGAAGGTGGAAACCGCAACCTAATTACACCACCCCCCATTCCATTCCATTGGGGTTAAGCAAACAGAACCAACTGGGCCGACCGACCCTCAGCTACCACTCTTGATGAGTTATGAATCTGTGGCTAAGGCACAGCAAATATTTATGGAATACTTATGAGCAGCAGCAGGAGGATGAAATGGGCAAGAAAGGGCAAACAAGAACGGGGGTGTTTGGGGGGGGAGAAAAAAAGGTAGTGGTGGGGTAGTGTTTGGGAGGACAATCGATTGATTCGCAAGGACACACACACAGTTCACTGTAATTAATGCACAATATAAACGCCTATGGCCATAGTCATTCTTCAGGTCGTTTGTCAAGTGAATTCGAATACATTTAGACGAAGGATTCACACTTATTGCAGTGTAGGTCAAGGCCCAAACACACACACACACAGAGACACACATGTAATGGCATCAGCATCAGGCTATAAACTATTAACATGATGGCCATCGCCAGGACGACAAAGAGGACACACCGACAGTCAGACAGACAGACAGCGGCGAGCGAAAGAGACAGAGTGTCAGCAATTTGGCACGAATTTGTCATTTCATCGAAGTGGCAACAAATTCTGCTGCAACAACAATGAGATGGCGATGGCGATGATGGCGATGATGATGATGATGGCAGTTAGCACAGCAGCTAGCAGAGAAAGAGGCAGAGGCAGAGGCGGCACAAGCAACTGCAACTGTTCCTCTGCTCGAGACAAATTCCGACATTTATGTATGTAAGAGTAACCTTAATGTGTCACTATGTGGAGCCATGCCCGAAGGGGCATATGGAACGGGGAATGGGGTTAGGGGCAAGCGTATAGAATTGGGAATGGCATGGTAGACTGGGTCTGTTGTCCGGGCCCTGCTGCTGCTCCTGCTCCTGACAGTCTGCTGCTGCTTGTTTTGCCTTCTCGTTGACACGTTTAGTTGTCGGCTAACACACTCACACACACACCACACATATGTATGGGTGTGTGTATGCACACACCGCATATCCGAGAGTACTTTTAGCAAATCACAAACTAGTCAAAGGTAAAACGAGCATTGTAATAATGCTGATGGCTTGCCAAGTGAACGAGCCAAAAAAAAAAAGAAACCAGTAAACAGTGGAGCCCAACAAAAGTGTGACACAAAATATATGCAAATTCGCTTGGGCCATTTTATAAATTGATTTTGGCATCACAATTGGCCAAAACATTACCAAGACGATGGACAACAGAGACCAAAACAGATTCTAGCAATCGAAATACGTGCATGACAATAAAAGCATTCGTCCAGCATTCTTTAAATGAAACGCAATCATTTGGAAGTTTCAATGGCATCATAAAAAAGTTTACACTTAAGAAAATAAGTAGTAATAAGTCTAGGAGAAATATCGTTTTCACGTCTGTCTATTAGAAATTCATCACAATAATTGAAAAAAGAATTTTTTGTGTAATTATCTGACCCTCATTTATAGTTCAAACCATGATCTTAATCTTAATACAATTAATTGATATTTTAGGGGATTTTTAACATGCTTTTATGTTTATATTTTTAATTATCGGGGCTTGGTGAAATAATAATAAAATCTTGATAAGCCAAAACCAACTTCAAAGTGAAAATTTCTCAAATAACTAGCAAAGAAAACTTTTGTTTTTATTCTACTAAGTTTTTTTCAACTTTTGCACACACACATAGAAAGGGAGAGAGAAAGAGAGAGCGTAAAAAGGAGTACATGTACGTGTACGTGTGTTTACAGCACACACTGTACCCGGTGGTGGTCTCCGGGTATCATGAGCAGCCAACACATTGCGGCAACTTCAACTCTTGCCACAAAAACTTTCAACTCTTGCCGCAACTTTCTAGACCACAAGCCCACTTTATGTGCACAGAGCACATAATCCCCACCGAATGGTGGCGACCAACAGCGACTTGGATAACTACTATGGCTAGTTATTATGATTTGCGCTCAAACTATAATAATTTACCTGGTGATGCAAATTGTTGTAGTAGCGTGTTATATATGCGGGCAGCAACTCGGCCGTCTCTAGGCCAATCCACTGAAAGACACTCAGCTGTGCTGCTGCTGGTGGAGTAGTTGTTGTTGTTGCTGTTGTTGTGGTTGCTGTTGCCGTTGCCGTTGCTGATGCTGTTACCGTCATAGTTGTCGTTGTAGATGTGGCATCACAGCAGCAGCAACAACAACAGAATTCCTCTTCAACATCGGTGGACGCGGCCATTCAAAAACTTGTATGCTAATTGGATGCTTTTGTCAATTTATATTTTTGTTGTTTCGTTTTTTTTTTTTTTTTGGTTTTGTTTTGTTTTGTTATTTGTTAGTTGGTCCTCCTGCTTATATTTATTATGAACTTAATGTTGTTGCTGTTGTCCATGCTGTCGATGGTGATGTTGTTGTTGTTGTTGCTGTTGTTGCTGTTGTTGTTGCTGCTGCTGCTGCTCCTGTGCTTGTGGAGCACATTTAAATTTAAATTGAGTTATAGGCACGCCAAGCTGAGGTGGTTGAGGTGGAGGCGAAGAAGAGTGGGGAATTTTTTTGTGCTGCCAATTTATGAGGAGGGCCACCGCTCGACCCCAACGCCAGGGAGCAACATCATCAATGGTGGCAACAGCAACTGAAACATTTGCCATTTTGTCAATTGCTCCCATGTGAGTTTCGATGCCGAAACGAAAACACGTGGCGGCGCTCTGACAGGCCGCTGTGCTGTGTTTTGCTTGCGGACGTTTCGCTGCGGAAATTCACGCGTAATTGGCACACTGACACGACACTATACACCCCAGAGACAACTCTTGGCGTTCGCGTCCACGTTCACGTCCGTATCCGTGTTCGCGTCCTGTTAATTGGGTCAAGCGAGTGGAGAACGGTAGTATAAGCCACTTGAGAAATAGACTCAACTCGACTCGACTCGACTTTACACACCACTTTTACTCTATTTGCCTTGGCTTGACGACGGTTGTGAGTCACCTACACACACACAGACACAGGCACACAGATACACCATCAAATGGTTTGATAATCCTTCTGGGATGCGAGGGCTTTTTGGTCGTTCGCGGCGTTTCGCTTGTTAGGCGCCTTTTTCACACATGACTTGCCAAGTGTCAAATAAATCTAATGCGAGCCTACGATGGTGTTGTCGTTCCCTCGCGGCGGCTGCGCCGCAAACTAAACTGAAAAACGGTGTGCGCGCTTATATTTTTTCTCCTTATTTCTTCTTGTTTTTTTTTCGTGTTGCCTTCTTCTTGTGTTTAAGTCAATCACGAATGCTCTGTTGTTGTCCCCGCCCCGCAATTCACACACATACGCACACACACACACACCCAGACGCATACACATACAGTCGAAAAACATAGCAAGGACTACTGCCTGCAGTGGCATTCACATCATTTCATCGACTGCGCTCACTGCACTCACTTTGCAGCGCGTGAGAGCAAAAACCCAAAAGTAGTTGTAGTTGCAGCAGCAGCAGCAATGGCAGCAGATGCTTTTGCAGCGGATGCTTGGACTGCGGTCTAGAGGCATTTGCATTGTTGTATTTGTTTTTGTAGCTGCTTCTGCTGCTGCTGATTGTGTTATTGCAACCCTGGTCGCCCCTCTTCCTGCTGCTGGTCCCTGCTGCTGCTGCTGCTGCCTTTTTGTGTTGGTGTCTGTGTATATAGCATTAACACATTCGTTCATCGCTTTACTGGGCCCTGCGTTTTCTGCAGTTGTTCATATTTTCTCCATCATTTTGCCTTTTCATTTTCTTTTTTTTTTGTTCGCTTGAATTTATGAAAATGAGTTGAGCCGAAAGCAGCTCAGCTTGCGTCAGACACACACACACACACACACACACACACAAAGCAACAGACAATTGGACAGAGGCACACAAAAAAAAAAAAACCGGAGCAGAGAAACCAAATAAAAGAAAAACAGTCGTAAGCCCAACCCCAGTAACAAAAAGTGTAGTCTGTTTCAAGGAGCAATTAACGACAGTGGATGGCACAGAGTTATGGCATTGCGTTCATATCGCACACAACCAGTCCCCGACCAGAGCCAGCCAACCAAGTGAGAGATATAGAAAAAGTATTTCTGCTTTCGGTATTTTTTTTTTCCTCCTCCTGCTTTTGTTTGTAATACTCTTATAGGCAGGCACGGGCATGTGACTTATATTAAGTGGCGCAATATTTATTGTGCCCATTTATTTATCAGAGGAAACAGTTCCACTTGGAACAAGTAGTTGAGATAATTAGAGGAAATGGCATATTAGATATAACCAAATGATTTTTTGTGTAATAAAAAAAAAGTATTAAATCTCCAAATATATTGCATATTTAATAAATATAAAAGGAGATTTATGTAAGGAGTTTTTTGTGTTAGGCATCAATTAAAAAAAAAAGGATAACAGCAGAAATCACAGAATCATTATGAGAAGTTATGGTCTTTTTTAAACATTTATGTTTGTTTTGAAAAAGAAACAATGTTTTTACTGTTTAGAAATTATCTCTCTGCTTTCAAAAGAAGCGCTATAAAATCTCTGTAGCAAAGTTTTCTTTTTTTGTTGAGGGATTTGTGAGGATATTTTTGGCTGCGACTATAATCGGAAATGCAAAAAAGAATATTCCACTTTTTTCCCCTGTTTTTGTGCTATCGTTTAATGTTTTTATGCCCCTTTAGTCTGTCCATTGGACTCTGTTGCAAATGTATGGGCATATGCCGACAACGATGGCACTTGAGCTGTGTTTTGTAGCATACTTTTCTGGGCAAAAAGCCTTCAGGGAGGGCCACAAGCGCGGATGTTATTGTGGCCTGTTATTGTTGTTATGCCAGCATTTCCGAATTTCATTTTGGTTTATTCTGATTAAATTGTTTGTATTTTGGTTGCATTAGCAGCATATATTTGAATTTGTGTCTCTGTGTTTGAGCAAAGGATTAGTGGGACTGTCTGCGACTCAGAGCAGAGAGTGTAGACATCGGCGGTTCGTTTGAGTTTGAGTGGGAGTGGAGTTGGGTTGGAGTGGAGTGTGCATGATTCTGCTTGTTTGTCCGCACTAAATACATTTCAAATTTGTTTAAGCTTATGCTGAAAAGGAAGGACAGAGTGGACCACAGAGATTGATATGACCACAATGCTGGCCACTACTGGGCCACTACTGGGCCTATAAGTGGAAAGGGGGGGGTGGAGAGCAAATTGACGCAACAATGCAGATTATTACGAGCTTAAGCTCATGCCCCAGCTTGCCACAAAATAAAGCAAAATACGAGTAAATAAACTGTACACAATGGTGGCGCACTCACCTGCATATGGGGGGCGGCAAGCAGCAGCATCAGTTCATCCTTGGCATACTTATTGCCCACATTGGCGCCCACAGCCGATAGCAGCTCTAGAACATCACGACTACGTGCCACAGCTTCGGCACTGGGTGCCCGGCCGTTGCTCGTAATGACTGTTGAGCCAATGCGATCGAAGAGCTGCAGAAATTGATGTAGTCGACCATCTCGTAACATATCACGCAACACATCGGCATCCACATGCGCATCCTGCAGTGAATATATATCATCGAGGCAATCTAAAATGCGTTGAACAGCCTCAATGCCCGCCTCCTCGTCGGCCCATTCATCGGGCACACCAGAAATGGGCACTAAAAATACAAATAGATTTATCCATTAGTCAATTACTTATTGAATTCATATATTTAAACTCACTGTCTGCCGCATCGGTGGCATAGAGCGGATCCATGTTGGTGCCTCCGGCTATTGCTTGGACAGCTCCCTTCAGTTTGCGTCGGGCATTGTAGCGTTTCAATTCCTCTACAGTTTCTGAGAGATGTGTCCGCTGTAATTTGTCACGATCGCGTATCCACGGATGCTCTAGCACCTCGGTTATGGAAAGTCTGTGATGTGGATTGGTTGCCAGCATTTTCATGACTAGATCCTTGGCATTGGCTGAAATGGATTTCCACTCTGGCGCCTCAAACTGAAATGAAATGAATATGAAACAATTATCAAGTTTATTCTGTGGGAATGTCGATTCAACAACTCACCGATAGCCTGCCACGAGCAATCGACTGCTGCAATCTCACACCAGAGCCTAGAAATGGCAATCGACCGGAGAGGAGGACATGCAACATGACTCCAGCACCCCATACATCGCAACCTTTGCCATACAGTCGCCTGGTCACCACTTCTGGCGCCATATAATGCGGACAACCCACACGCCCATGTGTTTCTATGGTTTCTCGCGTTCCCGGCAATTGAATGGCTGAACCGAAGCCACCCAATTTCACTGGCGCCGAGTTATCCACTGTGGCAAGCAGGGCACAAGCCGGTCGCACATCTCTGTGAAGAATGTCGTTTTCATGACAATATCTCAATGCTTCCAATATCTGTCGCATATAATGGCTGCAATGAATTGAGAAAAAATGTACAAATTAATAAACATAATCAACAATCGAAGCTCATTAAAAAATACAAACGAAATCTAAAGGTTAATATTATAGCATCTATAATGAGTTTATTGAATACGAAATGAAAATGTTGATTCAGATAAAGGATGTCGAACGAAATTAATGGGGATAGCAAGTTTATTAACTGGAAATTGGATTTTTAAAGAAACTTTCAAATGTATTAACTATTAATTAACTATTAATACATTTCATAAAAAATACAATTTCCAGTTAATAAACTTGCTTTCTTCTTAATTAACTATTAACTACATATTTGTTCATCTATTCGATGTATCTACATAATAAGAACCAATTTTCACAAGGCTCAAAAAAACCTTTTAGATATTGTTAAAGAATTTAATTAAGTGAATTATCTGTTACTATATTTGAATTTTCGTTCCTTTTATCTACCTTTATATATTAATTATTCGAACCAAGCCCTAATCAATAATATAAAATATGAATATATGGGATAATAATCATGATTTTAGCTGTTGACCAATATCTTTCTGTTTCTGGATATCAATTTGGTTCATTATTTCAGTAGTCTGATCTAGCTAAGGCCATAAAAAAATGTTATTGTCAAAATATATAAGAAATTTACATCATTTTCGAAAGTTTTCAAACAATTTAAAACAATAAAAGCTTAAAAATTGAGGGAATACTACTGAGATTATCTACTTAACTTGTACTGAATGGAAATATATATTTAATAATTATAATAAAAGAGTTCCCTTCAAATATATTACAATTATAGTCAGAAAATGTCTATATTGAGATACAAAACTACTAAAATATTCCAAAATATTGCTATATTTATAAATTTACAATTTCCAAAGTTGAATAAATATAAATAAGCGTTTAAGATATCGTTAAAAAGTTAATATTTTTGTATAACATTTTGATTCAACAATTACTCCATTCCATTTGAATTAAATATTTGTTATCATTCAATTTGCAATGAAATTGATTGGCCTTAAGGCTATAAGGATATCATATGCATAACTACTAAAGACGGGAAGTAACTCACCAAGCCACAGCTTCGCTGTAGACAAAGCCCGCAACGGCGCGACGCACAACCTCGAAGCACAAGTCGGAGCCTTCCATGCTGTGTGTGTGTGTGTGTGTGAAGGAAAAAGGGAAAAGTTGTAAGTGGCCTAAATACATACAATATGCGACAGAGGCATACGCGTGTTACTTACAATTCGAAAACCATGTAGAGCATGCCCTCTGAGCTGTACGTTTCCAGCAGCTCGACAATGTGCGGATGCTTTAGCATGTGACATATTGTGGCTTCGCGTTTTAGATCTGTAATATTATGGCAATTAGTTGACATTAAATGGTAGAGAAGCAAGCAGTTCTATGGCCGCACCAATGGCGCCCAGTATTCAGAGTGAGTAAGCGAGCGAGCGAGCGACTGACAGACCGGCACCAGATGCCAGGCAACTCTAATGGACTTAGTGGTTGACTTATGTGCCTGCCATGTATCATTTACTCAATGCTCGCAAGTCCGGACGCCCTTGCACTTGAGCAATTTCTTTTTAATTGGTAAGATTTCGGGACAGTCTTGGTACGTCGCCCATGGGAGAAGAAAGGAAGGAAGGAATAGAGGGTAGCGATGGGTTTGTTGTGGGTGTGGGTGTGGGTGGTGAGTCACACGTGCTACTTATGGGAGGCCTTTGTGTTTTGCTGCACAATTAGTAGCCACATAATTTTGAATAATTGAGCAGCTTAATTATAATTTATTCACACAAATAGCCTATTTGGTCTCTCTGTCGCTCTTTCTCTCTTTCACTCACTCTTCCAACAAGGTCGAGGTCGAACTTACCCGCTGTGCTCAGTCCTGGACTCGCTGTGAACTTGGCCACATCAACAATTTTGACAGCAAACTGCTGATTGGACTCCCTGTGTATGCAACGTCTAACTATGGAGAATGGTCCCCTGGAAAAATCATAGAAAATTTCATAGATCGATTAGTTTGAATCAGATTAAAGCAAAGCTCGTTCGCTCGCTCTCCTTCACATCTTTTGCCAAGTTTGAACCATGAAAATATTTCTAGATAAATAACACAACTCTGCTGAACTATCATCATAACAAAAAGTAACACTAAATGCCAAGTTTTGTGTGTGTGTGTGTGTGCGTTACATAAAAAAAAATTTAATAATGCAAAAGTCGGACATGAAAAGTTTTTTGGCCAACTTTTCTTCGTCCTACCTCCCTCCCTCCGTCAGCCTCAGGAACTCGGTGTGAGTTTTGCGTTTCAAATTGTTGGCCAGGCCCGGCTTGGACCCCATTGTCGACAGATGATTTAGTGTGTTTTGTTGGAGCCAAAAGACATAATGAGATGTGAACGTGAACATGCTTCTAGATGTGGATGGGAGGAGCGGGGGCAGGGGCATCTCACTGGGCCACCCACTCAAAACAAAAACAAAAAAAAAAAAGAAAGGAACTTACTTGCCAATGACCTCGCAGAGCTCGTAAACATCGTCAAAGAGAATTTCGTCTTCGGTCATTTTGAATAATTGATGAATTGATGCCTGGTCTCAATTGCTTTTTGGAATATTGATGGGTTGTTCTCCTCTCTCAAAATAAATAAATACAAAAAAAAAAAAAAAAAAAAAAGTAACAACAAAAGAAGAGGAGACAACAACAGATGGCGTCCAAAACTCCAAAAAACTTTTCTAACCAGAAGGGAGAAGGGAAGGAATGTTGTTGTTGTTGTTGTTGTTGCTGCTGCTGTTATTGCTCTTTTTATTCTGGTTGCTGTAGTTTCGTTGTTGTTGTTGCTCCTGCTGCTGTTGCTGATTGCGTTGCGTTGTTATTGTTGTTGTTGCAGATTGTTAAAGATTCATTTCGTCACATGTAACTGAAAAATGACATAGAAATGTTTTTAATGTAGCAAACGGAAATGAGAATGGGCATTCATTATAAAAACCCACTCAATATCTTATTTTACCAATCTCTAACTGCCTTCCCAACCCTGCTCTCTCTCTCTCTCTCTCCTCCCCCCTCATCCTTGTTATGGCTAATGTCAATCACAGAGGTGAAATTCATAGCCGTAAAAACACAACCCAAATCAATTACAGGCCACACACAAAATGCTTCAAAATATTTGGAAAATTTCATCAATCGTTTTTGGTGGCATTCGCTTATGTCTCTCTCTGTCTCTCTGCCATTTTGGCGGAAGGAAGTCTCACTGTCAACGATTTGAATTTTCTAACGGAAATGATTTGGGTGTGCGGTTTGTGTGTGAGAGAGAAGGCAGATAGAGAGAGAGGGAGAGAGAGAGAGAGAGAGAGATAAGTCAACAAAAGGTGTAAATTATTATCTTACTGATTGACTGACTGGCTGACTGCCTGCCAGAGCGGTTGACTGGATGACTGAATCAGTTGGTTAGTTAGTTAGTTAGGGCCATGCCTTTGTCTTGGCCAGAAACATCCTTTACTACCATTATTATGACTTTTTGTACCAAACACAAAAGCACACTTGAACACACACACACAGACACAGAGAGAGATTCAAAAAGTTTGTCCTCTTCCCCTCCCCTTCCCACACAACTTTGAAGGCACTCCAAAAAGGATGAGAGAGAGAGAGAGAGAAATGGCAGGAAGAGAGCGCAGGCGCAAAGCGGAATACATGTAAAATTCCAATTGTAATCGTAAAAAATAAGCTAGGTTAAAATAGCTCGGGCTCTGGGAGCACTAGCTGTGCCCGGGTTGCATGAATATTTAAATATGCAACAATTTACGATGCACAGTTTACACACACAGACACACAGCACAGAGACACAGACAAGCGCATGCAGAGGACCAAATCCGTTTGGCAAAAAGGACATACAGAATCATATTTAATGCAAAGCTGCGCATTGGGCGCGGTGTATGGGCGAGGGCGAAGCTCAAGCGAAGGATTTTACCTTGCTCGTGTGCCGCTGTTGTAAAATGCCTTGACACTTTGAAACTATGCGACCTTACCACACACGCAGACACACACACACACTTAAACACACAGACACACACGCACACACACATAGCTTTGCTCCTTTCATGCCAGAGCAGTTTCACAAGATTCACTTGTCGCGACGACAAGTGCCACCGCCTCACAATTAGAAAATTGATTCTTTGTCTAGTATTTTTACAAAGGATTTGCATTGCAGCCGAACAGTCAGGGCGCCTCCCCGGCCCCCACATTCCATACCACCACCCACTCATCTCACACCCGCACAAAAATTTTCGTAGATTTTTTTTTTTTTGTACAAACCCCATGGAAGTTTTCTTTTGCAGTCAGAGTTAAGGCAGTACTCCGGGCACAATTGCTGCCTACAATGGATCACGTGATTGTTGACTTCGATACATTGATGCTACATTTGTTTTACACAATTAAGTTTAAATAATTTAGCTTATTTTTAACATAAAACAAACACGGCCCGTGTGGAGCTGATTGGCGAAGAACTGGTTGCAACTGAACTGGTTCATGGCAAAACGAACCTGTGTTCTCTGCCAGGGCTGCAGCGCAAAATGGCAAGAATTATTTGCTTCCACATAAGTTAATATTTATGTTGTAATTATGTTAAATATGCTACGAAAATTAAATAAAATTATATCTAAAACATTGAATACTTCGTAGCAACCGTATTGGAAGAGAATTATTTAAATTACCGGTGGAATGGATTCAGTTCAAAGGTCTATTGGTTTCTGGAGGCAGCAGCTGTGAACTTGGCTCATTTAACTAGTTCTCAAAAAAATACTAACAGTTCCCTAGTATTTTATATATACTACTTTTTTGGTATATTTTTAGCGCGGGACTTTTAAATTTCGCGGGCAATACCTAGGTTTTCAATTCTTAGTCATTTCATTTAAAATTAAAGAGTAATATGAATAATCAATTGTGCTACTTAAATTAGCATTAGCCACCTAACAGATTTATCCTTATTTTAGTCAATTCGTAGTTATTTTATTTAAAATTAAAGAGTAATATCAAAAATAAATTTTGCTACATAAATTAGTATTGGCCACCTAACAGATTTATCATTAGCTTAGCCACATTGTGAAATATTTATCAAATTATTTGGTTTTTTCAAAATGAACTTCAAAATTGAGCATATTTAAGTTGAATTATCTATGTACTATATATTTATTTTTAAAGAAAAACTACATTTTAAGGGGGCTGAATAAACTTATTTTCCAGTCAAATTGGCTTTGATTTCAAATCATTTCCTTTAGAATATTTGCCTTTAAAATTATCGAACTTTCATTTAGACAAAGAGGTTTCCCATTTGTGCCAGCGAATTTGTAATATTACTACTATCATGTTTTCGTTATCTACCAAGTGCATTATAAATATATCCAACATTGATTTTCTACAATATTATCAAGTTCCCTTTGAATATAGATATAAGTGCTATGCAAATTTGGCTTATGTCAATTTTTGTTAATCATATTCAAAGCCTTTGTCAATGCCTTTTCCACTAGATAGCTAATGCATTCTCCCATGAACCGTTGGGCATTATATTCTATTACTATTATCACTATTATTATTATTACGACCATATGCATATGGCATTTGATAAACCCATTAGAATAAATTAAGATTTCAACATTAATATGCCAGTCACAAGCACTCTCCGAAACCCACACACACAATAGGTGCGTAATCTTTAAATCAACTGGCCTCAACCGAAGTATTTACGTTCCGGGACCGGGGCCGGGACCGGGATCTCAACACGAAACCGAAACCAAAAACCCAAAAAACTCAAACATAAACATCATCAATTACACAAACAACGAACAGCGACAGCAACAGCAACAGCAACAATAACAAAGACACAAGAACCGTAGGCCGTAGGGTCGTCCCCATTCGGTTGACAAAAGGCAAAGGAACACAGGCTAAGGCTCAGGCAAACGAAAAAAGGCTCAGGTGAAATCAAAATCAAATTCAACGCCAGCGTCTCCTACCCATTCGCATTGGCAATCTCAATCCCTACCCTATACCTTCTTGTCGCCATCGTCGTAGCCATCATTTGGACTTGCGACTGTCGCACTTAATGCGTGTGGATGGACATGAATGTGTAGGATTCGAATTGACATTATAAAAACTGGTTTTGGTGCCAATATATACTTATATATGTAAGTATATATTGCCGGTTACGCGTCCTACGCGACGTTGCCTTTGCCTTCTCCTTCGCCTTCGCCCTAGCGATCATCATGTACCTGCCTACTTGATTCTGATTCCCGCTCTAGGATATTACCTGTATGTGTGTGTGTGTGTGTAGGCCTCTGGAAAATCAACTCAAATCTGCTGACAGTAAACTGATGCCATTATAACAAAAGATATTGTATTCCTATTACAATGAATCAAGTTTTTATCTTTTAATATACTGCCAAATACACAAAGATATTGATTGATCTGCTTGATCAGCCAACCAAAAAGTCACTAAAGAAACGGTAAAATTGCCTTTCCCATTTCCATTTACTTTATTTAAATCCATTATGAGCCTCCTTCCCCAGTTGGACCTGTTTTTGGAATAAAATCTAACTGGAAGATTCTTGTTTATTGCACCAAGAACGACCCCAGAAATGTTCGTTCCACCGACTCCAACTGAGAAGCAATAAATTAATGAAGATTTCCTATCTCTTTTCATTGGTTTTTCCTCTTAAGTTTTTCTGATGGCACAAAAAAGAATTAAGTGAGACTTGGAAATGAATAGATTACACTCAGAGAAAAATATATAAAATACTCGCATTCGGTTTAAGGTTTCTTTTAAAATTTTTAAAAGAATCATTTCAATATTTATAATAAAAAAAAAATTTCAAATGTTTTACTAATCCATTTTTCAATATTTCTTTGAAGGATTCTAAAAGGAAAAGGATACCATAATCTTGAATCTTTAAACGGAACTTTGATCCCCATTGTCTATACAATATTTGAAATTATATTACAAATAGTATAAAAAAGTCCTTTTCGAGTTTACAATTTAAAATCCTTTAAGCTATAATGAAATATTAAAATGATTTATTATTTTATATTTTTAAAGGAACCAAAACTTTTTGAAATAATTTTTAAAATAACCAACTATTGATTATTGACTATTTAAATATTTCAAATTATTGATTGATATTTGGTGAAATGCATTTTATGCCAAATTATAAATTTTTTACTCAAACATATGGAAATATTTTAAAGATTTCATTTATATTATGAATAATATGTGATTATAAATATGTTAAATAAATATTTTAAAGATTTCATTTATATTAAGAGTGATTATCTGATTATAAATATGTTGTAATTTATTCATTTAATTTTTATAAGATAACTGCACAGAATTATACATCAATTTTTATATAATAAAAAGATATTTTATCTCTTTAAAACTAGGTAACATTTTTGTATATATCCATTAAACTATGTTAGATTTTTCTTCATAATTTTTCTGTGAAATTTCGAGCGGAACTGTGTAACTAAATTTTGATCTATTCATGCCAGCAGCAGCTGTACTTGATTCGTTGTGCTAACTGGCATATGCATCAGGATGCTGTCACCTCATCATTGTAGACACTTAAAATAAAACAGCAGCTACCTCCCTCGGGTCGGGACAACCACCCGTCCCCGTCCCCGTGCCCGTGCCCGTCCCTTTGCCATGTTATGCCATATTCTTTGTTAATGTAGTCAAATTACATTGCCTGGAAATGCATCTTCTTCACTCACATATGCAAACGCATATTCATTTACCCATAGGTCGAGTGAGTCTCGGCCCTAACTCTGCCACTGGGCCCTGGCCCTGGCCCTTGCCCTGTCTCTGGCCCATATGGCAAAGGCAACGGCAACAGCAACGGCAGCAATTAACTTAAAATGTCATTAACCAGCCATTGTAGGTGAGAGGCGCAGACTCAGACAGAAACTGAGAGACTGAGAACTGAGACTGACATATGACAGGCACCACATCAAGCAAGGAGACAGAGCAGAGCAGGCCAAACTCAGCCCATCCCAGCCCGGTTCAGCATCACTAAAAACGCCCTCGCTGGCCCTACCCCTACCCCTATATCTCCCCTTCCTCTGTATGTATATTATATTCCTTGACGTTCCACCTTGGCATTAAACGCTTGATTAAATTTCACTACAAATGGGCTGGGCTGGTCAGGGCAGGGGAAAGAACATACATCCATCCATCCATTATTGGAAAAAGGTCATCCCAATACAGTTCCTCCTCGACCATATGCTGTACAGTCCAAGCCCACATCGTGTGTGTGTATATGCTGATGTTTTGACTGTCATCGCAATTAGAAAGCTCAGATAGCCCTCTCACCATAGATATATTCTTTTTCTACCCTAGAATTCTAAAGCAATGTGGGGTATATTCGTAGAGTTAACTAAGTTAGACACTGTCTTCTTTGGATTTGATTGTTCCTACAGTTTACTGAATTTAATAATCATTTTTTGCAGATATTTGGTACGAAAATATATTCAAAAGTTAAAAGAAATCATTTGCTATCCTATAAAATTTGTACTACATATCTTTCCTCCAGTTTTCTGAACTTAAATATTATTTGCTACAGAAATTTGATACAAAAATATATCCAAAAGTTAAAAGAAATCATTTGCTACCGTATAAAATAAAAACTATATATCTTTCCTACAGTTTTCTAAACTCAATTATCATTTGCTACAAAAATATATTCGAAAGGTAAAAGAAATCATTTACTACTCTATAAAATATAAACAATATATCTGAATTTGAAGGTCCTGAGAAAAGTAATCTACCCAAAGGAAGTTTAACGTTCAAACGAATCGAGTTCGTTTTAATCTTCAGGTGAGCTCATATAAATTTCTCAGAATATCATAAAATCTATTTATAAAAATTAATCATTTGAGCTAAGCATAAGTAATTTATTTAAGAGGATTAAATTTAATATAAATACTAATACAAACGAAGGGCAGGAAAATCGAATAGAAATAGCAATTAAGGAAGTTAGGAATAGATAAATAAAGTATTAGAGAGAAATTTCATTGGGATTCAACAGGTTGATTGACAAACTATATACTAATGTTCAGATGGATAAACCAGCTAATTGGAAAGATAGGTTTCCAGGGTGTTTGCAGGTCTTTAGTCTAATTTATTGCACAGAATTTGTTTTTGTTTTTTTTGCTGATCTCACTTGCCGCATTTCTTGCATTTCATTTCCCATGAAACATGTTCCCTTCCGGCAGCAGCAGGAACAGCAGAAGGGGCTGGGGCATGGCCGGTGGCAGTGGCATCGAATGGGGGAAGCCTAAAAAGTGCGGCACAGCGAAACGCGCGCGGTGAGAAAATGTTTTGCATTATTTACATTTTTACTGCAGTTAGTTAGCTGTTCTGACTGGTTCTTCTTTTGGCCATCTCTCTCTCTCTCTCAACGTGTCTCTCAAGCAGAGTCCATCATTCCTCTGCAGGACATCCGTCATCCGTTGCGCTTGCTTTGGTTTTTTTCGTTTTCGTTTCGTTTCGTCTCTCGCTGTGTGTGTCTTCTTTCATTTGGTTTTATCGCATCGCTTCCTGCCTGGTTTGGCCTGGCCTGGCTTACGACTACTGGCTAACCGAAAACCCATAAGTCTGAACCTGTTGCTCTCATTAACAAATTGTCAGGTGTGCCAGCGGCAGCGGTGACGGCGACTCCGACTGCAGTTATTCGTCATGCTTTGGTTAATCAGCACAGAACCGAAGCGCGCACTACTATTACGAAAAAAAAAAAAACGAAACAAATTGCCATCGAGAACATGTTTGCAATTCAACTGTAAAAGCATTTAAACGGAAAGTTTGTCGGCTTCCAAAACACTTAGCCAAGATTCTCCCACCTCTCCTCTCTTTGCTTGTCAATCTTGTCTTGGCCATCATCTCTCTCTCTGTTCTCTGTTTACCTGCTCGTAAACAAATGCCGCAGCTTAATCAATTCGTAAAACTGTTTAAACTTCAAGTGATAACAAACAAAGGCGAGACGCATTGAAAGAAAGTCCCAGGGTGAACCCTGGAACCCTCCCAAACACACACACAAAAACAACAAAAAAATTGATCAGGCAAGCCAACCTAAGCATCATCTCTCTCTCTCTCTCTCTTGGTCCCGGGATGTGCCTGGGATGCGGCTTCTTGTTTATTTTCTCACAAAGGCGGCAAAGCAAATAAAACAATGCCCATTGCCGTTGCTTTTCAGAATTCGATTTTGAAAACCTAATCAAATTGAGCAGCCGCAGCAGTAGAAGAAAGAAGATGCTCATTATCAGTTTGGGGTAACTTGACTTCAATATTCAATATGAGCATCAAATAAGGGGCCCGTTGGAGAGGAAGCGTTGTGAAACTTCTTTAAAAATCATTGTGTATTGAAATGTAATGAAACGAAAATAAGAACGATAATAAATGTATGTGTGTCATTGCAATTATGAAGAGCATGGTTCAAACGAAGTGTTGTGAAACTTCTTCAAAATTATTGTGTATTAAAATGGCATGAAACGAAAATGAGATCGAGAATAATTGTAAATGAGTCACTCAGGGTTCATTAAGAAGTTGCTCAAGTACGACGTAACCGAATTATGGAGAGGACGCGTTGCGAAACTTCTTTAAAATCATTGTGTATTGCAAAGTAATGAAACGAAAATAAGAACGATAATAATTGTATGTGTGTCATTGCAATTATGGAGAGGATGGTTCAAACGAAGCGTTGTGAAACTTCTTCAAAATTATTGAAATGGCATGAAACGAAAATGAGAACGAGAATAATTGTAAATGTGTCACTCAAAATTCATTAAGAAGTTGTTGAAGTACGACATAACCGAATTATGGAGAGGAAGCGTTGTGAAACTTCTTTAAAACCATTGTGTAAGTGAAACGAAAATGAGAACGAGAATAATTGTAAATGTGTCACTGAGGGGGTTCATTAAGGAGTCGTTTAAGTACGATGTAAATGAATTATGGGGAAACGTAAAACCTTACGAAGCGTTTTCAAGGTTCAAACGACGCGTTGTGAAACTTCATTGAATAGAAATAGCATGAAACGAAAAAGAGAACGAACTTGGGGTTCAAAAAAACATTAAACCGCCTTACAGAGGGTGAGAGAGAGGGTCACAAATCTTTTAAAATTGCCTTACGCAATACTTGAAGGGCGCCCAACATATTTCTAGTTCTTTGCCGGAACTTCATACGATAAGTAAATGAGAACGATTTGTTTATCATTCTTTGTTTCACAATGTTTGTTTATCAAATGTAGTTTCAAGTTTCCGTTTCATTATGTTTTGGAATACCATTTGCCCACACAAATGATCCCGAGTATCCACCAAAATGAGCGACAAGTTAATTACGTGTATCTTTGAGATACATCTGCTTGCTGCTGCTGATAAGATAGAGTATACAGTGTTCGCTTTTCGCTTGTCTCGTCATTTGGTTAGTGTTCCTTCTGGACGACCACCACCAGGCAAAAAAAAAAACATAATTAAATATCCAAATTAAGAGTAAGCAAATGCCATCTTAAAGCTATGTAGGGGTTGCATCTTTTTGTTTTGTATCTGTAAATAGCGCAATGCAGCAACCAACCAAATGGTGGCATTTTATGCAACACACGCCAAAATTGTCAGCTACATACGTCTCGAACGAGGTGAACTAGGGGACAGAACAGAGAGGAGACCATCATTTGCATGAACTGTGTTGCTCTGTTGCTTATGCAAACGCATGGGGCATGTCTCCCGCAACTCTAATGACTCCCCCCCAACTCCAACGCCAACTTCAATGCCGACAGAGACAGCGGCGGTGGCGGCGGCGGCTCCATCTGGCTTAGGTTTTCCAAAAGGCGCACAGACAATGAAAAACATTTTCCTGTCTCGGAGTCTTTTTTTTTAGTTTTTTTTTTTTGTGTGTGTTGGCCCCTGCCCCTATCCTTGCCCCTGCCCCTGCCCCTGCCACGATCAACATAAAAATCCATATGATGTCGATGACTTTTTTGTTTTCGTTTTTCTATGCGTTGTCGACGCGTCGCCCAGAGTCGAAGTGCTTCGATGAATCTCTCTCGCACACACACACACACTGAGAGGGAGATATATGTATATACATATTTAAATGTGCATATATGCTCCATGTATCCATTATATCCACTGTTGACTGTCTCTCTCTCTCTCTCCCTCTAATCTCCTAATGTCGTTGAACCTTTCCTTTTTTTTTATTATTGTACGAGCGCAAACAACTTTATTATTATTATTATTATTATTCTTTTTTTTTTATGCGAGTATTTTCCTCATTGTTTGTAGTTTGCAGATTCGCTCAGTCGCCCTTGTTCTGCTCCCCACTAGCCCCACTCCCCCCTTGTAGAACAGCAACTGATGACAACGATAACAGCAGCAACAACAACTGCACACGTGCATTCTGCTAGGGCCTCTGCCTCTTGGCAATTATTTCCAATTTAGCAATACAACACAGCAGCAACATCAGCAGCAACAGCAGCAACATCTGAGGCTGAGGCTGAGGCTGTTCGCTTTGGCCCACTCCTATTGTCTTGCACAGTTCATTGGCCCTCAGCCCCAGCTGCATCATCACGGTTGGGGTCAAATCATCGAGCTAGCTAGCTAGCAGCTAGCTCCCTGCTCCATGCAATTACTCCATGTACTTGGTCTGTAATAACACGGAGTAGAACTGTACGTAAACTGGTTGCCCAGGATGCTATGATGATGATGCTGCCGCTGCCGCCGCTGCTGCGAGACTGTAGACTAGAGAGGAGTTATCTATATCTATCTATGCCCCGACTAGGAAAACCAGTTATTGGGGGCCCAGGCTTGTTGCACGCCCATTTCTTGCTGCCATGTTGTTGCCAGCGTTGTCGTTGTCGTTGCTGTCAAAAGGCAATGATCATGCCAGGGCCCAAGACCAGACCAGACCCAACCAGACCAGACCAGGAGCAACCCATGCCAGGCCAGGCCAACCATCTAAAGCTGGAGCTAGAAAGTCTCAGACCTGTTCCCATATTGCCATGTTCCCTCGTCCCTGTTCATGTTTCTGTTGCTGTTTTTTTTTTTTTTCTTTCGGTTTTTTTATTTTGGCTCCAACTTGTTGTGTGGATCAACTTAAAGGCTATTGACTTTGTTTTTCTATTGCCAGTGCCAGAGAGGAGGGAGCAGGGGGAGCGGGGGGTTGGTGCTTACAACACTTCCTTCTTCAAGCTGGGATATTGCGTTGTGTCGTTCATTGAACTGGGAGGTTTATTCTAATGCCTGGGCAAACGTGTTTGGCAACTTGGCAATTGTGGGTTGCAACAGCAACAGCAACAACAACATCACCAACAACAACATCCAGAGTCAATAGTCATCGTTAGGGCCTTACAAATTGTCCACAAGTGAATTGAATTGTCGTTAAGGCATATCCCTAAATCAAATATTAAGTATATAAGTCCCCGTGACGACTTCGATATACCACGCATCAAGTGAAAGTTCATATATGGAAATTTCTAACACATGCTCACACATTGGCGCCCTCCAAGGGCCAAGTCCCTCCCTAGCAGTTGGCTTTGATGACAAAATTAAATTCGAATATCATAAATATTGCGGGAGAAAATCACTTTTTATCAAATTTCGTGGGCGAAAGGGGGCGTGGCAAAAAAGAAAAACAAACTTCACCAGTGTATATACTACACGAGTCTACATTTTAAATTTGGTAGCTCTAAGAGTTATAGTTACTGAGATCTATGCGCTCATACAGACGGACAGACGGTCAGACATGGCTATATTAATTTCACTTCTAATACTTTCTAGGATCGAAAGGAAGGAAGCAAGCATTTCTGCCTGCTACATACATTTTAGCGACTTTAATATACCATTTCAACCCATGAATGCCTGGTATAATAATGCATATTGAAACCATTTTTACCAATTTACATAATGTAATTGTAATTAGTTTGAAATGGAATATTCTTTTGGTTCATTGAACTTTTACTAGGCTGAAAAAAATTAACTCATTATTCCCCATTTCTCAAATATCTTAATCATCTCTGTCAATTCACCAATTTTTCTATTTTTTTTTTTCGAATAAGAATTTTGTACGCCCATTTTTTAAGTACCATCTGTTTCAGTGTGTGCGCCCAAGGGCCCATGGCCCTGTCAAAGCACAAGTGGAACTGAAACTGGGTCTGGGGGATGGGGGCTGGGGGCTGGGTTGTCCATCAACAACTGGCAGCCCAGGGCCCGGGGCCAATCAGTCAGCGAGGCACTCAGCCAAGCGTGAAACGCAATTGCCGATATCTACACATTCAATTAATAAAAAAAAAAAAAAGAAATCAACAGTCCTTGAGGACGACGACGACGACGACCATTAAGCGCTCAGTTATGTCCCAGTACAGTCAGAATCCGGATTCAAGTCGTTTGGTGCGATTTTCTCGGAGTCTTCTACTCGGTATCTATTATGCTGCTCGCGGACTGTCGCTGCTGTCATGCAGCATGGATCGCGAGCAACTGTTGCTGCGGCCCATTCAACGGCGCAGCAATAAGGTTCTATCAATTATTTGGCGTAGCATTATTGTCTTAATCTATTGGTTGGTCATCCCACTGATGTTCAATCAATTTGTCCAGAAACCCAAAAGCTATGCCGATCTCTTTGCTCTGCTGCAATCGAGCTCTGTGTCGCTGCTGGCCGTCACTTCGTTCATGATACAAGCGAGCAGAGAGGAGAAATTCATTGCAATATTGAATCGATATTTGGTTTTATATCGTCGGATTAGTGTCTTAACCGATTGTCGCATGTATGAGGAAATGTTTTCGGGTAAATTCCTTGTATTGTATGTATTGAAGGTGTTCCTTACACTGTGCGGCTGTGTCCATGAGTTGGCCCCTCTGTTGCAGGTGCAATCCATTGTGATGCAAAATGTGGCACAGACAATTTCTGTGATCTTTGGCATTTACATGTGGTTTGGCACACTCTTTGTGCTGGATGCCTGTTTCCTGGGATTCCTTGTCTCTGGCCTCTTTTACGAACACATGGCCCGACACATTAGAATGATGTTGCAAAGAATGCGTCCCATTGAATTCCAGGAAGAAGATTCAGCGGCAACGGCAATGCCCCCCGATCGTATGACTCACTATAAACGCATGCGTCTGCTGTGTGATTTTACCGATGAATTGGATTCCTGTGCCTCCATTTACAGTGAATTGTATGACGTCATTCTCTCGTTTCGCCGCATCCTCCAATGGCAGATTGGTTTCTATATCTACTATAATTTTATAGTCATTTGCCTAATGTTATATCAATATATTTTGCTTTACTTGAGTGCCCAAGAAATGGTTCATCTAACCCTTATAATGGTCGCCATTAAATTTGCCAATCTCGTCCTGCTAATCATGTGTGCCGACTACACAGTCAAGGAGTCAAGAAAACCACTCCTAATGCCCCTGGATATAGTGTGCACCGACATGGATCAGCGTTGGGATAAAAGTGTAAGCAACTAAATGAAAGTATTCATTGAAATATATCTTTGATCTTTGCAGGTGGAAAGCTTTCTCAGTCAACAGCAGACTCAGAATTTGGAAATCAAAGTCTTGGGCTTCTTATATCTGAACAATCGTTTCATATTGATAGTTCTCTCGGCCATAGTGTCATATCTTTTCATATTAATACAATTTGGCATCTCTGGCGGTTTCGAGAATTCGAATACATTGCAATTACTTTTCAATCAAACTAATCAACAATAAGAAAATAAATTGGAATTAAACTAAATAAAGTTTTAAGATGTAAACCTGTGCATATAATATGGTTTGCACTTGAAATGGGGTTTTTTAATAAATTTGACACTAGCTAATGATGACTAAAATAATTTGTATCCTTCAGTATTTCAATAAGTAGCATGATCCATAAAAGACAACGTTTAATGAAACAGTTTTTGTTCTAGAATTTTTTTTGGTTCGAGTACTACGAAAATTTATACTTAGGCACTTATGATTTTTTACTTTCTGAGGTTAAAGTTTGTATTATGTATTGATATTATAATTTTGAATATTAAATAAATGTAAAAGAACAAATATAAGACTCGAGAAAGTTTTTATGATGGGTGAAAAAAGTAAAATATTGTCGTACGACTGTAATACAATGTCTTACAGGAAAATGTTTGAAAAAAAAAGAGAAAAACTCATAAATGTTTTATACAATTTTCTCAAAAATCCATCCATCTACAAAAACACTATGAAAGGATGTATCAAAAAGGCAATTTCACTAACTGCCAGGAAACAAATAGCTCTAAAAACTACGATTTCACACTGGTTAGCTTGCAATATTTTGTCAAAATGAAGTATTAAATCGAATTTTTACTGTGAATATCTAAATAATAATAAAACTAGTAAAAAACAACTAAATTCTCGTGAATTTTTTGCTCGAAATTACATGGCATAAAGAAAGGGGTTGCACACCATGGATTTTAACGATCAAATAAATATATGATTAATAGATCGGTATCAATATTTTAGTCCAAATATATGGCCATCTGTTTTTTTTTTACAGTTTTTCAGCAATAAGTCTAAAACTCGGTATATAAGCTTCTTATTCATGTAGCTGACTAATTTGTTAAAGTCGGACAGATCAGACTACTTTATCACATAGCTGCCATACGGAATGATCCCATGATAAAAGAGTTTTAAATCAACATCGAAAACTTATTCATTGACAAATTCCTGAGAGATAAATTTATTGTTCTACAGCTTAAATTTTCGTGTTTATAAAAGTGTCTACAATATTTAAAAAAAAAATTCTTTTATCCACCTCGGATTTTTGATTTTTGTAGCTTGTTTTTCGTGTTTCTAAAAGTGTCTACAATATTTAAAAAAAATTCTTTTATCCACGTCGGATTTTTGATTTTTAATAAAAATTTAAAAATAAATAATTTCTTTGTTATATTTTTCGATTTAATATGTATTACTATTTTTGAATTACTATTTTTTTGAATATTTTTGAATATTTACAATACAATTGGAAATTTTTGATTCGGATTTTTGATTTTTAATAAGAATTTAAAAATAAGTAATTTCTTTGTTATATTTTTCGATTAAATATGTATTACTATTTTTGAATTTAATATGTATTGCAATTGGCATTTTTTTGATTCGGATTTTGGATTTTTAATAAGTAATTTCTTTGTTACATTTTTCGATTTCATATGTATTACTACTTATTTTTGAATTTAATATGTATTACAATTGGAACTTTTGATTTGTAATAAGAATGTAAAAATAAATTATCACTTCGATTTAATATTTGCTAAGAAAAATTTTGTTTTAAGCTTTAACAGAGTTTAGTTACATTTTCTCTCTAAATTCTTCATTTAAAATTCTAATCAGACATTAGACAAAACGACTCCAACAGATGGGTAAAAAAAAATAAATATGCCCTCAGAGAAACATCCACTTTAATTCTGTGTATTTAATGTGCAATTAAATTTGCTCATGCAATAGATAAAAAAAAGAATAGAAAAATAAGAGAAGCAAAAAAAACTATCGTTTATTATAACAAGTGAACTAAAGCGTAAATTGCACACAGTTTTGTCAAAATTCGACTGACCACTATGAAGATTGCTGGTTGTTAGTTGCTTAACTGCAAATTCATTTCCTGGAACTATCTAACCGAGTGAATTAGATGGCTAGGCTCGTAAATCGTTTCAGGGCAGGTAAAATTTCTAACAACTTTCTCATCACCCACAGTTTCTTCTCTTCTCTTTCACCTAGAGAGCAAAGCGAAGGGTTCATTATCGTTCATTATATCATACATACATAGCTCGAAATGTTACCATTGCGATACAATTTTGACTGTCGGATGGGGTTTTGAGATTCTCTCAGCTCGCTGGCTCCTCGTTCGTTAAGCAGCAGCAGCAGCAGCAGCAATTGGAATTTTTAAGGCTGACACGGTGTAATTATCATAGCTAGAGCTTGGTTTATTTCGGTTTTGGGTCGTCAGTTCCTGTTACGCCTCCAACCCCCGCCTCCACCTCCCTCTCTCTCGTTATCAACATCGTCATCTACAAGCAAAAACTTCCCAGAGTCTTTGTCTTTGATTATTTTTGGGCGTCAGCCAAGCGTAACGCGCTTGTCACGCCTATTATACATATCTCCTCTATATATATATATATATATACGTATATCTGTATCTGTATCTGGGCGAGGTTAGTTGTCATCATCTGAACCCTGATCTGACCTGTGGCTGGTTTTCACTGTGTATGTGATCCGCTTGGCGAATTACACGAGCAAAAAAAAATATACAAAGCAAACAAAACGGCAAAAATTTTCTGCGCCTTGACTGCAACTGAATTAATTTTGTTTTTTTGTGCTCTGCTCCGGTGCACATATGCTCCTCTCTCTCTCTCTCTCTCTCTCTCTCACACACACTGTCTGTCTGTGTACTCCCAATCCCTGACATTGACGAGAATATGTACATTCAAATTTCTGCCCATTTGGAGCTGGCCAAAACCTGGCTACCACCGGACAAGCCAAGCATATATCCGGCTAGTGTACTACTAGTGCAGGTCCCCAAAAACCCATTAGCTTGACGTTCCTGTTGTTATTCCCGCTGTGTTTTTCCTGTCCATTTTCAAGTATTTGCAATGTAATTAGCTCTACCGAGATGCTATAGAAAATTCTTAGTGGGTTCCCGGTTATTGGGGGGATTGGCGCTGTGACGGCTCAGCTTCAATAGCCACTGCACTGCAGTGGCATTACCAGAATGCCAGAGTTGAAAGATGCCGCACACGCCAAGACAAAGAGAGAGACAGAGAGAGAGAGAGAGAGCGAGAGAGGGAAACCATATGCAACTCGGCGCACTGTGTTGTGGTTGCGGTATGTACGGAGGCATTCAGCGCTCATTAAACACACATTCTATTCAATTGGGGCCTCACACTTATCAGCAAACAAGTCGGCGAATGCTTTGACCCCAGCAAAAGCAAATTCAATCCCCACCAGCAGCAGCAGCAGCAGAAGCAGCAGCAAACAGTGAGCTTTACTTTCACTTACGAATGGCCAGAAACAAAATAGAAAACAAAATCACAATCGTGCCAAGTGCGGCGACGATGACTCCGTCTTGATCGTGGGGAATAAGTAGTGGGGAAAGGTTTGCTCATAAACGTGACACAAACAAACAGCTTCATTTGTCATACCCTCCCCCTCCCTGCCCCCCTCTCTCTCTCTATCTCCCTGGCATGCGGGGGCTCTAGTTAAATGTACATATAAACAAGCGTGCCCAAAAAAAAAAATGTTGTTTGAAGTTAATTTGTAGAGCAAGCAGTCTCACTTGAAATTCCTCATGAGAGACCAACGAGAATGCATAGTGGAATCGAAGGCACTCGAGACTGGTTCGCGCATATCGTTTTTTTACTATATTGAAATAGAATGTGTGCCAGAGAGCAGAAAAAAAAACAGCAAACTACTTCTATACAATACTTGTTTTGGCCTAAAAAAGAAGAGAAACAAAAAAAACAACGACAACAACAACAGAAACTGTGTTCATATGACACACAGCTTAGCGATCGTTAACGAATTTCTGATGATCTATCAATTGTAAGGTCGAAAATCGAAAATAAATTACAAACAATTAGGTAACAGTTGAGAGATCTCTTTTTGTTTGCTTTGTCCAAAGATTTCATTTGAAGTACCAGCAATGTATGGAAAATGTTATATTTAAATTAAAAAGATTTTTCTAATTAATTTTTAGGAAAGATTCAAATATAAAACATCTTTTATATAATGTAACATTAAAATAAAAATGAAGATTTTCTTAATTAATTTTCACGAAAGATTAAAATATAAAATGATCCTTTATATAGGATAAGATTTGTCTATAAAACAAGCTCTATATATATCTCTTTTAAATAATACTTAAAGAGCTTGTTTTATAGGAAAATCTTATTTTATACCTATACCTATTTAAAAAATGCTTAATTATCATATATATTGATTATTTTGTGTTTGAAATTAGATTGCTAAGTATGAAGAATTAAGGAGATATATACACAAATTTTCAGGAAATGTTTTTGGATACATATATACATACATATGTATATATAACAATTTTCACAAGCCTTCTAGGAGATATAGACACATTGAAGGTTTGAAAAAATCGTTATACATATCTAAGTATATTTCCAGATCCGATAAATATTTTCCAAGCCATATTTGTGAAACGTGTTCTATGTATGTCAGGGTAAACTCGTTTTACTCGAAACCATGCTATTCAAACTCGGTACCCAAAATAATAATAGCGATTACTTTAAAATTGTTCGTAGTAAAGAATAAGTACAACATTATCTAGTAGATGTCATGGGATTTTTTTCGCTACTTAGTTTTTGTTTTATGGGCACAATAAAAACAAATTTTTGTTGCCCAAAAATGACCATAAAATCGATATTTTTAAAATACACTTCGACAAAGACTAGATTTTAGTGTCAATGTTTTTATATTTTTTTAGAAATTCAAAGGATTTTAGATTATCCTTTGTAATATTCATTATATTCTGCTAAGAAAAATTCAATACATTTTTAAATATATATACTTTTAGATAAATGAAATTCCAAATAAAAATTTCGAATAGTTTTTCTTGAAAAAATGTCAAAAATTATCCTGTTAGCTAAGAAAAATTCAAAACATTTTCAAATATATGTACTTTTAGATAAATAAAATTCCAAATATAAAATTCGAATAGTTTTTCTTGAAAAATTCCCCAAAACTATCTTGTTTTCAAATATATGTACTTTTAGATAAATAAAATTCCAAATATAAATTTCGAATAGTTTTCTTGAAAAATTCTCAAAAATTATCCTGTTAGCTAAGAAAAATTCAACAGATTTTTAAATATATGTACTTTTAGATAAATGAAATTCCAAATATAAATTTCGAATAGTTTTTCTTGAAAAATTCTCAAAAATTATCATCTTTTTTGGCTTAATAGATAAAGGATAAAAAGGATGCTAGGCTATTCGCTTAGATAGAAAATATATCTTAAAGAGTAAAAAGGTTTTTTTCCATTTATTATATTTTAATTTTGAATATGCAATCAAATAGCATTTAAATTTATATATTTAGCTGGTTAAATCACTGTGGTGACATTTTTAGGTGAGGCAATTAAAAGTAGTGAGTCAATAATATTGAAATTCATATTCTCTCTAGTATTTCTATAAATCTTTCCACTCTAATTTCCTTTTATTTATTGATGGTTTCGCATCAATTCAACATATCATGCTTTGATAGATTCGATTCGATAAGGAATGCTTATCATTTCACTACTTCTCCAGGCGATGTTTCTACTACTTGTTTTGCTTCTGCATTATGAGTTCTTTTATCGATTCTTATCAAATGTAAATGTAGATACAACAATATATTTCGTAATTTGCCAGCTGGTTGACACATTGTATCGCATTCACATGCGTTTTACAGTGTATCCAAAAATAAGCTTCTTACATACGTGTATATGCGTCACTCAAAAGACTCGATCAGCGTTCAGCGATCAGCGACCAGCGGCGGCACGCATAACAGCCGCCGCTCCATTGCCTGACGTTTTGTTATTTGTGTGTTCGATGAACCGAATTTTGGGGACTGACCCACATTTCAAGCAAATTAACGCACTTTATGGCAAATGGAATCCACAAAAGCGAAGCGTTAGAAATTTCAAAAAAAAAAAATAACAACAGAGAATGAGAGACAAACCCAAAGAGAGAGAGAGAGAAATTCATAATTGGGGTCGCCGGCGACGCCAACGCCAACGCCGACCGATCATAAAAAAAATATTGATTTGTTGTTGTTGTTGTTGTAGCTGGTTTTCTCTTGACTGTAATTTACGCAACGCTCGCTCGCTCGTTCGTTTGTCGTTGTCTCTCGGCTACTTGTCTTTGTCTTGCCCCAGCCCCAGCCTCAGCCTCAACCTCAGCCCCCAATCCCAGCACGAGATCAACAAACCATCTGCAGCGGCAGCGGCAGCAGCAGTTGTTGAACTTTTTGCAAAAAAACAATAAAAACAGCTCCAAAATCTGAAATCAGAAACCTGTTCCGAGGCCTAAGCTTGGGCTTGCCACACGTCTCGGCCAAATCAAAAGCTGGCCAAAAGCGAACCTCAAAACTCAGACGTCAACAGCGCTGCTGCTTCCGATGGTTGTTTTGTTGTAGTTGTTGTTGTTGATCTTTTGTGACTGTACTTTTTTGTTGTTTGTATCGCAAACTTGTTATTTGTTGTTGTTGTTCATGTTAGTTGTAGTATGTAGTTGTTGTTGTTGTTGTTGTTGTGGGGCAGAGAGAGAGAGGGAGAAGCATTGATTGATATCGATCTCTTTAAGCTGCAATCTAGGGAATCAAATCGAAAATTAGTCATCATCATCATCGGCTGCAGGTGACCTTCAGTTCAGTTCAGTTCAGTTTGGTAAATATCTATAATTTAAGCTAGGATCTCTCTATGTAATTAATGGTAGTGCAGCATCCATCCCTGAAGCATTTCCCTTTCCCATTTTTCGCCACGCCTAGTGCTTGTCCCTTTTTGGAACGAGCGCATAAATGACGCTTTCCTGTGTACTTAAGGTGTCTAAACTTGACTACCGTGCGGAGAGTACGAGTCCGCAACCTTGCCCAAGACACTAACACACACACACACACCCAGAGAGTGTGTGTGTGTGTGTGTGTTGTTGCTGCTGTCGATGACCATTATTTTAGCTGACGGCGATATATTTGCTCAGCGTCAGGCAATGCCACTCGACTCAGAGAACTGCGACGACTCGCATCTGGGTCTCGGTTTGGGTCTGACTCTGAGTCCATTGCGACTCTAGACTATGGAGCCTGGGTGTTTTTGCTACCGTCAAGCTTTTTGTTTTTGCTGTACTCAGATACCCAGATGTACACACACAGAGTCAGGGGGCTCAGAGTCGTTGAGCGGAGCATGACAAACAGTTGCAGCCAAAGCAAATAATTAGTATACATCGATTATCTTGCCTCTCGGTCCAAGTTCTCAGCCTTAAAACGTACCTGGACCCGTCGGCGGCTACTGTGCACAGCTTTTTCTTTCACTCCGACCACCCTCCTCTCTCCTCTCTCTCTCTGTTTAAAGAAAAACAGGTCCATCTCCAGATGTTGTTGGCACGTAGCACACGCGCTGCTCCTTCTACGGAGGAGGATGATGATGACGATGCTGCCGCTGCTGCTTCTGCTGCTGCTTCAGTCTTCAACTGGGCGTACGTCAAAAGCGCCTACGCTTGCGCCCATGCAACCCACAGAAACGAGTTCCCTTTTGCATTCGCATTTTGGATTTTTTAATGCCATCTTTTGCCATACATACATACATGTGTGCCCACTGAGTGGAGTGGAGTGGAGCAGCCCATAAAATTTCGCGCCAGAACTGTACGTACTACAACAGACCAAGATATGGATACACAGACGTGTGCTCAGCTCGTGCCAATTCTTTGTGAAACGTTTTGTCGTTCGATAGTTTCTGCATATAAATAAGAATACACACACACACACACACACACACTCTACTAAAATGCATCTACACTCTTTGTGTGTGTGTGTTCAATTATGTGCACAAACATGGCTAGAAAAACTGATGGGCAATTTTTAATTAGCCTCCCCATGCATATATTTTTATAAGGTGATGAAGTCAGCGGATGAAATCAAATTTCACAACCGAATGCAATAAAAGATTTCACAATCTTCACAAATCTTCACAACGCGAGTCTCCATTATCGGGCTAAGAGTCGCTAGAGATTTCATTTCGAGACTTTCTACATCCGTTTCTATTTCTAATGGCGGAAATGGCAACCTCAAAAATAATCTATTCCAAAGAGTTAGTAAAAGTTACAAAAACTGAACTAAAATCTTTCTTTATTAAATTAGTTATTCTTATTTTGTGATAAAGTTTCCTACAAACAAATTCATTCATCTCTGTTTCCCAAGAACATTTAACTAATTACACAATTAACAAGTCAACAGTTTTCTTTTTACAAATTAATACTTAATTAACACACTGGAGAAAGATTGAGATTGTTTAAATTTATTTAATCAAAAAATAAGCATTTAAATCTGTTTGAAACCAAGACAAACTGTATTAAAAAATTTCAATAGCAAATTGAAAAACATTTTGATGGTCGTTTTAACTAAGTTTTAGTTAAAGAAAACTCCATAAAATGTTTACATTTTCCCGGATTTTTTTTTCCAATGTAAAAGTCAAAATTCTTCTTTTAAAATTGCCTTGTACAAGGTACAAGGTGGGCAAAAGTTTTCACTCTATTGGCGAATAAAAGCAATAGAACATTAGTTGATTACTTTTGCCCCACCTTGTGGTTTTTTTTTTATATTTTAAAATAATTAACCTAAGCCCTAAGTTGCTATGGCTATCCAAATTGCAATTGTGTTTCACTTTTTTTCAAATAAATAATAAATAAATAAATCAAATAGTTGACAGGTATATCCGCCTTTGATATATTCTCTTTTTAATCGATTCTGTTTATTTCATTCCTAACATTCTATATGTTAGGCAATTATAAGTCAATGTTGGCAAAAACAACTTTTTATCTGGTCAGTTGTTAGTTGATTTACTGTGACATGTTAAAGCCATATTAAAATGTATTGAATAGGAATTTTCAATAGCTTTATTAGATTACTTTGCCTTCATTATTACAATTTTCTCAAAATTAAATCAATACTAAAATAATTCGATAACTTTTTCAATTGAATTTGATTCATTTTTTTTTTGTTTAACCTTTATTTTTATGGTTAACTTATTGGAACATTATTCATATAGTTATTAGTTTTGATTCACAACTTTTAACTTTTCTATTTCAGTAACTCTTGAAATAAATATTTCATAAATAAGTGAACCACAAAAAGTCTCAATTTTATAGAGATTTTTTCTATATATTTATGTACTTATGAGTTACAAAATTTGTTAGCATTAGTTGTAGATATTAAAAAAATTTCTAATCTAGTCATCAAAAAAGCCCTTTCAACAAACATCATTCAACATTTGTTTGGTCAGCCTAATTGAACAAGAAATTATATCAAATTATATAGACAGGCAATTACATTAGAGGGCTGTCTGTCAATTTGTGGTCTTTAGGTACTTAATTTTGTGTAAAATCATTATAGTTTGCTTTCCATTTACGAAATTTCTACCATACTTCCTCCTGGCCCATACATACGTGAGTTAATGAGTTAGCATGGGAAGTTGCTCAGATTTTTTGCGGTGCAAAGTGCTCCAAGCCCGGAAGGGGCTCTGGGTGAATGCTATCGGCTACCTCACATAATCTTGATTGACTCACTCGGTCGCTCGCTCGTTCGGTTGATGATATTTTCATCATCCGTTTGTTTTATCGGAATATTCTTTGGTGAAATGTAGCTGTACATTTTTGTCTCTCCAACTTGGCTACCTGCACTTGAGAGCTTCAAATGAAACTTTAGCTTTTTGTCTAGTGAAATGTTGAAAGCATCATTAATTCCATTTTTCTTTCTTTTTTTTCTTAAGATTCTTGTAGGTACATATAAAAGTATGATAATTGCAGAATAAAAGGAAAGGCAAGAAAGAGTACAGAGAGGTAGAGACCGAGTGAGAGTATGAGACTGAGTCGAAGACAGAGTGACCCATAATTACCGCACCGGGCACAGAACAATCATGGGAAAAATGACTGTAACCTGCTGGACTGCTGGAAGTACAATAATTTAAGCAATGCTACGTTTTATGATTATCTCTTTTTGCCGTTTACACAAGACACGCACAAAAAAAAAAGAAAACAACAGAAAATAAACCAAAATACAACACAAAAAACCAAGGTACACAGCAGGAGCAAGAGCCGAGACCATGTCAGGTCATATTCCCGGGCGACGTTGCTGTCAATGCCCAGAATCGCTCGGGCAATTTGATTTTTTATTATCAACATTTTTACATTACCGACTCTTTGCCTCTCCCTCTGCTTCTCCCCCTCTTCTTGTTTACCCCTGAAGTAAGTATGTACGGTAGTTACCACTTATCTAAAGGTATCTATCTGAGAGTGGAACAAGTGCATCATCTACGCACGGTGACGATGGAGTTTTACCTTTATGCCTTCTATGCTAATTAGAGCGACGGCCTCGGCCTTGTTTTTATGCGCTTTTACCGCGTGAACCTGTGTCTCTCTGTCCCCTCCATCGGTTTTTACTTATTTACTTTGCGCTTTTCTCTCGGTCGCGGACGTTCGGTGGCCCGGTAACTGCATAAATTTTCTGCTTCATGTCAAGCAAAAGAGCATATATAATTTATGCAATCAACTTTCATGGGAAAAGTTGGGCAGAAAAACGTTAAGCGAAGTCCTGGAACAGGTGTGTGTGTGTGTATAGCGTGACTAAGGAATCAAAATTGCTCTAACTGCATTCCATATTGTAACAGAAATGCCAAATAGGTGATCATGGCGGATAGAAAAAACAATGTCAACTCATTGGATACATCAAAAAGTCCCAAAGGACGTACACGCAGATTATTGAAATGCAAACGACTTAGAAACATTTCCATCTATGAGAAAACAAATGATTAATTAGAATAGATTTCATTAATCTCCCTTTAGCTCACCTCTTTATGCTGATATTTCGATTGATTGACAAAGTAATTCTCAAAACTTAAGCGACGTATCACCTGAAAATTGCTCACAGCACTATGAACCGATAGAGTGAGTAGCACTACGTCTAAGAACATCTTGATGAGCAGACCCCACAAATTTAAATTGTGAAATTCATTGCGAATTGTAACATTATACGAGATCATTGCCATTGTCGATAGACTCTGAACCAAAGTCAGAAAGAGTGGAACTTCAAAAAGTCGCTGGAAAGTGCGACAAACGTTTTGTATATCATCGTAAATGTCCAAGCACTCCTCCAGACGTAATCTCAACGCTCTTAACTCTCGTAGACTTGGTGGTGGGAGGAGCTGCAGCGATCGAAACTCATTGTAGGCATAATGATTTAGCTCCGCGTAGAGGACTCCAATGCTTAGATAACCCACAAAGCAAGCGTGCATAATCATTGATGTACCCACAGATGTATAAATATCACACACAATTGTTAGAATTGCCCATGGTGTGGTCTTTAGATTAAGTAAACACATTATATAAGCCAATGAGAGCATCTTAAAACTCAGAAGAATCATCTCTTGTCTTGCACCAAAGCTTTGATTCTTCTTCTTCTGTCCGCCACCAGCCACCAATGCGCGAATTCTTCGAAAGAGTCTGAAGAAACCATTGAGTAAACCAATAATCTGTGCATCGTAACAAAATTGCATCACTAGAAGGCAAACGGTACAAATCAGACAGCCCAGCAAACGCATCTCAAACATCGCTGTCATATAACCATGCGAGACGCGTCTGGCCCACAGACTGTAGCTGTAGCAGTAGAGCGAAGTCCATGACAATCGGGTCAACAAGCAGAACCACTTGAACCAGTTGCGTTTGTAGGCCACCAGAGTGCCGTCATTTCGCTTCAGACCAAAGCTAATGACGCCAAAGAAGACGGCGTACTTGTAAATAAATAAAAGCAAACGACCCGATATCCTGCCAACACTTTCCTTTCGACACTTGCCAAACATGACTAACCCAAGTAGAGTCCCCATGTCCACATAATAACTGTTAAAGCCATTAGTTTGATTGGTTATACTTACAACCAAAAGACCCGTTTGATAATTATCTTTGCTAACAATACTCACATAGATAAGCAAATGAATTACACTAAAAAAAACAAACTACAAGAAACACAATTTATGAAATTGAAATATTGAACATTTCCAACTAAATATAGTTTCTTAAATATATTTTATAGGACTTGTTTTATGTCAAACAGAACAGAAATGAATTGAAAATTCAAGTGGACTTATTAAAATAATTTTGAACTTCCCAAAAAATGAAAAATTTCATTTAAGTCGAATAATTTTTAATGAGTTTTCAACCTTTCTTTATTGTAAATTTATTTTGGATTTTTAAGCACCAAAACGAAATTTAGCGAAATACTTGATTGGATTATATATACCATCCAAAGTTATAGATTAACTGCCAAATTGGAAACGCCTTGGTAAATTTTGACAATCAGATTTCCACATTTTTGTGGTACTTCTATTAACTAAAATATGACACTTTTTAAATCGGACTGCCGGATTTTTTTTTCAGAAATTTTTAAATACGAGGTGTTGACATTTCTGTGATTTTCACCACTTCAAATTTTAAAATGAGACACTCAAGCCTCGAAAGAATTATTTACAAACTTGTTGTTTAACAAAGAACATGCCATATATATATATTTTGAAAAGTTATGACTATTAGTATACCGAATACCAAAAATAAGAATATTGAGTAATTTTTAAATACGAGATGTTGACATTTGCATTATTTTCAAACGCTATATAAAGGCAATCACTTTAAATTTAAAATGGGCCACTCAAGCCTTAAAAGAAAGAACTATTTTACACGAATTTTAGATACATAGATAGACATATTTCTATTTTGGAAATGCATATCTTTCATTATATTGAATTCCGAAAATAATATACATAATATGAAATTAAGCTCACTCAGTTACTAAGATGTTGTCTTGCTTGCTTAATTTACTCAGTCCTTAATCAGTTCTTATTCTTTCATATAAAATCGGAGAATTATATATTATATAAACCAAAACAATCCAACAACAAGTCCCATAAAATAATTTTAGTACAAGAAATTTAATTGTTTTTTGAGAAATTGTCACCAATTATGAAAATTTTATGATTCATATATTTATTTTTAATTTTACCATTTGATCCGCATATCAAGGACTATATAAACAAGTAAAACTTTTAAAAATGGACAGAAAAAGTGTCTAAAAAGTGAACGTTTTAAGGAAAAACTTATGAAAAATTTTCACTTCTTTCCCCTGTTAGATATAGCATTTATTTGATTTATTTGCGCTAAAATTGTTAACTAGATCGAGGACTATATTTTTATTCCATAAGAAAAAGAAACCAAAAATCCAAATGTTGTGCTATCCTTTTTTCCTCCAATACATTCATTTACTCTGAGTCTGAGGTAAACGTCCTCAAAGCAAAATGTTCTGCACATTTAATAGATTAAATAATTATTTAGCAGTTTATTTATATGCTATGCTTGAGTGGTAATTGAAAATGTATATTTTATTTTCTTAATAAGTATATTCGCATAGTGTAATATTTAAGTTCACTTAAATTTCAACTGCATCTTGCACTGAACTATAAATGTGAGATAAGTAATCAAACCGGAGAGAAAAAAGAGAATTAGTTCATTGGAAACCTCAAAGAGTCCCAAAGGACGGACACGAAACTCGATCAAATTTAGGCGAAATAGAAACATTTCCAACTGAGGAATAGAGAAGAATTTGGTGTACATTTAAAGTGATTTAGAACAGATTTAGGATCAATTTAGGACCCACCTTGATATGCCAATCATTGTTTTCGCTAACATAGCAATTCTCCAGGCTAAGTCTGCGTATCTGACGGGAACTACTGACCGCTTGATGGACAGCTATCGTAAGGATTGCTATGTCCAAGAAGAGTTTCGTCACCACCAGCCAAATGTAGGAAGTGTGCGTTTTATCGAACATGATGGCATGAAATGAGACCATTGCCATTACAGAGAAATTAACCAAGACACTGATCAAGAGTGGAACATTGATCAGTCGATTAAATTCGCGGCCAACACTTTGAATTTCATCATAGACGGCAAAACACTCGTCCAGGCGATAGCCCATTGCCCTCAAGTGTCGACGATTGGGGCATACACCTTGTGGTCGCTCCAAGGCACGCAGCTGGCGGCGTAAATCCTGACGAACATAACTGTTAAAGTCAGCAAAGAGGGCACCCAAACTAAGGAATCCCACGAAACAGCTGTGCATCACCATGCCAGCTCCAATGCCGACATACATCTCGCACAGCACCGACAAGAAGGTCAGAAGGTCCGGCGAATGGAAGAGCATTGGCCATTCGCAGAAGAGTTCGTGCAGTATGCAAAATGACTTGAACAGAAGCAACACCAATTCCCTAACGCCACCAAAGCCACTCTTATCCTTCACCCTCCTCTCCTCCGACAGGGCACGAACTCGGCGAAAGAGTCGCAGAAATCTATTGAACAGACGCAGCAAATTCTGCCCATGATATACTTGCATCACAATGATGCAAACGGCGCACAGTAGACACACGGTGAATCGCAGGATATTAACCATCAATTCGAAGCCATCTTCAATCGTCTGAATGACATTGAAATATGTGTACGAGAACCAACAACTCAACATTATGCGAAAGATCAGGCTATACCATTTCTGCCAATAGCAATTGACGGCCACCAAAACGCTTTGGCCCTCAAAGCGATTGCGTCTAACGCCGAACGAAAGGACTCCCAGGATACGGGCATAGTGCAAAGTGCAGCACAGGATACCTGCAGAGAGCGTGGAAACGCTGAGATTCCTCAAGAAACCGAACATGACTAACAAACTCGCAGTTCGTAACCTTTTAGTTGAGGACACAAATTATCTATTTTCTTAACTAATATTTACTTTGGCAACTGATTTAATATACCCACAGTGATTAAGCTAATGGGTGGAACCATTGAATAACTAACTAAACAAAGCAAAACATAATATGGAAATAGGCTTATTTCCAAGTTCATGAAATTAGTCAAAATCTATTCCAATTACGATTGGATTTATCCATTTTCTTCAAGTATTATCTTGTTGTTCTTATATAAAAATTCAATAACTATATCTTCTGGAATAATATTAAAATCGAAATGCTATTAGAATTTTTGAAATCGATTGAAAATTGTCTAAGGCAAATCGGAATTTTTACCAAAATTATACAATTTTTCAAAAAATTCTCAAAAATCCCCAGCTGTGTAATCTTTAAAAGTTTTGATAGCATTAAAAAGTAGATAAAAATTCGATAAAAACTACATCAAAACTTAGAAAATCGGTAGAAAATCGTCCTAAATACAGCCTTTGAAAAATTTCAATTTTTACCAAAAATTTTTCTAAACCTGTTCTAAAATGTATGCAAAATCCTTAACTTTGCAAGCTTATAACTATGCCAATTTTTGGCCAATTTCAAAATGTCATGACTTTTTTTGCTGCTCTGAATGTGAGTTATAAATTGGCATTCAAATTTAAAAAACTGATTTCGAACCGATTTTTAAAAAAAATTACAGTGTATACACTTTAAAAATTTTCAAAAATCGAGTCGAAATTTTTTATTCCAAAACTCCATTCTTTTGATAGCATTTTAAAATATGTAAAAATGCAATAAGAAATAGATAAATTATGAAATCGGTTGAATATTGTTTAAAATACAGCCTAGGGAAAATCGAAATTTGGACCGAAATTAGACAATTTTTCCAAAAATTCTCAAAAATCCCCAGATGTGTAATTTTTTGAAGTTTTGATGGCATTTAAAATTAGATAAAAATTCGATAAAAACTACATCAAAAGTTTAAAAATCGGTAAAATATTGTCCTAAATACAGCCTTTGAAAAATTTCAATTTTAACCAACAATTTTTTTAAACCTGTTCAAAATGTTTGCAAGAACCTTAACTTTGCAAACCGCTAACTATGGCTATTTTTTTACGATTTCAAAAATTCAAGACTTTTTGTTGGTTTGAAAATCAATTATAATTTGGCATTCAAATCTGAAAAACTTATTTTTGACTCGATTTTTAAAAAAATATCATATTGTTTGTACTATTTGCGTATTCCAGGAAAACCAACTGATCTAAGCGATTTAAAATAAATGTTTTGGATAAGAAAATTCACCAAAATTTGTTCTCTTTGAGTTATTATGTTACTTATACTGATTTGAAAATATTTCCATCAGTATTTTATTGCAAATAGAGTTGATCAGTAATCAAAAAAATACTTTGGAAAATATAAAAATAAATGTACAAAAAATTTAACCACGTATTACACTTTGAAAATTTCAAAAAAGTGTTCAAATGATAAGTAAATTTTATATTTGATATATATGATTTCTAAAATCTATTCATCTTTATGCCATATTGTACTATAAAAGTGATGTAAGTAACCAAGCCGGATAGAAAGAATGTGGTAAACTCATTGGACACCTCAAAAAGGCCTAAAAGACGCACACGAAATTTATAGCAATTTAGACGACTGATAAACATTTCCAGCTAAAAGAAGAAGATAGAAGAATTTCAATCTTGATTTCAATTGTTGTTGATCGTAGAGAGAATATACCTTTAGATTCCATTCCTTCTGATCGGTTATATAATAGTTTTCAAAACTCAATCTTCTTATCATGCGTGCGTTGCTTGTCGCTCCATGAACCGACAGGGACAATAAAATGACATCGATTAGCAGCTTAATCACAACTACACACAGACTAAGACTAAATTGATGGAACTCCAAGACAAGTTTATAAGAGACCATTGCCATAATGGTCATGTTAAGCATTAAGACCATAAATAGGGCAAATTCAAAGATCCGATTGAATGTATTTCCAATGCTTTGTATCTCCTCATAGATGGCCAAACAGTTAGCCAAATGATTGGTGGCTTCCTTTAAACGAACTCGACTGAACGAATCGTTTAATCTGCGAAATTGTCGTCGTAGTTCGTGAGAAATATAACTATTCAGTTCGGTGAAAAGATAAGCCACACTAAGATAGCCAATTATAGAGATTTGCATAATCATATTGGCTCCAATGGTGAGAAACATATCACTAGCTACTCCCAAGTAATCGTGTATGCTTGTAAATTCTATACCATTTCCAAAAACCGATGTCTGAACAAAGAGGGAACTGCATATAAGCACGATTAATATGGTAAGTTCTATGTTGCCCCCATAACCCGTTTTTTTGGGAGTTCTCAAAGCACAGACCCGTTGGAAAATCTTAAAAAACTTGTCGACCAAATGGATTAGTTCCTGCCCATGACAATATTGCATCACCATGAGGTACACGGAGCAGGCCAAGCATCCAGCATATCTCACGAAATTCAGCATCAATGAATTGGAATCCTCAATGCCAAGCATTCCACATAAGGCATAATAGATGAAATAACAAATCCATATAAAGCGACTTATCAGACAACACCATTTAAGCCTAGGGCATTCAATCACCCGATTTCTCTTCGTAATCCCAAAAAATATAAGGCCGTAAAAAACAGCATAATAATAGAAACCACGTCGTAGAATTATAGCCGAAACTTTTGAGGACTTCATTTGGCGAGAGCGTTCAGACAAGACTAATTGAACTGAAGAAACTGGAAAACTTGAAAAGCATGAGCTAATGAAAAGCAGGGGCGGATCCAGAGGGACAAAACAAATATTTATATTTCTTTATACACTAAAATTCATAGGATATTTGCCCATTTTAGAATATAGATAGATAGATAGATTTTACTATCGTTTTTTCTATTCTGGGATTTTATTTTTGGGTAATTCCCCTGGATCCGCCACTGTAAAAAGGTTAATTACTAAATGATATTCATCTAAAAATTCCATTTTATTAATTGAAGATTAATCAGTAATTAGAGAACAAAAAGTATTCAAAGAGAATTGTCAATTAGAAAACTTGAAAATGGAAATAAACTGTCTTAAGACACGATGGTAATTTTTACACTAAATTTCATATGATGATTGCCCATTTTAGAATATAGAACGTAAAATCTATCGTTTTTTTATTCCAGAAACCTTTTGGGGTAGATCCGCCACTGTAAAAAGGTTAATTACTAAATGATATTCATCTAAAAGTTCCATTTTATTAATTGAAGATTAATCAGTAATTAGAGAACAAAAAGTATTCAAAGAGAATTGTCAATTAGAAAACTTGAAAATGGAAATAAATTGTCTTAAGACACGATGGTAATTTTTCAGAAATGTTTGGATCATCATAAATCCAAATAAATTGTCTTAAGACACGATGGTAATTTTTCAGAAAAGTTTGGATCATCATAGAGTGGTATCTATAATGAATGAATCTATAGCCCATAAAATAACCAAGTGCTCTGACTCAAGTGAGCAATAAATTGACTACTAATAACTTGTTTGACATTAAACACTGATAAGGATTGCCTATATATTGACTTTTGTTGTTTGGTTTCCCAGTTACGACCTCATAAAGCATAATATAAATATATAAAGATCAATAAACATTGTGATCTATAAATAAAGATATTAACAATTAAGTTGAAATAAAACAATTGCCATTGCTTTGGAGTAAATAAAGTTTTTCTTAAGTAAAATAGATTTAAAAATGATTTATTGTTATCCTCGTTATTGAGGAACTAAACGATATTTTTCTTTATCTTTTGTGGAATTTCTTTAACATTTCTCTCCAAGTATTAGCTAATCGCAGAGTCGAGTACTCCTACTCATTGCCTAATAAGTATGAGAATCAAAATATATAATTTCAAATCACGTTCTCAGATCTCTAATACTTATATAAACGCTCTAAAGACAGATACAGATATATTTACTCTGAATGGCACTCACTCTCCTCTAGTTGGTTTTCATCGCCTCACTTTTGCTTTTGATTCACACGCTCACGATCCCATGGCAGGCCGTGCGGCAATTGAGTAGAGATACAATCCGATACTCGGATCCTTCTCTGGTCTGGTCTGGCCTGTTGTTTGGCCTCACGCTCTATAAGCTCCTCCATGTAAATGACGCCCCCATTTCATGCTGTACGTGATCTTCTTAGGCTTTGGAACAATATATATCTTTTGTGCTACATCTTCTCCTCATTCGTCTCTTGGCTATCTTACGGCATGTGCACGAATTACAGCGTTCGGTCGACCGGGCGTCCAGAGGAGAGATCTCAAAGATCTTTCAAGTCTGTCAAGCAGGGCTTCTTCCTTTGTCTGTCGTCTCTCTGGATGGCATTTGAAAAGAATTTTCACGTTGTGTGTGTGTTGAGATTTTTTCCTCTCCCTTCGTTGGTTTTCGTTTTTTTCGTTTTTTCCTACTTTGCAGCCAATTACAGTAACTATGTACACTCTACAATAATAAGGGCAACGGAATAGTGTGAGCACGTACATACATTTTCCAGCATTGTACGTAAAAAATTGTGGGAACAATCATCAAAATCAAGAGAAACAAAAGCGAAAAAAGCAAAAGCGCTTTGCATGCTGTTGATTTGCCTGCTGCAAATTGGCTTCGGCTTGAATGTGTTTTTTTTTTTTTGGGTTCTGAAATTACGACAAGCCACACACACAAATGAGGCAAGTCGAGGAAATCATGCGAATCGGCTGGCTGTAGTTTTGCCACAACTTGGTCAGCAGATTAGAGCAACAGCCGCAGCATGCCACTCACTATTCCATGATACTTCTTCTTAAACTTGGCTTGACCCCTCACATAATGGCCCAGACACGCAGCCTCAAGGAGGAGTTGTTCCGCTGTGGCATAAAGAAGGCAGAGTGGAGAGAGGAGGGGGGGAAACCCATGTGCTTCAGGGTTGATTGATTTCAATTCTATGTAAGTTCATTTGGCCATAGGTAGGTACAAATATATGTATGTATGTTGGCCTTGGCTTGCTTTTCACGCTTTTCCAGCCAATGCACTTTTTTATTTCTTATTCTTCCCCTCACCCATTACCAGTTGCCCGTTGCCACCCCACCACCACCACCCATTTTTGACATTAATGGTGATTAATGCTCAGTGCTCAATGCAATTAAATTTGTTCTTCTCTTGTACTATAAATTATTGTGATTTTATTTTCTTTGCTTTGGCTCTGTTCGCAGCCTCCGTTTGCTGGTTGGCAAAATGAAAAAAAAAACACACTGAGGGAGAACGGGTCGACAGAGATGGGGGGAAAGAAAAATTAAAAAGAAAAAGGCATTAAAAAAAAATAAAATAAATGTGAAAGCCAAGAAAAATAGAAAATTGAGAATAGCAGCAACAAGAGAAACAACAACAACAACATGAACAGAAACGGAGCCGTGTCGTTGACGTCGCCATCATTTTTATGGCCCCAGCTTGAGAGTTTACCGTTACAAGAGCCCAGAAAAGAGGCAGCAGCAACAACAAATCAACAAAGCCAACGTCATAAATTGCTTTTGCAGCTTTGAATTTATTGCGAGGCGAGTGCAAAAATGTTGCGCCTAAAGTACGAATTTTCAAATACCCTGTAACCCTAAACTTAACTATCTAACTTAAGCTGTCGAAAAGGAAAACAGAAAATTTCCTTAAATAAAAAGAAAATACTTTGATATGTAACTTCTTTCTTTTTCACCTGATCATTATAAAACTTAACATTTGGCAGTTTACTATACATCCAAACATCAGTGCCAAATTTGATCCAGATCGGACTATTATTATTATTATTATTTATTAAAAATTATATAAAAATATAAATCTAATTGCAGGAAAACGTACTAGCTGCTAGGACCATCGACGTGAACGTATATATTAAATAGGGTGGGGTATTTTCCAATGGTTTAGGAATTTTATAATTAAGGTAATATTTGCAGTAGTTGGATCGGACTACTAAATCATATAGCTCCCATAGGAAGAATCGGACCAAAAACGGTTTTGCTTTTAAAAACATTTTTGTTTCTTTTGCGATCATCAACAAATTTGGTAAATATTATTTGCACATAAGAAATTATAATCTTGCCAAATTTGATAAAAATCGGATAGCTATATGATATAGCTGTCATACAAACAAATGGCAAACTGCATGGTGCATCTCTACATACATACATATAGATTGAGTTTTTTTCACAAAAGCCTTTTCATTTTGCGATCTCTATTTAGGGTCTGAGTAACACAAGAACCTGCAAGGGTATACAAACTTCGGCATGGTCGAATTTAGCCCGGCCTTCTGGTTTTAAATATCAAGGAAAGTTAGTTGTAAATCAAACTAGACATAATGTGGCTATATCTTATCTGGCCGAAACTTTGTATGGTTTGCATATATTCCAAAAGTGGACTTAGTTGGCTTGAATATGCCCCAAATTGGGCCCTATGGATACAGGGTATATGAAAATAAAAACCAAGGCGCAGAGGAAAATGCGGCCAACGCAAATGCATACCTCTATTCCATCGACATACACACACACACCCAGATATATATCTGTCTCTGTTTAGTGTGTGTTTGTGTGTGTGTGGGGGTATCTCTGCCTCTGTCTATAAATGTGTATGCGTGTGTGACTGCAGTGCGAGTGCAGCCATTAAAATCTTGAAATTGCATACTAATAACCATACCAGGCTGCTAGTTAAGTGGGCAAATATGTTGTACATGCTTGTTACTAAATGCAGAGCATGTAATTTGCCTTTCCACATTGCCATTATTGCAACATACACAATAAATACCGACTTCTTCCTATTGCATTCCTTATATGCGTGCATCTGTATGTGAGAGAGCGTTCAACCGCCCCAAAAAAAATATATATGTATATATATATGTATGTAGGAGGGCACCTAGCAACCATACTAATAAATGGAGCCAAAGAGCAGCATCAATCATCATCATAGTCGTAGTCGTAGTCGTAGTCGTAGTCACCATCATCATCCAGGCAACGCCAACGCCATCACCATCGTTTGCCTAAGGCCCCTGCCGGAAGTGACAGCCAATCTAATGTTAAGTGCCCACTCCACAAACAGCATACAAAACTACATGTGTAGAGAAAACCAGACCGACACATTACAACAACTAGAAAGCATTTTCTCAAATGTCTACAGTGAAACCTCAGTAAGGTGCCAGTCAATTTTTATCGTAATTCGATATTTGGTTTAACTATAAAATTTTATCATTGAAACTGATAACTTTGTATATAACCAATTGATATTCGATTATATTATAGTGTCAGAACTTCTAAAACTTGCAATTTTACCGATTTGGAAACCTAACTTAACACATTTAATATATTTTATATATTATATATAGAAACAAATATTCTTAATATATCGACCTATAGAAGTAACCAATTTAACCAATTGCTATTCGATTATATTAAAAACTTGCATTTTGAACGATTTGGAAACCTAACTTAACACATTTAATATATTTTATATATATATATTCTATATAGAAACAAATATTTTTAATATATCGACCTATAGAAGTAACCAATTTAACCAATTGCTATTCGATTATATTAAAAACTTGCACTTTGAACGATTTGGAAACCTAACTTAACACATTAAATATATTTTAAATATATATTTTATATATAGAAACAAATATTTTTAATATATCGACCCATAGAAGTAATGATAATCGATCAGAAAACGATTTACTCTTCACCTTTTATAGCCTAACAAACGAAACAAGTTTTTATTATTACGATTCAAAGGATGTTGTAAATTAAAATCAATAAACAATTGATTCCCCATTGAGTCAATTTACTGTTATCTCTCGTAGCCACATTCCAACTAATCACTTTTTGGATTTGCGGAAAAAACTAAAGAATTAAATTATGCTCAATGCATAGATTAGATAAACTAAATTATCTTGTTCAAAATGGCGGTGAAAAAAAAAAACAACTAGCAAGCTCTTCCCATCTTGTTTTAGTAGTAACGATTGGAAAAATGTTGATAAAATTTCAATTATATTTCAAAAGGTCATTAAAATAAAAATATAAAAAATAAACGTAAAACGTTTATCTACAACGAATCGCATCAGCAGCAGTTTGTGGAGTCATCTTGTGAGTCATTTACAAACTGCAGTGACGATGTGCATCGATTCTTGGGCCTTTTGTTTTAATGTTTTAATGCCAAACATTTGATTGCCCAGCGAAAGAGAGAGAATGCATTTCAGAGATTTGACTGTAAATGTAATTGGAAATTAAAACTCTTGTTTTTGGGGCGACGTAGTGCATCCGCAGCCTGAAGCCCTTTTAGAGTTATTTTCTCCTCTTTCATTCTCTTTCCATTTCCATTTCCATTTTTCTTTACGCTTCAGGTACAAATCACGCCATTCCACCAACTCGTGTAAGCAAATAAAAAAGCTTTTAAGATGTGTGTGTTTTTTTTTTTTCATTTGTTTTTTATATTTTTGAGATTTTTTCTCGTTTTGTTTCTTTTTCTTTTCGCTCCAAAAGGTAAAGTATAATTTTTTTTTTTTTTTTGTTTGTTTGCATAAGTTTTACAATTGTTTTTTTGTTGGTTTTTTGTTTTTAGTTTTATTTAGGGAAATATACACAGTTATTTTTCATTTGTTGTAATTTTTTAAGCTGCTTCGAGTTCACTTCTCGTCTTTCCATCCCAATATGCCAATATACACAGTTTGGTTGTTGAGTTAAAAGATTTAAATAATACGAGTTATACATATATAAATATACAAGCATACTAAAAGTACATATATAATTGTAATTGTAAAATTTCGAAATTTAAACAAAATTAAAGATAAAGAGACAGAATAAAAGGAGGACAGGACATTTACAATAGATAGAAAAGTCAATATTCAAACCATTCATTGAGAATGAATGGAATGCATTTTGAGGTGGCAATTGGGGGATCTGCGCTTGGGGCAACAACAAAGTTGTTTTTGTGTTCTTGTTTTTTTTTGTTTTTTTTTGTGTTTTTTGTTTTATATTTTGTTTTAAATAATTTCAATTATATAATTACATTTAGTTAAACAAAACAATATAAATTGTTTAATTATATTGAGATCATGACACAAAGTAGTTTGCAAATACTTTAGACACACGCGTGCATCATCAAGACACACTGAGAACGCTTGAATTGGTTGTTGGTGGTGGGTGGTGGGTGCTGGGGGGTGTGGGGTTTTGGGAGTGGGGTGATTGGGATGGGGGGTTTGGTTGGGTTCGATGAGTTTTAGTATCTAATGGATGCACAGTGGGATGAATGCATTAAAATTACACATACTATATATAAATTCTCTAGTTTCAATTTACTAAAAATGCTCCTAAAAACAAAAGTCTCTCGCTTATTACATTTTACGTATTGCCAATATATTTGAATATATTTGAGTTGATTAATTGAATTAGCATACGGGCATCGTTTTGATTCCATTGATCGAGGCATAGGAAGGCAGAGGTCAAAAGTGGATGACCGAAACTCATTCTCTTTTTCCCTAATAAGGCAAAAGAAGCCAGTTCGTGCGTATGATAAATCCTTCACATGTCCTGCGATCATCATCGATCAATCAAATCAATGGACGCCCTTAACTTATTAGTTGAGTAATCATGAGTTGAATTAACTTCTAGTTTTTTATTCAACCCACTATGCATCCGGAGTTTTTGTGTTTTTGTGTGTGTGTGTGTGTGTGTGTGCTTTGGGGATGCACGCGTGCCGATCTTATTTTTGTTGTTGTTTAATTTTCTCCTCATATTTTTTGTTTTTTATGTATTATCGACAACATATCAATCCAAAAAAAAAAAAAATAAACACGTATAAATTATATTAAGATTACTATAAATTAAATATCAGATTAATTATTGCCGTTATTGTTGTTGCTGCTGCTGTTGCTGTTGCTGTCGTTGTGGTTGATGTTGCCGCTTTCCTCCTTTTTATCCATAATTTCGCTATTACCGCTTTTCAATTGAACATTATTGTTGTTATTATTATTATTGTTGTTACTGCTGCTATTATTATTATTATTATTATTATTTATAGTAGTAGTAGTAGTAGTAATATTGTTGTGTTTTGGCACATTCGAATTTCGCATTTTGATAATTTTACGCACTGGATAAGTGGCTGTAAATAGAAAGAGAGAAATAGGCAATTAGTCACAGTGCAAAGGCAAATAAACGTATGTATATACATATGTAGAAAATCAACAAAAGTGCAAAACGTCATGTAACCTTCAAACGGTGCAAAAAGAAAAGGGAAAGCAACACGCGAAAACTGCAACGTGCCAGAGTATTCTACCTAATGGCAAACACTAGACCCAAGACCCTCTTATCGGCCACACACATGTACATAAATTAGACCTATTGACAAATGAGCTAGCTGATAAATGTCATGGTCACAACGAGTGAGTGGTGAGCGAATGCAATAAGTGCAGTGAACAGAACTGCAGGGCAACATTGTATAATCTTCGATTGCAATCGCTAGTTAAATGCGTAGTGGGATTGAGATACAATTTACAGTGCGTCAATAAAGTGTAGACTCATTTTTTATGACAACTGCATATCGAGAAACTTCAATAATTGTAAGTATTATTTTTCTTATCTCGTCTGGGCTTTATTATATTTATTTATTTTTTTATTTGAATAAAGCAACGAAGAAAGAGAAGCGGAACTTTCGCATCAAGATCAAATGCATTCAGGGTGATCCGAGACAAAGAAAAACTCATTTTTAAGTCGTAATACGCTATGGTTAGATTACAGATTCTTCAACTAAGTTATTGCAGGTGTGCGGAAACTTTACTGATCCACTGTATGGCATGACTGCGGTTGCTTCATTATGGCAAACCACTGGAGGAGGCTTTATAAGCTTACAATTAGATGTTACGACGACGTCGACAACAACAACAACACTTAACCGACTCAGCCAGCCAGACAGTCAGACGGACAAACAGCTACAGCTACAACTACAACTGCGCATTGACCTAAAATCTAGAAACCAACAGTCAGGCAGGCAGCAGGCGGGCAGAGCCCCAAACCACAAAAACAAAAACCAACTGTGGCGTCGCAACGTAGCTGCTAGTTTCACATTATAAGCAAATGTACAGTTAGAGAAGGAATTTTAAGCCAACGACAAAAGAACTCCAAGCTCCAAGAGGCATATATATATATATATATATAGAGAGAGAAAGAGACAGAGAGAGAAAAGAGAATCTAACAGAGTCAGAGTTGATCTAACAGCGGCCAAAAGACACGACACGAAACGACATGACAGAAGGAAAAGGGGGTGTGGTCGGTCCTGATGTGAAAAGTGGGGGCGACCCCACGTCTTTAGTTTTGTTGTAAATTTACCGTTATCGTTATGGGCATGCACGAACGCAGCTGGCTTGAAAAGCTTTCGCCACAAGAATAAGCAAGCAAGAATGAGGAAAATATAGAAATATGCTTCAATGCTTGACACAAGTGACGACTTGAATATACCCTAAAGTACGTGACGAGAAACTGCATATGCACTTTAGAAAAAACAGAGAGCCACAAGAGTGTCTATTAAACTGCTAAAACTTTTGAGTGATCGCTTTTCCTATTGTACTTTAAGTTAGCAACAAAACTAGAGCCCAAAGATCACTTGGAGGTTCTGGAAAATTCGTTCAAATGACGCGTTAAATGCACTAAAGATGTAGATATACCCTTTCAACAGAGTGGTGAGAGTATTAAGAGTTACGTTTTTGGGGCCAACAACAAAACGCGTTTTGTTTACGAAATGGTGTGTGAAAACAGGAACGGCAACATAATATAAATATTTATATGGGGAAAAAAATGTTAAGCGCGGGGTAAGGTAAATTTCCAAAGCAAAACAAAAAACCACAAAATAACGAATCCGCCGTCGTTGTCGGTCGTTCTCGGTCTCTAACTGTGAAGTACAGTGGTGGTCAAAACATGGCATAAAAAACCAAATATTCAAACAATATGAACAAAAATTTAATAAAAATTAAGATTGGAGCATGAGTGAGAGCGGGAAAGAGACAGAGATAGGGAGATAGGGGGGTGGCGGGGCTCGAATGGGGCGAAGTGCGATAACAGAACTTGTCTAATTGATATGTATGCGCGAATGTATGTATGCGTGCGGCGGCGTGTGAGTAGCTCTGGACCTGCCGCAAAAGTACAGCATTTGGCGCTGCTGTACTTACGCGCCCCAGCAGCACCATTCTCGTGACCTTCACGACGAGTTTTGAAAAACAACATCAACAACATGCGTGCGCGAGTTTTGTTATGACCACATTTACGCACGGCTTATCAGCGTAGAGGCCTAAAAATAAACAGAAACAGACCAAAAGAAAGAAGCAATTCGCGCCAAAAGCAAAGCAACACAAAAAAAAAACTACAAAAATAAAATATACAATAAAATGAAAAAAGAAATCATCAGCAGGCAGCAAGAGAGCGAGAGCGAAAGAGAGCAGCCAATAAGAGAGAGGGAGAGAAGAGCCTGATTGTCTGGGCTGCATGTGTGTGTTGTATCTCTGTGTGCGTGTATCTGTGTGTGTGACAGGCGCGTATAAGAGTGACGACGGCGACGGTGACGACGACGTTGAGATTGCGCTTGTGGTTGTGGGTGCGGCTGCCCAATAACAAAATATAAAAAAAAATCCAACAACAACAACTAATGTACAGTTGCGCCTTTGAAGGCGTGTGCCAAGTAGTAGTTTCTTTTTATACTCTGTACTTATGGTGTCAATAGGGTATATTCAAGTCGTAAAAATTAAAGCAATTGCAGCGCAGCATACAAAAGCATGTGCAACTCTTTATGTAAATAAGAGATACATACATACATATGTACATGCATACGTTTCATTAACAATAGAAGAGTTGAGCTAAACACACACACACACACACTCATCTGTATCTGTTTCTATGCGTATCTCTATAATTAGTATGTACACTAGCCGTGTATGTATGTATAAATAAAATAACAGTAATTACACTATTTAAAAACTCATTGGGATCGAAATATATATACTTAATATTAAGCAAATCCCTTTTGGTTGGTTGCAGATCAACTCGATGAAGCAATAGGGGAAAAGGAGTAGAATAACGAAGTATTTTCTGATATCTCGAGTTTCCCCAATCAGTTAACTATTTCATGGATATCTTTTGCGTTCAAATACTTAGACCTCTGAGGTGGTTTAATATAGTTTCACAATCTGTACATAAATTTAAACAAAGAAACCAAATCACTGTCAATGGGAGAACCGGTTTTTGTTTCAAATGAATATAATACGCGAATGATAGTTGTTTCAAATGTGAATTGGCAGTGATACATATAGAAATCTTTGCATGTGTGTATTTTCACGTTTTGTGTATGCAGGCCAACAGCAACAAGCTGAAGACGAAAAAGAAGTAGAAGCAGAAAATGAGGAGAACTGCAGCAACAAGGCGTTGGCGCTGATTTGAGTTTAATTGAGGCCTCTCAATTAATTGCAATAACAACAGCAAGAAATGCACACAGTTGCAATTGATTTACATACGAAAAAAAAAAACATATAAAACTAGCGCCAGAATTTTATTTTGGCGCGCAGAATTGTTCTCTCCTTCCCCTCCCCTTGCCTTTTTTAAGATTTTGTTATTCAACAGTTGTGTATTTTTTTCGTTTTCTTTTTTGGCGTACAGTTCTTTTTCTTTTCTGTTATCTCTGCTCGTTTTGTTTGCGCGCTTTTCGTTCATTTTCTTGACACATTGCCAGAAGACAAACTGGCGACAAGTAAGTAACAACAAGAACAACAAGAAGAAGATTACAAATTTCTCCTTCCATTGATGTGAATGGGGGAATGGGCAAATACACACACTCACACTCACTGTTTAATAGTGAATAAATAATCATAAAAAATATACACTTAAAGTTTCATAGGACCTTGACCAATCGTAGTTGATAACAAAAAACTGAATGTGTTAAAACAATGGAAACACCACGATTAAGACAGAAAGAGAGAGAGAGAGAGGGGCCCAAGCTAAGCAATAACAAAGAAAAACAAAAATGTCTTTGAAACAAAGAAATTCAAAAAAAAAAAAAAAACAAAACGAAAATTATAATCGCTGCATTGTTTTTCTTTTACCTCTACCACATGTACATACATATATCCAATTGATTAAAATTCTAGAGGTTTCAAGTCAGAGATTTATTTATCACAAAGTTTTTAATTTTTTTTCTGTGCAGTTTGTTAAAAAATAATCATACGAAGATAGACAGAGGGAGAGAGAGAGAGAGACAAAAAACTCTAATGTATACGAACGAATATGACAAAAAAGAATAAGGGATTTCAAATGAACGATAAGAGGAAATTTAATTACAGTTAGTTGGCCTTGGCAAAAACAAAACAGAAAAAAAACAGCGGGCCCTAAAAAGGTTTTTTTTTCCAATAATTGTGTATTACGTATGCGCGTATGACTTGCACCTGAATTAGCAGAGAGACAAAGATGGAGACAGACAGCGAGAGAGAGAGGGAGAACGAGAGACGAATAAGGAGAAGAGATATAGAAAAATGACAATAAGAATAAACACAAATTTGAAGAGCAAAACAACTAAAGGAAAAATCACAAAAATAAGGGTGGAAATGAATGAACTGTACAGAATGAAGGGAATAAAGGGAACAAGGACATAGCCAAAAAGGGGTTGGTTGTTGTTGTTGTTGAGGGCGGTGGCGGCAATCGATCGTTGAAAGAAACATCTGACCAAAATGATACAACCCTTAAATATAGATTTTTCCAGCGTAAAAAAAGGAAAGGAAAAATCAAATGGACCGACCATTTCAAGGGCGATTCGGTCAAATGAAACACTATTAACTTTTACAATCCAAGAGAAATTTGGATAACCAGAAAATAAGAAACTAAGCAATCGTTAGAGGAAAAAATCTCACACCTAGCAAAAGAAAAACCAGGTAGTGAAATAAGGTTGAAAATATAGAGAACTTGAGATTTTTTTTCTATTTTACTATGACACTTTGCCCAATTCATTGAAATTCTGGTAAACAGGGTAGTTTTGAGTGCACAGGATATGAGGAGAAGATACATACATACATAAGTATGTACATACACATATGGTCTGGTTTTTGGGTGGTGGATATATTAAAGTAAAATGAAAAACTCACCTTTAATGCCTTGTGAATCGGCGCACCGTTTTTTGGATACAGGCACATCCCAACAAAGCTGACTTGTCGTTGTATTTATCATCGTTGTTGTTGAGATCCGATTGATGTCGACTTCCTGATTTTCTTGCTCTTGATTGCACTTTTCCGCCATTTCCCTCAACTGCTCCTCCAAATCGCACGGTAGAATAGCATAACGCGAATTGAAGCGATCGATATTTTTCTGATCTTCCTCGGCCAGCATCTTATTAATATCACCATCCTTTCGATCAGTCCCGAAGAGATTTCTCTTACAGCCCATCTTTCGCACGGGGTCAGGTGTCACTGGGGCTGTCACCGGCAGGGCTCGGACGCCCATGGGTGGCACCGGCAAAATCATCATTTTTTCTCTGTCAGCTGTTTCACTTTGGGTCTTTTAGTCTCTCTTATTCTCCTTTCCGCCTTTATCGTTTGCTTTGCAAGTACTTTTCTTCTATATTGTGCTTTCACTTGAACTTTTCTTCATATATGTATGTATTTGCAATACAATTATTCAGCACAGACACACACACACACACACACAAATTCTTTTTAGCTATTTAGCCACAGCATTGCAATTCAAATGCACTTTGCCGATTTTTTTCCAATTAACACATTTCTTCCAAATTAATTTGGGTTTGTTTCTCTTTTTGTTTTCTTTTTTTTTTGTTTTTCGACAAATTAAATATCTGTCTCGCCTGACTTTTACGAAAATATAAATTCACGAACGAATCGACAGCACGTCCGCTTGGCGGTGAAATTTAAAACAATAAAATTGATATAATTTCAATGATTAACGATATATCAACAATATAATCTGGGCTCTTTGCACGTATCTTCAAATATTCAGAATGTAATGTATCTCATGGATCTCTTCGTATTCGCACAAATCTGAACGAAATTATTTGAAGCGACAACACACCCGCTCACTTTGAAATTCAAAATAACAATAACAAAAAATAAAAATTTACAAAAAAACATCGATAAAGACGGCGACAAAGCGAAATCGAAAAAATGGTGCCCGAACACTATCGAACCACACGAAACCACCCGAAACACAATCGAACCACACGAACTACCTCGAACCGCCCTCAAACCTAGTCAAGCATTCGCCGAACATTTTGAATTCGCCGAACAATTTTGAATTCGCCGGAACAATTTTGAATTTCGAGAGGCAAAATTAAAAAAACCATTATTTTGAAAAAATAATAATATAGCGAATGGGGGGATTTTTGAAATCATGTGAAATGTTTGAAAAAAAAGTGATATGAAATAGGTAGTATTTTTATTCGCTATTATTGTAGTAAATTATTTAAAGAATGTGGCAAAGGCACCAAAAACTCAAAAATGTTAGATATAGGAGAAAAAAAAGTTGGGTGCTGGCAATAATTTTACTTTAACTAAAGAAATGGTATTTTTTGATATCAGAAAACCAGTGAATAAGGACGATTTCTAGATAATAATTTTGATAAGAATTGAGTCATCGTTTTAAAACAAAAAGAATGAAATTTTATTAAAAAAATGGGATTCCTGTCAAAATTTTAATATACCAAAATATCTGATTCCATATTAGGCCTTTAATTACATATGTATGAGCATAAGTGTATCTATTATATAATAATAAAATAAATAGGTGGCGATTTAAAAAAACAAATTGGATTTTCATTTACAATCCAATTACCAATTTGAAATGTTTTCGTCCCCAAGTCAAGGTCAGTTGTGAATGTCATGCCAAATTTAACGGTTTAATTGGTAAAACTGATTTTTGACAAAAAAAAAAAAAAAATAACGAAAGCTATTAAATAGATTCACTTACCCACTTGACTTGTATCTCAGCGACTTTGGGTTGTCCTATTAAGATACTCTTTCCATCAACAGTTACCTAAAAAAAGTTAAAAATTAAGTGTTATAACTTCAGAAAATAAATCTTGGGAATAATTTCTTCTAATTTCTTTCTTTTGATTGAGATCTAGCTTAATTGTACTTATAATTTATATAAAAATTATTGACTTATATGGTGAAATTGCGTCTTAAGAACTAAATTTATTTACTTAAACGACTTTTAATTAATTTATTTCTCTCAACTACTTTCTGCCAATTCTAATGTATCTTTTTCTTGGCCCTATTGGAAACCGGGTATAAAAATAAATAATTTATGACATAGTAATAGGTAAAAACAAAAACGTAGAAAAAACACACTTTCGCGCTCAAGTCAAGCGTAACGTTCATTCCAAATGAAAGTGAAAAGAGTTGAAAAACCACATAGAAATAACAAAAAAAAAATAACTATGTATGTGGGTAACAAGTAAATTTCAATATATTGCTGAGTCAGTCAGCCAGTTTGAGCCTAGCGCCGATAAAGCACGCAGCTGGTTTTTGCCATTGAAATTGATTTCTTTCTCTGTGTGGTGTGGGGGAGGGGGGGATCGGTCTCGGCCAGTGATTAGTCATATTTGAAGAACGGATTTGCTGGCAACCTACCTGCAGGACAGGGGCAGGAACAGGGACAGGAGCAGAGACAGAGACAGGGTTGATTTGCCAAATTGTTATTGGAGGGGTTCACTGTACAGGTCGCATGCAAAAACCAACCCTCGCGCCAAATTTTTTGTTCGAAACAGATTGAAAATGGAAAGGTGGAAGGGAAAATGGAAAAAAGACTCTTGAAAATGTGTGAAAGTTGCAGTTGAATGAATGAATGAGTGCGTCATTTCCATGAACTGCGTTTTAGGTTTTCTCCATATGTATCTAAAAGTATCTTTATCTCTATGTCGTGTCTACGTGTTGGGTGCTGCTGATGAGCTACTTTCGGTTTTGTGTGTGTGTATGGACTTCCGCTAAAATCAGCTTGCTTGGATGCACATCACGCTGTGCGTCATCAGAAATTAGTGCATAGGCCACGTACTACCAAATGATTACCAATGGAAAATGCGGCACGCGTTATCCAAAAGGCAACCCCAGGGGTTTTTATGTTTTTGTCTTGTCTTGGACAAAAGCCTGATGTCACGTCTGCCTAATTAATAAATGAGCTCATTAAAGTCGTCTCTCTCTCTCTCTCGTTTGCCCGGAAATATGCACTCCCACTCTCTTAAAGCAGTGCATATGTATCTAGCAGATACACTAGGGCCCCCAAGTATCTATTTATAGTGCGTGGGGTGCACAGTTGCCCTCGTCTTTGACATGCATCATATACATATGTAGAAATGTATATATACATATGTATTTTTTCTTTTTTTTCAACCTGCCCCAGGTCTCTCTGTCTTTCTTTTTTGCTTTTTTTTTTTTTTTTGAGGCATCTGTAAATTTTGCGCCAATTTCTGCGGCTGCGGCTGCTGCTGCTGCCCTCATCATTGAGCACAGGCACAGACACACGCACAGTCAAATACCTGCTGGTAATTTTGAGCAAAAATTTTGCGCCAAAAACCAAAACCTGAATCTGACACACACACACACATCCTGGCACTCTTCTTCCCGTTTCCGCACTTGAGATACATCCCCATCCACAACCACATTTTGTTGAGCCAAGGTGGAACAAGTGCTTTGCTTTTTCTCCGTTTACATATATATTTCTTCTTTATTTTTGCAGCAGCAGCAGAAGGCTCAAAGAATTCTTGTTTTATTGGGACAATGAGCCGCCAAAAGTAACATCTGCTCCCCAAAAAAAAGCATAGACTGGAATTGTCGTTGTCTCGTTCTTCTTATTTTGGCTTTTTAATTTTTGCTCTTATGGCCTTGCAAAGGAAACCAAAACCAAGAACAAAAAAAAAAGGGTTAAAGGGCTTGTGTTGAAATTAATATATAAGGATCTCAATTACCAGCGGGAAAAAGAGAAAGAGAGATCCCATCGATTCCTGATCGATTTAAGGTCAAAACATTCAATTCCCCCTTTTCTAAACTGTGATTTGATATCTGCAAATTGCAACGATTAGTTAGGCCAAAATGTCAGACGTAATATTTAAAAAAAAAAAAGGTAAGATAAACAGAATCAGCAAGTATTCAGATAAGACAGCAAAGTCACAGAGAGCAGAGATTGTGGATAATTTATGAGCATGTTTTATCACCGATTTGAAAGCGTTACCAAAATCTAAGATAAGTAGTTATTTTCTTTAGAGACAATAGAAAGTATCTCTTAAAGATTCTATACATATGTATTCTTGGTTTGATTCTTTCTAAATCCTTTAAAACGTAAGACTGTCTCTAAGCACTTATTATTTCATAACGGAAGATAACGAAATTTTTTTTAACATTTAAATACTTTTTCCATATAGAAAGAAACATCAAATAACTTGAAAAAACTAAGAGCTCTAAGAAGCTTCTAATGGTAATTTACGATCGTAAAAGCTGACCAGCTGCATATTGTTTTTTTTTTTTTTTGTACAAATCAAAAGTAATACATAAATAACACCGATCGGGTTCTTTATTTTATATGTGAAAAGTATTATTATTTACCATTATAATATATAATAAATATTTTATAATAATTTTATCTTTTGATTTTATCTTTAGGGTAAAACGAAAATTTCTACATTTCACAATTCACACTAGAAAAATATATACTAGAATTATTTTCTTCCAGGAAATCTTTAGGAAATCGATTCACACTAGAAAAATATACACTACGATTGAAGTAGAACATTTAAACTGTCTCCTTAATAATTTAATGATTCTTTCTTGTGATGTAATTCCAATCGACGCGGCTTTGACATTCTTGGGCAATAATTAATTATAGCAATGATGTGTTCCAGTATGTTCTATTTCAGGTGCATGTGACTGACTAGCAGAACTGAGTGAAAAGTGCATAGCAATTCAATAAAAATTTTAAAAATTTTCCATAGACGTAACAAAGGCGTTTGATGACATCATCTGAGAACTCTTTAATAAACTGCTTCTCTAAGAACCTCTCTCTCTCGTATCGATTGCAGCAAACTCTTTCAAATTCTGTTGCATTTCAAGAAGTTAGTCACCCATCATATTTAATAAAAGTCCAAATTGTGGATAAAGAGTGAGTAAATAAAAAAAAAATATGAAGGAAACCTCGAAATTTCAGAGAAGTACAATTGTTTTGTATAAAAAAGCGAGTATCAAGGATTTGTTTATAAAAAAAAAGATATTTATTGAGAAATATCGCAAAATCTTTGGCAAAAGCCAACCAAAGTCGGCAAATTTGTTTACTCATTTGTACTCATATTAAATTAAAGAAGGTCGTTATATGTATATAATATTGAATATAAGTATATATCTTTCGTTTTCTAGAATGATAAACGTTTGTTTGAACTTTTAACTAACTGCTCTTTAGGTTTGAAATAATGAACTGCAAAATGGATTATATTAAATATTTTAATAATCATTTCTTAGTCATAGTCAACGACTTATCACCATTGAGCTGATTTAATAAGAAAACTAATCTAAAGTGACATACTAATTGTACGAAGTATCTCTAATTGGACACACAAATTTATATTGACAATATCTATTAGCTTATCAAATTTTTTCCACTAACAAAGTCTTCCTATTGTGATAAGAGTTAAGTGTATATATAAAAAGATTTCGTATTTAAGTGTTATTTCTTTTGTATCTTAAGAAATGATATTGAGGGTTTTTGTTTAAATACTTTTAAGCATGTACATTAAGTTAATTGTGTTTTTGTATTGTAAAAGAAATATTTGGCTCTTGGAATCAGAAAATTGAAACTTTCCTAAGTATGCTTTCTTGTCAAAATTTATTGTTAGAGATCAAGATAGTTTATTACTTTAATTAAAAGCAAAAAGATCGAGATAGCTTATTACATTCATTAAAAGTTAAGTAAAAAATAGTGTAATAAAATATTTCGTTCTCTACATTAATCAAAGATTATCTAGACCTTTTTACCTTTTTGTTAATTTTTAAAATATTTTTTTTTGGTTATAATAATACAATTTCGTATCAAAATGAAAATCTCCAAGTTATTCTAAGGGGAGATGTAAATTAAATTGATTGCGAATTCAGCAGAAAAATTGGAAGCATCTATTATTATATTATAATGAATTTTGAAGTAAATCTAGTCAAAATGCGAAGGGCTTTTATAGGATATTTAAAAGGTAAATTAGAGAACTATAATTATAATGAATTTTGAAGTAGTCGTGGGCTTGAAGAGTCAAAATTCCAAAGTGTTTTAAAGGATATATAAGGAGAATATTAGAACACTCTATTTGATTCCTCGAAATATATGATTTTCTCATATAATAAAATCTATTTTATTTATATCGAAGTTCTTGTTATATTATAGAGGTAACTTTTCGATTTTTACTTTACTTAGTTGAGGGGCACATTTTATAAATAAAATGATTAGCAAACTGCTAGCAATTTATTTATATTTCTGTCTTTGTAATGGATCTTGTAGATCATTCCATTTAATTTATTTAGGACCTCTAACTTGAAGCTTTTTGTATAACAATAAATCAAATATTTTTTTTATTGAAATATCTGGATTTCCTTAAATAATTAAATGCGATTTTTTGAATCCCATTCAACTTGATTAATATTTCTTAATTACTCTCCATGGAAAACCCATAAATCGAATCGACTCACTATTTGCCAAAGACTTTGAATGAGAGTCCCGTCCTCTCGTAATCTGTTTTCCTTGCCCCACTCTGATTATTATTATTAATATAATTGTTGTTGTTCTCGTTGCCGCAGTGCTAATTTCGTTCATTTATCTTTTGTTCTTTTGGGGTTAAAGCAAAACTGAGCTCTGTATGTAGCTCTGTTTCTGTATTACAATTACTCTACGTGACTCTTGGACGCTTAATTGCAGCAGCAGTCCGAGTCTGGGACGTCATAAATCTCACGAGCCTCCGATTGCAGTCCATCCATCCATCCAGCTAGCCACAGTCGAGACGCAAAGTGTCCAGTTCTAAGCTCTCACATAAAGGAAGGTAGATAAGAGCCAGGCAGCAATTAGGCATAATATGGCATAGAGGTGTTGGGATCATCTCTCACACAGAGAGAGGCGAAGGCCCACCACCTGGCTAATGGTATCGTGTGACCGAAACAAAACGTTGACCAATGTCCAAGCTCATAATTCACCACACACTAGAAAAAAAAAAATAAAGGGACTTCGTCTGGGATTTCTGATAGGGGGCTACTATCCGTGGGTTCATAAAAAAAAAAAAAAGTGGGCCGCTTGCATAAATCAAAATCTTGAGAGGAAGAAGCAGGCGACTTTGTGTGCCTTTTGCATGTGGGTCAGCCTCTAGCTAGTATGCCTCAGTGGTGTCCGTTGCATGCGGCACGCCAGTTGCAACTTTGTCTTAGAGATACATGTACATGTCTTGACCCACTTGTAATACCAATTTCCACGCTGGTCCGTTATTTTTCACACTTCAAAACTGGTTGGGAAAAACTGCGAAAACAGCGAAAACTCGGCGACAAAACAGCATAAAGGGCATTCGTCTGGAAAAGGCCAAACAAAGGAGGGAGGAAGAGAGAGACACACACCAGCATTATACTCTATTATACTCTTTTGTAATTGAAAGACATTCAGATTGCTCCAACTGGTTTTTTTTCTTTTCTACATTTATTGCCGCATTTTATTGTCTAAGATTTTTTTTCTCGAGTTTTTCTCTTTTTTCTTTTTTCGTATTTTTTTGTTTTGTTTAACAAAAGAGTTTTTGTTTGGTTCAAGTTTTCCGTTCAGTTGGAATGAGTTATGAGCCAAGAGCTTGGGTGTGGTGACCTCTTCTTAATGGTGGTGGTGGCTTTCCCGTGGTTCTTCTCCCAGTCTAGGGAGTGGCAATGGAAATGAAAATGTGAAGGGGATTGCAACTGGGATCGGCATCAGTTCTATTAATGTAATGCGATATGCGGTGCATGAAAAATCAGACAGGGAGCAGGGGGCAGGGGAGAGTTTCGCGGTTGGTCAGTAAATGATGATGGTAAAATGCGAATGTGGTACGCTTGTCAGACAGAGTTTTTTTTTCCAGTTGATAGATCTCTAGATCTCGATCTCGATCTTGATCTCTCTGGTGTGCTAAGCCGACAGCCGGTCAGATGGTCAGTCAGTCAGTCTCAACTGACAGTGAAGTGATCCCAACAGAAACATATGTACGTTCTATTCTAGGCTAACTAAAATGTTATATATTTATGGCATATTACATTACTTTTTCCGAGAGGGCAGCACGCGAATGGTTTTTGGTCCACGTGTGTCCAGCTGCCCAAATATTTTGCCCTCAAAAGTGACAGAAAAATTATAAAAATTATGCATGTGGCCGGCCTCGCAATCTTTGAACCTAGCCGAGAATACGATATGCCATCCCTTATATGACGATGAAAAGTCGGGGCCCTCCACCACCATCACCATCATCTCAATCAACGGCATGCGCGTTTCAATATTGTTTATTTTTAACTGCTGCTATTTTAGTTTCTCAGTTTGTTTTTCCCTCGTTTTTCCTCAGTGAATTTTGTTTATTTTGTCACACGCCCAACGTCAGTATTGCATTTGCATGCGAGATCTGGGAGCCCAATGAGGGCAAGATGCAACCACAAGATGCATGTTGCAATATGCAGATGGAAATGCGTTTGTATCTGCATCTCGCGACTGCTGCAGCTTCGGCTGACTTCCTGTCTAAATAATTGCGCATTTAATGCAAACAGATGCAAAAAGCGAAATGCATAATGAGCGATAAAAATATACGCAAAAAATAAAACTAAACTTATAGAAAATCTGGGCAACAAACAACAAACAATTGCTTATATTAAATGATGCATAATATGAGAAATAACCAGAGATAAGTGTTCCAAAATTATGCAGGCAAATATTGTATCTATTAGATACAAAACAGACAATCAGAAATCTGATACAATATTTTGGTTTTCCATTAAAAATTTATTATAAACAATATAAGAAAAGTTATAGAACGACTAGAAATACAGATGGATCTCCATAGCCGAAGGACTTGACGCTAGCGCCCCCTCCAAACAATTAGTTATATTATTGTTAACTTTAATGTATTATAGCTAATTTTATAAAATAAAATAAACAAAAAAAAAAATACAAAAAACAGATGGATCTTAGAACTCTGGCAAACGCATAAATTTAGAGCATAAAAAAAGAAACTAGCACCTAAAAATTGGATCCTAGTCTACAAATTTTATAATCATCCAGTAAACCTAGGAAGTTAAGACTTTTCTCAAGTAATTTTGGGACCCGAAACACTTAAAAGACATCCAGTTTTTTTCTACAAAAATATTTACAGATTGCGGTGTAAGATTTAAAATAAAAGAAATCTCTATGACAAACATTTTGAGCCTGAGATCATCAAAATTGGGTAACAAGTGTGACTCTTTGGATGGTAAACAACTTGGTTCAGTAGATATTCACAAATATTTGAGGGAAGAACTAAAAAAAACACATTTTTTGAAAGATAATCTCAAAAACTAAAGAAAATAGATGCCATTTTAAAGTTTCTCGACACAATTTTGAACATTTTTATACTAAGGATTGAATTTTTTGTGTAAAAAAGAATTATTTACTATATGAGAGCACCTATAATGATGGTAGATATCTTGGCTCACGAGACATTCACAAATATTTGAGGAAAGTGCGAAAAGAAATATGTTTTTTGAAAGATAATCTCAAAAACGATGCTTAAGAAAACAAAAATTAATGTAATTTTTCACTTTCTCGACCCAATTTGAAATTTTTTCGTGCAAAATAGAGGTTACTATATGAGAGCACCTATCATAATATATATAAAGGTCGCAAATTGAGATATAACTATCTAAGCCTCTTAATTTGAGACTAAAATGTATACAATCGAGATCTCTAAATATATGTTTCTGCATAGCTTTAACTCTGGAATATATATTGTTATAATTAATCAAAAATTGGGTGCCGGCTTAAGGTGAATCTTTTAAATTAAACAATTAAGTCAAAAAGGTGAGCGTGACGTCGGTAGAACTAATTCAAATATTGTAATAATTTTTACTTCTATGGTGAAATTTGTTACGTGTCAAAATAACAATTAGATAGTCCATTTAAAAAACAAGACACTAATTGTAGGTATAAGATTTCTATTATAGTTCGTTATTAACAGATTGATATCTCTGCCTTTTTTGATAAGCTTTATCTAGACTTTCCACATGCAACCAGACACCAAGTTGTTTTATTTCTTTTGTTTTCTTATGCATTTTTGTTTATTGAATAAGTCGTCTATCGAATGACTTTGAGTTAATAAAGAGGCAAATCAAACGAGCCATATCTGTACATGTCTATATACATACATGTGCATACACATCTATAGGTATATCATTTCTATTTATATACTTACGATATTTATTACAGATACACATATATGGATTTTGCTTTTGCTGAGAGAGGGTTGGCCGAAACTAAATATTGAATTTTTGCTGCCAATTTCAAAAGAAAAAACAAAAATCGCCGAATATTTATGCATATTTTATGGGTTTGAGTGCAATTCGGTAGTAGAAATCGTAAATATTAGTTAAACTTGATCTTGTCTCGATTTAACAATGGTTTCCCATCTCACTTTAGAGGTTTGAAATTAATGTTTTAACGAAGTTCAATAAACTCTTATCAGCGAAACGGCAAATGTACATTGATGTATACAATGAATCACTGGAGAATTCATTCAATAACTTCTGATACGGAAACTAATGTACTTATTGTCAGCGATAACCTGATTTTTTCTAGACGATTGTGACGACTCTTGATTGCCATAAAGAAATAAACATAAATGCATAATGTATAGATATACATAGATATATGATTTTTTCTCTCTGCATCTAATGCATTTCAATTGATAGAACACATTATGCAATTGACTGACGTTTGGCCTAATTACCATATGTACATCTGGCCTCGAAATGGCTTTTATATTTTCGGCTTTCTTTGTCCAATTGGGGAGAAACTGAGAGCATGTATGAGTTGGCCAACTACTGGGCGTAATGATGAGTGGATATTCGAGTGGATGTGCGTCTGTGTAATGTGCCTTAGGCCTCTGTTTTTTATGTTCTCTTGCTAATCGTCCGATTTTTCTACCGTTAAGTGGTGTTAAGTGCTACCCAATACAACGGCTGAGTATATCATTTATAATGGGGCTCGAGTTTCAATTTGCGGCACTCGGCGATTGTATAATTAATAATAAACAGAAAAAAAAAAAAAAAAAACACCATGCTATCTTAATACTGTGAGTGTAAATACGAATGCGAATGTGAGGGCAATTCACATGCAGACCGCAGCAAAAAAAAAAGAAATCAACGCCAGTTTTCGATTTCCGCTGGCATTATAAACAAACAGAAATCCATCCATTATGACATTCAGTGTCCTTGCCCAACATTAGCAGCTGATGACACATTCAAATTATGCGGGCTCTTTGGCAATGATCGTTTTGTCATGGTTTTTCATCACATTATGGGTCGAAATGTTTTCAAGTTTCATTCCCCGCACCCTCGAATTCGAATTTGTTGCGCTCTTGATTGATCTATGGGGGCGGTTGGGCTAATAAAAGTTTTAGTACTCGAAGCCCTGCGGGTTGTGTTAACAATAAATGCATTGAATATATCTATATAAATAGCATTTTTAGACGCATAAATTCTATATGGTTTATGTGACTACTTTTTCTTTAATTTTTTTTTAAATGTTAGGTTTTCCTTTTTTGTTCTAGTTAAGCAATTCAAATAGTTAATTCAAAAATAAAGTTCGTTACATGTCACGATTACTGTTAATTGCGACAGAGCGCGCCACTAGGCAATTAAGAGCTCGCAAATGATGCAGACCAATCGATAGTTCGAGATAATTCATCAATACTACTATCGACCTTTTGTCCATCCCTATATATTGAAGTATAAACAACAACAGCTGATTCCGCATAAATTGTAATATTTACAAGTCTGATTCATTAGTTTTGTATATTTAAATTTACAATGCGACGACGTGTGGGCTTGGGAGCCATTCAGCAGCAAAAATTGGCTGCCGAGAAATACAAGGATAAGGGAACAGATTTGCAAGAATCGCAGCTGGAACAGATGACCAAACAAATGGAGGTGTTTCGTGCGAAACTGGAGGAATTCGCCATGAAGCACAAGGAGGACATTAAGAAGAACGCTCAGTTTCGTAAGCAATTCCAGGAGATGTGCGCCGCCATTGGCGTAGACCCACTGGCCACAGGCAAGGGATTCTGGAGTGTACTCGGCATGGGTGACTTCTACTATGAGCTGGGTGTTCAGGTAGTGGAAGTATGCCTGGCGGCCAATCACAAAACTGGTGGACTCATGGAGCTGGGTGAACTACGCAGGCGTTTGATAGCCGCCCGTGGTCAGAGTCAGGTGCATCAAGAGATTACCAAAGAAGACATTCTAATGGCAGCCAAGAAACTCACCATCTTTGGGAATGGGTAAGAGGATAACATGTTAGTTACTTCAAGGAAACTAATTAAATTTGTGTTCCCCTAACAGATTCGTTGTCCACAAACTGGGCAAAGGCAAGTACATAGTACAATCCATTCCTGGGGAGCTGAGTATGGAGGAGACCAACATACTGAATGCTGCATCGAATACAGAACACGGCTGCGTTACACAATCTCAACTTATCAACGATCTGGGGCAAGTTATTTAACATTTTCTTTAAGATCTATTTAGTTTATATTTTCTTTCTCTCTAGGTGGACAGACTATCGCGCCAAGCAATCGTTGGACAAAGTCTTGGGCGAGGGTCTCTGCTGGATCGATAGGCAAAATGATGCAGAGCCTAGCTATTGGTTTCCCAGTCTATTTCCCGGTCGTAATGCTGTGGGAGTGAGTGCCTCTTCTTAATGGCCCACATGTATTTAAAATATATACCTTAAAATACATATATCTAGTTTATATATATATATATAACTCTACTATATAAACAATTGTAAATCTGTTATTGTGGCGGTTTTGACTGCCTAATAGAGTCGCCGCCAGCACCGCTCCTGAGCGCCTGATTCTCCAATTTGAGTTGATAGATAACTGCTTCAAATTTCTCTGTTAGATCCTCTGTGGCAGCTTTATATCGCATTTTCATATCATTCTGAGCCTTCAAATATTTCTTAATTTGACTTTCGTATTCCTTTTTGCTTAAAAACCAAAAAAAAAAAAAAGTAGGAAGAGAAGGAGTAAATCCAAAGTTATTACAGAATTGGAATCAGAAATGAACTAAATTTGGGTTTTTCTTTTTTAAAAAAATAAGCACAAATTTTAGAAACATTTTCTAACTTAATGATAACTCTCTTATGATGTTAAATTGCCTAAAAGAGAACGAGTAGATCCAAAGTTATTACAGAATGGAACCGCAATGACCTAAATTTTGGATTTTCTATTTTAATTTTTTAATAAGCATAAAATTTAGAATCATTTTCTATTGATAGCTTATTGATAGCTCTCTTATGAAGTGCCTTGATTAAATGTTTTCCACCCGAAGGACTAAAACTATTTCTATTTTCAATGAAATTTCAACCCTTTGTGGTTATTAGATGGAGCTTTCTGTTTGTATGTACTCACGTCTTATCATGAAGAGCCTCCTCGCTGGTGGCACAACGCTCCAGCTCAGTTAGACGCTTGCAGCTGCTCTCTACCTCGGAGGCAAGTTTCTCGTTTTGTCGCAAAGCCTCTTTGTATCTCGATTCCAGGCGATTGTTTCGCGTCTCCAGCTCATGCACAATCTGCTTGTGTTCGCTAATATCCTTTTTGAATTTCTCGCGCAGCGTAGCCAAGGCTGTGTCTCTGTCAATCAGTTTGCCTTTCAGTTGATCCACCTCACTGTCTACGCGCTTGGCGGCCTCTTCCATAATGCTGCCAATATTTGTGGCCAATTGGGCTGCCTCCTCCTTGTAGGATTCGGCTCGTTTCTCGGCCGTCTCTTTCTCTTGAACAGCCGCCTCACTGATATTGAGGGCATCCTGGACTTTACGCATAGCCAAGGCCTCCCGCCTGGTGCTCTCCAAGAGCAGATCTCGTGTGTGACTCAGGGACTTTTCAAACTCTTTGATTTGATTCTGCAGATGCGTAATTTTGCTCTGACTCTCATCTATGACCACGGCATCGAAGGAGCGTTTCTTAATCTTCTCTTGCATCTTCTGTAGCGTTTCACCGCTGCGCTGCTTGTGCTCATGCAGTGCCTTGATCATCTCCGCTTGGGTCTTTAGCTCCTCCTGCTGGGCGCTAATTTTCTCCTCCAGCAATTTGATAGTATCGGTGAATTTCTCCTTAAGCTTGAGAGAAGTCATTTCAAAATCTGTTTTGTTTGGTGTTTTTTGATACTATACTCATGGCATACCTTATCGTCGCCCGACAATCGTAACTGGGCCCGATAGTTCTTTATCTCGAGCTCCATATTGTGGATGGTACATTGAGAGAATTCCTGCATCTTTAGCAGACTCATTCGCTCCTTACGCAGGGCGTCGACCTGTTCAACGGCCTTGGACAGGGCCGTGCCGGTTAAACGTATATTTTGATGCATCTCATCCAGATTACCCGTTTGCAGGGATTGCTTATATTTGCCTAGTTCGTGGCTCAGACGCTGATTCTCCTCGACTACAGCGCTTACCTGGGCACGCAGCTGAGCTTGCTCTTCTCGAAATTTTTTCAGATCGTTGTTGGTGTCGTTTAGTAGTCGCTCCACACCAAGGGCCACTTCCCTGCCGCCGCTGCAGAGTTCGAGAGAGAGAGACAGAAAGAGAAAGGTATTAAAAAAGTGAGTATGTAGTGTATTATATTTGTGTGTGTGTGTTTTAAATCTAAAAATTTCTACCAGGGAAATGCAAAACTATTCGCCTCCTGTGTCATTGCTCTTTGCGTTTAAAAATTTTTTTGACTAGAAATACAAATATTTTCATTATTTGAAGGAACAAAAATATTCAGATTAATGATATATGGCAGATTGCTGTTGTCCACTGTTTTCACAGGTTGACGACAGCAGCAGCTTGCCACCCTTCCTGCAGGTAAGTGGTTCACCTGGTGGTTGGTTGCCACTGGCAACATTGAAGACAACAACAAACAATAATTTTTTTGGGAATTTCGTTTCAGTTGTCTTTTATGATGCCGCTGTTCAACAAGAAATTCGAATCGAAACCCATTCCGGCACGACAGAATCGCTGTAATATTGGCCATCCTGTGGTCACCGAGGATATCGATGACTTTCGTCACATCTCGCTGACATTGGGCAACAAGGAGCTGCGTTTTGCCGATGGCATTTGGATGCATTCGGCTCGAAAGGGCGATGTGGATGACATGTTGCGTTTGAATAAGAAATTTCGTGCCCTGGAGGAGGAGAATAATATGTGCAATTTGAAAATTGAAGTAATGTTGGATTTGCTGGCGGAACATGCCACAGAATTGAATGAATTAAAGCCCAAGGAGAAGTAGCCACATTTGGGGGTGAGAAAAGTAAGCCCAATGAATGGGATTAACATTGCTTAAGCAAGTTTTCTAATTTGTTTACTTTACAGAAAGGCTTATGATGATGGGGGACTCTTTCCAAGTCAATCTTTGGAGATCAACACTAGACTACTTTCCTTTCATAGCTAGGATAAATTTTGTAGAATTTTCCAAATATTAAAGGTGGATGAAGGATATTTTATTTATTTTATTTATATTTCGTTCGGATGCAATGTAAAATGTGCAAACGAACTAAAGTTAAAGCTATGTATTTTAGCATATTTTTAACATTTTACCTTTTTTTATACAATTGCAGACGGTATTATAAAATTGAGCAGAGGTTTGTAACGCAGGGAGGAAATTGCTTCCGACCTCATAAAGTATATATATTCTTGATCAAAATGATAAGACGAATTGATATACCCATCCCATCCGTCTGTCTGTCTGAACGTATTCTAACTAGTCCCACAGTTTTGCAGCTATGGTTATCAAAGCATTTTTATATCCCAGATCGGACAACTATATCATATAGCTGCCACACAAAAAAACGAATCATTTATTTTTTTCTTGAAGAATATTATCCAAACTGATTATGTACATAAATATGAACACAACACATCATATTCCTGGACTTCAAGAGAGTCGGGAAAAACATAATGCCAGATTTGGTCAATACAACATTTTTAGCTTCTTTGATATTTTATTATAGATTTTTTGTGCTATTTGGTTTTTAGATAAGGTGAATAGTTAGTATTAATTTCGTTGAAAATTTGTTATTATTATGCGATATTCTGTGAATTAGGATCAATTAGGTATTGCATTAAGGTTTCGTTGTGAAAAAAGAACAGTTCTAAATAAGTTGCAAGTTTGGGCACTCAGCAAGAATGCGTTTTATGTCAGTAATTGCAGACAGGAGCTATGAAAACACTTAGAAAACACTCATCGGTTAATAGATTGATCGTGTTGGGAGCGACCATATCATATATAGTGGGTATTCGACAATTTATAGGAGGTGTTGATGTGGTTTATGAGTTCAAAAATGTTTTTTTTATGCATGTTTCGTGATGTCTGACATATTAAGATTTACATGAAACGTGATTGAGAGCGAAAACTATTCTTAAAAGTGAATAATCCGCTCCATTAAACCCATTTTACTTTAACTTGCCTTGTTTGGCATCGTAGTCCAGAGGTTTTGTGTAATTTTAACCTAGTTCTAGTAGATGAACAAACTGGAAATTTCATGACTTTTCGTATAATTTAATTTTTTCTCTTTTAAATAAAGAAGTATAAGAATATCTCTTTTAAAATAATATCTTTAAAGAATAATAATTTAAAGAATAATATCTTTAAAGAATAATTGGAATATGGTGTAGCATTATATACCAAAAATACATACGATTAATGGCCAATATAGACGATATTTGTTCTAGGAATTCATGACTTCACTACCCTCCTATATGTACATACATATATGTATACTATGGTAGGTAATCCACCCCTGTATTATATATATTTATATTAATAGTCTTCTAATCAGTTCACATGCCTATTTGAAGGCTTATCAATTGGCTGGCCCCAAGCTCACCTGCAATGCAACAACGGAGGAGTGTTTGGGGTTGGCTTTTGTTGACTAGCCCATTGGGCATTAATTTGGATTTGTAGCGATGAATGGAGCGCTGGTCAAAAAAAAAAAAAAAACCCCGTTCGGGCATTGTTGTCGCCGTCGTTTGGCAGCAAAAGCAGCAATCTATAGACGCCATCGAGTTTGCCGTCGACGAGCTGCCGCTTGGCTCCCGCTCTATTTATTATATTTGATAAGCTCTCTCCTCGTTCCTGTCCGGCTGATAAACTGTCGACACACAGTATGATAAACCTCGATGAGGCGGCCGCAAATATAAAGAAATAAATGATAGAAATGGGGATCGAATGGTATTGGGATTTGGGACAAAAGTATTTCAAATGATAAAGCTAAGCTGCACCGACCGACACAACATCGCCCAAAACCTACATCGAGGTCTAATCTTTGAAGGGCCTGCCTCCCCCCACCCAATGCGGGGGCCGTTTGGTTTTATGTACATAGGTGTGTTGCTCATATCGGTGCCGTATATCGACTACTGTATATTTACGCATTGATATTGATATGACGATAAGCAAAACTGCTTATAAAACACATTTATTTAGTTGTTCGACAAAAAAAATATATATACATACAATACATATAAATAAAAACAAGCCATGTCGAGGCAGACGAGTGGCTAGCCTCCGAGGGGTAACACTTGTTCGATTTGTGTATTACAGTAGTTTCTTGATAGCCACCTATACGTACGGACGCGTTCGGGGAACAAGCCAAACGGACGAGCGAACAATCGATCGATCTAACGATCGATATGTACGGGCTATACCATCAAATATTTACCAAGTGAAACGAAACAAATTCAAAATAAACACCAATAACAGCAAAAACAACTCTAAATAGAAGAAAAATTACACTATATATATATAAGTGATTTTTGTATATATATAGCTCGCCGATCGGACAAAAATCGCAACGTCTTAGTGCTAAGGCCAATCGAATTTCATGTGGCATTAGGTAACTAGAGCCCAGAGTCGCCTATAAAGTGTCTGCTGCTGGCTGGCTGGCTGAGGGCATTAATCAAAAAACAAAAACAAAAAACAAACTAGCCATATCAGCACTATTCGAATATATATATATATAAACGTTGAGTACGTTCCATACCAAATCATCACCATCATTCGCCATTCACCATTCACCATTCACCATTCGCCTCTGGCTGCGGTTAGTTCTGATCGGGCGGGAGCTGGCCTATAAACAAATTGTCTATTGCTACCTAATAAATGATATCAAATAAATCAATTGCCAATCAAATGGAGCAACAGTGATAAATCTTGATCGTCAATGAATCTTCAATGTCGATCAGATCGAAAGCAAAGATATATACATATATGTACTTATGTTTACCATTTTAAGAATGTGTTTTATGCGAATTTGAATTAAAAATTCGCCAATTGTTCGCTTGCCGTTTAACAAATGATTTATAAGTGCTTCAAAATTAATCAATTATATTTTTACAAACAAAATTTATCGCAAAGCTCTATGGATACTTGAATATTATAGTAAGTCTTAACTATATGAAAAGAGATAAAATCAAAAACTAAAGTGTTTAAAGTCAAGGAATTATTTAATATTGATTAAAAGTCTTTGGGATAATAACAGCAAAAAAATCTTATGAAAGGACAAGATATTGATCTAAAAATATTGAAAATATAAAGTTTATTTGTAAATTCAATTGAAAATCTTTAGCCAAAATAAATTTCTGTTTAAAATTTAGTGATTTCTGATTAAGAAATTATATATTTTGTAACCAAATCAAGGAAAGCTTTACCAAAAATCCGATCCTTTATTGAAAGCCTTGAAGATAGTAACAGAAAAAAGTATAAATCCCATGATAAGTCATGAAAACTTACTCAAATATATGGAATATAATAAGTTTTCAATTGAAAATCTTTAGCCATAATAAATTTCATTTACAGTTTAGTGATTTTAGATTATGAAAATATATATTTTTGTTTGGCTTTAATCGTTTTTTTATTGAAATAGTACAAGAAAAAGTATAAATCCCATAATAAGCTAATAAACTGACTCGAAAATATGGAATATATTAGGTTTTCAATTGAAAACCTTTAGTCAAAATAAATTTCGTTTAAAGTTTAGTGATTTTGAAAATTAATTTTTGTCTTATGATATATTTATCTTATGTTTTATTAAATATATTAATAGAAAGCTCTTCTTAAAACCAATTCTTGAAACTAAAATTCATTACAAAATTGATAATGTGTACATTTTCTTAAAAAGTTAATAAGATTTAACCGATTTAATAAATTAGAAGAAATTAGGGTTTATCGATCCCTAGAATAATTACTCGGTACGAAGTTCTACCTCAATTTAGATAATTTTCAGTATAAATCATTCAGTATGCTTATCGATTGAACGTAGAAACCCAATGAGATCAATAAATATTGTGTTGCAACCCGCAAATAAGTCCAAGAACGATCGATAGAGAGAAACTAGAGTCAGCTCCCGAGGTAGCCAAAACAACAAAGAACAACAAAAAAAAAAAACAAATAAATATTTGATAAATGGGCATTATCACACCGTCAATGATTTATTGTTGCACAAAATTTTATATGCCCCCCCAGTTGACGATGTTTCCATTTCTATTTTTCATTATTATTATTATTTTTTTTTTTTTTTATGGGGCAAGCGAAAACGAAATGCGATAATTTATATGTGAACCAAGGATTCGGGTCTACATATAATTTTTGGGTGCCTGGGCGGCTGGGTAGTGGGCGAGGCACACACCGTTCGCTCTCAATGGCCAAGTAAATAAACAATAGAATAGAATATTTCGACGGGCACAATAAAATGTGTGAAAAATTTGTATGCTCGAGGCAGTGAAAAATGCAGCACCGACCGATATAAATAAATAAATGAAAACAAAATAGAAAAAACAAAAGCCCCATGAAGCTTCGGAGGCTACCAAGTGTTTGCTATAAAATTAAATAAAAATCAATCATTAAAATGGAATTGAAATAAATATTTTGTGTTTGTGTGTCTGTGAAAAATTGAAATTACTTTTTCGAATACAGGGTGTGCCGCCGATTTCACAAATGTAATTCTAAATTCTCTTTATATAGTTCAACGATAGTTCTACATGGAAACAATGCGCGGATGAATGAAATGAGACTTTCAAAGATGATGAGCTTATGGCTAATTGGCCCATTGATCTGTGGTCTTTGTCTGGCCGATGGATACTTTGTTGATTATACAGGTGAGTCTACAGGTGTTGAAAGAAAGGATTTAGGCTTTTGAAAATTCGAAAAATCGTTTTTTTTTTTCATTCGCGATTCTTGTAGTAAATTATTTTAAGAATATTGTGTTAAAATTTCAAAACAATCGGGGCAAAACTCTTAAGGTTTTAGGCCTTTTAGTGTCCCTATCATCAACAGACGAGCGTTGACCTTAAAAACTTTAAACGAAACTTTCTCAAAACCTTTTTTCCAAAGTCGATATTCATCATAACTCAGAAGCTACTGAATCGATCTGTTTCAAAATTTAACCACTTTTCCTTTGCATAAAATAAACCAGCCCAGGTTTTTTTTTTTAAATTTTTACCTTAAAGTTATTTGTGAATTATAAAACTAAGACATTTTTCGAGCAAATTTCCATTTTTGACTTAAAACAGGCACCAAAAACTTAAAAATAGAAAAAAAGGGAATGTTGAGGGGCGAATAAAAAAGGTTTTACTTTACTTAAAAAAATTTTTTTTTTTTTGAATTCAAATGATTCTACGGTGAGAGGCAAAAGGTATTTAATACATTCTTATTGGTTTATTTTTCATTATTTTATAATGAATTTGTTTTTTAAATATTGTTAAAATGTTAAATAATAATATGTAAAAGTTTATATTAAAGCCAAATTTCCCAAAAAAAAAATCACTAAAAATTGTGATTCTCTATTGGTTTACTTTTATGACCCTCTGCGAATAATATAGGGCTTAAATATTCTATCATATGGTTGATCCCCACATAATAAGTTAAATCTTAGTGACGAAGCCAGCTGAAGATCCTTCCAAATGCGTCACTCAGTTTAGTTTTAACGTATTTCCATTCACCTTTTTCGTGTTTTGCGTTTTTTAGCAAATTCTCTTCACATGTCGAAATTGTCTTTTTTTGGCAATTCACTTTAAATATTTGCTTGGATTGTTGCTTATCAAAAATGTCGCGAGAACTTGGTTTGTTTTTTGTTTAGATAAGATAGAGATACATACGTAGGAGTGGGAACATATTCCTATCCGTCAATATATGCACGCATAGTAAACAAGAGTTTTGATTTTGTTTTTTGGGTTTTAATTAACAATCTTTTCTTTTGTTTTGCAGAGAACACGGAACTGATACAACAACGCGCCGGCTACGATGTGAAATTGCAATGCGATCTCCGGGGATTGGTTGATGAGCGCAAATTGGCTGACATTAAGATCCACTGGTACTTCAAGGTAAGCCCTATCATGTGAATGCCCTGATATACTACTCTATATATATGTTTCTACTTTTATTCAGCAATGCAGCGATAATAATTGTTACCAGTTGGAAACCGCCGAAGACTGGACAGCACTGCCCTGCGAGCCGAGTCTCTGTCGCCCAGAACTCTGGCTGCGCAATGTGACGGAGCGTTACTCAGGTCTCTACAAGTGCACCATTAATCCGCACATTTGGGATGCCGGGCAAGCGGTGGACGTGCAACTGGTGCGAACCTATCAATTGGATGTGAAAAGTGCGTTTTGAAGTGCCAAGTCGAAATGGAGCATTTAATAATCTTCTTCTTCTTCTCTCTCCCATTTACAGATAGTTCTTTGGCAACTCCCGAGTTTCTCGATTCATATCCTAGCAATAAGACAGCACGTGAAGATAGTCGCGTAGTTTTCCAGTGTCGTGTTCATAGTGAAGAGCATCCGACAATTAAATGGTTTCGTCGTCACTCGGGGGGATCGGTGCCCATTGTCGAGTCGCAATCTCAGGCGACATCCAATTTCAGTGCTCGCATAGTTCGTTATAATGGACGTACGTACGAGTTACTTTCGACGGCACCCGAAAAGCTAATCAGTCCTCAAATCTATCTAAGTAAACTGATCCTGAATGGTATTCGACCGCGGGATGCTGGCTTCTATGCCTGTGTGGCCATCAGTTATCGCGGTCACAAGATTCGCGAGGCCTATTTAGATGTACTGGAGGAGGAGGTCTACTGGAGCAACTACGATGACAGCGAGGAGAATGTGGGCGACAGTGATCCACGTGAATTTTATCTACTATTCCTTATGCCCCTGGGTCTGGCCCTGTTGCCCATAAGTGTTTGGTGTGGCTATTTGATATACAAACGCTGCACTCGGCACGGTGAGTGCCAACGCATCGATCCACAGTATTCCGATGAGGAATTAGAGCGTTGTGTCCTTGGGGGAAATTGTTAGGGACCTCCCCCTCCCCCAAATCTTAAATTTTTACGCTTATTACAATTAGAATCAAAGACTGTCGTTAGAACTAGAAAATATATACTTAATATCAAAGTAACCTTTGCCTTTTCTTTCTCTGTGTTTGAGCTGCAATCAATTCACAATTTGTTACTGAGGCAAAAATTATTTAAAGCACATAGTTCCAAAATTATATTGTATGAAATTCCAAATTTGTCACGTCTCACCAGTTCCAGGAAAATCCAAGCGAATCTCTCTACTCACGAAAATTTATGTCCAGCTAGATTGCTGGATTTATGGTTCTCACATGCCGGTGGTTCCTATGATCTATGAAATTTTTGTACAGTTTTATTTGATGCGTCAATACGAGGTGCAAATCTATTTTTTGCGTCTGAGCGTGACCGTGGTCAATCAAGTGGGGACACAATCGATTGAGGAGGCTACAGCATCCATTTGACCAGTAAGGAATCAAAGGGGGGGCTGCTGCTGGGGAGATTACCACCATGTCGGAGGAGCATGGACATATTGATGGATTTCTTGAATACTATGAATACATCATGCCCGGAACTTATCTATATCCTGTGGCAGCGACTCCACTAGCATTCAGTGGTTATATGCCGCCAAGTAACATGGTCACATATGTGCCCAGTTGTCCATTTGGTATGACTTCCTATTTAACCAGTGTGCCCGTTCCGTCTCAGGAGGCAGTTTATGTGGTACAGGAAGTACAAAATGTTGCAATGCAACCGCATATTATTCAAGAGATTGCCCACAAACGCACTCGTGACGATGACACAGATGAGGATTCGGATAGTGAAATACCAGAGTGCGTATCCAAGCGAATTCGCCGCGAGAACACAGTAAAACCGACGGACAAGAAACGCAAACGCATCTATCAGGCTGAGCAAGGTTATCTGGTCGAGGAACCATCTAGTGAACCATCCGAAGAAGCTTGAAGTCCCGATGTCCCACGATCACTATTCACCTTTTGCTCAAATTTTTCTTTTCAAATCTTTGATCAAGTTTCATTCCAGTTGACATTTTCATTTACGTTGCATTCGAATTCCAGCAAAGGTTTTTTTTTTGTGCAGAGACGAGAGAGAGAGAGAGAGATGACCAGAGAAGGAGATGATGACCCCAAACAAAGATAGTAATTTCACATGGTGCTAACTATAACTACAGATCGATTGATTGCCTGTACATAACACGAATTATGTGTGTACTTTTGTAACGAATTGTACAAATTGTTCGCTTTTTCATTATTGTTGCAACTTGAAAGTGACCACTCAAAAAAGAATTTCAAATATATATTTCATAAATTATAAATAATATCTACGATTTTTATATTGCTTGTAGATTGATAACTTTGCTCCTATATCTCTGTCTCACCTATCTATTTGCATGTCCCCCGATAAATCTCTATTTTCCACAGCTTTATCTCACAATCAGTCAAATTTTAGATGAGTCTAAGACATGGTTGTCTTCTATCTCATATAATTCACATATTTTAGTTACCAAAAGTATATGAAAACCAAAATTTACAGTTTACAATTCGCTCAAATTTACATACTTTAGTTACTAACAATATTTGTAGAACCAAAATTTTAATTACCTTTTATGAGAAATTGGTTTTTTTTGTAAGTTTCAAATTCATTTTATTTTGATTTGTCTTTACTGTTTAATTCGTTTCTTTTATGCATTTATATTTTATATAGCTGTTTTTAAATTTTTTTTATATGTATATTACTAAGCCATGTTTTCTATCTCCTTTAATTCACAAATTTTAATTACCAATAAATTTTGGTGTACCAAAATTTGGAACCAACTTTTTTGATTATGAGATATTATGAAATTGGGTTTTAAATTCACATATTTTAATTACTAACAATATTTGGAGAATTATAAAGTAAGGACAAATAAACTTTAAACCTAATTCCACAATTTCTTTAAATTAAAATGAAATGGTTTAAATGTTGGAATTTTATTTTAATTTAAAGAAATTGCTTTAAATTAAAATGAAATGGTTTAAATGTTGGCATTTCATTTTAATTTAAAGAAATTGTGGAATTAGGTTTAAAATTCATTTGTCCTTTTTAATTCGTTTCATTCATGCAATTTTCTTTAAATTTTATATAGATATTGCTGAGTTTTGAAAATTAACTCTTAATAACTGCACCAAACTTAACCAAGATCGGTCAACTATATCAGAGAAACAATCACTTCAAGAAAAATAGTTTTCTTTCTGTTTCTTAGCATCAAACTTAATATTTATCGAATATTTATAGAATTATGTCAAAATCTTTCTACCATATCATATACTTTGGAACTTTGTTATAATGAATTTTCGCTGGATCAGAATAAAACTCGTTTATTTTTTAAACTTGTTGATATAGAAATAATGATATTAAGAGTAGAATGAGAAAGCTATGTCGTCGAAATTAACTGATTACACGGAGAACTTAAGTTAGAACATTATTATATAGAAGTTTAATATTGGGAAGATCAACTGTAGTTTTTATAGCATCCAAAAAAAATGGTTGCTCTATACTAAAGTCGGTATTTAAAGTTCGTTATTTCCCAAAGAATATTAAAGTAGGTATTTAAAGATCGTTATTGCCCAAAGATTCTAAAAACTTCCAAAGAAATGATAAATTTCCTTGCAAAAATCGGCTTAAATAAGAATTCTCAAGAGTTTTCCAACTTAGTTAGTCTGGCTGATTTGAAGATGAAGATTTCGAAAGATCTCTTTGCCGTTCCAAAATAGAGTCTACCAACTAATCTATCTTTCCATAGTTAATTCTAGAAAAATGTACAGGGTATTTGGAGCGTCGAATCAGTTTAGTGTTGATTTGCTTTGAACAGCTAATTTGATTATTAGCACAGTACATGCTTATCGACGTTAACGCTCTCTAGACACTCTCTCGCATTCGTTGGCCCACTGATACTCTCTCTCTCTCTCTCACGTGCAGGCGACGGCCACTTTTGGGGCCAGTTTGGCGCTCAGTTGTTGCGTGGCCTTTGCTGTAGCCAGACGTCGTTTGTGTTGTTTTTTTTTTGTTTTGTGATTTGTGTGTTGTGTGAAACGTGGAGGAGCACTTCACATAAAATAAACAAAAAACTATTTTTAGTCTGCGAAAATTTGAGATTTCGATTGCTTTTTAGATCAACTGCAGCGCAGCAAGGAAAAATGCCGCAGTTAGATTGTAAATCGCGACGCGGCACTAAAATATCCGTAATCATATTGGGTAGTGCCCTGTGCTTCGTAATGATGGCTTATTTTGTTTTCGGTGACAGCAATGACGAGCAGGGCTTGCGAAATCTACGCATGATATCCATTGTGAGAGCGAATCGAAATCAATTCGAGAGAGAGAGAGAGAGAGCAGTTAATTTATGTTCACCTTTCACAGCTGTTTCGCCATGGCGCCAAGAATCCCAGCGGTTTCTATCCACACGATCCGCATGCGGCTCACGATTGGCAGGGCGGACTTGGAGCCCTTACACCGGTAAGCAAAAGTGAGTCCTCTCGAAGTGATGTATTCATTATTGGTTTTTTTTTTGCAGAAGGGCAGCCTTCAGGCATATAATCTGGGAAGGAATTTACGCATGCGCTACTATCGTCTATTGCCTTCGAATAGCATATACACACAGCAACAGGTGCATGTACTTAGTTCCGCTGCGGAACGCTGTGTGGTGCGTCAAAGTTATCTAGAAACAATCCGATCCCGGTAGGCCTATATATGTATATATGTTTTTAGATGAGCGCACAAAGCGTTTTGGCTGGTTTTATGCCACCGCTGGAGAACAACAATGTGTTGCCCATCCCTTGGCAGCCTGTGGCTGTAAATACTCTGGCTCGCAATGATGACATTGTAAGTTTGCCTCCTTTCTCCTATCTAATCAGAAGATATCATCATTTAATCATCTATCTAAATTAGTTACTGGCCCAGAAGAAGCCCTGCCTCAAGTACGATAATATATTGCAAAAACTGTATAAATTTCCACCACCGGAATTGCAAAAACTCAACGAGGATAACAAGGAATTGTACAAATTGCTTACCAAAAATACGGGTAAAGTAAGTATTAGTAATTAATTAACTAACATTTAACTTTAACTAAATCTAATGAGAATTATTGTCTTAGAATATTTCCAATGTGCTGGATGTGGAGCTTCTCTATACCACTCTAAAAACTGAAGAGGAGGCTAGTTTGGTGCTGCCCGATTGGACAGAGAACATTTATCCCGAGGAGATACGTCCACTGGCCGAGCGTAGCTATGTTCTATTTACCGAAACGAATCTAATGAAACGCATTAAGGGCGGAGCATTTCTAACCGAAATTCTAAATAAGATGCAAAACAAACGTAAGAGAAATCTAAATCCAGATCGCAAGATATTTCTATATGCTGGCCATGATGTTACCCTGGTGAATGTTATGAACTCATTGGGCATATTAGATCAGACAGCCAAGTTGCCGGAATATGCATCTGCTTTGGTCTTTGAGCTGCATCATAGCAAATCGTTTAGTAATGGTGATTTCGAGGTCAAGGTAAGGTGAAATCACAAACGAGATGACAAACTATTGTAACTAATTGAATATTTCATTATCTTTGCAGTTGGTCTACTACTACAATAGCGAGGATAAGTTCCCCAAGGAGCTGAGTATACCCAATTGTGATGTTCCCTGCTCCTTGACACAATTCGAGAGCTCGCTCAAATCTCTGCTACTTGATAAATACGATGAGACATGCGAGAATCATGCTCCGGATTGCAAGAATTAATCTGCTTTATTACCATTATTATTATTATTACATTTTTATTAGTTTTATTTTATTGTTGCAATGTTGTATGTGTATGTATTTATATAGAAAAGAAAAGCTTTCTCTTCCTAAGCAAAATCGGTATCGTACCACAAAACTATTATTTCAAAAGATCATTAGCGAAATGGAGGTTCAGATTGATAAGAATAAATGGATTAATTAAAGAAACTTATAACCAAAAAGCAGAATGATAATGTGAGAGAGAAATTCCATCAATATAACTGATAAATCGCGTAAAAAAATGTTAAACTGAAAGATTTTTCGATATATTTTGCATAGAAGTAGGAAATATGGAAGCTAATTTAATGGATTCATTGAATTAATATGTTTAAAAAGCAGTTTTTTAAAAAGTTAGTGTAAAAAATAACAGAAACCTTTTAAAAAATGCCAATGGGAATGTCTTTTGAATAAACTACAAAATTTAAATTATAAAATCGATTACGAAAGGCAATTCTGATTTCTCTTCGTAAAAAAAATCAGAACAAACCAGAAAATTATTAATTCAATAGATCGTTAGTAAAATGGAAACTCATTTAATGGATTAATTGAAGAAACATATGGCAACATATGTAAAATAACATCAGAAACCTTTTAGAAAATGTCAAAGGGAAAGACTTTTGAAAATACTTTGGGAAAAAGTAAAAAATTTAAATTATAAAATCGATTATTTGAGCTAATTTTGCTTTCTATTTTTAAGCAAAACCAGAGCCGACTCAGAAAATGATTCATTAATAGGTCGTTAGTAAAATGGAGGCTCATTTAATGGATTAATTATGGCCAAAAAGCACATGATAAAGAAAAAGTTTAGAATAACTTCAGTTTTCGTTTAACAAATGCCAAACCGAACGATTTTTGGATATATTTTGTGAAGTAGTAGGAAATATGTAAGATAATTTAATTTATTAATTAAAGAAACCGATGTCCAAAAAGCAGATCGATAAAGAATTAGTCTAGAATAACATCAGAAACGTTTTAGATAATGTCAAATAGGAAAACTTTTAAATATTTTTTTTTAAAAGTAGAAAATGCAATTAATTAAATCGATTACGGAAGGTAATTTTGCTTTCTCTTCTTAACCAAAACCAGCAACGAACCAGAAAATTATTAATTCAAAAGATCGTTAGAGAAATGGAGGTTCAGATTGATAATAATAAATGGATTAATTAATTAAACGTATTGTATATCCAAAAAGCAGATTGATAAAGAATAAGTTTAGAATAACTTCAGTTTTCGTTTAGTAAATGTCAAACTAAACGATTTTTTTTTATATTTATATTTTTTGTAGAATTAGAAAATATAAATTCCGCAGATTGCAATTTATATTTCATCTTCTATTGAATCGTTAGCGAAATGCAGGACCATTTAAAGGATGTATTAAAGAAACCTCCAAAAAAGAAGATTGATAAAAAGTTAGTGTAGAATAACATTAGTTTTCTTGAATTTAACAGAATTATCTCTTTAAAAAATGTCAAAGGGAATGAACTTTTGGATATATTTTGTGTAGAACATTTAAATTTCTCTTATTATAAAATCGTTTACGAAAGGTTCTTGTAACCAAGATGAAATGTTTGGAGGGAACAACACTCAGCGCGGAATTCGGACAACAATCGTTTGCCTAATCCTATTACTTTCCATAGCAATCTCAATGGGGATAAGTCAGGAGCGTAAATTAACCCGCAATGTGCCACACAAGGAGGCAGCTAGCTGGAGGAGAATGCAACAGGGCAATAGCAAAGTGGATGTCCAGCGATTATATGATGCCTATCGGCAACGTTTCAGGGAGGAAAGTGATGACCTCGAAAAGGAGGATTTAGGTAGAGAAATACCAAAAGAAAAGGTTGAGGCAAAAGTTGAGATTAAGAATGAAGTAAAATCTGTGAAAGAAGAGAAACATTTACCATTAGTTAAGCCAAGCGATGATAGGAAAGCCATAAAGGAAAATAAAGAGAAAACGGGGATAAAAAGTCCTTTGGTCATCATGAAATCGGATGTGCCCTCTGAAAGGGAGCCACATCAGGATGCTGGTGATCGTGAAATTGCTAATTTAAATCGCATATACCAGAAGATGATAAATTCATTTAAAAACTCATTACTGGAGACTCGTCATTTCACTGGAAAGCCATCAAGTGCATTGACAAAATTTTTAAATGTTGTCGATCGTTTCAAGCACACAGATCTAGTTGGGGAGATAGCCCAGAAGATCAATGATGAAATGGAAACACAACCTCTAATAGAGAATACCCATGATGTAAGTCTGGTGGCGCAAAATTCTCCAACGGAGGACATCAATGCGCTTTTTGATCGCATGGATCCGAAGAGGGCTTCAGCAGTTTTCAAGCGTGTGGCCCGTGAAATGAAGGAGGCTCGTCCCATTATCAAGTCGGGCGGTCTTTACGATGAATACAAGAAGCGCCTGTACAGGATCGTGAAGGAGCAAAAGTATCCACGTCACTCCATAACTCCTGGTGAAATGAATCACAAATTAATGGATAAAACTACCGAAATTCAGTTACGGGAAAGTATCCAAAAAATGGATAGGAATAATAAATATCTTAAGGCACTCGAAACGTACATCAGAACGAATAAAGAAAGTCAACTAAATGGTGGCGTAAAACCGTATTATTTGCCCAATTCAAAGAATCGACAATTGGTTTGGAATGAGGTCCCTTTGGTTAAGCCAAAAGATGGGGAATCCGTAAGCGTAAACCGTGGCCAAAAACTGGCCGAAGCTCCATCCGGGGCCCCCAAAAAATCACCCATTATGGAACTTTATCCAGGCGTTGATCCCAAGCTTATTGGAAGCGGCCTTAAAGCCCTGAAGCACTCATCCTTCTTTAGCCTTTTGGATGAGTATGAAAAGCAAATAAACGATCTTAAGCGGGCACTTCAGGTCAAGCAGCAATGGTGGAAAGATGCCTTGGATAAGGATAAAGCATTAATTCTCTCGAAAAGAGCCTTGAGTCCGGTGGATAGTAATACTTTTCCAGGGATTCTCTTAGATTCACCCGCTGCCATGATGAATGCCCAGCAAATTGGTGGCAATGTCATCGATAATTTGGCCAGTCAAATGAATCTCACACCATTGGAACTGGCACAGCGCATAGCTTCAACTGCGAATATTGGAACGGGTCAGACTATACAAGAAATTGGGCCACCTCAGGCGATGCCGCCATCTAATGTGGGTGAGTTTAATCCTTTGCAAAACTTAAATATTCTTTCGAAGCTTATTAATGCATTTAAAAAGCAAGCCAGATAAACGTAAATCAAATGCCAAATGCAACGACCAACTTGCAGAATACCACAGAGACCCATTTAGGTACCATTTTAGATAAGATTCTAGAGCGTTTGGAAAGTATGAGAGATCTGAAATTATATAAGGCTGAAGATTCTACCGAGAATCCTCTTCCTTGCTGTTTTGCCGATCCAACTGATGGTGAGAGGAGTTCGGTTCGTGGTGGAATAAAGAAATGAATTTCATATATTTTCTATGATTTTTAGGTGCTCCTTGTGATTTGAACGGGTCTTGGGAATCGCTGCTAATGGGTATACGCATCAATATCAGAGGATCTAGAAGGGGGACAAACGAAATGGAGTCGGGGAAACCCACCTGCGCGCAACCTAAAACGCGTCCCGCAAGTGACTCCCATTTGAATCGTCACTGGCGACGACAATGCGTCAAGATCAATAGCACACAAATCAAATCAATTTCCGAGGGTCCTCCACCCACATCTTTTCAGTGGTTGAATGTTACCATTCAGGAGACAACACCGCCGCGCGAACATGAGATATTCGATAATTTAACCGAGTGGACCTTTTCGGGTCACACTCTCAATATATTGGGTGGACCGATTAGTTTGTCCTGCCGTCGAGCGGACACCAATTTGATTGGTACATTTGTGGGATATTGTCGCACTTGCGGTTGTGTGGACACCATATTCGGGTCCTGGACATTTTGTCAGCCTTCGCGTGACTGTCAGGACATCACGACAGCGATTTTCGATAGACGCGATATGTTGAGGCGTTACAGCATGGAGGACAGAAGAACAAATCGATTCAAGGAGCAACTCTATATGCACAGCAAATTTGCCAAGGTCGAGAAGAATCGTCAGCATGCGAAGCAAATTGCTTTCGATAAAGTTCAGCCCTTTCCGCAGGCTCCCCAACCACAAGTCCAGAATCAGAAACCAAATCACACATTATACTAGTTCTCTGTGTTTTCGATTATATTCAAATGTATATTTTGCGTTTATTTTGCTAATCTCTTATTCCATCGACAAATTCTTTTTCTGATGGCTGATGAAGGACATGGCATAGCCAATTGATCGCTTGACACAGTGTTCATCCATTTGATTGCCCGTTTTGCATTGTCTCAACTGTTCTGCGACATATTGAACGATGCGTTGCTTCAGCTGATCGTTGTCGATGCGTTCCAGACGCTTCTCAACTTTATGCATCAGGATATAGGCTTCCGGATAGTCAGCCACATCGCATGGCCACATGGATGAGTGCCTGTGTGCCCAGCTGGGTTTGCGTTCCTCGGAACTTGAGTTGTAGTCCTCGGATTGGCGGAGTGTACCAGCCAAGGTGAGGGCTAGGCCACAGCCGAGTATTAGAAAAGTAATCAGTAGAGAGCGCATCTTTCCAAAAACTGTACGAGTACTAAATTGTTAGAGACTTAATTCACTATTTATATATTCAGACTTATCACTAATGCATTAAAATGCTGAATAAGCCGTTACTTTGTTTGGCGAAGGGCTTTGAACCCATAACACACGTGTAATCATCATACATGTTTCTAAATAGATAGAAATCTTTGATTATGAAATGCTTACGAAATCTTTAAGGCTGATTACACTAATTCGCATCTGGGAGTAAACGAATTTCTGGCTATCGTTCGACTATCGGAATAGTGTCATCACTACCGATAGCAAATAGTGTCTGATATTTGATTTAAAATAGGAAAAACTCAGATATTACACAGACTTAAAGGCAAATTCCCATTGACTAGAGAAAATGGGATCCCAATTCCGCCAATTGAGGCTAATTACCAATATCGGAATAGTGTCATCACTAGCGACAGCAAATAGTGTCTGATATTTGCTTTAAAATAGGAAAAACTCAGTTATTACACAGACTTAAAGAAGAATTCCCATTGACTAGAGAAAATGGGATTCCACTTCCGCCAATTGAGGCTAATTTCTAGGTTTTAAACTAACGTAAAGCTAAGTTATTTATGATTAACGTAGAAACACATTCCTTTTATATTTGTTGTGCAACAACTACTGTGTTTTTTGTTTTTCGTAGATATGTTTATTTTCTTAATTACTAATAAGCTTAAAGCAAAAACAATTATTATTGAACTATTTCTTCATATTCTTGCACACCCAATCCATTCCCTCCTTAATGCCGCTGCCGTCCACAGCTGTGCACGCCTTGATTTCCCAGGTGCGATCCTCCAATCGCACTAATCCTAATGCCTCAGCCACCTCTGAGGCGCTCATGGCACTGGGCAAATCTTGTTTATTGGCAAACACCAGCAAGGGTATCTGTTTTAGACGATTATCCATTAGCATTTCGAATAGTTCACTGCCAGCCTCCGTTAGACGTGTACGATCCGTACAATCAATCACATAGATCTGTTAGAAAGAGTGTCGAATAAATTGTACCCTTTGATAGTGCAGTTATAGTATAATTCTTACCAACACATCCGTATTGGCAAAATAGTTCTTCCAATACGGTCGAATTTTCCACTGTCCTCCTATATCCCAGACATTGAGCTTAAAACCATCCGCCGACACAGATTTGATATTAAATCCAGCCGTCGGCGTTACCTGTCACAAGGATCATAACAAAATTAAGGTAAACGAATACAAATCCGATCACCGATACACACCGTTGTAATATCCTCCGATGCCAGTTGCTTGAGAATTGTTGTTTTACCCGCATTGTCCAGGCCTAGCAGTAAAATTCGGGCTTCCTTTTCCGGATTTGGACGTAATTTACGCAGGAGTGATAGCAGACCCTTTTGAATGGAAACGGTTATCAAATTTGTATTTCAATTTCTCTCATAATATGGCAACACTGTCACATCAATTGCGAGCCCTGTTACTTTAGCATTATCATTTGCGAGCTCTGTTAATTCATATGTGTTTATTGTTTATAGTATCAGGTTTGTTTTGTTTTACGATTAACGGTTAATTAAGTGAGTATCTCCAAGTTAAATTGAAATTAAAATGAGCTCCGTGAATTTAAACTGTTCCGTTTGTGTCAAGGTCATTATATTTGTGGAAAATTTTGCTGTAGCCAATCCTTCCCTTGGAAGTCTCATTTAGAAGTTAAGTCGGGCTACATTAACCGATCTGACATTTAAGAAGGAAGTGTATCCACAAAACAGCAATTTAAAAACTGTTGAATTGTATCTATTCACTGCACTGTCCTTCAAATAGAAAGAGTATAACAACACACGTTTCCATGGCATTTTCGGGGGCAACCAAAACGAAAACAACAAATACTTAAATATAGTTATAATAACACTTAATTACACTTATTCAATTGAACACAATTGCCGTTTTCACAATAGCACATACCATTTTTTTTTATCTTACAGCAAATTGGAAACGAAAAAACGTTTTTGTATTAGCCACGATTCGGCGGGATCTTGTGGCTTAAAACTTGAATCGAAAAGAAGATACATATACAACTTAACAGGTGCAATGTCACACAGCAACTGAATAAGAACGCGCGCATTCGTTTTGAGTACGGTAGGTAGAAGGCACTAGGCACGCGGCAGGCGGCATTAACTGCGACGGCGACGGCGCGGAAATAGAATAACCGCCCGACCTGAACCGAAACCGAAACTGACATAACCAAAACGGAAGAGATGATGCAGCGGCGGCAGCAGCAACAACGGTTGCTATTTACGGGCTTCAATGCATTCGGTCAACACACGAACAAAGGCAACGGCAGCGACAACTTTGTATTCAGCGGTTTGTAGATCATCATCAACATATCACCATCATTGGAAGAACAAACCGCATTCTCAATTAAAGTATACTAAGTAATCCTTTTTTCTTTTGATTGTAGATGTAGATAAACCGAGCGGAGACAACTGCATAATAGCATTGAGTTGGCGCTACACAGTCTACGCAGTGGGTCAAAAGATCTGGTTACGTGGTCTTCTCGAAAAGGATCCCAATGAGTGCCTGGAAGTCGAAGCCCCCGACGAGATTGCATCTCTGGCTGCTAGTGATTCACATTGCTTGGTCCTGCTGCAGAATGGTGAACTCTATAAGCTGCAACCCAAGCTAGTGGCCACACTACAACGCATTCAACTGGAGAAGGTCACCCTAAAAACGAATACACCAGTCAAGAGATCCGTGTTTGGGGTAGCCAAAGAAGCTTCAACCATAATTACACACATTGCCTGCGGATCCCAAATCAATGTGGCCATCAGTAGTACCAATGCCGTCTACAGCATTCCCAGTTGTCTTTATCAGTTTCCCGAACGTCAGTGGCGAGTCCAACAGCTGATTTGTGGCCATGAGCATGCTCTGCTACTCAATGGAAATGGTGACATTTACTCCTGGGGCAATGGCCTGTAAGTGTACTGGGTTTATCCCCCCCATAATCCTTCACTCATTTTCACAATTTACATACAGCCGGGGTCAACTGGGGCATTCCGTACTCGGTGTGGAGGAAACACCGCTGCTGCTTGAGGCGCTAGCTGGTATCAAGGTAAACACAATTGCCTTTGTTTTTTTTGTAATCTTATCTATTGTGTAAAATTATCATTGTAGGTAACTTTTATTGCCGCTGCAGGTTGGCATAGTGCAGCAATTTCGGCATTCGGAGATCTTTATACATGGGGCCACAATTCGCATGGCCAGTTGGGAATGCGTGTTATGAAACGTGACGGACGACTAAAAGAACCGACTGTATATCCACTACCTCAGCTCCATGAATTACCAAGTAACGAGTGCTGCTCCTGTGAATCCGATGAAGATTCATGTGCTCCTCTTAGAGTATATGCTGGTTCCCGTCACACTCTACTCCTGCGGCGCTGCGGCAAATTATGGGGTACCGGATGGTCGATTCATGGCCAGTTGGGCCAGCAGGAGGCAAACATACAATTTTTAGATGCATTTCAATCTATTAACGATATTCGTTTAAGTCTTGACTGTGATATAAAATGTGGTCCATGGGCCAGTATGATTTTGTCTTCTACCGAAGAAGACTCGTTGGGAAATTAAAATTAATCAGAAAAAAATTACAGTTTTTCTTAGTTTAATTTGAATTTATTATTACCAAAGCAAACTCTAGTGGAAACCCTCTCAAAAACCTCCAAGTAAACTTTTAGTGGAGCTTTCTACATGTGGAGCTTTATTTCTTTTTTTCGAGATAAAGCTGCATTTGGAATGATGTTTCCACACCTTCCGATAGGTGGCTTTAATTCACGTTTCGATGTTTTAAATAAAGCTAATACCTTGAACTAATCAAATCGGTTGACTAAATTAATCCATCAATAAATTTGGAATCTAATCTAACTCGATTAATAAGTTCCACAGAAATTGCTTTAAAATAAGGAGATTATGGGATAAAACTAAACGACTGCCACATACCCTTTATAGTGTTTTTAGAATACAGCTTAGAGTTTAAAATCTCTGGCTTTAATTTAGTTTACATCGTTATTATTCGGAATTTTTTTTAAGGATTTATTTATTTATTTATTCTACGGTTTTAAGTAAACTTTGATTTGTCTATTTATAAAGACAAATAGCTCGAGAGAATATCAATTTTATAAATTGATCACTGCAACACAAACTCTTTTATAAATATAGAACACATCATTAACACAAACACATTATGTTTCAAAGCCTTAGAAATCATATCCCAAAGCCGAACCTTATCGAACCCAACCCCAGGAAATCTAAGAGAAATTATAAAATACCTCAATCTCAAGCTAACATACAAAATAATAAAATCTAGACTAAGCAAAAACTATACGAATTAATATCTAGATGATCTATAATATCACTGTAATAAATATAATAAATATAAAATATAATTACACTGTAATAAATGAAATAAATTTTATATATGTAAACAGCATCACTTAAAAAGTTAAAGTTTACAATTTAAGAAGATTTTTACCTTTTCTTCTATATTTTTTTTGTCACTTTATTCTGAGTAGGCACAGTGAAAATAGTTTTTCTTTTTTTAAACGTAATTTTAAACAAAATTCAAAAGGTTTTCACCACGTGACAAATGGAAAGTTCCCAGAGGGGAAAACTCATACTAGATGGCGTAAGAATTATAGTGTTGGTCAAATTCTTAATTTCTATAATTCCATATCTCTTAGCCCCGACATCTACTTTATACTCTTATGGCGAGTTGCTATCAATTTTCTATCTCCATTCAACTATATGAATAGCACAATACAGGATGCACTTGGCTCCGATTATGCAAAGATGTGGAGCAAAAGCAATCGATACTATGGTTCATATCTATTACACCATATGCGAGAATCCTTTCGGGCCAGCCTCATGATATCCATGATGCTGGAAATATTATATTCATTGGATTTCGGACTTATGGCTGAATTGTAAAAAAGTCCAGTCAAAACACACACAGAGAGATCTACATATATAATAATTATAAATATGTCTAGAAGTATGTATACTCGTATATAATTTTGTTTTGCTTTTTTATTATTATTTTCACTTCGGCCATTTTATTGGCTATCAAAAGTAAACAGCTCGAGTTGCCTCGAGTGCGGGACACAAATTTTTTTTGTCTTGGGGTAGGACCGACCGCGCGGTCGATGTGCCATTGTTCGTATTGTTGTTGTCGTTGCAGCGCTCTGCGCATTTAATCAGTGAATTTTATTTTTAAAAATGTTATTAAACAATATTTGTTTTTGCTAAAGTCAGACGAACGAACGAACAGTGCAATAAACTTTTGAGCACTTCTGAGACACGATGACTGATCGACCGATCGAATGACTGACTGACTGAGTGACTGACAGAAATAATGTCTGAGTGACAAAGTGCCAATTAAGTATGGATGGCCGATTTTTCTTTGTTTTAGCTTAGTGGAAGTAAACAGTATCTGGGGTATTTCTCAGAAACTTGCGATAATTTCACTTTCGTTGAAGTGACTAAGAATTATTCTGTAGGCATGATATAACTATTTGCCATAGGCAATGTTCGATAAATAAAAATCAATTAAATAAACAAAAAGGGATTTTCCAAGAGGAGTGTAGGTACAATCAGAATAGGAGAAAATATTTATTTTATATACGGATATTGCTCAGATTTAAAGCCAAGGATGAATCTATTTGTATTTTAATTCAAAAATGTCCTTGATTGTTCTTTATAAAAAAATTTTCTTTTCACAGATACCCTACAAATATTGTCAAAATTTAGACTAAATTACATAAATCTCTCTAAATTTATATTGACCATCATTTGGTTGCTTGTTTAGCATCTAAAAAAGACATAAATTGTTGAAATTTTTCAAAAGGACGCGAAGCTCAGTTTCTTTTTAAAAAATGTTGTAATACTTATTGAAAAATTTGTGGTAAACATTTTAATTTTCCTAAGAGTGTATTTTTCACAGATTTATAAAGTTTTAATGTAGCTTTACTCGAATTTTTATCTACTTTAAAATGCCATCCACACTTTAAAAGATTGCAAAACTAGTGGTTTTTGAGAATTTTTTGAAAAATTGTCCAATTTCGGTCACAATTTAGATTTTTACTAGGCTGTATTTTAGACAATTTTCAACCGATTTCAAAATTTTTTATCTATTTCTTATTGCATTTTTACATATTTTAAAATGCTATTAAAAGAATGGAATTTTGAGGAGAAAAAAATTTGACTCGATTTTTGAAAATTTTTACACTGTAATTTTTTTCAAAAATCGTGTCAAAATTAGTTTTTGAGATTTGGATGCCATTTTATAATTTACATTCAGAGCAGCAAAAAAAGACATGACATTTTGAAATTGGCCAAAAATTGGCATAGTTATAAGCTTGCAAAGTTAAGGCTTTTGCATACATTTAGGAAAATTTTTGGTCAAAATTGAAATTTACAAAGGCTGTTTTTAGGACAATTTTTCACCGATTTCCAAAGTTTAAATGCAGTTTTTGTCGAATTTTTATTTACTTTTAAATGCAATCAAAACTTTAAAAGATTGCAATGCTGGTGATTTTTGAGAAAATTTTAGTCAAACTTCCGATTTTCCTTGGGCTGTATTTCAACCGATTTCCAAAGTATGTTTTATTGTATTTTTACATACTTTTTTAATGCGATCAAGATTGCAAAACTGAACATTTATATTGTAAAGTTATGCATACGATCTTTTTTAATTAACTCTCACTTTTCGAAAGGTATTTTCACTTAAAAAGTCGTAATATATTTCATATATTTGTAGAAAGTTATGAAATCGCTCTCAGAAGATTCAAGTAATTAAATAAAATTTTTGTTGAAAAGGAACTTACGAATTTACTAAATTTATAGTAAAATTTATAGTTAAGAAATGTATTTCTTTAACAAATGTATCAGGAAATTAGTTATAATAATAGGAGAAAAGTTCTACAATTTGCTTCAACTTTTATGAAATGTAATTGATAGATTATAAAAAAATCTGAACCTAACCCCTCATGATTGGTAATAAAATTTTCAAAGAGTATTTAAATTTCGGTACAAAGAAATTCACCTCAGACTGCTTAGGTAGTCGAGCAGCTGTACTTAAGCTAGATGATAGATCATTTAAGAAATGCAAAATCATTAGGAGCATGGTGGAAATGCGTTGCAGTTTAGAAGTATTTGTATCTGTGGCCTGCAACCGAGTTCAACGTTTTTTAATGCTATTTGCCAAATGAAAAAGTAAAAAAACAAATATTTATCTTATAACGCACTGGGCGACAGACAGAATGTGGTGCGTGTAAATAGGCTTTGCTTTTGGGCTTTACATTTTTATTTTATGAGCGTTTCTTTTTTTTTCTCTTCTCTTTTAGCAAACTTTGTTATCAACAAAAAAAGAAACCTATAAAGAAGAGAGTGCGACGGCGGGGATTGGTTATGGTTACACATTTAGGCGGCAAAAACTATTTGCAGTTAGAGAGGGAGAAAGAGAGAACGTGTGGGAGAAGTGGGGGGGAAAGGGTATGGCGGGTTCAAGCGCCTAGCTCAAGGCAATTGCAGACTGCAGCTTATCAGGGAGCTAACCACTTGAAGCAATGCCGACCGACCGACCGACCGAACGAGTACGAAAAAAAACGTGCTAATTGTAGGTCCCAGTCTCTTCGGTATGGGGAGAGTTTTCGTTACTCGAAAATTGTAATTCATGCGTGCCTGCAGACGCCAAAGTTTCAACAGAAATCAGTCAATCATAACCGAAAAATGTGCTGAAGAAGAAGAAGAACTCAAGTACAAGTACCAGAGATTTATGCAAGACTTGGGCCTTGTGTATATACATATGTGAATATATGTATGTTTGCCTTGTCCAAGTGCGTGCTGAGCCGCATGCAAGGCTGAACAGTGGCAGTGGTCGTTGTCTCAGTCTTCTCCTTGCTCCCCGTCCCGCCCCGCCAGTTCTTCGCCTCAACCTCATCAAAATACCATTAAAGGCCTTTTTTGTGTTTGCTTGTTTTTTGTGTGTGCAAAGGTCTCTCATCACTTTGCCCGCTCCCTGACCTACCTTGGCGCCGCCTCTGATATGTGGTGTGTATCTCCATGTGTGTGCCCTCAGCCTATTTACTTTTGGGCGTACATTGAACTGCAAAAACCTGTGTAAACTACCACCACCACCCACCCATCATCCATCCCACCCTCAACCAACTAATCATCACTTTGTTTTCCTGCTAATGACTTGCCTTGGATTTGGTGTCTCACTCTCTCTCTCGCTCTCTGTCCCATCTAGAGAGCTCTTGGGGAGCGATGGGGTGGTGGGGCGATCGCTTGCATTTAAGTGCATAAAAAACACGTGTGTTCCCAAAACGTTTTGGCATCCCAAATGGAAGTTGCCGCCCATTCCTCCGTGCCATAAAAATTATGCATGAATGTATTTGCTTCATTTCTACACTCTCCTGTAGCCCCCCTTCCCCCTCTCCCCACTTACACACACACATACACATTCACATTCCCATTCACATTCATGCCCAAATATAAAAAGTTGCCCTCGACTAGCCCAAAAAAAAAAAAAAGAAAAAAAACCAAAATGAAACGAATGCAACGTCGCTTTTTTACGGCTCCATTCATGTGACGACGGAAGTGTCAAGTGGCTGTTGGCAACTCGTCGTCGACAACCAACTCTCATCCTGCGCGTCCTTTTCGTCAACGTCGCAGCCGCTCCCGTTGCCACTGCCGCTGCCACTGCATCGAAAATGCCGTTATTGTTGCCAGTTGTCTACATGCTCCACACACACCAAGCACCCCCGCTAGCCCCATCTCACTCCCTTCTTCTTCTTCTTCTATCTATCACCCACACCCGGAATGTCTACGTGTGCCCAAGTTGCAATCTGCTTGCCGCTCTACGCCATGGCGTCTGCCTTCGAGTGGGCTAACTTTTTTCTTTCCTTTTTTTTTTTGTGCACACACACTCACACACACATTCACATATGCATGTATCTACCTATGTATGTATGTATGTACATATAGATACCTTATATATGTACATTTGTTTTTTCTTCTTGCAACATTTTTATATGCCCTTCATTTAGCTGCGCTTTGTTCTTTTTTCCCCTTTTTTTTTTTTTTGGGTACAGTTGTGATTTTTGATAGGACTCCGAAGCGAAAAAAAACGTACGAGTAAGTAGCTTAAAAGTGTATCAACTGAAAGCGGCTTAATAGAAAGTTATTTGCCAGATTTTTGTATTAATAGTTAATAGATATTAAGTCAAATTTAAATTTAAAGTTTTTAAATATTTGCAGAACGAGAATACAGTCGATACGATACATGCTGATCTCAGAAGTTAATCACTCAAATATATTAAACTTTATCAAATGAATCAATATATTGAATATACCAATATAATTAAAAAGAATTCCAGTCTGAAGGTCTTTACTACACATTGTAATTTAGAATTAATTGTCTTTTACAATTATATAAATCAAATAATCATAACGATTTAGGTTTGGTTGGCTTTAAGTGGTAACAGTTAGTACCAATATCGGTTATAACAATACAGTTTTTTATATTGTACGGTCCTTTGAGTTTTGCTTTAACCGATGTCCTTTGAAATGGACAAAAATTATAAAATATAAATTTCTCTTTCCAATAAAAAAAGTAAAAATTTAAATAATCATGTCAAATTATTTTTAATAGTTTTAATTATAAAATATCAATTTCTCTCTCCAATAAAAAAATTAGAAAATTAAATAATCATGTCAAATTATTTTTAATAGTTTTAAAATCATAAAATAATGGCAAAAGCTGGTTGAAAAAAATGAAAAACCTAATAAATTTAAATCATATTTTATAAAATATCTAATTTGTAATATATTTTTTGTATTGCCGAAGGTCTTAAGTAGCCAGCGATATTCAAAAAACTTTTGTTAATTATTTTTCACAAGTGTTGTTATCAATGTTAAATAAATAATATGTAAATAAATAATATATTTTCAATAAAAGGACATTCAAACTACATTTTAAACTGTTTAATGTCAAATTTTCATTGAATTCCTAGCTTAAAGAGGAACAATGTTTAGACGAAAAAAGTTGTCACTTCAAAATACACAAATATTCGAGGTTATTATGTCATTATTTTTGCATCGTCTGAAGTAAAAAGACATCAGGAGTTTCAATTAATCATATTTTAGCTAGAAATTTAATTTCATACTATCATAAAATAGTGGCAAATGGAGGTGGAAAGAAATAAAACTAAATTTTAAACAAAATGGGAAACCAAAAGAGGCTGCTAAAATTGTCAAAAAAAATATATAAAAAATATAAACGTGATAAATTTCTATAATTTTTAATGAAATATCTAATTTCTAATATATTTTTTGCATAGCCGAAGAGCTGCAGAAAAAACTGATGTTAATTATTCTCCATAATTTCTTCCAAACGCAAAGTGTTGCTTAATTATAGAAAAAAGAATTATATTAATCTTTTTAGTAATGCAAAGTATTCGAATTATTATTAGTTGTGTAGTTCCCAATTTAATTCCTCAATTTGCTTGGAAAACTGTTCAACTTAAAGTCTTTATTAGTTGAAAATTCCATGACAGCAATATAGTAGTATAATTTGTTTTGTGTAATTTGCGTTGACAACATGATTGTCCTTCGCATGGGCGCCCTTCTTTCAGTTGTTGAACAAAAGCGCAGCCTAATTGCAGTTAGTCACTTACATAACCAGCAATGATAGGCACGATTACATGATTACGCGGATTGCCCACAGTCCCACAACCACGAACGAACGAACGACAACGACCCACGCACTGTCCGTTGCTTTCGCTTTCTAGCCTAGAGACACATCCTCCTGTTGGACATTTGCATAGCGTCTGCAACTGGCCCTAATGTAATTCTGTTGCCAGTTGCCAGTTTTAGGTCCACACAGCACGACCTTCGCCTCGGTTAGCTGCACTTTTTGGCCAAAGCCAAAACACACAAACACAAAAACACCCAAAACGATGGGGCCCATTCATGGCCATGGTCGTTGTTGTTGCTGTTGTTGGCCTGGCTAGCTGTCTGGCTGTTGTTATTTTTGGCGCAGCATCAACATTGAAACGTGCTGCTGCTGCCAGGCTCGCTCCATTGCCGGTTGCCGGCTGCTGCATGCTGCATGCTGCCGGCTCTATATCTGTGGCATTGGGGCGATGTCGATGTCGATGTGTCGAGAGGCAGCACACAGTCAGCATTGGAGTTGGACTCGAGAGTCGTGTTGCTGTTATTGCATTCTCCACACTGTGGCATTGACATTGAGGGGGAAAGTGTGACACCAGTGTGGCAAGCGGCAGGCAGTGTTGCAGCAATATTGTTATATTTTTGGCACAACAGCCTGCCACATTGCGTATACGTAATGTGTTCGCTCTATTTATGTTTTCGCACATTACGGACGGTGATTCATGCGAAATAATGGCATGGGAGAACTTTTATTAGATTATAAATCAAAAGAGTATTAATGTTGAAGCAATATTTACTTTGAAATTTTCTGCTTCATCTGCGCTTTCATTCTCATCTCATTTGTGGCTAAAAAATATAAATTATATTAGTTTTTCGTTTTTCTTTTTTCGGCCATCCATGGCTCTGCTTGTCTGCATTTTGCTTTGGTCCATTTCATCGCCCTACGAAATGCGTTCAGACTTGTGGCCCTTCACTTCTTCTTCATGCTCGCACAACACACATTCGATTTATATGCTTCGATAATTCTAGATACTCTTGCTCTCCTCCTCTTATATGTATCAGTATTTTTCTTAACATTTTTTGCATTTTATATTCTTTGCTTTATTTTTTTTTTGCCTTCTGCTTTTTTGCTCGTTTGCATATTAAAATTTCATATGAATTTTTGCTTTATTAATATCTTGCAGTTATTTTTTTTTTGTTGGCTGCTACGGTTGCCAGGGTTAGTTGAGTTCTTGCTCCATTTGCCCCATCAAACTGCACATTGAAATTAAATTTCATTTGTCTGTGTGTGAGTGTGTGTGGCAGTGGCAGTGGCAGGGGATTGCTGCATGTATGTACATATCTGGGGTTTGGCAAGCGCGATTTATTGAATTATTTAGCTAGCATCTGGTAAATTCGATTTGCTTGCTAGCCAGCCATATCAGATACAATTCGCAGCCACATACGAGAAAACATACTTACAGATACATTTGTATGTACTAGGAGAACATGTGTATTAACGCCATGCCCCCTACCCCTCCCATATATTGATGATTCCCAACGTCATGTAGAGTTCAACTAATTTGTTTTTTACTTCATTGCCTCGACTTTGATGATGATGATGATGATGTTGATGATGATGATGTTGATGATGATGATGATGATGACGACGACGTCATTGAAAATTAGACAAATTGAAAGAGTCAAAATGGCAAAGGGACAAACACAAAAAAAAAATGTATGTATTTATGTATATGTATGCGTTCATCATGAAGAACTTGACGTTGTCAACCAATACATCTGCAGCACAATCAATTTGCACACCCATACACACCCAAAAGCATGTCATTTAAGTAGCAAATAGCGCGCGAGCCCCCCAAACCGTATATGCGTGTGTGTGTGTGTAAGATTATGGGTATTCTTGTTTTAAATAAATTGCATTTTAATTCATTGGGTATGCGGGGATGCCCTTGGAGTGGCAATGGCTGCCCAATTTATTGGCTTTTTTGAGTAGAATCTTGAGGTTATATTTTATTATTAAGAAATTCATAAACTTCAAGTAATTTATACCTCAAAAGAATTGTCAAAAATCTCCATTCAAATTATTTGCATTATTAATTAATAATCTATGAAATTGCTTATTAATAATTATTAATCTTTGAAATCGATTATTATTAATTATTAATCTATGAAATAGATATATAAATCGTATACCTACAGATCTATTCAGAGTTATTTGCATTATTAATCTATGAAATTTATATATAGATCTTATACCTACAGATCTATTCAGAGTTATTTGCATTATTCATTATTAATCTATGAAATTTATATATAGATCTTATATGTACGTACAGATCTATTCAGAGTTTTTTGCATTATTCATTATTAATCTATGAAATTGATATATAGATATTATACCTAAATATTTATTCAGAGTTTCTTACTAATTTCTTAAAATCTTAGTTCAATATCTTTTTATAGAGATTTCTTAAGTACAGATATGGTCTAAGCATAGTTCTATCGTAGCAATATGCAGATTTTAGTTTGATAGATATTTATAAGCATTTTGTACATAAAGATAGATCCAATCTTATCGTATTTAAAGATTGGATTAAAATATTAAAGCTCCTTTAATCTCTAACTTTTGTAAAATTTATAGATTACCTTCTTTAAACTGCGATTAGTTGGTATTTATTGTAAATTATTGACTTCATTTTGTTAAAGTAAGCAACATTTGTTGTGAATTTGATTCCAAATATCTGCTCTTTTCTATGATGATTCCTAGATTATTTTTTATTAATGGCATATATGAAATATTTACAAGATTTTAGCAGTAAATGTTGAAGTCATTTTTAACTCTAATACAAAATATATTAAACTTTATTCTACGCTCTCTTATTTATCGGGGTAATTTTAGCTTGAGTACCCATAATAAAAGATATTCTATCTCTCTTTTGGGTGTTTTTTTTTTTTTGTATTTTTTTTTTGTGTTCGTTGTGCCTCTTCTTTCTGTTCTTTTTGTTCGCTTCGACGCGTCACCGATTTTGCTTGTGCGTGCGTATGTGTGAAAGTTTATTCAACCAAACGTTCGGTTCATTGAACTTGGCCGAATGGCGAATATTCGGTTGTCGTAGGTTAGGGGCACCCCATTGTGCATTCACAAAATGAAGTTGCGGCGAGTTTAAGCACACACACACACACACACACACAAACACACACTCAATACCATTGCCTGTCTCTTTCTAGTTCTCCCCCGACCATCTCTCTTTTACATTTATGAAAACGCAGAAAAGACAAACTGACTGACTGACTGACTGGCAAAAACTGTGACGAAAAGTGCAATGGCAAATGCACTCACACACACACACACACACACACACACACGCGTACATATATATGTATATCAAAAGCGCATAAAAAGCAATAAGTGAGCACTTTATGGCACTGAAGAAACAGCGTTTGGGCAGCCTTACATGTGTCCATACAGGAAATAGGGGGAGGAGGAGGGAGCAGCATTTGGTTATGGGCATATGTACATATAATAAACTCATTGATCATAAAGCAATTTAAACTATTGTGTGGATGACTTTTCACGATTAGACTTAAAGATATACATACGAGCTTAGACTACAGCAGACAAGTGCAGCATTTCTTGCTCACTTTTCCCTTTTAGATTTCTTTATGGATGCAATATACAAGCATAGTCCAAAATATAACTTTATATAATGATTTTAACAATTAAAATTTCTGGTTTTAAGTGAGCCGAACTTATGAAACTATGGGGCATATCTTCAACCTTCAACACTCTAGGTAAGGGCTCTAGAATATTTTAATTTACTTTGAGGGAATTTCGTAATAAAGGTATTAAAAATAATTATCGAAATTTGTAGACTTTCGTTTCATTAATTTTACTTGGTTGCTAACCGTCTGGTTTTTTTTATAGATAAATCTCTTTATTAGCTTTTATAGTAACGAAAACTTCATACGTTTATAAACTAAGCGAATGGATTTCGATACATAATATGTATTACATATACATAGTCTAAATTTGTATCAAAAGCTTGGAGTTAAGAAAAAAAAAATTTCGACTCGATTTTCGAAAATTTTGACGTGTATACACTGTAATTTTTCTAAAAATCGGGTCAAAATTAGTGTTTAAGATTGAATGCCCCAATTTATAAGTCTCATTCAGAGCAACAAGAAAAGACGTCACTTTTTGAAATCGTCCAAAAATTGTCATAGTTAGAGGTTTGCAAAGATGAGGTTTTTGCATAAATTTTGGAACCGTAATGGAAAAGTTTTTGGTCAAAACTACGATTTTCTCACCCCTTATAATTTTGTTTTTTAAATTTCTCAATGTGTATTCTGTTTTTTTTTAAATTTTTCAATGCGTATTCGATTAAAAAAAGTCTCGTTACGCTTAGTTTAATCTGTGATTTTTCTGACCTCTCCCTTCCCCTTTATAAAGTCTCTTTTGCTTCTAATTTTTCCGAAATATTATTATTTTTAAATTTAACAAAATTGTTAGCAATTGTTCGAAATTTGTTGAGACAAGTATTTATTCGAAAGTATTTACTTTACAAATCTGCTAAGAAAAGTTTATAAATAGAATATTAAATATAATTTGCTGCAGACAAAAATGCAATAAATCGTTTAAAAATCTGCTAAGAAAATTTTTTAACTAAAATATTACAAATAACACATATTGTTTGTATTAATTCATTTGAAAATCTGCTAAGAAAAATTTCTAATTAAAATATTACAAATTTCAGATGCTTTTTAAAGACATTGTGAGAGATTTTTGTCGATTGCTTGTCAATGAAATTCAAAACTATGTTCCCTGACTTTCTTTTGAATTGTTTTCCCTTCAATTAACTGACTTTGCCTGCAAGAGATTCACCCTATTTTCGTTGCACCGAATTTAATATGCCCTTAAAAAAATAATACTATGGAATTTTCCGTTGTTAATAAATCAAATAAATCATGGGAAATGTTATATGGCCATAAAAGTGTAAATTTTCTTTTTGCCTAGGGTATATACAAAATGGGTCAACGTCAACGTTACCACAAAATATAGAAGCGACATCAATTGTCTGCCTCTCTGCTTTGACTGTCTTCGGTTCGGTGGCATCTTGAGGCAGAGCCCGCCCATAGCTTTCATAGACGAAATATGAGGCGCAACCGAAATGCACCAAAGCCGGATCGGAACTAGTCAGATCCAGACCAATCTTCTCACACTTCTTCTCTCCCATCCCCTTTTTTTTTTTTTGCCCTAACATTTTGCATATGGGTAATTTGAGAACATTTGCGCTTTAACTGCAGGCAAAAAAAAAAAATATGTGCACATGTGTCGCCTGGGATGGCCTGGTCTGGTCTAGCCAAGTATCTATGTATGTATGTAAGTATGTATCTCTGTGGTATTCTTTGAAAGGCCTAAACCGATGTTTTCTTCTTGTTGTTGGTGTTGTCGCTGCTGCTGACTTTGAGGGCTTCATCATCTGCTTTTGGCCGGTTGCTTGACTTGGCGAAAACTGACAGCGACGAGCCATTGGAGTGGCTTAGGCTTAGGTTTTGGAGTAGGCACTGCTGCTGCTGCCACCAGCCACCAGCCAGATAAAAGTGGCCATACCCAAGGGTAGGAGACAACACTACCGACAATGGCAACAGCGACGACAACAACAACAACTTCAATTGGCGGCACATTTCAAGTTGACTTTATTTTCAACATCGTCGACTTTGGTCGTTTCATTCTGTTTGCTGCTTTTTGGTTTGCATTTTTACTTTGCTCTTCGTTCATTTAATTTTTTTTTTTCTTTTTTTTTTGTCTTCTTATTTCTTATATATGTATGTACATACGACCGAAACTTGATGAATTGGGAATTAATTCCTTTGACATCGTTTTCTCTCTCTCCTGCGGCATTGGCCAGCTGGAATATCAAGATGTCTAGTCTTGCTATGGTTATCTATGGAAATTTTTACTAGCTATAAATATTTTTGGTAAATCAGCCCTAAGATAGGCAATCAAAATTTGACTTTTTCCTCAATTTCTGAATTTAATATAAGGAAACGTCAAATGAGTATTAATCAAATTGATTAAATCACTATAAAGGTTTGATATATTGCTACTTATTGTAGCAGTTTGCTATTTATAGTCCATTGCTATCAATTTTTATAAATTCTGTTTTAAAAATCAAATAATTTATTTTCCATATATTAATGTGTTTAATGATTGTTAAATTGCCATCGAATTGGCAAAAATTATTAATATAGTTTTCTATTATTAGCAGCAGTAGAAAATTTAATGTTAAAGCTCATAAATTCTTGTCAATTGAAATTGACTCAAGATTATAATCGAATATATATTATATTGTATATTAAATATATACGTAAATATTTAAAGACTTATTTGTTTTTCTATTCATTCAAAAGTAATGGAAGGCATGAAATATATAGTATTATTTTTTATTTTATTTATTCAAAAGTCATAAAAGGCTCACTTCCAACCTATTAAAAAAGGAGCAATGGGAAATGATATCTTCAAGGACAATCAACGACATTATTCCTAAGGAAATTATCTCTTTTTCTTAAACGGTTTCAATAGCTTTACAATAGATTTCCAATTATTGATATTTTACCGTTCCTAGAATAGAGGTCCTAAGGAATGAAGGATCACGAGAGACAAACTGCTTCAACCGATTCTAGAGCCTTTCGAGTTGCAGCATCCCAAAACTGGTCCAAGGACCGCTAAATTATTAAATTAAGCATTAGTAAAATAACTCTAATCCTGTTACGACCTTTGATACCCTATCAAACACACATATTTGCATCTGTATTGACATTTTGGGTGTCTTTTTTTTTTTTTTTTGTGACAAAAGTCATCGAAATTGGTTTTGCTCTCTTTATTTTCATCTTTATTTTTGTCTCCTTGTCGCTAACATTTATTTACACTTTGGGGTAAGCCATTTGGGACGTGTCTTTATCCCCCTCCCTTATTGTGCACCCCCTAACCTAACTCCCACATACCCCTTAGATGTCCCATCGTGTGCATTGTAAAGTTCATTGCACTTTTTGCGCAGAATTTGTTGCCTAACCAGCCGAAGAACAAAACGCACAGACGGACAATGTGTTTTTGTTGCTGCTGTTGTTGTTGTTGTTACTTTCCTACTCTTTGGCATTTTGCTTCGTGGTATGAGTGTCTCTGTAGGGATGTGTGTGTGTGTGTTTTTTTTCGTGTTTGGCGTTAACATTGGCAGCAGGTGTTTGACATTGCGTCAAAGGTATTGTTGTTATTGTTTTTGTTGCTTCTGCTGCTGCTGCTACTTCGACTCCAACTCCAACTACTTGGACTGGTTACCTCACAGGCTGACAGCCTGCCACAGGAAGCCATAGAGCATTTACCGTATGTATGTGTATGTGTGTGTTTGCGTGTGTGTGTGTGTGTGAGAGTTCTGGCCAAGTTGTTTTTATTGTTAACAAGCTTTTTGTTGTTGTAGGTCGCAAAATGTGAGCCACTGAAGAGCATGAGAAAACTGTTGTTTCTGTTGTTGCGAAAATAACTTTTTTTTTTTTGTTTTTTTGGTTCAAATCATCGTTCAATTAGAGCCGGGACCTCAGCCAAGTCTGCTAATTAGCCTCATATGCATACAAACATACAGATATATGCTAGTCTAGGTAGAAGCTATGCAAATATTGTCTAGATTTATGTGATTTCCAATGGAATGTGAACTAAACTTTACCATATACAAATATTTAAAGGCAGAAAAAATGTATCAAAATGGTTCTATTATTATCCAATTTTGGGTTTAGAGTTTTGGTTAAGAATCTTATGTTAGAAGTGAGTCTGTAGGTTGAGGATCACTTAAAGATTTACATAGAAAATTCATCGTTTACAGAAAGACGCAATTTTCATCCCATATCCTAAAAATATATACATCAGTTTACATTGCAAACCTCTGCATAAGTAAACTAAATATTACTTTAAGTAATTATTTTAATATTTCAATAATTATTATAATGACATCAAATAGTTTACTACATTATCCATTAAATAATAAAAAAAAATTTCAGTATCTTGGCGACCTTTTAGTGTTAAAACTAATGAAATGTTTTTGAACAAATGCCAGCTAAATATTTCGTTATAGTTTAATAATGAAAAATGGTAAATTTAATATTAGGATATATATTTTTTTTAATTTTTATAATGCCAGCACTTTATTATTGAAATAAGCTAACTCCAATATTAATAATATAAAACATAAATAATATAATATACAATATAATTATATAATTAATGGAAAGTCCTTAAACATGTTCAATATAAAAGCTTGGAATAATAACTGAAGTATCCTATTTTTCTTCCCGACTGTTTAGCTGGTTTATTCCTCTTGCTATATATTAAAGGAAATATTAATTCTTTTCACTTTGAAATTTCAGAACAAGCTGTACAAAAATTTATTAAATATAATTCAATTGTAATTTTCTCTCCCATTAGTTTTTTAAGATTGTTTGATATAGAAAATTCCTTTTTCAAAGGAATTAAAATGAATAGTTATGTCATTTATATCATGTCATGTCTGTAAATAAATGTCATGTCTGTAAATAAATATCTAAGTAGAAAAGGCCTAGTTCTTAGTCTAAAACTCTTAAATTTTTGGAAGATACCTCTCACAAAAATCTGTAGATATAACAAAGAATTGAATTGAATTGAAAAAACCCTTACTCGAATTTTCAATGGAATTAAAATGAATAAGAAAATTGTCCTAAAAAATCTTAGTGAATTTCCCTTCAAATTCTAATATAAGAGATTAGGTTTTACCCATTTGAGTTAAGGCTATTTGATTATTTGATTAATACTGTGTATAAGGAAAACAATTTGTAAAGATTTACATATGTTATGATAATTTACAGAGTGTTTTTTTCTTATGCTAATTAAATTCTAATAGATTCTGAACTTGTTAAGGGCTTTTCAAAAGTTTTAGCATAAATTCACGCTTAACTTAATGCACAACTAGCCAATTGAGAGAGACACAGAAAAACGCTTGAAACTTAATCAAATAGAACTTGAACTAAAAACTCAATTCTAAAGTGCTTGAATGGTCGATGTGAATTTCTAGTATTTCTAATAGTAGTATGTAGAATTTTTGTAAAATAAATATCTATTTGTATTGGCTTTCTACTCTGGCTGACTGGTCGGCTGGTTGGCTATTTGATTGCTAATTTGATGCCCATTTCGTATTGGTTATTCCTTTCTATTCCTTTTCTCTCCACTCCGTTTTTTTTTTTTCGATTTTGTTTGCCTTTGGCCAACAGCTGCAATTGAAAGCAAATATAGCGTATACGCCCCAGTCGACTGCACTTACGCATGATGTTCTGTTTCTGTTTGGCCTTTTTCCTTTTTTTTTTTTTCATTTTTGTGCCGTAATTTTTCTAAACATCAAATGGTAGGCTGGCCAAGGGTGAGGAGAATGGGGGGAAGGAAGTGAGTAGGGCTGAGGGACGAACGGAACGTCTGCATGCATAATGCATGTGTGCAAACGCATAAAAGGATATTGATCTGCCCCCAACCAGCAAAACGACCGCTAGGCATCGGTGAGAAAGAGCAAGAGAGAGAGAGAGTGAGAGAGATATAGGGGAGATAGAATGTGGAGGAAGGGGAGAGAAAAGACGGCCGCAAAACTTTTTTTTTTCCTCCATAAAAAAGCATCAGGAATAGCGATAGGTCAGGGGGAGAGGGGGCGGACGCTTGAGCAGGGGTCCTCCAAGACAGGCCTCGAAAATTGCTTTCGCATTTCTGTATAATTCTTCTTGTTTTTACATATGTCTGTACAATATTTAGTACATATATATATGTGGGGTAAATTTGTTTGTGTGTTTGTGTGTGTGTATATACTTTTGCCATTATATGCATTTTCTACATCGCAACTTACGCACTTTTCGTTATGGCCTTTTTGTTTTTGTGCTAACATGCGTGTGTCCTGCGGCCTGCTGAAGTGAGCTGTGTGAGTCAGCCAAGTGCCAAGTTTTTGCTGCTTACGCAATATTTATAATTATAATCATATTTTCCCCTACAATTCCTTATATACATACATATATAAATATATTCTAACTCTAGCGACTCTTTCTGCCGCACTGCTGCACAGTTGTTAAGAGATTTAAATTGCATTTATAAAGAGATTTCTGGCCTATGCCTTTTCTTACTTTAGTTTTTTTCGTTCAGCCTAGGGGCACTTCCTGTCGCCCAAAAAATAAAGGGAGCACAAAAACAGTGAAGTAAAATTCATTTCCCAAGCGCACGACAAAGCCATGTCGCCAGTCCGGCCCAAGCCAGAAACCAAAGTTAATTTTTGCATTTTCTTTTTTTTTTTTTTGGTCAAAACAAAAACTTTTCCCAAAACAAAAAATTCAAATGGGAATAAAAAGCAAAACAAGAAAGAATTTTGCATTGATAATTAAGCAAGAGAGGGAAGAGAGAGAAAAAGCAATGGAAATTGACGCATCTAACTTTAAATACCCTTTCTTTAAATTGAAACTTTAAAAGATTGTCTTCTAATAATTCTAATAATTTGAATCTGATTAAAGTTTGCAAATCTTTTTCATCAGATTAGGTCATCTTCAAAAATTGGTGAATATTAAAAAATCCTACATAAAAATCAAGAAAAATAAATTTTAAAAAAATACAAAAATTCTTTTCGAAAATCTTTAGAATTTTTCTATATATAGAATATATAGGCCGATCAAAGTAATCTTTAGAATTTCTCAAAATATAGAATATATAGGCCGATTAATGTCCTTTTAGTGATTATGTCCAAGAAACAAAAATATTTTTCAGCTCCCCACTTCTTTTAAATGGATTATACTATTCAGAGTTGCTTTTATGAAACTTATCGATATTCAATTGGTTACATTCGCTTACAACAATTGATTTTGCAGTGTTGAGAAATGAAGTTTTATTTACATAGGAGAATAAAACGTTTGAAAATTGATGTTTCGTTAGTTTTTCAGGGTATAAGTTGACCTTCTCTTGGTTTTTTTTTTTTGTTTTTTTTCGTGTTTGCTTAAAGTTTGCCAAATTTTGAATTCAATTCAATGATTTATTATAGTCACTGGCCATATGTTCTGGCCACTTTTCGTGCTGACCCCAAATGGTGAGGTCCTTGCATATTTGACAAAACCAAAAACAGAATGCAAAAAAAAAAAAACCTTAAAAATAGGAGAAAGAGAAGAGAGCAAAAGGACAGAAATGAAAACCTTCTCTCACCATTGCCAGTGCCTCACAGGCAGCGACAAATTTATGATAATTTGAAACGAAAAGAAATTCAAACGTCCACCGGGAGTATGGAATGACATTAGTACATCGTCCATTATTGCCATGGAACATGCTCTTTTGTTGTTTGTCGAAACATTTTCAGGGCCCTTTGGCGCCCCTGCCACGCCCACTCGCCACTCTCCAACTCCCAACTCCATAGTGACTGACACACGGCATGGTCTTTGTTGAAAATTATGACCGCCAGCAAATTGTAAATTATATTTAATTAAGGCTGCATTTTTGAATACAAACCAAGCGCTCTGGTGTAGGTTTTTTTTTTTGTCGATTCTTTATTTTTGCATTCGCTTTGGAAAAACAGTGAAAAACAAAAAGGAAAAAACCAAATGGAAGGAGAAACAAAAGAATTCAATTGTATTTTTAATTAGGCAGCATTTTGTGTTGCTTTGCTTTTTACTTTGGTTTATGCAACTGCTTAATATCATTTAGCTTTTTGCAATATTCATGCAACATGGGTAAATGGTTGGAGGGAGAGGTAACGTAACTAACTTTGCATGCCATTGTTGTACATGCAAAAAACGAAAGAAATGTCCTCTGAAAAATACTTAACTACTCAAAAAATTGTCCAGGGTTTCGCTTCTTTTTATTTTTTAGGTAGAAGACCTACAATACATAGCTTAATTTTCGAAGAAGAGAATGCGTTTAGAATGAAAATAATTATAGCAGACATTTCCATGATTTAAATTTTTTCACCCAGGAGTTCATATGCTTTAGATTTAAGAAATTAAGCAGAAAACGCGACTAGACTTTGGAAAAGGGCTGCTGAATTTCGCTTAACAAATATCCTAGAATGCCCTTTAGGTTCTTATAATGCCCGAAATTGCTATTATTGGTTTTCTCTTTGTTAACTCACAAATAACCGACCTACGAGATCATCCAGGAGGTTTTCTTAACAGTTAAGAGACGAAATGTTCAGAAGACTGTGGAGCATTTTTTGCGTACTACTAAGTAATGCTTTGTCTTTATTAAAACATGTATAAATAATTTCTTTATTTAATTCTTATATTCCACTTTGTTTATTTCTTATATTCCACTTTGTTTGGCTTTGCTAATTGGTTGCCATTTGAATGAATCTCTTTTTGGTCTGTCTGTATTCTCTCAATTCTAGTGTTAATAAGTAATATTGCCGCAACAGTGTTGGACATTGTGATCCGAACAATTTATCGTTGATTGTTACACTTCAAACTAGTTATTCTACCACACTATCATGAATTGATTCATGAATATTAAGAATGCTTTGCAGGTTCATCTATTGACTGGAACTGCTAAGGACCATTACGATTTCCCTTCCTTCCCCTTCTGAACCTACAACTCACTGATTTATTGTAGTCCTGGAATTATGCTTTGCTTAATTCAAAAAGACTTCTTAATAGTTATGAGACGAAATGTTTATAAGACTGTCAAACATTGATCCATAGACAACAAGGAAGCTTTACAGCTTTTTCCCTTGCCTGGAACTGCTAGGGACCTTCACGATTTATAGCTATCAGTGCTCTGAAGGTTCAGAAGACTGTCTAGCAAGAATTCCCATTAAATTCCATATAGAATTTGATTTTTGGCATTCTCAGCAACAACAAAACGATTGCGTAATATTATAATCTGTAAATAACACAAAAAAAAATACATTTTCTCTACCTGGATTCCATACAAAAAACCACAACGTTTAGCCTAGAATTAAGGATAACAATGTTTGCTACAATAATTACGAAATTGCCAATAGATAAGTGCTAATACTCCATTTAAGCCATGTCTGTATGTTTAACCAATTATTACCGATCGTTTATATATATATATAAAACCTAGATGTATGTATGTAAGTTTGTGTGCATGTCCAGAAATGGACTTTGCTGGCGACTAATAAATTTTTGGATACCTTTTCCAAACGCACAAACACACACACACACATAGACACACACTCACGGAAAAACTTGCAGTTGGACAAAAGTCAAAGCTATAGCCTGTTGGACATATTTTAGCCAACTTTTAAAATATGCTGACGGCAGCTGCAACTGGACAACGCTGATGATGGCCATGCCAGTCAGATGGAGGCAATCGACGTTGTCATTGTGCACCAAAAACAAAGCGAAACACAAACGAAAAAAAAAAAGTGGTTTTCTATATATTTTTCTAAAATGAAAATGTCTAGTTTTTGCTCATCAACGCCGGCTTGGCTTGGCTTGAGTTGAGTTGGCCTTCCTTACTAGCTCGGCTCGGCTTGGCCAAAGTTGTCGCCAGGTTTTTATGCTCCTCAGACTCTTGGCAATGTCATTAACTTGGCCAGCCGCCTGCTCCAGCAGTGCCATGTGACATGGGCAACATGATGCGCGATTTGAGCATTAATGTTCATTCAGGTGCGGGTTTTTTTTGCCATTGCTGCTACTGAAGCTTCTCTAATTTTGCCAAAGTACAAAAAGTGCGTGTGCAATTATAAAATGCATTTCATTGCTAAGGTCCACACAGCCCCATCATGCCCATGGTCCATGAGAGTCCAAAGAGATGCAATGACTTTGATTTCGTGTCGCCAAATTGCTATTTGCTCTGTTGCCCGAAAGGAAGAGGTTCATTAAAAAAGTATTTGAGCTGAGATTTTTGCCACACATTTTTGATTGCCACAACTGGCAGCAGCAGCCCCTTGACTGTGGTCAGTGAGTGAATCGATCGAAACGAGTTGCCGGCAAAAAACTTGCCCAGCCACCGCACTGCTCTTCATCATCATCATCATTACGATCCTCATCATCATCTTCATCACTAGAACTGCAGCTGTAAGATCTTCTTGTTGTTTGTCAGATTTGTGGTTTTCCTTTCGAAACCCAGTTCCCTATCCCACATCTTTTTTTTTTTACCCTCCTTACAATGGTCAAAAAAAAAAAAATATATAGAAAATGTTTCTAGCCAGGCTTTGGCTTCTAAAATAACTCAACTGATTGACACTCAGGAAACGTCAGGAATTTGATTGGCTTTTATGACTTTGCCGCCGCTTTAACCATTAGACAAAAATATTATATACCTTTATATATAAGTATATACGAAAATTTGCATAATTTTGCCGCTGTCTCTTTTCGTTGTGCATAATTAGAATTCATAGGCATGTGTCCGCCGCTTTGGACAACAACAACAGAAATTGTTGCTGCTGCTGTTGTTGTTGTCTTCGTCATCGCTGTTCCCCGTGTCTTATGCCTAGTCAATAAGGTTCATTGACGCGCGTCCCCACAGAACAAGAATCAAAACGAAATGCGCCAAAAATAGCTAAACACTAAAAAAACCAGTTCCAAAAATGTGCAACAGACACACAGACAGGTAACCCGATACAGGAATTTTCATAATTTTTGCATTTTTATAGAATATACAAAAAAATACCACAAAAAAAAAAAAATATAAGAAAAATAGCACAAAAAGTAGGCACAGCCAAATGATACCCTTTGAGCAGGAAGACTACAAAGGAAAAATAATCAAGAAATCTCCTTGAAACAGTACAAAGGAAAATATCAAGAAATTGAATCAAAATGACCTTGAAAATTTATTGTACCTGCTTATATAATTATTGAAGGTAAGGATAAATCAATAAGCGTTTTTATATTGATTCTCTGCTTGAACTGCAGTGGCAAAGTTTTCAGATCAATTATGTATATCTTTTCTTTTATTTTCTATTACAAAATCGTGTTATATTATGGTTTATGGTGGAAGTATTAGAATTAACTAAAAACTTATTGAGGTTAAAATAGGTTGTCAATTGAAAATTAAAAGAAAAGGACTTTGTTTTTTGGTAGACTACGTTTTTAGGTAGGCAATTATAAGTTCTTTAAAGGCTTTCCATCTATAAGCCCACCGATTATATTATATACTCGATCTATAAGCATTTTCTTTTCATAACCTAGTTACATCCATGTATTATAGTAGATCTTGGAAGATAATAATAGTATCACATCTCTATGGAGATTCTAAATTTTTTTTGGCATTGCTTAAACAGAAGTAAGAATATTATTTTGGCTAAGAAAACTTTAATTTTTCTTCCTTGGTTTGTTGTTTCCTTAGATTGTGGAATATTTCTAATTAATTTATAATTCAGTGTTATTTCTAATTAATTTCTAATTCAGTATTTTTCAGTGTAATACAAATTTACTACTCGATTTGATAAATCTTTAATAAATGATCATTTTATGCTTTGGATTAGAGATTTTGTTTTTATTTGTCTAAAAATTGATAGCTAAATTGATAGATTAACTACTCGATTTGATGAATCACAAATAAATGATCATACTTTTTTCGCCTTCCTATATTTTCTTAGATCAGTTTCCTATATTTAATATTTAAAACTGAACGCTTTAATGCTTTCATGCCTTAGTTTTAATATTTTCTTAGATCTGTTTCCTATATGCATGCTATGCAGATAGCTAAAGAGATAGTTAACTTACCCCATTCTTTAATCAAAGTTATAGGGAATAAATGATTCTTTCGGTATTTTATTTTTATTTTCTCATTTTTGGGTTCATTGAACGTGCTCAAGGCTATCGCTTAATAGAGTTTTAGTTGTTGTTGTTCTTGTTTTTGTTGTCATTATCATCAGATGTGCAAGAACTTTTTTTTTGTGTTCGTTTTTTAGCCAAGGGCCGAAATTGCAACATGTATATGAGAAAGAGTGTGCTATCGGTGTGTGTGTGTGTCGGTGTGTGTGTGTGTGTCGGTGTGTGTGTGTGGTCTACACTAATTAGGTTTTGCCATTGAAAGCGCATTGGATGATGGCACAGATTCCACTCCAATCCAGTTCATTCCATTCAATTTCATTGATGCAATCGCGCCTCATTGCAACACCAGAAGGGCAAGCAAGCAGCTCTAAACTCTTTGCCGATTTTTCATTCATGCCGCCTGTCCTCATTGTCTGTCTGTCTGTCTGTCCGTCTGTGTATATGTGTATGTTGGGGCTTATGTGTCGGTTAGCTGGATGAGCATTTGGCTACTTCAGTTGCCAAGTTACCAGGTTGGGACACACCTTCCGCCACAACGCCACGCTAATCACGAGAAGGAGCCAGCGCCGGCAGCAGCGCGTGGATAAATCAAAATACAGTCGGTCGGGAGACGTGAGCAAAGCCGCCTCCTACCTGGTCTCCGCTGCTGAGGCTCAGGCATATAGCCATACAGTCTGATGTCTGCATAATCCGAACCCAAAGAAAGTGCCGCACATGGGTCTTGGTTTCGTTCGTTCGTTGACTATGTAGTTAGCCTGGCTGGCTGGCTGGGCCAAGACAAACGCAGACATTGGCTCTTTAGTCGTATCTTTCACTTTGATTGTGGGTCTTGGTGCTTGCTTGGGTGAGACTTCTGGTGGATTTGTCGGATGGCTCGTGTGTAGCTCGCTCGTGTTGACTGGTTGTTGTTAATGCCACTTGGCTACTGTTTTGTTTGCCAATGTCTGTACGTATATATAACTCAATCAGCAGTTGCATCTGCATCTCGACATCACCATTTTGACCCACAACAAATTGCGAAACCAAGCGACAGACTAGCCCATTAAGTTATGAACTTGATCGGGCCACACGGTATGCCAGATATGCGGCAAATAAGTAAAAAACAGAAAAACCAACCACTGTCCATAGTTGTATTTAAGTTCTAATGAAAACCTAATTACAAAATCAGCCAATACTCTCAAGACTCACTGATAATTAAGGCGCACACTTGGCGACATCGTCGTCGTCGTCGCTCCCCTCTATGAAAACCACATTTAAAAGCCACATTAATGACCAAGACAACGATGCGACGATCCGAGCGACGAGCGACCACTTTGGTAAAATAGGAAATTGCCCACTGCTTTCGTTTGAGCTTTTTTTTATTCCAACCAATTCCTATTCCTATTTTTTTGTAGTTTCTGTTTGTTGGTTTGTTTGTTTGGTTGCGTCTTCTTTTCGTCCATCTCCATTCGAGAAGACAAGATCAACACCGTTGACCAATCGCGGCGTCGCCTTGGCTCCACACAAAAACGGCGTCGTTGCTCTGCTCTGCTCTGCCAGTGTCCAGCGTTTTCAGCATTTTTAGTTAATTTACCAGGAAAAACATTTGAAATTCTTAAACAAAAAAAAAAAACGAAAGAAAGAAACCAACAACAAGTAGTCGTATAGAACAGCGCAGCAAAAAAATAAAAGAAGTCACCTCGCCTTTACTACGCCTTGTTATACCGTAACTTCTACAAAGGGTAGTTTAGCTAGTGCGAATTAGTTGCCTTTGGGATAAATCTGTTTGAAACTATATTAAATTGATCCTCTTTCATTAGGACTTGGTTTCAATTTTAAATCTAGGGAATTTAATTTATGTTTCCATATAATAACTAATTATTTCTTTATAGGAAAAACGAAACAGCCAAAATATTAAATAAAATTCAACTGAAAAATTCTTACTAACTTTCGAAAAAATAATTAGTTATTTAGCTTATTTAAAAAAATAGACGAGCCAAAAAAAACGAAATAAAATTTGAATTTGTCAACTGAAAAGTTTTTACAATATAGAAATATATAATTTGCTTGTTTTAAAAAGTTGTAATACATACATAAATGGAAAGATTAGAAAATTGTATTGTTCTATTGTATAATTTACTGATTTTTCTATTTATTATAATCTTTTTGAACAAGCAAATTAAATATTTACATAAAAAACATTTACAAAAAATTAAGTAGAGATTTAGTATTGAAAATTTAAATACATACATATATCAATATTTGAAAATATATGTATAATGAAACTGAGTATTCGGTCAAGTATTTCAAAATTAAGTACATATTCATAATTTTAATATATTAATATTTTAAAATATATAATGAAACGGAGGATTTGGTCAAATATATCAAATATTTGTGAAAATTTTATAAAAATCAGGAACAACTAAACAGTTTTTTGCTTCTTTAGTTTTATTTCAGAAAATCTTCATTTATCTACAATATTTTGAAATTATAAATTGTGTAAAAATATCCCTAAGCTTTTTCTCTTTGAAAGATCTCATGGAAAAGAGCATTTGGCAGTCGCTTTTGAAGTCTAATTTATTTAGTTGTTTTCCTGTACGGTTTTTTTGTTGTTGTTGTTGTTGCAGCGGCGGCATAGACTAAAAATCGCATTCGATCATTTATGGGATTTTATTTGGCGCGTCAGCAAATGTTGCTAAGCAATTTATTTATGACATTTTTTTGCTATTGCCCCCAACCCCATACCCAGATGCTGCTGCTGCTGCTGCCACTGCTGCTGTTCCTGTGGCTGATTCGTGCAGCAATTTCTAGGCGGGCTGCACAGGCAAACGTAGGCAGGCAGCCAGAAACAACAACAACAATAACAACAACGACGATGGCGACAACACAAAGTCAGAGCCAAGTTCCATATTCATCAGCTGCGACACTCTTCATTCTTTTGCTGGTTGTTTGCTTGTTCTTTGGCTTGTCTTGTAATTTTGTTTGTCGGGTATGTTTTTCTATTGAAACCCAAACTGGATTTTGTCTGAAAATGATTTGCTAGCTCGCTGCTCCCCTCCCACACACCCTCTCCCTACCCATCTCCATCTCTGTTGCAGTTGCAATGACAGTGGCAGTGGCTAGTGGCAATGCCTCTTTGCTGTTGGAGCTGTTGCAGTTGCAATTGCTGTTGATTTTGCCATTGCATTTTAATTAAGTGCATTTTAATGAGGCATCATTGGCCCGCTGATGCGATTTTGTACAACACCAATTACATGAATGCATTTTAAATAGTCTCTGGTCTCTTCTCGCATTCAGTCAAGTCTGGGAAATGCATCATCCGAAGCCTTATCCAAGTCTGGTGACAACAACTAACTAACTATGTAACTAACCAACTAACTAACTAAACCAACTGACTAACTAATAATAAAATATCATCTCCTAATTGTTGAGCCTATTTAAATTAGCTTCCATGTTTGCGGTTTTAACTTATATTGCGGTTTATATAAATAATAAAAAATAAAAAAATGGTGGAAGAAAAAAAATCCAAATAAAAATTGTCTGTTTAATTTGATTCTATCTGTCTGTGAATATTTGCCATTTGACTTTTTTTTCTTGCTGCTAATGCACGTAAATAGAGGGAATTGAGTTTACTCTGCTGTCCAGGTGACAACAAAGTTTTTAATGGAAACGCAGTCATTCGGTATTTGTCTACAGGCGAATTCTACATAGGAGATATAGAAGAGTCTATTCGAATAAGCCGCGAATAAGGAATTTGGAATTGTTCAATTCTCAGAATATCTGTTTTTGGCTCATAAATTGCATTGAGTTGGCTGCATATTAATTTATTGTTGGATTTTATTGCAGTATTTTCGAATACAAATGGGTAAATTACAAATATTACCAAATTATATATATTCGAAAATCATATATCGATTGAAAAAATTGTATATAAGCTAATAGAAATCTTAACTAGAGCAAGGGAATCCGTCAATTCATAATGCCGAATCATTTATTGCTGAATTTCATTGAAATGTTTTCGAATACAAATGGATAAATTAAAAATATTTTTTAAGTTATGATGATTCTAAAACCAAATTATCTACATATAAGAAAATCATATATCGATTGAAATAGAAATATAAATCTTCGAGATATTAACTAAGGCGAGAGCATTTATTGCTGAATTTCATTGAAATATTTTCGAATACACATAAATAAATTACCAAGATTATTTCTTTGATTATTCTAAAACCAAACTATATATTAGAAAATCCTATATCGTTTGAAAAAATAATCAATAAGCTTCTTCAATTATTCTAAAACCAAACTATATATTAGAAAACCATATATCGTTTGAAAAAATAATCTATAAGCTAATAGAAAGCTTAGATATATTAACTAGAACGAGGGCATCGTTCAATTCACAATGCCAAATCATTAATTCCTGGATTTCCATTGAGTATTTTCGAATACAAATGGATAAATTACCAAAATTATTTTTCTGATTATTTTAAAACCAATTTAAAAATTAGAAAATCATCATATCGTTTGAAAAAATAGTCTATAAGCTAATAAAAATCTTAGATATATTAATTAGAGCGAGGGCATTTGTCAATTCGTATTGTCGAATCATTTGCCATTCGTTTTTCAATAGGATTTTTTTGTTGCATCCTGTTTTAAAAACTTTGTGCAGCATCCATGCCTCCTTTTTTTTGCGTTTGTTTTTTTATTTTCTCTCCAATTGCGTAATTTTCATTAGTTTGCTGCATATGCAGACAAATTAAGAGCTGTTGATGTTCAGCTCACTCTCTGACCCCCACGCCCAAAAGCGAGGCAAGGCAAGGCAAGGATGGATGTCCCCCCACCCCTAAGGGTAAGGGGAATATACCAAAGTGCGTATCTGTGAGATACGCATGCAAATAGCTGAATGCAAGTGCTTCTGGCCGCAGGACTAACCCTTTCAGGCGGCCATCCATCCTTCTCTCCTAGATGGATGCATTTGTGTGTTTGTGTGGTTTTTCAATTTTTTCCATTTTATATACGCAAATAATTGTGAATTTTTTCTTTTTTTTTCTCTCCCCATTTTACGGTAGGTTATTGTTTGGTTTGGTTGGGTTTTATTTTTATTTTTTATTTTTAATTAAAAGCGGAAGTAAATGGTGAGGGAATGAGCGAACTGGTGGTTAGCAAGCATTGGTGACTTGTCAAGTACATGCGTGTGTGTCGGTGTGTGTGTGTGCGTGAATCCTACTTTGGCCTATGCATCCTATATCTACTGTATCTCTGTAGGATTTTCTAGTCTGTAGTGTTTTGCCAACAAAGCGATTTTCAGTGTATTGTTGTTGCCATTGCTTTCAAAACTCCCTTCGTGTAACGGACATCAAATCATCATCAGCTGCGACGGCGATTTCAGACATATTCACCAGATGAAATGTCAAATGCGTTACCCAGCCCCCGATGTGATCCTTTGCCTGCTTAGAGGATAGCAGCAGCAAGCGCAAACTAAACCAAACTCAACAACAATAAAAACATGGCAACAATTCAAAACTGAAGAGTTTTTCAAATAACGAAAAAGGAAAAAAAAAATAGAAACGGAGAGGAGGAAAAAAAAAGAAGGGAAAAAATCGAGAAAATTAAAACAAAACAAACAACAAACGCATCATCCAGCAGCAATGCAGGCAGTCAGTCATTCAGTCATCAGCATCATCATCATCAGCATCCTTTGGCTCTGCCCTATGCCACGCATGAAGAGATTTCGGTTTAGCTTTTGATTGACGAACTTGGCTTGCTTGTTGTTGTTACTGTTCCTGCCAACCAGCCTGCCTGCCAGCCTGCCAGGATGACTCGTTGTTGCCGCTGCCGCTTTTCACTCAAACTCATCAACGTCAACGACGCATTCAAATCGTTTTGATGGACTGCCGCAGCACTCCTCCTCCTCCTCCACCTCCACCCTCATATCTCCCCCATCTTCTTGTCCTCTCACGCAGCATATCCTGCCATGCACAAAAAAGGCATAAAAAAACCAAACCAAACGCAAACCCAAACCAAAACGTAACCAGGAGAAGAGCCTTCCACAATATTTGTATTTTACGCAATTTTCAGTGATTGCCACATGTCGACTGGTCCTGAGCCTGTGCCGGCTGCCTGGCTGGCTGATTTGCAAACCGATTTTCTGTATTGTTCATGTCAGTCAGCGCATTGTTCTTGATTATCATGCAACAATATATGGTAGGTGGCGCGGGCGACATTTGTGGCAAGCAAGCAAGCACAAGAAGAACTAAGCTCCAATTGGAGACTGGGCCCCATGTTTGCTCTGTCATTGTCTTTTGCCTGCTGATTGAAAGTTAGTGCGACAATTATTGTGGCATTAAAATATGTTGGCAAAACCTTTTCCAATTGCCGAGCTAATTAAGCGAAATGCTTTTTGTGCTCTTTCTCATTATTACGTATACGCCATGTCAGTCGAAAGGAATGAGAGTTTTACTCTACAATCGTTTGCACAAAGGAAATAATGCTTATCGCATAAGTAGGCACATAATACCAACTAAATTGGCATTCACAATGATCAGAAATACATAATCAAATGGCAAGAGACATTAGAATCTGGAAATATTTTAGTTAGGATGGTTGTAGGATGTCCAATGATATCTTCAGTTAAGCAAAAGTTAAGTATAACTCCTTATATCCAAAAACCACTTTGCAACCCTTTCTAAAAAATAAATATATGGTTTTGCAAGGGATTAGGAATTGATAACCAGTGTTTTGAGTTCAAAAATGTCCTTAAAAAAGTGCTTCATGAAAATGTTCTATTAAGTCTTAAACCGAAATAAGTCGTTGAATTCCTATTTTCGATCCAAAAGATCTTTTTTTAGACTAAATTGGCAGAAAAATATAAACAAAATATCTTAGAGGAAAGGAGAAATTAAAATCGGGGAAATAATATAAATATGATGGTTTTATGAAGATATAAGTTATTTCGATCAAGCAAAAGTGAATTCCAACTTCTGATTTTTCCTAAATATCCAAAAACCATTTCATAACACTTTCTAAAAAATAAATACATCATTTTTGCAAGGGTTTAGAAATTGGTAACAAGTGTTCTGAGTTCAAAAATGTCCTTAATAAAAGTTTTTCATGAAAAGTTCTATTAAGTCTTAACCCAAATAAGTCAGCGAACTTCCATTTCTGATCCAATGCCACACAAAAGAACACTTTTTAGACGAAATTGGCATTGATTGTAATTAAACAAATATAAATGTCTTAGAGAAAAAGAGACATTAAAATCTGGGAAATAATATACATATGATAATTTTATACTGATAAGAGTTATCTTCAATTAAGCAAAAGTTAAAAAACAACTTCTGATTTTCAATAAATATCCAAAAACCACTTCATAAACCTTTCTAAAAAATAAATATATTCTTTTTGCAAGGGTATACAAATTGGTTCGAAGGGTTTTAAAATCAATAATGTCTTTAAATTAAGTAATTCATGAAAAGTTCTATTAATTCTTAACCCAAATAAGTTGTTCAACAAGGAATATAAGTGAACTCAAGAGTTGTTAGGCTTTTTTCGCTTTATCTAGTTGTAATTCCCAACTAGTTTTAGCTTTAAAGAAGTGATAAGGTCTTGCAATTCTAGGCTCGCTATCGAAATCTGTTGATCAGAGAACTTGGTAACCTGCTTACTTTTTGTTTGCTTCCAAATAACTGGGCTAAAGCCTGCTTTAATGAGTTTTAAAACAAAATATAGTCGCTAAAATTGTCAAGTAAACAATATCAATAAAAGTAGCTACTTTTTAGGACCAATTAATCCACTAAAATTATATTATTAGCTACATATATTCGATTTTAAAGCTTTATACCATCCAAAAAGAGGTCCTATGTTTCGAATTTTAACATATTTAACATTTCATAAATGAATACATTTCATGAAATTTACATAAACTCCTTTGAACTCGCATCATTTTGCCATTTTCCGATCAGTCTATCTCTTTCACACGCCCAGGCAATGCAACGGGCTGCCTAATTCGCTTAACAATTTCCACTGCAACGCCTTTTCACAGTTAATTTGCCATAAAATATGCCAACATAACAACAGCCAACAGCAGACAGCCGCCAGCCTCCAGTTGTTCGTAGCTACTTGTCTCTGGGGGAGGGGGGATGGGGAGTCTGTCGTCTCGTTGTTGCAATTAAATTAGCAGAGGCGTGAAGTTGCAAGGATTTTCGGCAGATGAGTTGCACGAGATGGGATCGCATAAACTGTTGCCAAAAAGTTTTAAGCTGCATTTGAGGCTTCTCCGAGAAGTTGCCTAGCGGCGGACAGATTGTTTTCACACCCAGCAGCAACTTTTGGAGAAAGTTTTAGTGTTGTTCTTTTTTTGGGTCTTGATTCTCTATACTCTTTAGCTAAAAATGGGTAGATGGAATAATGCAAAAGCTGAGACAAGTTAATTAGAAAATTCGTAAAGTTTTCCAATTGGATTGAACTACTCTAGCATCTATCTTTCATTTGCGTAAGTTGTGAAAGGGTATTCCACATAGTCGTCACAGTTTCTGGTTACATTTCAGATTTCATTTGGGCTTAATCTGGGCCTGTCAACTGCTCGGAAACTGTGTAGATTTCCATGTAAATGAGACAGCCACAAAAGTTTTGCATATTTTGATATTTAGAATGTTTTCACTAACTAACTTGCTGGCAAACTTGTTGCTGAGAGGCCAGGCCAACGTGTTGCATTTGTTTTTCCACAATTTTGTGGCTGGCATCTGTGTGGCAGCTTACTCGCTCTCTCTCTCTCTGCCCCCCTCTCTCTGTGTGCTTGTTTGAGTGTTAGAGGAAAACAGTTTATTAAATAAACTCAACATGGAATCTTAATGATTGTGATTATGTTGCTTATGGCCTGGCATTAGTGCATTCACTTCCGTTCAGCTCTGAAGAGGTCGCTTCTTATGGATTAAGAATTTTTGGATGGCATCATCATCAAGGAAAAGGTTAGAATTTCCCTATAGAAGGTTCCAATTATCTTGCAAATATTAATTCCAATTTTTAGAATCTTGCAAATATTAATAATTCATAATTTTCAGCTTAAGGCCCAAATTAAACACCATTTTGTACTTCCAATTTTTTTCAAATAAATAAATAAATAATACATAATTGTTGTAGACATGTCAAAAGACAAGAAAAGGATTTAAATGGATTAAATGTAGCTATAAACAAAGTTTTATATAGCACAAAATTGTCTGAGCATTAATCTTAAGGGACTTTAATATTTAATGGAAATTATAAACCAAGTTTTATATATCAAATAATCTAATTTCCAAGTCTTCTTAAGGCAATAGTTTTTAATAATTCATAATTTTCAGCTTAAGGCCCAAATTGGACACAATTTGTAATTCCAATTTCTTTCAAAAAAAATAAAAAAAATTTTTAATAATTTTTGTAGCCATGCCAAAGACAAGAAAGGGATTTTAATATTAAATGGAAACTCTTAACTAAGTTTTATATAGAACAAAATTGTCTGAGAATCGATTTTTAGCTAGACACTTTTGCCAAACGAAGTTTTTATGCAATTTTTAAGACAGTTAGATTAGTTTTTCTAATTTTCTATTTCTAATTATGCATGTTGGTCGATTTATACAGTTCTATCATTATTTTCTTTATAAAAAAAAACTTCGAAATTCGCTTAAATTTTGAAAATTTTAACAATTTATCATGTTGGTTACATCAGTAAATAAGCAGCAGACTTATGAGTGCAGGGTATAGTAATGAAAAGATATGTGTAAAAATTAGATGACCTGATTTTCACGCTAATTAAATTAAATTAACTTAGAAGCGAATAGAGTCCCGAATTTTTCAAAGCATCCACAAAAAAATGGATGAGATAGAATTTCCCAAAATTAAGATTTATTTCTGAAATCGATCGTTCCAATGTGAGCATCGATAATGAGGTTTATGCAAGATTATATGTCTATATATAATGTGTTTAAGATTGATCAGATTTGTAATTAAAAGTAATTCGATTTTATTAACTCTTCTGAACCTTTAAAATTAGCAAAAATACGGGCCAGATTAGGGGGAATAATGCGAAATGATTGATGAGTCCTTTTTGTAAGTGATTCTCTTTTTGAATGCTCTTCTTGTTATCATCCTCTGTTTGTTTGCGTCTACACATTCTGGCCCATAAAAATAAAAATAAAAAGAAAAAAAAGAGACGCGTCACCAGCTCTCGTATCTGGTAAGTAGGTAGTTAAGTAACCGAAGCGAAGCATAACCAAACGTGACTATAATATTCGAAGCGCTTTTGGGAACGCACATCAGTTGCAACAATAAAGTGAAACGGGAAACAACGTCTGGAAATGATTCGGCCATTTAGGTTGGTCCATTCAGTTACCACATTGCTGATGTTGGTGGTGCTCTACGTGGCAGCGAATGCGATCGAGAGAGAGCCGAGTCTCTATAGCATTGTGGATAATGTGGAGACACTAGACAATAAAACATTGATATCGACACTTAACGCCCCATCCATGGGTAAATTTGTGCAGTTCATCAACATATTCTGTGGCCATTGTAGACGCTTTGTGCCCACGTTCAAGCAGATAGCCATAAAACTGCATCAGTGGAGACGCTTGCTCAAGGTCTATGTGGTCGACTGTGCCCAGGAGCAGAATGTGAAGATTTGTCGAGACTTTCAGATCACAAAAACACCCACATTACGTTTCTTCCATTCGAATTTTAGGCATTCTGAGCATGGCATCGGAGTTACCACTACTCTGAGGGATTATCAGGATATTCTTGATTTCCTGGCCGATCAAGTGGCCAACAATACATACGATGGAGTGGGTCAACCTACCTTTGAAGTGATCGCATCGCATGATAATCAAAATACTATATGGAAAAAAAATGATTTATTGCACAGTAAAATTAAGTACATTGTACTTGTTTATCAACCGAAGGGTTCAACCATTGGCAGGGACCTTCTGCTGGAATCACTACAATGGGAAGATGTCGTTGTAAGGATCGTGGATGATCAAAGTTTGTTTCTAAACTTTAATTTGGATTCAGGGCAGAACGCTACAGAAGCTACTGCTCACTCTGATGTATCGCAGAGAGTAGGAGACCTTCGTATACATATAAAAACAGATGTGAAAGTGATACAAGATAAACCCCAAATTGATCCACTGCAAGTAAAGTTGGTAGTTATCACTCGCAGCGGTGAATCTTTGATCCTTAAGCCCAGAAAGGACACGGTAGAAGAATATGTGAGCGTCACTTCGAAGTATTTTGCCGAACAGGGATCTCGTGTTTATTTGCTACCCACAACCAAAGCACCAAATATAAGTTTCACCATGGACCAGGAGAACGAAATGCTTCTCGGACATGTACTAAACAATAAACTTCAGATCTATCGTGCTGATTTGCAGCAGGCAATCGATAAACTCTTGCACATCGAAATCCCCAAGGTTGCACTTATCGAAGGTGATAGTTTGTTGGCCCTACAGAGACTTATCGGTTGGTTGGCCCTGACCAAACCCCTTGGTGGAAGGGGACAAAAGTTTTTCACTCTGCTGCATGAAAAGTTATCCAAACAGCAAAAACTAACTGGAGCCGAATTTGAAGATCAGATTAAGCAATTGGAGAGCAAATTGCCAGCTATCTATAAGGGAAAACGTTATGTGGGTTGCATACCATCGCGTCCATTCCTGCGAGGATTTACCTGCTCTCTGTGGACGCTCTTCCATTACCTAACCGTGCAGGCAGCGAAATCGCCGCATAATAATCAGCAGCCCATTGGTGCCCTGGTCACCATTCATGGGGTGGTAAAACATTTCTTTGGCTGCGAGGATTGTGTTAATCATTTCCTGGAAATGGCCAAACGTCGTCAAATCGACAATGCATATACGAGAGATGAGGAAATCGAATGGTTGTGGTCGGCCCACAACGAAGTAAATCAACGTTTGGCTAATGACTCGACGGAGGATCCTAAATTTCCCAAAATTCAGTTTCCCAGAAAATTGGATTGTCCCGACTGCTATAAAGAAAATCGTTTCAATAGTTGGCAAACCAAGAATGTTGTGCAATTTTTGAAACGCATCTACGATTCAGATAATCTTAGTAATTTTGGATACTTTTGAGAAAGTTTAGATGAAACGAGTTTATAATTTAGAGCGAAATGCAACTCTTTTTAGCGGCAAATCATAATTGTTATTAAAGGAAATCCATATATGAGAACTCTATGCCTTTGAAGTAAGGTTCTTCCAGTTATAAATACCTGCCAGAAGGAGAGATTTAAGACATTTTAAAGTAGCCATATGTTACTTTAGTTCAAGTTGTTCTTTATCATTTGGAAATGAAATATAAAAGACCTTATTTAAATATTAAAAACTCTTATAAAAGTTTTAAGTTAAATAATATTTAAGTAAATCATTAAAAAAAACGAAAACAAGTCAATTAAAAGCCATATTATTTGCATTTAACAAATTATGCATAGTTTGGGAAAAACTAATTAACTAAAATATGGTTAGGAGATATTTGAGACATTTTAAAGTACCGTTACGTTACTTTAGTTCAAATTGTTCTTTATCATGGAAATTAAATACAAAAGATCTTATTTAAATATTAAAATCTCTATAAAGTTAAATAATATTTAAGTAAATTTAAATGTAAAAAGGTGAGAACAAGTCAATTAAAAGCCATGATATTTTCGTTTTACAAATTTTTCACAGATTCACACTAATTAACTAAAATATGGTTAGAAAATCTTTCAAATGGAGCGGAATATTTTTAATAATATATTATTCCTCATGTTGGAGCCTCTAAAAAGTGAAAGTAATTTCAGATGTGATTGATTCTGCCCTTTTTCTAGAGTTAATTTAATTGAAGTTTTGGTGAATATGTAAATTAAATTTTGGTGTCGAAAAAATCGAAAGAAATTTCAGATGTGATTGATTCTCCCTAGAGCTGCCAAAATATCGCAGAAATATCAATATTATCGATCTTTTTCATACAAAAATACTGCAAAAAATCGATTTTTTTTGCAGCTCTAATTCTGCCCTTTTTCAAGAGTTAATTTAATTAAAATTTTGATAAATATGTAAATTAAATTTTGGTGTCGAAAAAAACAAAATTTATTCGAATTAAATTGAATATTTTGGATATGTGTAATGTAAATTTATGAGGGATTCGTAAAGATCGTTTAACTTACCGTAGTGATCCATCCCAGCGACTCATTGTGAATAGGTAAATCCCTTTTTAAAAATAACTTTGCCCGCGTTTTCATAGATTGCAGCCCTGCAATAAAAATTGTGTAAAAATTGTTAAATGAAGCATTGAAGTCATGTTAAATTAAATGGTCATTTAACACAGCTTATTTTGTCATTCGTTCCAAATAGTTACGGACCTTATGAGCTTATTCTAAAGGGTTTGGGTTGGGTTGGGTTTGGCTTACGCACATCAAACTGTACATAAATTATTTATAGAACATTTTTGCAAAATATCTACGCACTAATTTGCGTAAAGTAATCGATGTGGTGGAAAAATTTTTCACGCATGCCTACCTGAGGGCCAAAAGGAGGCAAAATTAAACCCTCTATAGAGGGAGGGAGAGGGAGAGAGAGGAGGTAAAGGGCACTTACCTGGCTGACAGACTGACAGCAGAGAGTTGGTTGGCAATTTGGGCATGGGAAAGGTGATTGGATATGGACGATTAGGGCAGAAGGAGTGGGAGTGGGCGGACGGGCAGCCATCCAGCCAGCCATGCCCAAATAAGCAACAGCAACAATAAAGGCAAAATGCAACGGAAGCTAAAAATTACCTACCCCAATGCACTCTAGGCACACGCCCACGAAACTTTCTTCATTGTGCGTAAATTGGCGGCACTCCCCCCTCCCACCCCTTTTCTCCTACTTTTTCCTCTTCTTCTTCTTCTATGGCTCCCCTTTCCCTGTGGCCGAATCGAAAGGTTGGGTCATGGGAGTTAACGCATTTACATGCATTTATGTAATTACGCTTATGTGAAATTTATAATATAAATAAATAAAATGCACGCAGTCAAAAGAAGTTTGAGAAACTAGAGGTGTGTGGGGGGGGGATGAGTATATCGATATTTTTCCACTCACACATCAATTTGTGCTAAAAAGTATTGCATAAGCATGAGGGCAAAATGGCGCCCGCCTGCCATGTTGTATTTGGAGGCAACTGTACTACGCAATATTTTTGTGCGTGTCTTTGAAATTGAAGGTTCGTTTCTCACATTTTAGCTGAGGCCGTAAATTTAAACCACACACACACACACGCACACTCACACACACACATATATTGAGATATATCGTCCAGGAAACCGGAAACCAGCGCCCATTTGTTGGAATGCAGTTTATCTTCTTGTGTTATGTGGCCCGAAATCGTTTTTGTGCGTAAAATGCGTAAAATATAGACAAAATGTTGCAACTTTACCGCACTTCTTCTGACATTGTCCGTGTGTGTTACTCTAATAGCAAACGGAAATTGTGGCTTTTGGTTTATGAATTTGTAGATATCTAAAAATGGTATACCTATACCCTCTTCTATCGAAGGTTTTAAAGCAACCCGGAAGTTCGCTAATTGGGCGTTTGCTATAGAATAGATTTGCATAAGGTAATTGCCAGTAGGAAAGAGGCCAAGACTCTGCTTACATCATCACTTGAGTTGATTTTCATTGCATGCATTAACCAAAAACAATAACCCCAACCCCCAACAGAATTATGCACAAATTATTGTTTAGGCATTTAAATTAAAACGAAAACAATAAAAGCCAGCTGAAGCATCAGCCAAACAGCCAGTCAACCAGTCAGCCCAGTCAGCTAGTCACTTCTCCTTGTTATAATTATGTAAAAACAGTATAAAGATTGACTTGACTTTTATACACAACCACACACACACACACCACACACACACACACTCAGCTGGTTGCACCCGCTGCTGCTGCTGTAAGCGCATGCGAAGGCAACATAAATTTTTACTAAGCACAATCGAGCTGTATATAAGGCGAAGAAAGGTGACGCGGAGGGGGAGAAGTGGGTACAACAACAACCTGGTAATTATCAGTGGCTTAGCGCGGCAAGCAACATTGTCTATCTTGACTGCGTCGACAGGCGTCCCTTCCTTACGTTTTTCGATCCCCCCTTCCACCTCTTTTTGCTTGCCTTTCCCTCCATTCCATTCATTCAAAACGCGAACACACGCAAAAAATGTTAAGTGAACAAAAAATGTATTTTTTTTTTTTATTTATATTTTTTGTGGCACTTGCGGGAGTAAGAGGAGCAAAAGGGGTTTTCGGGTTGGCAGATGGGTGGGGGGAGGGGGCTCGCTCTGCTCTGTGCCTGTGGCTGTAAGACCCCCATCTTCCGACCATCATTTTCTATGCCGAACTTGAGCATTTTTCTATGTAGCTACATACTTATAATTAAAAAATACTGAAAAAAAAAAAAAAAAAAAAAAATGGGGAAATAAAAAAATATATTCCTCACTACCAGGGTTGCAAAATAGCTAAATTTTAGGCTACTTGAGTTGAAATTATGAAGAAAAGATCGGAATACCTTATGTATTCAAGGCAATTCTGGATTTTCAACATCAACAGATTAATATTTATGTCTAAAACAAATGAAAAAATAAAAGTTTAATTAATGAGTAAATGATCTAGTACTTGATTTTAAACTTTAAACTCCAATAAATTAATATTTATGTCTAAAACAAATGGAAAAATAAAAGTTTAATTAATGAGTAAATGATCTAGTACTTAAACTATCTAATTTTTAGCGAAAGTGGTTTATTTTAATTCATTATTTTTAGAAATGGATTATTTAAGTTTGAACAAAGTGAAGAAATAGATGAGGGAATCCCTTTGACAATGAAAAAATTGTTTTTCATGAAGAATCTAAGATTTCTCTAGATACTTTCAGTTGTCAGTAATTGTTTTATGGGTATTTTATAATTTTCCATTTAGCTATAGTATTTTTTTCCTCAATTGCTTGTCTATCGTTTGTCAAAATTCTGCAGCCCTATTTAGCCCACTTTAAGCACTAAAGCTAATGTAGGCAGACCAAACCGAATGCAATTTGGCAACAATTTTCTCAAAGTTAGCTACAACAGCAACAACAAACTATGCGGACGATGCAGCTGATTCTCTCTCTCTCTCTCTCTCTCCCTTTACTGGTTGACTCACACCCACTATGCCACAATTTGCGGCAGCGCGTAATTAAAACAATTTATGTATAATTTTTGTACAAGTGCTTCTGAATACTAGAGAGAGAACCCAAAGCCAAAACCAAAACCAAACTCAAACTCAAACTCAAACTCATACCCAAACCCAAACCTGGGGCGGGCTCAACCCTGGGCCGTGTGCTTTTAAATAATAATTTGCTTAGTTTATGAAGTGCCTGGCATATATGTGTGTGTGTGTCTGTGTGTGTGTGTGTGTGTGAAGTGAGTGTGTGCTACATAAACAGAACATTCAGTTTTTCCTTCTAGTTGCTGCGCACAATTTACTCACTTGGTTGCATTTTAACATATTTCGTTACGTTTTCTGCCAAGCAGAGTCGATTGTTGTTGTTTTTTCAGTTGGCTGACATACCCTATAGTCCATCAAATAAAGGGGTATACCACGATCATCAATATGTCGCAAACAAAAGCATAAAAGTCGAAGAAAAGTTTTGGTAATTTTCAACTGCAGCAAATTTTTGTTCTACATTTTAATGTAGTGTCTTCAGAAGGAACAATTATTCAGTTTAGTTTAAATTTTAACGCTAGACTATCTAGTAGATGGATTGTGTGTGTCCCTAGTAGTAATGTAGAGATCGAAGACCTTAGAAGTATGTCTAGTTTTTAGGTTCTAGGAGAAGCTTAATTTTGGTGTCAAATTTTAATTATTTTTCCGACTATCTCATTTAGTTAAAATTGAAGAAATAAAATATAAATAATATTAATATAATGTTAATAAAATAAATATTCACATTTGAAGGAGATAAAAAATCTGATCTGAATCTTCACAATTTTGATAGCAAAATTAGAAAAATTACATTACATTTTAAATAATTTAAATTAATTATTATTTGGAATTTTTTTATAAGGATTTTCTTGTTCATTAAGAGAGAATTAAATTAAAATTGGTGTCAAATTTTAAAATTTACACAAATTTATATCACATTTGAAATAATTTAAATAAATTATTAGTTAGCATTTTTTATATGTATTTTCTTGTTCATTCAGAGTAAATTTTATAAGTATTTCCCACTCATCCCCGGCAAATGATTAGTAAATTTAAATTAACAAAAATTTAACTTATGTAAATATAAATTTCCGCCCAAAGATTTGATAATAAATTTGTTGCTTTAGTTTGCAGAAATTTTAGCATCCTGTCTCGCGTTTCCTCTCTCAACTTATTTGATTCAACTCAAATGAAGATGTTTGAATACCAAGATACAAATACTGAGTATTTCGAAGTCATGACTTACCTAAGGTGCGGCTTTTTTTTTGTTATATATATTTTTTTTTCTTTTTTCTCTTTTTTTGTATGTAGCTCACCTTAGGTTTAATTTGTTTGAGTTTCATGCAGCAGCAGCAGCAGCTTCTGTTGTGAATTTCATGTGCATCTGCCGCTTGCTGTTGGCTTCTTTCTCTCAAGTCGAAAAATATTTGTGCACGCAAAAAATGTTAATTGCCACAGCAGCAGTAGCAGCAACAAGAGCACAAAAAAGCAAACGATCAATGTGGCCGGGGCATTAAAATATTTAGGTTGGCTATTGCTAGCTCTTCCCAGGCCCAGGCCCAGATCCAGACCCATACCCAAGCCCAAGCCTAGGCCACAAAAGCAACTGGCATGGCCGTTAATGCAACTGCAACTGTAACAAATTGCAATGTCGCACATCTGTCTTGGCTGGCGTTTGGTTTTGCCTAAAAAGAAAAAGAGAAGCTCTCCCTTTCCCGCTCCCCCTCTTCCCCGTGCTTTGTCCTAGGTTTGGGTCCCCAGATCCAGGGCTTCATATTTATATTTGTTGCACTTTTTTTTAAAAACTTGCTCAAAACAAAAAAAGCATAAAGAAATTGTCGTTGTTGTTGTTGCTGGCTGGCTGTTGCCAATTACCGGCCACCGGGAACCCTAGCAATTTGGTCATATCCGGCCCCCTGGCTGATGTTTGGCTAAAAAAAAAAAAATCAGGTTTTTCCTTCACTGCATGTGCAGTTCGCCACGTGATGCTGCTGCCCCCAGTTGGATTTTTCGTTGCTTTAGGTTTTTCCTGTTTTCGGCCCAACTATCAATTTTTTTTTTTTTTTTTTTGCTCTAGAGTATTTAGTTAACTAAAAACTTCATCTCAACATCTCCCCACATAATTGTTATACGAAATTGCTTTTGGAAAATTGTCCAATTTGATGTTTCATATGGAAATTGTGATGGCCATGGCAATTTGTAGTTAAGAGAGAAGAAGAAGAACTTTTTATAGCCAGGCGTTTAGAAGCGCGGCCAAGTTCAGCTTGGCTCAGCTCAACTCAAGCAGCATTTAGCCAAGGTGTCTTGGCCAGTCATTAGCCACATTTAGTCGCTGATGATCATGGCTTTTGCTATTTTTGCTATTCTTGCTGTTCTTTTTATTGTAACTAATGAATATGGAACTTGACTCCGACTCCGACTTTGACTCTGACTCTGACGAGAGAGAGACTCTTGCCATGTCTTTTGTTCAATTTCTACCACAATGTTGTTGGGTATTGCTGTTAGGTTTTACAAGTTTTAAGTTGTCGCTGTGCTGCTGCTGCTAGGTCTTTTGCGCTTTTGGACGCGTCATCCGGCCAGTTTTTTTGTGCCACACATTGCCGCACGATTCCGCGTTGCATTTAAACAACAGCAGACAGTGGCAGTGGCAGTGGCAATAGCAATTGCATTGGCATCAGCATCACACAGCATCACCACCATCGAAATGGCAGCAAAAAATGTCATAAATAAATTGCTTAGCAACATTTGCTGACGCGCCAAATAAAATGCCATAAATGATCGAATGCAAGATTTTTAGTTAGAGACTCTACTAACTAAACTCTCTGTGTCCGGCAACGGTCACTGCAAGGAATTTCAAATGTTTTTCCTCTCTCCTTCTCCTGTTGTTGTTCTTGTTGTTGTTGTTGGGTAAATTAACTAAAAATGCTAAAAATCGTTGTGATGAGTTTGCTTATAGGGTTGATGAATATTTTTTTTATTGTGCCCATTAATGTTAGAAATAAAGAAGTGAGCCTTAATGACAATAGTAGCCAAAGATCTCTATCACTCAAGAGGCCATTAAATTATTGGACACACATTGAGGAATGGAAAACTTCTAAAGAAATAATCATTTAATCTCTTTGCTACTTGTATGCAAAAATAACAGTTCGATTCTACTTATATTCTAACATTCAGTCATAATTATTGTGGTTTTTTTTTACTTATTAAGTTTATTTCTATAACTTATCAGGCTTACTCCAGTGAGTAACTAATAGAAATTTCTTTTATTTCTTTGTTATAATTTTGTTTGTGTTAGTGTTTAATCCACAAAATGTTTTATTATAGTTGCCCTGAAGATGGTAACCGATGAGTAAACGAAATATTTCTAAAGAAGATATAATAATTGACAACTAAATTCTTTTGTTTATTTTTTTAATTTTGTTTATTATGTTTTACATATTTTATTAAAGTTGTCCTCAAAATAATTACCGATGAGTAACCGATATATATCGGAAGAAGATTAAAAAAAACTGACGTCAAAATTCTTTTGTTTCTTTCTTATAAAATAAAAAAACCCAACTAATTCACCTAAAGCCCACTCAACATACAAACAAAAATTATCACAAAGGTCAGCAACCAAAAAACTAATAGAAATGTTAATAAATAAAATTGTTAGCTATAAAATGAGATGTCTTGTTTCTCATAAATCTATTTTCATTATTTGCAAATCTTAACCCAACTAAGTTTAAGCAATTTTCCCTGAATTTCTTAATAATTGGACGACTTCAATCTAAACTTTTCTTTTGCAAAAAAAATTATAAAAAATTGAGCTATAAATTGAGATGTCTTATTTCTTAGAAATCTATTTATTTATTTGAAAATTTTCTTTAAATTTCTTAATAATTTGACGACTTCAATTGAAACTATTTTTCTTCTTTTTTTGGAGATACAAATTTTTTGCTTTAGTTCTGCGGTTCAACATGAAATTCATAAGTCATTTTTTTTGCTGCTTTCTCACCTCTCGATGCAATCAAAACAATTTGCTTCCATTTTCAAACACTCACACATTCTTTTAACCGGCCATTGGCATGCCAGAGGCCCATTTGACTTGGCTTAAAAATGTTTCAGCTGCAGCCCAAAATCTCAACGAACCCAAAGAGTTGGCCGGTGTTGCAGCAGCAGCAGCGGCAGCAGCAACATGAGCAACAGCAGCTGTTGCTGTAGCAACACCTTTGCTAATGCCTGGCATAACAACTTAATCCACCTTGCCGGCTTCATTCTGTCTGTCTGCTAACGAACAGACATCGCGGCAGCCCCAATCTCAAGCACACCTGAGCGAAGACTCCCAATCCAAGCATGCTGATGACTTTCCCAAATGACGGTGTGTGTAGGCTGTTTTTAGATTTAATACCCTGTAAATTTTGGGTATATGGAAATTAGTCCAGTCCCAAAAAAGTGATTTTTTTTGCATTTTTTATGAGAATGTCGTTAATCTGAATTCATTTATTTAATTGGTACATGGTAGAGTAATGTTTCAAATAAATTTAAAAATTATTTCCACACAAAAATATTCATAAATGAGATATTCATGACACTTTTTCTCAACATTGAATCATTAGATCCTTAATTAATGCTGGGTAACTTAGAAGCGACTCTTGGACTATGAATTGATTTTCGTTTTTGACAAGGTGTTCGAATCAAAGCACAATCAAATTCACAGACACATTTGTTGGCTTTCTTATGATCGTAGGGGACGATTTTTGCATTGCATGCCCGATAAATTTGGCATGTTAATCGGCACTTGCGTCTTTTTATCTTAATCTCAATCAGCATTAAACTAACAATTTTTATGTTAGTTTCGGGCCATAGGCAAAAGCAGTGCAGCAAGTGCAGTGCACGGGGCAAATAAATTCTAAATTTAAAATTCGCCCATGTAAACACAAAACGAGACGAGTGAAACAAAAGCGGACATATGGAGCCAGGGTAGCAGGAATCGGCGGGGGAAGCAGCACCAGCAGCAGCAGGAACACAGGCAGATGCAGTTGCAGTTGCAGTCGGTGAAAAGCGAGATCAAGTTCAACGCACATTTGTCCTTGATAATTGAAAACAGAGCAACAGCAGCAGCGGCAGAAGCATTGCTTCGCAAAGCAAAGGGGAGCCCAAAAACCAAAAAAGAAAAAAAAAAGGAATACTAAACAAAAAATAAACAAAAATTATGGCAGTGGATCGGCAGACTTATTGCATTCTCTGCCTCCAGCCTCTTCCACTACATCAAAGTGGAAGAGCAAACGGGCATGGGGCTGGTTTTGGCTCCAAACGAAATAAAAAAATCAACCCACATCGACTTTCACATACTCTGTGTGGGGAGAGGAAGCCGTATTAGCCCATTTATGAAATTGTTATGCCTCCTTTTTGCAGGTTAAAGTTTTGAAACTTGGAAGAAGAATCATTTATACTTTAATTTGTGTTACAGTTTTCATGGAAGGAAGTTTTTCAACTCCTCCCTGGTCACCTTTTTTGGGTTTGCACAGTTTTTTACCCATTGGCGCCATCTAGCATTGAATTTTCAATTAACTTATCGTTTAGGAATGAATTTTGGTATCCATTTATGTATCCTTATTCCTTTTCTATCTTTATTTTTGTCAATTTTTAAACTAATTTGATGACATTTTTGTGTAGGCGATAGTTTCAAATTTATTTCTGGAATATTACTACTTTTAATAACTTTATTTTTGTCAATTTTTAAACTAATTTGATGGCATTTTTGTTTAGACGATAGTTTTAAATTTATTTCTGGAATTTCTGGAATATTACTACATACTTTCAATAACTTTAATTTTGTCCATTTATAAACAAATTTAAAGGCATTTTTGTTTAGGCGATGGTTTCAAATTTATTTCTGGAATATTACTACTTTTTATAACTTTATTGATGGCATTTTTGTTTAGACGATAGCTTAAAATTGATTTCTGAATTTTCTGGTATATCAGCAATTTTATATAAAGGAATAAACAATTTTAGTGTTTCAGTCATTCATATTTTGTGTCTATGTTTTTTACGAAATTATATGAACTATGTATCTATAGATTTAACAGTTGAAAATCATTGCTAATCAGGAATCTATGTATTCGATATTGAAATACTGTTTCGCGCATTATGATATACTTAATGTACTCTTCTTTATCCCATTTTTACAGTGTATAATAAACAAAAAAAATAACCTCAGCACATGCACAAAATGTGCGTAGCGTCTGCCAAAAATACGCCAGCCATTAAGTGGCATCTCATGCCGATCCCGCCGCCGCCGCCGCCGCCGTTCCCGATGCCCATGCCCAAGCCCATGCCGAGGAGCTGAGGCCCACGCCGGCAACGAACGATCGGGATCGGGATCGAAAATCGCAAAGTCCGATCGTACGTGCCTTTGTCTCTCTCTCTCTCTCACTCTCTCTTACTCCCTTGTTCTCCCCCTGTTGTCCTCTCTCTCTCTGCAAGAAATTTCCGAAAATTTGCAATTGACTGGCTGCGACGACGATGACGATGACGACGGGCGATGGCAACTCAGGCAATAACAACAAAAAAAAAAAAACAAAAAAGAGGGAGAGCACAAAAATGTTTATGCATTTTTCTGGTCACTGACCGTACTCAAGGTTTTTCGTATTCTGAGGCTCCTTCGACGCTGCGTAAATTGCATGCGCACAAAAATTGACGAATATGCCAGGCGACTTAAGACCGAAAGCGATGGAAATGATGGGCAGGCAGCGGGTGGTGGGACGCGACGGGAAATCAGAGGCAGAAACCAAGACGAACGCAACGACAAAATGTGCACCGAAAAAGCAACAAAAAATATATATACGAGTGCTTCAGAGAAGAAGAAGCCTGTGGCAAATTTGTTGCACTCTGAAGTTGAGCCGAGTCGAACAACTTTGGCTCCCCTTCTATGTGGCATCTTGTGTATCTTCTCTTACCCTCCTCCCCCTCCCTCCTTAAAACTGGGTTTGCTGTTTGCAATTTGGAGACGACGGCGACCGACGATGATATAATTTAGCACGAAAGTGAAGTCTGTTTTTTGTGTTTTTTTTGCAGCCGCTCTCGACCAGCGGTTGGCCAGCGTTCCGAATTCTTAAAATGAAACCGAAATGTGCCTGTTTCGAAGGGGGCAAAATGTTGTTCTAGATGTTCTTATACATAAATACCTGGCAATTAAATGGGGTATGCTGGAATTTTTGTTAAAGCCCATTACAGTGTACTTAAAAATATGTACATGAATTTATCATATGTTGATCCTAAGCGAAGTTATATATCATTTTCGATATTCTAAAAATGTCTAGGGGTTAAAATGTTTTTTCTAGAGGTCGGACAATGTTCTGACAAATATTACAAAACTAAAAAAATTAAAATTGGAAACAAGGAAACTGATGGAAAGTTTAACTTGCAACTTATAGCTTGCAATTATAGTATTATATAAGTTTCTTTTTGTTAATGATTCTTATTATAAATCTTTAACATAAAGAAACTTATGGGGAATATACATAATAATTCTGAATCTTTTCCTATTTTAGGCAGTTGGAATCAGTGATAGTTGATAATTTTGCATCGATAAATGCCTCTAAAAATGTCTTGGAATTATTATTTATTTATTTACTAACAATATTAGATAAAATATGAATACTAGACGTAATAAAAGAAAACATGAGAGTTATTGGCCTTTGAATTTATTGTTTTTAACAACAATTTGTTGTATTTTAATATATTTTTTCAGATATATTAAAGTGACTAAGTATATATATCTAAAAACCATGCATCCTTAGGATAAAATTGTATATTAAAGTCGAAAAAATATATGAAACAGGCAGAAGGAAGTATTTTCGACCCTCTAAAGTATCTATATTCTTGATCAATATCAATAGCCGAGTCGATTGAGACATTTGCGACTGTCTGTCCGTCTGTAGGATCATCGAGATCTCAGAGACTGTAAGAGCTAGAGCTACCACATTTAAAATGTAGACTCGTGTAATGCGTACGCAAAATAAGTTAATTTTTTTCTTTTAAATAAGTTCTAATTGGCAGACATTTGCTTTGCTTTTAAATATGAGCTTCTTTGATGGGTATCAAATAGTTGATATCGATGAATTTAATTGTGTTATATTTCGCGTTTTTTTCGGTTTCGGGCTGCTGCAGAGTGATAAATTGTTGTGCGTGGCATGGGATGTACAATTCTTGCATTTTGGGTGCAATAGCAATTTGATTGTGGTAGGACGGCGACTGACTGTACCTGGCCAACTGCTCTGGTTTTGCCTCTCTCTCTCTCTCTCTATGTCGCACTCTCTTCGCGTCTCTTGCTCCTTTCCCTGACCACCCGCAACAATCGAGGCGCAAAGAGTTCTCAAATTACAACGCCAAATGCCAAGTCAGTGACCGATTATATTACCCAAAGCGTATGGGCAAAAAAAAAAAAAAGAAGACAGGCGCGTCATTATAAAGCGTTGCCGTTGACGTCGTCGTCAGCGTCACTGTTGACTGCAACAACGACGACGACATCGCGGTTGGCCCCATAAGCCGTTTTTTTCTGTTTTGCGGCCTCCCTTGGCTGTCCTCTGGTTTACCTGTTTCATTGCTGCTCCTTCGACTCGCTTCTATTTGGCTTTGTTATGGCACATTAGTTTGTGTTGCCTTTGATGACTCTCTTTCTCTTCAAGGCTCTGACCGCTAACACAGGCAACAAAAAAAAAAAAAACAACCAAAACGCGCTTGATCAAAGGCCAAGCGATGACTGCGTAGGTTTTCGACTTTTGATAAATGCATCATCAGACATCAGGGGGGAAGAAAAAACAGTTGAAAAAGAAAGGCCAAGAAGCTAACATTAACTTTGTGTTATTTGACTAGATTGTTAATACACCTAATGCATACCGAAAGGTAATTAAAATTATATAAACAAAAACCCATTTGTTCTTACAGTCGGAGATGGGCTTAGAGAAATGGGGGATAGAAGTGAAAATTCAAAGAATAATATTTAATAAATGCAGTCTCGCTTTTTCTTTGAAATAATATTATTTCGTTTTCAACTAATTTTTTTTTTATATTTTTAACTAATTTCGCTGTAGGTCGTGAATTTGGACAGGAAGTTGGGAGAGCTATTAGAAAGATTCCACGTGAGTTATTAGACAATTAGAAGAAACAGGGCTAAATCATTTACCTTCTAAAATACTTAACAATAGCTCAGAAATTGAATATTATAATTAGATTTCATAAAAAAGACCCCAAAATGTCAATTAATTAGAATTAGACTTCAAGAGGCAAACCAAAAGCTTATTAAAATAGGATAAATTAGAAATTCCCTAGGGTATTGCATAGATTTTTAAACCTTTTTTCAGCCTACGACATATCGATAGAGAATTTTTGTGTTATGTGTGCAAATCCGACAGCAAAATCCAAAAGAAGCCGCACAAGTTCGGAGAGTACAACGAAAAACACAACAAAAAAATGGGAAAGGAAACAAAATAGGCAATGTCTAGGCTTTATAGCCAACGTTAGTTTGGTATTAGCCCTGTTTTTCCCTAAACTCACAAAACTTGACGCGTCAACTTAAGCGGCTTTGCTCTAGGTCAAGTTTCAGATAGTGTCCAGTGTGTGTACATGGGCTAAAGCACCTGTTTTGGGAAGAGTTTCAGGGCAATTACTACCCAGATGCTGTGCACAATTCGATTACAATTCGGTATGTACATATGTATAAATGGGTTCGGCAATGGCTTGGAAAATGGCCTTAATTGCCTCCTTGTCTGCTGGCCAGTTCGATATGAACAGCTCTAATTGAGCATAATCCCTCAAACACACCTATATGTCGATAGAAGTTAAAAAACAACAAAAAACCAAACTACACCCACAATAAATTGACTGCAAAAAAATGCGTAAAACAAAAAAACAGGAAAAAAAATCAAGCAAATTGAACGAAAGTTATTTGGCACAGTCGAGTCAAGTAAGTAAAATGGAATCAAAAATGCAGCAACAATTTGATTGGCAGGCCAAGCCAATAAGCGTATAAAACTCCCAGCATTAATAGAGGAGGAACGTATGTAGACGATGGTGGGAGTGTATGAAGAGGAGGGTGGGGAGGGAGGCTAGTGCTGGTAGCTGGAGCTGGGCAAAGTCTGAAGTGCTTTTGGGTAGGCCTTAATTACGTAATGTGTGCTTCGGCTTGTGCCAGTTGAGTTATGACCAAAGGAGCACTCTATAAGTGAGTGTGTGTGCGTCTGTGTGTGTGTGTGCGTGTAAGCAGCAAATGCGTAAAATTTTAATTTCGTTTTGAAAATTGCATTCGAAAAAATTGTTTGGCCTGAAAATGGGAATGAATATGTGTGGAATGGTTAGCGTCTGGTTTTGAGGCCAATGACCAGGCCAACACACTTGTAAGCTTGCCTACTACACACACACACACACACACACACATACGTACGCACTTTCCACAAACAGGAGTCGCTTATTGGTCTATATTGATCTGCTCAAACCCCGCTCAACATCTTGGTATTATTATTATTATTATTATTTTTATTAAACAACCAACCCTATTATATTAACTGCAGCGCACACTCACCCTGTTTTTTTGGGCTATCTTAAAATGCAATTGCAAGGGTCAGGGGGACAATTATTCCATGTTAGGACACGAATTGTGTGGGCTTTCCTTTCGATGTTAGTATTATAATGGCTGCATTTCCGTAGGGGAGAATATGTTTACAGTTTCTTTCACATAAAAGACGGGGGCGTGGCTAATAAGGTCATAGTGCCTTCTTCTTTTCTGCCTATTTAAGCTAAAATGTAATGAACAGCTTAGAATTTTGATATTAATCGAGAACAAAGAGTCGCCAGTTATTGACACTTGGGGAATTTAGTTGGCACACACACACACACAAATACACACACAATGACTTTCAACGCCCCAAAGTAGGCAACATTGTTATCGAGTTCCACAAATGACAATTACAGAAATGCATTTAAATGCTAGATATTCATCACAAAGCTGAATAATTCCAAATGCGTTGGCAAATAAATAAAAAAAAAAAAGGCAAACAAAAAGAATATGGCAAAAAGCTATATACAATAAAAATGTGTAATAAAAATATACTCTAAAATCATTAAATTATGTGTGATTCGAGCATATCAAGATTGTATTTAAAGATGTCAGAGGATTCTAAATACCTCAAGATTTTTCACAACTTGGATTCAGTTTACTTAATCTATATTTATACATTTATCTAAATTTTTTATTATTAAAGATGTCATTAAGTGAGCTTTTAATTTTTAAATAGAAAAGAAATTAAATAGGTAAAGAGTCAAATTGGAGTCAAAAGGTTAAATTTTTTTATCAAATCGTTTTAAATCGTAACTACTGTAAGCATTTTCTTTGCCTAATATAAACCTTTCGACTGCCTATTTTTCTTCTTTTACTTAACCTCTATTTTCTTATTTAATTAACTCTTTTTTTCTTATTTAATTAACCTCTATTTTCTTAATTAATTAACTTCTATTTTCTTATTTTTTTTTTGGCGGTTTAAATACCTGTAAGTCTTCATAATTTCTAGCCATATTAGCACTTTGAAGTAATTTTGTGTTATTAAATTATATAAATCGGTTTCAAAGCCTTCTAGAGTTCTCATAATTGATCATAAAGTATATATCTATCGCTATAAAAATAAATATAAATCCTAAAATTTTCCTATTTATATTTTAGCCAATATTTTTAACAGTAAGCGTGCAAAGTGCAGTGAAATATTTTCATTATTAAATTATTCAATTTTTTTTCTTAGTTCCCAAAAGTATGCTAAGAGTAACATTTTTTTTTTTTGCCCTTAAGTTAGCTTACTTTGAGCCTTTGAGTTTAGATTGTGTTTCACCTAATTCATTTCGTTTGATTTCAGTCAGGGCATCTTTTAGCCTCTATCTTTTGAACTCTTCACGATTTCGCTGATGGTTCTCTGGGTCTGTGTGTGTGTGTGAGATTGTGATTATTTTTTAATAAAAATTTCCGCTGGCAGGCATAGGCTACGCACTTTGTTTAACAACATGACACCAACAGATACAAAAAAAAAAGGAACCAACATTCACACACATACACAAAAGACACCCACACCCACACCCATACAGACATACATATTATTTGTGTTTTGTGGAGCTTTTGTGATTTGTTGACGCGGTTTTATATTTTGTTCTTTAGTGGTTGACGTCGTCGTTGCTAGGGTTAAAATAGGTCTCCCATACTGAATTGGCCGCAGGCTTCTTTTCCTTTTCACGCATAACCAGCGATATTATAAATAATACAAAAAGTAATTTTGCCCATACATACATATATGTACATCATAAGCGCATTTTATGTAGTAGAATATATATTTTTGAAATCTGCTGACAACTGTCTTTGTAATGGGCGGGTGGGTGAAGAGCGGGGGGGTATAGCTTAGTATAATAAAGCACAGCTCGTTGACATTTAATTTCTAAAATAATCACATTGTCTGACTGTGTACATCCGCGATGTGGTCTCTACCTACCTAACTACCTACCCAACCATCTATCCATCCATCTATCCACAACTACTCTCTATTCGCGCATCCATCTCTGATTTAATGAGCTAGATACAATTTAACAACAGCTTCCTGTTTGGTTCCTGTTAGCGACTGCATTTCAAATCTGTTTACTTCCTTGGCTAACAGCGGCAGCAGCGGCATCGAATTAGACCAAAACCGTAAATTTTGCTGATCTGAGAACGGAAGCGACTCTGTCAGACAGAGAAAGAACACAGATACACAAGAAGAGACAGACGGAGAGGGAGAGAGAGAGAGCGGGAGAGTGTGTGAGTTGGTGTGGAAAAAGTTATCAGCAGGATGCAGCAGCAACAGCAGCAACAGCATCGAATATATCAAATATCAAGGCACCAAAAAAGACAAATAAAAAAAATTTGTAAAAAACAACAAAAAAAAAGTGCTTATCAAGGCAGGCCTTCAGCCCCATCCCAACCCCCGTGCGATGCAAATTGCATCTTGAAGATGCAGCCTCCTCTCGTATTTCGCAATGCATTCCAATCTTTTTGCATTTACCCTTTGGGTTTCTCTTTTATTGCAGCTCCGGAGTCTTTTTTGCATTGTTTGTGCAGTTTTATATATACCTATATATATATATATATATGTATATATTTTATTTATTTCTTGTAGAAAAAAGGGTTGAATTTGTGTGTTCCCCTTTTCGGTGAGAACTTGTTTCTACTGTTAGAATATTGTGGTTAATCTTGTCGCCGTTGCCTTTTTATCTTCCATAAATATGGCAATCAAATGCTTTAGAGACCAAAGGTGTTATCTTCTTTTTTTTTGTGTGTGTCTGATATTTTATGTATGTTCATATATACAGCTTTTATGTTGTTGTTTCGACTCGTTTCATTTTCGACAGCCTTGTGAAAATTAAATCGACTACAAATTTGACACAATGCAAAGTTAAGAATTTGCATTGTTCTATTTATATTCAACAGATAGGATGACACATAAGGAAAATATAAGCAATATTTCGATTTGAAATTCTAATCACAAAACAACTCTTGAGATAGTTGCTCATATTTAAAAGCTATATTATGTTAAAATTAAAATTTAATGAAGGATTAGTGCCTATTAAAGCAAGTCAATATTCGATTTTTGTTCCAATAAATAAAATGCATACTAGTTTTGAATTTTTAGTACAGAATTATCTTTAACCAATCTAAACTATTTCAAAACTTTCTTTTATCTTATACCAGGAAATGATTTTGAAATGTAAATACAGTCGAACTTCCCTGAAGATCTCCTAATAATTCATTCATTCATTATAATTCTCATTATATTCATAATATTATAATAACATAATTTCTAGAAAATTAAGTTTTTTTCTGGACCCGAGCGAATTTATTTTAGGGAAATATAACTTTGTAACGTTTTCGGTTATATTAACTGAGTTGATTAGTTTCAGTTTCGTTTTCTTTTGCGCCTGTGAAATCGTTGTTTTTATTTTTAGTAGACTTTTTGAAATATTTTATATAAACATATTTCAAAAAAAAGTGTAGGTAAGTCTTAGTTTTGCTTTTATATTGGAAATTGTCATCTTTAGATCCATGTATTAATTTTAAACGAACCTCTTGAGAACTCTTTTTTTTTTTTTGGTACTTGGGTTTGAAATCAATTAGTTTTTTTTCTTGGATTTAGCATTATTGTAAATTGTTTTTATCATATTCTACATTACAAATACATATCTACTTATTCGTTGGACTCAGCTGCTGACTTCTCTTGCTCTTGGTCTTGCATATTTTATGCTCAAAGAGCGACAAGCGCGAACTCAATGCGCCAGCAACTTGCTGTGGTGAGTTCTTTCAGTTTGAGTGAGTTACAAAAGTTGAGTGCATCTTAAAGCAGAAGGGGCAAAATCCACTCAATCTCTTTTTGCTCTCTCTCTCTCTTGCTCCTTCTCTCTCACATTTGCATGTGTGTGTGTGTGTGTGTGGCACATTTTTTAAGTTCCCTGAACCTGTAGTGGAGGAGTGCATATTTGGGTGGTTGCTGAGCCATGATTGAGAGTTTCCTAGAGCCAACTTGCTGTAACTTTAACCCCATGAAATTTTCATCAGCGAAATTGCCATTGCTGCCCATCATCATCATCATCATCAGCAGCAGCAACAGCAGAACCAGCAGTGGCAGTGGCAGCATTGGCGGCAATCTCAATGTAACCAGTTGCATGCAAAATGCTTGCAACAGGTGTGCTAAATATCATCATGCCCATGCCCATGACCATGCCCAGACCCAGCGCCAGCTCTCACCGAAAGTAGTGGCTTGGGTGCAATCTCTGGCAATCATTCCCCCCTCCCCCCTTCAAATCTCTTTACCAGACCTAAGCAACATATCGTTGTGGCTCAAAGTTTTCAGCGCTCATATCTCTTAATACCCTTGCAGAGAGAGTATAACAAATTTGTCAGATGTCTAGTCTATGCGATCAGATCTAGCCAGATAAAAGGAAACCATCGGAATAATGAGTGGAAAAAAAAATCTTAAGGCGAAAAAGGGAGTAATGGAATTTACTGAAATCTCACTTACCGTTAGGTCTTCTTTTCTTTCTTGAACTATTTTTCTACAATTTCTCTACATCGCAATTTCGAAACGGTATATACACACATACACAAGCTATTTTAAGCTTCACTGATACACCCAAAAAAAATAAGAAAAAAAACACACACACATTTGCATCACTTCACGAACCGAGCTTCGATCACGCACAAAACATACACACATACACGAATACATAGACACGGCGACAGCGCAGTCTCAAAAATTTTCGGGGCATCTTCATTCCCAAAAAAACATTTTGTCGCACCGATTTGACTGCCATTAACATTAATGGAAAGCTTTCATCATTATCTTTATAAAGATATAATTTGTTAACACTTTTCTGCAGTTTAAACACATAAAAAAATAAAACAAAAAACAAATTGCTTCGTTTACGCACACACACAGAAGCCGAGTCTCTAGAATTTTCTGCGCGTCTTCTTGCCCAAAAAAACATTTTATATTTTATTGCCAACCATCAAACAGATTTGACTGCGAATAGCATCAATCGAAAGCTTGCAACATTAACTTTATAAATATCTAATTTGTTAACACTTTTATGCAATTTAAACACACAAAAAAAATAAAACAAAAAGGAATTGGCAAGAAAGCGCGGCGAGCGACAAAAAAAAAAAAACTGACAGTGATGCCAGATGTACAAAAAAACAAACTGTGATAAAAGCAACTCCTGATGTCATTAATTTTTATACATATGTAGATACCAAAAAGGCAATCAAGCCTTTCAACCGAGAAAAGAAGAAAATCATATTTTCCGGTTTAAAATAAACACGGAGAGTTTTTAGTCGTTATATGTCAGGCTGCACTTTCAAATATCTACATATATATTTTCATATTCATATATCACGCATAAACATTTACACACATGCACGCATAAACGGACACGGCGGCAGCGCAGTCTCCAAAATTTTCATGGCATCTTCTTGCACAAAAATCTTAAATTTTGTAATTTTTTTGCGAACCATCGAACAGATTTGACTGCGAACAACACCAATTGAAAGCTTTCATCATTAACTTTATAAATACCTAATTTGTTATCACTTTTATGCAGTTTAAACACACAAAAAAAATAAAACAAAAATGAATTGGCAAGAAAGCGCGGCGAACGACATAAAAAAAAACTGTTAGTGTTGCCAGATGTACAAAAAACGAACTGTGATAAAAGCAACTCCTGATGTCATTAATTTATATACATATGTAGATATCAAAAAGGCAAACAATCCGGAGAAAGAAAATCATATTTCTCGATGTTATAGCGGATTAATAAAAACAGAGAGTTTTTAATCGTTACTGACGTCACGCTGCACTTTCGAATATCTATATGTATATTTTCTTTCTCATATTTCACGCATAAACATTTACACACATACACGCATACACAGACGCGGCGCCAGCGCAGTCGCCAAAATTTTCCGAGCATCTTCTTGCCAAAAAAAAATAACAACAACAGATTTGACTGCGAATAGCATCAATTGAAAGCTTTTATCACTAACTTTATAAAGATCTAATTTTTTAACACTTTTAAGCAGTTTAAACACACACAAAAAATAGAACAAAAACGAATTGGTAAGAAAGCGTGGCAAACGACAAAATAAAAAAGACAGTGCTGCCAGATGTACAAAAAATCAGCTGCGATCGGGTTAGGTCAATAACCGCTGTTAAGCTAACAGGGCGGTAAATGTTAAAAATTTAAAATTATTCCGATTGAATTAACAGGTGAACAAATTTATTGTTTGCTTATGAACTCAAACCAGATTCGGTTATAGGATAATTTTTATTGGAAGTAGGCTTTTAAATTGAGAAAGGAGGAAAATACTGCAAAAATCTATGTGAACTATAAGTTATTATTTGTATGACGTCACAGTATTGAGCCACAGAAAAGAGTTTCAAATACCATATGAATTAATGGTTACATGCACAGCAAGGGCATATAATCTTCGACTTAGTCAAAGTTAGTTTCTTTGATATTTTTAGAATGATAATAGTTTGCCTTCCGTTCGGCTCCCCAGGCACATACGTATGTACATAAGTATGTATGCATGTGTTTGCCTTCCCGTTGGGCTGCTTGTTGGCCTCATCTCTTTTGGCCCTTTTGATCCCATGTGCCTCAATTCTTTCTGTTCATTGAAATTGACTTGGGGTAGTAACGTTTTGGGATTCCATTTGCCTGGACCAGGCCATGTTTATTCTGATAGTTTCTTTCATTCTTTAATAGATTTTGCCGTTAGTTGATTTAATCTCTGCTCTGATTTTCAATTAATACTTGTTTCTCTATCATTTGTTAGCCATACATTTAGTTTTTCCATAACGGTTGACATTTTAATTTACAATTTACATAGATGCAACAAAATGCCGACTATCTCTGTGTGTGTGTGTGTGTTAGCCTGCTCCATTGGCCTGTTCTGTTTGGCTTGCAATTTGTGACACTTATTGTTATTGGCCAGATCACAGTTTTGATTGGCTTTGATTTGAACTGTTGATGAATTGTGAAGCTAGAATGTGGGACCAAACTCTGATTGAAACTTTTGTTCACATTGTAGAATGGCAAATCGAGTAAAGAGAGTTACAAATTGTATAAACCACCATTCTACGAACAGGAAACGAGTACAAACTAGAAAGATTACAGAGAGAATGGGAAGTTCAAGTAAATTGTCTAATAGAATGCATTTTTAAGTAAGAAGTTAAATCATTTATCTTTTCTATCTTTTATCAGGAAGCAATCTTTAAATATTGTCCCTAAATGCATATTGGTGGTCGAGCATTAGGCCCATTTTATTTGACGTCGTTTGATTCCTATTTTCTTGATTACCAAACTAAGTTATCAAACAATTGTTTTTGAATTGTACATTTATCAACTTAGCTTTAGCCGTTTTTTTTTTCTCATTTTAATAAAAAGAACTATATTCCTTAAACAACAGAACAAACTAGATTTAATTCAACGTGGAATGAGGAATTTTGGATTAATATCGAATGCAAATTAGATAACATGAATCGCCTCGAAATTCGTCAAAAATTACAATTTCAATTGTCTGCAAAACGTATATTTTGGAGACAAATTGAAAGCTTCTGGTATGCAATTTAGTTTTAATAGGCCTAATACTCTTCTAATAGTTCTCAGGTGTATCGTCAATATTAAAAATTCTTTTAAAATGAGCCCAATATTTGCCTAAATTAAATGTGGTATTTTTTATTCAAATGCATCAGGGGAAAATAACGGCTAAGTCGATCAAATTTACGGTTTATAGTCTTAAAATAATGATTAACACATGGCATATTGTTTGATAAAATGGTTTGGTATTCGAAAAAGAAATCTGATTTATAGAAAGTCTAAAAAATGAATTAACTATACGTACATTTTGGCTTATATATTAAGAAAATCAAATAGTTAAAACCTTAATTAATCTCAAATTACTTTAACTTTATTTCTAAGACAGCTTATTAAACAAGACTTAAGAATAATCAAAAATAAATGATAGCACGAAATTTTTTTTGATATTCAAAAGGTTAAAACCTTATTTAATCTCCAATAAGGTTCTTTATTCCATTCCATCAAATTACTTTTAAGAAAAAGGAATTTTAGAGAAAGATAAACTTCCATAATAAAGCTAATGACAATTAAAGGTAATCTAATGTTTAAATAATTTCAAATACGAATTCGATTAAAATGTCTCCATAATTGAGATGTTCTTTTGAATCAATTAATTTAATGCCAAATATGAGAAGTGCTTGAAATGACTTTAACCATTTCAATAAAGTTTTTTCAACTTGTTAATCTTTAAAAAATATCAAAAAAAAAAAAAAGAATTGAGGAAGTAACAGTGAAAATGATCACCTGCAATTGCTTTAGAGCCACAGCTGTTGGCCAAATGTATAATTAATATGATAATTTTTACATGCTGTGATAAAAAAAATATCAATATGATAATAATGTCAATTACAAACAAGACCGCACTGGAGTCACTAGAAGTCTGCACGCTTCACTGCATCCCTTCTAAATAAAGATCTCAACAACTCTCTGATTTGCTCATATACATAATGCCAACACTGATGATGGCCAATTCACAATCGATCGGGCACTCTATAGCACTCTATCGGGCCGTCGCCGCCGTTGCATCAACTTCAGCTCCATTGAACATTCGATTCGACAACTTCAAAGTGCAAAACTCAATGCGGCACTTTACTTAAAACGTTTTAGGCCAAAACGTTGCCGATTTTTTTTTTTTTTGTTTTTTGTTTCTCTAAATTTTCAGTTTTTATTTTCGTATGTGTGTGTGTGTGTGGTTTGTAAGTATCTGGCATTTGTTGTTGTTGTAAATTTTGTTCAAGTACGTCAAGTTCGATTGCGTTCTTTACCTTGAAATCTTGTTTTCTATCCGTTGTTAAATATTTGTTGCGGCTTGCCAATTGCCTTTTATTGTTGTATTGCTTTGCAGCTGCAAATCTTTTGCATGCAGGCGCAACACACCCCCTTTATACTGCCCCCAAAACAAAAAAAAATTGCTTAATATTATATTTATTCATTTTCTATCTAGGTATAAAAATTTCAACGACGGGTAGCTCAATACCTTAACTTATAACTTAATCATTACTTTCTGGATTTTATTCTTTTTTTTTGTTTTAAGTTTAGTTGTTAATTTATTTTTGGTAGATTAGTCAAGTTATAAAACTAAATAGGTAGCGAAAGAGTTGTTAAAACTTTATGCTTGAATTTAACTATAGAATAAAGTTCAAATTGCATTCACTTTGAAAGAAGTTTATCTATTCTATTTATTTTATCTATTAGTTTATTTCTAACTAACATTGTTGGAAGATTGCAACTTTATTTATGGAACTTTTGATACAACCCTCTCTCTTATATGCGAAACGTCATCAATTGTGATGTTGCTGTTGTCGTCTCTGTTGCATTCTTTATTCTAAATACTCAATTTGCATTTATTTTCATATGCCAGAGATTAATTTGTGTGCTGATAAATTCAATTAAATTATTTTATACATTTGGGTGCAATTTGTTGTTCTCGATGTTGCTATTTATGTAATTATTTTTCTTTTCTGTTTCTGGTGTTGTTGTTATCGATGTGTTGTTGATTTTTTTCTCTTTTTATCATAAATAACTTTAATGTTTTATTAATTTTTTCTCAGCTCACACTCAATGCGGAAATTGATGATGGCAAAGTGAAATGCCAAATGCACACACACACACACACCCGCACCCACATATTTATGTATAAATAATAAATTCGGAATAATTACAACTGAATTCGTTCGTCAAATTTGCATATACTCAAAAATTTCGCTTAAAATTTTTGTGTTTCTATTTGTTATTTGTTTCGCAAAAACCTTGACATCAAAATGTTTTAAGCTCAAATATACAAAATTATTACGTATACGCGGCGTTGCTACAGTCTGGCAACGCCATGCCTTCTATAGCCCAAAATGCAACGCTTCGTTGCATACGCAAAACCGAAAAAAAAACAAGCAACAAAAAAAAAAGCACTACAACAACAAAGTACAGATTCAATTTGTTCGTAGCGGCAACGACTATCTTGTACCCTATAAAGGAATCTTTATAGCTTTTTCTTTAGCATTTGACATTGAGATTTTTTCTACTTATCTGAAATTCCTCTCCAAGTATTTTGGGTTTTGCTTTGGAAATTCTGCATAATTCTGAGAATGTTTTTTTTGCCTTTTTTGCTGTTATATACCCATTCACCCTTTCTGTAAAGGGTATCTCTGCTGCCGTTGCTGTTGTTGTTGTTGTTTTTCTATTGCCATTTAGTTTTGGCTGCGCTTGGCCTCCATTTTGGCATGCATTCATAACGCTGCAATGGAAGCCGAGGTTCTCATTGGTTTCCAATTTTGCTATTTGCTATTTGAGCTGCCGTCGTCGTCGTCGCTGTCGTCGACGTCGTCTCCATTGCCCCTTTCTGCTGCCCGCTGTCTCTGCCGCTTTGTGCCTAAAATTTATCGTTTCGCTTATTGTTGTTTTCGGTTAATTTTTTCTTGTTTTTTTATGTTTTATTTGTTCGTCGCAGCAACCTCGAACTTTAGATTTGTTTGCAATGTTTATGAGAGCATAACATTCTGTATTTTTGTTGAGTGTTGTAGAGTTCTACGTGAGTTTTTTTTTGTACCTACATTTTTGTTTAATTCTGGGCTTAAGTGACCAAGGGCAATATCATATTCGGTTTGGATTTTCATTGAAGTGGCCCATAAGCAATATTCAATGGGAATCATTTTCATCCACAATCAATTGATTTCGGATGACAAATTTTCTATTTAACCTTGTCACCGAATCGTAAAGTGAAGTTCCATTGAAGTGAATAGCCAGAACTATATACATATATCGAGTTACTTGATTCTCTTATTTCAACATTTCATTGGTTGAACGCTTGTTTGCGTTGTGTTTGGGTTTTAAATGAAATTGTTAAAGTCATTTCAAGCACTTCTCATATTTGGCATTAAATTAATTGATTCAAAAGAACATCTCAATTATGGAGACATTTTAATCGAATTCGTATTTGAAATAAACATTAGTTTACCTTTAATTGTCATTAGCTTTATCATGGAAGTTTGAATTTTCCATTGTCTCAAAAGGAATTTAATGGCTTTTGAAGCTAAGTTGAGCAAATTGCATCTTTGATTTTAATAGAAAAAATATGGATTTTGATTTAAGACCTTTTTAAAGTTAATTTAAACCTTTTATTTAAACAAGCTCGAGATTTAACATCATTGGCAGCACAAAATGTGAGCAGAATTATTCTTTATTTAAGTATTAATTTATTATTATTTAATATTTATTATTTTTATATTTATTTATATTATTTTTAAATAAATTGATAATAGGATTGACTTAACATCTTAAAGAAAAAGTGACCTAAATTATTTATTTTGAAAATATTATTACGGCTAATAATATTTTCATATTATTATACATATTTTGACCTTATATAATTTACTTTAAGCCTCTTCAATAACTTAAAGTAAATTAAATGAGGTCAAAATCAATAACTTAAGGAAAAAGTGATCGAAATTATTTATTTTAAAAATATTATTAGCCGTATATTTGACCTTATTTAATTTACTTTAAGCCTCTTCAGTAACTTAAGTAAAAAATTATTTAAATTATTTAGTTTGAAAATATTATTAGCCGTATATTTGACCTTATTTTTAATTTACTTTAAGCCTCTTCAATAACTTAAGGAAAAAGTTATCTAAATTATTTAGTTTGAAAATATTATTGGCCGTATATTTGACCTTATTTTTAATTTACTTTAAGGAAAAAGTGATCTAAATTACTTAGTTAGTTTGTGTCAACTGAAAATAATTCAAATAATTGTTCTTTTAATGGTTCTATACTTCACTTTTGTAGCAAGTTTTAATCTTAATATTTCTTCTGTTTCACGTGTCTCCAATTATTTGAAGTATTTATAAAGTCATGTCCCATTTTTCTTCCAGAAATCTGTATAACTGAACCTATCACAATCGTAAAAATTTTAAAAATATATGCCTTTGATCATATAATTATAGCCTGTGAAAGATTAGTGTTTCGAGAGATTTGGACTTTAATTCATTAAAGCTATTCAGCGCACTCAAAGTTCAAATGATTTTTGTTAAATGTGTGAAATAATTTGGAGGATCGTAAAAGAGAGTGTGGTTAAAAACGAAATAAACCAGTTACCGAAACGAATTCAATTTAATTACATCTTAGAGCCATCACCTAACGATCATTTCGGTCATCATTTTCGATAGACAAACTCTGTCTCTGGCAACAGGAAGGAAGCCAATCGACGCAGTTACAGTAACACACATTTTGCCATTTTCTGGCCGACAGCCATGATTTCCATTTGCCACCAACCGGACGGTAAGGTCGCTCCTAAGCAAGTCAGGGTCCAAGACAAGTTTTTGTTGTTTTTTTTTTTTCTAGCCGCAGCGATGACGACGACGACGACGGCGACGACTACTTCATTGGCGGCTTTTATAGTGAGTATTTAGCCATTGCAGTTTTGTTAGCTGTTAGTTATTGCATTTTTACCATTGCACTTGCCCCTGGCTTTGAGTTGTCTGGCTTGATAGTTAGTTAACTCGTTTGCGTTAGAGGCTTTTCGGTTTGATAAATGACTGAATTACGACTATGTGTATGAAAGCGTATGTAGTAGGTACATTTGGTTTATTGCTCTTGACCTTAATGCCAATGCATTGGAGGCATTATCAAATCACTCTCAAGTTCACTGTGGCAGCTTTTCTCTCTTGTGCAATTTTTTGGCTAATGTCCGACCGGAAATAGCGCGCCCATTTCCGGCAGCATTCACACCCACAACAAAAAAACCCCATGCCAAAGTAGCTGCTGCTGCTGTTGCTGCTGCTGTGGCTCCTGTTGCACGGACATGCTGCAGGAAACGTGAATTTATCGTTGCGAAACTGGAGCTTTCGCCCCTCCCCCGCCCACCAATTGGGTTAGCCATTAGAACTACGTTTGTGGTGTGTGCTTCTTGTGGAGGGGAAATCATTTCATATTTATTCGTGACTCACTTGTTGCACACAAAACTCATTTAGTTTCGTGTGTCGGCGGCAACTTTTCAGAGTTTTCCATTTAAATAATTGCCCTGCTAATGCCCACAAATATTTAGTTTCCCCCAGACAATTAATTGGAACAAAGTTCAAGATAAATACAGACAAACAGACAGACTGACGGACAATGTAATAAAAATCATGGCATTTATATCAGTATTGGCTTAATAAATATATGGTTAACAGGCTCCCCCTGGGTATTTTTGCCCACTATAAACTGGAAATTGTCCGAATATAAATAACCAAATGACTGCAGCAAAACTGCAACAACAACAACAACAACTGTTACAATAACTGGTTCTATTATTTAGATTTTTTTTTGTTTGTTAGTTGTTGCTGGTATTATTTATATGGCCGATTTGTTGTTGTTGTTAGTTTTTTTTTTTGCTCTTGCCTTTTTTGTGCAATTACCTTGAATAAATTTTTGTATTTTAATTACAATAATTTAGCAAATGTGAGAACTAAACAAATTGGCTTATGAAAACTGTATAAAACATCATTTAAAATACTCTGCTAATGGAAAATTATCATTAGGGCCATTAAAAAAATAAAGTAAGTAAGTCGCCGGGCCGACTTGGATATACCATGCATTAGGTGAAGAGATATATATTAAATTTCTTACAAATGCTATCCCTCTTTTGTGGAAACGAGCACTTTAGCGCCCCCCGACCAAATCGGTGATTTGCAGCATATGCTATCTCGCTCTTTTTCGCGTGCATCTGCCTTGCACCGCTATGAGTGAAAAACGTTTCTATGTATAACTCGGCCATTTTTATTCCGATTCTTGTGATATTTGGTGGAATGATAGATATACGTGACATGTATTAGTGTGCCAAATTAAATTACGATACGATAAATATTTCGGCTGAAAATCGAATTTTTCGAATTTCGGGGGGCGGAAGGGGGCGTGGCCAAAATTTGAAACAAACTTGGTCTGCGTGCACACTGCACGCATCTAATGTCCAAATCCGAAAGCTCTATCTTCTATAGTTCCCGAGATATGGAGGCTCAAAATATTGTTTTTCAAATAGCGGGGGCGGAAGGGGGCGGGGCGAAAAAAAAAAATAAACTCGATCTGCCTGCAGAGCAAACGGGTCTACATGCCAAGTTTGGTAGCTCTAGCTCTTATAGTCTCCGAGATCTCGATGATTCTTCAGACGGACAGACGGACAGACGGACAGACGGACAGACAGACGGACATGTCTCAATCGACTCGGCTATTGATACTGATCAAGAATATATATACTTTATAGGGTCGGAGAAGCTTCCTTCTCCCTGTTACATACATTTTGGCGACTTTAATATACCATTTCATTCTACGAATGCATGGTATAAAAACCATTGGAAATCTTAAAGTTCTTAGATCATCTGAGTAGAATTTAGAATAGATCTTTTGCTTAAGCGAATACTTAAACTAATCTATTTAGTTAGAATACTGAAACTAATCTAGTTACTTAGCTTAGTTTGAGTATTCGTCCATCATTCGATCTATTTTTGTCATAGTTAATTCCATTTTGTCGTAAAAATTCATACGATTGAAAAACAAGCTTAGATTTCAGTATATTATATATTTATAGAAAATGCTTATATATATTATTATTATTTAAAAAAATCTACTTCTCATTAAATCCTTAAATTAGTCTTGTAAAAAAACACAATAATAAAACACAGTGCAATAAAAATCTATTTGAACCAGGAAAACAAATAAATTAAGAACTAATATGAAATAAATTCCTTTAAAATGTACCTCCCCATTTGTTAAACTTGAAAATAAAATGGATATCAAAATGATTAATTAATTAACCAACTATTAAGCAGTTTTGCCTATTTTTTCAAAAACTTTTTCAACTTGCTGTACTATCACATTAAATTTAAATATAAGAAGCGTTAATATCACAGTTAAAAAAATTGCCACAAATCTTTAGTTTTCTGATTAAAAAAAAATCCATTTAGATCTAATATAAAAGAAATTCCTTTAAAATGTACTTTCCATCTATTAAACTTGGAAATAAAATATCATTAATATCATTAATTATTTAACCAAGTAACAAAACTTTTTCAACTTGCTGTAATATCACATGAAATTTAACTATAATAAATATCACAGTTAAAAAACTAGCCACAAATCTTTAGTTTTCTGATTCAAAAAATGTCCATTTAGAGCTAATATAAATTAAATTCCTTTAAAATGTACCTTTCCATCTCTTAAACTTAGAAATAAAATATATTTGATATCTATTGATATCATTAATTAATTAACCAATTATTAAATAGTTTTTCCTATTTTTTAAGAGCTTCAGAAACTTTTTCAACTTGCTGTAATATCACATTAAATTTAAATATAAGAAGCGTTAATATCACAGTTGAAAAACTTGCCACAAATCTTTAGTTTTCTGATTCGAAAAAATGCCTATTTTAATCTTAATTGGATGAAAGTATGAATTTCATTTCCTGAATTTGTGATATCTACTATAAATTATTTTCCACTGACTTTGTAACTAATTAAGTTTTTTTCCCCACTGCTGGATGTAGAGAAATTGCTGTTTCGCTATATAAATATTTGCAATTTATAATCTATGGTTAGATGTAGAGTGTGTATTTGTGTTTGCCGTCAAAGTTGGACAGCGTCAAAACGAGCTTGCAAATTAACTGCATAATGAAATGTTTATTCTATGCAAATTGCTTGGCAACAAATTTAGCTAAAAACTTAATGGCCAACTGGCAACTGGGCACTTGTAAATGCTGTTGTTTCTTTCCCATCATTTAATGTCATTCGTTTTGTTTCAAGAATTTATTGATATGGAATTTGTTGGTGGGTTTTTTTTTTTGTGTGCAACTTGAGCGACATTAGGAAAGGTCAGTGCCATTTTTGTTGCAATCCCCTGTGCCACAAATGCATCAAAACTCGCATAGTTTTTGTGTCTCTTTCACTCTGTCCTCTGGCAATGGAAACGGGGGCAACGGGGCACGGGTAACTGACTATGTTTCGCGCTTACTTGCTTTTAATTCTTGCATTGCGTTTCAAGTTGCAGGGCACTCAAACACACACACACACACACACACACAGAGAGAGGTAGAGAGAGGCACGCATACTCTGCAAACTGTGTGGTTGCAGCTGCAGCTGCAGCAACTGCAGCAGAAATACTATTTTCCAAGCGGTATAGCAACAAAAAAAAAAACAACAACAAGAGAGCGAAAAAAAAACGCGCAACTCATTTAAAAATGCCAACGTCCATCAACGAGGATCGCCGAAGATGGCAGAATTTGTTGTCGTTTCGCTTTTTTGTCAAATTGTTTTGCTGAATTTTCTTGAGAACTTTTGCATTGTATTGCATTATATTGCTCCCCTTAACTCCCCTTGCCTCCCCTCACCCCTCACCCATCAAACCAAACTCTTCTTGTCTTCTTCTGTCTTTTCTGTTTTTTTTGCTGCTGCTGCTGTTGCAGTTGCAGTTGCAGCTAGAGCGAGATGTCCGAGGAAGTGGCCACAACTAAAGATGACAATGAACTGTTTTGTCTTGTTTGGTTTTGGTTTACTTTGGTTTGGCCTGCAGCACATTTTGTTTGATGTTTTATTTTCAGTTGAGTTCAGCTTAGGTCAAGTTTCTGTATTGCATAATCCATGCAACATTTCTTTCATTAGCCCTTTTAATTAAATTAAAGAAGTGGAAGTGCAAAGAAAAAAAAAATCGAAATTCCTTTGCCTTTCATTTTGCGTCTTATCATATTTTCAGACAAGTCTGCAAAATAAAAAAAAAACACGAGCGAGGCAAGAGAATTTACGCTAATTGAAATGAGAAATGTACAAAATGCAAGGAAAAAATAGAGTTGGTAATCAGAGATAAATAGAAATGTCCTCTTAACGATATCGGGATACCCTTTGGCGAATGTCTCTCTAAATGGAAAGCTTAAAGATTGAAACAACTTGTTTAAAAAAAAATTTGAAGCAAAAAGATTTTGTTTGAGAAAGAAAATATAATAATTTGAGCTTACATCTCTTAATGAAATGTAAATAAAAAGCTTAAAAACTGAAACAACATGCCTCAAAATTTAACAAATAAATTTGGAAAACAAAAAGCTTTTGTTTGAGAACGAAAATATAATAATTTGAGCTTATATTTTGACTAATTTTTACTCTGATAAAAGAAAAAATACAGTTAATAATCAGAAATAAATAGAAATGTCCGCTTAATGACACCAAGATACCTTTTAAAAAATGCATTTTTATATAAAATGTATACGAAAAGCTTTAATATTAAAAAAATTTTGTGAATAGATGTTTGAATTCAACGTATCCTCATATAAATATCCTAGCATAACTTCTAGTTTTAGTCGTAAGTTTTATCTAAATGTTTATTCAAGGGGTTTTTAATTCTTAATTTTCTCCCCAACTTATATAATATCTGTATTATCTTTAAGCATCAATGTCTAGCAAATTATTATATATTTAAGTAGAAAATGCCAATGCAGCATGAACTCTTAACCCTTAGAATATTACTCACACATATCAAATGTATATATCAATATTAGTGAATAAATGAATGAATGAATATATAATTTTAGCTTGTATTTTGACTAACTTTTACTCTGAAAAAAGTGAGAAATAAAGTTAGTAATAATAAAATCGCGATACCCTTTAGCAAATATCTCTCTCAATGAAATGTTAATTAAAAGCTTAAAAATTGAAACAACATGCCTCAAAATTGAACAAAAAGATATTGAAAAGAAATAGCTTTTGTATGAGAAAGAAAATCTAATATTTTGAGCTTATATTTTGACTAATTTTTACTCTAATAATATATGTATGAGAGACTAAATAATAAATAAGTAAATAAAATAAAATCTCAAAGAAAAATTTCATCATATTTTGCTTAAACAAACAGCTGCTTAAAACTATCATACCTCTCCCCAAGAAAGAGCATTTACATTTTTATATTTCACTAGAAAATTCAATTTAATTTGAAATTGAAACGACCAATTATTTTTTTTATTTTTAATTATTAATTGGAGTTTTTTTCTATATTTTTGTTCTATGCTATTTTCACCACTTGCCGCCTTAAGGGGCAATTTCAAGTGAAGGCTATTTATTTGTGGCACTTGAAGCCTGATAACCATATTTAGGCCACAAAACAAAGCACACACACACACCCACACACACACACCAACAAATTGCAGCTAAGTGAAGAGTACTTTATTTAAAGTGCTTGGCAATTTTGTGGTCCTTGACTGGCTGCAACATACCGAAAACATACACTCGCACACACCCAACCATGTTCACTCACACACACACACACACACACACACCTCAAAAGTTTTCGGCAGCAACATTTTGTGGGAGCCTCTGGCAAATAGGGGCAGGGCAGGGCAGCAGGCAGGCCATGAAGAGGAAAGCTGCTTAGGCGCCACCTGTTGCCAGAGTAAACTAATTTTATTATGCGTCTGGGGCATGCTGCTGCTGTTGCTGCTGCTACTGTGGGGAGTGAAGAGGGCGAAAAGGAGCAACAGCAGCAACCACAACAGCAACACTCAAAGTGTGATTATGGCATCTAAATTGAAAATTGCATAGGACTTTCGTTTTCAATCCACACACAAACACAAACACACAGACTCTACTCTACTCTACTCTACTCTCATTTGATGGCTAACTGGCTGGTTCAGTGGCTCACTCCTCATTCACTCACTCTCTCACTCACACACACACTCACCCACTTATATGCATCGTCTGGTTAGTTGCCACCGCCACCCACCTGTTGGCTGCAACCATTTGGATTAGTGTCTGCTGTTGCTGTTGCAGCTACGTTCTATGCATTTTTCATTGCAAATTCAGCAGCAACAGCAACAGCAGCAGCAGCAGCATCAACACACAAATTTAATTGACTTTGCTTTGCGAAAATTTAGTTCAGGGTCAACTTTGGGGTTTTTGATTTGATGAATTATACATTGCGTATACGACAAGTGGGCCGATCACAAGCTGCAATATTGAATTCGTAAATGTAAAATTTGAAATTGAAATGTTAAAACTTATTGATTTGAATTTCTTCTTTCTTTGAACCCATTCGATCTTTGTCAATTTTCTTTTAGAGTTTTTCATCTTCCTGCTCTCATAAATTTCTCAACTTCTCAGCGGTTGTAAGGGGTTTTTTTTGTAGTTGTTCCAATTCTCATTAGCAAGAAGATGATGTAGTTGTTGTTCCGTTTTTTTTTTTTGTAGTTGTTTTTGGTTGCTTTTCTTTGTTCTCTTTGTTGTTGTTGTTGTTGTACTCCACCCATTTAGCTGCTCATTTAATTGCATAGCATTGCATTCGCTTGTCCCTCTACCTACCACATCCTTCGCCCCGCTCTCTCACTGCCAAAACAAATTGTGAGAAAAAAGAGAAAAAACAAAAAAAAAACAACGACATAGTACTACATAAAAACAACAACAAAAGCAACACAAAATGTGCGTGCTACATAAATTAAAACCTATGCTTCACTGGCCCTAGAAAGAGATGGCAAAAGAGGTTGCCAGCAGCAGCAGCAGCAGCAGCAACTGTTGCTGTTGCACTCTCTACTTAGTCGATCTCATATTTTATGTCAAGTCTCCGTTTTTTTTTTTTTTTTTTGTTGCGTTCTCCACATTGCTCAGCTTGGTTTTGCATTGAATTCGGGTTTAAAATTCTACTTGTTGCCACTGCTGCTGCCGATGTTGCTGCTGGTGCTGCTGCTGCTGCACCATGGCATATTCGTCAATTTTTTTGTTGCTGCTGTTGCAAGTGGCTGCCATCTTGATTATGTTGTAGCTCCCGTTGTTGTTGTTGTTGTTATTGTTGCTCTCTTACTCTGCCCTAGCAGCGTCTGCAATGATAATGATGTTGTTGCTGACGATGATGATGTTGTTGATGATGATGATGGCGTGTTTGCTGTAATTTGCGCTACGTAAAACGTTCAAAAATGCAACAACGAACTGCAGCAGCAACACAGCCACAAAAAATTGCTCTCTAAATGAAGGGAATTGAGTTCTGCGATCGTTGACGCTGCCAGCCACTGCACTGCACCGCCGCCGCACCGCACCGCACTGCCACCGCCGCAGTCGCAGTCAAAGCCGAAGCAGCCGTCGCTGTCGACGCCGCAGAGCACAAAAAATAAAGGGCAAAATACGAAAAACCTTGAGGACGGTCAGTAACCGACAACCGCCAGCCCAGTAAAATTTGTATGAGTTGCAAACGAATTTTGTTTCCTTTTTTTTTTTCGTAAGTATATACCCTACAAATGGGGGGATATTGATGATTGAATATAACGAACTACAGCAAGAGACTGTGTGAAATTTATATAGAATCTATATCTATATTATAGATCATTGATCAAAGTCATAAGTATAAATGTAATGGAAATAATAAGGCCATATATATATATAGGAAACACTATATTTAAATAAATTAAGAATTTCACAAGTATGGGTTATTAACATATAACAATATTAAGAGTACAGGCCTTAACCTTTTCTTCTAAGACTTCTAGCACATAGTGAAATTAAATTTTATTTAATGGAAACATAATGTTAGGGGGGATAAATCATATATACAAAAACACGGAAAAATCTCCGATAATATATTTCTATGGATTACCAAGTTCACAACTTGTAAGTTTTTAGTTTCATTTTCGTATTCACTTTTTAATAGCAAATATTTAATAAATATTTACATACTTGCTCGCTAAATATATCCAAGGACTGTATTATAAACGACGTAGTTAACGAAATAAATATATTTAACGATTTTATAGTTCCGTGTATATTGACTAATGGAATCTGGTTGTAAATTTCATTTATAGTCTTTATCGGTCTTTGGTCTAGACTCTCTACGAAAATATTATATTATATATTTAGAATCATTTGAAAATATGGACATTTAAATGTCATCAAATGTTGGTAGTGCACAAAAGAAAGCTCTAATATTTTTAAAAAAACGCTAAACTCTTTAACTCTTAAAAATATAAATGGGTTAATTGTGATCTAACTCTTTAAAAATAAATAAATCGCAATTAACAAATTTACTTATTTTTCCATATAAAAATTAAAAGAATTAAAATGCAATTCGTATGCACTAATATTTATAAAAAAAACTCTAATCTCTTTAACTCTTAAAAAAACTAATTGTGATCCAACTCTTTAAAAATAATAAAGTCAAAATTAAAGTCAAATTTGCTTATTTTTCCATTTGAAAATTAAAAGAATTTAAAGGAAACTCTTTAATAATATGTAATTAGATCCCAATTAACACATTTACCTATTTTCCCATTTAAAAATCAAAAAAATTTAAATAAAATTCGCAATCACTTATATTTATAAAAAAAGCTCTAAATTCTTTAACTCATGAAAAAAATAAATGAATTAATTGTGATCTAATTTTTTAAAATAATTAGATCAAAGTTAAAAAACTTACTTATTAAAACAATTTGAAGGAAACTCTTTAAAAATAATTAGCTCAAAGTTACGAAACTTACTTATTTTCTTATTTAAAAATTAAAAGAATTTAAAGGAAACTCCTTAAAAATGTTTAAATCACTATTCACACATTTACCTATTTTTGCATTTAAAAATTAAAAGAATTTAAATGCAATTCATATAAGTCCACTATTAATAATCCTGAAAGTATCCACCACTAGGAATCCCTAACTAAAATAAATTTGATCATATACAACTCAAAAAGAAAGAGCATCTCATGTGTCGACTTTGCTGACATCGTTTTTTTGGAGTATTTATTTTTGGTTGCTCTTTTTGTTGCATTTTCGTTGGTTTCCTTCTTTTTTTTTTGTTTTTGTTGTGTTATTTTGTTTCATTTACTTTTTTAGTTGCTGTTGCTGTTGTTGTTGTTTTCTTTTATTTTCGTACAGTCAAATTGCGCATTTTTTGGCTTTTGGGGTGGAGCCTTCTCTGGATGCGTTCTGCTCTGGCTGAGCTTCTGCCTTTTGTTGCTGCCCGGTTTTGGGTGAGGTCGTGGTTGTTGCCGGTTCATTTTGTGAGTTTTTTGTGTGTGTGTGTTGCTTCTTTTTTTTTATTTTTTGTGGTTGCTGTATTCTTATTTCCCCAGTTTTTTTTTTGTTTCGTAATTTTGCGTCATCAGCGCAGCGAAAGAACTCTGCACTTGAAAACTCAACTGGCGTGGTGGACGGGCTGACTGACTGGATGACGGTTTGGCTGGCTAGCGGTCTGTCGTTTTGGGACCGACCCGACATCAACGTCATCATTGTGGACTTTAAGTGGTTTTGGGTGTGCTTGTCTCGCTTGGCATGCATGCATGTGTGTGTGTGTGAGAGTATCTGGACCCCATGCGGTTAATTTATGCCCTGCTTGCAATTTTGGCAGACACTGCAAAAATATTTTTGGTCTTGTACTTTTCTGTTTTCTGTTAAAAGCCAGTTTCATTTTTAGAACTTTGGCGAACCGGTTTTTTTGGGCCGCGGCTTTCGATTTTATTTGTTGCCGTCGTATTAACTGGTTGTTTGCCGCTGTGTGTGTGTGTGCAGTTTTTGTGCAGTTGATAAATCTCAGCAGTGTCATAAATTTGCATTGGGCCATGCCATTGGCCCTGACATTTCTAAGGCTTCCTTGCAAAAGTTGGTGGAGCAGCAGGGAGCAGGGCAGGCAGCAGCCAATGCAATTAATCACAGCCAAATGCACAGAACGACCATGTGAAATGACAAAAAGACAGACAGACAGACAGACAGACAGATAGACGTACACTGTGACTCTAGGAAAATACTGAAGTTATAGTAATTCATTTTATCCAACTTATCCACAATTCGACAGATGCGGCCAGACGACACCCGACAACGATTCGATTCGATTCCATTACACACACACACATCTGGATGAGTGTAAAAGGTGCCGATGATGATGATGATATGTTTTTCATGTATATGTGGCAACAATTTGATTGACTCTTTGCCCGGCCATATCATATTCAGTCAAGCCATGCCAAGGCAAAGCATCCAACCGAATCCCTACCTCCTCCGCCTTCTCCTCCTCCTGAGAGTCATCTGCAAGCATCTTTACCTATGTATGTGGAGTAAACTGATTATTTTTAACAGAATCATTATCGTCGTCAACGTTGACATTGGTGAGCCAAGAGCCACCAGCAGCAGCAGCAGCAGCAGCAGCAACCCAAGACCAAGACCAAGAGCATTTCAGTCATCCAGTCAGCCTAGTTACAAATTTCATACCCTTGATCGATGGGTATAATCAATTGAACAATTAATTGGCAATGAATTTACAGTTCACTTGATTGCAACGACAAACAAAAACAATAAAATGCAAACATATTCGCGAAATAATAATGATAGATCTCTCTGATTCAGTTTTAACATTCAAGAACAAATTGCTTTAATTAAATGCAAAATTGTTGGTAAATATTGCCATTTGCTCTAAGATAAGGCAAATTTTAGGTTTCCAAAATAATGGATAATTCCATTTTGCTTTAGTTTCTATCTTAAATTAAGAATTTAGGCGAACTTTTGCCTTTTCAACTATATTATATTATAATATATTGAGGTTTGCTCTAAGATATGGCAAAAGTTGGGTGTAGAAAATAAAGGATAATGAAATATTGCTTTAGTTTCTTAAGCTTATGACATTTTAATTAAGAGTTTATGCCAACTTTTGCCTTTTCAACTATATTATGGCTCGAAAAATATTCTTATTTGCTCTAAAATAAGCCAAATTTAGGTGTAGAAAATAATGAATAATTCCATTTTGCTTCAGTTTCATTTTTAAATTAAGAATTTAGGCTAACTTTTGCCTTTTCAACTACATTATATTATAATATATTGCGATTTGCTCTAAAATAAGGCAACATTTGGGTGTCCAAAATAATAAATATTTCAATTTTGTTTTAGTTTCTTTCTTAAATTAAGAGTTTAAGCTAGTTATTGACTTTTCAGCTATGTTATGGGTTGGAAAATATTCTTATTTGCTCTATGATAAGATAAATTTAGGTGTAGAAAATAATGAATAATTCCATTTTGCTTTAGTTTCATTCTTAAATTAAGAATTTAAGATAACTTTTGCCTTTTCAACTATATTATGGGTTGGAAAATATTGGATAGTTCAATTTTGCTTTAGTTCTTTTAGCTTATGACATTTTAATGAAGAGTTTGGGCTAACTTTTGCATTTTTAATTGGAAAATCTTGCCATTTGCTCTAAAATAAGGCAAAATTTGGGTGTAGAAAATAATGGATAATGAAATATTTCTTCAGTTTCTTTCTTAAATTAAGAATTTAGGCTAGCTATTGGCTTTTCAACTATATTAAGGCCATATTCATTTGTTAACAATAAACATTATGTTTGTTGTGGTGAAAAATTTAGAAAATCCAATGGATAAAATTAAATCTGATATCGTTTGAGAGAGAAGAAAAACTTAACTAGCTGATGTCACCGAAATTTTCCTTAATAGCTTCTTAAAAAAGAGTATTTAATTTTGTGTTTGCTTTTAGATTTTGTCTAGGTTTTTATTCCACTCATTTTATTTTCATGGCTCTCACTCTCGCTGTGTATGTGTGTAATTTGATTTTCTGAAAAGTTTCCGATTTCTAGTGAATTTTTCGCACAGCAAAAAATGTCTACAGCTTGGGTTTTTGTGGTTAATTTCTTTTAAATTGTTTTTGCAGTTGTACATGGCTTATCAAAAGGCTGTGTGTGCCACAGCTGCTGTCAGACTACTTACTTGGACTTTAAAATGTACGTTTTATATGCACACTCCCCTATGTACATACATATGTACATACATATGTATGTTTGTATGTAGAATCTTGCTTCTTCTATGTACAAAGAACTGGCAGTGGTACTTGTATCTTGCAGTTTATGCATGACTCAAAATTGAAATTCAAAACGAACTTGACAAAATTAAAAGAAAGAAGCTTCATTCATGCACGCATACACAGAGACACTAAGCAAACACCATACACACACACACACACACACACACGCATGACAGGCCAAATAGCCAGCTAGTCAGTCGGTTGGTCGGTCGGTTGGTCGATCTGGCGGTCCGTCAGTCAGCCAGCGCCCTCAATGCACGCTTTATGCGATGACGACAACGCCGGCGATGACAACAACGTCAAAAGCAACAACAGCAGCAACAAGAAGCAGCAGCAAATGCAGCCAAAAAGTTCATTGAACCTGGCCCAGTGCGAATTCGGTTGTCGTAGGTTAGGGACGGGACAGACAGACAGACAGAGAGACAGACCAGGCGACCAACAAGCCAACTGGTGAGGCCAGAGGGGGACGGACCCCTGGACGTCGACGTCGTCAACGCTGTGCAAATAAGTTGCTGCCGTTGCTTTTGCTTTTGCTGTTGCTGCTGCTGCTGCCAAGTGTGACGAAAAACATACAAAACAAAATACACAAAAACAGCTACAACAACAACAGCAGCAACAGCAGCGACAACAAAAAAAGCGTATTCAAAATAATAATAAAAATCGGTTGTCGGTTCAGTTCATGCCCATGCCACATGAAGGAGGAGTGCTCTGACCGACCGACCGACCGACCGACCGTTGTCTGCTCTCTGTTCTCAATTCGTAATTCTCGGTTCCCTACACTCTGCTCTGCTCTGCTCCGTTGTGTTGTGTTGGTCATGGACGATATTTTTGTGAATCATGTGTCGCGATAACGATATACATATACTTATAATATAAACGAAAACGAATCATAAACCACAAAAGTTGAAAATATCTTTACCTCCCGCTCCTTCTGCATCCTTCTCTTCCTCAACATCTCGTCATCTCCCTCTGTTCTTTTATCAACAATTTAGTGAGCAATGAGGTTTCTGAACTTTCCGAAAGCTATTGTTCTGACCCTCAATTTGTTCAAAGAAGAAGTTACTCGAGTGGGTGGGATATTTGTTACGGTTTGTTTGTTATTTGACGAATATTGGGTTACCTTTAGCCATTGAAAGCAGGCCATTAATTGTAACAAACAACAACAAATTACTGTTATTTACTCATATGCGTGGATTTTTTTTCTTTTTTGATAATGTTCACAAACATTAGGGTTGAAAAGAGGTGAAGAGAGAGAGAATAATGGAAAACACAGAGAGTTGGGAGGGTTTATTCTCCAGCTAAAAGCTGTATTGAAATCAAGCAAAATAAACCATAACCCTATCGAAATCATCATTCCCTTCACCGATTTCCTGTTTGCTTTTTTAACTCTTTGGCTTAAATTGATAATTGACTATTTTTGGTTGCTTAAAATTACTCGCAAAGTAATTAAAGGCTTGAAATATTTTCAGTAAAGTTGGTGAAACAGATAACCCTTAATTATTTTTGGTTACTTAAAATTACTCACACTAATTAATTATTCATAAGCATGAAATGTTTATAGTAAGATGGTGAAAAACAGATTCCTGAATTTTAATAACTTAGCCATCCCAAAATTAAGATAATTAATAGCAAATTGAATCAGAATTACACAAATATACTTATGAGGACTAAAAAAAAAGGAAACAAAAGACCAAGTTTGTTGAAGAAAACTCAACTTTATAAGATTTTAACTCAGTTAATTTTTTCCTGCATTTAAAAACCAATATTTCTATTTGATAATCTAAAATAAATCTTAAAAATTGGCATTTAAATCGCAAAAAATAATTTCTGACAACAATTTTTCAAATTTTTACTGTTAAAATTGTGTAAAAATCCTATCGAATTTTTGTCTTTTTCAAGATTATAAGTTTTTGATGGCATTTAAAAATATTGAATTAATTAAGATAGAACTTTAGTTGACTGAATTAGAGGCTAAAGAAATTAATTTCTTTCACCACAAATTTTAAATAATCAAATATAGTAACTTTTGCGAGAAGAGAGAATCTACAATTGTTTAAATTCCATTGAAGTTTCTTCCTAATTGAACTAAAATATTAAGTAATTGGACTTAAGAAAAGCATGATCCTATCTATAGGGAAGTAAGAACCCGCAAATGTATCTAGTTCTCATGCCAACTAAACTATATTCCATTCTACATTAGCACATTCTATATATTTTAATTCAAAACCTAAGTGTTATTAAATTTGTGGTCTATGAAATTTAAATGCTTCAATTTTATTACCTAAATACCGTGTGCCAAAATGCTAATTTAATGCACATTAATTTGCCACAAGTTCAGCGACCAACACACACACACAGACACAGGCCCACACACACACACACACACACACGCAAACAAATTAATTGAATGGCTTGCCAACACTTTCGCTTTCGACTTCATTGATATATCTAAAACTAAACATCTAAAATTGGCAGCCCCAAAATCAGCCCGGTCCTCCCTGCGGCAATAGCAACCACAACAACATTAACACCATGCTACATACATAACGGTATATATGTGTGTGTTTGTATTTGTAAACACGTGTCGATATATGCGAAAGGCCGCACGGACTTCATCTGTTTCGTGTTTGGCATAGAGCCAAATAAAATTTAGAGATTTGACCTTACACAATGCAATGTTGTCGGCGGCGTGCAGCAATAGCAACATCGCCAGCAACAACAACAACAAGTCGGCCCAAATGTGGCAAACATTTCCGCGTGGATGCTGCCTCCATTAGAAAATCATTTGTGGTTGCTGCTGTTGCTGCTGCTCGGTTGACATTGACATTGGTTAAATGGCAATTTGTGCGTGCCTCTGGGTCTCGGTGCGTGTGTGTGTGGTAAATGCAAATGCTAATTTTAAAATGGGCAACCAGACAACTGTTGCACTAGGCTAAAAGGTAAATACATATATGCCTTTTGGCCTTTACTGACCTATAACTGGCAGATGAGCAAGCGCAAAATACTTGCTAGTCATACTTATCAGTTAAGTAGTTATATATACATATATATATATATATGCCTTATCTTATCAGCCAACTTAATCTCGATCGAATATGAGTACATACTTAACTGAACTTTCTTGTTCACATATTCATTCCATTGAAAATTAAAGCGTATATGCCTCAAGGCAAAAACAAAAATAATAATAACAACAGCAGCAGCACCAGCAACAACAACAGCAGCAACAACAACAACAAAAAGAAAAAGTAAAAGAAAAGCAAAAACATTTAAAATATTTATTGTATATGTACATTGTGCCTGACCAAGGCCAAGTAATTTTGTATTGCTCCCGAGTTCCTTGGCCCCAGCAGCAATCTGTGAGGTTTTCATTGTTGCTGCTGCTGCCGCTGTTGTTGTTGTTGTTGCTGCTGCTGCTGTTGATTCTTGGTCATTGGCTTCGGCTGCTGCTGTTCCTGTAGCTGTTGCTGCTGCTGCTGCAGCGCTTATTTGTTGATTTCATCTTGGTTTATTTGTTTAGAATTTTCGTTTACTTTTACTGGAAACTGAATTTGGCATTAAACAACTGAGGTCATCATCAGCTGTGCAGCAACTGATTTGGCCAAGTTCTCCTACCTCTTATGATTTGTTGGGCTTTTTGCATTAAAGTAATATATTTCATAAAGATTTGGCATATTTTTTATAATAAGACTTTTTCAGCAATCCAATTTGTTTGAGCTTTTATAGGAATTATAATAATAATAATATAATAATTAATGACTTTATTTTCCCCCAAATTTTTATGTCATTTATACGCCATATGTTATGTCTCTATATAAATATCTAAGTAGAAAAGGCTTAGTTCTTAGTCTAAACTCTTAAATCATTTATAAGATACTTGTCACAAAAAATTTGGAATTTTAACAAAGAGTGAAATACATTGAATTGAATTGAATTAATGACTTTAATCAAAGCTCTTAACTTCTTCAAAAGAACATTGGTGAAATGGCAAATTTTCTTTAAAAATATTATTAAAATTTTGAATTTTATATACATATATAAATTTTATTGTTTAAGTTAGTACTTTTTAATTCAAGTTTCTTTTTTGATATCATTTTATTGTTTTTAAAGGGTATTTGCTTTGAAGTTGTTTGTCTTCTTTAAAAGAACATTGTTCTAATGGAATATTTGCTTTAAAAATATTATTAAAATTTTGATTTCATATATAACAAAAATTTTGATTTCATATGTAACAAAAATTCTTTAAGTTAGTAGTTTTTAATTTAAATTTCCTTTTTCATATTTGATATCATTTTAATTTATTCAAAGGGTAATTGCTTTGAAGTTCCTAAAATGAAACTATATTTAACTATTTTGTTATTTATTTAAGCAAAACCAAATACATCTAGAAGTGCTGCTTACTGAATCCCAGGGGCGGATCCAAAGGGACATTTTGTGGTGGGAAACTGGACTATATAATATTTTATTTGCAATAATACGTCAAGAGAAAAAATATTTATTTCCATACTACAACTTCAATAGTGTTCTTAAGATGGTGGTAAATTTAACTAAGTATTTGTTATTATATTTTGTTGTTTAGTTAAGCAAAACGAATACATCTAAAAGTACTGTTTACTGAATCCCACGGACGGATCTTTTTTTTGGGGAAAAGTGGACAAGATAATATTGTATTTGCAATAATACGTAAATAGAAAAAATATTTACTACAACCTCAACAATCTCCTGCGAACGATAACAAATCATAACTGTGTACGCAAATCGTTAAAAATTTATGGTTTGATAAAGAAATTCAATTATGCTGAATGCATTTAGTTATAAAAATTAACTTGGCTTCCTTTTATCTCACGAATATGCATCGCAGATCTCTCATCAGAATTTTCTTTTTTTTTTTTTTAGTTTTTAATTACACAAACTAAGAGGAGCATTTAATGAGTCACTGCAATCTTAGTTAAACAAAGTGAATAAACAAAACATTTATTCTTAATTTAGTTTAAGCATTGGCAATTATTACGGCGTTTTGCTTGATTTTTATCTAATTGCGTTTAATTTCGCTCATTATTTATGGTGGCCAGTTGAGAGGCAGCGTTAATGCCCAACTATTTCCTAGCCAAGCAACTCATTTTAGCTTTCAACTTCCGCCTGGCTGCAGTTCCGTTTGCCAAACAGACGCGACCAAGCCAACCCAAGCAGCTTAGAACGGATGCAATTGGCTTCCTGTGGGCAAGAGATGATGTTGCATGGCCAAGAAGCCTGGGACCCAACGCTCATTTGGGCCAATAAGACTGATCATTTTTTAGTTCTTCTTCTTGTTGTTGTTCGCATTTAACGCAAAAGGAAATGCATAATTCTGGCACAATAATTGAAAATTATTCATTCATTTGGCTAAAATATTGCTTCCATTCACCACGCTTCCCCGATCCAAACTCACCTCAGCAACCCTACGTGTCTGATGGTGCTGCAGGGTCTATGTAGATGTAGATGTGTGTGTGTGTGTGTACTTAAAGTATCTTCAAGATGCACAAAAATGCATTTCTTTCCTGTGCCATTGCATTCGCATTGTGTGTTGCCTGCAGTGGCGCGTTTTAATTGCACGTGTGTGCGTCTGTTGCAGTTGCAGTTGAGTATGATATGTGTGTGTGTGTGTGCGCGAGTGTGTGTGTGTGTTTGCGCACCCCTTTGGCTGTTTACATTTCGACAACCCGTCGCATTTTAATTTTAGAATATATTTTTGGGTCTGGATTTCGCACAGCTCAGCTTTCAATGTGCATGCATGCAATGCGTTTCATTATTTTGTATGTTTGGGCTTGATGTGTGTGTTAGTGTGTGTGTATGTGTTTGGGTGTGTGTTTGCCTGCTGCATTTTTCATTATGCAAAAATTGCATACCATTTTTTTCCCCATTTTTTTCACATTTTTGTTCTTCTCTCCCGTTTTTTTTTTGTATTTTTTTGGGGAACTTCCAGCGATTTTTTTTCGAAATGCATTCAACAAAATTGCACGTTTTGGTTCGTGCATCTTTTGTGTGCATCGGGTTAAAATGCAATTGCAATAGGGTGGATTTTTATGGGCTTCTCTTTAGTTCTTTTTACGATTTTATGTTTTTTTTGTTTTTCGGGGCTTTTTTTCGTATTTGCTTACGTGGTTTTAATTTTAATTGCTTGTCGTCGGATTTTTCGTTTTTTTTTTTTCTTCTGTATATTTTTCGTGTATTCCTGAGCTGTGTGTGTGTGCCGTGTGCATGTTGTCGCCGATTTTATCTTTTGTAAATACAGCAATTATGTGTGTGTTCCTTTATGGTGACATTATGTTTTGAAGTTTTTTTTTTTGCCGTCGTCGTCGTCGTCGTCTTTTTGCCCAGTGAAGAGTGAGCGAGTAGTTAAGTGGTTGGGCGGTTGGAGGGATACGAGTTTAATGAGAACGGATGTGGGGATCACTCAAAGGGAAAGGATTTCACTTAAAATTTAGTGAATGGTTCCGCATTTTTAATGCAGCTTTACTGCCGTGTATTTATAAATAATTACATAAATTTTAAATTATTCCTGTAGCGTTGAGAATCTTTAAAATTTTAACAACTATGAAATATTCTTTACTTTATTATTCAGGAAATTTTTTACAAAAGACATTAAAATATTAAAAGTTGTTTATTGGGAGAAGCGGTTTGAAAAAGGGCTTCTAAACAATTGTCCTTGTCTTAGGTGGAAAATCAACTTTTGTTCTCCTATTATGCTAAAAAGATGTCAATCACAAATTTCTTAGCTCACTTGAATCTCCGACTTATCCACAATGTTCTTTATCTTCAAGAATAACGTCAGAAATCATGACTCGAGAAGGCCTTATAGAATCGTTCTTAAATATCATAATATTACGCCGTTTCGGGGCACGTTTAGAGGTCACAAATTAAAATTTTGAAGGACATTCTTGGATGAATGCAATTTTGGAATGACGTTGAACTGTCTAAAGACAAGAAAACTACCTCAAAGCATTGTTAAAACATTATTTAAAATAATTTAAAAATTTAATCCATCATCTATTGATTAAAGAAGACACAAGATGCTGAAAACTAGGTAAACCTTTATGAAGAATGTGCAAGGGTCTCAGTTAAATCTTTGAAGATTATATAAATTATATTTATTTCGCCAAATTTCTCAAAATTTCAGATAAACATTCGACATTTTCATTTAAAATTCTATAAAACTTCCGGTATTTCCGGCATTCTCCCATTTCACTTTGAGCATTTTCCACTGACCATGGGAGAACAGAATTGAAAGCGAAAGTAAGCTAGACTCAAGGCTTCTTTTTACTCCTTAACCTTCCACATAATTCTCCTAGCTGCCTGTCATACACCACTCGAATGCCCCACCTTCCCCAACCATTGTCAATTCAAATGCCACAAATGCCCAAGGTCAGACTGGCGGTATAAGTGCTCGTAAGTATTGTAAGTGCAATTAAGTTTACAAATATTTTGCTTATTAGAAAAGCATTAAATGCAACAAAAACAAATATTACAAAAAAACACACACACAATTCTGCAATAAAAAAAACCAACAAAAAAACAACGAAAATAACAAAACAATTACTATTTTTATAATACACGAATTTGTTTCTAGTCGTTGGTGTTTTTTTTTTATTTATATTTTTTTTTATTTTACAAGCATGCAAAATAACAAAATGTGGAAAACAAAAAAAAAAAAAATTACAACGAAATTTTCGCATTAATTGAGGGACCTTGAAACCAGTCACGACGACTAGAATTTCTGGCAGAGACCAGGCCCAGTCCATAATTTGTTGAAGTCGCCAACGCGCAGTGCCGAAAAAAAAAACAACGAAATATTTTCGTCTACAATGACATGCAATTGAGTCGCTGTGAGTCGAGCCGAGTCGAATTGCAGCCTGACTGCCAGGCAGTTAGTCAGTCTGTCAGTCAGTCAGTCTGTCAGTCGGTCGGTCCGGCAGTCCGTCAGTTGGTCTGGCGAATTATAATAATTTCAGTTGCTCTCGCGCTCGACATTCGCACAATGGCATACAACCGAAAACCACACTAAAAAAAAAAACTACAAAAAAACAACGAAAATAAAAAAAAAAGTGCATGTGCAACGGTCGCGCGTTGCCCAGAGTCATAGTCGTCGGGCCCGCCAGTTGCATTTCGAGCGGTGAGTGAGCGTCTCCAGTGCCTAAACAAAGCGCTGTGTCTCGGTTTCGGACTTGTTTGTAATGCTTAAAATCGAAACCGACGAAATACAACAACAAAAATACGTAGAAAATTCACCAACTCGAGAATAAAATATCAAAACAGCAGGAAAAAAAAAAGTATATATAAAATCTGAGTGCGAGTGATTCCGGAGAGCGCAACAACTGAGCGTTGAGATAGTTTTTTACAAGCAGCTCTCTCTCTCTGTGTGTGTGCGAGTGTGTGTGTGAGTGTGTTTACTAATACCAAGACAGAAGCCATTGCAATTAAAAATGCACTATCGCTCGACACTAGCTGCCCTCCTTCCCGCCTCCCCCCCGGATCCCTCCTCTTCCGCTCGACTGACGACTGAGTTGAGTCGCCCGCTCAGTTCTCAGTTCTCGCTCATTTACTCAAAGCCAGGAGCTCTGACTCTTGGCCACCATTTTCTTTTTTTTTTCCATTTTTTTGCGCTCTTGCTTTTTTTCTTCTTCTGCTTCTTCTTGCTGGCCGTGTTAACCAATTTCGCTTTTAACGTTTTTTTGCCGGTTACCATGAATGAAGCTCACCCATACATGCAAACATTTTGCTAGCCGGCTGTTAGCTTTTGCCTCCCACTTGGCCAAGGCTCTCTCAGTGGCGCTCACCTCTCTTTCTCTCTCTTTCGCTAGCTGTCTCTTTCGCTCATGGTCTCCCTGTTTATGTGTCTCTTTCTCTGTCTCTTTATCTGTCTCGGTGTGAGTATGTGAATGCATTTTTTTTCCTACACCTACACATATGCAATTTTGAGCGAGAACCGAGAACTGCGAAACTTTTCTTAGACCTTTACATGTCTCTGTGTGCGTGTGTGTGTGTGTGTCGCTGTGGGGAGAACCAAATGACGCTTGCTGCACTCACTTCTCAGCAGCAACAGCAGCAGCAGCAGCAGCAGTGACAGCAGCAGCAGCAGTGGCTGTGGCTGCTCTTAACCGGGCAGGCAGAGGCTTTTTGGTGGAAATGGGTATTGGGTACTCCGCGTGGAGCTCAGCTGGATGGCAGGCAGCTTTATAGTCGGTCGTTTCGAACGGTTCGGTACGCTTTTTGCTTTTGCTTTTGCCTTTAGCTTTGGCTTTAGCTTTGGATTCGGATTCGGATTGTTGTAATTGTAAAAGCAGCGCAGCAGCAGCAGCACCACCACCAACACCAACACCATCACCATCATAGGCAGTGGCAGTGCAGTTGACGTCGTCGTCATAGATGTAGTTGTTGTTGTTGTTGTCGATGTTGTTGCTGCTGTTACTGTTTGCGTATTAGTAAAGTTGTCTGCGCTTGTTGTTAGTGTCGGTGTTTGTTTGTTGTTGACGTTGGTCGCGGTGCGCAATTTTTATTTATTTTCTGCTGCCGCTGCTTCTGCTGCCTCCGCTACAACAACAACAACTAACTAACACACACACAAACACACGCACAACCAAACCCATATGCGTAGTGTGTGCGTGTGTGTGTGTGTTTTACTAAATACGTGTGTGTAATTCTGCTTCTTCCTCATTTACTATGAACAAAAAAAAAAAAAAAAACAACACAGAGTTTAAGTGCGTTCTTCTTGTGATAACTTTTTATAATTGACTGACACGCCATCTAACTAATACAAAAAAAAAAAAAGAAAGAAAAATAATCATATTAAAATATAACCAAAATATTTGGAAATTAGCTGCAAATATTGTTTATCAAGTGCTGTGAAAACAATAATTTTATTATAAAACAAAAACCCTTTTGTACCTACAACCAATAAATAATTAATAAATTGTGAACATTTTAATAGAAAGTGAGTATCCAATATTAATATTTAGCATTTGGCATTGCTTATCGATATTCTTTAAGCATTTTATATATAAATTTGACATTTTTGCGGCATTTTTATTTATTGCCCTGTGTGTGGGCGAAGCATCTGCCTATGCATGTATGCGTGTGTGTGTGTGTAGATGGAGAGACTTCGCTGCAGCGCAAAAAAGGTCAAGAATTTTCTATACAAAAATGGCCATTTTCTATAGATTTTATTATAATATTTGCAGTATATATTATATACACACATTTATAATAATTTTTCTTAATTTTATTGATTTTTTTTATGAAAAATGTGGCGTTATCTGTAATACTCATATTTTTTTTTGCATTTTTACTCTCCATAATTCTCCCCTTTACCTATCTCACTCTTACTTGGTCTCTCTCCCTTGTCTCTCTTGTGCATATACTCTCTTTCTTTTGTCATTTGCACTCAAATATACAGAGTTTTTTTTTTACAATTTGTCCCCCTGGGTGTGCGTGTGTGTGTGTTTGTTTTTTTGGTACTTTATTCCGATAGTTGTGAAATTGTCTAGTAGGGATATGTGTTTAGCGATAGCTATGACTGGCTTTCAGATGCTACATATATCCTTAAAACTTTACCTTACCTCTATCAAGGATTTGTTATATTGGATATAGAAGGAATTCAAGTTTTTTGAATTTTTAGATAAGCTTGTTATGTAATCTTTGTTATCGTATGTTCTTCAACACTTACCCGTAACTAAGTTGTATCTCTTAGATCATCACCTGATCTTAGGCTAACCTTCAAATATTTTAAAGCTTTTGCAAAGCTAATTTATTGCTGCAATCAATGGCCTAAAAAGAAAAAAAGAAAAAAATGATTTACAAATTAGTGTTATGAACTCTATGTCAATTAAAAATCAATTGTTTATTCTATTAAATAATACGATTTAATAAACTACATTTAAGGCATCCGAAAATCTATTCCTTTTAGAATGTGATTAGTTTAGTACCACAAAAATGGATATTTTGCAGTATTTTGTATGAAAAAGATCGATAATATCGATTTGCGATGTATTGGCAGCACTATCTATACCAATCTACAGTAATCAGAAGCTTCTTTTAAAATTACCATTAAACAATCAGGAAAACAAAAAACATTCGAAGAGTTTTTACTCGATCCTTTGCAAGGCTTTGCATTATAATGACTAAGTTTTCTTACATAACTCTTAGAAGACACGCCAAACAATTAGGATTAGAAATCCTCATGATCTTGAATGAGTCCTGCGCCAGAGCAACCCTGCGTAATAAGTCATTTTCTATGATAAAGTATATAGAAAATCATTCAAGTATTAACAGAAATCCATGATCTTGTTGATGGTATAACAAACATTTCAAAATTCAATTACTAATGTCTAATTTCAACATTCATATTCATATAAAGAAATTGAAAAATATTAGAAAAGTATTAACAAAACAAGTTTTGGCTATATAAAAATGCGGCAACACATTTCGGAAAGAAAGAAATAAACTTTTCGGTTGATTTGTGTTTACACATTTTTTTTTTTTTCACTTTTACAACAAATTCACGGAAATCTTTATTAGCAATTAGTTAATGCGTCGCAAATGCGCGAATGTGTCGCCTCAAATTTATAACATTGGCTCTGACAAAAAACTGGTCATAATTAAAATAATAGAAATTTCTAATTAATGCGCTTCTAATTTCACGTTGACAGACGGAAATGGTTTTTCAGTTGAGATTTTCTTTGTTGTAGATTTCCATTTGATTTCGTATAATTCATTTTGTGCACAATTTATGGCAAATGCAGTCAAGACAAACGACGACGACAAGAAAAATAAAACAATGAATCAGCTTTAGGGGACAAATGGATAGATGGATGGATGGATGAATGGATGGAGACGCCCACGCATTGGAATTTTCCTTAACGTTGCAATTATTATTTTCCATTTCTATATATGCGTTGTCCTTGGCCATTTATGTGGAGAAGTTGGAATGGGTGGCATTTCCGCATTGCCTGACGCGAGCCACACGAGCAACTACTTAGTTTGCGGCTTTAATTTTAATTGTGGCAGAGAGAGAGAGAGAGTAAGAGAGAGGGATATAAATTGAAATTTAATTTCATGTAACATTTATGCAATGGCAAATTGATTTGAACAGACTGTGGCATCCACTTGGCAGGCGCTTCATCTTAGGCCATTAGTCATAGCTGTGGTAGAGAAGCCATTGCCGACGGCAGCAAATCTGCCAGGATTAGCATTAGAAGCAGCAGCAGCAACGGCAACAGCAGCAACAGTTGCCGACATGCAACAAACAATCATCTGGCTGGCTGGCTGGCTGGGGCTCTCTCAACGTTGTCATCGGCCTCTGTGTGCTGTCTGTCTGTCTGTTGTCCTGGTGTCGCTGTCTGTCTGTGCCTCTGCCTCTGGCTTTGCCTCAACATGTGTGTGTGTGTGTATGTCTATCTGTGTGTGTGTTGTGCATGCGGCACGTAAGAAACGAGTTATTGGAACAGGTTCATGACCTTGACCATCAACACCGTGGCAAGGCAACACTTTTATAATGCAACGGCAATTGCTTTACCAGCAGCAACAGCAACAGCAACAACAACGTCTGCAACAACTCCGCTGACAAAGGAAGCTAAAGGCAGCCCCGTGTTGTAGTTGTTGCATTTGCATTTGCCCATTGTTCGCATTGGCATGGATTAGAAAGAAGCAGGCAACAAGTCGCAACCGGCAAAACTCAAAGTCGGCCAGTCGTTCACCAAGTTCGCCTTTATCACCCATTTGTATGTATGACTCACTTGAGAAGGAAAGCAAAGGGTTAGTTCTGGTTCAACTAAGCGATAAATACATATATACACAAATATATATACATATCAGTAATTCGAGTGATTCATGGCCTTTTTCATGGATTAAATTCTCCAAAGTTTTCATTTCAAAAAAAACAACAACAAATTAAATAAATAAATGAAAACCCAAATCTGATTTACTCATATCGATGCATCACGCAAATTAAACAAAACTCTGACTAATCCCCACATTTAATGAACAAATCAAATTCAATAAAATGCTTCTAAATCAAATATAAGTATATATTTCATGAATTTTTTCATTTGATACTGCTTTTCTTCCATAAAAAATAACTGGGGGGATTTTCACAAACAAAAAATTGATAAACAAACAAACAAAAAAAAAAAACAACTACATTTTATCAGGGCTTTTTTTCTATGCAGTGCTTAATGCAATTGGTTAATAACCAGTTTAGCCAGAAATCTCGGTTTCTAGGTATTTGAAATACAACTGAGCTTTAGCTGTATTCAAAAGTATTTAAATTAAGATCAAGAATCTAGATTATTTGCAGTTTAAATCGAATCTAAGCTTACAGTGAGATCTAATTCGAATGGGAAACAAATTTAATTAAATTTGTTGACATATTTCCGATTTGTTTCATTTTTTTTAAGAGCATTTTCGAAAAGCTAGCTCTAATTTAGTAGGAAATATATGTGTTCCATTTTAGATAATAGATTTCCCCATTTTAAGACGACTTTGGGTTACGCAAACCGATATGCAGATCAGGAACTTATGATTCTTAAGAACAGAAACCAATTTTGGTGACTTTTATCTTATTTATCCTTAAAGGCTTTTCTTTGAGTCTTTTTCCTTTGCTAAATCTTAAATTGTTCCAAATCAACTGCAGATAATTTATTTCAGCTTCAGTTACGAAATTAAGTTATCAGTCCTCATATTTTAATACAATTCAATATTTTAAGCTGCAAAATATAAAAAAAATGGAAAACCTATAAGAATTTCTTGGAGTTGAGTAACTTTTGTTAGCTTTTTTTATATATTCTTAATGAAGTTAAAATGAAGTTATCAGTTATCATATCAAAATAATTAACAATTCAATATTTTTTGCCCTAAAATATAAAAGAATTGAAAAACCTATAAGTAAAACCTTGGAATTGCGTAACTTTTATTAGCTTTTCTCATATATTTTTAATGAAGTTAAAATGAAATTATCTGTTATCATATGAAAATAATGAACAATTCAATATTTTGAGCTCTGAAATAAACAAAATTGAAAAACCTATAAGAATTTCTTGGAATTAAGTAACTTTTGTTAGCTTTTTTCATATATTTTTAATGAAGTTATCAGTTATCATATTTTAATAATTAACAATTCAATATTTTAAGCTGCAAAATATAAAAAAAATGGAAAACCTATAAGAATTTCTTGGAGTTGAGTAACTTTTGTTAGCTTTTCTTATATTTTTTAATGAAGTTAAAATGAAGTTATTAGTTATCATTATTAGTTATCATATGAAAATAGTTCACAATTCAATATTTTGAACTCTAAAATAGACTAAATTGAATAACCTATAAGTAAAACCTTGGAATTGAGTAACTTTTGAAGTTTTCAGTTATCATATGAAAATAATGAACAATTCAATATTTTGAGCTCTGAAACAGACAGCATGGGTAAACCTATGAGAATTTCTTTGAGTTGAGTAACTTTTGTTAGCTTTTCTCATATAGTTTTAATGTATTTAGGATACATTATAAATCCGTGCTGCAAATGAACTATGAATCTGATGCTGGGCTTAACCCAGCAACTTGCAACTTACGCGCCATCTGGCTCTATGAAAACTCTAAAGGCAGAAGCAGAAAAACTAAACTGTTGCTCTATAGCAGCAGCAGTACATGGGTTCGGTGGGAGGAGTTGAGAGAAGGCTTTTGGCATTTTTTTCCAGGATTTTGCTTTTTACTTTTTGCTCACCATTTTTTTTGTTTTTTTGTTTTCTCCACCCAAATGGGGGGAGCCCCCACAAATGCTGGAAATACTGGAAATGTTTTAAGTATGTATATACATAGGAAAGTGCAACAGGCAGTTGTTGTTATAGTTGCTTTGGTTTGCTGGAGCTGTGGCATGAATGGGTGGCATGGTGTGTGAGACTTTCTGTTGTAGTAGAAGGCGTGGTCGTTAGAGAACCAAAAAAAAAAAACAAGAACTATAACAACAAAAAATGTTTTTTAATTTAACTTTAGCTATGCACATAGAAAAAATATATATAAATTAGGATTCACAGTTTGTATAGAGGGGGAATGCAATTACATTTCATTGTGGCAACAGGTGCAGCAAGCTTCTAAAATAATTTCATAAAGGGCTACATGGCGTATGAGAGATATTTTTTGATATTTTTGTTTCTTTACACTAATACAAAAATCGATATTCATTATATGACCATGAACCCATATTAAACAAATAATTTGGATTGTCTTCGAAAAAATTTCAACATTTTCAGCAACAAAAAAAAAACGCAAAAAAAAACTAGTCAATTATACATAAGTATTTTAACAGCAAAACACCAACATGAGCAAATATCAATACAAGTACTGAACAAAAAAATTAACAAAATGTTACTAAACAAGAGAGTGACAAAAACAACAATTTATTTTTCTATATGTATTACCTCTATCGGCAAATATCTATCCACACACTTGCATTGAACTATTGCATTTTTCGGATGGCTTGCATGAAAAGTTTGCATAATTTGTTTGATTGGATTATAATATAATATTCTATTGACAATTGCAAAATGAAATATTTGTTTTAGTTAATGAGGTACTCAATTGAAAAGATAAACAAAAAAATGCCCGTTATTAAGAAAATACTTCAAACTAAATAATGAATAAAATTGTATTCTCTTCTTTGAATAAAATTAAACTTTAATTATAACTAAATGAATAAATTAACTAAGAAATGTAACGATGTCCTGTGAAGGGAGAGATTCGCATAATCCTTTGAGAATTTAAACAGATTTTGTGATTCCAAAGAGCTCCCCAAATGACGTAATAAAAGCGAGCGCCAAATCAATTAAATGCATAAAATTCAACCACTTTCCACATTCTCCCCGTACACACAAATAGTTCCAATTGGGGGCTGCATGTTCCTCTATTCGTTTATTTTTTGTGTCTTTTTGACGATGCATATATATATAGAGATATATATATATATATCTATGTAGAGGGAGAGGGAGATAGAGACACCGTATGGCCAGTTCTACATATTGACGTTTCGTTGGCGACAATTGATTTTTGTTACGTTTTCGTTTATTTCTAATAGTTGATATTGTTGTTGTTGCTGTTGCTGTTGTTGGGTATTTTTGTGCACATTTTTGTTGTTGCTTTGTTTTTTAGCAATTTAGTTCGTTTGCTTTCTGGGCATTGTTGCCGACGCCGTTTGGCTGTTATTTAGACAACTGCTGAAAAAATATTTTCATGTCCCTCATCCATACATCTTGCCCCCTCCTCCCTCACCCTCTCTCTTGCTCTGTCTCTCTCTCTTCTCCAATCTATCAACGACGAGGCCACACACACGCGCTGCACTTTGCTGCATTGTTCATAATTTGCTGTTCTTTCTTTATTTTTGTAATTTTTTTGTATTCTTCATTTTTGTATATACCCTAAGCATCTTGAGGTATATTCAATTTTCGAAGATATTTAAAAGTTCATAATTAATGTAGTAAAGCAATTGTTTATAGCATAATTTTTGATCCAAATAAAAGTTTTAGTTCGAGAAAAATCCATTTTATTTAAAAGAATTTTTGAAGATATTTAGAAGTTCCTAATTAAAAATCAATTATAGCATAATTTTTGATCCAAAAAATAGTTTTAGTTCGAGAAAAATCAATTTTATTTAAAATAATTTTCGAATAATATTTCTTCAACTATTTGAAGTGGAAGTAGATTTCCAATTACAATAATTGGCAAGAGAGTGCAATTAATATTATATTCTGTGATTTTTAGTTAAAAAGAATTTTTAAATATTATTTTCCAAACTATTTGAAGTAGAAAGGGATTTCCATAGAGAGAGTGCAATTTCAGTTTAAAAGTATTTTTAAATAATAATTTTCCAAGCATTTGATGTAGGAGAAAATCTGCAATTAGTTGGCAAGGGTATTGAAGAGAGAGTGCATTCAAAAATTCTGTTCTGTCCGTTGTCGTTTCTGTCGCATTTTTCAGTTTCATGCAATTTCCCAAACTGCATGCGAAGTTAGTTTTTCTGGCTGCTTTGTCGGCTCGACTCAATATCGTCTTATCTAATTTTTGTTTCCTTTTTATACCATGCATTCGTAGAATGAAATGGTATATTAAAGTCGCCAAAATGTATGTAACAGGGAGAAGGAAGCTTCTCCGACCCTATAAAGTATATATATTCTTGATCAGTATCAATAGCCGAGTCGATTGAGACATGTCCGTCTGTCTGTCCGTCTGTCCGTCTGTCCGTCTGTCCGTCTGAAGAATCATCGAGATCTCAGAGACTATAAGAGCTAGAGCTACCAAACTTGGCATGTAGACCCGTTTGCTCTGCAGGCAGATCGAGTTTATTTTTTTTTTTCGCCCCGCCCCCTTCCGCCCCCGCTATTTGAAAAACAATATTTTGAGCCTCCATATCTCGGGAACTATAAAAGATAGAGCTTTCGGATTTGGACATTAGATGCGTGCAGTGTGCACGCAGACCAAGTTTGTTTCAAATTTTGGCCACGCCCCCTTCCGCCCCCGAAATTCGAAAAATTCGATTTTCAGCCGAAATATTTATCGTATCGAAATTAAATTTGGCACACTAATACATGTCACGTATATCTATCATCCCACCAAATATCACAAGAATCGGAATAAAAATAGCCGAGTTATACATAGAAACGTTTTTGACCCATAGCGGTGCAAGGCAGATGCACGCGAAAAAGAGCGAGATAGCATATGCTGCAAATCACCGATTTGGTCGGGGGGCGCTAAAGTGCTCGTTTCCACAAAAGAGAGATAGCATTTGAAAGAAATTTAATATATATCTCTTCACCTAATGCATGGTATATCCAAGTCGGCCCGGCGACTTACTTACTTTATTTTTTTTCTAACTGCATGCATACAAGCGCATTCGAGAATCGTTTCCCATATACATAGTTATAGTTTTCTTCACTTATTTTTCGCATTTTGTTTATTTTTGTGTCGAAATCAGGGCGAATCATCATCAACATCGTTGCTGTCGTGCCCGTTTATTTTTTTTGTTTTTTTTTGCCATTTTTTGTATAACCAAGATAAGGTTTCGCGAATGAGTGGGTTTTTCTTGTTCTTGTTGTTGTTGTTGTTGCTGTCGCTGCCGTTTGCCTTTTTATTCTTTATATAATTTGAGACGAAGTCGGCGGCCAGTTGAGTTTTTTTTTTTTATTTTTGTGGCCTTTTTTTTTTTTTTTTTTTTTTTGTGTTTGCCGAGTTAATCATTTCGGGTGAAATTTGATAATTTGAAGGTGACCCCAATTTGTAACGATGTTGTTGCATGCACTTAGCTAAAATGCACTTGCACATTTGATAAGGAGGAACAGGAGCATCTGCTGCTTCTGCTGCTGCTGCTCTTCATGGCGTATGCGTAATGTGGTTCGCATATTAAACGATAATGTGCTGATGCATTTTCGCCTGCTCACGTATTTATTAAAAAACATTTCCATTACATTTGCCAAATTGCATTCGCCGTTTGGTAGAAGGATGTGAGATATGTATATTCTGCCATATCTCAAAAAGCTGTTTTAATAAAACCCGAAACTGACATCATAAAACATAGCATACATATATGACAGCCACCAGCGCCGCCAGAGTCACCCAGGTCGTATACGTAACACTTATAACCTATGGCACACGAACAAAACACACACACACACACACACCTCCATCTCTATATATCTCAAAATATATGTGTGTGTTTGGGTGGGGGGGAGGGCAAGAAATGCCACGCCCAGTGCACACACAGACACAAAGCAACAAGTCGTTGTACCCAAATATATAGCCGCAGCAAAACGAAGAACTAAATAAAATGGGCAACAAAAAAAATAGAAGGAGGCGGAGCAGCTGCAGCAGGAGGAGAAGTAGAAGAACTAGGTGTACCCACCCACATCCATCCTTCCAAAACTTCCAATAGCAGCCAAAATAAAAAAAAAAAAACAAAAACCAGAGCAAAGTAAAACACAAAAACAAAGTTAAAAGCGGGGGGAATGGCAATGGGTGGGAGAATTGGGTTAAAAGAGGTTTGGGAATAAGGGTGGGAGAATTGGGTGATTCTGCTGCGTCGCTGTTGGCGTCGCCAGCGATGCCTCCTGTTGCGCATATTGCAACGAAAAAGTTTCGTAACGATATTTTCACATTTCCTGTAGCTCTTGTGTTGGTTGGATGGGGATTTTCTCGTGAGAGAGAGGCAAGGAGCGAGGCAGAAGGAAGCTCTGCCAGATAGTAGTGAAGAGGTCGTTGTTGTCACTACTACTATTATTGCTTTTGTTGTTGTTTTTGCTGCCAAAATGTGCACAAAACATGTCGAAAATGTGCCACATGCCAGCAGCCAGCAGCCAGAGACAGAGACAGAGCCAGAGTTCTACCGGTTGCTGCATGCAACAGTTATGCCAACACAGAGACAAAGACGAGCACACAGACAACCACATTCACAGATACAGATACAGACAATGCCGCAAGCCAAATAGTGCCATACAAATACAGACAACACATTTCGACATGGCACATTTAGCATCCTTGAGCGGCATTTAACTTCATTTTGTGCACACAACACCCAGGATACGGAGATGCTCCTGCTGCTGCTGCTGGCACTCTTTCTCTTGCTGTTGTTGTTGCTGTTGCTGGTGTTGTTATTTTATTTGATTTTAAAACAGTTCTAGGGTCTCGTTTATGCAATCAATGTCAGCAGCAGTTTCAGTTAGTTTTGGGCGTTTGCTCTTTTTAACTAGTTTCACCCACAGGAAATTGAATTTTTGGCCAAAAATTGAAATCTTGATACCTTGCCCCACGCACACAAACACACTCACACACACACATACAGGCATTCATTAGGGTCAAGAGCAATGGAATGAGGTGTCATTCGAAGCAAATGCTAGAAACCCAAAAAGACTTAGCATATGTGCATACAATAAATCAGCCAATATCCACAACAGCAACAACAACAACAACTGCAACAACAACCAATAAAACTCAAAGCCAAGAGCAAGTCCAATGGCAACAACTGTTGCTGTTGCAGTTGCTGCTGCTGCTGCTGCAATGGCTAAACTTGTCTTTGGTTGAGTTTGGTTCGGTTTGTAGGTGAGCTGGGCCATGAACAAGCTCGGCGACCTTACTGCCAGCCAGCCAGCATAGTGCAACACCTGCCCCACTCCCGCCCACGCCCCTCTTATTACAAAGCTGCAGTCATTGTCGTGGTTTTGTCGTGGCTGTGCGCAGATTGCAGATCAACGTTAGAAATGGAAATGCGCTTGACTGCATACAATGGCAAAAGCCACACCAACAACTGCAACAACAACAGCAACAACAACAACAGGCTGCAACAAATGTGTGTTACTGTAACTGAGCCAACCAACCAGCCAGATCTGTCTGTCTGTCTGTTTGTCTCTCTGTCTGTCTACAAGTCGGCTGGCCAGTTAGTTAGCCAGTTAACCAGCCAGCAGTGACTTTGGTTTCGTTTTCGATTTTCCTGTCATTGTGTTGGTGTTGTTAGTGTTAGTGTTGTTGTTGCTGTTGTTGGCTCGTGGCGCGTGCGCCTCTTGCTTTAGTTAGTTGTTGCATGTTGCTGCCTGCACTTGTTGCACACATTGCACGCGCCCGCGGCAACAGGTGAGAGTAGAGTAGTGTTGAAGTTGTCATTGTGTTGGCGTTGCACAACGTTTAATGGGCAATAATCTTCAATCAGAAGACATCAGACCAGGGCCAGGCCAAAGACACAACAAGTGGCAACATCAACGGAAGTGATGAGCATCTCTAAAATTCTAGAAATTATCACCGGAAATGATAACATTCAGTTGGAAAAAAGAAGAACTTTAAGGCCTTTTCAGTGTCTCTTAGCTGAGTGAAATTTAAACACAATGTTTAGTAGAAAAATCAATTTAGATTAAAACAAAAAAGTCTTTTGATAACTCTGACAAAACCAAACACCATGATTTCTCCATATTTCGGGTCCTGCGAATCGAATTACATCCTTAGTTTATTGAGTTATAAGGATGATTTCATATAAAATTTTTTATTTAAGTTTTTGATTTCCTAACTTAAGAGATGTTCAATATTTTAAATAAATTTCTTCAGCAAAGTTTCTCATAAATAACCAAGCTACAATAGTTGAAAGGACATCAACATTTATCACATATAAATCTATATTTCGGGGGTCCTTTGAACCAAAATGTTGAAAATATCAAATCTTTACCCCTAATTTTATAATTTTGCTTATAGGTTTATAAAATATTTGCATTTTTCAATATTTTAAATAGATTTTTTCAGCAAAGTTTCTCAGAATTTACCAGGCTACTATAGTTAGGAGAACGCCAAGCCGCCTAATCTATATTTTGGTGGTCCTTGGAGCCAAATTTATTAGTTTTTTGATAGGTTTCTAAAACATTTGCATTTTTTAATATTTTAAATAGATTTCTTCAGCAAAGCTTCTCAGAATTAACCAAGCTACAATAGTTGAAAGGACACCAGACCCCTAATTAATCTCTATTAAATGCTTTATAGTTAGAAGAGATTAGAGAAATTAACTTGATATATAACATTCTCAGTTAGCCACCCTTGGATGTAATCTATTACAAGTGTTTAACATGTTTTTCCAATTAGTTTTTTTGTTTACCATATTGAAACTGTTTTTCCATTAATAATATGTGCGAAACCGAAAGACAACTGAAGGTCGATTAGCTGCAACATGCAACACGCGGCTAGTTCTAAGCCCTAAGCTTGGACTAATTTCTAGAAAGTAACTTCATATAATTGAAACGAAAATTATGAGAACAATATTAATATATTTAATCAATAATTTCCGCCTTTTTCCAAACAGCAAAATGAAAGCATAAAAACGTAAATGATTAATTCAGCTAATGAAACAAATTAATGCATGTTAAATAGTTAAAAATGAATTGTAAATGAAATGCAAATTGAGTATTTAAAAGCTATAAAAACAAAAAAAAAAAAAAACCGAGAATACACAACACACATTCGCTCAATATATTAAACACTCAATTGGAACAATGGAAAATTGCAATTGAAGTGCCAGGCAACAACAACAACATCAACAGCAGCAATAACAACAATTATCAAGGTTTAACATTGGCCACGATTTCCAGCAATAATAATTAACTTAAATTTGGCCCAAGCCTTGAACAAACTTTGATTGCTGAAAAAACAAAACAACAAAAAAAAAAACACTAAATTGAATTGAAATAAAAAATGGATTTTAGTATGGCAAAAAAAAAAAAAACTGGTTAACCGAAATGCACTTTGTGCCCAGAATTCTAGTATATTGTATTGCATCTGGCATCTATCTAACCGATATATTAAATGATATTTGCGACTAGCCAACCAACCAACCAACTCGTTTTCTATAACAATTTCTGTTGCATTTTTATACCCTTGCAGAGGGTATTATAAAATTGGTCAGATGTTTGTAACGCAGAGAAGAAATCGTTTCCGACCCCCTAAAGTATATATATTCTTGATCAGCAAGAGAAGACCAGTTGATATAGTCATGTCTATCTGTCCTTCTGTCCGTCTGTCCTTCTGTCTGTCTTTTGCTATGCAAACTTATCCCACAGTTTTAGAGCTATGGCTTTCAAAGTTCATATATAATCTTTTCTATATCCCAGGCAGTACATCTGCGATTTTCAAAGTGATCGGACTACTATTTCATTTAGCTACCATAGAAAGTATCGGTCGAAAAAAGAGTTTTAGATCAATAACTTTGTTGTTTTTCACGGGATCATCATGAAACTTAATGTTTGGCAGTTTACTATATATCTAAACGTCCGTACCCAATTTGATCAAGATCGGACTACTATATCATATAGCTCCCATAAGAACAATCGGACAAAAAATAGTTTTCCTTTCAAAAACTTGTTTGTTTCTTGAGCTAACTCTATTTAGGGATTGAGTAACCCAAGAATTTGCAAGGGTATACAAACTTCGGCATGGCTGAAGTTAGCTTCTTTGAAATTCGTTGTTGTTGTTGTTGCTAAGATCGGTTGTACCTTTGTATCCAATAAATTGCGTTGATGTCGTCGCCATTTTCTTTTCGGTTTTTGTTTTTTGTATTCGTGACTTTTTTTTTGTTTTGTTTTTGTCTGTGAGACGACGACGACGGCACATGTTTTTGTAAAAACAACAAAAAAAAATCTATCTCAATATTATATATTATATAGATATATAGCTACAAGTTCCAAGCTGCAATTTGGCCTTGATATTTTGCAAAAATTTATTTATGAAATCAAATGCATGCGAACGAGAGACGCAGATAGAAATAGAGATGGAGATACAGATACAGATACAGATACACATAACGACAGCTACAGATACAACTTGTTGCATTTATTATAATGCTTTCGATTGAATGAATGCACTCTCTCAGTGCACTTGTTTTTTATAAGGAAGCGCAACCAAATGAGATTTGTTTGCATATTAAGAACAACTGAAAACCTGGCCACAAAGATGCCCAGAGATAGATTAGATATCTAGGATGCATAATTGCTATGGTATGTACGCTATGTAAATAGCAAAAGCATGTTCTTGTTTTAATTACAAAATTATTTAAAATAACACCAAAAACAACATTAAGCGAGAGAGAAAATGAAAAGCGAAAGAAAACAACAACAAAAAAGGCGTTGGGCTGGCACCATGAATCGCTCAATCTCCTTCAAGTTGTGGGCCAAAATTGCTTCTGTATCATCTTCTGCGTATTCGTTGGCTTGGGTTTGGTAGGCAGAGCAACGTCCATCATAATCAACGTCCATCATCGGCTGCTGATGCCGCGTGCTCAGTTGACACGCCCACAAAGTTGCTACTGCATGCAGCAAGTTGCACGCCAACTGCAAATTGTTGTTGTTGTTGTTGCTGCTGTTGCAGCTGATAGTTTGTGGATAGTTTTGGCACTGCCCGCCTTTGGCAATGGCAGCGCGAGTAATTTTTCATCAGCAAAAGGCAGCTTGGCAGTCATCTTCCAAACTCTTGTCGGCTACCAGTTTTGCTTGCTAGGGATCTGATCTGATCCGACTGTTGCTGCTGCTGCCATGTTGTTGCAGGTTGCCTTTAAATAAGCGCCCATGTTGCTGCTGTTGCATATCTGATATTAGAATCTCAATTAGTTTTCCACTGTCTTTTTGCGTATACTAGTTACGCTCGAAGCATGTTGGGGGTATTGTAATTTGCTTTCGGTGGGCCGTCTCAATGGGCAGATCTCTTGTTCCAACTCCTGCTCCTGTTACCTCAAAGGCAGCAGGTTTTTTTCGCAACCAAATGCACAGTAAAGGAAATCTTAAAATATTGCTTTTCTATCACAAATGATAGAATGCTTACAAGTTGCAATTATTAATATATTTTATTGGCTAACCAAACTTTTATTTATTTTCCTTCTTTTTAAAGGAAATTTTCATTCCTCTCGAATCAGCGAAAATTAGATTAGCGTTAATAAGAAAGAACAATCATTAATTGATTATATTTTAAAACTTTGCACTATCAAAAACCATTTTTTATATTACATCTCTTGCTTTTTTCACTAAAAATTATTTGGCATAATAATAATCTTCATTTATTTAGAAGTATCGTATGGAAAAATGCAAATATTTTAGAAACCCATCAAAAAAACTAAAAAATTAGGAGAAAAGATTTGATTATTTTAACATTTTGGCTCAAAGGAACACCGAAATATAGATGAAGCGGCTTGATGTCCTCCCAACTATTGAAGCCTAGTTCATTCTGAGAAATTTTGCTGAAGAAATCTATTTAAAATATTGAAAAATGCAAATATTTTAGAAACCTATAAGGCAAAACCATAAAATTAGGGGTAAAGATTTAATATTTTCAACATTTTGGCTCAAAGGACCATTGAAATATAGATTTATATGTGATAAATGTTGATGTCCTTCCAACTATTGTAGAAGAAATCTATTTAAAATATTGCAAAATGCAAATATTTTAGAAACCTAAAAGGCAAAACCATAAAATTAGGGGTAAAGATTTAATATTTGGCTCAAAGGACCATTGAAATATAGATTTATATGTGATAAATGTTGATGTCCTTCCAACTATTGTAGAAGAAATCTATTTAAAGTATTAAAAAATGCAAATATTTTAGAAACCTATAAAAAAAAACCAAAAAAATAGGTGTAAAATTTGATTTCTTCAACATTTTGGCTCAAAGGACACCCAAAACAAAGAATTAGGGACTTGGTGTCCTCCCAACTATTGTAACCAGGTTAATTCTGAGAAACTTTGCTAAGGAAATCTTTTTAAAATATTGAACATCACTCAAGTTAGAAGCTGAAGCAAAATGTCCCTTCTTTCTAAAAATGGCAACTTGCATGGAAAAATTAAATAACAAATTTTATATGAAACCATCGTTGTAACTCAAAAAACTAATGATGTAGTTTGATTCGTACGACTCGAAATAAAGGAAAACCAACTATCACAGTGTTATTTTTGCAGTTTTCCTTTTTACAATCGTGGAAGCAATTTATGCAATTTTTATCCGGATTTTTGTTTCTCCAATTTGTCAGTTATTAGATCTTAACTTTTAGATTACAGCCAACAAACAAAGAGTCTCTTAATCGGCTCGCCTTTATACCATATTAAAGAGCCAAAGTGCTTCCTGTGTAAACCCTGCGGGAATATCAAAAGACCGACCTGATTGCCCATAAATGCTGTGATTGGAATAGCTTAAGAGAGGCGTCAGTCGATCTTTTAGAATTCACAGCAACACTTTCAACTTGATAATCATTTGCCATTGAAATTCAATCAGGTCTTTATGTAGATGTTGGGCTTTTGGTGATCGAAATGATTTCCGCTTTGGATAAATTTGTTAGATAAATACTTTAGACAAATTAACCAAAAACATATTGAAACTAATTGTTCAAGTAGTCGGGGAGAGTAATAGATACACATTCTCATACAGAAAACCCAACACGTTCGACAATTTACGACTTTTTAATAATGAATACAACAAAATTAATGCAAACGCCAAACGACGACGACGCCAAACGACAATTGCATTTGAATAAATTAATGTAATAGACAGCTTAAATGACAACAACAACAACAACGACCAATATATAAGTACATGGTTCCCTTGTTGTTGTGCCAGTGTGTGTGTGTGTGTGTGTGTGTGTAACTAGGAAATATCAAAAACTGGTAGCTGCCCGAATAGTAAAAGCCCCCACAATTATAGCGAAAACCACAAAAACAAAAAAAAAAATGGTATAAAAAAAAGGCAACAACTACAACTAGAACTACGACGGCAACAAAAACAAAACACACGACTGACTGGACAAGAATGCAAGTAAAACAACAAAAATAACTAAAAATAATATTAATGCAAAAAAAAAAAAAGTTCAGCATATGAAATAATAATAATACAACAAAAAAAAAAAAAAGAAGAAAAAAAAGTGCAACAGGTTTTGTGTGTTTTCGAGCTAACCTTGAAATAAAACTCGTTTAATCATTTTTCAAGCGTTCGAAAATGCAACAACAAGAATATGAACAGCAACAACAACAACAACAACTGCAGCCAATATATGAAATTTTATATGGCGCATTATTATAGATTTAATAAATTAACACTAACACAACGGCATTCGGGGAAAATTTTCGTTTCACTAATTGCATCAAGTTTGTCCATTTATTTTCTATTTTTTTTTTTTCCACAGGTACAGTTGTGTTCAATTAGTGTGCCTCAAAAATGGCCGAGTGCTCGTTTGCCAGATGCCAGCAGGAGCGGCGCCTCATCAAGCGAGAGCTAATGAAATGGTCCAAGGATATGCTACATATAGTTGGTAAGTAACCGAAAAAAAACCCAATCCTATATACATATGTACATATATACTTTAATATATCTATACATTTATATACCTATTACATTTCCAATTAAAAATCTATGGAAGCGTTAAGCAAGTTCGAGTATCCGAGTTTATTTGTGGGCAATAAGCTCAATAATTTGAAATCTGAAGGGGATTGCCACACCAATCTCTCCATCTATATCTTTCTGTTCTTATTTTTTGTATTTTTTTGTTCGTTCTATCTTGTGTTGTGTTCGTGTATATAACTAGAGCAATTTTTTTCGTTGTCGGCAAACACTTCCAGCAACTGCGACGGCATCTTCCAGCAAATCCTTTGTACACTCATGCACACACACACACACGCATACATATACAGAAAGCTTGTGGCATCAGTATTAGTAAAGATTTTTATATCCTTCTTTTTTTTTGTTGTAATACACTTCTACACAGGAAAATGTGGGAAAGTGTATATTCATTTTTCGATAGATGTTTGGCAGAAACTCTAAAGAGCATAGAGAGAAGTTTTTTGATAGGATATCAACATCTAAATAAGATGCTCTCCTAGGACATTTTGAGATAAACTTTTTACTGATCCTCCTGTAACAGGAACAGTATAGAATCAATTGATCATTTTGAACAGGATCACAAGACATGTTTTCTTGCTTTTTCTTGATTATTTTCTTGGAAAAATTTATTGAAATATATTTGAAAAGTTGTATAATATGTAAAAAAATTTATTAAAGTGGTATAGGCAAAATTAGAAAAAAAAATATATATATAGTTCACAAGAAAAGTCCTTTTTTTTGGGTCAAAACTCTTATTATTTTCCCTTAAGGAAATTTTTTGAAATAGTTTTGTATAATAATATTTAAAAATTTTTATTGAAGTATAATAAGCCAATTTAAAAAAAAAAAATATTTCAAAAGAAAGGTGATTTTTTTGGGGTCAAAACTCTTATTAAATAATACTATCGTACGTTCTTAGGAAAATTTATTGAAATATTTTTCAAAAGTTGTATAATAATATGTAAAAAATTTTATTAAAGTAGCAAAAGCAAAATTAAAAAAAAAGGAAAATATTTCAAAAGAAAAGTTATTTATTTTGGCGTCAAAACTCTTATTCAGGGGTGTCACAGAAAACGCTAGCGGTTTTGGCGACGTTTGAAATGTAAAACGCCGAAACCAAACGTTGGTGTCACGGAAATCTCCGACGTTTCATTTTCGGCAACATTTTCGGAGCCACAGCCACCGGTTGGGACATCGGCTGACTCGATCGCCGCTATTTCGGTATTTCGATTGTCGATAAGTGAAATAGGGTTGTGCAATTCAAAAAAAAAAATACTAACGTTTGGAATTAAAATTATTATACATTTTTCGTAAACCAAAAATTATTGCTTATGTTATACAACAAGAAAAAATGCACTTATTTTTTGGAGGTACAGTTAACACACTGCAACACCAAAATTTTTAAAATAATTATCGCGCGCAATATTGTCGGTCCTTTGACAACCCTGTTGTTTACATTTACTTCAAATTTGTAACTGTAAACAAATTTTGGCAAATTAACCAAAAATTGAAGAACAATGAATTAAATACAACAAGATGAATACAATGCATCGATAACTGCCAACTATTGCGTTTGTAAGCCTACATTCTCTTTTCTACACAATTCTTTTTTCGCAATCTAGAGTCTTGCTTCTTTTTAGCAAGCGATTTCCATTTTTACAAATCTTCAATTACAAGTGAAATAATTTAAAATTCGATGCACATATTCAAATGCAAATGCAATTAAGTTTATTCGATCATACTAGAAACCATATCCATCAGAAATCCAAAAAATTTCAATTCATTTTAAAAAGGGCGGCAACTGCAATTGCATTTTTTTCAGCTGTTTACATTTCTTCTTCTTCTCTGGCTGGCCAAGATAAAAACAGAGACGTCAACTTGGTGCATTTTTTCGACGTTTACATTAAATTTATCTGTGTACACACAATTTAAAAAACTTTCTTAAATTTGGTCGTAATCCATAAAATTTGTGCTTTCTTGTGGCATATAACAAACTAAAATTGGAAACACAAATGTTTTGTCCGAAAATTAGTTTCTGCCGTTTTCAGCAGGATGGCAGCCTTGCTTATGGGTGATTTAAGCAAAAACGACGCTTGCTTGATTTTTTCACAGGCGTTTTCGTAAAATAATAAATTATATATGAACACAAATATTGCCAGCGATTATTTGAATGCAATTCCATCCAAAAATAATCAAAGTGTATTTCAACACCATTCTTTTTTCAACATAATTTGCTGTAAGCGCAAAATTAACCAAACGTTGGAGCAAAACTCGCAACTTTTCAAAACTGTCAAAAGAGGTTTCTGTGACACCCTACATTTGTGTTTGGGGCGATTTTAGGGCGTTAGCGATTTCTGTGACACCCCTGATTATTTTATTTTCTTAGGAAAATTTATTGAAATATTTTTCTATAATAATATTTAAAAGTTTTTTTTAAAAGGCAAAAAAACAAAATATTTCACAAGAAAATTTTTTTTTGGTGTGAAAAGTTTTCACATATTATTTTATTAGGAAAATTTATTGACATATTTTGGTATAATAATATCGATATCAACAATATCAATTAATTATTGGAAATTAAAAAAAGGTAGACCAAAGTAAAATTTCTTAATCTTTCTCATTTTCTACATTATTCCACAGATAAATGAATATATATTTTATATTATGCATTTATTTCGATTGTGTTTAGTGTATATAAAGTTTCGATATAGTTTGTCTTGGAATCGGTTCTATGTTTTCAAGTATCGGATGTATTTGGAAGGATTGTGTGTGACGGTGTGAGTGTGTGTGTGTGTGAGAAGTAAGTCTCTTCTCTCATATTAAGGCCGTAAATGGGATTTGCTGGTAAATGGCAAATGAAGTGTGGGAGAAAAATCACAAAAAAAAAAAAAGAAATCAAAATAGAATTGCATATATAGAAATTGACTTTATCCATCCCTAATCAACATAAGTTGACACCCCCTCTCACAGACTACCCCACCGCCCGCCCGCCTTAAGCCACAACAGAGCATACACCATATGGTTCTGGCTTTAGCGTTCCATGAGTACATAGCACGTAAAGAGAAAGAATATAGAATATAGCAGAAAAAAGGACTTTGAAATAAAAGTAAAATAAACAAAATGCAAAAAAAACCCCGTGCCCAGGCGCCCAGACGCTTGGCTTCGCTTGGCCTGGGCGTGGGTCTGGGCCTCGTCCTGAGCCTGAGCTGGCCTGGCCAAAGCAAACACCAAGAAAAATTAACATAAATTGCATTTTTTTTTCTCTCTTTTGGCTTGGCTTGCCGTCTGCCACCTTATCCTTTACCTCATGCCTGAAACACTCATTTCGGTTTTTGAGCACGTTTAGCACGTTGCCGTCGAGTTGCCCTATCCCTTCCACCCCATCCCCACCCGCATCCCATCGTCACCTGCATTAAAACGTTAAATGCCTTTTGTTGTTGTAACGAGTGGGTGGATGGTATACGTAGATACATATATACACCATCTATATATATGTAGAGTATATATATATGTATCTGGTTTTTTTTTTTCATTGTACCACCCACTGTAGCTGTGGCATGTCCTTGCACGCCCCGCTCGCCGCCCGCCGCCCGACCGCCTGTCCTTCGTCCCTGTCTCGTGCACTCAATTACTTCCTCAATGCGCTCCATAATGCTTATCGTCCTTGTTTCTAGTTGACATTCCCACACAGCGCCAGCAGCGCTTCCAATGCCGCCGCCTGGCGACAGAAGTAGATACCCCAAACCCAAACTCAAACCCAAACCCTTGGCACATTTTTCCAACGACAATTTTTGTTGGCTCTCGTTTAAGGAGGCGGCAGAAAGGATGAGTTGAGGATGAATGCGAGGATTCACCGTCGTCGTCGTCGTCTTTCCACGAAGCTGCAGAAGAGAAAGAAGAAAAAAAATCCAACACGGTGTCTGGGTTTTGGGATATATTCTGGGTTTGAGTTTTGGATTGGGTTAGTTTCCCAGCAGCTAACTGCACCTACATAAAAAGGAGACCCAGAATAGGGATGGGTATCCTATATATGTGTGTGTGTTTGTGTGTGTGTGTGTGTGCCCAAAACGAAGTGCTGGAAGATAACGAAGCACACTTAAGCGCCAGAGAGAAGCAGGTGGTGCGGGATAACACCAGTTAGGGTGGTGAGGGGGGTAGGAGAGGTTCTATCCCTACGAAATATATTGCACAATATAAAAATGCAGACGATGACTGCCGAATGCGTTTGGAAGAGAACCCTCCCACGATTAGAGGTTGCCGAAAGCCGAAAAGGCAGCAAGCAACAACAAGCGAATCAACCGAATGCTGGCAACCGAAAGACGAGCCAACGAGGAGCAAGCATTGCCATCATCATCGTCTCTCTGCCGTTGCAGTGGCTCTAGCTTCAGCTTTTTTGTGGCCGATTTTCGTTGCCCTCGCCCAAATGGGAGGTGTGTGTGTGTGTGCAAGTGTGTGTGTGTGTGTTTCTATTTGGCACGAGCAACGAATTTTCTTCTTCCATATTTTTTCTTCTTCCACCCAACGACGTTCGGGTCGCTTTTTTTTTTTTTTTGCTTTTTTTCGGGTTGATCGAAGAAGACGCCAGCCAGGCAGCCGCTGGTTGGCTAAAGCAGTGTGGGTAGTAGATGGCATTGGGATACAAATTGGGTTTGGGGGTTTTTTTTTGGGGGGGTATTGGGGGCGGGTAAACTTATATCGCCTGTTGCACGAATGGGTTGTCCTGGCCCTGGCTTTCCTTGGCTGTTCCCTGGTTCTCTTCCTAGGCAATGGCTCAATCAGTGTGGTAGTCTTGCATTTGATTGCAATGGGACATACCCATATACCACTTGTGGATTCTCTGATATGGTCAGGCGCATGTTACAGATATCTATACAAATGACTAAGAAGTTAATTTCATGCAAAAATAGATTTGTTTAATTTTCCAATTTCGGGGAATTTTGATGTTGAAATTTTAGTTATTAAAATTAGCTTGTACCTCAGTGAATTAAATTTACATCCATTTTTTCCTGCCCTTGCATTTAATTTATTGCATAAAACAACAAATTATTTAGTTTTTCTTTACTTTAATTAAATTGCCCACATGAAATAAACTTTGTTAATTACATATTTCAAGTTTTTAATTAGAAAAAAAGTTACATTTAGCTTGTACCTCAGTGGAATAAGTTTTTGGTGCATTTATTCTCCTTGTATTTTATTTCTTTCTTTACTTTAATCAAATTGCACATATAAAATAAGCTTGTTAATTAAATATTTGAACTTTCTAAGCAAAAAAAAAATATATTTAGCTTGTACCTCAGTGAAAAAAATATTTGTGCATTTTTTGACCTTTCATTTTGTTTATTTATTTAATTTTCCTTTACCTTAAAATAAAAGAAAATTCTTAATTACTTATTTTGAGTTTCTTGAAGATAATTTACAAAAAAAATTCTATTTTTTTTTAAACAATACATACATGTATACTAAATAAGTTTAAAAAATCAAAGGTTTTAAATTGTTTTTTATTGAGTTTCTTTCTTTGAAAAATTTTCATTTGGTTTCTCTCTTTCATTGAGGTATAAAGCACTTTGAAAAATTTGTTTATTTTCCATTATTTAGAAATTTTATTAGAAAAAATGTAAACAAATCTAGACAATTAGATTTTTTGTGACCTTTCCTTTAGTATTTGTTATAAAATTTAATTTTGTAGATTTGTTGAGGATTTTTTGTTTCAAAAAATTGAGTTTCTTTCGATCACTCAGGTATAAAAAACTATTCAAATTTAGTTTATTTTTCTATGTTTAGAAATTTTTTTTAGAAAAAACTTAAACAAATCTACACAATTAGATTTTTTTGTGACCTCTTCTTTGGTATTTGTTATAAAATCTAATTTTGTAGATTTGTTCAGGATTTTTTGTTAAAAAAATTGAGTTTCTTTTGTTCACTCAGGTAAAAAGAACTATTCAAATTTAGTTTATTTGCCTATGTTTCAAAATTTTTTTAGAAAAAACTTAAACAAATCTATACAATTTGAATTTTTTGTGACATTTCTTTTGACATTTGTTATAAAATCTAATTTTGTAGATTTGTTTAAGTTTTTTCTACAAAATTGAGTTTTTTTTCGTTCACTGAAAGAACTTTTTGAAATTAGTTTATTTTCCTTTGTTTAGAAATTTGTTAGAAAAAACTTAAACAAATCTACAAAAATTGATTTTTTTGTGACATTTCTTTGGGTTTTTTTTTGAAAATCTTTGCACATTAGCAGCAAAATTAAATTCAGGCTTTAATAGATTAAGTAATTTAACTTTGTGGGTTCCCTAAAGTATGCTACAAATTGCTTGAATCAATATATTGATACCAAAAATATAATTAAGATTCCAAAAGAGCAACAGGAGCTATGAAATCCAAAACAGCGACCTGTTAGGCAAAGGCACGCGAGAGAGAGAGAGAACGACTTTAAGCAGCAGAGCGAAAGTGTCAGAGTATAGCCCAATGTGGTATAGAGTATCGAGGGAAAGCGAAGCAGCAGGTGTTGGGTAATATTGTGGGACATTTTCCCACCATTAGTTGTTGTTGTTGTTAGTGGCGGCTTCTCTTGTATATTGGGTACCCACACACAGCGAAACGCATCTTTCGATTACAATAACGACAACAACAACTAGGAAAACCAATGAAGCCGATGCCAACGACGACGACGACGACGACGATGCCAGCGTTTTCTTCATCGTCATCGTCATCGTCTTGGTGTAAAAAGGCATTTTTATGCGATACGTTGGCAGAAGGATGCAACAAGCTAGAACGCCGATGACGACGCTGCCAACAACAGTTGGGTGGGGTGGGGTGAGGGGCTGGCTGGGATTCAGCCCGGAATCCCATCGTTTTATGGACTACGCAATAAGTACTCCACCTACTTTCCAGCCAGTAGCTTCTTCTCTTACTTTTCCTTGTACATACATACATCCAGATATATATATGTATATATATTTTTTTTCTTTTCTTTTTTTAGTTGAATGTTCTCGCAATATAGCGAAGCATTTTTTCTGGCGGTTTTTAGGTTACATTTTTACGAGTTCTTCACTTCCACTATGCTAGTTTCTCTTGTTGTTGTTGCTGTTGTTGCTGCTGTTGTTGTTGTTGTTTGTGGTAACAACGAGGACGATGGCAACGACGCCAACGCCGACGACAATGCCGACGACGACAACGATAACGACGATGAGGAGGAGGACAACAACAACAACAACATGAGTGTGAGAGTGCCGAAGGAGTCGTCCTTCGTGTTGGAGGTACGAGAGGAGGTAATAACAACAACAACAATAAGAGAGCAAGGACATAGCCAAAATCATGTACGCTTCACCCTCTCTGCCGCCCATCTGGTGTTGGCGAAGCGCCACAAGTGGGTGATACCATGCTGCCGGGCTGGTGTCGTGCCTGCATGCCAAGTTTGGGTGGCATTTCTTCCTGGTGCGGGGTTGGCTTGGCTCCTGGGTGCACAGAAATTGGAAAATAGATTTTTTGGTTGGTTGCTTTTGGTCGTTTCCCCCCACACCCCCCTCTCCCATCGTCCCATCGTTTGGCACTTTTTTTTTTTTCCTCTATTCTTTTCTCTTGCCTTTGCTTCTTTCTTATGTGCATTTTGGCTAAGAGCTGGAGCAAGCAGGATGCAGTATTCATGGGAGGTTGTTTGGTCAGCCGTCCAGTCTATCGGTCGGTCCGTCGGTCTGTCAGGAAGTCAGAGAGGGCTGAGGTGGCTTTGGGGCTTCAGTTTGATTGTGAATTTGCCTTGGTCCAAGGTATGTAGGTAGGTGAACAATATTCGTTGCCCAGCATGATGATATCCTCCTCCTCCTCCTGGCTGGACGCACAGAAGACGCAGCAAACTTTTTCTTTGCATTTTTTCTGCAGCATTTCCATTTTTTTTTCACATTCTTTTTTTTCATCCTTCTTTTTTTCGTATTTTGTGTACAGAAAAAATGAAGCGGAAGCACGAAAAAGCACAAAGTTAATGCGAAGTAGTGTGGGTGCAGGTCCTGGGTCCTGGGTTCTGGGTGGCAGGAGGCAGGACGCATGGCGGGAGGCTAGAAGAACAAGCAAACGCGCCAATATGGCGCTAAGGACATTGGGCAAAATGCAGTGTAAAAAAAAAAAAAATGCACATTATGTGAGTTTGTGTGCGAGTTTAGCTTGCGTGTGGAAATGGGGGGGGAGTCGATGGAAGAGGCAAAACAGCAAAACACACAAAAACAAAATGGCGCAAAAAAAGTGCTACAAAAAAATAGTCGACGCTAGCTGGTTGGTGGATGGTTTGGGTTGAGTTTGGGGGGTCCCATTTTGGGGGTGGTATGGTATGAGTTGGGGCTTCTTTCTCTCTCTCTCTCTCTCTCTTTCTCTTTCGCTCTGTTGGCGTCGCTGCTGCTTGCTGCTTGTTGCTGCTGCTGCATTTTATTTTGTGCTGAAAAAGTTTCGTGTGCTCGAAAAAAGTTTCGTCGCTTCGTCGACATCGTTGCCTGTCCTGGCATGGCATGTGGCATGGCGTTGCTTTCGTCGTTTGCTTTTGGTAGTTTTTGTTGAAAGGTGAAGGGGCGGGGGGATGTGGATGTGTGTGTGTGTGCATTTGGCTGGGTTTGAGTTCTGCAGCAACATTTGGCTGCACTCGGTTGGCTGACTGGCTGCCTTTGACTGGGCGCCTTATAGTTTGGTGGGTGTATCTGGCATTTTTGTCGAATTTGCAGTAGTTGTAGTCGTAGTAGTGGTAGTAGTTGGCAGCGACTGCGACTGCGAACTATTTGTCTGCTGCTGTTGCTGCTGCTGCTGCCGCTGCTGCATATTGGCGTTCGGTGTTTGGTGCGCATTGTGCAACAAGTGAGTTTGGCAGCAGCCACCAACAGGACGACAACTACTTTTCGGCAGCTTAACCAGCAGCAGCAACTAAAGTGACACTCGTTTACCTTACGAAATCCAATCTTTACCTTCGCTCAGTTAATTGTGTTAACTTAAAATGGCAAAAGTGCTTGCATGAATTGAAATCAAGCGGCAGCTGCAAAAGGAGGAGCTGATTCTGCAACCATCAACCATTGTGGCATTGTGGCATTCGGATTCGAGTGTTGATTGAAGCAACAATTGGCGCCAACTGTTGCTCCCTTTTGACATTTGTTGTGTCGCGCTGTCGCTGTCGCGTTTCGTTTCAAGTGTGTGCCACAAAAGTGTTGTGTGCTTTTGTGCGTTCCGCTCGAGCCGTCGCTGCTTGCATTTCCACGACCCGTGAATGTATGAGTGTGTGTGTGTGTTAGTGTGTGTGTGTGTATATGGTTTGTGTAAAATTTAATTAAAGACATTGTCGTCGACTGCAACGAGATAATTTATGTGTAGGCATTTAATTAAAGCGATCACACCAAACATTTGCATACACACACACACACACGAAGCGAACAACCTAGTGAGAGTGAGAGTGAGACAGAGACTAAATACATGGAGTCTGGCAGATAATTGCCCGATGTCTAGCATATGTCAAAAAAAAAACTTGATAGTTACTATAGCAACGGTGTAAGAGTTTAATTAAATTGACAGTTTCAAAAATAGAATTTTGGTTTTCGTGGAAAATTGACAATGCCTTCGGCCAGGTGAGTGAAGATGATATCATAAATATTTATGAGAAAACATTGTCTTGATCTATTTTATAATATCATATGACATGAAATGTGGGCAATCAATTGAATTTAAACCATTTTTCTATATCTATAGGAAACAATCATGTGTTCCACAAAAGAAGCCAAAAAAAATGTTTGCTTATTCTAAATTTTTATTGTATAACATTTACTTGATCCATTTCATAATATCATATGACATGAAATGTGGGCAATCAATTGAATTTACTCCATTTTCCATATCTTTAAGGCACAATTAAAACTTCCACAAAAGAAGCCAATCAAAATGTTTTCTTATTCTATAAAAACTATCAATCTTCCTTAAGAGTTACAATTTTCAAGATTATTCTTTTGAATTATCACATAAACTTTATATTCCCGAATATTTCATTTAATTACCAATGAAAAAGTTACCCTATTTATTAGGAAATTTACCTAAGAAGTGGTTGACTGTTAAATATTTGTTCAATATTTGAATTTTTATTTAAATTTAATTGTTAGCTTAGCAGAGTTTGTTTTAAGAAGATTTCGTTGCAAGTCAGTTAATAAATTTATCTCTATTAAAAGTGAAAAGAATTGTGGGAAAATTAAAGCATTTGACTTTTTTAAAAGGATTATTCTTCCAAAAATTGTGAGACCCTTTTTTGTGATTTTAATCAGGGACCATAACAGGGGAAAAAAATAATAATAAAAGTTAAGTTATCAAAATTAGTAATTTTTTTCATTTTTTAAATATGCATTTCTCAAGAATACCTTTAATTTTTCATTTTGTATTTTTTCACTCCTCAAATCTCATGGATTATAATTTTTTTCTCATGGATTTTAATTTTTTTTTTTTTCTCAAAAATATTTTTAAAATAATAAATATTTTCGGTCCCTGATTTTAATAAAAATAGTAACGCTATTTAAATATATAGATAGCCTAAGGCCCAGTAGCTTGATTTTAATTTGTAATTTACATCGAACGACACTTTAAAAAGCTAAAAAGCAAAAACGATGTTATCATAAGCTTAAAATGTTTTTCATTTTGTACAAGCAATTTAATTTCTTACTTTAACACTTTGTAAACTATTAAAACCAAGAGAGAGAGAGAGAGAGAGAGAGAGAGATGGGGGCAAAGAGTTGGGCAACTCTGCTCCTTGACAGATTGTGAAAACATATGCTAAAGAAAACACTAGTTGACTGAGTATTTTGTGTAAATTTGCAACACAACCGGAAACTAACGAAAACCTTCAAGGCAACGCGGCAAAGAAGAGTATAACAAGAATTTTATGCTTATATGGAAAATGCTTTGAGTAAAACTTTTTGCAAATAGACAACAGCCCGCAAGCAGCAAATCGTTCGTACCAAACAACAAAAGCCAACAATGTGCCCAAACCAAACCAAGGAGGAGGAGAAGGAGGAGGAGTAGGAGTAGGAGGAGGAACAGCAGCAGCAGAAGCAGCAAAAGACCAGACACCCAGAAACCCAAACATGCAACGACACTGATGGCGACGTTGTAGACGTTTATGTTTGACTTTGTAACATTGTTACACAGCAACAACAACACTAACAACAAAAGCAGTAAAGAGAAACTAGCGCACTTGTTGCATAAGTTTTACACACACACGAGTTTTCTGACTCACACCAACAAGTGGCAACGCAGAAAAGTATGCAAAGACTTGTGGCCGCCACATGCACTTCACACGTCCTAACAACAAGGCGAAGTGGTGGAGGTGGAGTTGGAGCCACAGCCCCAGCATCCGGCCATCCAGTTGGGGGGGGGGGGAGAAGCTGTTGTTATTGCCATCGCGGCACTTTCGGCGATTTTCGACGAACGACTTCCCCCATGCATGGTTTTGGTTGGGTGTTGACTGGAAACCTTCTCCTGCCCCAGCATCAGTTGTGGCAGCAACAGCAACAGTTGTCTTTTGCTACACTTGTTTGCTTGTTTGGTTACTACTAATGCTAGTCGTTCGGTGGGTGGTAGACCAACATATATGTATGTATGTTCAAGCAACAGGTAAAACTAAAATTAACAAAGCAATCGAAAATCTGTTGACAAGAAATTTTTGTTTGCGGCCACACCCAAAACTCCATTATCACTGCATATTCAGGCAACATTGAAATCATTTTAAGTTCTTTTTTGGCCTTCATTGTTTTCGCACACACACAAAGACAGAGAGAGAGAGAGAGTGAGGAGAGCGAGAGAGAGAGAGGAAAAAAACTGAAAAGAGAAATGACATTTTTCCAGACAATTTTCATATTTTTTTCGTAAGCAGCTTTTGTGGGGTCCAGTTTGAAAAACTTGTAGCACTCAAACCCATGATAATACCATACTTTTCTATGTTCCTTGGCATTTTTTGCTCCTTTTTTTTTTTTTTTTTTTGTGTTGCTTGTGGCACTTGTGGCGTTTTTTTCAACTCCTTCAAGCAAGAATTGCCAGCTTTTGTACGGACACTACAAACTGTACTTCCGTTATATCTGCTGCGTCTTTGTTTCCCGAGACATGGGAAGAGACAAAAAAAAACTGGCAAGAGAAACTAGCGAAACAGGCGACGACATCTAATCGATAAATATTCAGCACATTGCTTGTAAAAATACATTGAAAATGCATTAGACTCTGGCTCTACGGCATGAATTTTAATGTCAACCATTCGAATTTTTCTATTCTTATTCACTTATTTCTATATACATATCTAATGTATGTAGTATATATTTTGTTCATTTAATTAGGAGCAAGCAAACTCCTGGTTACTAATGCAGAAATCGTGTGCTATAAATTTTCCAAAGCAAATCTGACAGATCATCCAAGTGCAAGCAATTTCTAAGTATATAATATATATATACTCCCCAAGGTTGAGAATACGAAAACTAATCAAAATCCAGTTACCTACCTGTTGAAATTGCAATCAAAATGCTGGCAAGTCAAATGCCATGTGCCGGCCACTAATCAAACGTAACGAAATTGCGAACATAAACAAGCTTAAAGAATGAATGAGACAAGTTTACCTTGGGTTTTGACCAAAATGGCGTTGCAACGGTAAAACGGTCGACGATGGCTGCGCAACAGCAACAACAACAACAGCAGCAACAACTTGTTGAGCGACATTTACGCGGAAGCAAAAACATAGTCAAGTGCGAGGAGAGTATTGAAAACAAAAATATATTCAACTCGAATTTATGTGCAAATGCTGCGTATACGTAATATAATTTCTAATTGTATATACCTCTACATTTAATAATGAAACTTTAAATCAATGCTAAGCAAAGCATTAAATACTATAATAGCGCACTTAGTTGATGGCAAAAAAAAAAAAAACAATGTAATATAAATAGATGGGAGCTGCAATAAAGACTTGACTTGTTGACATTTTAGCCAAAAGTCGTCGGTAGTAAAACTGTTAGAGACTATTTCTTTACAAAGCTAAGCTAAAAATGAAATAGTTATGCCTGAAAACAATTTACTTTCTTTTTGGCAAGACAAAATTCAATGTTTTTTCAAATAATTAAATAATATTTACTGCAATTTCAAATAAAATGCTTTCATTAATCACTTCTTAAAGACTTGAAAAAAAAATTGAAATAATTATGCCTGAAAGTGAAGATTTTGGCAACACAAATTTCAATGTTCTTTCAAATAATCAAAGAATATTTACTGCAGTTTAAAATAAAATGCTTTCATTAATTACTTCTTAAAGACTTTAAAACATTTTAAGGCTTATTTAACAAATGATTGAAAGATTATCAATTATTAATGCTGAATTATAAATATATATAGATGTTCGACTTTTAGAGGAATTCTATAAAAATGTGACAATTAATAACCAGCTTAATGGGATCAGATTTTTTTTTTTTTGTGCCCTCTAATGAATAATTCATTCGTCAGCTAATAAAAATGCTTAACGCATGCAACGAATTTTCAATTTCAATAAAAGAAATTGCAATATAAATAATAAATATGTGTGTACAAACCTCTCCTACAACAACAACAACGACGACGACAGAGAATCAAGTCAAATTGATTAAAGCTTATCAGCTTATTAAAATAGAAATATTGCAACAAAAACGAGACCGATACAGAAACGTACATATATACGTATATATACCTATATAGCCACAGTTCAATGAAGATGTTGTGAAAAACTGCATGTGTCTCAATAACTTTTTGTGTGGCAACAAAAAATGCGTTGTCTTTGTCGTTGGAAAAACAAAAAGTCAACAAAAACAAAGATAAGCAATGAACGACGATCAAACTGTGAACATATATATACTAGTATGAATTATACAGAATTTTTTGCTCATACATATATACAGTTACAGTTACATGTACACTCAAAAAAATAAAATTAAACCAAGAAGTTAGTGGAAAATATTAATCATAAGACCAAAGTTTGGCCTACATTACGTATACTTGATTCAAGAACAAGTTGTACTCAAACTTGCATAAAATCAAATTAAAGTAAATTTAAAAGTTTAATTCTATTCTCAAGTTTATTTTTGAACTATTTAAAGTAAAGGTTATTCCAAAAGAAACAATCATCAACGAATATGATTAATGTGCTTTGATTTCTGTGAGTGTATGCGAATGTTCTTATCTATTCACTTTTTGCCATGTAATTTTTTTTTTTCATATACCCTTGTAAAACGCATATATTAGTTTTTTCCAGAGATTGGTAGCTAAGAAAAGCGTATATATTTTTTAAATAATTCCATTATTCTTGGCATGACGAATTAAGTTAATGTAATTATTACCGATTATTCAGACTAATTGCAAGTGCATTTATTTTTTATCAGTATGACAACGAAAGTTTCTAAAGTCATATTCCGTAATTTCTATTAATTTCCATATAACTATGAATATACAAATGGGAAATATTGAATATATTCTAATTATCAAATTTATATTGCTTATTGATTATTATATTAGCAATTATGAATCTTTAGTCAACCTACCTACTGACTATATTCTATATATATATAAGTTTATATTAGATTAATACTATTTTGAAATGCCATTTCGTAAGGGTATAGAGAGAATGTCACAGCGAAAGTAAGTTAATTTTTTTATTGTCATTTTATTGCATTAACTAATGATAAATCAATCATCGAAAAGGCACAGCCTTGTTTTCCCAAAAGCATGAGGGAGAAAGAAACAGAGAGAGAGAGAGAGAGCGAGAGAGAAGTAGAGGGGGAAGTAAGTGTTTAAGTGTCGCTCAGTTGCAGCATTCGCCATATGACTTTGCAACTGTTGCGCTCGCATTATTGTTGTTGATATGAGCAAGGGCTCATACACACACACACACATGACAGCTTCACATTGTGTGTGTGTGTGTGTGAGTGTGCATTTATGAGATAATACCTTGAACGTGCGTCAGTCAGGTCGTTGTCGTTTACAACTGCAATGGTTATTGTTGTTGCTGTTGTTGTAAGTAGTTGGTTGCCGTTACTGTTATTGTTGTCGGTGTCGCTGCTGCTGCTGCTGCTGCTCTTACTTACGACTATTACCTAAGGCAAATGAAATGAAAAGTGTGTAGAAATTTCACTTAACATACTCGAGCGACTTGAGTTAATTTTCTCATTCTTTCGATTCTTACTTAGTTTTGAAATGCATTTATTAGTCATCTCGAAAAGACAGCCAACAATCATGTGACACGTTTCGCATTTTGGACAATCTAACTGCGCATTTAGTGTAGCCATCCCATCCCTTTCTCTCTGTCATCCCCCTTTGCCCATTCATCAGTTATCAGTTGGAAATTTTGTAAGTTTTTTTTTGTTTTCTTTCATTTAGCAGTTTAAACAAAGCAAAAGCAAAGTTCATATTTGCCAAAAGAAAAAAGTCAAGCAACCAAAAATTTAGTGACAAAAACTATAATTTTAACTCTCTCATTTACATAAATACAACAAGACCAAATTGTGTGTGTGTGTGTGTGTGTGTGTGTGTGTGTGTGTGAGCGAGTGAATGAATGAATGAGTGAATGAGTGACTGAGTGTTGTAAGTCTTGAGCAATGTTCTTGAGTCGAGTAGAAAACATTGAGTTGGCTTCAACTGCATGGGGAAACTCACCACTGGCGTACCCCCTCGCCGTGTTGCACTTTTAATGAGCAAAACTCACCCATAAAGCTAAGAGCGAGTGAGTTTTTTTTGGTTTCTTCCAAAAAATTATATGAAGTTCTTTAAATTTCATTCAATCTCATTCATAAATTAGGAAATTTTAAAGAATTTATAGGTAACTTAAATCTATTAAACACCTTCAAATTAAATTAAAATTTGATCCTTTGAATTTTTGACCGAGTCATGACTATAAAATATTGATCTAGAATGGTACTTATATATAAAAATATCTATTGACTATATAAGCACCTCAAATAATAGTGATGTAGAATGGTATATATAAAAATATCTATTGTAGAATCAAAACTGTTTTATCTATTAGCTACTATCTTAAGTATTTGATTCGAATTACCCTTTTAAGAAGACTAATTATTAATTGATGTTAATATTTGTTGAATCAGCATGATATATCACTTTATCTTAAGCTGAAATCATTTTAGTATGTTGAAATGTTTTTTATAGTCATGTAATTGAGTTACATTTCATGTTTGTAAGTATGCAATTTAATCATTTTTTTACGACAAATGATAGCAAATATGATTCATCATAAATGGGTTGCGAAATGAATTAGGGACTTTACACACAAATCGGAAATTGAATATGCTCAAATACAGGCGAACTTTCCTATAATGAATTAATTTAAAGCCTTCTCATTCTACAATAAAGTGGAGTTTTTTTATCATAGATTTAAGAACCAAATGGATCCATTTGAGTCGTTTATTTTTTGGTTGGCTCCCCCCCCCGAAAAAAACCTACCATTGCAGCTAATTGCTGTGACGATGGCAGCGCTGCAGCAGAAATGCATTCTATACATATGTGCGTATGTGTGTGTGTGTATTTCTCTGCTTATTAACTTAACCCACAGTCATTGCAGTTGTATGCGTAAGCGAAATAAAAAAGCGACACAAAAAAATGTGGTGAATAAATTTGAGATGCTTGTCTCTGTATGTGTTTAATATTTGTATTGGTGTTGTCATTGTTCTATCATGGCTTATGTGTATGTCTGTGTGTGTGTGTGTGAGCGAATGGTTAACGCTTTTGAGTGACTTTTTCTTTTTCCGCCGCTGTCCTTGCGGTTCTCTCTGTGTGTGTGTGCGTGTGTGTGTGTATGGCACGTATGTGTTAATTGTGAGCTACATTTCTTATGGCAATTGTCAACAATGTCAAGCTCTGACAAGCAAGGAAGAGAGACACGAGACTAGCTGCGGCGGCGGTGGCGGCGGCAGCGGTAACAACAACAACAACAACAACAACAACAACAACATCACCATTGACACCGGCTATTTTGGCAGCGCAGTCGGCTGGCTTTTTATCAACGCGCGCTGGCTTCGCAGTCATATTACAGTTTCGCCGAGAATTGCATTGCTGCATTTCGCTCATCGAACTCTCACTCTCTCAACAGCTCACAAATTCGCTCTCTTTCTCTGTCTCTTGCACTCTCTCTCTCGACTGAGACTCTCAGTCTGTGTGTGTGTGCGGCTTACACTTACCCCGTTACGTGCTACACTCCTAAAGTTCTCGCGTTTGCGCCCCACTCAATGACTCAACCGATTCTCTTGCTCTTTGGCTCTCACAGGTCTCTCTGGGAGCGCTCTGAGCATTCTAGTTTTATGTATGAATGCGCTTGTATGCAATTTTTTTTTTTTGTTTTTTTTTCGTGTATATTTTGTCGTGTTGTTGTTTTTTTTTTGCTGTTTTTGACGTCGCTGCTGGTGCTGCGGCGGCTAGTTGCCTGTCTTCGTGTTGTTGTGATATAATTTTGCAGTCGGCTTCGGCAGTCGCATAAACACAACGCATCCGATATGCAACGGAACGCATTTTCGGACGCGGCCCGAGTCGTACCGAGGTTTAGGTGTAGCGTCCGACGATCGCGTATATCAATCGTAAAGAGCATTAAGCACATTGCCATTGCCCATTAACACGTAGTCATTGGCTTCATAAAATTGCCAATAATTTTTACACAGAATTCCCCCCCAAAAAAAAAAAAAAACCCAAAAAAAACAAAAGAATAAAAAAAATAATAAATTATGAAAATCTTAAAAAATAAAAAATGTGATTAAAAAAAAGCATATATATTTAAACATGAAATACAACAAACAACAACATGCGAAGGAGTGTCAGTGTCAAAAATCATAACAGAAATTTCGGCATATCAATCAAATTATCAGCGTATTCCTTTATCATGTATACGCAGTGTGCGCCCTCTGAGTTGGATGAGTCTTTTGGGCAATGCACGCATTGTGAGGGCTTCCAATGACTTTATTCGTTTGATTTTTTTCGGTTATTCTTACTGGACAATAATTGAAATAGTCTCGCTGTGTGTGTGCGTGTGTATTTGTAATTGTGTGTGTGTGTGTGTGTATGAGTATGTGTGGGTAAACGTTAACGTCGACGCCAACGACGCAGTCACTGTCGCCGCTGCTGTGCTGTCGTTGTTGCCGTCATGCAAAACGCGGAAAACGTTTTTTTCGCGCACTCGCAAAATTTTTATAGAATGCATTTTTATTTCGGTCTTTTGGTTGAATAGTTGCATTGCCCAGCTCATGTGCGTATTAAAAACGCCTGCGTGTGTGCCTCATTATCTCTGTGTGTGTGCGTGCGTGTGTGTGTCTGTGTGTGCATGAGTGTGTGTTTATTTAATTGTTAATAAAAATTTGTATAAATTATGCTGTGACAAATTCTCATGAATTTCAAGAAATCCTAAAACAAGAGAAAATAACAACACAAAGAAGAAATCTAGTGATAAAAAGTGTTCAATTTGTGGATTACCCTTCACACTAATAAACATAAATTAATAATGAAATAAAAATCGGGGAAAAAAAACAACGAAAAAAGCAATAGAAATCATATCAAACTTTTCACATTTCATATATCAACATTTTGCCCTGCACTTTTGTTACGCTTTTAATGGAGTTGGCGAACAAAATTCATTTGTCGTATCAAATTTGTTTTACCTAAAATTGAAAAAATACAAAAAATAGAGCCCCAAGAATTAAACAACAACAAAAAAATTGAAAGAGAAAAATGTACCACAAAAGCAGCATATAAATGAACTGTAGCAAACTTCAGAAACAGCAGCAGCAGCAGCAGCCTCAGCAGTAAAACAAAACAAACAAAGCACCCAAAAAGAGAAAGAGAAGAAGATGTAACAAAAAAAAAAAATATAAAATAAAAAAAAAAAGTGGAAGCTGCAAAAGAAGTATCTACAAGTACCTAACCGAGGAGTAATAACTAGAGTATGGGTGGATTGGGTGGTGCTTCTACGTGGACATAATGTGGGCGGTCGTTTGCCGCCTGGCTAGCCGTCAACTTTATGCAAAGGCAAATGTAACAAATTTTTGTCAGTTTCAATTTTCGTCAGGCAGCTGGACGCCATCCCCCCACCGCCCAAAAACAATCCAGCACCACCCACTAACGCAGCAACAGTGCAACTCCATCATGACAATGGCCAGTGGTTCCCATTACCATTTCATCCTGCCAGTCCTGGCATTTACTTTGCCGTCGGGTTTGGCGCACAGCATAATGAACAGAGAACAAAAAAAGATGAGGAAAATAAAACACAGAGACCCACAAAAAAAAACAAAAGCACCCAAAGAGAAAAAGAACTTGCAACAGAAAAAAAACAACAAAAAAAAATGGCAAATTAAATAGCCAAAAAAATTCTACTGCCCGGATGGTTTGGTTTGGTTCGGTTCGCAGCGAATTGTCCATGCGCTGCCAGCTGCGCAGCAATTGAAATACCATCCAAGCTTAACCCATGTGCGCTCGCTTTGGAGTATTCAGCATCTTCTAGCTACTCCCATCCCAGCATCCTGGGATGCAGCAGCAGCAGCAGCAGCTGAACGGCTAACCAAACTAAAAGCAGCGCAGCATCATTTGATTTTGCTTATTTCCTTGGCTTGGCTCACCTTCCGTTCCGTTCCGTTCCATTCTCTGCTCCCTGCTCGTTGGCAATTTTTTTTGTTGCTCCCTGCATCATCTTTTTTTTGGCACATCCCTTTTGCCCGAAACTTAAATTACTATTTACAATGGTTTTTTCATTTTTTTTGTTCTTCATTTTTCCCATTTTTTTTGTTTTTACTTTTCCCGCTCTCTGTTGAAACTTGCCAGGCGAATGTATTTTTCGTTTTCGTTTTTTTGTGTTTTTTGTTCTCTCTTCTCTTGCGTTTTTCCGCTGCCATCAACTTTTCTTTTTTTTTCAAAACTCACATCTTCCCTCTCTGACCATTTACGCCCTGAAGCTGGGCAGTTTGTTAATTTCATTTGAGTTCATATTTTATTCGTCTATATCTCGATATTCTAAAGGTTGCATCCTTATATCATCTTGATAGCAGGAATCGCTAGACGCAATTTACAATGGTTCCAAATTCTTATTGAATTGGTTTGAAACTATATTGTTGAATTTAAATTGCTTAAATATAAGTATAAAATTCCCTCCTTTGAAATTATTGCATAGTTCTTATCTCTTGGGATTCTCCTAGATAATTCTGATATTAAACTGATATATCGCAAAGAGTTTGTTAAAATGGCCACCCCTATATAAATACATTATATATATATTTTTATCAGTACATATATATATATAAATTTAAACAAATTTTATATTAAGCGCCGCTAAATCTTATCAAAGTCAGTTCATTGACAAAAACGTGAGCAAAAACAAAAGCATTAATCAACGAAAAAATAAAATGAAAGTAAAATGAAGAAACGAAAAAAAATGCCATAAATAGCTTAAATATTTGCCAGAGAGCGATAATTTCATTTTATCACAAGAGATTTCAATTTCATTTTTATCTTAACAAAAGTGCAGATGCAATGACATCATAAATCACACGTTTCACGAAAAATTGACAGCACAGAACAACAACAACAAGAAAATGTTTATACATTTTTTTTTTAACCATTTCGTTTGATTCTTCATATTTTAACAGCAGCAGCAGCAGCAACAACAACTAAATTTTTGTTAATAAATTTATGTTGAATTTAATACAAAATAAAGTTATATACAACAACAAAAGTGCAATCCATATAAAACATTATTATACAACAACAACAACATCAATAAAACAACAACAAAAAAACTAGCAAAAAAATAATTAAAAAAGTAGAAATTACTTTTGAATTATTTTTAATGCTGTATAACACATAAAACGGAAAATTAAAATATTACATTGAAACATATCACACAAAACACAAAAGAAACATACCGAAAACCAAAAAAAAAAAAAAAATTAAGGAAAATTATAATTAAAATAATAAAATACATACAACAAAAAGTGCAACAACAAAATCACACAATTGCCGCTGTCTGTAAATTGAACATACATACATGAAAAAAAAGGAAAAAAGCTGGGGTGAAATAACGGGGAAATAAAAAAAAGGAAAATTCGAAACGAAAAGCCGTTTCATTTTCACGCTGCATCATATTTACTCTTTGCTCTACATAAAAACAACACCAGCAACAACAACAGCAACAGTAGTAAGGAAAAATTCAGCCAACCAACAGCCGAAAAATATATAGCAACAACAAAATAATCTGCAGCAACAGCAACAACAACAACAACAGCAGCAGCAGCAGCGGCAGCATCAACAACTGCAACAGCAACAGCAACAATAATAACAATAATAATTGCCTGCATTTTGCCTTTTGTGCGCGCACCGAAAAAAAACGGCAGAAAAAGAGAAGAATTTATATATATTGTTCATATATATACATATATATATATATATATATATAAAAGGCACAATATATAAAAAATTATATACAACAACAACAAGAGAAGAAGAAGCATCACCAACAGCAACAGCACAATTACCGCAGCAGCAGCAGCAACAGCAACGCCAGCAGCAACATCAGACATCCCAGGCCACTCCACTCGACTCCTCCGCCAACAACAACAACTCTTACTCTTATTTTTTTTACATAGTCGGTACCAGCGCAGTCGCGACCAGCAGCAACATCAGTGGCAGCGCAGCGAACGTAAGCTGCAACAGCAGCCGCCGCATGGTGGCAGCAGCATCAACATCAATTTCGCTTTTGGGCAAAAATAATTTAAGAAAAATATATGTGATGCTATGCACATCAGCAGCTATGAAATATGTACGTATAACCCGCATCTTGTTATAACCTTTCATTCAATTAATTTATGAAAATATTAATACTGATACATGATATCGGCGAAAAAAAAATCAAAACTTAGTGCCTTAACTAGACAGTTATGTTAACTGATCGAAAGAGATTCACTATACAATCTTCTGTTGGTCCAAATGACATGGGTAACTTTCTATTGGTTATCCTTAATTGTTAACTGAAACATTTTAGATACTCCGATCAGCTGAACACTTTTGGGATAATGTACAAGAATTTTGCTTTATTTTATTACACTTGAAAGTACTTATTTAAGTCTGTTTTTCTTTTGGGCCACTTTGAATGAATCCTTTTCTGAACTACATGGATAAAAGTCGTTCTAGCTTAGATGTTGTAGACAGATCGGAATTTTAAATAATGTCTAAAATTTAATAATTTAAGACATGGATAAATGTCGATCTATCTAAGATGTTGTCGACAGATCGGATTTTTAAATAATGTCTAAAATTTAATAAGTTAAGATCATGCTATGGAAGATACGAGACAATGTTTCAATTGGTTTCAGATCGAACTTTTAAATAGTATGTTCTAAAATTTAATAAGTTAAAATCATGCTATGGAAGATACGAGACAATCTTTCAATTGGTTTATAAAATACTTCCGTCTACAAATTTTATATTGTTATTTTTCTTCTTTGAACAATGCGTTTTACTTTCAGTCTTACAAAATCCTTGAGTGTCTCATTTCTGATATCAGTGAATATAATTTCAGCAAATATATCAATAACCTTTCGCAACTCTTTTCGTTTTGCATTGCATTACTCAAGAACACATCGAACGGTTATCAGTTTGTAAATCCTCCATATACGAAATTGTAATGTATGTGCAATAACTCATTGACATTGTCCTTCAGTGAAAACGAATTCTATATACATACATATAAATGCGAAAATCAGAGCAAAACGTAGAACGAAAAGCGAAATGTGTAAACAAAGATACACAAAGATACTTATCAGAGATACTGTCGTCACAATGGCTTACATACAGACAGACAGACAGACATACGATCACCGTATGAATAGATACATACTTAAGGACAGAGGTTCAAGCAACTGTGAAGTGCTTTCACACAAATAGATGTATGTAATAAGACATACTTACATACATGATCTCGTAATGCCAATTATGAATTACAACATTTTATATCTATGGAAACAATCTGCATTCATTCAGTAACTGAATCAGAATCACAGTCTTTTTAGCCCAATCAACAGCGGAAGCTTTTGTTCATCTTCATTTTCTTTTCGGTTATATCTCAAAAATGATGATGACCAAGAGCTGCACAGCAGCTGAAGATAGTTTTTATTCAGAATGTGCTTAATATTATATATATAGTAATCTGCCAGCAGACACATACACTTTACGTTCCTTATCAGTCGGGCCTGACTCGGCCAATTCTGACCCAAATTACAAAAACGAAAAAAGAATAAAAAAAATCATCAACTCTGCCTCGCCTCGCCTGATATGAGAGGTACATAGTATGTACTTATGAAATCTCTCTCATAAAATACAGAAAATAATAAAAGAAGCAAAAAAAAAAAAGTTTAGCAAGAAATTATTATTGAACAACAACAACAAAAAGAAGAGCGAAATATTGATATTGAATGCATTGCAACAAAAGCAACCTAAAATGCGAAACAAAAAAATCAAAAGCGGAAACATTTTCGCGATTTTTTTTCTCTTTCTGTTTTTTTCTTTTTTTTTTTTTTTGCTGCCCTCTTATCAGCCGCAAAAAATTGATTTTATTTTGTGTTGAAAATTTGTGCGCCATAACGAAAATTCAGCCCTACATATATACAATAAAATATATATATTATATATCAAAGCAGCTGCAAAAAACGTCAATGCAACTTACTGCACATAGTTTAAATTATCGCAACTTAGTTTTTTTATTACAATTATGATGAACAAATTCATGGGATGTACATATGTAATAATTTATTTATTATATACTCTGTACATATATATATTCCTCGAAAAAGTTTTTACTGATTAGTATTGTGGAAATATATATATATGTACATTTCATAATAAATCTTTAATAAACTATAAAAAAATGGAATGCTTTTCCACATTTCATTTTAGAGTTCATGAAATTTTTAACTCAATACAAACTTATTATCAGTTTAGTCATAAAACAGTAGCCCGAAATAGTTCTTAGATATTCTGGATCGCCCATTGATAAGATCAGATAAGATAGAAAATTTAAACGTCTTATATGATTTTATAATGACAATCTTGTCATATATATTATCTTTATTTAGTAAGCAGAAAACTATGATCGCTATCGTATCTCACTTTGGAACCCATTCATTTAGTGACACATTTAAAATTTTCCCCAAAACATACTCTCTGCTTAGATATTTGAACCTTTTTCTAAAGAAATTACATGAAATCGAAAATATTTTCAATGTCCTAATGGATCATTCTTTTATATCATCATTTGAACCTTTTCATTTTAACCTTTTCATTTCAACCTTTTCATTTTAACCTTTTTATTTGAACCCTTTCATTTTAAACTTTTCCTAAAGAAATTCGATGAAATCGAAAATATTATAAGTCCTTATGGATCATTCTCTTATATCATCGACGTGGAATTAAGAGGTTAAAATTAATATTCTAATATATTCAGCAAAATATGATTAATGTTCCTATATCTATGGGGGTTTTTTTTTTTTAATAAAATCACTCTCAATTTTGGATGACTTATGAATCATAAGATTATATAATTTTGGGTGATTAACGAAACGCAACAAAAATTATTATTTTTTTTGTTGTGGTTGGTTTTTTTTTTTGGGTTGTTGTTTTGCTCTTTGTAGTACTATACAAAATGTGTAGATTATTTATAATATTTGGCGTATTTTGTTTTAGTTTATTATAATTGTGAAACAAATTGGAGGTCTTTCGGAGACATTCAATTGCCTCAAATTTCGTTTGTCAAATGTAGGGGCAGCTGTTTTGGCCATTTCTATTCAGATAGTGGACACTCGAAAAATGTTTACCTAGATAACACCCATTCCCACACACACACACATACAGACCCAGTAACACACACATGAACAACAATAAAACAAAAGGTGTTGTAAATAAATGCAATGAATGGTAAACAAAACTAAAACAACAACGTGACAAATGTGTGAACATTAAATATACTTATTAACAGAAAAAAACAACAACAACCACAAAAACAAAAATAAACTCACATACAATAAATAAAGAAACAAAAAAAAAAATTATAAGAATTGCAAGGCAAAGTGAAATGAGAACTGCTGACTTGGCCAAATAGAAGAAAGCTAAGGTGATCCACATCCAGAGAGACCACACACATGGTAAATACATATACTAACGTATATTCTATGTAGATAGATACATTGTAATTAGCTACATCCCATCCATTGAGTAACATGTTTCGGTGGGCAACATTTAATGCCAAACAAATTTATAAACATCAATGTCTTTTGGCCAGAACTGAATTGCAATCTCTTGCCAATCATTGGGCTAACCAAACATTTTACAAACGGAAACAGCTGTCTGTGCTGGCATGCAGATATGGCCAAGACGCTGCTTGGGTTTTTTTTTTTTGTCTAAAACATTTCTGGCCACTGGGGGGATGGGGGAATAAATGGGTGGGGGGAGGGGGTACTATTTCAAGAGCAAAGGGAACAAACGTCAAACAACTGCCAAAAGGAAGCTGCTACTACCAAACACTCTACTCTAAAAGAAAAACGAAAGAGGTAGAAGTAGAAGTAGAAGAAAAAAATGCAGCCGGCTGGTCGAACTTCCACCAATGCTACAGTTCTAGCCATAAAAGCAGCAGCAACAACAACAACAACAGCGGCTAAATAGTAACAACTGCCTACCAACAAACCAACCTGCCTGCCAGCCAGCCTATGCATTAAACTTGGCTAACGACTTTTTTCCGTTGGCGCTCTTGACTTTTGCATTGAAAATCGTGCAATTCACCTGCTGCCTGGCAGAGTAACTAACTGCAGCAGCAACAACAATGACGTTGAATGCATCTGCATCTCTAGAGCAGCAGCAGCCGCACCACCACCACCACCAGCAACATCACCATCAACAGCAGCACCAGCGTCGTTGCATGTTAATGTTACAGCTGCACTTGCACTTGCAGCAAACTCCGCGTCGTCGTCGTCGTCGTCATGAATGACGCGGCTTGAGCTCTTGCCTAGCTGCTGCTCCCTACCTCCCTGAATACTTCCACATGCAATTATTATTTTTTCTTCTTCGTTTTTTTTCTAGGCTGCAAATTGCACGCCTGCATCTAGCTCCCCCTTCTCTATAGCCATCTCTCTCTCTTTATCTTTCCTGCTCTCTATCTTGACTCTTCTTGGCTAGGTTTTTCTTTTTTTTTTTTTTTTTTTGTTGATTTTACAAGGTGTGGAATGACTTTGGTAGCGCCTGCTTCATCGTCAAACTTTATGCCCCGTTTGCTGGTTTTGGTTTCGGTTTCGGCTAAGCCAACTGCAACTGCAACTCCAAGTCCAGAGTTGTGGCATGTTATTGCTGTTTGGCTGCACGTTTATGGTCGCGTTTTAATGTAATTGTTGTTGTATTACAGCAAATTTGTACGCTAGCAATTGTTGTTGTTGCATTTGCTCTTGTAATTTGCCATTCATGTTGTCGACCAAAGTGGCGATTTGTTGTTTGTTGTTAGAAATGCGAGCCGCTGATGCGACTGTTGATGATCAATTTGTTAGCCGCTTTGTCGTGTGCCACACCAGATTAGTTGCCCCACTCAGTATAATCAAATTCAAAAGCAAAAGCAGCACAGTCACTGAGAGTCTGCTGCAACCAAATTGCCTGGCATTAAATGATAGATATTAACGATTATAATTTGTCTATCGAAAGAAAAATCGAAAATAATGTTCCCGAAAAATTAAAAACAGGTAGCCAAGTGCCAATTTGTTAAGAAATAAAGCTAACTATCAGGCTATATATCAAACAATAATTTGCTCACTTTCCAATCTATTTAATGATAAGAATAATTGTGGGAGTGGCAAGGTTCACTTTTTATGGGGTAACAAATTTTTGTAATATTAGCAAGTTGTGGTAAAGAAATTAATCGAATATTTTTCGAAAAATTTTAAAATAATTGCCACATTAACGCCTTGATTCTATATGGAAAGACTTCTTCTTTAAGCTTTCGCAATATTTAAAGAAATTAATAGTTTAATTTAATATTTTTCTCAAAATGTTGAAATAATTGCCACATTTGCGCCATGGTTCTATATTAAAAAAGACTTCGTCTTTAAGCTAATGAGAAACTTTTCATTTTTAAAATATTAATAAGAGATCCTAGACTATTTTGCAATCATGTTTTAAGAGGAAAAACTATATAGATTTGACTAATATTTTATTTAGTTAACGTTATAGTTATCAAGTGACTAAATAGAAAATAAACTTCTTCTTTACGATTTCGAAAGAATTGCTGTATTTTTGCCTTGATTTTATATTTAAAGAAACTAATAGTTTAATTGAATATTTTTTTGAAAAATGTTAAAATAATTGCCACATTTACGCCTTGATTCTATTGTATATGGAAAGATTTCTTCTTTCAGTTTTCGGAATATTTTAAAATATAAAATTAATCCTAGACTATTTTGCAATCATTTTTTAAGTAGAAAAACTATATTTTATTTAGATAACGTTATAGTTATAAAGTAACAAAAGTAAAGCAAAGATTTTTTCTTTAAGATTTTGAAATATTTAAAGAAATTAATAGTTTAATTGAATAATTTTCGAAAAAAAGTGCAAATAATTGCCATATAAATTTAAAATATTCTGAAAGCTTTAAGAAGAAGCCGCAACTTCTTTAGAACATTTTAAATTTATTAAATTAAAGTATAAAATTAATCATAGATTATTTTTCAATGACGTTTTAAGTGAAAAAACTAAGTATATGGATTTAGCTAATGTTTAATTTAGTTAATGTTTAATGATGTTTAATTTAGTTGATAGCTAATGAAGTGACAAAAAAGGGATCCTTAATAGTAGTGTTCTTTTGGCAGTTCTGTGCAACCTGCAATTGTAGGGCATTACATACTAATAAAGCCGTCGGCTAAGGAATGGCTAACGCCCGCTACCATTGGGAAATTTATTATGACGTTGATGGAAAGGATGTGCAAGTTGCATAAACAGACAGACACACACACATACACACACACACACAGAACAATGAATGGCTCTACTGGCCTAATGAATGACTGAAAATGAACTCCCTCCCCCCTCTCTTACACTTTCTCATCAGACGTATGTGGAAAAGTGAGTGAGTGACGACCAAATGACTGATACCGATGGCAAAAGTAACGCTCCAGAGCCACTGCCAAAGCCAAAGGCAAAGCTCTGTTATTAGTTAAATGGCGTATAATGGATGAATAACTTGGTGGCCAGCGGTGGCTAACAAACAAAATAGCAAACAAAACAAAAATGCAAAAACAAAAGTAAAGTCAATGCGCGTGCTTTTGTGTTTGGCAAACTGTTGGACTGACGACGACTGACGACTGACGACGACGACTGGCCCGGGCCGGGCCACACCTTAATAATTACTTAAAAGGAAAATAATTTACGAAATTGCATTCATAGTTCAACATTGCAGTGCTCGGTGCAACAAAAGCCAGCCATAACAAACAGCAACAACAACAACAACACTACCAACAATGCCACACAACAACAACAATAAAGTAAAACAAACGACCAAGGCAACAAAAATACACACAAAAAAATAATAGGAAAAAATAAAAAAAAAAAAAATGTGCGAAAAAAAGTCAAAAGCTGCTGCTCGTAGCCATTTTGTATTGCCAGCATATTGAGTTTCCTGTGGCGCGCATCGGTAAACATTTGTCCCACGGCAACAATGTAAAAGAAAGAACAAAAAAAAAAAAGAAAAGCGAAAAAAAATAAGCTACGAAATAGAGAACCGCTTACCAGCTACCGGCCAGCCACGTCTTTTATTGTCACAATTTCTTCTCCAATATTGGTATGAGCCATCTCAATAACCCTAATTGCCGCCGTCGCCGCTGCCAACTCCTTATCAAAGCCATTTTTAATTACACAAATTGATATAAGCCGAGAAATTTCATTTATACACCACTCAATCATAAGTATGTGGAAGCTCTTCTTCTCCACTATTTGCTTGCTAATTCTTTAATAACTATAATTATTGTAGTTGGATAAAAAAGCTCTCTTTCATAATCACCGTATACACATATATACATATACATATATAAAATATTTTTGTGATCTTATTTGCTGTTCTTCATTCTGCCATTTTCTTTTCTTAACAAATTTTCTGTAATAGAATTTTCTCTTTTTAATAATGATTTTTTTTTATGGCCAATAAATTAAACTAAAACTGAATTATTTGGTCATTAAGAATGTGACGTGAAGAATATTGAGAGAAAATCCTTGAATATAGTTTACTTTCTGTAATAGAATTTCCTCTTTTTTCATAATGATCCAAATGCATTTACTTTACTTCCTCGCTTTAGTTAACAAATTAAACTAAAACTAAAGTATTTGTTTAATGTGAAGAAAATTAAGAGAAAATCCTTGAATATAGTTTACTTCCTGTAATAGAATTTCCTCTTTTTTCATAATGATCCAAGTGCATTTACTTTACTACCTCGTTTTAGTCAAAAAATTAAACTAAAATATTTGTTTTTTATAAGAATGTAATGTGAAGAAAATTGAGAGCAAAATCCTTGAATATAGTTGACTTCATATGTTCAAATGAATCACTGTTTCTCAGAGATAACCTTCTTGAAACACATTATATTCTATCCTTGAAATGTCTGATGCCATTTGCAACTAAATTTGTATCGGTTTGACAGTTCAGAACGTCGATCCGAGCGGCAAACAGTCAAAGAAAAATATATATAACCAAATTTTGTATAGTAATTTTTGGTTCAAGCAAGTTTGAACTTCCACATTTCTTGCAAATTTTCATGGTGCTAATGAAAACCAAATGAATTTCGCACTTTGAAATGCATAGCGATGAAAACATTGTATCTAGAATGTTAGACGAAGACTTCACTCATATCTAAAGTCTTCTGTTTCACTTGTAAATTAGAGAAATACATGATATTCCTTTCAATGATATCTACTTTGTCTTTCAATGACATTTTGCTTCTTATTTCTATTAAACATGGACCAGCCAGACAGACAGAAGGACAAACAGTTTCGTCCTCCAGACGCCCAGACTTTGTGTAACCTTGGCCAATTGCTGACTGACTGATAGAATGCCAACTGGATAGAGAGAGAAATAACCACATAAAAGTAAATATTAGAAATTGCATCTATTGTATTTGCAATTGTCTAGCCACAAAAGTAGATTCTGAAGGCAAAAGGGGGTGGGGTGGGGTGGGGTTTGGACCACTCAATAATTCAAGTGTCAACTTAAATTCTTTGTTTTGTTTTTAAGCTTCATTTACTTGTTTCGTTGTAATCAAATTTCTATAAAACTAAGTATGAGCAATGACAAACGCTTCCCGTATATATATAAGTAGTTAAACAAAACGAAAATTTGCATAATTCAGTGACTCAAATGTTTGAGCAACAACAACAACAACAACAACAAAAAGAGGGGGGAAACAAAAGCGAAAAAAAACTTAAGAAAAGAACAATTTTTGCGGGAGCGCCCGGTGGCAATAATAATTCACGTGTATCTGTATCTAAGCGCTAACGAAGGCAGAGATCAGCTTCGATCCATTGTTGTTGCATTTGCGACCGTCGCCTTGCCACACACACACACACACACACACACAGATACACAGCAACTTTGAGACGCGAAAACCATGAACTGGAAAACCTTGAAAACTGCAACTACAATTTATGTTCATTGCTTTTATATTTTGCGTCGCTTTTGCTGTTCTTAACGTTGCGTATCCGAAAGATACTTTTCTTCGTTTATTTTTTGTAGCGTTGACAATTTCCTTTCTTCTGTGTTTTGCAAAATCAAGAATTAGATTTGTGAAACCTTTCCAACTCTGGCAAGCTAACTAATTATCAAGTGAATTACATTATATATACCCCCCCTCAAACCCACTTCTCAGCGCCCCCCTCTTGCTCTAATTTTCCCTTGCAGCATTCTACGCAATTTATTCGCAACTTTGCATTTCTTTTTGTTCCTTCTTTTTTTTTTTTTCTTGGGTTTTAGTTAAACATTTTTTTTTTTTTTTGCTGTGTCTTTACCGTGTGCACTCAGTTGTAATTGTATTAGAGAGGCCTAGAGAGGTAGCACCCATCCGTAGTGAGATCCGCAGTCCCATCTAGTGCCACGCATGTCTCAAACTGCATTATTATTATAATTTCTCGCTTTTTTTCCCTGTTTTCCCCCTTTTTTTTTTTTGCTGGCTGACTGGCAGGTCGTAGAGCCCTTAGGTTATTCAGTTGGTTATAGAGAGAATTCGATTTGGTTAAGTGCGCTTATGTGGCCATGTTTTTAATTTTTAAACTAAATTATTAGTAGCTAATTAAGTAAGTGGGCTTTGTGCTTCGTTTTTTCTTTGCTGGTGTTTTTTTTTCACATAAATTAAACAGTGTCTCGACAGTTTGCGGGCTTTTTATTAATTATGCATTTGCCTTTGACAACAATGCAAGTGTAACACAATTGATTGCAGAGAAAGGTGCGGCGGCAGCGGTTTACCTTGCCCCCGCAACGAATTCGTCGTCTTTTAGCCAACTATTTCTATGGCAACACATCAAAGTATTATTCTATAATTTAATTAATAATGATTTCTTAAAAAAAAAGAGGCAACAGCATCGAATTCAGATTCGATTACATAAACTTAATACAATTTGAATGAATATACCCTCTCTGCGAGGGTATACAAAATTTGCATATGCCAATAGCTCTCAAGGCTAATCAAACCAAAAAAAAAAAAACGTTGCCACAGATCAAAAACCAAAATGTCAAAGCGACGCCAGCGTGGGCGCCCCCAACTTTTATCCTCCTTTTACCCCAACCCGTTTGGCGGCTCCAAATTTGGTCAAACTAAATTAACAACAAATTGCAATATAATAAATTAAATACACATATGTATATAGAAAACAAGCCTTAGTTCAGACTCGATTCAGTTTTTTAGTTTTTCTTCATTTTTGCAGCTCTGTCGTTTTAGTTTTTCTCTATTTTTTTTTGCTGGCAAAGTGCAACACAATTAACACCCCAAATGCATACAATTTTTGTTAACAGTAAAATTTGTTTGTCTCAAAAAAGAAACACAGTTTTTTTTTTGCGATCTGCACATAGAGATACTTACTGTTGTACAAATTTTCCACACATACATAGATAGGCACACACACACACACACATACATACAGATAGGAGGTCTGTTAATGAAAATGAGCAACAAAGCCAACCTCAGACACAAACCGCATGCAAATGTGTGCAAAAAAAAAAAAAAACAGAAAAAAAACTAGTTTTTGCAACAAAAAAAAAAAAATAAGAAAAAAATGCAAAGAATTAGAGAATTTTTCAGCATATACGAAAATGCGCAAAATACATACACTAAATAAGTAGAAACGTCAATAAGCTACGAAAAAAAAAAACAACCTAAAAAAGAGAAATACTATGTATGAACCTTTTAAAGAAGCCCCGACTCGAGAATACCCTTGATATCGCATACAACTGTTTTAATACTCTACCCACACATGAAATATCCATTCATTTTGAAACTAACCACATGTTTTTGATAAGAATATTTTAGATTTAGAGGAATAATTACCATGCAAAATGTTTTAAATGCAAAAAAAATTAATCATCTTCTAAATAATAAATTAAGAAATGAAAGAAGCATAAATAAATGTTTTTTTTTAACAAATATGTTGACCAAATCTTACTGCAAACATCTAAAATAATTACCCAATCCTGTTTTATATGACAACGTTAATAGGAGTGGCTAAAACTTGAAATAAAATAGGAGATTTTCCTTGCCCAAATAGGAGATTTCATTCAGATACTAGAACTATAATTTAGACCAAAATAGATTTCATTCAGATACTAGAACTATTATCTAGACAAATCGGTTCATTAATTTATTTACTAATAAATATAAACCATAAATAGGCCTAATTGTTGTTCATATATATGACTTAATATACCCTTTTAGAGGGTATTAATACGAAGAAAACGAAAAATGAGCGCACATTAACGTACCCAAATCACAAGGCAAAGAGAAATAGATAGATAGATAGAAAGAAAGAAAGATGGAATGGAATGAAATGAAAAGAATGAAGAAAAGAGATGGCAAAGTGCAACAGCGGCTTTTGTGAAAACCTGACGAAAAACTGGCATGCAAAATCACATAAGCGAAAATTATGTACATACTTATGTATGTAGAAGCAAATGATAAAAACAGATACTACACACACACACACACATGCAGAGAAATACTGAGCTATCGTGTAAAGTGAGCGGTCCAAAATACAGTGCAAAGAAAATGAGCAAAAATTAATTTTGTAAAGTAATAAGCAAGTTTAATTATGCATAATTGGGATGCACTTTAAAGTGTCGGGAAGGAGGAAAAACAAAATGGGAATTAACTATAACTATGCAGTTATGCCAAGATCTTTGAAAATCACTTTTTATGACAAATTAAAATATGCATCTACATATTTATTTTTATATTGCTTATACGACAGTATGCCACATTCAACACAGCACACCCAATTGACTTTTATGGTTCGCTTTTGTAACAGTAATTCCACAATTTCATGCTATATTCAACTCGCCCTGACATTCAGTTGTGGATACCCTTTAGATATTTGATAAAGAGGTATATTTAGATTAGTTAAATTTGAAGATGAAAGCATTGGAAATTATGGATACTCCATATAAAGAAAAGCTCAAGTTTCCAATGATTGGAATTTAATTTGATGAATTTATTTACCTTAGAGAGGTAAACTTTATGTCGACTTCTCCTTGATTCAATTTATAAAATAATTTTATTGCGATTTGATAGTCTCATGTCAGAATGCCAAGTTCAAGATGGAAATCACTCAAAAAAAAACTTAAAGAATTTAGTGATTAGAACTTTTCTTCATTTCAATTTAAATTTTCTGTTTGCCTAACCCATAAATTGGGCAATAATTAAACTCTGTCATCGTTATTATTGTTATTCGCAAAAGGTTATCGAAAATTCGTTGAGAATGAGAGATTTTTCTCTGTGATTCACTGCAAAGAATAAACGACAATTAGACATAAATTATTAAACATTTATTTAATTAATGAGCATTTTTTGTTGTGTTGTTGTTGTTGCTGTTTTGTTTAAATAAGCCGCAAGTCGAATTGCAATTTGAATAAATGCAGTCGAAGAAGGAGAGAGCGAGGGAGAAAAAGAGTGAGAAATTCATTTGTAATTGTTATTTGTGCAATAAGTAAATAAATTAAAAATTATTTAGCTAGAAATTTATAAGGTGAATGCGACACGTTGCCAAGCCCAAGCCCAGACCCAAACTCAATACCAAACCCAAACCCAAGCCCCGTATCCACACCCAGCACACTCCACCCCACACCGCAAAGCACCCTCCCCTTCATCATCTCCTCGACTTTATCCCACAACAACATCAGGTTCCTCCACTCCCCCTCCCCCTCCGCCATCTTGTAGTGGCCGCGATCTACGTATGCGGAATTAAGCACTGAAATTGTAACCAAATATGGCGCAGCAAGTTCAATTCTAATTTACTTGTTGGCCGATAGGACGGCGGTGGCAAAAGTATTAGAGAGGGGTATGGGCAGGGGGACACAGGGACCACAATATTTTTTGTTTTTTTTTTTTTCGCTCGCATTTTGTATCAATTGATTCAAGGTTTTTTTGTGTTGCTACTTTTGATTTGAGTTTTTGTGCAGTGGGCTGTTTATACAATATGAACGATATTATATATACCCTATACATTTACATATGTGTGTGTGTTCATATAGGCAAATCGTGAGCTTTCATTCGAAGTGACAACAAATGCATTTTTAAGTGATTGAAAATTAACACGACAAACGGCGATGAAAATTGAAAACGAATGAAGGGAAAAAGACTAGACAAATGGGTTTCACTGCTATCGAGAAATACTTACACCTAATAATAGGTTTATAATATATTAAATATGGTTAATGATATTATTAATCATAATAGTTTACAACAGAATTATATTTAGTTACGAAATCATTTAAGTTATATAAACTTAATGATTAAATTAAGCCCCTGTTTCAATTGAATTTACATTTATATAATCTTTGCTCATTTTTTTGGGGAATATTTGTTTCTAATTTGTCCTTTTCTCTTCTCCAATTATACTCCAACTTAAAATTCCAAGAGACCTATTTTATATATTGCAATGTTGTGTCATTTCTCTGGACAAAAGTATATTAAATTATTCTTCATCTACATGTAAGGATTTTTCGCTTTTAAAATATATAAACTGAACTATAAAAGTCGAAATGTAGCACTCGCTTTTTGCCTGTTGAACCGAGTGTGATATCTCAATTGCTATCAGATTCTCAGTTTTGACTTTTTTCGTTCACTTTATATGTCCTGTCGTTGCATACAAATCACTGACAATCACAGGCAGGCTCCTTTTTTTGATCCTAGCCAAACAAGCGAGTGGCAGCAAAACCAAAAAAAAAAAAAAAAAGTAACATGTGCTCCTTTTATTTTTTTCGGGGGCATAAAAAGCGCAGCCTGCCGCAGCACAGGATAATCCACAACACACAAGCCTCCTCCTACACCTCCTCCTCCTGTTGGTCTGGTGTCTGTCGCCTCTGCTCTGTGTACCAATTCGCGACGAGGTGTTGCTGGTGTGGCCGCGAAAAAATTGGCAGACGCCTGTCCGTCCGGGTATGACTATGAGTTTTTATATTTTTTTTTTTCCTCCTTTTGCCATGCCCGCCTACAATGCAATCAAGTGGATGAGTGGTTAAGGATGTGGGTAAGCGAGAAGAGGGAGAGAGAGAGAGAGTGAAGAGGACCAGGAGCAGCCAGTTGGCCTGTTTGTTTATGGGACGAGTACAAACGCATGCATATAGCAGCATGGCCTAAAAGGATTAAGGCGATCTGTGCGCAATCCGCGCAATTATCCTTTCATTGGTTAACAGGGGTGTGGGATAGCATGTGGGTGTGTGTGTGCACACTCTGCCACTGTTCGTTGGCATTGCCCAGAGCAATTAGTTGCATCACTCAACATTCCCTGTTTTTTTTTGTTTTTGGGTTTTTGTTTTTTGGCCAGTTGACTTTTGGCTACCATTGGGCTCCGGTTTGCCACTTCACTTTTGTGCTGCGCTTTGTTAACGCTGCGTATACGTAACGCAATCATTTTTATGCTCATTCTCATTCGTATGCTACAGTGTATTTTTTGTTTTTTGGTCACTTCATCTATTTGTACGTATTTACGTGTACCATGTGTCCATTTGAAGTGTACACTTAAGTGGCCCTAAATTGGTTTCACACTTGCCCATTAAGTGGAGACACTGGCCGTGCCACTGCAAGTCTCTGACTGTGTCTGGACCAGCTTTTCGGTTCGGGTGCGGATGCGGGTGCGGCTCTCCTTGTCTGTTTAGAGATGTTGATGCTGTCAAAAACAAAGTTCATGTTGAATGCCAACTAAAACTGTTAGACTGGGCTAACTGCTGCGGCGGCGGCGGCAACTGCTGCTGCTGCTGTTTGCCAGGAGAGATGGAGATGGAGATGGAGAGCGTGTCAGGCATCATGCCTTGGCCATGAGCTGCTGGGTGTGTGTGGGTTCTGACTTTAGTTTTGAGTGCAGATTTAAATTTGCTCACACTTATTCATTCTAACGCTATGCTTTTGCCACTTGTTGGCTGTCAACTTGTGTTGTGTTGCCAAGCATTTAAATTGAAATGCCAATGTTCTGACTATTATTCTGGTTATTGCAGTTGTATATAGTATGTACATAGATATGTCATCATTGTCGTGCCGTGTGGACTGTGGGTTAGGTGGGGTTGGGGTTGCGGTTTCGGGTGGGGGGACTAAGCCAAAATCCTCCATTCATTGTAAATTCAACTAAATCCATGAATAAAATTTTCATCCAAGCCAACTTTCCATCGGTCTGCCGCTCGGTTTGTCCATTTGTTCAACTGTCTGTCGTCTCGCCATGCCATGCCACATTTTATTGCACATCGTTGCTGCAGTTAACAATCGTAACTTCTCTCTCTCGCTCACTCTCCATCTCTCTCCCTCTCTCTCTCTGTCTGTTCTGTCTCTGGTTTGCAGCATTCGCAGCATCCTGTTGCCTCTCTTTCTAAAACCAAATTGAATTTCCGAATTCAATGAATGAATGAATGAGCGCCTGAATTGGTTTAGTTTTAGTTGTTTAGTCGCTTTTTGTTTGCCTGTTGCATACTTTTTGGCTGCCGCCTGTTGCATGCTCCAGTTTTACGATATCTATATGTATGTATGTATATACATATATCTGTGTGCGATTTATATATTGCTGGCAGTTTATTGTGCTGCTGCAACATTCGTTCTTGGGTCGCCTGTTGCTATTGCCGCTGGAATCTGCAGCAGCTGCAATTTCAATATCCTCTTTCCCATGCCCTTGCAATATTGTTTGCTGCTGACGTTTATTTAGATATTTTCTTTTTTTTTTTTGCATATGTTTGTTTTTATATGCTGAGCCCAGCGGCAGTTGCTTGTGCCAAGGAAATTGCATTTTTCGCGTTTTTTTTATATTTCAATAAATTTTTGGCCTGCTGCTCACAACTCTGGCTTTTATGTCCCCATTTGCCATGGTTTATCTATATTAAAACTCTTTTTCTATTCCAATATTTAGTTGGCTGACATTCTTCTTTATGTTGCCATAAAATTTTCGGCAACGATTGCCAGAAATTTCCAATAAACGAAAACTTTTTTTCATCTCTTTCAAAAATAATAATAAAAACTTATGAAGATGAAATAATTTCCTTTTGATTTCTTTATTTCCTCTTAAGTTTACGGCCTGGCAAATTATTATATTATCCCAAACTATACTCAGAATAATAATATGCATCAATAAAAAAGAAAAATAACTAAATTTTATAGCTTACATTCAATTAAACTTCTAAAATTTTTATAAGAAATCTTTCCTGTGAATTTAATTGCTACAAATAATATTTTTTAGTATGAAAATGAACTACGTAAACCAAATAAATCCTATTTAACGTTTTAGTGTTGCTTAATAATTGCCAATCTATAATTTACAGGTTCTAACTCAGCCAGTTTCCAAAAAATTGTATACTTATTTTCTCAAATTTTGAGAACTGTTTTTTAAAAAATATTAAAAGATTGCTTTGACCTAGACAGAGAGTCCAATGGACACACCCATGTAACAGCTTATGTCATTAACAATTTTAATAGTTCTTTTTTACAAATGTTACTACTTTTAATAATGTATTTTAGCAATAATAATAATAATGTATATAAACATATACATTGTGTCAGCCCCCTCTCTCTCTTTCTGCAACCAAATTGTTTCGAAAAAAGCAAAATCAGTTTAGACCTTAACAAGTTATTCCTTTCAAAATTACTGCATTAAAGGTAATATTTAGAATTCCAAATAGTATGTGCAGCTATGGGTCCTAAATATTTTTTTATCTATCTGTAATTCCTATGTGGGTCATTAACTATTTTTTTTTTTGTATCCATAATTCCTATATGGGTCCTTAAATATTTTTTTCTATATATAACTCCTAAATGGGTCCTCAAATGTTTTTTTTTTCTATCTATAATTCCTATATGGGTCCTTAACTATTTTTTTATCTATCCATAATTCCTATATGGGTCCTTAAATATTTTTTTCTATATATAATTCCTAAATGGGTCCTCAAAAGTTTTTTTTTTCCTAAATGGGTCCTTAATTATTTTTCTAAACCCTATATAAGACAACTCATATGTTTCAAAATGGCAATAGTTCGTTGAAATTCCAAGCATTCTGTTAACGAGCCTTTAGCCCAACTTCAATTACCCAATCAATCAGCAAACTGACACCTGTTATTAGCAATGGCAGAAACGCTCAACCTTTGCACTTAGTGGTACAACAATTACAGGGACTCCAAATTGGCCAACCCTAGTTATACCTGCATGTTGTTATGCATTTTACCAATTGCCAAATTCACAAGAGTTTAAATTTCTTTTGTAACCGAAACGGAATCGACCAATTGCAGGCCACATTTGAAGAGCTGGGCAAACATGCAATCAAATGCAATCGAACTAAAAAGAGGAACGAAACGAAAGAAGAAAAATAAACAAGAGAACCCGAAGAATTTTTGTTTTTGTTTTTAGCCGAAAAACTTGCAGGCTAGCCAATCAAATTGCATGCAGGCCGAAAAGTGCATGCGAAAGCGCATTAGAGTGAGACAACGATAGCAATACGAAACATACGAAAAACATAGGGGGGCACCCACGCCAAAAAATGAATGTACACACACACACACACCCACACACACCCTCCTACACACACATACAGTGACAGAGACGAGAGACTAGCGACGAGCCAGCATATGAGCCGAAGCCGAGGCAAGGCTGGGCAAACCGAAACGAGCGGCGGTCGGAGGGGGGCAATCGAATTTATTTGCTGTTTCTAATTTTTCCCGTACCCTTACCTTACACACAACCGACTCTGACGTTGACGACGACAATTTCTATGCCAAAGTGACACACAAAAAAGCCCAAAGTATACAAACACACACACACACACACACACACTAACACTAATACACTGATGCATGTGTATTGATGTTGTCAGTATGTAAATTGCCATATGCGACAAGTTTTCCTCGATTCTTTGCTTCTTTTTCTATATATATACATATTTTTTTTGGGGTAGGTTACGTTTTAGTTGTGAAAGGGTTGCTGCTAATGGGTCGCTGGCTGTCAACGCTGCATACTAGCCAGCGTTGCTTAGGAGGATAGACCTACTCACATGTGTATCTACGTGTGTGTGTGTGTGTGTGTGTGTAGGTGAGTTTGTGTGCGTGTATTGCTGCGTATGTCCTTGCATTTTGTGCAATTCATTTACATTTCGACGCTGCTGCCGTTTACCGCCTTGCAATGCCATAGCGTTGGACAATTTGGCCTAAAGCGTTTGCCTTACACACACACACACACACACACACAACTCTCTTACATACATTTTACATATATGCATATGCATGACACGTGCCCTGTGGCCGCAACTCGCATGTCCTTTTCATTACACACAACATTAACAACAAGCCACTCAAAATAAAAAAAAAAAAAGAAAAAGCAATCCAAAAGGAAACCCATTCAAGTATGGCAAACGCAAAGCCAAATTTTCCTTCGTTTGCTTTTCATTTCCACGCATTGGCATTTTCCGTTTATATTTTCGCCTCTGGTTTCTATACCCTTGCAGCGGGTATATTCAAATTGATAAGATGTCTCGTCTACAGTTGTCGGAGTCAGGTTGATCGGACCACTTTATCATATGTATATGGATGTAATCCATTCCCATTATGTGTATATCAGGGCTGTCGTATTTACTAGAGGGCGAAAAATAAGAAATAAATCAATTAAAAGGAAAGCTTCGTGTGGAGAAATTAAAAACTCACTTACCTTACGGTCTCCTGGATGTATTTCTCTAATTTTTCTTCAAATCTCAGGGCTTCTATTTGGAATCTGTATATATTTTATAAACTTCACTTATACACATCACGCACAAACATTACACACATACACGCACACACCAACGCGGCGCCAGCGCAGTCTCAATTTTCAGGGCATCTTTTTTGGTAATTTTTTACGAACCGTCGAACCGATTTGACTGCGATTTGGCATTAATGGAAAGCTTTCATCATTAACTTTATAAAGATCTGAATTTGTTAACACTTTTACGCAGTTTAAACACATAAAAAATAAAACAAAAACCAAATTGCTTCGCTTACGCACACACACACGCATACACAGAAGCCGGTGTCTCCAAAATTTTCATGGCATCTTCTTGCCAAAAAAAATAACAACAACAAAAGAACAACAGATTTGACTGCGAATAGCACCAATTGAAAGCTTTCATCACTAACTTTATAAAGATCTAATTTGTTAACACTTTTATAACACTTTAAACAGGCAACAAATTAAAACAAAACGGAATTGGCAAGAAAGCGTAACAAACGACAAAAACAAAACTTAGAGTGCTGCCAGATGTACAAGCAAACAGCTGCGATCGGGTTGGGTCAATAACCGCTGTTAAGTTAACAGTGCGCTAAATGTTAAAAATTCAAAATTATTCCGATTGAATTAACAGGTGAACAAATTTGTTGTTTGCTTATGAATCTAAACCAAATTTGGTTATCAGATCATTTTTAAGGTTGTACATCATCATTTACATCGGATAAATGCAACTTCTGATATATATAAAGAAGCTATTAAGCGAGAAAAGAAGAAAATCATATATTTTTAAAATCATAGCGGTTTAAAAAGACACAGAAAGGACATATACACTTCGTCATAGCCGAAATTAGCTCCTTTGATATAAGTATTTTTTTTCATTTTGGCTTGCGAAAAGTTCACTTTTAACTTTGGCTTCGGTTTTGTCCTTGCCGTTTTGTGGGTCTGTGGCTTGTTGTTTTCGTACATTCTAAGCAATTTGTTGTTGCCAGCCAGCAGGACATGTAAAGCCGGCCGGCAGCCAGCAATGGAGTCCATCTCCCGCTCTACCCCAAAACCCTTTAGCCCTTCCGCCGATTTAGCCAACAGTTAGTAGGTAGCTGGTAGCTAGGTTTGCTAGAAGTACGTTGACATTAGACATTACTCAAAATGTTATGCATAACGCGATGGCGTGTGGGTCGGCACTACACAACAACAATAAATATGTTGAATTTATAATTAAAGTATTTTTACTGGTATTTTTAGGTATTTTAATTATTCGTGGGTGCAGCAAAAACCAGAAGTTAACTTCATTTTTGTGCCAAATCGTTTCTGATGTACATTTTTTTTTGTAGCCCCAAAATAGCACATAAACAAAACAAGAATAATAATGTTTTGAATAACACAATACAGTTAATTCGAAACTAAATGAAAATGTGTTTAAAGAGCATTAGAATATATTAGATTTGCCGGGGGATTTTAAATAGAGGATAGAGTATATTTAGACCCTCTCATGATCAGCATTGAGAGTTGTAGATTATATTTAAATTAGAAGAGGTTAAGATTAGATAGATTAAGATAGAGAATAATTAGAAAATTTTCTTATAGAAAGTGCCTAGATATGTCTTAGTCATTGAAATCCTTTTCACGCCTTAGAGCTATGAACTCTGTACACCTGAGCAGTTGTACCTCCAACTGTGGCAATTATTTTGCATATATGTGTGTGTGTATGCAATCTAATTACATTTAATTATCTGTGAAGACGCCCAGATGTTATTCGCACTATTTGAAATGAAGTATTCATTGAAATGTATACTAGAAAGTACAGTGGTCCTCAAGGTATAGCGAACTGCGGAACTGACATTTGACATTATGACACGCATTCATATTGCCGAACTAAACCATGGCCAACGACCAAATTCGTAATAACAAAACAACAACAACGAAAAAGCAAAAAATGTCAAGATATTGTGGCAAATATATGAACGTATAAGTTTGAGTGTGTGTGTCTGTGTGAGGTTGACATGGGTTGCATGCCACAAAAATAATACAAAAGGTAATAACAAAAGAGCCAAGTATATAGAAAGAGAAAAGTGTATTATATACTCGCACACAGAGACACATGTACATGTATGTGTGTGCATATATCATTACGGTAATTTACTTATATATAGACAGCTTGACAGGCAGCAACAACGACAACTTCTCAAAAATGACATAAGAAATTAAAGGATGAGCAATAAATGAAATGAAATGAAATGGGTGAAAAGGATTTCATTTTTTAATGATTCGCCTACGCATACCCTGGATATGCCCACTTTATACATACATAAGGGCTTATCTACCGACTATATACACATATATATATGTATATATAATGTGCATGTATATGAGCCATATAATGTGGCACATTAATCGATAATTGCATTTTTTTTTTTCGTCCATTTCTTTTGCTACTTTTCATGCGTTGGTTGGTTGTCTCTCATGGCGCATGCCATTTGCATTTGTATGCGTGTGTGTAAGTGTGTGTGTGTGTTACCTTTTTTTAAATGTGTTTTCGTATTTAATTGCTTCTTTTTTTTTTTTTGCTACGTACACCTACGTAAAAAGCTAACAACATGCATATTAATCATACGCCCCATGGGAGATGTGCACACTTTAAGCCATCCGCAATTAGTTCAGTCATTTGGCTTTAATAGTTAACTTTGATTAAACGCACTTTCATTTTTGATAGCAATGATGACGCTCTGTTAGTTTTAGCTTTCCCCCTCACACAAACCGCAACGACGACCCTAAATAAACAAACAAACGAACGAAACAAACACACAAATAGACAAACAAACAAACAAACAGAGAAACATATATACTGACAGATAGGCAGACATAGCCCAACCTACCTGACATGTCACGTTGTGTTGTGTTGTGTGGCGTTGCCTTGAATGCAAAAACACACACACACACAGACACATGGCAGCTTGCATAGGTCAGGCCTCCCATCGACATGGTCTAAACTGACGACAACATGCTCACGTATATGAGGGAGAGAGAGAGAGAGAGGGAATGAAAAAATCTATTTAGCATACATTCTGGCGCTTTCTTGGCATAATGCAAAACGCGACTCGAGCAGACAGCGAAATCAGAGCCAAAACTAGAACCAGAGCCCTAACTCTACTCGTCATACGCAATGTGTGTCGCTCAACCACACACACACACAAACACACACACACACACAGAGAGAGTGAGACACAGATACACGCACGCACATATGGCAGACATTTTATGCGTGCCACCGTGCGTGTGCCGCATTGTATGCATTTGCTGCCTGGCTGACAGTGCAACCCCAAGCCTTCCTTTTTTTTTTTTTTACACATAACTGAGCTGCAATTTCCTATACTCTGGGTCCAAGAGTAGCTCAAATTAATCATTAACTTGGCAACTGTAGTTCAAACAATTTATAAGCCAATATTTGCCATAAAACAACAAATTACTTAACATTGTAAGCTAGTTTTCAAATAGATATTCAAACACTTGCTAAAGGGCTTTATTACCTATAGATTTTGCGGTCTACTCTCTCTGTAATTGAAATCTAATCTTAATACTATATTAATTACTTTTTGATAACATCTTCGATCAATAAGCATCTTTATTAGCTTCCTAAAGATACAGAAGATGGAAACAAGTAGCTTAAAATTATATTTTTCACTCTCATCTTAAGACTTTGATAGTCTGAAATCTTAATACTATATTGAAATCTGAACTTAATACTATATTATTTACTTTTTGCTAACCAGCATCTTTATTAGCTTCCTAAAGATACAGAATATAGAAACAAGTGGCTTAAAATTATATTTTTCACTCTCATCTTCAAGCTTTGAAAATTCTTCCATTTTACACAAATTTTCGATAGTCTGAAATCTTAATACTATATTAAAATCTGATCTTAATACCATATTAATTACTTTTTGCTAACTCTTCGATCAATCAGCATCTTTATTAGCTTCCTAAAGATACAGAATATAGAAACAAGTAGCTTAAAATTATGTTTTTCACTCTCATCTTAAGACTTTGATAATCTGAAATCTTTATACTATATTGAAATCTGATCTTAATACTATATATTGATTACTTTTTGCTAACCAGCATCTTTATTAGCTTCCTAAAGATACAGAATATAGAAACAAGTAGCTTAAAATTACATTTTTCACTCTCATCATCAATCTTAGAAAATTCTTCCCTTTTACACAAATTTTTGGAAGGTAATTTTAGGAAAATTCTTAACCAAATTAATATTAATTAATGAAAGAGTATTTAAAGAACCTCTTTGTTTTTTTTTTATTATTTGTTTAAGTGAGTGTGTGTGTGTTTTTTTATTAAAATCCACGTGTGTGTGTGTGTCTGTGAACTGGTTGCATTTTAAAGTTTGAGATTCGCAGGTCCCGCGCGTACATTCACCTCGTTTTTTTCGCCTTTTTTTGGTGCGTGCGGCGGCGGCGGTGACGAAGGCAACGGTGGCGACGCGGCGTTGGCAATGTTGACGCAACCCCCCGAAGCGCTAACTTTACGGCGACGACGACGATGATGATGACGACGACGACCCTGTTTATTTGAGCGCTCAAAAACGAAACGGTAACAAGAACAACAAATGCAACTGCAACTGCAATGCAATTTTTACACTAAAAAAAAGTTTTGAACATGCCGCTCCAGTTTTTCGCCGGAATGAGCAGCTGCCGTTTGCAGGGCGTTCGTTGTAGTCATCGTCATCGTCACCATCATCATCAGCATTGCTTCCAGGCGCTTGGCGGTCCCCAACTTGCCAATGCACACGCACGAAACGCACGCACTTTTGCGCAATCAGGACGATGACGCACCGACGCAAGGACACCATGGCTAAAGTTGGCGTGGATTGCCCAACTTCCGGCTTATATATATACTTATATATGTGCTCTCAGTTTGTTTTTTGTTGCTAATAAATGCAGAAACAACAACAGAAGTCCTACAAAATGCAGCCACACCAAAAATTGCAATATGCAGTTATTATTGTTGTTGTTGGCCGGGATGCCAAGGCGCCGCATTTCACTCTCCGTTAGCGGCCTCTGTCTCCCACCTTAATTTTTTCTTATTTTCTTCATTTTTTTAATTCGCATTTCGTGTGAGTTGACGCGTAGCCTTTTGCCATATGCGCAAAAACTTTTGCTTTTGAGCCACGCATGCCTGGATATTAAAGTGGCACCACCACCAACAGACCCCCACTGCTCCCCCCCTTTCCATTGCTGTTGCCCTTGTCCATACGTCCGACGTCCGCCACGCGTATCCATCTAGCCTTAGGCTATGCATTTTGCATTAAATTGCATAACTTTTGTGGCAATTAGAGACAGTCGCCAAGGCTCCAAAATGCAAGGATATGCAGCAAGGAGTTGCAGTCGTTTTCCCATATGCAAACACACACAAATCTATCAATTTTCCATTCGTACAAACACAGAGAAAGACATGCCCACACACACCATAATAATTACGCATACGCAGCGTGTGCCATAAATATGTATTTATACAGTGGATAATTGACTGCTGCCATTTTCTTTCATTTCCTCTTTTGCCGTTTCGTTTCGTTTTTTTTTTTTATTATTTTTGCCGCGTACATTTCAATTAAGTAATTTCTGTCTGCTCAAATTCCCAGGCGCAAAACAAAAAATGCAAAAAGAATTGAAAAAGAGAAGAAAAAATAATAAAAGGGATATATGTTTGTACATATATGTGGGTATAATTGCCATCGCAGGCAAATTATAGTTTGTTAAGCAAATCGACTTATATAAAATTCTTGAGCAAAAAAAAATGTTATACATGCCATTACGAAACGAATTGCTGAATTATTTATTAAACTCAATTATTGTTCTCTCTTTGTTTTTAGGCTTAGAACGCGTTGCTGAAGAATTTATGGGTCGCAGGAAATGGAAACATTATCAGGAACAACTGACGCGCACCCAACTAAATATCGCAGAGCAACAGCCCATATCAATAGGCCCAGAGGACGAGCAATACAGCAGCGACAGCAGCAGCAACAACGGCAACGGCAACGGCAACGACAACCACTGTAAGACACAGAACCACCGTCTAGATAAGCCCAACGTTCTACAACATTTTAATAAAACGCTGCAGTTGCAATCAGAAGATTTTGGTAAGTTCAAAAATTATCTTCATTTTATTTAGCATATAAAAAAAAAATTTCATTCAATTAGAAGTAAAAAATTTAAAATAAAATTAGTTTTTGGATGGACTTAATGAGTCAGCCAGTGATCTAATTTGATTTTTCCTTATGCTCAATAGAAAATAATTAATACTAGAATTAATTAGAATGGGTAGAATTAATAGAATTAATTGGAATGGCTAATAATCTTTGTATTTAGTATATAAACTAAAGCTAGAATCTGATGGCGCCTTGGGGTATGCACCAAAAAGTGATCTCTGGTTTTCTAAGCTTCGCTTATCTTTTATCGCTTCATTTAGTTGCAATTCCCAACTAGTTTAAGCGTTGAAGTTATGATAGAACTTTGTGGTTCTTAATGTAGCTATACAGACAATCTGCTCACCTTTTTCTATAGCCAATGATTTTATAACTTACTTTTAAAAATGACCTCGATATTGCTTAGTACCAAAGTTTGATTTACATTGAAAAAGGTTGAAGATACTACCAGATACTTTGGTTGGAACTTAAAAGGACTTCAGGATAAGCAAATAAATTAAAGAAACGGCCTTTTTCTGAGAGTATTCTGTACATTTCTATCTATTTGCTAGCTTTAGCTTAGCTTGAAAAACTTTGATGCTGCATGAAGAGCAGCCTTGGAACCTTTGAAGCTTAAATTTCATTTGTAGAAGTAATGAAAAAAATTCTGAAATCTTAAGAAATGGGTTTTTTAAGTATCTAGTTCTCTTAAAAAAGATTTCACAACTTTTCTATTACTTCTACTAGTAAAAGAGAACTAGATTATTATTATTATTTAATTGCAAAAAAGAATTAATTCTAAGTTACAATGAGTTGTGAAGCCAGAGCGACAAAGGCCTTCAGGCTGGAGAACTAGATACTTTTAATTAATGTTTGAATAAGTTTATCGATTCTTAGATAGTCTACAAGTGAGCTAATTAGATAGATTTAATCTTTACTTATGTTCGAGTAGAAAAAAAAAATAATAATAATTTATTTAACTATAGCTATTAAGAAGATTGGCTGTAATTTACAATCACTGCCCAATAACATTATAAATAAATAAATAATTATAATTTAGTTAATAATCGTTGTATTTAATATATCAATTAAAGTTAAAAATGAAAATTTTAGGACAAGCTAATAAATTTAAGAGCTATTCCGCAGCGTATTCCTTTTTACTGCAACTTCAAATAGTTAAATTCCAAATGTAAAATAGTCTTGGATCCTTTGAAGCTTGAATTTTCTCAGTAAAAGTTAAGAAAAAAGTTCTCAAATCGTAAGAGCGAGTTTTCTTAAGAGAATTCGATACTTTTACAAACCTATAACTATTCTAACCTATCCTAATTCCACCTATGTGTCTATGCTATTGCAGAGAATAACCATACATCACAAGATTCGAGTGCAACATCACCATCACGTACACGTACACCATCACCACCGTCAGAGCCCAACGATTGGATACCGTCTGAGAAGTGCAATTTCTGTGTTAACGGTCGCTTGTTAACGGTGAACGCCATAGGCGAATTAGTGGCCGAAACGGCGCCCACGTTGTCCATTGGCCACATACAACACAACGGCAACATAGTGCATCAGGTGAGCTGCCCCTTCCCCCCCCCCCCCCTCCAAACCACCCAAGCCCCTTTATCTTATGGGACAAATACTTAATGTATATTAACCTTAAACTTTACCATGCAGCACGACAGTGACAGCAATTCGAGCGCATCACTGCACATCAACAGCAATAGCAACAACAACAACAATAGCAAAAATAATAGCAACAACAGCAACAACAAGTCTGGAGCACGCAACATTGCCGCAACATTAGGAACAACAGGAACAGCAGCATCTGCAGCAAGTGCAACAAATTCTCAAGAACTTTATAAGCTGCTCACCCAACAGGCAGCCAAAATGACATCAATGGACTCAATGGCCGCCCATTTGGCACTGCTTGCCGATTTCAATCTGATCAATTCGCTGGCAGTGAATCAACAGCACGTTAACTCGGTAACGCCAACTACCTCAGAAGATATTTCTGCCGTTGCAATCAGTCCCACACTCATCAAAGATACGCCCAGTCCCAGTGCAGATGCTCCGCTCGATCTTAGCAGCAAACCATCACCGAACTCATCAATTAGCGGCGATATAAAGTCAACCAGGTAAGTGTTAAGCCAATATATGTATATGAGTAGCTTCAAGTAACGTACAATATATTTATTAAATATACAAAGTGCGTATATATATTTTTTAATATATATTATATACATTTATGCATATATGTACATATGTGTGTGGAGATATATAAATATCTAGCATTGCGCAAACGCCAAAAAAAAGTACGAAAAAATGCAACCATCAACACACAATACATAAGAACGCATGTAAAGCTGACTACAAAAAAAAAGAAACAAAATAAATAAAGACAGTTGGTGGCACTTTAATACCCTTACTATCTAGGATTTAAAACAGATTTTGCCATTTGTTATTCCATTTTGATTTGTCTGCCAATATTTGTGATTTAATTGATATAAGATTCTCAATCAAAATATATTTTTTATCGTTTTCCTTTTGCCATTAGTAAATTACTCAAAAAATTTTGTAATATCTCGTCGCTTTAGCCTAACAACTATTTAAAAATTATTTACAAACTATTTCTATCCAGATTTTTTGATTTTTAATTTTTCTGCTAATATTTGTGATTTAATTGATATAATATTCTCAATCACCATCTATTTTTTATCGTTTCCCCTTTGCCATTAGTTAATTACTCAAACAATTCAGTGATTTTTCTTCCTTTTAGCCAAACAAATTTTACTTACAAATTTTTTCTAGTCAGATTGGGTTATTAGAAGTATTAAAGAATCATTCTCTGACTATCATTTGTGATTTAATTATAAAAGATTCTCAATCATCAACTATTTTTATCGTTTTTCTTTTGTCATCAGTTAATTACTATAACAATTTAGTGATTTTTTTTTCGTTTTAGCCAAACAAATTTTATTAACAAGCTTTTTCTAGACAGATTTGATTTTTGAATTTTCTGTCAATCTTTGTGATTTAATTGAAATAGGATTCTCAATCATCATTTGTTTGAGATTAGTTAATTACTCTAACAATTTAGTAATTTTTCTTCGTTTTAGTCAAACAAATTTTATTAACAAGCTTTTTCTAAACAGATTGGGTTATTAAAAGTATTAAAAAAATATTCTCTGACTATCATTTGTGATTTCATTATAAAAGATTATCAATCATCTGTTTTTTATCGTTTCTCTTTTGAGACTAGTTAATTACTCTGACAATTTAGTGATTTTTCATCGTTTTAGCCAAACAAATTTTATTAACCAGCTTTTTCTAGTCAGATTGGTTTATTAAAAGTCTTTAAGTGACTTTTTTTGCAGTCTTTTCCTCAAATTCATAGTTTTTATAGCCCTTCATGGCGTTTAGTGATACATAAATTATTACTTTTTGCCAAAAATATCATTCTGGGACTTAAATTAAATATCATATTAAATTTTGCATATTTTTCGTTAAGTGTAAAAGTCAATTATCGCTGGGATTGGTTTATTAGAAGTCTTTAAAAATTATTTTTTAGTCTTTTCCTCAAATTCATAGTTTTTATAGACCTTTATGGCATTTAGTGATACATAAATTGTTACTTTTTGCCGAAAATGATCATTCTGGGATCTAAATTAAATATAAATTTACTTTTTGCATATTTTTCGTTAGAGTAAAAGTCAATTATTGCTGACACCTCTAAGCATTAGGTCATTAAATGCATTGGCTAGACATTATAACTATTTAGAGAAATTCCTCTAAAAGATAATAAAGATTCGCCTCCTTCTTCACTTAGTTTCTGTAATAGCAAGTCTCATAACAAATTGATTAATCCCCATTCGGAGGGTAAAAAGAATATACGGAAAAAAAGGGGGAAAAAAAATAAAATGAATCGTTTGCCCAAACAATACATGAGATAATTGCACTTTGGGCGTTGCTGTTCCTCCGCCTCTGACACTGCATTTATTGTAGCATACTTATCTGGGCTGGCTATAGCCCATCAACCTGCACAGTTTTGGGTGTTTGTTGTTTGCTGTTGTTGTTGGTTGAAGCTGCTTTATTGTTGTTGTTATATGCCTATATAAAAAAATCCAGCAATTTCACTTATATACCATATACTTACATATGTATATGTATATGTACATAAGAGGTATGTGTTTGATTGTGTGTTTTATGAAACGATGCCGAAAATTACACATACGCCCCATAGCACAGCACTGTACAGGCAACGCATCGCTTGGCGGCCACGCTTAATTACCAGCGGAAGGGCTGGCAAAGATGGGCGTGTGTCAGCTGCATAAATTTGCATAAAATTTGAAAGCAAACGAAAAAAAAAAACGAAAAAAAGAAACTGGAAAAGAAACGAACAGAGAGAAGAATGCAAAATTTATGTATTTCGTTTTGTGTTCTGCACCTCAACTCCTTGAGGTTTTTTTGCCCAATTTTTTTTTTTCCTCCTATTTTTTTAATTACTCTAAAATGTTCAGAAGCACCTTTTATTATTATTTTTCGGTATGTTCGTGTGTGTGTGTGTGTGTCTGTGCACTTCAGACAACAGAGCCTTGTTAGTCAGCAGGAGCTAGCGTAGTCAACGTGTGCATAATTTTCCAGCACTTCCACAATTTTTGTCATTACTTTTTTCGGTTATTTTTTTTTTTTGTTGTTTTTTTTTTTTCTTGTGATGCAGCGGCGACTGTGGCAACGACTGCGGCTGCCACTTGAGCCGCAAACACGAGTCCTTGTCTATTGTCTAAAGCATGGCCAAGTGTTTGTTAGCAGCCGCCGCCATGCACCATCTCGTACACCTATTTTAATTGTCATACACAAAAAAAAAGAAAAAAAAAAAAAAAGGGGGGAAATGGAAAGGCAAAAAATGTCGAAAAATGTGAAAAACAATAGAGGAAAAGAAAAGAGAAGAGAGTGAATAAGGGTCTCGAGAGGGTGGGAGGGAAAAGGCTTTTGCAAAGGCAAAGCCAAAGTGTAGACAGGAAATGCGACAAGCACAAAAAAAAGTTGGGAGTTAACTTTTCAGTTAAGAAATGCATTAGACAACGATCGGCAAGTGCTTGCCGATAGAAGAGGAAAACCCCAAGTCGCATCTCTACCACCCCCCACATAGTCCCCCTCTCTGCCCACCCTCTGCCTTGCTATGTAGTTCCCTCTCAGCCACAGTCCACTTGAGGCACAAAAGCCACTGACGCTGCAATTTTTGGCTTTTTTCGAGCGTTTATTATTTCATGCTGCTGATGATGAGGCAGCAGCAGTGGCAGCAGTAGCAGCAGCAGCAGCAATGGCTACATTGCCACTCCAAGTCAAGCTGCAGCAGCGTTGTCGTCGACGTCGCCGTCGTCAGCCGTCGCAGCAGACAGAAATGAGTGCATCATATCGATCGCTTTTTTTTTTGCATGCTGCGTTTTACGTTTTTTCATTTTTTGTTTTTGGTCTTTCTTCTTTGCTACTTTTTTCTATGCACTTTGGCAAAGGGTGAGGAGGGGGTAGGGGGATTGTCGCTGGGTATATATTCATTATTTTTCGTTTACGAAAAAGTCTCCCGACGCACACACACACACACACATTAACACACAAAAAAAGACGAGATTGTGAACGTAATAACTGGCATAGAGCGATGACGTCGACGTCAGCAGCGACAGCAACTGCAATGCAACCCCCCATCACCCTTTACCCTAACCAAATTGCAAAAAAAAAAAAAACAACAAAAAATTTCGTTTATTTAATGCAAGCATGCACAGCGCATCTAAGATACCCTACATCAAATAAAAGAAAATGAGTAGAAAAGAAAGAAATGTCTTTAAAAAAAAACAAGATTAAGTCATAAGCATCATTTGCTTTTAGAATAAATGTTCTACAGTGATCGAGAATATATATATTAGTCATAGAAAAGTAATTTATTAAAATTAATTATATGGAAATTCTAGTAAACCTCTCAAGCCCCTCAAAATTATAGGGTATCATAGGAAAAAAAAACGTGAACTGAGCGAACAACAGCAAAAATGCTTAATGCGTGCACTTGCCCATTGTTTTTGTTATAATTGTTGTTGTTGTTGTTGTTGGTACTTCTGCTGCAGGCCAACAATTTAAACAGGGTTTCTGTATATATATACATATTTATATTTTTTTTCTCCTTTTTTCTGCCATATTTTTTGTCATTTCAATTGGGCTGAGGTGCCCTGGTTTGGGTCTGAGGGAGGGGGGTGAGGGGGACCCTTTTTCGGGTGAGTTTTTCGACCTGGCTGATTGCCGTTATGTGCGTGAGTGAATGAAATGTCGCTTAAATGAGCGAGATAGAAAAAAGAGAAAAAAGAACCGTATACAAAAATGCAGCAACGGGCAACGTTGGCAGCGACGCCAACAGAGACAGCCGTAAAAAATGAGTGCATATCTTCCGAAAAAATGCAACTGCAGTGCATGCATATATATATATATATATAAATGTGTGTGTGTGTGTGTGGGTGAGTTTTTTCATACATAGCTGAGATGGTGTGTGGGTGTGTGTGTGGGTGTAGAAGAGGGTTTGCTGCGCACGCATCAAGTGTAGGCGCTGCGGGGCAGGATGAGGCGACTGCATTGGCAACAAAAACAAACATGCAATTGCATTCATACCCACACACATGGATACATATACGTGAATGCAGCACACGCACACATTCACTTAATGCATTTTTAACAAAATTGCATTCGACGGAGACGACACACACACACACACACACACACTCACAGAGAGAGAGAGCGAGAGGGAGAGCGAGAGAGAGACAGGGAAATTTACGGTATGGGACAGTTGGAGGCATTGTATGCTCGTTGGACCCAACAGCGGATGCCTGTAACCCCTTCATCTTTACATACATAGCACATAGCGCATTCCATTCATCCACCCTACCACCCCCTCTCCCCTCTCGCACCCCTCCTACCATGTAATGTCAGGAAACCCCTTCGCTCGTCCCGCCACTGGCACATTTAGCGGTCACGCAGCACGCAACGAAAGAGAAAGACTAAAAATAACTGAAATTTAAGACAAAAAAACATCATTTCGTAATTAAACTCTAAAAGGCAACAAACAAAAAACTAAAAAAAAAAACAGTTTGGATTTCGTTTTTTTAGCCATGTAAAAAAAAAATCAGTAAGTCAATTTTAACATATTTACAAAATAATCATTAATATGCAATGACTCTGGTGTTGTCTATCCATTTTTCGCTTGATTTGGTTGTAATTCGCAACTAGTTTTAGCCCAAGTGGTATGCCATTGGAATCCTATAGTCTTAGGGGTGGCGGATTACCTCTCGCGCTGCCATTAATGACCTCGAGACTGCTTAAACTAATATTTGATGAACCAATTATCATTATTTCATTGCCCTTTGAGCGGGTATATTATTCTGACAATTTGTTTAGGCTTCTCCCATCAAAAGTTGTTGTCAATTTTAAAGAATTTCTTGCATTAAAGTATTTTTATCATCAAATTAACGATCTATTTATGATTTCTAGATGTTTTTTCAAATTCTTTATCATTATTTAAAGACCAGTGCTATATGCGCTATAGAGTTTTAGACAAATGCAGCAATAACCTAATAAAATAAATCAGAGTCGTTCCTAATGCATTACTTTTGTAATAAATAAATAAAAAATGATGTCCTTCCTATATAAAAAAAATCAGTTAAATGCTTAGCTTAGCTTAGGTTGATCATTAAGATCAATTATATATTGAAATCGTATTCAATCTGTTGTCAAAAGCAAACAAGTTAGTTAAAATAAAAGTAGAAGATGCCCATATAAAAAAAATATCTTTTTTGATTGATACATACATTTGATATGTGTGAGTAATATTCTAAGGGTTAAGAGTTCATTCTGCATTGGCATTTTCTACTTAAATATATAATAATTTGCTAGACATTGATGCTTAAAAATAATACAGATATTATATAAGTTGGGGAGAAAAAAATATCTTTATTTATGTATTTATTTCTCTAAGGGACTTTATAAAATCGAAATATTTTTCTATGATTAGATCAGTTTCCATCAGTCCACCTGAAATTTTGTTCTTCTAATGGTTATTCCCATACAAACTTAAATAATTACTTGATATTGAAATATGGTTTGATTGATAGCGATTATTATAATAAATTGGCGTTAATAAATTAGCTTTAATCGAAATGCCCAAAAAAAAAGAGATTACCAATGATTATATCTATATAAACATTTATATATATACAGGAGAAGTATGTATACATTTATATAGGTGTGTGTGTGTGTGTATGAGTTAATGTGCATATGGGGGGCGTCTGTTGATGAATGGGGGCTGGGGCCATGATAAATAAAAGGTGTGGGATAAAAACCAAAAAAAGAAAAAACCAACGATATACGCATGGAAAAAAAAGACTGTAAAATATATTTCAGTTGGCCCTGCAAAATTACAGAAACAACAACAGTAACAACAACAACATCAAGTGAAATGCAACAAAATGTAAATCGAAAAAATCAACCCTTTTTTGCTGTTGCCGTTGCCGTTGCAGTTGCAGTTGCTGTTTGCTGCTGCCACAAATTAAAACAAAATGTCAGAAAAATTGCAATGCCGCTGCAATGGCAACAACAAAAAAAAACGAGAAAAATAAAGCGAAATATGCAAACAAAAAAAAAAAAGAAACGACATTAAAAAATGAATTCACATTGGGTTTGGGTGCAAATGAATCCTCGCCACATGCGTGCAACAACAACCAACAAAATGCTCGATGTTGTAGAACAACTGTTTACGCTGCAGTCACTGTCGCTGCCGCAGCAACAACAGCAACAGCAGCAGCAGCAGCGGCTGGTTGCAACAGCAAATTGCAATTGAAGTGCAGCCAAAAGGTAAACGACACCAACAAAAAATCCAAACGACATTGAAATGACATTTTTCATTCCATTTTTTTCGCTCCCTCGCCATCCTTCCTTCCTTTTTTTTGTTGTTGATGTTGCTCTTGTGCAGCAGCAGCAGCAGCAGATCAACTCAGCTCCAAGTTGGTATTGGTTGACTTCACTTGGTGCAATTATGCAAATTTTTGCATATCTCTTGCCAGGGTTTATTTTTTGTTTTTTTCGGGGCAAATTATTTTGTTGTATATGCGAAAAACTGTCGCCATTAATGATGATGTCCTCCCCCCCACAACCTCTCAGCCCAATTCCATTTACGGTCAGCAAAGGCCACGCCTCCAGCTGCCATACAGTTTAACATTTACTGCCACCTGCTGCCGCACTCTGTTTTTCGTGTGTCTGCACAAAATTTCAGACATTTTCCAGACGCGCACAAAAAACAAAAAAAAAAAAAGGAACCAAAAATGAAAGAAGAATGAAAAGTGCGGGGGGGGGAAGAGGGTAAAAAAAATGACTGCGACTTTGCCAGGGCCGTCAGCCGAGGACAAGAAGCTGTGCGTTTTTCTTCGCTACCTTCGCTTCAGCTTCGAATTGGCGACAGTCAGTTAGTCAGTCAGTCAGTCGGTGCAATGCCCCGCACTGTCGTCCACGAAAAAAGGGTCTCGAGCTCGTCTCCAGTTCGTCTCCAGCTCGTCTCTAGCTCGTCTCGTCTCGTCTCGTTTGGCGCGTTTCTCTCCCTGCTGACAGAGCATAAAGAAAAGAAAAATTTCGTACGGCTTTCACTGATGTTGCTGTTGCTGTTGCTGCTGCTGTTGTTGTTGTTGTTGTTCTCATTCTCGTTGCACAAAAAAGTTGGCTTTTGAAACGGGCCACCAAAAGTGAGCTGGGCCATCCAACCAGGAACAGAAACAGCTACAGCAACAGAAATGCCGTAGAGAACCAAGTGGTTGGGTTTGGGTTTGGGTTTTGGACTCGCGTTGGCATTAAGTGAAAAATGTTTTGTGAAATTCGTCTAATGAACTTCAAAAACATGTTTGTCCCTGGCTCTTTCCTCCATCTCCATCTCCAGCTGTTTTTTTTAGCTTCTGCTCTGCTGCTGTCGCTTGTCATCTTTTGTCTCTGCAGCACCCGAAAAAAAGGGCAAAAAAAAAAAAAAAAGAAGAAGGAAAATTTTTATACCACTGCACATCCTTGGCTTGCCTTTGACGATGTCCTCGCCAAACTCTCCATTTGCCTGCTGCAGACATTTAAGAAGCACTCATTGTCAGCGCACTTTTGCGAGTGTGTGTGTGTGTGTGTCTGAAGGAGTACCTACCGAAAAAAAAAAATATAAAACAAACAACATCATATTCATCCACCACCTCAAAAAAGGGAAGGGAATATTGCATATTTCTTATTCATCGTCCTTATTGGACTTTGATGTTGCTGACAGTATTAAGACATAAAGTGAGAAATTGCCAAGAAATAAAAGTTGCATTGAGTCATCTCTAATCTGAGAAAATGTATTAATTATTACACAATTGATAAGGCAATCTGACTGAATTATCACATGATATCAGGAAAATATACATATATACTCTCCCAATTTAATCTATTATCTACAACAAAGCCATTAAAATGATTATTTACATCAGTTTTTGAAATTGAAATGGAAACGGAAATATTTGTAATCGATTCCTGAAATTGAAATTATGCCCTGACCTTTAATTATGGACCTAAAAAATATATAGACATAGGAAATTTGATACGAGAAACGCAACGAAAATAAAACGCAAAAGGGCGAGATAATTAGAGGCAACAAAAAACCAAAAGGCCGGGCTAAATTCGGTCATGCCGAAGTTTGTATTCCCTTGCAAGTCCTTGTGTTACTTAATTCCTAAATAGAGTTAGCTAAATGTAAGGACCTTTGGATAAAAGTCCTGTATACATATATGCAGCTTGAAATTTGTTTGTATGACAGCAATATGATATTAGCATCCGATTTTAATGAAATTTAGCAAAAGTATAACTTATTATGTATATCGGTTAATTACGAAGTTTAAAGATAATCGCAAAAGAAACAAAAAAGTTTTTTGATGAAAAACTATTTTTGGTCCGATCGTTCCTATGGGAGTTATATGATATAGTTGTCCGATCTTAATCAAATTTGGCACGGATGTTTGGATATATAATAAACTTTGAAATATTAAGTTTTATGATAATGCCGTGAAAAACGCTCAAGTTATTGATCTAAAACTTTATTTTCGACAGATTGTTCCTATGGTAGCTATAAGATATAGTAAACCGATCTTGATCAAATTTGGCACGGACGTTTGGATATATAATAAACCTTGAAATATTAAGTTTTATGATAATCCCGTGAAAAACGCTCAAGTTATTGGATATAAAACTTTATTTTCGACCTGTGGTTCCTATGGGAGCTGTATGATATAGTCATTCGATCTGGATCAAAATTGGCACGGACGTTTGGATATACAATAAACTTTGAAATATTAAGTTTTATGATAATCAAGTGAAAAACGATGAAGTTATTGATCTAAAACTTTATTTTCGATTGGTGTTTCCTATGGAAGCTGTATGATATAGTCGTCCGATCAGGATCAATCCATAATATATACTGCCTGCAGTAAATACAAGACTTTGTGTGAAATTTTAGCTCTGTTACTTAAGCGGTCTAGGAAGAGAAGCTGTTGATCCAGACGGACAGACGAACAAACGGATTTTCACTTGTCTTTTTATGGGGATCAAGAATATATAGAATTTATATGGTCTTAGATGCCTGCTTCTAGGCGCTGAACACTTCTGACCATAATTAATATACCCTTTTTGCAAGGATATAATTAGATTTCTGATATAATTAAAAGATAGAAAAAGAGTTGAAACAATTAAATTGGTTACGATCAAAAAAAAGAGAAAAATGCATCGATTGCTAAAAAGAAGTTTGCTTACATTCAACTTATCATTTATAAAGATTTTCTTTTCTCTTGTTATTAATAATTTTGGTCTTTGCTTTGCCTTACAGGGCCCTCTCCGATTGTGCGACGCCTCTTTCCTCTGCCAGACGCACCTACAGCGAAGAGGATCTGAATCGAGCGTTGCAGGATGTGTTGGCCAATAAATTGGGTACACGCAAAGCGGCCAGCCAATACCATGTGCCGCGTTCGACGCTTCGGAATAAGCTCTACAAGATGACATTGGAGGCGAAACGTCTGAATACGCGAACACCACCGGAATTGCTGCAGCTCCAGCATGATCTCGAATTGGACGAACAGGACGATTCGGAGGATGATGATGCCGATGCCGATGCTGATGGTGATAGCAATGCATCAACGCCGGCGCCCCACTACCACCAGGAGCTGGCCCAGCGCATTGCGGCCACTGCCCAATTGAGCAAATTAAGTGTCATGTCCGAGCACAATGGCAGCGATATGGGTGATGATCTGGAATCCGGATCGGGGAATTTATCACCCAAATTGCCGAGAGTGCCGGGTGGCAGCATTTCATCGGCTGCTGCAACAGCAGCTGCCTCCGCTGCCGTCTCTGGTATGCCCATCGATCCCAATGTCCTGCTGCATACATTGATGCTAGCGGCTGGCATTGGGGTAATGCCCAAGCTGGATGAGACGCAGACGCTGGGGGATTTGATTAAAACGCTTGTGGTGGCCAATAATGGTAGCATTATCAATGAGACTTTTGCCAATTTGTTAACTGCCAATCATGAGGGCAATGGCAGTGCGAATGCAGCATTGCTCTTGCAGCAGCAACAACAGCAACAACACCAGCAACAACAACACCAGCAACACCAGCAGCAACAGCAGCAGCATTTAAATGCAGCATCCGTTTTTCGGCATCGTCTACCAAAGTCTGAAACGCCCGAGACTAGCTCCTCGTTGGATACGAATGAGACAGTCGAGGATTCCATACTGAAGATTCCGTCCTTTAAGATCAGCGGCCCGGCCAGTGTCTCGCCAAGCATTCCCAGCAGCAACATCAACAACAACAACAACAATTCCAACTGCAGCAGCAGCGGCAATCGCAATGGCAGCGGCAGTGGCTCACCGATGCTAGCAGCAGCAGTTGCCAACACAAGTTACACCGGCAACAGTTTACTCTCACCGTCGCCGACATCCATACAAAAGATGATGGCCAGCAATATACAAAGGCAAATCAATGAGCAGAGGCCACAGGAAGTGGCAACTAGCTTACGTAATGGCAACGCCAATCCCAGCGATTGCAGCAGCAGCAATAATGGAGGCGCCGGCGGCGGTGGCATCTCCTCGAGCAGCAGCAGCAATTACAAGAAGCCAAGCATATCGGTGGCCAAAATGATTGGCGGCACAGACACCTCACATTTTGGGGCCTCGCCCAATCTGCTGGCCCAGCATTCGCATCATTCCCATCTGCCTGCTCATCATGCCCACCAGCAGCAGCAGCAACAACTCAGTGCCCAGGAAGCAGCCGCATTGGCGGCCGGCAAGGGGACACGACCGAAACGTGGCAAATACAGGAACTATGATCGGGATAGCCTCGTGGAGGCAGTCAAGGCTGTGCAACGTGGTGAAATGTCCGTGCATCGGGCGGGCAGCTATTACGGTGTGCCGCACTCCACACTGGAGTACAAAGTCAAGGAGCGGCATCTGATGAGGCCGCGCAAACGGGAGCCCAAACCGCAACCGGATCTGGATGGTCTGACCGGACGGGCGGGGGCCAGCAAACTGAGTGCCCTCAGTCACCTGGAGAAGCTCAAAGCGGGCAACAACAGCACCAGCCAAGCCAATTCCAAGCTGAGTAATGCCCTCAAGAGCAACAATCAGGCGGCGGCGGCAGCGGCAGCAGTTGCTGCCGCAGCAGCCACGCCCAACGGTCTCAAGTTGCCCCTGTTCGATGCCGGACCCTCGTTGTCCTTCCAGCCGAATATGTTCTGGACGCAACCGAATGCGGCGGCCAACTATAGCCTGGATTTCAATCGCATGGCCAGTGCCGCCGCTGCCGCAGCCGTCAATGCCAATCATCATGGTGGTCATGGTGGAGTGCCGCCCATGAAGAGCGCCCTGGCCGAGATAGCCGTGAATATGTACGATGGCATTATACGGCAGAGCCTGCAGAATGATCCCAAGAATCAGGGCAATGGTCATGGCCATGGACATGGTCATGGCAATGCACTGCTCGATCAGTTGCTGGTGAAGAAGACTCCGCTGCCGTTTACCAATAATCGCAGCAATGATTACACCTCCATTTGCCCGCCAGTCAGTACCGAGAGCATTAAACGCTCGGCCAGTCCGATGGGTTCCTATGCGGATATCAAGCGGGAGCGTCTCAGTGGTGAGAGTGGCAGCAGTAGCGATGAGGAATTAAATGATCATCATAACAACAACAACAACAACAACAATAGTGATTTAGCTCACAACAAGAACAAGAGCAACAACAATGGCACCACCAACAACAACAACAATGGCAACGGACGCAGCCGCATGACCTCCAGGGACTCGGAAACGGATGTGAGTAGTCTTAAGAGCGAACAATCGCATAGTTCGGCCCAAAAGCATAGCCACAACAACAACAAAATGATGGATCTCAATGGCCAATGCCACAGCGCTAGCCACATTAAATGCGAATCACCGCCCAGTCCCAGTCCAGCAGCAGCAGCAACGGCAGCAGCAACGGCAGCAGCAACATCAGCATCAATAGGGCCACATAGCAGCAGTAGCAGCAGCAGCAGCAGCAGCACTGGCTCCATATTGCATGAGAAACTTGCCCAAATCAAGGCCGAGCAGCAACAGCAGCAGCAGCAACAGGCCGAGGAGCAATTATAGGAGCAACAGGTGGCTGCCACAACATTTGCCACATGGCCACCGCTGGCCACATACTACTACAGCTTCTAAAAACAAAAAGCAGCGCGGATAGATGCAACCAACCAATAAAACAAACAACCAAAATGCAACATGCAACATGCTTAATTGCAAAAGTTAAGCAAGTTTTTCAATAATAAAAACACACATGAAAAGGTAGTAAAAAAAAAAAACAAAAAATATGTGCGTTCCGTTAATATGCGACGCCAACTAGCTCTTATTGTTAGTTAAGATGTAAGAAACAAGATGCAACAAGCAACATGCAACCAGAGGAAGGGAAACACATACATACAACAATACATGTACAAGTAATAGCAACATGCAATGTGTATATGTATTTTGTTTCATTTTGACAATCGACTAATAGGCATTCTCCTGTACAAACTTTCTTAGACACAACAAACACACACACACACACACACAGAGAAAACAAAAACAAAGCAAAACAAGACAAACAAAACTTAAATCAAATGGGCTTATTCTGAATTCCGTTTTTTAATTGCACTTTTCATCTATTGAAACTAGAACAATTTCGGGCAGTGTACAACACTTTTATAATCATGCACTTTATAGAAAGAAATCTTACATAATTATCACTATATATACGTCCGATGGCAATCAAAAAGAGAAGCTCAATTTAAGAGCCAAAGAACCACATTCCAAGAAACCAAAAGTTTATGTGAACTGAAAATCGATGGGTAATTCTTAAAGATTTCAAAAAGTTTATGAAAATTTCGGCTAGCCGATCTTTGTCGCAGCTCAATATAAAAGAAAAGGTGACAAAGTCCAAAAAACGGAATTCAAAACGAACCCAAAACAAAAGTGAGAAACAAAAACATAAACAAACCATACAACAATGATAACAACTTAAGACCTTAAGACCAAAACAGATTTATCATTTTGCATTTTCTATTATCAAAAAAAAACAAAAAACCAACAAACAAAAATATAAATATATTTAATATTTTTATTACACACACACACATACACAGACACATATATGTATATATGTGTGTATATGTAAAACACATTTTGGCATCTGTTTGATTTATGTAGAATTTAGTTTTACAACAATTTTCACATTCCATTGCCAAGCAGATGCCAAAATGTTTCATAGACAGTGAGAAATAATAAGCAAACAAAAAAAACCAACAACCAAACCAACTACAACAACAACAACAACAGCAAAGACCATAATAACAACAGTAATAACAACAACAACAACAACATCTACAAAATCCGATCAATAACAACAACAACAACAACAACCAACAAGCAATAATAATACAATACTCTACAATAAAACAACAACAACAACAAAAAATAGCGAATCAAAATTCAAAAACAAACCAAAAAAAGAAAACCCAAATTCAAATTCACAAAAGTAAAAATTTTTAGTTATTTTCTTTCATTTTGAGTTAAAAGAATTTTATTTCAAAAAAAAAAAACAAAACAAAAAAGACAACATACAAAGGAAAGAAAGTAAAGCAAAGAAACATGCAACCCTGAAACCTTAAAACAAAATAAAACATATAACAAACAAACAAAGAAAATGAAAAAAAAAAACAAACGGAAATCAATAAACAAAGCTGCCTTCACATTTACAAATTAAATAAATTAGTAAGAATCAAAAACAAAAATATAAAAAACAAAAACGAAACAAAAAACAAGGAAACGTTAGGAAAGAGCACACAAAATATTAATAATTACAACAACAACAGCAAACAATAAGAACAACCATGAAAGAAATACGCAAGCAAAATTTCAAAGATACCAAAAAAAACAACCCCCCCCAACCCGAACCCAAACCCGAACCTCTTAAACACCCTAAACATAAGGTTCCATTTTGTTTCCCCTAATAGCCCCTAAAAGACGACTACAAAATTATTCAACTTCATTTTACACACACACACACACACAAACACACCGAGAAATTCGAAATGAATGTTAACGCTTCAAATAATTCTTGAACAATTCGAATTTACTTATCCTTTTTTTTCTCAATGCATATTAAGCAAAACCAAATTCACCCGTACCAAAAAAAAAAAACATAAATAAAGCAAAAATTTAAATGTTTCGATGTTTATATATATATATATATGATAAAAATTACCAAAAAATTACAAAATTATATGTGTGTTTAGGCATTAGAAATTGAACATTGGCTTAATTATGTATAGAACAAAAATTATATACCAATGAAATCCAAAATTTATCAAAAAAAAACATAAGAGTATGCTATCGGATAACAAAAGTGTTTATAGTATACCTACATATTTAACACAGCATAAGTACTTACTTATATATACATATATGTATATCTACATGTGTGTGTATAATTGTGCATATTTATGTATGTGTGTGTCTTCATCACTACGCGTATACCTCAAACACAAACAAACACATGATCATTTTGAGTCACTCTACCTACTAAACTTACCTACTAACTAACAAACAAACAACAAACAAACAAAACAAACATAAATAAAACATATTCTATATTTAAATGTTCTTATACACACGATTTACAACCAGCGGACAGCAAACGAGAGATAGAGAAGAACGAGATAGAATATCGTATGACATATTTACACAGTGGATAAGTGACAAAAACCCAAAGATCCTTCCCAGCCCTACCACAAGTCCTGTACCTTTTAATACATGGAATGAAATGACGCAGCCATTCGAATTGATTTTCTATTAATTCTAAATTAAATTTTAACCGAATTCAAATCAAATTTCTAACTGGAAAATAAAAGGAAAAGAAAGAATCAATCGATAGGCTAGAGATATATCATTCCATGCTTAAACACTATTTTGGCCAACTTTCAAATACTAACACACACTCAAACACACACACACATACAAACACACTATCCTCCCAGCCCTCCCCATTTTTCTCGATATATCTTCGTTTCGAAAACTACATAAATAAATGTATGCGTAAAATTTAAATTACACAAGAAAAAAAAAAGAAAAGAAAAATACAAAAAAATAACATATATATATAAATGTACCTAAAAACAAAAACCATATTTTGTGTGCTAGCTAGTAAGTGTCAAAAACGAAGAGGTAAAATTATTAGAGAATAACCAAATGGAAATTATACAATATATCCGTATATATATATTGCAAAATGTCGGTAAAAAATGTTTAGCAAATTATAAAGTGGGATGAAATATGAAAGGGAAAATACATTTGAAATAATTCTGAAACAAAAAAAAAAAATCTAATCAAAAAGTGGAAATTAAAACAATTCATTGAAAAAGGCATTTTGTCTTATAATTTACATAAAAGAAACAAAGATAGATGGACAAAAAGAAAGGCAACTTTACATATATGTGAAAATATTTATTGGCTATTATCCAAAATTACATTTGATGTGCATCAATGTTGTGGTTTAGTATAACAAAAAAAAAAAAAAAAAACAAGAAAAACAAAATTTATCTTAAGGCATATATACGAAATTCTTAAAACCAACAAAATCCAGCATTAAACGACAACAACAACAAAATCAAATTTTAGTAAATTCTTTGCAAAAAATTGATATGCGAATGAAAAGAAAACCCAACAACAACAACAACAAAAAATTGTTTATTATATAAAAAAAAACACAAAAAAAATGCAAAAAAAAATGGAAACGAGAATAATTAAACAACAAAAAAGTGTATTTATTGCTAATTTAATTATATTTGAAGTATACATACATATTTATTATATATACATACATATATATTAGACACACTATCTGTGATTAATAATCCAAAATTTTGAAGAGCATTTTCTGAATAATGTTGGTTAGGCATAAATTAAACAAAATGGATAAGAAACAAAAAACAAAAACGATTATAATATTGACATGAAAAACATATACAAAAAAGAGAAAAAGCTATATAAAAGAACAGATTGTAGACAGATCGGATACAACAACTACAACAACATAACACAAGCAATGGAATCATCATATATATAGAAATATATGTTGAATGATATATGTACATATTTATATCTACATATATCTGAATACCAACTGAGATCAGAGAAAACTAAAAACCGAAATAAATAAAAAAAAATAAATGGCAAAAGCACATCACTAACTCTCATCAAATCAAATCAAATGAAAACGCATATATAGTTGTATATATATTTTGGAATAATGTTTACTCAACTCTGACAACAACAACAACAAAATAAAAATCAACTGCATAACAGTCAAAATTACAAAAAAAAAAAGAAATGAGAATAAATGCAAAAAAAATGAACTCTTTGATAATGAAAAGTTATATACAAGAAACACTCAGAAAAATTGCATAACATTTATTTTCTTTAAATCCAAAATTAAACTAAAAGACAAACAAAAATATTATAAAAACAAACAACATGAATAAAGTGCAATTATACGGTTTAAATAAGATGTAAAAAAAAGAAAAAGAAAAGAAACGAAAACAAAACAAAAGAAACAACACACACAAAAATGAAGCATGTTTAGCTAAATTCCAAAGCAGAGAGAAAATGTTCAAAATTCATTAACCAATAATAGACAACAGACAGACAGTCCAGGTCCGTGCCAAGAGATCCAACTCTTAACACGTTGACCAATTGATCTACATACAAATAACCACAATACTTACATGCATACAACAAGAAACAGCAAACCAAGTCGAAAGCAACTAAGGGGCAAAATGTCATCCTAGTGGTAAAGTTAAAGAAGCAAAATACGAGAAGAAAAAAAAAACAAAACAAAAAAAAGAAAAAACATTTAATAAGTCGAGTGTAAAATGAGGCGTGACAGCTTGAGAATGTTGAATTGTATAGAATTTTTGCATGTTCATCCTGGCCCACAATGATAACGTAATCTGAAACGCTGAAAAGTAGGCAATAGCCCAGGCAAGCGGGTCTAATGGCTGCTGGATGAGCATGCAAAAACGCTCAGGTACGTGTTTTATTTTTCGGAGAGAAAAAAGATTGATTACCCATACATTACTTATTCTTTGTTTACTACTATTACTACTACTACAACTACAACAGCAAAACAAAAAAAAACAAAAGAAAAACAAAATATAGTTAATAATTGTAAAAAAAGAAAGAAACAAAAACAATGATAGAAGAAAAGAGGATTTATAATGATGTAGTTCGTTTCGAGCAAGAATTTTATTTGGCATGTGTATAGAAAAGCAAGTATATATATATATATATATATATATATATATATTCTGTATATCATATGATTTGAATCAAAATTTGCTGAATATAAGTGCATATACATTATATTTAGTCTATAATTTCAAATATGATTTAAAATAAATATTATAAACAATTACAATTTATTATTATTATTATTACGTTAAGCAAAAAAAAAACAAAAGGAGAAACAGGCAAATCAAAATTGTACTTTTTGTTCTTTTTAGATTAGTTTACGATTATGAATTAAATATTTACTTACTTTTATATATATATATATATATACCTACATATTGTTGTTAGCCTTGATTTATGGTTTGTACATATTAGACAACATTAGAAACCAACAACAAAATGGTTCTTTTATTCTTTTTGAGAGAAAAAAGAAAGCAAAAACTAAACATTTTTCTATTACAAATGGGCAAGACATTTGAATTTATAGTGCAATTGTTTCAAACAAACAAAAACAACCAACAAATACATATATATATATATATATATATGAATATTGTATTAATCAGAATTAATTATACATATATATGTGTATATATGCGTATATATGTAATTTAATCAGCTTTCTTTGCAATGCCAAGAAAAAAAAAACCTTTAATTGAAAATCAAAAATCATTTTAAGTGCATCAACATTTTTTTGTGTTGTTCGTTTTAAATATTATTAATACTAAAGCCTAGTTTAAATCTAGGAATTTCATTTTCAATTATATGCGAAAAAAAAACCAGGAGAAGAAGGAGCATCACAATCCCAAAAACAAACAAAAAATCAAATGAAAATCGATAAAAAGAAACAACCAAACGACAAATTTTAAATCTCTTCATTAAAAAAATACTTTTTCTTTATTTGTTTTAACTTGAGCGAACCAAAATCAATCAACTTAGAAGCAAAGATCACAAGCACGAAAACTGTAAGAAACAATAGCCCAACATGCAACAACAACAACATGCAATATACAACAACAACAAAAACAACAATAATAGCCCAAAAATAATTGAACTAAAAATTGATAAAAAAAAACAAAAAACAAAAGAAAAAAACATAATTTACTGCAAAAACCAAAACTTAACACAAACAAACAAACAAAAAAAACAAAATCTACAGCCTAAAGTCGATTGTACTTTTCTTTTTTCTACCAGCAAATACAACAAACACCAACAACAACAAACAAAATAAGAAAGAAAAAACCAAACAAAAATTTTTATTAAACAATAGTCTTACTCTTACTACAAAACATAAAATAGCAACAGTAATAGAAATAGCCACAGCAATTAACTTTAAACAAATCAGCAAACAAACAAACATACAACAACACACACACAACTACACTGAGAGAAACACTATTCACACACAAGCAAATTCCGACAACCAATCACAGACAGAGAATATGTCTTTCAAAACAGATTTGTAATTTCTATAGCCATAACCAAACCAATTAAACAATAGCCACATAATTAGAGATCATTATTAAATAGCCAAGCATCGTACATACAAACAAACAAACAAAACAAACACATACAATAGACAGAGACAACAATACAATACAGTTAAGCAAGAGAGAAAAAAGATAAAGCACAATATCGAACCTAAGTGCAGTCCAGATTAAACAAAATGTTTGCCTAATTATTACGCATACGCAATGTTGCCTGGCAGCATATTTCAATGTCGGCAAACAATGCAAACAATTTTTATTTCAATTATTCAATTTTAACACACACACACACACACACACACACACCCCAACAACAAATACAACAATAGTAAAAAAAAAACAAAACAAAAAACCAAGAGAAGAAATATTAATCATATTAATCAGCAAAATGGCAATAGTTCTAAGTAATTGGCAAACGAGAAACGAGTAGGAAACAAACAATATTTCATTTTGTGTCGTTTGTTTTTAAACAATTTCAAACACTTTTAGTTGCCTTTTTCTATCACGAACTAAAAACGAACAAATAAAACAAAACAAAACCCGTTGAACTCATGTAATAAACGAATTCAATTCTTTTTTTTCGGCAAATATTCTAATTGAATTAACATAAAAATCAACAGTTTCCACTTTGTTTTTCTTTGTTTGTAGCCTTTTTGTTTTATTCTTTCGTACACACAGCCAATAAGCATATGAGAAACGCATTATTATTAATAACAATAGCCCATAAGTACGAAAAGCATATTTAATTAATTAATTAAATAAAAAAAAAAACACACACACACAGCAAAGATTATAAACAAAACTTAATACAACAACAGCAAAAAAAAAAAACAAAAAACTGCGGCCAAGCGAAAAAATACAAAAGAGAAAGTTAAAAAATTTGATTTAACAACAATTATTATTGAAGAGAAATGTTGAAATGTATATTTTAAAAAGTGGAAATGAAATACAAGTATGTATCCGAATGTTAATTTAAACAACTAAATGAAATTTATCGAAATAAGTTGATTAATTTGGTTTAACTAAAGCAGCAACTATTTATAATCATATTATAATTATTATTACTATTATTATTCTATTATTATTGTACACCTTAAATTACAAAAAAAAATATTGCAAATTTTTGTTCAGTGAAGCGTGCATAATTGTTATACACACATAAACTAAATGCTTAAGTTTTATAATTTTTCGTTATATTTTTTAGTTTTTATTTGATTTATATTAAATATATATATATTATATATAAATATACAATATTTACGCAGCAAAACGTTTATGAATAAAAAACAAAAACAAAAAAAGAAAGAAACAAACAAACAAGAAATATATATATATATATTTTAGTTAAACAATTACAGTTTATGTTTTTCATTTAACCCAAATTTGATTTCCGTCTTCATTCTCTACCCCCCTTTCAAACCGCAGAGGCTTTATTTCAATCAATTTCATACAACAGACATTGAAAAGTAAAGAAACAAACCGATTATATTAAGCACACACACACACACACACTCACACACATACACAGACAGTTACAATTGCTACAAGTACTTACTTATGTATTTACCATATATTAACTATATACAATAGTCAACTCTTTATGATTAACTAATGAAAAACAAAAACTGATCAACATCAATAAGAACAACAAAAAATGAACAAAAAATAGCCCAAAGTGAATATTGGTCATGGCATGGGATTAAGCCAGATTCTAAACATGGCCCATATTTGCTCCATTTTCACATTCTAACTTATGCTACACAGACAGTGGACAGCACAGATCTCTTACAGTGGAAAAATAATAAAATCAATTAGCATAGTCGAGAGCCAATTGAAGATCTCTCATAGCCAACTTCCTCTTAGCAAACATTTCATGCAACTAATTCTCCTAATGTTCTAACTAATTCTCCTATACTGGCTCTGACTGGCGATTTTTCTGCTGTTAACCTTTGTGCTCTCCATACTCTTGGTATCATGATTCAAACCAATAGACAGGCGACCATCAGCCAATTGGCTGAGAAGAGAACGATTAACAAATCGAATGCATCAAGGCACTTTAGCATTTTTTATGTTTATTTTTTGACCTCTTGACCATTATTTGATTATTAAGTTTCACTTTAGTTTTTGACTCTAATCGTAAGACTTTCGATAAAGGTTTTGGCTCAAACCAGTTGCAGCCCACTTAACACTTTGGACAACAGTAAAAAAAAAAAAAACAACAACTATCACGACTCAAAGGTATGGCATATATTTTAACTCAACAACAGCTTCAGGGACCAATCCAAAAACAAACAAAAAAAAAAAACCAAAAAAATATAAAAACAAAGATGAAACAAAAAACCAAACAGTAAAAAATTTAATAACTGGAAATTCTCAAATAAAAGAAACTGAAAAAACTCATCATGATGACAAAAGACGATCAGAACTCTGATGCATATCTCAACAAAATGGAAATGAGACAAATTTCAAGATTTTAAGTTGAACACGAAAAGATGAATAATTTGAAAAGTCTAGGGATCCATTTCGGAATGAAATTGAAAACATGGAAAATGTTTTTACAAACATACTTACATATATATGTACATAAAAACAACCTTTTGGTAATACTTTAAGCGTGGCAAATATAAAAATTAATAAAAAAAAAAACCAAAAACATTCTATCAAAATTAATGGTATATTTGGAAATTGCATAAATAAATCCAAAATTTGTATACGATATGACAGACAAATTGAACTTGTCATTAATCAAAAAAGAAGAAAAAAAAGCAAACAAATGATGAATATGTAGAAACTAAAATCACACATTTAATAATTCAATATTTGGCTGGAATTGTATGTTTAGATAAATTTAAGCAGCAACTAAATAGGAAATTTACAATTTTATTTTGATAAAATTTTGTCCGAATTTCCCCTATTTTTTTGTGTGTAAATAAAGAAGCTAAACTTATAAATGGGATATCAACTAACCCATATATACACCACTCAATCAAACACACACACACACACCACACACATCACACACACACACACAAACATACGAAGTGGGAAGCAAAAATTATACAACAAAACGAAAAAACGGATAAAAAAAACGCCGGAAAAAAACATTAAAAATTATAATTAGCAAAATTTTTGTCAACTCTAGTAAATGCTAAATTCAAATTTATAGTACATATTCAATAAAAAAAAAAAATGGAAGAAAACCAAAATGGATATGTACAATTATGTGTGCACATTTGTGTAATGTGCGTAATTATTAATATTATGTATTAACATTATGGGTATCATATGTATAATTATTTCAAAAGTTATTCTGTTCATCAAATGAAACGAATCGAAATGTCAAACAACAAATTCGAAGGAGCCAAACAACAACAACAACAAGAATCAACTAGAAATTGTGCTGAATTCTAATTGAAATTGAAACGGTTATAAAAAATTGGAACAACATGAATCATAAAACATTTAAAATCTCTGTAAAATGTTTAGCAACAACATGGCAAAATCATTGTAAAAAATTATAAAACAAAACCAAAAAAAAAAATACCAAAACAAAAAAGAAATATTAACAAAAGAAAACTCAAAACAAAACACAAACCTTAAGAAATAAATTAATAAAGAAAAATACGATTTGTGTATATGTGTGAAAAACCAAAAGAAAAAGAAAAAATAGCGAGTATAATTGCAAAAACAACTAAAGAACACAATTGCAGCAGAGAAATCACACACAGAGAAAACAAATATAACTATTAACTTGTAATGATGTGAACTTGGAGCATACTCTCAGTATTTTTATTAATACTGTCAATAAAAGTAAATAAAAGATCAACCAAAAAAAAAACACCAAACTGTTGTTTAATTGATATCTTAATTTTTATTTTTACTATATCCTTGAAAGGAAGTATCTCCAACCATGTAAGTATCATATAACAGATAATCTATCTTCCGTAAGAACTATAAAATTAAACTAAGATACAGTTTTCGAAATCGTCGTAAAAATGTCCTGGAAGCCTTGGGCAGAGGAACGTTCAGACCAAATATGAATTTATCTAACATTGGCTATAAAATTGAAGATTCGGTCCCTATTGAAGAACATTTCATTCTCTCAATAATTACATTTATTTATATTTTAGAAGGTCCAACTTACCTTTTTAGAGACAACTTGATTTTTCATATTTAATTTCGGGAAAGTTGGCTCTGAATACTAAACAAATCTAATGACTTTGAATAACTAACGAAAATATTTAGTATTATGAGAATTTTACAACTTTCGAGTTAGCCAGAAAAAAATTATATGTAGCAAATGAATTTTAATACAAAATAAAAATTACAAAAACAAAAAAACGAAATTTTGGCAACGATTAGAAAAAGGATTTTTGCAAATTTTCCAATGGCCAACATGAGATTGACAACATGCCGGAAATTGGTTGACTTTGTGCGTCCCGAATGCTGCAAAATAAGGGATCCCCTGCCAAAGAATGCAGAATGTTTTGTGAAGGACATATCGAAGGATCTGGAGAAGCTCTATCAGCGTCATGAGCGTATGTTTGTGAAGCGGAAGCGCCTAATGGAAATGGCCTTGCCAGTGCGTAGACATTGCCGTTTTGTGCCCAAATGTGCCTGCCAATTTAGCAAGACCATCGAAATAATTCCGGCGTATCAGCCCTCTTACACACGCACAGAGCAGCTGGCATTGCCGACAGTTCGACGATTGCTCAATCGCAGGGATTACGCCATGGCCAAAGGCGATAATATTGGCGAGAGTATATTGAATCGATTGCTGCGATCCAGTTATCTATCGCTCTACAGTCGACTGGCCAATATGCAGCCACTGAAGAAGCAGTAAGTGGATTGATCTTCAATCCAATTAAATCTCAATTTGTGTTTTTTTTTTACAGAGTCAAAAAGAAGAAGAAGTCAAAGAAGCAAATGGCCCGTCAAAAGAAATATCTTGAAAACATGGCCAAACCGAAGGTTGTGCCAAAGCCACCCAAACCGGTAAGTTTAGTTAGGGAATCCTTGACTTGACTCTCTCTCTAATCTTGGGTTGCATTTATAGGCACGTAAGGTCGGTGAGATGAGTGCTGGGCGTCTTAGGAAACTATCAAGACCCAAGAAATTTGTGGAAGAAGTCCAGCCAGTATGGGAGCTTACCGACTCACTGCGTCAATACAAGCCCACCAAACGTATTGCCGAAATGGCCCAACATGTTGTCCGTGAAAATGTCCATATCAACGAGGAACCGCAAAAGGTGGCGCCCAATGCCCTGCACTACAAAGGTTAGTTCAGACGGAGCTAAGAAGAAAATTGAATCTTTAGAATCATTTTTATCTTTACAGCATCGCCACGCATCAAGGAGATGGCTCAACCACTTTCTGTCCATGAGGCCAATATGGTGCCAGCCGATATCAAGGAGGAACCGTTCGCCATATCGCCCAATGCTCTCAAATACAAGGCAACTGCTCGCATTAAGGAGCTTGCCGAGCCGAAAGAATTCGAGAATGCCCACATACGTGATAATCCATTTGCCATCTCACCAGCAGCACTCAAAGCCAAAGCTTCGCCACGCCTTATCGAATTGGCCAAGCCAAAGGGTGGCTAGTGGTGGAACCAACTCCCAAGAAGCAATTAATGCTTTGTTCTATTTGGTATTTTTGTTTTTCAATATTAATAAAAATGGATTAATGTCTATAAGTGTTAATCAATTAGTGGCATAATGGCAAATCACAGTGGTTCGACTGACTGGAAGTCAGTTCCAGACCACCGCCTTTTGTCATTGTGTCACCAGGGACATACGCGGAGATAGCCTTAATAGCTTGAAAGGATTCTTGGGCAATTAATTGTGGGGTCATATCCGCATGAATCGTTGGCTGGATCATCAATTTGTGCGTCGTTTTACGTTGGGATAGAGTGTGCTTTGGACTTGACGATGTAGCATCTTTAACTCCTCCTTAGCAGAAACGCCTTTGGGCATGTCGCGATCATGTTTTAAGGCATCCTCACTCAATAGATCCTTAATGGATATCTGTATGTAATAGTTGTTGGTTGGAAGCTGGAAAACCATCAAAGTGTCAACATTAATTAACAACTTTTTTGTATATACTCACTTTGGGGTGGTCACTAAAGATATTATTGTCCCAATTGGAGCTGGGCAGTTCTGTGCGGATCCCGTCAGTTTCGTCGTCTTCATATTCAAAAGCGGCTCACGAGGATCGGTTCCAATTGCATTTCCATTCCAGCACTATCAACTCCAGGGGCTCAAAAATTCAAAAAATATAAATCTTGAGTTTTGTTACTACTTCTGGGGAATCATCGATAATTTTATGATTTAAACATGGTGGCAGCCCTTCGTAACTTTTAAATATCGGTATTGCGCACAAGGGTGTAGCGAAAAGGATTATACCATGGGCTCACCAAGGGGGGTCTCTGGGTTCACATCAACCCCCACTTGTAAAATCTAAATTTTATTTGCATTCCTTGAAAAAAATTTAAAACAATGAAATTATAAATGAATATAAATATCAATAAATATATTTTTGTATTTATGTATGTACATACAAGGGAAGCCGCCAAAACCATTACATATTTACATGCAAGTGGCTGCTTCTGACAAAATCACTCAAAAAAACAGTTCTTGTTATGTAAGACTTTTATTTGTTGACCAAAATGAACGAAAACTGTCTTATATACTTTATTTATATACATATGTACATATTTTTGCATTTATCTATGTACATACATGTAAAGGAAGACCGCTAAAAACAATACATATTTACATGCAAGTGGCTGCCTCAGACAGAGTCACTCAAAAACAGTTATTCTTATGTAAGACTTGTTTACTTGTTGACCAAAATGAACGAAAACTGCCTTATATACTTTATTTAAATACATATGTATATATTATTGTATTTATATATGTACATACAAGGGAAGCCGCCAAAAACATTACATATTTACATGGAAGTGGCTGCTTCAGACAGAGTCACTCAAAAACAGCTATTCTTATGTAAGACTTGTTTAGTTGTTGCCCAAATTGAATGAAAACTGCCTTATATACTTTATTTAAATACATATGTATATATTTTTATATTTATATACAAATGTACATACAAGGGAAGCCGCCAAAACCATTACATATTTACATGCAAGTGGCTGCTTCTGACAAAATCACTCAAAAAAACAGTTCTTGTTATGTAAGACTTTTATTTGTTGACCAAAATGAACGAAAACTGTCTTATATACTTTATTTATATACATATGTACATATTTTTGCATTTATCTATGAACATACATGTAAAGGAAGACCGCCAAAAACAATACATATTTACATGCAAGTGGCTGCCTCAGACAGAGTCACTCAAAAACAGTTATTCTTATGTAAGACTTGTTTACTTGTTGACCAAAATGAACGAAAACTGCCTTATATACTTTATTTAAATACATATGTATATATTATTGTATTTATATATGTACATACAAGGGAAGCCGCCAAAAACATTACATATTTACATGCAAGTGGCTGCCTCAGACAGAGTCACTCAAAAACAGTTATTCTTATGTAAGACTTGTTTACTTGTTGACCAAAATGAACGAAAACTGCCTTATATACTTTATTTAAATACATATGTATATATTATTGTATTTATATATGTACATACAAGGGAAGCCGCCAAAAACATTACATATTTACATGGAAGTGGCTGCTTCAGACAGAGTCACTCAAAAACAGCTATTCTTATGTAAGACTTGTTTAGTTGTTGCCCAAATTGAATGAAAACTGCCTTATATACTTTATTTAAATACATATGTATATATTTTTATATTTATATACAAATGTACATGCAAGGGAAGCCGCCAAAAACATTACATATTTACATGCAAGTGGCTGCCTCAGACAGAGTCACTCAAAAACAGTTATTCTTATGTAAGACTTGTTTACTTGTTGACCAAAATGAACGAAAACTGCCTTATATACTTTATTTAAATACATATGTATATATTATTGTATTTATATATGTACATACAAGGGAAGCCGCCAAAAACATTACATATTTACATGGAAGTGGCTGCTTCAGACAGAGTCACTCAAAAACAGCTATTCTTATGTAAGACTTGTTTAGTTGTTGCCCAAATTGAATGAAAACTGCCTTATATACTTTATTTAAATACATATGTATATATTTTTATATTTATATACAAATGTACATGCAAGGGAAGCCGCCAAAAACAATACATATTTACATGCAAGTGGCTGCCTCAGACAGAGTCACTCAAAAACAGTTATTCTTATGTAAGACTTGTTTACTTGTTGACCAAAATGAACGAAAACTGCCTTATATACTTTATTTAAATACATATGTATATATTATTGTATTTATATATGTACATACAAGGGAAGCCGCCAAAAACATTACATATTTACATGGAAGTGGCTGCTTCAGACAGAGTCACTCAAAAACAGCTATTCTTATGTAAGACTTGTTTAGTTGTTGCCCAAATTGAATGAAAACTGCCTTATATACTTTATTTAAATACATATGTATATATTTTTATATTTATATACAAATGTACATGCAAGGGAAGCCGCCAAAAACAATACATATTTACATGCAAGTGGCTGCTTCTGACAGAATCACTCAAAAAAACAGTTCTTGTTATGTAAGACTTTTATTTGTTGACCAAAATGAACGAAAACTGCCTTATATACTTTATTTAAATACATATGTATATATTATTGTATTTATATATGTACATACAAGGGAAGCCGCCAAAAACATTACATATTTACATGGAAGTGGCTGCTTCAGACAGAGTCACTCAAAAACAGCTATTCTTATGTAAGACTTGTTTAGTTGTTGCCCAAATTGAATGAAAACTGCCTTATATACTTTATTTAAATACATATGTATATATTTTTATATTTATATACAAATGTACATGCAAGGGAAGCCGCCAAAAACAATACATATTTACATGCAAGTGGCTGCCTCAGACAGAGTCACTCAAAAACAGTTATTCTTATGTAAGACTTGTTTAGTTGTTGCCCAAAATGAATGAAAACTGCCTTATATACTTTATTTAAATACATATGTATATATTTTTGTATTTATATATGTACATACAAGGGAAGCCGCCGAAAACAATACATATTTACATGCAAGTGGCTGCCTCAGACAGAGTCACTCAAAAACAGCTATTCTTATGTAAGACTTGTTTAGTTGTTGCCCAAATTGAATGAAAACTGCCTTATATACTTTATTTAAATACATATGTATATATTTTTATATTTATATACAAATGTACATGCAAGGGAAGCCGCCAAAAACAATACATATTTACATGCAAGTGGCTGCTTCTGACAGAATCACTCAAAAAAACAGTTCTTGTTATGTAAGACTTTTATTTGTTGACCAAAATGAACGAAAACTGTCTTATATACTTTATTTACATACATATGTACCTACATATTTTTGCATTTATCTATGTACATGTAAAGGAAGACCGGCAAAAACAATACATACATATTTACATGCAAGTGGCTGCCTCAGACAGAGTCACTCAAAAACAGTTATTCTTATGTAAGACTTGTTTAGTTGTTGCCCAAAATGAATGAAAACTGCCTTATATACTTTATTTAAATACATACATATGTATATATTTTTGTATTTATATATGTACATACAAGGGAAGCCGCCGAAAACAATACATATTTACATGCAACTGGCTGCCTCGGACAGAGTCACTCAAAAAAACAGTTGTTGTTATGTAAGACTTTTATTTGTTGACCAAAATGAACGAAAACTGTCTTATATACTTTATTTACATACATATGTACATATTTTTGCATTTATCTATGTACATGTAAAGGAAGACCGGCAAAAACAATACATACATATTTACATGCAAGTGGCTGCCTTAGACAAAATCACTCAAAAACAGTCATTCTTATGTAAGACTTCTTTATTTCTTGCCCAAAATGAACGAAAACTTTATGTACTTTATTTTCATAAGTACATATGTACACTTTTTTGTATTTATGTATGTACATATAAATGAAGCCTCCAAAAACATGAGATATTTACATGCAAGTGGCTGCCTCAGACAGAATCACTCAAAAACAGTTCAAAAGGTCAGGCATTTCTCGTAGGATGGCTTTAGATAGTTGAGGACGTCGATCATGCCGACTTTCATCGATGGGTTTTGTCCAGTTTGGTGTAGCCAAGAATTTAATTTCATTTAGGAGTGGTAAATAAGTCTGCCAAGTTCTTGGTTACAGCGTATTACCTTTTGCAATAAGAGCATTTAGTGACACTTTGTAAGGATCTGTTGCATCTGAAGGATATATTTTACAGATGGCTAAGTTCAATAATCGCGCATTGGGTTGATACATTATCGTTGCCAAGTTTTAGTTATGTTATTGCGCTCCCACAGATATGTCCAGTGCGAAGCATTCCAAGAATCTCCTTTGACACGACATGACATATTTAAAAATTAAAAATGTGTCTTTTTATAGGTTTTTATTTACTTAAAATTTAGACAGCTCAAACTGACAAAGTTGGCATGGCTTTACAATTTTCAATTTTAATAGATTATGAGTTTATTATCGGTTCGCCTTCAAGTGGATTCAAGTGCCACACTTTGCTGCGCTATCAGTTTATTTATTAAATTAATTAATTTGCGTTTGCTTTTCATGTTTTGCGTTGTTGCACAACAAAATAAATGTATAAACTAAAAGTTGGCACCAAATTCTAGTTTTCCAAAAAATTATTAAAAATAATACAACATAAACATCATCATAATTACGGCCAATTAATAAAATAGGAAAAGGGCGGCTGATTAGGATTTTGAGGGGCGGATTTGGGGGGACTCTCAATTAAACTAAACTTAAATATTCGCCAGAAATAATACTCGAAGAATGCACTTGAAACATGTTTAGAAACATTATGATTGCTTCAGAGAAAATAATGCAAAAGGGGGCGCGGGGAGGGAAGGGAACTAAAAACAAAAGTAGAAGCGTGAAATGTGATTAAACAATTCAATTATTTTGGTAGCAAACAACACACAACTGTCAAATTGTCTATTATGCGTGAGCCTTGGGGTGGACCAATGGTTCCTGCCGGTTCATGTGATCTAGTGGAGATTGGCAATCACTGCGCGTGTAAAGTCCAGAGTGGTCGACTGACCTCCCAAATCCTTGGTGCGCACCTTGCCATCGTTGAGTACCTTATTGATGGCATTTTGTACGACCTCACTGTAAGTGGGCAAATTGATGTGACGCAACAATTTGGTGCCGCACAGCAACATGGCAGTCGGATTGGCCACATTCTTGCCTACAGCTTCGGCGAAAGTGTGTCGTGCACCCTGTGAAAGAAAAGGGATGAAAATGGATGATGTCAATTAATCTTTGGGTGAAACTTACGGGCTCAAACACCACCGCCTCGGATGAGTATGAAGCTCCGGCCACGACGCCAGCGCCGCCGACCAAACCGGAGGCAAGATTGTCGACAATGGCGCCATATAAATTTGGCGTTACCATCACATCGAACTGATTGGGATTGGACACCATTTGCATCGTTGTGTTATCCACAATCATTTTCTCAAACTGAATACGTGGATACAGTTTGGAGACCTCCTCGCATGACTTAAGGAACAATCCATCGCCCAGCTTCATAATGTTGGCCTTGTGCACAGCGGTGACCTTCTTGCGATTATTCTTGGTGGCATAATCGAAGGCGAATTTGGCAATACGCATGGATTTCTTGGCAGTTACAATCTTGAGGCATTCCACAATGCCGGGCACCGATTCGTGCTCGAGAGCGGAATACTCGCCTTCGGTCTGTTCACGAATGATGACCGTATCAATGTTTTCATGGCGTGTCTTAACGCCAGGTAAACTGCGCACATGGACCACATTAGCATACAGATCCAGATCCGTGCGGAGTTTCATGTTCAGCGTTTGCAGATCGCCTACATTGCTGTAATCGGGGGTGGCCAGAATGCCCTTAATGCAGACTTTGTTCTTCTGAATGGAGGCCACAACATCTTCCAGTTTGGCACTCAGCACGGGATTGATTTCCGACAAGAAGTACGATTCAAAATCCACGGGTACATTGGCTGCCTACGAAAAGAATTTAAGCACAAGATGCATAACTCAAGATCTAACTTGATCTTACCTTGAACACCTCCTGGAGTGCATAGACTAACTCGGGTCCAACACCATCACCGGGTATAAGTGTGCAGGTGGTCCTATTGGCGCCATAATTGGATTCCTGCAATGTTAATCCCCAACTCATCGAAAGTACAAATAAAAATTAGTTCAACACTCACCTCCCGGAGGGCAGTAGTGGTATGAAGGCTGCGCGTTGCTGCCGCCTATATAAACGGGGATCGAAGATAAAGAAGGATATTAGGAGTTTTCTTGCTAGGATTATAACCTCACAAATTTTTTGCCACTTTGTGCTGGTTTTTTTCGCATAGCCACAGCAGCTACAGCTGCTGCTGCCTCGAAATGTTTATGTAAGCGTTCTCGCATAGCCAAATAAGCCCCAGCCTCACCTGCAAAGCTGCGCGTCCCAATGTTCTGGCCAGCATCGACATGTTGCTTGTTGGTTGCTACGTTTTACAATTGAGGTGTTGCAATTTAAATTCAAAGGAGTCCAATTGTATTAAACTTGAAATTATGCCTTAAGACAAGCCACCACCACGGAAGATTTCAACGGAACGAGCAGGCCTAACAGCTGACCAGCATTGGCCAGAACCAGGGTTGCCACGATTCAATGGCCATATGACTACCCCGAGCAGTGTTGGCTAGAACGTTTTTTAAATTTATTTAGATTTGGCGGTCGAGAAACGGTTATTGAGAATTTACAAATTTGAATATTATTAATATTTATTTTCGTATTCATGGATCCATTTTAGTTTACCTAACTGATATTTAACATATTTTCTCGAGGCGTGCTTGATTTTAGACAAATATTGTCAAAATCATTGAGATTTGCATATTTTAAGTGTCGTTACCCATTTAATATGTTCCTAACGACTTTTTCTTTTGAATTTTATTATATCTAACGGTGTAATGAAATAAATTACTCAATGTCCCGATCTCCGGTTGAAAGTATAATTAATATAAATCAAATCTGTCACATTATTGTATATGTATTTAAATGATTGTATCATGTGATAGTGCGGGACGTTATCGCTAAACTCAATTTTTGTATTAACAACACAGCAGCTATTGGTAGAGAGATAGATGACTGGCCTTTATCTATATAGAATTTGTTTAATTGTAGCTAAAAACAAAACTTTACAAATATATATATACGTTTTAAAGTGTTTTTTTTTTTCATTTCTTTTATAGGATGTTACACATTACTGATCTTTTCATCTAGTTTCTCCGTTAAGACAATTCAATCAAAGGACCGGACACGTATGCATGTGTGTGTGTGGTGTGTGTTCTGTGTTCGTATGGGGGGAGGGATAAACATAGTCTACAAATACAACAGGCCACTGGCAGCAGCATGCGCCATTAGTGTATTGGCTGCCTGTTGCGTTTCCAACATAAGACGAGCCTCCTTCATCCATTCACCGGCAATTTGCCGTGGAGCACCCTGAAGCAGGTTCAAGTACTTAAGAGCCTGCAGGAAATCACTGCGATCCACATGGTACCTTAAAAAAATCAAAAGGGTTAAAACACAATTGCATGGGGAGAAACTATCAATAAATTAATGAACTATACCTTGCCCTGTTCAATAAATCATACGTATCCAATTTGCTATAGTCGAAGGGCTTATTCTCGAGTTCGTCCTTGGAAATTGGATTATCTGGCCTTAAAATGAACACGGATTGCAGATAGGATAGGAAATACATGGGCAAACTGGCTCCATCCTCGGGTACCAAGGCCAATCTACGGGCAATGCGTTCTACATTAAGGAAACGTTCACGCAACGCATCCTCTGGATAAACTCCACGTTCCTGAGCCTCTCGGGGCATGCTTTGCAAAACAGCGGAGACCAGTTCATCACCCTCTGAAACATGAAATAGTTGAGATTAGTTTCACCGACATTCTGTGAATCGAACTGCTGGTCTTCCAACTTACCAGCCACCTTGGCAATGGCATTGATTTCGTTCTTCAGGGGGCGCAACTTTTCTTTGTAATGCACACCGGGCGTGGCAGTGCGTACAGAAGCCCAAAGAGCCTGGCAGGCTGCCCACAAAGCCTGCGCCTGATTGGCAGTTCGTTCCGCATCGGCACGTTCTGTGTAGAAATTGTCAATAAGAGCGATTAAAATTCTATAACTTTTGATTTTGTTCTTTGGAAAGTAATGAGAAATGAGAGAATACCTTGGAATTCATCCTCTATCTCTACACAAGCAGCATGATTTAGTGTTAAGCATATAAAAATTAGATTTCTGACTAGCTTAGATACTTAACAATTGGATTGTTGATATTAAATCGAAGATATAGATTCAAAATCGATTTAATATCAATTCAATTCAATTTATAAAATACTATGCCAACATTTTAAATGCTTACCCGCCAAAGCAGCATCCATGCCACGCAGTTTGCCAAGCATGGCAGCCAGTTGCAGCTTATAGTTGGCTTTTTCGGTTGCCAACTTGTCCTCCAATTCGCGCTTGAAATTCCGTGTCAAATCAGTTTCACGCTGAGCCACAATGTCCTTGATGTGATCGGAATGCGCCTCGGCTTGCTTCTTAAGCTGCAGACGCAATTGCTTATCCGATTCCGCATGAATGTGGAATATCTTCTTTTGATTCTCCACAGCTAATTTACGTCTCTCGGCCTCCAGATGATATTCCAATTGGGCGCGCAATGCCTCCGAGTCATTGTCACCGCGAATCGAATCAATGGCACGCTTCAGGCGCAATTCTCCATCAGTTTGCAGACGCTGCAGCTCCTTCTGATAAGCCAGGACATGGGTGTAGGCATGGAGAATAAATAAATCCAAATCCTCTTTGGATAAATTCAACTTCTTCTCAGACAGATTAATGCCGGGGAAAATCGATTCAATTTCATCAATGAAATAATTGCGAGCCTGTTCCACATTGCGCCAATATTTATCCGATACACTGGCCGTATCCTTGTGCCTGTAGAGCTCATCCTTGACATTCGCAATGTGATCCACTAGTTTCTTGATCTTATTGCGCACCACCTCCACGGTCGTATGATTTTGGGCAGTGGCCGCTTTGCTAAGCGCAATCTCGCACTGGGCTAGAAAACGTCAAAGAAATTATATTTGTGGAATTATATTAGAGATATTACTCACCGATCTTCTCCTGAGCTACACGAGCAGCTCGCTCTGCCGTTGACACAGCTGTGTCTCGGGCACTAGCACGATTCTTCAGTGTTGTCCACAGGGAATTTTCGCCCTTTTCGACAGCCTTGTCCACCACTTGACGAACGTCCTCATTGAAACTGCAAATCAATATACATCATTTCGTTACTTTTTTTGTATCGATTTCAACTCGAATGATGGACCCTACCCCTTCAATATGGCAATTGCCGCATTGTACTCCTTGACGGCTAATTGAGCGGCCAGTTCAATGGCCAATTCCAATTCTCCAATTTCATGGGGCAAAGGTTCAACCTTAGGTTGTGGAACTGGAACTGCAGCTGGAGCTGTCACTACTTTGGTTGTTTTGGCTTCACTTGGTTTTGCTGCCTGTGTAGGAGCGGGTTTCTTGGTCTCTGCCGTTTCCGTTTTCACTGGCTTCACTTTAACCTCAGATTTGGGGGACTTTTCGTCACCGCCGCCGGAGCCGCTGCTGCTACCACCAAATAAACCGGTCACCTTTGAAGTAACTGAGTCAACGGTGCTGGTGACAGTCTCAAAACCAGACTTAATATTATCGAATTGTTCGTTAACATTTTTCGTAATGCCCTGGAATGGAGCCTTCTCTCTGAGAGCCACTGCTATAACCGATTCAGCACCGGGCACCTTCTTCTCAACCAATTTTCGGAACTCGTTGTCGTATCTGGGCAGAGGAAATATTAAAAATTGATTAACTGGTAAATTGTGTTTGGAGACTCACTTGGCATAGGTAATAACGCCGCCGACTGCAACTAGTGGTGATACAAAGAGCAACAATTTGCCAAAGCCAGCTTCGCGCATATGTGGTGGAGGAGGCAGACCACCATATCCTCCTTCTCCCTGTTCGTTGCCATCCTTACTACTCCTTTCATTCCTACTGTGGTTGCTGCTGCTGTTGTATTGTCTGCCATTTGCCGTTTGCTGCAGCGAAAGCTATAAGGAAAAAAAGGCGTTTTTATCTATTTTGGGCATGACCACGTCCTCCTGCCCATCCACTAATTGCCATTTAATGCATCGATTTCATGGAACTTTGGACATTTCAGCATTTTGCCCACATTTGGTAGATGACATAACAAGCGACGACTCTTGTATATTTTTGCAATTGGCTTGTGTTGCGGTGGGGTGGGGGACTGAGGCGGGGGAGGCGAAGGGGCATTGCGAACGTGACCATTGATTTTCACATTAACTTACCTGCCACGCACATTTGCACTGCTCTCGGACCGCTAATCGATACATGATTTATTTAGTTACAGTATTTTGTTAATTTTGCTTTTGCTAAGTGCCCTCTGCTGCAGGAGCTTGATGTTATAACCGGCGGCGTGAAATAATATTCCCCAACAACGGCAACGTTCAATTCTGGCTGCTGGCTCCCCCGTCTTGTGTGGTGTCTACGTGCGCAGGCGAATGGCAGGCGACACTGCTTCTTCCATCTAAGCAAGACCTCAAGATGTAATACCCAACTGAGATTATTTGTTGGTTGAATAAACGTTTAATAATATAATTTAGTTATAATTTTTTAGGCCTTAGTGACATGTAAAGTGTAAACGGAGTAGGAAAGCTTAAAAAAACAGAAGAAGACGCTTTCCGTGTGAATGGCAATGGGATTGTGTTATGATAAACAGACCAGCTGACAACAGCCAATAGATATGGAAATATTTCAGAATTTGCAAGGCGCAGTGACTTCAAATGACTTTAATGCTTATAAAAAAAATGGAATAATTAATAATTCAATACATTGAGGGCATTCACAAGGTAAACTTGTTCAAAATCATGTGTGAAAGCTATAGTTTTTCCATTAATTAAACTAAAAAAAAAAACAAACTAGTGATCGCAGTGACTCCCTTACCTTGGTTGCCCATCTCTATTGGTTGGTGTTACGCGACTGATTCCCCAAAGAGGAGAGTCTAATTGTTAATTTCTTGATTTCCTTTATAAAAAGGTTAAAATGCTGCGGACCCTTTTCTCGGGGAGTAAGTAAATACATTCGGTTAATGAAATCTATAATGATATATATTTAATCTCTCATTCATAGCTCTACGGAGCGTCTGCCGCTTGCCGCCGGCTATTTCGGTGCTTCCTATCACACAACGTGCCTGCTTCTCCCAGCTAATGATGGTGCAGAGGCCACCAAACATGCTGCCCGCCTGTAGTCTAACACCTACGCCCACATCGCAGCTCCTGCAACTCCTGTCACCTGCTGTGGGGGCCACAGCAACAAGTACACGGACAGTAACTAAATTCTCTCTCATCAAGGGCAAACGCAAGACTGTCAAGGCAGTTCTGAAGCGCTTCAAACGCCTGGATTGGGGCGCTTGGATACGTACACACTCTGGTCGCCACAAGAAGATGTTCAAAAAGTCATCCGCTTTGCGTCGTCGTCTGCGGCAGCATGTCTTTACCAATGCCACGCAAAGTTGGCTGTTGGACAAGATGGTCACCAGCTTTTGGCGCAGACCCAAACACTATATCGATGATCCCTATGCTCCCTATCACAAACGTAACGAATACTTTGCCACCAAGGGAAAGACATTTAAGGTTTAGGTTCTTTAATGTTTATTAAAAATGCAGAATGTTTTGTTTAACTAGAAAAACTTGTAACAATTTTTAAGGAGCAACAACTTTGTTAGTCATTGTGCCTAGACCAACAATTTCGGTTTTAATCACATCGCCGGGCTTAAGAAACTCCGGGGGACTGCGATGCATGCCCACACCCTTGGGAGTTCCAGTGAGAATAATATCACCCGGCAACAGGGTAATTGTCTGCGACAAACGATTAATAACATCATCGATCTTGTAGATCATGTTTCCCGTATTGCCATTCTGCTTCTCCACACCATTGATCCATGTCTTTAGTGGCAAATCATAGACATTCTTCACAAGGCTCTTGTGCACCACAGCTGGACCGAATGGCAGGAATGTATCCATGGATTTGCCAATCAAAAACTGACCACCGTTGCGCTCTTTTTGCCAGTCACGGGCGGAGATATCCTGGGAAACACTATAGCCGAACACATAGTCCATCGCCTTCTCTTTGGGCACATGACGTGCGACCTTTCCAATGACACAGACCAACTCCACTTCCCAGTCGATTTTCTGCTCAAGGACAAACATAAAATCTGTAATCTTGGGTTTTTTCCATTATCTGACATTCCATACGTACGTCACTCGCTTTATGCGCTATCACATTATCTTTCGGACCGACAAGAGCATTATTGTACTTGCTGAAAAACATGGGTTCCTTAGGCGCCGGCTTGTTCTGTTCGTCGCAATGGTCCTGGTAGTTCAAACCTGAAAAAACGGGGCTATACACACTTATTTCACCATTAATCATCTTGTTTTACCTATGCAAATAATCTTGCCGGGATCGGTAATGGGGGGTAGCAGTGTGATTTCATCATTAACTTCCAATTTTGGTTGCTTTTGCACCTTCTGTGCCAATTCCTCGATATTGGGATTTTGAGCAATTAACGCCTTCAAATCAGATGGCACTCCCTCTATGCCTGATAGCTCCACTAATGACTTTTGATCATCGGCAAGTACACCCAAACGTTTGGCGAGATCCCCTTTCCGCAAATATTGAACGAAACGCATTCTGGCAGCTAGCATTTATGACTGTTTAATAGAAACGTTTCGTCTCCACTTCAACTCCAGAGAACAAGATTCCTTACGTATACGTAATAACACGATCAATAGGTCGAATGAAATACAGTGGGGGCAATGTGACTAGTGTTTTCCAGCACTAGAGTGGAATGGAATTATTGAACCCCCCAGTTTTGTTTAGTGCCCTACGATAGCTATCGATTTTCGAAAGTTGGGCGCTTTCTTTGGAAAGGCATAATGCAATTTTATTATTCGGGATTACGCCTGATATTCTCATATTGCAACAAGGTTTGAACGCATTAACTCTTTAGTCTGGACGCTTTTGATAACTTATGCCAATTTTTTACAATTATGGTTAACAATTCATGTGCTTCATTCGCTACCAGCAGACACTTTGCCATTGTCGTTGCTACCAAATTTCTCAGAGAATTCGAATTTCCATCGCATATAGGCCACACGCATGCGATCCCATACATTGTCCACCGAGTCCATGGCTGGACGCACATCCAGTAAAGCGAAGCGATAATCCTTGTCGACTAATCCGCCATCATAGTAGTCAATAACATAGCGTACATCTTTTCCACATCTATCCACTATCCAGTCGTGACGATCGAAGGGCAATTCATAACTATAAAGGGTACAAATTTGTTTCAGTTAAAATATTTCTATTACTAATTCGATTAAAAATTACCCCAGCCAACTGCGGAATCGAGCACGAGGACTGAAGTCCTTGGCCTTGCCGCCAAAGCTCTTGAGACGAGGATTGCCACACTCTTTGGCATGCAACGCCTCCCATTTAAGTACCTCCTGCCATGCCTGCTCATTGTTGGCATTGTGTATGCGTATAATATCGCCCATATCCTTTTGGCTGACGTCCTCGTTCTTCCAGCGCCAGCCCTTGCGTAACATAGCATTCCAGAACATCTGTTGGCTGGGATATTGCCAGAATTGAGAACTTCCATCCTCGGTCACTTTAGGTATGCTTGATGTCTGCCGGTCTGTAGGCAGAGGAAATGGTTGATCTGGAGACGGTTGCTGATTCGCTGGCGGCATCATATTTAAGGGATTCACATCGCTAGCATCATGCTGTACAGGGCACTCGGAAGCGCGTTGCATTTTGGGATGTGGTGGGACAGCTGATGCCGATTGCTCGTCTTGTTTCTTATGCATGGGACACTCAGGTGGAGGTGACCCAGCGCCAGCCATGTGCTTGGCATGATCAGCTGGCATGCTCTTTGTGGCCTCCATCTGTACCTTAGTGAGGGGAGCGTTACCCATGATGTTCACCTATAAATTGAAACCGTCAAAGTCACGAGCGAAACGTACTCCTCCTGTGCACTCAGTTGCGTAACTGCAATACTAGGAGCAGGCAACTGGATCCACCACAAGGCACTTGGCCAATGCTACTCACCTGATGTGTGTGACTTCTATGCGTGCAAATATATCTAATTAATAAAATAGCAATCTTCTTATATTTTTAATTGATAATTTAGTTTCGCATTGCCAGCAGGAGGCCTCGAAATGCAGTTAGGTTACGAGGATTATGGTTGTCAGCGTATGTAAAAAAAAAGCGTATATTTTGTAATGTATTAGTTAAGTATAGCGCAAGTGTAAAACTGATCAAATCGAATGCAAACAAATCATTTTCTTGTTTTAAATTGAATGAAACTAAAAGCAATGTTTGCTTTTCAAAATTTTCTTCTTTTGGATTATTATGATAAATATATGCTGTGCATTGGCAACTCTTCGGCGTAGCCACCTATTTTGGACGTTTACCAACACTGACAATTGTTTTTAAGGTAGTTTTCAGATTTTTGATTAAAAGTGAGTAAATTATATAGAACGCTGCCATAAATATGGTCAACTGGCTAACAATACAACACTTAGACCCATCTAGCCAACAAAGGAAACCAATCAAGATTAATCTTGGCCTTGTACCAAAGAAATAAGACTCCAATTGCTAGTGTGGAGCTCCTGTGATGTAACCACATCCCTTCTCTTGCTTTTTTTGCTATTGATGTTAGAGATTTGTCTTTTAATTTGATTTTTTCTCACCCACAACAGATGACTGCCGTGTTTCGTGTTGGGCTGGTGCGGCTGGTCAGCCGTGGGGCCAGCTCCAATACCCTACTGAAGGCCCAGACCAACGCGCTGCCAGCTGCCTTCATGCAAAAGTGCAATATCTCTGGGAAAACTATGCGCGGTGGACCCCGCGTACCCAAGGCGGCACCATATCCGTATAAGACCAAGAAGTATAGCGTTCTTAATGCATTCTTCGACAAGACTTCCAAACGCTTCGATGAGAACTCGAAAGTGATTTGCGTCGAGGGTCCCATTGCGGCGGGTAAAACAAAATTCGCCAAAGAGCTGGCCGAAGAGCTGGACATGCAATATTATCCAGCTGTGGATTTGGATCTGATCTATATCAATCCCTATGGCTATGACATGCGCCAATTGGATTCCCAACTGCCGCCCAGCTGTCGCAGTTTTGATGTGAAGAACTTCTGCCAGGATCCCAATCATGATTTGGCTGCCTTGTTCCAGATACGCATGTACATGCTGCGCTATTCGCAATACATTGACGCATTGCAGCATATATTTTCCACCGGTCAGGGTGTTGTACTCGAGCGTAGTCCCCACTCGGACTTTGTCTTTATGGAGACCATGTTCCGTCAGGGTTATATTTCCCGCGGAGCTCGCTCTGTTTACAATGAAATTCGTCAGAATACCTTGGGTGAGTTGCTGAAGCCGCATTTGGTCATCTATTTGGATTTGCCAATTGATGCCGTGCAGAAGCAAATCAAGTCCCGCAATACGGACTACGAGGTGAACTCCAAGGTGTTCAGCGAAGCATATTTGCGTGATCTAGAGACGCTGTACAAGCAGCAGTATCTCAAGGATATTTCCAATCATGCGGAGCTCCTCATCTACGATTGGTCGGCTGGCGGTGAAACTGAGGTAGTTGTTGAAGATATTGAACGTATCGATTTCAATCAATACGAATCGGATCCGCATAACAAGAAAATGCTCGATTGGCGCTTCCCCTTGGAGACGGAATGGTGCGAGGCTCGCATCAAATACTGTCACGAGAAGCCCGATCTGATGAACTATTTCAATGTTCCACGTTACGATGTGCCCGAGCTGTTGCGCAGTGCCGATGACAGCAAAGTCTGGCGCGATGTCTGGTTCAATGTAAGTCCGAAATTCTTCTAAAAAATCTTTGCCTATTTATCCTAATTTTAATTCTTCTGCTGCAGGCGCCCGGCATGAAATACCGACCCGGCTACAATGCTGATATGGGTGACACTGGACTGCTTACCAAGACCAAGGTGGGCATCAACGAAGTCATCTAGGATTTGTCCTTTTGATTAGTCTTTGCAATGTGAAATTCATTTGGCGAAATGTGTTAATTATATAATAAAAAAAGAAAACCATATAGTTAAATAATAAGAATATCCCTCCGATTATCCTTGTCCAACCAAATGAGTGAGGAGCACTTAAGACAAATAATAGAAAGATCATTTTTCACACAGCGATTCTCTATTCAATTCGATATTAAAATGCTACAGATCACAAAACATATAACTACAATGCAATATAAAAGAAAAATTTTAAAAATACAAATATAAGTAAGTCAGTAGCAGCGGCGTGTCCAGGTGTTAAGCTTTAACTGGAAAACAATTTGCCTTTATTTCGAAACACACTGTCGAACGGATAATGTCTTGAGGATTATAAGCGACAAAAACAAGCTGAAATTTGTAGCGACCAGGTCGCGCTTGTGCCGAAGACGAGTATGTCATCTCTAAGATGAAATCTTCGAAATACGTTTTAGTCTGGATAAAGTGGAATAGATAAATGCAGGTTTCGTTTTTAAACGATTTGGAAAATTGAACTTACTCCACGGTTTAAACATTTATCTCTCACTTCCATGCGATTTATTGCATGGCTATATAGAAATTTAAACCAATATTGCTTTTCATCATACATAATCTTACAGAAGTCCCTCGACGCTAAACTGAATACAGTTGGAAGCCATTCGCCCCGATCCCAGTAATATAAGCTGAATGTGGTCGCAATTCGATCAGTTGGCTCTATATCCCAAATGTAAGTGATGTTACCACTAACATGCATGCCCAATTCATCGGTTGTTGAGGTTACATCACTTGTGTCGATCATCGAAGACATTGAGAGCACCGTATACGGTTGATCCATGCATTTCGAGAAAATCCGTTCGTCCTCAGCCTCGAAGAAATATTTGTAGTCCTTTGATTCGCATCTAATAAATAATTCGATAAGCAAAACCGCCGGGAGCAGAAATTTTAACACGGATCCCATTTCAACTTTGAAAATCCGAAATAATGAGCCACGATTTATATAGCCACATACATAGGTGTAACAGGTGTGACATGTGCCGATGTCCCAAATAGATTTTAATCTATTTAATCGTGGCCTCTTGTTCAATCTGGTCATTAAATATCCAGTACAATAAATGATTGTAATAGATTGGACCTAACAATATAAAGATCGCATGTTTGGATAAGTTTGTGGGAAGTCTTACACATCCCAGTAACCAAACGAAAACTTGGAACCCATTGAAACGGCCATAAACAAATTGAGTAATGTTGTATAGTTAAATTCATAATATTACAGATTATGTTTTGTACAATTATATTTAGCACATTTAACTTGCGTGCCCTATGTGGAACATTCAAAATATGTTTAAAGATGTTTTTAATTAATCAGCAGGGATATATATTCTATCATTCAATCTCCATATCAATCGCTGTCATAATCATTTTTACCAGCAACACCTCCGACCGAGGTTAGTGGCCGTCGCGATTCCTCATCGGAGCCGTAGACAACATCCTCATCGGAATCGTCAATCATTGAAATGGCGGGATTATCTTTAGTTACGGCCAATTCGGCCTGGGCAAAACGTCCATCTGGCGAATACACATACGCCATGGTGTACAGATAGAAATTCAACAGTCCATAGAAGCACATAAATTGGGCCGAGCTGCGGTAGGTGGTATTCAAAGTGGCCACAAAATTATCCTCCAGTATACCGAAACCAAAGCGACAAGTTGTCACAGTTATGGAAATGCCAAGGACGAACAACATCAGCAGAGTTAGGAACTTCAGTCGCATGTCTAAAATTAAAACAAAAACCAAGTCAATTTAGGGTTAATCGAAAGGATCATTTTGTCTTTACCAAAGTAAGGCATAGATCGAAGCTCCGTGTAGGCGCGCAGCAAGAGCAGGACAAGATATAGGACATACATGCAGCAGGCGATATAGAAGAACAACTTAAAACCCTATAAATGAACACATTTTTTTAATCACATCATAAACTTTGACGTAATCCACTTACATTATAGTTCTTGGTATCCACAAAATGGCTATAAGTGGGATCTTTCAGTTCATTACATTTCTCCCAGGTGGCCAGCACAATGGCGCACAGCCAGATGGGCATCACTATAATCACCTTAACCAAATAGAATCTCACAAAGCTTCGTTCATTCTGACGCAATCCATGATAGATGCATAGCCAGAACATAAGCAATGCACAGAGAAAGGTCGCCTGGAGTATGGCATCCAACATACCCGGAAGCCACGAATTCATTAGAAATATAAGCGGAAAGAATGGATCTACAAATAAAAGAGAGAGAGATGAGTTTACTCTGGACTGGATGGAAACCCTCATTACTTACTGTCGTAGAGTAGAAGTAATGGCAAAAGTACTGATAGCCATTTCTGTTCGATCGACCAATCATAGATGGGAAATTTCCGCAAAGTGTGTGCGTACCAACACTGCAAAAAAGAAAAAATCAGCCAAAATCAATAGATTCTATATCTCAGATATAACTTACGATTACAATAAAGGTGAAGAGTAGAAAGATGCATCTAAACCAGATCTCAATTTGCGTAAATTCTGGATTGTACGTCTTGAACTGAAATGGAAAGCGAAATCATTAAGATTATGTTGAAAAACCTATATAAAAATCAAAGTATTCAATAGATTTTTCTATGGAACCTATATAGTATGGAACTTCCAGAGAATTATGAATTGAATTTAGATTACATCGAATACACAAATTTTTTCCTACTTTATCTTCAAATTCGACCAAGAGTTTCAAAGGAAGCCATATGATATAGTCGTTTGATCGGGTTAGCTTTAACTTATGTGAAAAAAAAAGATTTATTCATATATTTGAGAGATTAGGAAACAGACTGACATAGCCAGATTAATCCAACTATCCCGATCAAGAAACTATATACATACTAAAAAGCTATAGAAATCTGTTTATTTTAAAATATTTTGCTGAACTCACATAGAATGTAATGGCACGTATGTTGTATTTTTGATGGAACGACTCCAATCCGTAGAAACGAACTGTGATGATGTAGTGGGCATAGTCAAGAAAACCCAAATGCATCACCGTAAACTCCTCGCAATCGTTTCGTACGCAAAGTAAGTGTCTTGTACGATTATGGGCAGTTCCAGAGCCCAGGACACTGAGTGGCTTATGCTGCTCATTGACCCCATCAATGGTAACGCTAACCTGGAAGCTTTTGTCATAGCGCTCATCTAAAGGGGAAGCGAGAGATATAGAAATTATTTGTAATAAGATTCTGATATCTTAAACTCACCATCATTGTTGTCTGTGACAAGTTTGGCTATTAGCCACAGCTGTTGCGAGTACGTTGTGGTTAATGGGGATTTCATGGCAAAGGGACCAGAGGCCAGAACCGTGGGACTGTGCGCCAATGAGGTATTGGCCAAAATCTGTTCAGCCGTCAATGTCGATGTGCTCGTTATGGGTGGGCCAGTTAAACCAATGATTATGCCCAGGCCAAAGCATGTAAAGAATCCCAAAAAGACCATGACAAATTCACGCTTATTTATGGAATAGAGACGCATGTGGACACTTCGCTCGCAACGATCATGGTGATAGGCGGGCGAGATGTATTTACTAAAATCGCTAAAGAGATCGCTAAATTGTGACAAAGAGTTCTTAATTCGTAGGAGAAGACCACCGGACGGCAACTGATAGGCATAGCCCAGACCCGAAGCATCTGCAGATTGCTTGGCCATGGCTATTAATGGCTGGAAGTGTAGGCTACTTCGCTGGTGTCCAACTCGAATCCTTCTGCCTACAGCTCTCCACTTGGCATTTTTTCCAGCGTCTCTTTTTTTGATTTTGCTCTTTACTTTAATTTTTTACAAATTTTTGCGCAGTTTATTTTCTTGTTTGCTTGGGCTAAAGAAGATATCGATTTTAGGCAAAAAGTCGCATATGTTTTGAAGCTTGGTGGTGGGTTACGGATAAACTGCGCATGTGCTCTCTTATCACAAGCAAATGGATTGTAAACAACAGTCAAATCAAAATTATGTCGTACAAAATCTAATGCTAAATCAACAGATCAACTGGGATGAAGATCCAAGATCAACTTGATCATATTTTAAAGGAATTCTGCTTAGAACTCGGAACAAAAGTACCCTCTGGGCTCCTTTTCTGTGATCCTTAATTATGTGGAACAATTTTGTGATATTTTTAAACGATCTTAGCCTTATTATTAAATGAAATTATAAAATTTTAAAAGAGTTAATTACAAAATCTTGAAACTTTGGCCTATTGGAGTCGATCGTCATCAGATGAATTCAGATTAAGTGGGTGGATGGTTGGTTGGATGAGTGATCATCTAAGAAGTAATCTTTGATTGGCGCAGGTAAATAGTTTCAACTTTAGTCAATAAATTGTTTTATACATTTGTGCTTAAATCTAAGACTAACTAGTTTCCTGGATTAATCCCAATATTTGAGTTGTCCATCCCAGCCGGCAGTGACCACTTTGCTGGCCTCATGCGGATGCCACAGGGCACTGATGCAAACGCCATCGTGCGCTTGCCATTTTTTATACATTTTCGTTGTCTTCCAGTCCCAGATGTAGCATTTGCCATCGCCATCGCCAGAAACCAAATAGCTCATGTCCGGCGAGAAGTCCAGCTGGCAAGCATAACCAGAGACCATATGGCCGGTGAAAGTTTTCTTGCGATTCATTTTAAAGCGATTGAGGGCAGAGAATATAACGATTTTATTGTCCAGCGACTGGCATGCCATCCATTTGCCATTGGGAGCCAATGTAACGGCCGGCATGGAGTGCATAGTGGGATCGGCAATATATTTCATATCCACAGGTATATCCCATTCCCAAATGCGCATGGATTTATCATCCGAGGTAGTCACAAATCGACGATTATCGTCCACAAACGTAATGGTGCTGACCGAACCCAAATGCCGATCATATTCCTGAACAATGTCGCCACTACGAGTGTCCCACTGGAAAGATATAGAGATTAGTAGAGATTCCCTTCGATGGAAATGTGAAACTTACGCATATGATTTTCTTATCCGATGTGCCGGCCACAAACAAATGTTGTTTACTATTATCCGGATGGAATTTCACACAGAAGGGCATTTTACGTGTGGTAAATCGAGAGACCACATCGCCCGTTTCGGCATCCCAGAGCTTTATATAGCGATCATAGGAGGCGGAAAGGAAATGTGATCCCTTATTATTCCAGGCAATGTCCTTGATGGCTTGTCGATGGCCAGAGAAGGTGCGTATGCAGCGACGTTCACCATAAACTTCCCACAGCTTGACACGACAATCCATTGAGCCCGATAGCAGCAGGTGAGCCGTCTTGGGGAACCAACGGATCGAAGAGATTCCCTTATTGTGACCCGTCCAGGTGTGTATGTGTGCTTTGGGTAGAAAGCATTTCGTTGGCGGAGCATTTGAGCGCAAGTTCACACCCAAATCATGGGGAGCATGCAGATACGAGCGTCCCTGATAGTCGTAACCATCTTTGACTGCAATTAGAGGGATAATGAAACAATTGATCATGATGTGGACCTTAAGTAATGACTTACTGTGCAATGTGGACTTCTCCTCAAGCGGTTTATCCTCGGGAATGCGTCCGCGTTTATGTCGCTTCGATAGCAACTCGTCGAGTTCGGCTCGTTCTTGCTCATTGGGCTTGGCCACACTCACTTCGTTCTCGTATTTACCCCAGGGACCCAGAAAGCCTTCAACGTCCTCTGGACGGTCGTTCTTTTCCTGCTTGCGCGACTTTTTGGCCTTGGGCCCTTCGAATACGGTTTTGCCGTTGTCATCGTAGGCGGATTGCAAGTCACCTACATAGGATTGGCCATCCGCCATCTCGTCCACACTGGGATCCAGGGCATAGCCGTAGGTGTGGAATGTCCGTCTCTGATTCTCAAATTCAAAGGCATTTATGTGCGCCTTCTCCACATAGCCGGCCAGTGTGTTGCGTGGTGCCCGCTGCTGCTGGGTCAAATCGGGATGCTCGGGCCCTTTTACGGCGGCATACATCTCATCGTATCGAGGATTGTAAGTGACCTCCTTTAGTGTGGGATCCAAGGAACGGGGCACTGCAGCGGCGCCAATGGGCACCACATGTGGAGCAGCGCATACTGCTAGCTCCGTGGACAGGGAATGTGTCTTGTCCACAGGTCGCAAATGTTCTGGTGTGGTCACGGGCGCGGGAACGCTGGCATCAGATTGCTCATTATCGGATTCACTCGAATCCGATGAGCTGGCATACGATTGCAAGCCCAACATCTTACAAACGGCGGACGAATTCTGTGTATTTGTTGACAAAGTGCTGCAAATAAATCACAATCAAAGTGTACAGCACGAAAACAAAAACGTTTATAGAAATTTCCATTAATTTTGGTTGTCGCTTTTTGTTGTTGGTTTCCCGCTTATATTGTGGCAACCCTGGAGCGGAATTCAGTGATGCCCATAAATCATTAACAGCATCACATGCGAGCTGTTAACCGCATCACATGCGAGCTGTTAACCGCCTCAAATGCGAGCTGTTAACAGCATCATATGCGAGCTGTTAACCGCATCACATGCGAGCTGTTAACCGCATCATATACGAGCTGTTAACAGCATCATATGCGAGCTGTTAACCGCATCACATGCGGATGTTAACAGCATCATATGCGAGCTGTTAACAGCATCATATTCGAGCTGTTAACAGCATGTTAACCGTTAACCCCAAAGCGAATTCACCATTTCGAAGCGAATTTACAAATTCAAAGCGAATTTACAAAAGCAAAGCGAATACACGAAAGCAAAGCGAATTCATTAAAGCCAAGCGAATTCATAAAAGAAAAGCGAATTCGTGGACGCGTTTTGTTGTTGTTTTACCCCGCAACACGTGCGCGCTGTTTTTCGTTTAATTTTTATTTTAAGCTAATAGTTAAATTTAAAACCACTAATCATGTCGATAAGAGAGAAGCTACTAATGAAGAAGATAGTGAAGCGCGAGAAAATGAAGAAGGAACTCTCGCAAAAAAAAGGCAAGGGCCCAGCTCAACCAGTTGCTCCCCCGCCTGGCAAAAAGAACTCCAAGAAGCCAGCGAAGCAACCAAAGCGACCTGTAGCTGAGGAAGAAGGTAAATCTTTTAAATCCATGAATAAGACCATGTCAATTAATGCTAGTTCTTTACCTTGCAGATGATGATGACGATGATGTGGATCTGGAAGAGGAGTTCCAAGAGGCACCTCAAATGAAAAAGAAGCAACAACAAACACAGAAAAAGAAGCCACAAATTCAGGTGGCCAATTCCGATTCAGAATCCGATGATGACGAAGATGACGAGGATGATGAGGAGATAGACAGTGATGGTTAGTATAAACACAGATCTCGATGGAAGATCTCTGATGATGATTCAAAGGCGAATTTGATTAGTCCAGGAGCAGCGAGTTAATGTTGTCTTGGGCGGAAATGAAATCTATTTAAAAAATAAACTGATTATATAGCTTAAAAATAGAACTTATATACAAGAAAGTCAATATTAATCACATTTTCCTTTTTTAGAAGCGGACTCTGGAGAAGATGTAGATGAAGATGAACCCGTACCAGCCAAGAAATCCAAACCGGCAACGACGAATGGTAAAAAAGCCGCTAGCAATGATGAGTTTACTGTGGAATCCTCTTTATCTGCTCTGGATCAACGTGATTCGGATGATCGTTCGTTTAGCTCACTGCAAGGCTGCGTTTCAGAGGCTACTCTGCAGGCAATTCAAGAGATGGGCTTTAGTGAAATGACGGAAATCCAATCGAAATCCCTAACACCGCTGCTAAAGGGACGCGATCTGGTGGGTGCCGCACAAACGGGATCAGGCAAGACGTTAGCCTTCCTCATTCCCGCCGTGGAACTGATCAATAAGTTGAGATTTATGCCACGAAATGGCACTGGAGTCATCATCATTTCACCAACTCGTGAATTGTCCATGCAAACATTCGGTGTGCTCAAGGAACTGATGGCCCATCATCATCATACCTACGGTTTGGTCATGGGTGGCTCCAATCGTCAGGTGGAAAGCGAGAAGCTTGGCAAGGGCATTAATATTTTGGTAGCGACTCCTGGTCGTCTCTTGGATCATTTACAGAACTCACCAGACTTCCTCTACAAGAATTTGCAATGTCTGATTATTGATGAGGTGGATCGGATATTGGAAATTGGTTTCGAGGAGGAATTAAAGCAGATTATTAACCTTTTGCCAAGTAAGTAGCAATTATTTGCATTACGTTGGGGAATATTTATCTAATGTATCCTTTTTATTAATAGCACGCCGCCAGACTATGCTCTTCTCGGCAACGCAAACGGCTCGAATTGATGCCCTTTCGAAGCTGGCGCTTAAGAAGGAACCCATCTATGTGGGTGTCCATGATAACGAAGAGAATGCCACGGTTGAGGGCTTGGAGCAGGGTTATATTGTGTGTCCCTCGGAGAAGAGATTACTTGTCCTCTTCACGTTCCTCAAAAAGAATCGCAAGAAGAAGGTCATGGTCTTCTTCTCCTCCTGCATGTCTGTCAAATATCATCATGAGCTATTTAATTATATTGATCTGCCTGTGACCTCCATACATGGCAAGCAAAAGCAAACGAAGCGAACTACAACATTCTTTCAGTTCTGCAATGCTGAATCTGGGATTCTACTGTGCACAGATGTGGCAGCTCGTGGCCTGGATATACCACAGGTCGATTGGATTGTGCAATATGATCCACCAGATGATCCACGCGAGTATATACATCGTGTGGGTCGTACGGCTCGTGGATCAGGGCAATCGGGTCATGCCTTGCTATTAATGAGGCCCGAAGAGTTGGGCTTCTTGCGCTATCTAAAGGCAGCCAAGGTGCCGCTCAATGAATTCGAGTTCTCTTGGCAAAAGATTGCCGATATACAGCTACAGGTGGGTTCGAATTATTGCCTGATTAGTTAACTAAAATTGAATTTCTTACTCATTTTCATTTGCAGCTGGAAAAGTTAATAGCAAAGAACTATTTCCTCAATCAGTCGGCCAAGGAGGCTTTCAAATCGTATGTGCGTGCCTATGATTCGCATCAGCTGAAACAAATATTCAATGTAAACACTTTGGACCTGCAGGCAGTAGCTAAAAGCTTTGGCTTCTTAGTGCCCCCAGTGGTTGATCTCAAAGTGAACTCTGCTAAACGCCAGCGACCCGAGAAACGTGTGGGCGGCGGCGGTTTTGGTTATTACAAGCAAATGAATGACACAAATGGCAAGCAGCGTCACTTTAAACAGGTCAATCGGGATCAGGCCAAGAAATTTACACGTTAAGGTAAAGAGAAACGACCTTAAAGTACCGTTAAAAATTGTTTAAATTTGGATATAAGCAAAAAAAACAAAACCGAAAATCTATATACATATTAAATATAAATGAATGTGTCCATTTCACAAATTCACATAACCAATTCGCAGCAACTCATCCCACTCGCGGTCTCTTGATGCGGATGTGGCTTCTCCTTATTTGTATGTTGTTTGTTTCAAATGTTTATTGACGCTGCCTCTTTTCACAAAACGTATTAAGCGAGTTTCGCCAAATTTGGCAATTCTTTTATGTATACACATACATATGTACATATGTGTATCTGTATATATATATGCATTAGAGCGGACCACCGATGTGGGCAAAAAGTATTGTTGTATTAAAATTAATGGAAAAGTTACATTCTATCGTTTAAATCAGCATTCTTTTGTAAAATTCTTTAAAGTATAACCATGTGAGAGCGCTCAAAGGCATGATTATCCATATTTTCAATGCCTGAGTGACATACATTGTCGAAGATTCTAGAGTCTCAAACTTTTTATGGCATTAAAATTTTATGTATTTTGCTACGAGACTTTTTTCCCGTACTTATGGACATAAATTTAAAGCTGACTTGATGTTAATTTTGATTACAAAATCCTTTTCATCACTTGGAGAGGGTATTAAATAGTTTCACCTCTTCAAAAAATCCAAGAACGAGTAAGGCAACCTCACTTTGGAGTTTAGGGATCGTATACGTAATATTTATATAAAGTATCCGCACGAATATGAAGTCCTAAGAGAGTCTAAAAGCATTATGAACAACTGATTGATTAATAATCTTTGCTATTGCCTTTTGATATTTTTGGTATTTTCTGAAGTTTTTTCATCAAATTTATCATTTGATTCTTGAACTTTTTATTTACTCGACTGCTAAGAAATTGGAACAATCCTTTCAACTGTCTGTGAGGACTTTTCTTAGGTTTTTGTGTCCATCCTACTGATAATTTATTTCAACTTGGAAATATCGTTTGCTGTCTGTCAAATAAATTGTGCCAGTTTATGGCCCACACTCGATGTAGTTTAGTTTAGTTTAGTGACATGGCCAATGCTGCTCAAACTGTGATCAAAGCAAACCCAAAAATGGTTTATCAATTGGTGACTTATTGGCGCCCACTGTACACAAATGCAATGGGTATACGACAATTGAATTGGCATTGGGGGAGCCGATGGCAACAATTTTCTAATAAAACTTGTTTGGGCTGCCAAATGAGAAGACACCCACTCCAAGCCCAGTCAAGCTAATGAAACCAACTTGCAATCGAAAGTGGTGTGGGGCAGGCAGACAAAAACAATGTGGCAACAAATTAGTTATTGAATGGACTGTGGCGTGGGTGGTCGAAAAACGACGCCCTGTTGCACTTGTTTTCGCTTCGCTTAAGTGTCTAAACTAGACGAAACTAAAATCAAAATTCTATGAATGAGTATCCAGTTGGCACATTCATTCATTCATTCATGCGGGACTTGTTAAAACGAATTAAACTATGGTAAAAATAAAGTCTAAAGATCTTATGAATGAAAATTCGAAGGCTTGCCTAACTTCTCCTCCACATTGTGTTGTGTGGCCAAAGATTGTGTGGGCATTTGACATAGAAAATGCAATCGTTCAGGTGACAAATGTTTCAAATGATTTTCAAAAGATAGATTCGGAAGTTAAGTTGGTTCTTTGGTAAATTTTAAACTATAAATTTATATTTATCCTTGTTTGAAGGAATCGATATATCAATCGATTATACTTAGTTCAATGAATTGTTTATATCTGAGCAGCTTTAAATAAATTGAAATATTCACTGACAAATTGTGATCTAAACTATCTACAAAGAAACATTTTGTTCGCAGTAAATAGAGATTGAAGAGAATCATATTAAGAATAATAATTACAGCTTATAGACTCTAAACATCTTTAAATCTCTTCAATTTATCTTTAGTTAGCTTGGATATTATTATATAATATAATATTAAGAATAATAATTACAGCTTATAGACTCTAAAGATCTTTAAATCTCTTCAATTTATCTTGAAGTAACTTGGTTTCGTTATAATACTTTGAAATTATATCAGTCGAAAGTTAATTTTTCCAGGTAAAGACAAATTTTCGTCCAATATAATCGAATGATTAGTTTATAACCCATTAATAGTTCATTATCTTAATGGACTTTCCATTCTTCGTGGTTCCAAAGTATTCTTAAAAATCTTTAAAACAAAAAATAAGTTTCTTATTTAGAAAAGTTTCCGATGATTTAAAATTTTCGTATTACGTATACGTATGACAAACCTTTCTCGACTCTTCTGTGGGATGTATCAGATTTGGAAGTGTGTATCTATCTACTACATACACATACTATATGTATGTATGTACATATGTATTCCATGTGTGTGTGATGAGTGAGTTTCAGTTTTCAAGTTGTGTGTGGGTGTTAAAGCCAGTCTTTGCCACAAAATTTAAGGCCGGGACAGGCGCCTACGCATCATGTGCCATGCGTAATGAAAACAACTAAGAGCTGGTTAATGGCTGATTGCTTGCCTTTTAACCAAGATTCGGCTAATTACATGCACACAGGTTGCTTGTACATGTGCGTATGTTTCTACTTTGTGTGCCAAATTGGCAATTGGCCAACGGTTGCGGCTAAATTCAAAAAACATTTGAAAGAAGCAAAAAAAAAAAATGATTGGGCCAAATTTGCATCTGGCCAAAAAAGAGCGGATAGTGCCAAGGATGGCTGGCCTGGTGCTGGTGTGAAATATTGCCAGCTACAAAAAAACAGAGACAAACACACAGGCAGAGATTGTATCCCACCCGCCTTAACTGGTTGTTTGTCAAACTGTTGGCCCGGTCGACTTCCTTATATGACACTATAAACTGCGGACTACTACTACCAGCAACTGCGCCTCAATTGGTCGGACAATTCAAATGCATTTTAGATGCAATTTTTCTCCGTCGAGTGAAGCCATAATAACTCACACCCAAGAAGACACAGACGCCGTTTGGCAAAGTGGTGTGAAAATGTTAGCCAGTTGGCCATTTGGAAATTGAAAGTGCAACCAAATGTGCATTTAGGGTGTTTCTTTGCCTCATAGCAAATGAAGTTTATAACTTTTGAGGAGTCTTTAAGTGGTAGAAGGCTCTGTCTATTCATTTTAACATTCTAATAATAGGAAATTTTCTTTTTTAATAGAGTGTTCATATATTTTCTATATATTTAAGTGATGTATAAGAGTGTTTTACCTCGAAAAGCTTATAATTAAAAGTATATGGATTTCTCATTTGATATCTCTGCTCTAAATAGGACTTTGAGAGATGAAATTTCTAAAAGATTATGCATTTCGTAACATTCATTCAGAGAGATCTTGAATGAATGTAAGCCCTAGAGATTAACATGGGCGGCCCACGATGAAGACTTAACACTTTTGATTGTTAATGTAGGTGTAAATATTCGAAAGGGCTTTTGTGAATCGAAAATCCATAAGCATACAATGTCTTCATATTTACGCACATTGACACAGATATTTTGAAGGCAATAAAAACAGTATTTATTTGACTGGATGACCGGCCCACACATTATGCAGAGGTGCGTGGCCACCAGTTGCTGTGTCGCTTGTCAATGGTGGTAAGTAGGCGGCGGAGGTGTTTGGTTTGCTTTGGTGGGCGCCTGCTTTTCTCTGTAAACTTTCACGTCTCATTTAAGTCAAGTTAGTCGCATGCGGGTGCAATACACGGAAGCCGAAAACGCAAGTAAGTATGTATTTGCAATGGAAAGTAAAAGTTGTAGTTGCAACCATGTACCAGGGTCGCTTATATGGTGCGTCGCCAACTCTCCAGCAGCAAAGACCGGCATTGCGAATGCCAATTTCAATTTTCCCACATATATTTTTTGTTTTTTTTTTTTTTGACCATTTCCATTCCAGCGCTTTTGATTTGTGCTCCAAGGCAAGTTTAACACCAATATTTGGTAATATATTTCCAGCCAGTATGTATACGCTGGGCAATTTGCATGAACTTTTGGCCAAATCACTGCCCACAAACAAAATGTTGTTCTAATCTGCAAGCAATTTCCGTGCGTAATTAATTCCATACATTTGCCGCACAATTCAAATCAACGCCAACGCGCCAAATGTAATATGCGAGAGCGAGATAGCTGCCTGCCACTGTAAGATCAAATGAAAGTGCTGCCACTTGTCAAGGGCTTTAAATCTTTTCTTAGCGATTAGAAACTCTGTAAAAATGTTTTATTAAACTGAAAGAATCGTCTCTGATTATATATTTTCTTGAAATTTTTCAATAAAGTTCCAAAATCGCGTTAAAGACAACCAGCTGTGCATATGTATTTCGACTAGGTGGCAGCACCAGCATATCTGATCAAAATGCAGAGTAAGCAGAGAAAAAAGAACTCGCATGGCGGGGTGTGAGTATTTTCAGAGCGTGTGACGTCACAATTGGGATTAATAAAGCTATTTGTTTAAAATGATAATATGAATAATTAATAAATAAAATGTTTGGATTATAAATTGGTAAGTTAAAGAATAAATGAATAGTGTTCCAAGATAAACAAGGAAAATCTTTAAATGAACATCAGTAAAGTTTATGCTTGTGACGTCAACGAGGGAGAGTGCAAGAGCGAACCGAACGCCTACTCTCGCATGCCCAGTCGTGATCTCACAATGGAGAGACCGCGTTTCCTACACTTACGACTAATCGCGCTCTACGCTTCGCATTCAGTTTCTTTTTCTCCGTTATTGCGCACGGTTCAGTGGTAGGAAATAGGGAAATCGATCGTTGAATTAGAAAATCCCGTGCGTTGTGCCCATCCGACTCGAATAACAGTTAAACAAATTTAAAAAAAGGAATCATAATTATTGTTATTGCGATTGTGTATGAAAAAATTTCATAAAAACTAAATAGATATTTCAAATGACAAATGAAAGCAAAGCCCGCATTAAAACCAAGAAATAGCAACAACAACAACAATTGTGCAAAAAAGAAAAAAAAGCCAATCTGTTCTCATCAAAAAGAATATTTTGCCACTCAGGCAACACTTTGGAATTCAAGCAAATGAATTTCACATAGTTGCGTTTCTGTGCTAATAGTAAAGAAAATAAGAATATCTAAGTAGATATAATTAATTTGCATATAAAATTATTTCCCTTTTTCCATCCTCCTTGGTGGATTGGGTTTGCATTGCAGCAGCCAACAACAATTGAGCGAGTTTGAGAGTGAAAAGAGCAGAGATATTTTGACATTCCGCTTTCATTCATCTCCGTTGTGGTTGTTGCGCTCACTCACACTATTGCGCACAGCAACTGCGCTCCCGCCTATGTATACGTGTGTGTGTGTGTGCGATCGCTGCGCAAAGGAATTTTCTCTCTCTCACTCTCACAGTTTGTTTCTCCTTCTCGTTACTGCGTTGTGTTGTTGTTGCTGTCATTTGCTCGTTCGTTTTAGTCTGATATTTCTCTTTTCCATACCTTTTTTACGTTATTCGTTCTTCGTTTTTTGTTTTTTGGGTGGAGTTTTGTTTTCATTTCGTTTTCTGTTTTAATTGTTTGCCTCCCTGTCGCTCATTCTCTTCTAATGAATTTTTGATCGCAACAGCAACAACAATTTTGTTGAAACTAATTTAAAGTATATGCCACACACAGAATACCCCTTTTCATACTCCCCCGCTCGTAACGTGTTAAATAAAAAATTGTGCAACATTACGTAGAGAAAGCAATAAAATAAAAAAAAAAACTGTAACAAATACACGAATCTCCATCTCTGTCAACAACAACAAGTAAAAAGAGTAAAAAGTATAACACAAAAAAAAAAAAAATAATAAAAGAAAAACATTGTGCACACAAACACACACACACATACCATCAACAATAACAACCAACAAAAAACAACAAAAATGAGTGTTTGTGAGAAGAATAACGTTGTGCAACATCAAATGCAACAGGCTGCCGCAGTTGCTGCAGCCGCTGCAGCTGTACAGCAACAGCAACAACAACAACAAGTGCAACCCCCGCAAATTGTGCCACAGCCACACATGACGCCCCAACAGCAACAACAAAGCACACAAAGCATTGCCGACTATTTGGCCCAATTGCTGAAGGATCGCAAGCAGTTGGCTGCCTTCCCAAATGTCTTCACGCATGTCGAACGATTGCTGGAAGAAGGTAAGTTCAAAACATGCCCACTCCCCCCATTCCCCTTCAAACTCCTCACTATCTATCTTTCGATTTTGAAGGATTTGAAGTATTCCGAATTCATAGCAGATCTTAACCTACTTTGTTTAGTTTGAATACGATTTTTAAGATCATTTTGAATACTTTTATAGCAAGTTTTTCAGTAATCTTTTATAGCAAGTTTTCCAGTAATCTTTTGTGCCTAAATATAAAATGTTAAGTATTCAAAAACACATTTTCATAAAGTATTTGACTTAGTATTAAATTCTCAATCTAGAAACACTCTTGGAACCAAGTGGACAATAAGTAGATTCCCATTTAAAAATTATTTTAAAGTGCTTTAAAATTTGTTCTCTGCTAATAATAAATTTTAATTGGAAGTTGAAAGTTATCTTAGAGATTTTTGTAAGTTTCTGTGCCACAGGAATTTAATACAGATTCTTATACATAATTGAAAAAGGATTTTATGGAGCTTTCAAACATTTATCCAAACATAATAGATTGTTTTTAGGACATATGTATTTAGAGTTCTGAAAATATTGCAACTGCATAAATACGGTTTGGGTTTATTTAAGATGAAATACTGTCTTCCCGTTTCTCATATTATAGTATCAAAGTCGATTCTTTGGTGGATCTTTTGAAATTGGCGTCTGGAATTTAGAATCTGATTCTCTGATTCTTTTCTCTGTTCTGTTGTGTTGTGTTTGGCTTTGAGTTCATTCCACCTTACACACTCGTGAGACGAAGAAAAAGAAGACGATGATGATGATGCCTCTTGTTTGTTATTTTTAGTTACTTCCTTTTTGTGTGCCACTTCGTAAACGCTCTCGCTCCCGCTCTCTCTGTGTGTCTTTCTCTGTATCTTTCCCACAATCTCTCTCTCTCTCTCTCTCTCTCTCTTTCTCTGGCTGTCTCTATCAGCTCTCTGTGGCTTTTGGCCTGGCATTGCCCCCGGTGTGTTGCGTTCTTTGTTGCATTCGCCCCCTTTATTCCAGAATACGGGGGACCCCCCCCAAGCCATTTGGGTATTTTTATTATGATGCACGCACAAAAGAAAGAAGCAAAGAAAGAACGAAAGAAAAAGCAACTTTCGTTCCCAAAGCAAATGTATCTGACAGATACAAAATGAAAGAATATGCCTACCCACGCCCGGTCAAGCCAAAAAGTAAACACTTGAATCGACTTAACTTTATTTTCGGTTACCAGAGGAGGACGAACGTGCCACTACCTGGTTGCAGCGCCTCTTCCTCTGCCTCTGACTCTATATTTGCTCAACATCTGTTGCCCATATGCATATGTGTCGCGCCTGGTAATGACAAAATTATGTTGCACAGATACCGAGACTGACTCTGAGACAACACCACACACACAGGCTACAGATACTATGTGTTTTTTTTTTGGATACTAGCTGCAAACTAGTTTTCTGTCTACAAATTGTGTACGAGTATTTGCTAAAAGCAAAACCAAAGCGTTGACAATTTGTAAAACTCGTTCGACCAGCCAAAGAAATCGGAATGAAGAAACAATTTTAACCAGCTTCACTTCACTCTATGCCCTCGCTCTTATCAGCGAGCGACTCTACTAGCTACCTACCTACCTACCTACTCCCACCACATTCTGGCCAAAAAGCAAACCAAACCAATGCTGGCTATCAAAAAGTGAAGGAATACTCTATGGTCGAGGAACCGGCTTGGACACTCGGACCTACGTAGCTGGCTAGTTTGGCCTGACTGCGGGCTGTTAACGGCTTTCGACTTTTCAACTTTTTGCTAGAAGTTTTTGTTTTTATGTTGTTTTTACTTTATATATTTCTTTATACGTTTTTTTTCTTCTTTCAGTTTTGTGCAACTTTCTCTTTTCAATTGCTGTCGTCGTCGTCGCATTTGCGTTGTTGTCTTTTGACATGGGGGCCAAACAGCTTCCCATACATACACTTCACAAATGGCCAAAACAGAGGTCGATCCCATACATTCCACACATCCATCTCAAAGGACATGAAGTTTTCTGTTTTTTTTTTTGACAAAGTTTCCAAATATGGGGCAATTTCTTATAGTTCGTTTCGGTTTCTTTAAATTTCTTACTTCACTTTTTGCGCATTAAACATTTCTCTTTCTTTATTAAGTTGGTTTTGAAAAAATTGGTTTAGCTTTTGCTTAGCATTTGTAACTCTATTCAATTTTGATTCGTACTCATCTTGGTGAATTTTGATATTCTTAGTTTATTTCTCCTGAATAATATCCTTTTATGCTCTATTTTGGAAACTTCCCAACAAGAGGAGACTCTTTGCCCTTTTAAGCTTTTGAATATTTGCATACTTTTTTTCTCTTTGCCCTTTTGTGCCATTTTTCTTTTATGTTTGTTACACTTTCTTTTTTCTCCCTTTCCTTACGCCTTGTTGAACAATCAAATTTATAGTTTTGCTAGATGATAATGCAAAATTACATTGTTTTTTTTTTCTTCTAAGGTTTATTTTCTCGTATTTTATTTATTTATTTTTTTTATTTCTGCTGCATTTTTGTATGAAACAAAACAACAAACAGAGCAAAGACAAATTAATTTCGTTGTCCCAAAAAAAAAAAAAACAAGAAAGAGATTTCAAAACAGAAATTCCTTAGGCAAAACAGCGTGAAGAATTTGAGATACTCTATTTAAAACTGGGGCGCAATTTTTGGTTACTTCTTGGGGAATAACAAAAAAAGGCGTTAAAGATTTTAGTTATTTTACGATCAAGATGAGGATTTATCGACTTGGTTGTTGGTGTTAATCAAGGATATATTTATAAATAAATCCTACTTTTCTCTACCATTTAACGACTCTAATCAGTAAATGGAATAAAGAGTATTAAAAGACTCAAACCGCCAAAAGCATAATGCAAAATCAAATGTTAAGTAGCTTAAAATTAAAATATTGTGGCCCCACGATATGTGTGTGTGTGTGTTGTGTGTGGAGGGGAGGGTAGGGTAGGTATATGCCAAGGGGTAACGATTTCGTGAGAGATGTCTAATTGGGTGCCGCAAACCCCCAAGAACCGAAACGGTTGAGCGCGGGTGTGCAGATAGATTTTCGTCGTATCTTTTTGGTTCCTCATCTGGCTGGCTAGCTGTCTGACTACCTGTTTTTTGGGGTGCTGCTCACTTGAAATGCACAGCTTGCGATTACATTTAAATATATATACATAGATATATCACACATATACATTTGTATATCTATTTTTTTTTATGTGTGTATATGTATGTATATTCTTGTCTCTCTTTGCTTATTTATTTATTTGCCGCTTTTTCTTTCTTTTATTGTCTTCATTGCTTTTGGCACTGCTGACATAAATTTTGTTGTTGTTTTAGCTTTCAACTGACTCACGCCTTAATAAAATATACAAAAAAAAAAGAACGTACGAACGAACGAAAACACGACCAAAGTAGAACTTTGGCAAAAAGCAGCAGGTTTTTTTTTTTTGTTTTCCACTTGAAAATGTATGTATGCAGATGATACGCAAGATATAGGCATTGTATCTGTTAGATAGCTCTCTATGACACACGACACTGCTGGAGCACGTTTCTTTCAATCACATTGTCATATTTTGCACAGTTGAAGTGTGCCTAGACTGTGGAAAGACGATGACGATTACGATTACGGCAACAACGACGTCGACAACGACGACGACGACGACGACGTCAAATATGCTCTCGGATTACGGGCTAGCAGACCATGCATAACTGCACGTATTTAGCATCTGCTCTAGAGAGATATCATCGTTGTTAAACTAACTTCCGCATAGCGTTGGCCCAAACAACAAACTAACTAACTAACTAGCTAACTAACTATCAAAGTTCCAAGGGGAAATCTACAACAAATCTAAATCAAATCAAAATTTTCATCGTCCACCCACGCCAAGAATTATTCTTCACCTTTCCACTCTCTGGTGCTCTCTCTCGCTCGCACTCTCCAACGTGTCATCATCTTGTAGATACACAATCTTCTAGCTTTGCGTTGTGCATCCAAAAAAACCCCAAAATTACGTTTGGCCGTTTGGCTACACCCGCTACACGAGAATGTTTATATAGTCATAGATATATATATATACAACCTATATACCCAACCCCCACACATACACACACACACATCTATAAATATATATATATATATATATTAGTGTGTGTGTGAATCTTGGCATTTCCCAGATACACACTAGAAAATTTTCTACACCGTTTCTGTTGCTGTTGCTGCTGCTGCCGCCGGCCGACATTTATTTTTCATGAAAATTTTGAAATGTGTTTCATTTCATCTAAATTTAGATTATTGGAAAATGGTTTTTCTATTCGAGCGATGATCGTTCGAAATGACTATGAGAGTTGTTGGAATTTTTCGTTTCTATTTCCTTTTGTGTTTTGCTGTTGTTTTTGGGCGTTGCTGGAAAATGTGAATTTTCTTTTATTTTGTTTTTTTTTTGCCTTATTGATTTTGTTGTAGCTGAATGCAAATAGAAATTGTGGCCAAAATGCAAATAAATACATCAACCTATTGCGGCCCATCCTCTCGCACTGTAAATGGAAAGAAAGGGCAACAACAAACTCACAAGCGTTTCAATTTCATATCATATCATAGGCAGGGCCCGACTAACAACAGCAACAACAACAACAACAGCAACAACTATTGACGTGCTCATAAATTTGTTGACAATTGTTATGCGGAACGCGTAGGCACAGCTGCTTGGATGGACGACCCGCACCCGCACCCGCACACAGACCCGCACTACTACCACGACTCATTGCGTTTTTAAATTCAATTAAAATCTTTTGTCATCGTCAATCGATCGTTCGGCGATCGGTCGTTGGCTCGTTTGATAGTTGGTTTGGCTATTTTGATTTGTTGGTTGGGCTAACCAACAACAAAAAAAAATGCAACCAAGCGTTTTTAACGTTTCCACTATACTAATAAAGCAATCGCTCCCAAACCCCTTTACCAATTCGATTTAATCACAGTTGCCCACGATATATATATATTATGTATAAAAGGGCATTGATCGTACGATCGTACGATGACCAAAATTGGTTTAACCATTTAATATTAGGGGCGAAAGTTGCAGTTTTGTGATTGTTTTTTCATTTGGTTGACTGAATCTCTCTGTCAGGTGATTGAGCTTTAGTAGAAATGTGGCTTATATAATCTAAAAGTGGGAGGGATCCCTTAAATTAAGCGGATTTCAAAGTGATTTTATTTTTTATTCAATATTGAATATGAATAAATGTACATAAAGATGGGAATTAATTAGCCACTTGTTGCTTTCATCTAAGCCGCCTCAAATTCAAGCACAAGGTACATACTTACATACATATGACTTGTGTACACAGGAGAAATGATTCACTTTTAATCCATGGCAACCCTCAAAGTAATATATACATAGATGTTGATATACATTTTCAGCCTTCAATTAACGTTTTTCCTTGGAATCCGTTTGCACCATTTCACATACAAAGAGCGAGAGAGAGAGATGGAGACTCTAAGCAATTTGAGTGCCTTTCTGACTCTTTTCCACTCCCCCACACAAAGACAGAGACAGAGAAAACACCGAGACAGAGAGAGAGAGAGAGAGATCGTTACGTCATTTTTCTCATGTTATTTGATAGCCAGCTGCAGCGCAAAAATATATTTTTTTGATTTAATTTTTTTTTTTTTTGACAAAAATAGCGAAAAAATTAGAAACAAAGCAAACGAAAATGAAGAAGCGTAATTAAAATATTTTTCACATGCTCATGTTCCATGTTCCACACACACGCAACACATGGAAATAACTGGATCCCTCCCTCCCCACCACACATCCCCCCACACACACATCACACACACACATCACACACACACATGAAGGCCCCTTAGGAAGGCACGCGACTACCGACTACCGACTACCAGCAGCATCATACAAACATATGTACAAAAACCATGTGGCTGGCATTGGGCAATTGCCTTAATATGCCCACCAAGCTGCACAAATTGAACAATTTGATAAGATACAGTGGGATGAGATGGCAGAGAGGGGGGTTACTTGAGAGTGTGTGTGTGGGGGGTGGTGGAAGAAACGGCAACTTTGTGTTTGGTTCTGCTTCCTTTTGAAGTCCGAAGCTCAGAAGAGCGCCATATGGTCGGTCGGTCGGTTGGTTTGTTGGTTGCTTGGGATCTGACTTCAACTCGCATTTGGAACTCTCTGGACATATATGGGCAGACGATGTTGATGCTACTTCTACTTCTCCTCCACCACCTCCACTTGAGACTTGAGTTTGCTGCAAGTGAATCACTTTTATTGTGCAATGCAATTGACAATCGATTTGGTTCTTCACTTTTTTTTCCCATCTTAGCAATCGTTAATCAATTTAATGTTTTTCAATTGCTGCAGCCCGTGTGAAATGCGGGCACAGAATTACAAAAATCCATCTAAAATCCAAAAAGAACTTTAAATCACAATTGAAAGAAAGAAAACCCATTCAAGCATCGCTCTCTTCAAAGGGGAAGAAACTAAGGTCCTTAATTCATATAGATATGTGTATCTACGAAATAATATAAAGAATATTTCCGATCCAATTGAAATGTTGTTGGTGAAAAGTCAACAGAAGAAAAAACACAAAAATTGTCAAAAGAATGCAAACAGTTTTTCGAGTTTTGGCCCATTCACTTGACAAATAAACAAAAGAGCCAAAAACTATGGCAAACATTTAAAAAGAAATCATCGAGATATGCAAAGAAACTATGACAACATAAAACATCAACAGCAACCACAAAATATGCGTCATATCTAAAAGAAAAAAAAAAAAAAAAAAAAAAACCAAAACGAATAGAAAGGCAACCGACAACAAAAACGTTGACGACGATGCCGACAACGTGCAAACATTGAAAAAGATACTAAACACAGCAGATTGAGATACTTTGTTGTTGCTGCTGCTGCTGCTGCTGCTCACTGGCATCATTGATTCAAGACTATCTACTTAGAAGATACATGTGTCGACACACACACACAGACACATCTGATAAAGATACAGATACGAAAGTTTACTCTGAACATATGCAAATTTAGTTGAATTCACCAAAGAGTTGGCCAAAAAAGAAGTAGCTAGCAACTCGAGTGCCCTCAATCTGCACTCACTAACTGCAAGCGATCGCAACATGAATGAATGCGGTTGTCACGTCACTTCTCTCTCAGTGTGTGTGTGTGTATTTTGTTGGCATTTTTTGGTGTACCTATCTTTTGGCGTATACCGCGACGCCGCCAGCCGTTTTAGTTTTGCGCTATTTTCGCATATCGCATTTAAGCAAATTCATTAAATTTTGCCTCTTGAAATTGTTTCGATTGAAAGGTTTTGGTATTTCATAAAATTTAACAAATGCCACGCCCCAATGATACCCTAATTGTTGCATTTGTCTTCAGCTGTTCATTTATCATGGCACTGCCTTTGTGTGTGTGTGAGTGTGTATCTGTGTGTGCGTGCCTGCCTGCCTGCTGCTGCTGCATTGCTTTGGTTTTTTATTTTTCCAATTTTGATTTTGGTTTTTTTTCGGAGGTTTGTGTTTTGCCTTTTGACTTGCTTATTTTTTTCCTCTTTTATTTATTTTCATTTTTGGCAATTTGTTATTGCTCGTGCCGTGTTAGTGCGCCACGTTTTGTTGTATCTGCAACAAAGCAGCAGCAGCAGCGTATTTGGGTTAAATGCCCATTTTTATATGGACGCCCAAACATTGGCCATGTCGTCCCGCCACTACCACCAACACGACCATCAATATTTATTGTCATTGTATTTTTGTGTTGGGATCGTTTTATATCATTTGTTTTTTACTGCACGACTATTTCCGATGACTGTTTATTTAGTGTGTCTGAGGCTATTATACAAATGTCTCTATTTGCTTTACTTCGTTATGTATTAAGTCATCATTTTTGCACTTACAAAAGAGTTTCCTTTAATATTTAATAATCATTCTTTGAATGTCATTACCAGCTTAGTCATAGAAAAATAATAAACGAAATTCGTGCTAATTTGTTGTGATTACTTTAATATAATCAAAAATATGCTTATAAAAAATAAGAAAAAACAAAGAATTAGTGAAATAAAAAACTATTTATTAATGTTAACTGTCTCTTTTTGAAGAAAAAAATTTCCTAAAATGTTCAGCTTATTCACTGTGGAAAGGTTAGAGTGATGATTATTATCATTTTATATATTTCTATATAAAGAATGTACAAAAAATTTTTAAAAATACAATAACATATTATTTTAGCTTCCCTTGTAGACTCGAAATAACTCTAAATGCTTCCTAAGATAGAGGTATCCAAGATTCTAAAGCGTTCACAGCGTTGATTCTTCATAAAAATAAATATATAGAATTTTCTTTGAATAACTCAAAAGACTACTTGGGTATAGGTAACAACAAAAGATGTTTTTGCAAACTTTTCCAAGAATCTAACTTAAGATATATATGAATAGATGTTTTTCCAAGCTTTTCTGATGAGATGAAAAATATGTATCTTATAAAGATTGATCCAAGACTTCTATCTGAGACGCCTGCCCGCCCACTCTCTGTCTGATTTATACCTAGTTGTGCCTCATTTCAAGGACAACTTGTGGAGCTTATCAACATCTGCATGGCGACAAATGCTTTTGCTTGAATGTCATTGGCATAATACAAAAACCAGATATCAACATACTTAAGTTTATATATTTACTATATATGTATGTATCTACTAAATACAATTGAGTGCACTTGCATTTTCTAAAATGACAGTGGGATGTCGCATACCTGTAAACATACATATGTATGTAGGTTTTTCCGGTTTTGCAGTCACTGTAAAAGAAGACGAAACCCACACAAAGTGATAGTTGTTGTTGAGGAATAGAGTGAGAAGAACAAGAAGAAAGATTGTCGTATTGCCTGTCTGTTTGTCAGTTTATTTGTCTCTTTGCCTGTTTTTTTTTTTTTTTTGTATTCACTAAAAATAAACATGAAAAATGTGGGCGCTTTCGAAAAGGTGTTAAGAACAAGTTGCACAAGAATCAAGCGAAACTTATTTAAAGGAGAGATACCATACCAAAACCATAACCACATACATACATACATACTTGTACTTGTGTATAGGAATTTATCATAATAAATCCCCATTCCAAGGCAGTCAGACAGCCAGCCAGTCACAGTCAAAATTAAAAGAGAAAAGTCGGCATGGCTTTGGCTTTTGTTTCAAAACAAGTTGTCAAGCTTTTTTTTTTTCTTGGTCACTCTTCAATGTTGGTCAAGCATATTACGGCTATACAATTATGCATATGTATGTATCTGTGTGCATACTTAGCTCGACAATTCATACAAGAAGATGGCAGTAGTAGGCAGGCAGGCAGGCAGGTAGGTAGGTGGGCAAGTAGGTAGGCAAGTAGGTGGGCAGCAGCAGCATTATTATTATTAACAAGTGTGTGAGTCGCCGTCGTAATAATTTATAGGGCTCTCTGTGCCCATGTATTGTCTTTGTTCGACTGCCATGTGTGGGGGCTGCCTTATTGAAGACCTTGCTACGTGTGTCACGTTGCGTATGAGCGATAATCAAAATTAATTATACGCCAAGTAAAAGGCAAAAGAGCAGCAGCAGCAGCAGCACGATCAGGTAACACACACGCCCACATTTCAGCATACATACTAATAAAAAACGATGAAAAAAATGCTCTGCTCTGCTCTCTATTAAATAAATTGTTAAAAAACAAAACCAAAAAAAATTAAAAGAAATACATTAATCAAGTCTTTTATTCCAAACTGCTCCAAAAACAGAAAAACTTTCACTTACCTTCAATCAAATGTAATTTAGATGAAATGAACTTAATTAAATAAATCAACATGATCTAAATTTAATTGAATGATCCAGAAAACGTCTTAGTTCAATGAAAAAATTAGTTCAAGCTGCTAAAAAAAACAACAATTCCGTTTTAGTAATTAATCTTTTCAAATATTATTTGTTGCCAAATAGTTTTCGGTTAAATAGATACTTAGTTTCCGTTCTGAAATTTGAGAAACTAATCAACCAAAATCATGGTCTCTTGAGACGTATTTTTCTCTATATTCTATCTATTTTTTGTGTGTGAGTTTTCAAATGAATAAAACCCATAGAAAAAATTCCCATCAGAAGGATGATTGGAGGGGAGGGGGGTCACAAAAACTTTTTCCCCACGTCAATTTTTATATTTGTTGCTGATGGATCACAGCTTGTTAAACATATTTCGAACTGAAAATGTTTACACATTAGTTGGCTGACGAGCCGCAACAACATGGAGAAAAATTGAACAACAAAATGCCCAAATCTGCCAAAAGCCAAATGGCTAACTAAGCAAAATGAAAAGCAAAAGTAAAAATGGAAAATCATTTTGGACTCGGACTAATAAAAATGAATTTCAGAGCCCTATAGCAAATGCAAGAAAGGAAAGAAAATAACAAATTTTGTACTTTTAAGTAGTCCACAAAACACACTCAAAACAAAACAAGAAAAAAGGTCATGAACTGTGTCTGTTTCAAAAACTCGCCATCGCCCTCGAGATTTTCCTTATTTTCTATTTGTTCTATGTTCAGCATCGTCGTCATCGTCGCCTGTTTACGTTCCCCACACGTAGCATGGAGTCCGGAAAAGTCATTCGACTACTCCAGAAATAAACAAGAGCAATGTGGCAACAACCGGAGGCAGCGTCAGCCATTGGCCAGACGATGCTACATCGAGTCGAATCGGAGTACCGGGGTGTCACAGAAATTTCATCTTATAAATATGCTTATAAATAGAAAGATGCCCAAAACGAAACAAAATGAAAACCAACACAAAAAACCAAAAAAAAAAAAAACTGCTCGAAATGTTGAAAGCAGCAAATTTTGCGGTATTTTTGGGTTTTTACGAGAGTTCAACCGTGTTGATTGAGGTGTTTACGAAGCACGAAAGTGCTAAAGAGTAAAGATCCTTAATGACACTTCAAAAAATGTTTACTGTATATAACTCTTTCACTGCAAAGTTGAGATGGGGCAACGCTCCACTCCCAGTCAGGTAAAAACGTGACCTGTTAGGGGTATTCTATTTATATTTGAATTTTGTAGATTGGGCTTTCTTTAAATGCCTTTTTTTTTTTGGTAAGCTGCACTACAATCCCTTTTTTTTATAGGATTTCTTATAGGTTATTTATAGCGAAAAAATCCAAGGGGTGCCCATTTCCTATCGATCTCTTAGGCCTTACTTATTGAGTAGCCTTTTGTTTGAGTTTATTTCAATGTTATTCCACGTTAACTTGTTCTATTATAAATTTTCGTGTTTTATTAAAGTGTTAAAGTATACTTAATATTTTATTATACATATTTAGTAGGTGCAAGTCTCCCCCTTCGGATTAAATTGTAAAAACTTAATAACTTAAATCCAAAGATAACATTTGTAATAATATTTTATTATACATATTTAGTAGGTGCAAGTCTCCCCCATCGGATTAAATTGTAAAAATTTAATAAATTAAATCCAATGATAACATTTTGTAATGTTTCTAAATATGTTTATATTAGATTAACCTATATTTAGATGCCTTATCGCTATTTATGCAGTGGTTTTTCATTTAAAATTTTGTATCATGATGTAGAAGCACAATTTTTTTTTCTGGGGTTGTATTTTGGCCTTTTTCTCTCAGATTGAACTTGTCGACCATAAATTGTTTTGTGTTTTTTTGTTCACTTAAGCGCCATTTTAATTGTTGCCTTAACTAATCTTATCTTTAAACTTCTTTTCCTTCATTTGCAGGTGAGTTTGTTTAACGGAGCTTATCAGCACACACACACAGACACACAAACAAGTGGCCATTCGGTAGCAGCAACAAAAACCGCGGTAGTTGATATAAAACTAACCTGATTGGTTGAGTACACAAATCGTCTATTATCTATACTAGATGCAGTTCATTTGCAATTGGTCCAATGCAATGTTGGTAAGAGGAGGGAGAGAGAGAGAGTGGGAGGGGGAGGGAGAGGGACAGAGGTGGGGTGGGCTTGTCTGTCTGTCCCATCATCGATACTTATTATCTGGCGTTGAATTTTATGACCGGCTATAAAATAAGCTTGCTTGTTAATTGCTTTATAAAAATGGGCGCGCATGTGACGTGACAGCGAGAGAGAAAGGGAGAGACTACCGTTTTTATATACCCTGCACATATAAGGGTTAATTGGCATAGATATTGATATGCGTTTATAACGATTATATTCTAGGAATTAGGCCATTAGACTACCTATTGGCCTTGGCATTTAATAGTTAATAGATTGATTGTTTATCAACTTGGTTGAAGCATGATTAAATTTATATTCAGAAACATAAGTATATAGAAAGATCAACTGAATATTATTATTTTGGCCAACTTTTCCTATATAGTTGCTAGAGAGAGTATTTTTTTTTTTGCTTTGTCTTAGTTTATTGAGTGAGTGAGTGTCTGTCTGTCAAGTTATATAGAAATTTATGCCCTATAGCTGTCATTTGTTGAAAAGGTTTATTCCAATTGAGAGAACCCTGCCCTACCCTACCCTACCCTACCCTACCATAACCCACTCCACACTTAAATCGCTCCCCTGGTGCGCTCCAGTGCGCCCCTTTTCATTCATTATGTGAATCTTAATTAATTTTTAAATATTGACAGACCAAAGCAGCAAACTGCCGGGGTGTGGCTTCCTGCCCCAAGTACTTACTATAAGCGGGCGGACAACAAGTTTATTTAGTAACCTTTTCTTTTTATCTTTCTCTTTGTACCCCCTGTTTTTTCTTTTTACCATTTTCCTCTTTAGTCATTTCTTTTTACTTTTTGGGAGCCCTCATTATTGCTGCTGTTGTTGTTGTTAGGTGGATATTTTTCCATCAATTTACGCATTTATTGCATATATATTTGGCTCGATCCGCAAAGGGGGTTTTCCCAGCCAACTCAACTCTACGTGGGGGTATTTTTTTGTTGTTTTTTGTTTTGATTTTCGCATTGTGGAAATTGTGCTCATGGGAACTGATTGATTAGCGGGCAGTTACTTGGCAGCCAGTAAATGCAACTGCAACAACAACAAAAACAAACTGCCTCAGACATTTGCAATCTTTTTTGGCAATGACAAGTTGCAATTGCAATTTACTTTTTGTCTTTGTGAAAAAATTGCCGTACAATTGTCAAACTTGTTTATTGTTTGGTTGTTGTCATTATATAGTAAATTTGTAGCTTCATCTCTCTTTCAAAAGGTTGTTAGTTTTGTAAATAACACATACACATTGTTAATGAGTGTTTTGGTAAACTTTTACTATTTACAATAATCAGAGTTTGTCTTATGACTCAATCGATGCCCCATATAATATCGAGATATATGACTGTATTCAAGCTCAATTTGTTAAATTTAAGAATCCCATATCGGTTTTTTCTTATTTCTCTCTTAAATAATGACGAAATCTTTTGAAATAAAAACGAAAATAGAAGGATAGAAGTCATAAAACAGATGACAAAGACAATTACATTATATGTAATGATCAGTTTAAGTTGGAAATTTAAATAACATTTCTATTTTTAACGACCAAGTCACATACTTTTTCCATATATGTCGGATTTAGAATATCTTAAAGTTAAACACGGTTATGACACATCTCCTTTTCTTTATGCAGGAATATTCTCATAGTACATACTCAGATGAATCAACTTCAAGACTTGACTTGAAATATTAAACAAATATTTCCCAATTACGTTTAAATAAATATGACGGGGGCACAGACATTTGAAATCCGATCTTCGAAAAAAAAAAAAAAAAATTAAAATTACTAATACATCAAACTGGTATGACAACCTTGGCCTTACTTGTTTATTTGTTTATTTGCATTTTGTCAATTGTTTTCAGATAAATTCAATTTCGAATCATATTGTTATTTGTGCACCACGCCCATTCTTGAGCCATGATAACTAATTGTGAGCTTAATGTCAAGTTGCAAGGCTGCTTTCTGGCTGCCACCTACACCATAAGTCTCACAAGTATTTGCTTTCAATGTGTGGCATGGCATGGGAAGACACTCACTCACTCACACTCACCATGCAGACGGCATTAAAACATCATTTCTATTTCCATTTACACTTGTGCACAAGTTGCTTAGTTTACTCAAAGAAATGTTGGCTTAGTTTATTTGCTGTGTGTGTTTGTGTGTGTGTTGACAACAACTTTCCTTTTTTTTTTTGGCCATTGTCTTTGAGTGTCTTTCGTCTCTTGGATCTGAAACGGAAAGTTCAAATTCACACTATTCGGATTGCTGCTTGATGGCATTTCACTTCCTTTCCAACGCCCTTAAGACAATCAGGCAGCATGTACAACTCGTCAAAAGGCATTCTGGCGTGTCGAAAATGTGGGACGACCACAGTAAAGCATATGTAGAAACGAACGAACGAACGTATGAACTCATCATCATACCAAATCTGGCACAAAAAGTAGCTGCTACCTTCACTTCCACGACATGTGAAAAAGTAGCAAAGAAAAGCAGAGAGAGAGAGATAGAGACCATGCGACAATGTTGCATTGTTTTCCCAACCAACCAACAACCAATGCTGACACATTTCACTAATACTCAGTTTATCACATGTTCGTTCTGTTGGTCTTTGCCGTTTTCTCTTGTGGGTGTTTGCTCTGATGATGGGGTGCTACTATTATTACTAGCGCTCATTGCCGCATGGCTTTTTGGCATTAATTTTAATGCCCTTAGTCGTTGTCGTCGTCGTCGTCGTGGGATGGGATGGGATGGGATGGGATGGGTTGGGATGTTGAGTTGTATTAATGGCCGAATGGCAAAAATAAGTCTGACTGTGTCGCAAAGCAATGTGCTTAGAAGTGAGAGGTATAAAACGATCGCCAAACCATAGTCGTCACATTGTATGCCCATTAAAAATACTACATACATTTTTTTTCTTTAATACTTTTCTTTCTCGTTTCTTCTTCTCGTCTGTCTTCTTTCACTTTTATTCGCATTGTACTTAAATTCGTCTTATTAAATGGCAATGGCTACTAAAATAAGCAACAATAAAATTTGTATTTAGGCAGGCATTAAACAGAAACGAAATTAGTCATCCATCGACTGGCAAGATATTTGAATACCCTCTAAACGTAAGGGTATGGATGAAAAGGTGTTCAACAGTCAATAAAGTAAATGTATTCCTGAGCAGCAGCAGTAAAATTAAGGATATCAATCAGTCTATCAGTTTACCACTAAATTACTAAGAATGCAAAGACTTTTCAATTGCTCTCTCGCCCCTCGCTTCCTTTCTCTTTGATTTAATCACAGCAATTAATTAGTCGCTCGTCTGTTTGGTTCAAGGTGTTTAACATGGGCTTTAACAATTCAATTTGCAACAAATTTATATATATGTATGTATAAAATCAACGATGTGACTAGAGCAATGATTGTAACGATTTATATTGCTGTTATCTTTGGCATTTAAGTGCCATAATTAATGACGAGTTAAATATCTTCATTCTGGCAGCTGTTCTGGCCTGCCTACCTGTCTTCATTTAAATGCATTGATATCCAATGACTAATGGAACTTAATCGTACCAACTATTTAATAATAGTACTTTTATTTAGATGAATGGCATCATCAAAATTTTTGTTAGGTAGCTATCAAATTATTAGCATAATGCATTTCATTTATTACATTTTAATGAGGAAATTATACACAAAATTCCAATTGCTGCACATGCCATTTAGTTGATATAAAAACCAGAAATTGCCCACTAAATAAAATTAATGAAAACCACAGCACACACACACATACAACCAAACACACATACATACACATTTTTATAAATGGTTAAAAATTGTATGGTATTTTTGTTTGTTTTATATATGTATGTATATTGTGCCTTTTGGTTTATTTAAACTAACAATTTGTATGTTATTCTTTGTTATTGTTGAGATTAATGTGCGTTTTATCAGTTTTCATATTTATTTGAAATGTTTATACATCGACATTAAGAAAAAGAACAGCCAAACGGAATCAATTCAGTTCAGTTCAATCAGGTGCTATAATTATTTGTATGTATAGTTTTCTTTCCAATGTTTGCATTAGTGTAAAAAATAACAAAAAGGGCTCAAATAGAAGGAAACTTTTCCCAGCAACATTTATTTAAATATATGTATTGTTTTAAAAAAAATACATTTTCACATATTTAGTCTAGACATTGACGTACATTTGCCTTCCAGTTGTCCAAAATTTGGCTTTGGCTAACTATGCGCTTCAAAGATTTTTCAAATGTTTCAAGACAAGTCTGATTGCTTGTATTAAGAGCTTGGATAAGATTAATATAGAGTCTAGACTTCTATTATGCATTATTTTTCTTCCTATTGGTCGTCTCTTTGTTTCTATTTTTAACAATGGTTACCCAGACATTTTCTTGTCAGCTAATATGCTCTAAGGACTCATAAATTACTCTCTCTCTTCCTTATTTGACTATTAAACTATTTCAATAAAATTCCAAATGGTTTAAAATTGCATCCAGTTGTATATACAGTCATTTTTGCAATATGATTTACCATTTCCATTTGGCTTTTTCGTTTGTTATTATAATAAAAGTATTTTCCGCAACGTTTAATTACATTTTTTGTTGTATTATTTTGCAATAACAAAAATATATGTTAAAAAAAATTGTGCTTGCATATTCAATTTTAGACCCCACATAAAAAAAAAATCATTGCAAATTGAATTAATAAGAGATAAATGTCATTTCGGAGGAATTCGTTCACATATATGGCAAATATTGTTATAGCAGATTGTTGATCGTGTGAATCAACATGCAAACGACAGTTTTACGAGGATAGAAAAAATCTTCAACAATTTAAGACAAATGTCTCTATGCATTAAATTCGACAATGTAATTAAATTAAGTTTTCAAACATCTTTTAGATAATTTTTAAAGAATTTCTAAAATATTTCTCACTTTGTATTATTCTCAGAAAGTAGAGAAAGTATTCGACAATTTAATTAAATAAATTTTTCAAACCTCTTTTAGGTCCATTTTAAAATAATTTTTCAATACGTATTATTCTCGGAAAGTAAAATCCGAACTTTTTGGAACCCTCAAAATTCGAATGGTTTTTAAAACACATTTCTGGCATCTGAAACTATTAAGGAAAAACACTTTTTACGATGAGAACTTCCACTTAGAACGCTCTAAGTGCTGTTAATTAATATGATTAAGCGGTTCGATCCATCTAACTCAGATAAGTGTACAAACAGTTGCCATTAAAAGCTAAATATTGCCTTCTTCTGTGCGTGAACCTAAACATCTGGTCGTTTCAAAAGATACACGATGGATTGTTTATTGCATTGCTGCCTTTAGAAATATGCAAAAATTCGCGAATATATAGTATTAAATTACTGCCAAAGTCGTTTTTGATTTTTTTTGGTGCTTGAAAACGATTTGATTGTTTGTGCAAAATTTCAAGGCCAGTTTTGCCGCTGGCAAAGTAGAGTTCATGTTGAAAACATAAAATCAAATGTCTTTTTGTCTTGCCAAAATGTACTTGCAATTTGTTTGTTGGCTGGCCGGCCAGAGGCAAGGCTTTAAAATTTAAAATTGCAATAAAAACAAAATAAAGCAGTGTGAACTTTAAACGTTTTTGTGTACGGTAATTTAAAATAATTTCGTTTTTGGCTTTGTCATGGCTGGGCGCTGCTGCTGCCACTTTTGGTAGTGGTGTGACAATTTGTAAAAACTTCGGTATCGGTAATGTGTGGGCGTAATGTAGAGAACCGTTTGCGCATTTGACATTGTTTTCCTACACCCACACTCTTCAATCTCTTATGTGCTCTCCTCGTCATCTAATTCGTTGTATGAATGGCTTTGCATTCATAAATTAGCTGGCAGATACTTTACTTAAGATACATACAAATATATGTATATGTATGTCGTGAGCCAATGCAAATTGTTTGGCGAACAATCAATCAGCTGAGCTCTGGCGACTGAGTTTAGTTTTTTTTTTTAATTTGGTTTAGGTGTCGCCTGCCTGGCATTTCTTATGAGATTGACAAGTGTGGGGATTAAGGCGAGGTTATCTGTGGTTTTGTTTTTGTTGTGTAGGCAAAATAATTGGTTTTCACACCATATTGGAAATGTATTACAAATCATGAGAATTCACAAATCAATCTGATGCTTGCAATCTATTTAAATACTAAATTCAAGCGACAAGTCTATAATAATCTTGAATTGATAGCAAATTATAATGAAAAACATAAACTTTATGTCAAAGCAAATCGATTCGTAACATGCAAAAACAAGTGAGTTTAGTTGCAAAGAAGTATTCAAAATTTTAGCTAGAAAAACTGAAACTAAACTGAAATAGGAACTTAATCAAATGGTCTAGAAAAGGGTTAAAAAAATTATGGAAATAGTATCAAGCCACTTTCGCTAAATAGAAGAAGGAATAATATACAAAGAAAGGTTCTATTAAAAAATGCAACTTAAACAAATGAGACTAAAAGGGCTACCGATCTGAAGTTTTTTATTAGAAAAAAAGTTACAAAATTAAGAATTTTCCACAGAATTTTCGATACCTTCTTTTTGTTAGGCAAAAGGGAAATTTGCAAATTCAGTTTTTAAGTTCATTTTGATCATTTACCGAAATTGTTGTTCCACTTGCCTTTACGATTTCTGTCTATTAATACATATACCTACGTATATTTACATATATGTATGTACTTTTGTGTAAATATGTTTTGTGGCACTTTGGCAGACCAAAAGATGTGGCGTAGAGAGGAACCCTTGCCAAAAATCGTAATGCATAAAATTTGACAATTTATTGACGCTCGGCTGGCTGGTGTTCGCATAAAATGAAATTGCGCACAAGAAGAAAAAAAAAACACACAAATCTAAAATTAAAATTGTTGAAATGCAAAATGTGGCAGGGCTTAGGGGGGAAGGTATTTCTTCCCTTTCCCCTTTGCCCAGAGTGCAATATTACCAGCAGCCAGCCAGCAATTTCTGATGTCATCAATAAATCAAACATCAGAAATTAAAAAATAAGCAAATCCTTTTACAGTTCTGGCTAATTGACAGCCTTGAAATTTTTGTGTCATTATATTATAGTCAGAATTTTTAGTACATAGTTTGTATTTTGTCTAACAGAAAAAATTCGATAGAAAAAAGGTTTGCCACTTAAAGCAATATCTGTGGGGGTTGGCTATAAAAATTATACAGAAATGATAATAATAATAATAATACTTGAACACACACGCAAAGTGATATATGTATGTGTGCCTTAGGCACTCGCCAAATTTGGAAGAGCTGTTCGTGCCAAATATAGAGAGGGTCTGGGGCTCTATAAAGTTCGAGTCATAAAAAACAAAAAAAAACCACACAGACCAAAGCGTATGTAAATTATGAGTTAAACTTGACTTGCATTAGGAGAGCGAGCGGAATTTGAATGAATGAAATGAAATGATAGAAATCTAGATAGCAGCAACTTGCCTTAAATGAACAAACGTCCAACTTGTTAATGAATAAAAAGATCTTTCATTGATAATTATTAAATATTAGATTGACAAGACGGCCTAAAACCAGATTGCCGAGTGCTCGACCGACCTCCTACACGTTTAGCAAAACCTGCGGCCACATGGGTTCTGACTCTCTATATCTCATTCATACATATATATATCTCTGATTGAACCTGCCCGCCAACTGACTTATGCCCTAAAATGGTCAGCCATCTGGTGTGTGTGTGTGTGTGTGTGTGTGTAAGGTAAGAGGTTTAATTATAGCAAAACTGACGCACACTCAGAGTGGGAGAGAGGAGAGAGAGTGAGGTGGAAGGTGGTAGGGGAGGGAGAATTGACTAAGTTATTAATTAAGCCGCCTGCGCAGAATATGGTCAAGTTAATTATTGTAATTTCTATAAACGCTAGTGGAGTGAGTGAGTGAATGAGTGAGTGAGTTGAGTGACTAATTCGATTGAATGATTGCCCCCAAGCGCCTTTTGTCTCTCTTCACTCTTGCCGGGCTCTCACACATATGCAAATTGCAATTTTACACCAATTTGGCTTGGCTTATTCATCTAATCCGCCTCAATTTTCATCTTCACATCAGTCACGTTGCCGTTGTTGGCTGCTAGTTGGGGGTTGCCGGCAGATTGTCATCGTTGATGATGGACTGACTGACATTTGCTCGATTAAAATTGACAGCTGGCATGATTGCATTCGTCTGTTGCGGCTATTGCGGCTACTACTCCTTGGTCAAAAGATCTCGAAACGCTGATTTCCACCAAAAGAATTTTTTGGCTTGCGTGTCACAAGAAATTATGTACAAATTATCAATGAAAAGCGCTTTTGCTTTTCAAAAAAAAAATCTGATGTCAAATCTTTGCATTCAGTTTATTTTTTTGTTGGTATTTTCTTGCGTTTAATGAGTTCTTTTTTGAGTTGAAAAATATTGCCACCAATTTTTCGTTATTTTTCTGGAAAAACAAATTGAAATATGTACGCGTTGTGCTTTCTTCTTTGTTTGCGTTGCTATTCAGGGAATCAGGCATACATATATATAAAATTTATATATATTTCGTGATATACATTATAATTTATTTATATGGCAAGACGGCGGCCAGCCACATAAAAATGAAAAACCGAAAAATATACAGGAGAAGCGCTGCATAATATACACGTATATATACATACATATATAAAAGAAAAAATCATTAATTTAAATGCCAGAATTAAATCGTCTTAAACAAGAAGTTGAGCAGAAAATATTGAACTTTTTTTTTTTTTGTATGCACCAAAGTGGAAGATGATGATGATGATGATGGTGAACATTATAATCAAGGTAAAAGAAAATGTATCGGGTCAAAGAACTGGTAACTAGGCAGACAAAAATTTAATGAAAGAGATGAGTTCTATTTTGGTTAAATGATGAGGGAGAAAATACCCAACATAAATCGCTAAATTAAATTCGGATACTTGACTGTTGAAGTACTTGCTAAATGTAAGCTATTAGGTGAAATATTTTTAATGCAAATATTGAAATTTAAATGTGTATACATTAATGTAACCAAATATAAAAAGTTACAACAGTTTAAAATAAATAACTTCATGAAATTTACTTGGACTAATAATAGATTTTATGCACATTCATTTTATTTATTTAATATGAAGCTAATTAAAGTTAGAAAAGAAGCTCAAAGGACGTGAATAAATTTTATAACAAAAATGGCAATTTATTTCTCAAGACGAGAGTAATATTATAATCTAAAAGACAAACTTCCATACAAATAATTATTGGAAATCTTAAACAATTTCTCTACATTTAATGCTTTCTGATACCTTAATCAGCTATAAAGGAATTTGTAGTCAGAAATAATATCAAACCTTTAATTGCAAGTTTTGATATCAATTCCTAAACGACTAATAAATGATTCAAGAAATGATGCAGCTTAGAATTATAATGAGATAATTTCAATTACTCAATAATATTTTGACCTTCTTCTATTAATCTTCAATTAAATGGAACATCTAGAATAATGCAGAATAATAAATTATTGCATACAGAGAATATTTGTTGTGGCAGAAATGTAAACATGTCGAGTGTGTGTGTGTGTCTGTTTGCGTGTGTCATTTCAGGCATTCAATTGATGTGATAGAGTGGCCGATTCTTAAGTCATCTTGTGTGTGTGCAACACCCTCGTTCTGTGACCACCTCACCTCATTTAACCCCGCCATCCACCATCATCATTACCGCACAATCTGAGTATATCTACGTTTTAGTGACAAATTGTCATAGCAATGGATCATTGTTAAATGCAACGAAGAGAGAGAGAGAGACGGACAGCTAATGCAAAGCACATGCCAAAAACAAACAATGCAATTTCTATTATGCAAATTAAAAAAAAAAAAAAAAAAAAACAAGAAGATAGACTGTTGATCAAATCAATTTTAAAGTCACTGTCAACTGTCACAATGGGGGGGTTAAAAATATCCATAATTGTCACAGTAGTCGTCCAAAAAACAAAAAAAATAGAATATAAAGTGTGAATTATGGGGGGTGACATGGCGTTTAGAGTTACCATTGACACGGTCATGGCATAGAATTTGAATAGTAATGGCATAATTTGTTTATATATAAACTAAATGATTTCATAGGTGGCAAATGCATTTACACACCTGTATCGGGTTGAACTTTTTGAATCTAATAAATTAGCAGCATTATCCAACCAATAGGCATTCACACGCCATGCCATTATAGCGATGTGTATGTGTGTGCTTAATAATACGTATAAAAAGGCAAATTAAATGTAATTTAATACGTGCATTTAACTAAATAACAAATTGTAACTATTGCTGCTGCTGCTGCTCTTGATGATGATGATGACGACATGAATAGGGGCCATGGCAATTAAAAATTATTAAACCGACTTTTCGGCTCTTTATTGTCCACTATATATAAGTAGTTTATATTCATTAATCATTCATGGTTTGTTTTTTTTATGTTTACAGAAATTGCACGCGTGCGTGCCTCACTGTTCCAGATCAATGGCGTCAAGAAGGAACCATTAACTCTGCCCGAACCCGAGGGAGCTGTTGTTACAATGAATGAGAAGGTTTATGTGCCAGTTCGTGAACATCCAGATGTAAGTTTTTTGAATATATGTATAAAATCCAAATCAAACACCCAAAACAACCCAAATCGAAAATGTCGATGATCTAATTTATGAATCGAAGCACATTTGAAGCGTTTCCGCTAATTAGAATTGACAACACACCGAGAAAGATAGAGCCAGCAGCTCAATGAGGCTCAATGAGCAACTGGTACACCGGAAATGGCTTTAAGGTGTGCCCTCCAGTGAGGAGGAGGAATACCACTTTGACTTTATAGCTGCCACTGCCACTGTTGCTCTTTGCTGCAACAAATGGGCGGTTAAGCAACACACACAGACATTTATTCCGACAGTCAGTCAATTGTCTAACAATAGGAAAATTTCTTGGGCTCGGTTTTATAAGATGCCAAATGCAAAATGCGTAGCCGAAGCTCTCCCCCCCCCAGATATATGTATCTCCCATAGCTAGATTTATATATATATATATGGGTTAGACAAAATCACTGAAGCGTTTTAGGAAGTTGTTTGACGCCGTTTGCGCGTTGTAGGCGTTTTTGTTTTGCCGCCATGGCAAATTAGAATTTGATTTAATTTTATGCAATTTAAAATGTTGTTTTTAACCCCCCCCCCCCTCACTTCTCTATTATGTTGTTTTCCTTCTGTGACTTTTGTTTTCTTCGTTTAATTTGGAAATTGTTTGGGCGTAGTTTTACTTATTTATGGCTGACAGCAGGCATCATGAACTCAGTGAGATCGAGAGGGGGGTAGGATGTTGTGAGGCAGAAAAGTAGAACTGAGGAAATTTATTTTATTGCATGACACACTTAAGTGTATGTTTTCGTGTGTGTGTGTGTGTGCGTGTGAGTGTGTGTTCGCGCTGGGTGTGAGTGCTCCAAATAAATGCATAAATTTAAATATCATTAATGAGACACAAAGACCAACAAATAGCATACAACATTTCTATATCTTTGCTAAAACAGATGTTCAAATATATTTGTGTATGTATTTTTTAACATTTTTTGTTTGTCGTCTCGCCAAATGGCGCCAAATACTTTAAACCGACGTCAAATCGACATTTCGCATGCAACTCAAAGGAGATTGGAATGTTACAACGAAAATTTATGGCTGATCTTGTTCAGTACAGCAAAAAATTATTAGAACAATATTTGTAAAATTAATGTATGAGTTCGTTTTAACAAACCCGAGAGCTTTGATATGTTTATATCTATGAGATAATTATGTTGGGATAATTTGTCTGTTAACTTGGCTTACTCTTTGTCTTTGTTTGTACATTGGAATCTTACTAGATTTTCAAAAGACCTCGCTTTGAATCTATTTTACTCTGCTGCAGTATACGGATACATTATATTCCATACTATAGAAGTAAAAATAAGTTAAATATATCAAGTATATGTAGTGTGTTCTTACTAGATTTTCAAAAGACCTCGCTTTGAATCTATTTTACTCTGCTGCAGTATACGGATACATTATATTCCATACTATAGAAGTAAAAATAAGTTAAATATATCAAGTATATGTAGTGTGTTCTTTTAATGTATTTCAATTGGTGAGACTTTATGTACAGCAACTCTTTCTGAGATAAAATGTTTATATGATATTCTTTATGAAAAAGAAGTTAGATATATCAAGTATACGTAGTGTGTTCATTTAATGTATTTTAAGTAGTGAGTCTTTATAAAACACTCTTTCTTAGAAACAATTTCTTATGTGACATTTACAAACATCTCTACAAATATCTCTACAAATATCTCTACAAATATCTCTACAAATATCTCTATGGAAAAGAAGTTCAATATATCAAGTATACGTAGTGTGTTTGTTTAATACATTTCAATTTCTGAGACTTTATGAAAAACTCTTACTTAGATACAATTTTTTATAAATATCTCTACAAATATCTCTATAAATATCTCTACAAATATCTCTATGAAAAAGAAGTTCAATATATCAAGTATACGTAGTGTGTTCATTTAATGCATTTTAATTAGTGAGTCTTTATGAAAAACTCTTTGTTAGATCAAACATCTCTACAAATATCTCTACAAATATCTCTACAAATATCTCTGTGAAAAAGAAGTTCAATATATCAAGTATACGTAGTGTGTTTGTTTAATACATTTCAATTTCTGAGACTTTATGAACAACTCTTTCTTAGATAAAATTTTTTAATGTGATATTCTTTATGAACTTGTTTTTAATGAACCTCTTTGTAAGTACATCTCTTTCTAAAGTAACACTTAAGTTTTATAGTGGAAATCGATGGCAAATTCGTTAGCATAGTGCCACTTTATTATATCTCTGCCATGGGAACAACAATTATAGTACTTAGTATTGCAGTTATAATGGCTTTTATACTTATACTGACTATTTAGTACTTAGTTTCCATTAAATATACGAATTCTTCCCTTTTATTTCTCAACTTGACCACTTCCATGTGAAATCTGCGATTTGTCTAACTATTAACGATTTCCAGATGACTCTTCGCTTGGCCATCAAAATCAAATATTACTGAAGCATTAGCCAGTTGCTCCCCCCCTCCCTCACTCTCTCTCTGTGTCCCCCCCTTTGTCGAACGATGTTGTTGTACCCATAAAAATTAATTAAACCATGCTCAAACATTTCTCATCAGTGCCATTTAATTAATTACTACTGGACATTGCATAAGACAAAGCATCGTGCCCTGCTCACCGAAAAACTAACAGTCGAAATGAACATAAAATTGGGTTTTATTAAGGCGGTCCATGTCACAAATGTGATGTTCTTTTTGCCTCTAAGTTTTTCAGCAAAAAAAAAAATCAAATAATGAATATGAATGAGTTAAGGTCATAAATTAAAATTAAGCAAAGGAAAGGCAAAAAAAAAATGAAGAATAGAAATAAAAAATTAAAATAAAGAGGCAACAACATAATTTTTAGCGAAAAAGCAGAGCAAAAAAAAACCCAACCTGTACAATTTGAGTTGATGATGACGCTGCTATTTATGTTTTGATGTTTTTCCAAATGAAAAGTGGTACAGTGGCTGATGAGATTTATGATCTGAGGGCATAGGTTTTCTATCTCTGTGTGTGTGCGCGAGTCGTTCGGTTTTTCGATATTTTTTCAGGTGTTCGAATGGTTCAAATGTCTATTTTTAATGCCAAACCGCCAACCAGCTGAAACATTTTCTTTTCAACATTTTGGTGCGGGCGTGTGAGCCTTGTCATAAATCATTTTATTTAATTGCAATATCTCGAGCAAATACACACCGGCAAACCGATTTTTCCGACATTTTCAGCCGAAAGACAAATTGCGTTTCAAATAACATGAAAATGCAACAAGTTTGCAAAATGTTTATTGATTTATTTTTATACCCATAAGGTAGCAAAATGTATACGAAGGTCGTCTATAAGAGAAAAGAACACATCGTTGATCCCCCCTAGTCTCTTGATTGGCCAGGAGAATGAAAACATTTGTGAACAATTAATAGAAAGTTTCGAGTTTTCTTCTCTTTTGCGGTAACGGGTATGTCAAAGTCGATTAATATTGCGTTAAAGGTGTGATGATGATTACATTTTCGTTTAAATTTTGGGCAGCTTCGTCATCGGCCATAAATTGAATGGCATTAAATCGACTATGCTGCGTCCAATCTTAATAGCCGTAAATAATTTATACCATATTTAAACAATGCGAATAGAGATTTGTCAGTCAGTCAGTCAGTAAATGTAAATGGACAACAATTTGTCAATGCGGCCTTTGTGGTGAGAGGAGCGCATATCGGATTGAATCTGCGCTGCAACATGTCAGGCTCGTTAATAACCAAGACAACACAACACAACACACACAGCCTTTAAATGCGCTCAACAGACGGTGCTGGCTCCTAGTTGTTGTGTCCAAAACATAAATACAACTTAATTAAAGTCAACAGCAACAACACATCGGCAACAAAAGCATTAAACAGTTTACAATTAATTACTACAGACTATTAACGCTCTCCGAGTTGACTTAAGGCGGACGACTTAAACTTGTTGGCCAATGGTTCATTTGTCTTTTGTTTTCTCTGTCTGTCTGTCTGTCAGCCTGTCGGTCTCTGTCAATGCTCATTGCTCATACGCCCCGTGGTTACAGTTGGACACACACACACACACATTAGTTGACCCACTGAGCAAACAATTTTCCACAAAATATGTATTATGTTTGACATTTTGTTATTGTAAAACAATTATTTCGCATACCAAATGTCTGATATCATCCATATAAAGAATGATTGAATGCTAAATGAAATCAATAGCTGAAATCAGTTTACAAATATCTTTTTTTTCCAAGAAAATTAATCAATAGATAACTCTGAAAATTGTTTCTCCCAATTTCTTAGAAAAGGAAATGTGCAATTGAAATTAATATTGTCAGAATTTTGTCTCTTATGATTTCCAATAAATCCAAAATTGAACTTGAAAATGTTGCTGCATCCCCCTAGATTGTGACCTCCTCTGTCAAGTGTTTCTTATTGCCAATTTAACTGTTGCATTGTCTCTTTCTTCAATAAATTCAGGCACTTTGTTAGCCTTACTTTTTCAATTAGCCTGGAATACTTGTAAATTGCAACAAAATAAATGAGAGATGAGTTGAGTCAATTATTAATTATATTTTGACACTCCCCTAAATTAAAGCAACTTATTTGCCCTTAAATTTAATAATCCCATGCTATGATGTTGATTTGTTAAGGTCGCGCCAGACTTGTATCATTATCTATTGAAAATATTTCAACTGCTGCTGTTGCTGCTGCTGCTGGAGCACTTAGGCTAAATTGTTTTTAGCCATCAACATCAGTCATAGGCAAACCCATTCGTTTCAGGTATTTTTGTTTCAAACATTATGTGAAAAAGTCAATTAATCCACAAACTGCAGCAAATTAGTCATAAACATAAAATGCTAATTACATGCAATTTTTATGTTCACGGTGGTTGTTTTGTGTTAAGTAATTTAATAGGCACAGACGCATTAGATGAAAAATGTGGCTCTTAAAGCGGTTTTGGTTTTATTTTTTTTTGTTGTGTGTGTGTATCTCTCCCACTCGCTCGCTCTGTTTCCTGTGTGTTGTTGTTGTTGTTTTTGTTACATGTCAAACTTTGATTTATTTTTCCGTATAGTAAATAGACGCGCTTTTTGTTCAACGTAATTATGAACACAGTATATACTAAATACTATGTATGTATGTATATATGCAGGAGACTGAGATAGAGAGAAACGTAATCTATTTGATCTGCGCCGACGATTTGTACATCAACTGTACTCAGTTTTGCATTTTTTCTAATTAACCGTCGACCGTCGTCGGCTTAAATGAAAAGATGTTTTTGCGACTACAAAAAATATTCGTAAAATTCACTTTGATCCAATGGTATTTCTTCTACTTTTATAAAAAACCTTTTTACATTTTTGGTTTGGTTTTCCATAATGGCAAATGAATTAAAATTGATTCTTGCCACATGTTTGATAAGTAGCTTTTGACATTGCCAACTATTAAATTAAATGAGACCAGGACCAGAACCAGCCAGAGGTCGTCATGGTAGTAATGTATCTTGCATCTTCAGACGCCTTCCCCAGGCTCCAAATGATTTCATCTCATAAATTTACAATTTGTGTGCAATAACCCATATTTTCTTTAGAGAGCCTCTCTTTTGTGCGTTTTGTGTAATGGGCTTATCAATTGTTTGTACCTTTTTTTTTTGTTGCTTTATTTGAGTACAGTCAACCTTATCACCGGTCACAATCTATCAAATGAGGGGCACACACACACACAGAAATATATATTTATATATATATAAATTATTTGTCCGCTTCAGGTATAAGTAGCTCCCGTTTTGTCTGTCTGCTTACAGCAAATTTTGCTCAAGTGCTTGCTTATCGCAGTCGTTGTATGTAGGGTCCAAATTCGGTTCCTTTCTCCAACTCCAGCAATGCCTTTTAGGGCGAGCGCGTGCCACTTGAGGCGCATAATTGCTACCAAAAAGCATTTTTGTTCCACATTTGTTTGCTGCAAAAAAAAAAAAAATATGAATATGAATATAACACACAATCATTTATTTGACTTGCTTCAATATTTATTTAAGCATCTTTATTGTGTTTGGATTTCGCTTGCTTTTTCCTTAACTTAAAAGTCTTAAAGTGCCATCAAGAAAAAAAAAAAAAAAGAATGCCAGCATTTAATTTCCGTTAAACGCCACTTGAGTTCATTTTCATGCAAACTTTCATTTTGTCTCAGGTTCGGATTCAGAAATTAAAAAAAGAAAATATCAGAAAGTCATTTAATTGAATCTTTAGATAATTTGAGGCTTGTCCTTCATTTTTCTCATTTTTCTTTAATTTTGTCTCAACTTCGGATTCAGAAATTAAAGGAAAAATATCCGAATGTCAGATTTTACTTGATTCTTAAGATAATTTGAGGCTTGTTCTTCATTTTTTTCATTTATATTTAATTTTGTCTCAATTTCGAATCGAGAAGTTAAAGGAAAAATATCAGAGTTATATTTTAGTTAAATTTCACGATCATTTGAGGCTTAACTTAACTTTTATTTAATTTTGTCATGGGTTCTAATTTCGAAATTAAAGGAAAAATATTACAGTTAAATTTAAGTTAAATTTCACGATCATTTGAGGCTTAACTATGACTTAGCGAAGTCTTTTAGATTAATAATTAGATTAATGAATAAAAAATGCAGATCTATTTTTTCATCAAACTTTCTAAGTGTTTACAAATGCAAAACTTCCAATAAATTTAGGGCAAATTGTTTGTTTGTTAATTTACAACTTTTTAAAAACAAGATCTCTTTTTCATAATTAATCTTGGAATAGAAAATGCAGATCTGTGTTTGCATTTTCCAAGACTTTTATTAAATTTAAGCCAAATTGTTTATTTATTTAGATGACCCTCTAGATCCGTCCCTGTATCATGGTTTGGTTTGTTGCCATATGCATTTTTAATTAAGCCAACAACCACAACAGCAAGATAACCATCTGATAGATACATCCAATACATACGCACACACACACACACACACACACACACCTATATACATACATACATATAGAGATAAGCAATGCAAATGTTAGTCATGATGTGCGTAGTTAGTTAGTTCAAACATAAACAGTGCACCAAACTTTACACTGGCCTTGCATGACGAACTAAGTAACAGTGCGTTGAGCTTCTGTACTTAAAATTTAATTAAAAAACTGCAAAGCCATTAGCCAGCCAGAGCTGTTGCATTAAGTGCATCTTGAATGCAATATTCAATTGATTTGGATCTACAAACAGATGCAACAGCAGCAGCTATCTATGAGATACATTTACAGACACGCTGCTGCTATTGATGATGATCGCATCGACACATATAAATAACATCATCGCATTGGAATAGATCTACGAGCAAAACACAAAACAAAAGCCAACTGTTTTCCCCATTTTATATATATATATATATGTATTATTTGTGGGTGGTCGATGACTAGGCCAGGCCTGTGGTCTGAGACTGTGTGTGCCTTTGGGCTAAAGTGGAACTAGTTTGCCAAAGTAATTTATATAATTCAATGAAAATTGTTTTCGATATGAGAATTGAGTGGCTAATAAATCTAATTTATCGAAATGTCTTGGGGGCTAGCAGTGTGTGTTGTACATACATATATGATAATTGGTGCCACAGTTTTATCCAACACAAAAATCTCATCATCAATTATACACACTTGGATCAGCTCTTAGCTGGTTTTTCCTTCCCTCTCTCTCTTTTACAAAATGGTGGGCAGTCATGTCAACTGTCCATCATCACTACCAATCATAATCATCACCATGATGCACGTAGTCAAACTCCATTCCAAATGCTTTGAATGTCGCCGCCCGCTGCTGCTGCTGCGGCAGTTGCAGTTGCCTATTTGGCTGATTGGTTTATCGTGGCAAATTCAGGCGTGTCGCCTTAGGTCATATTACGTTTTCTATTGTGAGTTTCTAGCGCAGTTAACTCCCTTCCTGCCTCCCTCTCTCTCTCCCCCTTTTGGTTAACTTGCTGACAGAATCTGTTCGAATCATTCTTAACCATGCATTCATGAATTTGGTTTTTCATGAGTCAACTAGACATAGACATTGCTCTTGTCTTTACCTATTTTTTCTATTTTTATTTGAATTGACTTTTAATGCGTTTTAAATTTATCTCCATGAACTTTGGCCTTAACTTAATGTGCTTAATATTGTTATTATTAGATTTCGCTAATGATTTCCTGTTGATTTAATTTGCTTCTATTTGCAGTTCAACTTTGTTGGTCGCATTTTGGGACCACGCGGCATGACAGCCAAACAATTAGAACAAGAGACTGGTTGTAAGATAATGGTACGCGGCAAAGGCTCCATGCGGGACAAAAAGAAGGTAAGTGCCATTTGGAAAAATACAAGGAAGATGATTAAAAGATGATGAAAACTCTGAAGAATGAGAGCTTTTATATTATCTCTACGAATTGTTGATCAAAAATCCATTAGCTCTCGTCGTTATCCCTAAAAATTCTGTTTCAAAATCTAAGACCACAAAATGATGGAAAAACATCACAAACGCATATAAATTTTCCATTCTAATCTTATCTCTGCGTAGAAAATGCGTTTCGGCATCTATTTTAGAAAATTTTCCTCTCTTATCTATAAAAACAGAAACAGCCAAAAAGCATTGAAAATCAGTTCACTTTTAATGTTAATAAACAATTTTAATGTGTGGATTACTTAAATAATTCACAAGTATTAAAATATCTGTTGACAGGTCGAATTCCGTGCCAAATGAGAACTATAGTCAATTAAAAGCCACAAAAATTGTCTCTCATTTTTATATACATACATACATATGTATAAGTAGTATGCATGATTATACAGATATGTACATATATGTATATGCATATCTTGTCACTCAAATGGTCTGATGATTTAATTTCCTTTGGCGCAAAACAAAAAGAAGAATCGAGACGATTAAAATGTATTTTTGTAATTTTCAAATGTAGCGAGCATTATGGGAGAAGGCGAGACATAACGACAGACAGACAGACATGTCAGACAAGTAAAAAAATAAAAAATAAAAGTCATTTCATTTCGCTTTTATAACATTGCAATATTTTGTTAATTTAGTAGCAATTCGAGAATCGAGAAGTCGAAATTTTCATCATACACCCACACAGACATCACGTCTTCTGAGTCACTCTGAATGTTCTCGTTAAAAATGTTGCTTCTGTTTGTTTCGCTGCACACAGATATCTGTTTGTGTGTGTGTGTGTATATAGACAGAGATATATGTATACGACATGGGTGACATGGGTGAAAATTTTTGTTTACTTGCTGCATGTGATAGAAATAGCCCAAAAGGCATTAGTCATTAGTCTCTGCATAATGCAAAAAAACAAAAAAGAAAAACAGAAAAGAAATGCAAACTCCAAGTCTAGAGGAAACCTAGGTAAAGTAGCAACAACTATTTTTTTTTTTTTGTTTTTTTCACCCACTAAATCCATAGACAAAATAAACTATGACAAACTCTGCGACTCACTCTGTGTGATGATGCGGCTCATTTCCACTTGACAGTTCTTAATTTGACACTTGAACGCAACTGCTTCGGACTTAGTTAGCTGGACAGCGGCCCCAACTGACAACGCCAAACTTCAAAAGCCAAACAAAAAGTGACAGCTCTTTGGCGATTTTCATCCTAATTGATTAGAAATATGTTTCCGACTTGCGAACCAGAATTAGCTAGCAAGATGAAATAATTCGCAAAACTTCTTTGTTTAATAATGACAAAAAATTTAAGAATTATTCACTCGTAGAAAATAGTATTACCCCTTAGAAAGCAAACTGATTTTTAACGCTTTGACAGATTTTAAGATAGATGAAAATATTAAAATGCAGAAATAATAGAGAAAAGGGCACAAAAATGCACAAATTTCGGCGCTCCCATTTGAAATATGTGAAAAGTTATTTTGATGGCGATTTGTGTGCCAACAAATTACATGCATCATCAAGAAAATGTTGCAGAAATTTCGCATTAAACTCAACTTTTTTATTCTCTTCTCATTTACAGGAGGATGCCAATCGCGGCAAGCCAAATTGGGAGCATTTGTCCGATGATCTACATGTTTTGATAACAGTTGAGGACACAGAGAATCGGGCCAAGGTCAAGTTGGCTCAAGCTGTTGCCGAAGTTCAAAAATTGCTAGTGCCGGTAAGTTTCTTAAGTAGAAAAGAAAATTCAAAGAAAATAGAAAGAGAAAAAAAAGAAGATATATATGTACATTAGAGTGTTTTGTGGAAGTTAAAAATTAAAATTTCAAGAGTGTGTTAAAGAAAATATTGAAAATATTAAAAAAAGAGTGTTTATTGTATATAAAATAACGCATACGACATGTTGTTCGTGCTGCTTGTAATGGTTACCAAGAAATGTTTGGTAAATTAAAAGTTTTTAATAATTTAAAAACAAAAGCAGTCTAATGTAAATATATATATATATCATATATTCCGTGAAGCATCGAAAATCAGAAAATAGTTCACTGTGATAAACCAGAAAGCTATGGCCAATGATTAATTATTAAAAATGATTAAAAAATAAAATAAAATCACCAACACAATGTGCAAAATAAAATTGTGTACGCCCAAATGCGTTTTGCTATCAATTGCGCTGTCCTTTCTCTCCTGTCTCTGAATAATAATAAACTATATCCATAGCCTTAACATGTTAACCACAATAAATATATTAATAATGACTCTGATTTTTTCATTTTTTCTTACCAAATCTAATAATGCTTTAATGTATTTTGTTTAATACATTAAAATATCAACCAAAAAAAACACACACACACACACACACAAAATAAACGCGTACTTATACTAACAGCAAGCCGAAGGCGAAGATGAACTAAAGAAACGTCAACTTATGGAATTAGCCATTATTAACGGCACTTATAGGGACACAACAGCGAAATCTGTCGCAGGTATGTCAAAAACCAAGTCATTTCTTTCTCTCTCTCTCTCTCTTTGTCTTTCTCTTTCTCTCTTGGAATAATTCAAATAAATTGTCTAAATGGAGAGTAAAGAAAAGACAAAGAAACTCAACAGCTAATCCTGAAAAAAACCAAAAAACAAAAAAAATACTTACCAAAATTGTAACAAAACTCATGATTAAAATCACATGGTCGCTGCCTGCCCAAAGAGGAAAGCGAACTCGAATCAAATTGAATCGAATCGGGAACGATATATAAACTCTGCCTAATATCAGAAAAATATAATAACTATTATCAAATGCTAACCAATAATGATTTATGCAATGTTTTATTCGTTGATTTTTTACATACTGCATTTTTGTGTCCGACGACCAGCTTTCTCATGCGTTGGTTCAACTTCTGCTTCTGTTCTGTATCCCGCAGTGTGCGATGAGGACTGGCGTCGTTTGGTTGCTGCAGCAGATAATCGCCTGTTGACACCCGCGTTGCCCGCCGGCCTGGCAGCCCAGATACGTGCACCGGCCAGTGCACCATTGGGCGCACCATTGATACTTAATTCACGTATGACCGTCCCCACCACAGCGGCCAGCATATTGTCCGCCCAGGCAGCGCCAACAGGTGCCTTCGATCAGGCCGCCCATGGAATGATATTTGCGCCATACGGTGACTACTCACAATATGCAGCGCTGGCCGGTAATCCTCTGCTGACGGAATATGCAGATCATAGCGGTGGGTTGTTTGCTAGATAAACCATATATAACACTGACATACACACACACACACACACGAACACAGACATACACACATATATATATCTACTTTTCTGATTGATTTATTATTTTTAGCTTGACTTATATCATTTCGTATTTGATTTTTAACGTTACACATATATATATATTGAAATATATATATATATATATAAATATGCGCCATAACAAACAACAACAACAACACACACCAAATCGTACCAAACACAAGCATTGTATCACAATTTAATACTATACATTTTACATATATAAATTGATGCCAATAGAAATGTCAGTCAGTCAGTTAGTCAGTCTTAACTAGAGTTGTGCGAGAGGCGAGTCAATAGGATCAGAGTTAATTCCTTCCTTTTCTATTCTATCCTAACTAATGCTAACTGATCAATGCAAAGCTAATGATTTCTTTAATCGTCCAATCTATAGAAATGAATTTTGAGTTCTTTATCCTTAATACTTAATTAATGCAAATATTAACCGAAGTGCAATATGAGAAAGAAATTACAAGAAACTTAGCAGAGAGTATTACATAAAGTGCCTTGTTTCATATACATACATATAATACTTATATATCATATCAATAATTAATTTAATGTGCATTTATTTTTTTACAAAAAACAAAAAGCTTTAATTTTAATTCTGTATTTATGGCCCATTACTTAAAAATAGAAAAGATCGATTGTCCGATTGCCCGTTTAAGTAGGCAATACATTTTTACAAGAATTGAGTTAGTTAAATGGAAGAACTTATATCGAATGAAAGATGGCTAAAACCAGATTAGATTGATTATGTTCAAGTAAAGAAAAGTAAGAATATTGTCTATAAAAATGACAAACAAAACAGACTAAAGAAAAGTGAAAATAAACTACCAATGATGACCTTCCAATTTTTTACATCAAACGATCAGCGATCTAGTTTAGAATTGAGTAATGGGCTATAGTCAATCATATGGATTGTCGGACCATATCGACGACGACGGCAATGTAATTAATTATCTAATTCAATTAATTTCATTTTCAAAGCAGTGCCATAAAGTATGCTATATAAAAATCTTCTTCTATGCGATGCACGCTTTAACCCTTAGCATAGCTTTCTAATACACATCAGAATTAACAAACCAGCTAATTGCAATATGTTAACAATTTGTTCATTATTTTCTTCCAAAAAAAAAAAAAAACTTTTGACTATTTTTTTACAATTTATTTTATCTTCTCATATTTTGTTATAAACAAATATTTACAGTTGGTCGATATATGCATGCCGGCTCCGTCTTTTGAACTTTTTAGTTGTTTGAGTACAGCAAAGAATTTATTCATATTAAAATATATATACATATATACAAGCAATTGTTAGTGCACAATACATAAACAAACACACACACACACACCCACAAAAACACACACATAGAATTATATATATAACTATATATATATATATGTATTATATATATACATATTTATTTAGAAACAAAGCAAACGGCACAACAACAACTGCAAAAAATAGAGAAGAAAAAAAGAAAAAAAAAAAAAAAAAAATACTCAAGAGGCAAACTCCAGTTAACATTATAAATTGCAATATCCTTGAAAAGCAAACAAGAACACTATATAATTATTATACATATTTCGTTTTTCGTTTAGGTTATAGGTTCACGCAGAATTGGCAAATATAAGTGATTTTTAGGCGCTTAAGTTAAGATTTTTTATATATAATTTTTTTTTTGATTTTGATTTTCATACTTTTATGTTCTATAAATTTTATTTTTACAATGTTTCACAAATTTTCCAACTTTCAAAGTACATTTTTATCGGAAAATGAGTATATTCTAGTTGAAAACAACAACAGCAACAACAACAACAATGGCATAAACATGCAACAACTGTCAAAATGTCAATATTTGTTTGTTCGTTGATTGTTTTGGAACCATGAGTATTCTATTCTATTTAGAACCTTCAACTAAGTTGCTGAGTTACATTTACTACATATATGTATTTAGTATTTAGTGCTTAATTAGTTTGTGTTTTTTCATCTTTTCATGAGTAGTGCTTCTCTTTAGATTTTAGATTTATTTACGACAGGTTGAAGGGTTTTTTTTTGTTTTGTTTTTAAACTTTTAATTGTGTTTTTGTTTTATTCTCGTTTCAAATATCCTGTACCTAAGAAACTAAATGGTAAAGTAAATGTGTTTTCCGTGCATAAAACTGCCATCAAATATGGTAGATCGATTCCATATTAATATAATTTACAGCTAAAATATATCGGAGCAAACCGATCCAGACACAAGTAGATAAGCATGAATTTAGATGGAAAACCAACACGAAATTGATGATCCATATAAGTTATCTATATTAAAATCTCTCCAACTCTTTCCTTGTGGGTACAGGGTATCTGTAAGTCGGTCAGTATCGACTTGATGTACCGACTGGTCAGCCTTAACTTTCGTATATTTGATTTAAGCGCAATGTGTAGCAATTAGACACAGTATTTATGCACAAATGTACCTTCTCACTACAACAAAGTTCAAGTTTCGACATTTGGTTTTGTGTATACCGTTTAATTTTTCCAGCCAGTGCCATCATTTGAGAGAGCATAAATGCAGTTTTATTTCATTTTTTATATATATACTCTAGCTATATACAAACATACATATAACTTTACACACACAAGAAAAGGAGCCTTGAATCAAAGTGGTGCTTTAAACTTTGCTAGGACATAAGTAAGTTAGTGAGTGGTTTAGGTTCAGGTTCCAAATCGGATTCAGGTTCAGAGGTTCAGGCAGCCGTCCACATTGAAAAATTTCTGCACAACTAGTCAAGCAAATCACGAAAAGAAAATTCAAAACGAGCAGAGAACGAGCATAACAGCTGGAAAAATGCTAAAGAAACAAACCTTATACAGATGCATATATACATACATATATATATACCAGATATCTTTATGATGATTTCACTATATAGTTTAGTAATTTTGTTCATTTAGGCTAAAGTTAAGCTGCTTGAAAATCACTTATTTTGTCCAAGAAAACAGCAAACAAAAAGAAAAAAAAAAAGAAAAGAAGGAAAAACAAGGTCTTGTTTCGTTTTTCGTCGTTAGAACGACATACAAACACACACAGACACACTCAAACACCTACATACACACACACAAAACATATATATACAATATATATACGACTCATTCCAAAGAAACAGAATTTAAAATGTAAATGCATACAATGAACAATATATTTCTGTCTATATTTTCGAATACTTCTCGGCAAATTCCTTGCAAGCGCAATAGAGAAGAAGAAGTGTTTTATTTTGTTTTTTTTTTTTTTTAAATGTTCATTCACTGAAAAGATCGGCAGCCAATTTGAATACTTTTTGAATACTTTGATTATGTAGTAGGAAAAGAAAAAAAGAGCGAGAGCATAAAACAAACAATTATTACTATAATAATATAATTATTATAATTATATGATTTCTCTTTTTTAGCTGTAAGTAATTTGTAGACAAATATGTATGAATCACAACAACAAACAAACAAGAGAAAGAAAAACCCAATATTTATTGCCCTCCTATTTTTTTTTATATATATATATACATACAAACCGACAAGAACAATTACAGCAACAAAACAAAAAAAAATTCAATATATATATCTATATATCAATCTACATGTATCGTATCGTATATTTTAGTAGGCGCCCTTAAGCAGCAACGTCGTTTGGCGGCTAACAGAGAGCACCCCTATCAGCGTGCAACGGTCGGAGTGCCAGCCAAGCCGGCGGGTTTCATTGAGATACAGTAAAAAAATAATAATAATAATAATAAAAAAAAAAACAACCATCAGCAAAGAAAAGCAAAAAACAAATAAATTAATTATCTTCACATTATATGACAAGCCTTCCGAACTCTTTATAAAAGCATTATAATTCGAGATTATCTCCGATTTCGATTGCAATCTAAAAAATTGTTTTTGCCATTGAAATTTCCGTTTAATTTCGATTAACATTTTTGTATTCTATTATTAATTTTTTTAAAGTACCCAAACCACACAATTCCATAAACGGTTTATGGAATCTGAAACGGTTTTTCTTTCAAATTTAGTTCAATTCTAGATATTTATTTCAATTTGTTTATTTTGTATTCATTTTTATTAAATTTAAATTTCCGTATAACAAACGAAAAAAAAAAAACAGTTTTAACTCAATTTTTGCTGCAATGAAACCCAGCCAGTTGCTGTTGGCCAGGCCAAATGCCGCTCAATAAACTCAGTTAACAATCAAGCGCGCGCCTCCACAGGTTAGTTGTGTTTCTCTACTCAATTTATTTATTTTTATCACTTAAATTTTTTGTTTTTTTTTTTTTCAATTTGAATTTGAATTTGATTTGCGAGTTTTGAAATATTTGATACAAAAACACACACCCACACAGACACACCAAAAACACAAACACATGCAAAAAAAAAAAAACAAATGATATAAAAAAAGAGAGATCAGTGCAAAAGAACAAAACCCTGATGGGACAAATTTTTTGAAAAGTTGTATTATTTTTTCTTCGTTTTCCACGTTGACTTGTGCCTTTGACGTTAAAAAAAAAAAAAATGAAAAGCAAATTCAATTATAGTAAAATTAAGTGAGGAAATTACAATTTGCAATTTATAGAATACGTGTTTTTTTCTTCTCGTTTTGTATTACTCTTTCTTAAGCCATATATATATATATATATATATATATACATATGTATCTATCTATATACATATATATCTATATATAAATGTAAATTATATAAATGAAATATGAATTTTACATGTGTATTTAGTTATTAAGCTCTCCCCTTGTTAGTTTTTAATGTTTTATTACTTTGTATATCAATGAAATGTATGTTGCAATTGAACCGAAAGTGTACCAGAAAAATAAAGATCAATGATTTTTGTTGAAGTGAAGAAAAAAAAAAAATATAGAAACCACAAAAAAAAAAAATATGAAACACAGAAACAAAACCAACAAAAAAAAAAATGCCAACCGAGTCTTCTGATTTGTGCCACAACACATGGATGGATTACCACTTCTTTTCCCCAAACTTCTTTCTAGTCTAACGCTTCTTAAATTGAAAAATAAAAAGGAAACGATCAACAGAACTCTCCTTCTCTTTAAATCCAGTATCAGATCTCGACACACATAACTCATTGATCACTAAAAAAACAAAAAATATGAAAATGACACTTAACTTTGTTTGTTTGCAACTCTAGAGCCTAAGCAACTACTTAACTTAATATGTAAGCTATGAAACACACACACACTCGCCCATCATACATACCCACCCACACACAGACACACACCTAGCTAACGGTGGGTCCTGGATGTACTACCCCTACCTACTAGCAAACACATACTACTCTTCCTCTCATTCTCTTTCCCTCTGGGCATAACTTCTATGCTTAATGAACCAACACCACAAACTCTAAAAATGCATCAACTAAATTCCAAAATGTAGTAAATGTCGCATTGAGATTGGTTTTATATCCTTGCAAATTGGTGACCCTTTAGTAATTCTCTCTTTAAAAATACTAATTCGATACCGATTACTTTTGTATCAGATCAATCAATCGTTTCTGTCCGATAGATTATTATGAATAACACAAAGACCCAAAAGATAAACTCAAATATATCTAAAGCAAGGGTATAAAATAGTCGAAAACAATGCAATTTAATAATACTACCCTTCTACATCTACCTACATACATCCAGTCTATCAATCTATAAATATATAAATATATATGTAATTTAACACAGATTTGACTTAATCCTCTACATACATATTAAGCTTATGGTTCTGGTATCATAATTAATACATATAAATTGTTTAATATCTCTAGTTCTAATAAGTTTGAGTACAAATACTTGTATAACTCTTCAATGAAATTGCATTTGCATTCGCTTACACACACACATACAAAGACACCTATATACTAAATCGATTCTAATGCCATGCCAAAAACAAAAATGTATGATATATGAAAATAACTACGTGCTTGACAAGAAACAAAACAGAAAATCAGACAAAAGAAATTGATGTCGAGAACATATTTGAGAATACAAATTTAAAATTCCATGTACAAAATCTAAATTGTGAATAACGCTTACACTTTAATAATTCATTCTTTTGTTACTTCTTATTTTTTTTTTGGCATTTATGAAACGATTCCGGCCAATGCACTTGCAATTTTATTCTTTTTTTTTTTTTGTTCTTTTCCCCTCTAATAAATATTATATCTAATTCTATAGCATTAATAAAAAAGTATATATATATATATATATTCAAACAATCATATATATATAAATATATATATATATATATTCAAACAATCATATATATATAAATATATATATATATATATATTTAATACAAAACAATATGTGAAATAAAACTATTGCTAATTTTAACTAACCAAAGGCCAAGTTAACAAAACGAAAAAAAAATAGTAAAACAAAACAAAATGAAAAATAATTAAAAATGAAAATTTCCATGTTCTTGTAAATTACTTTGAAAATAACGAGAAACAACAAAAAAAAAAGTTGAATAACCATAAACAAAAGTGTTGCATTTAATAACTACTGCACAATCTACACATATACACACACACACACACACACACACTTGTGACTTCTCGTACGTACTATATCTTGATTGTACGATCTATCTAATTAATCATTGAACATTATGTTGTATGTGTTTCTGTCTTTCTGTCAAGCCGAAGGGATGCGTGCAGAAACTAACTCTAATATCTGTTTGGTTTTTGCAGGCATAACTTACGATGATTAAAACAAACAAATATAAATAAACAAAGAGTTACTAAACAACAATGACTTGCATGTTCTGTGCCCAAATCCTTTGATTCGTATAATATACTAGATTGTTTTTTGTAGTCATTTACTTAGTAACTTTTTGCTTATCTCTCATTACTCGCATATTAAACAACAAACAAAAACCAAAAACAAGAAACCAAATATCAACTTTATTGTGTCTTAGCTTAAGGTTTTAAAAGTGATAAAACTAAACTAACTGCTAACCATTCGATATTAACTCAAATTTCCACTTCTATGACTCTCTTTTTTATTTCCATGCTAACCCAAAACAAAAACAAAAAAACTCAAACAACAAAATAAAACCAAATCATAAAAAAAAAAACCAACTACACACAAATACCAACAACAATGCATTCTAATACCTCCACCAACACCAATACCTGCATCCATCGCCTGTCGCCTGCGTTTTTGGGTTAGAGAAGAGAGAACTCTGTCAGAGATTGGGCCAAAGAAGCAACAACCGCAGCAGCAGCAGCAACAGCAGCAGCAGCAAATCTTTTGCAAGCAGCAACTCCCGCAGCAGCAGCAGCAGCAACAGCAGCAACATCACCAGCAGCAGCAGTCACAGAGCATATTGTATTGTGCCATGTTGTATGTGAAATGTGAACATGTCACTGACCAACTTTTTTACTAAATCGTACAAAAAGAATATCTATATATATGTACATATATGATTTAAGTATGTTGTGTGGCTTATCTGCTGGCGCTTTTCCCCCAATTCCCTACACGAACACACATACAGAGAGAAAGTGAGAGATAGAGTAAGAGATTGAGAGGAAGTGCGTGCGAGTTATATTTTATATCTATATATACAAACATACATACATACATATATATACTGTATATATGTGCGCCTGAAATATGTCTCCATCCAATTTTGCAGTCAATATGCAATCATGTATTTTGAATCTTGTGGCCATTTCAAACAACAACTACATTAACAATAACAACAACAACAACATCAACAAATTATTAACAAAAACAAAAAAATCAAATTTAACATTTAGTAGTTAAATTAATTATACAACATACAAGTATAATTAATGATTTAAGTAATTACTTTCTAGTTTATAACAAAAGTTCTACGAACAAAAACATACTTAATCAGCAGCAAAAACATATTTTTATATATCTGTATATACATATATGCAAGTATGTTTATCTTTAAGTCCGTTTTAATATAAGAATCATTATATTTTTTTTTTTCCAAAAAAAAAAAAGAAAGAAGAAACTCATGTTACGGAATCTCACAAATGAAACTCCATTCAATCATTTTCATTTTGTAATTCGAAAATCTCCAACACAAAGAAGAATCTTACTAGTTTTTTAGTATAAATTGTGTTTACAAAATGTACAAGTAAAACAAAAAACGCACAACAAAGTTTTGTTTGTTGTGTTTTCAATATTAATAAATACCTATTAACCATAGAGAAGATATCCTAGAACAGTTTAAATAGATCCTTTCAGTCTTTTAAAGATCAACTTGCACCCCGAATTGTTTTTGATTATCCAATTAAAATCGGTAAACCAATTTAACTTTCCTATATAATTTCTTTTTGCCAAATTGACGCACAGATTCTTTGTTAATGAAGTATTTCGGTTATAAAAATGTTTAAACTTTCATAATATTTAACTAACAGCCATAACTAAAGTTAATAAAAAACTTGAAGAAAAAGATGAAAATAATAATTAACATCATTTATAATGTACAATTTAAATTTTAAATTATTTTAAACACATTATGCTTATGTATTATACTATATATATACATATATATATATTATCAACGTAAATTATCAGATATGATGTTAATTATATATAAAACCACATGAAAAGGGAGTGAGAAAAGTCTATACAAATTCTTTAATTTAAAATAAATGTGAGGAAATCTTTTGTTGAAATCTCAATCTATACATAGAGATATATTTTTTATATATAAAATACTATTAAAGTCTTTCTAATATGGCAGATTAGCAGCCGCAATGAATATCATCGCATAGAGTTATGTTTAAGAAAAAAATTAGTAACAAAAAGAAAATTTGCATAAAACTCTTATTGACACAAAAAAAAATTGCATTTAAATTATGGTACAAATAACAAAATGAAAAAAAAAAAAACACCAACAACAACAACCACCTGAACAAACCAGAAACTTTATTTTAAATTAAAGAATTTTGTAAACTTGAAAAGAAAGAAAAAAGAAAGGAGAGATGGAGATGTTTGTAATTAGTGTGCCTTTTAATCTCGATTTAAGTTGAGTTCAACTGTTGTAGAAATGAATCAAAAACTGAAGGCAACAATTAAGCAATTGATAGCAACATTATGAAATTACTCGGAGAAAGTGAAAACGAAAATGAAAGAATGTATTCGATTAGAGCAGCATACTCAGCAAAAAGTTTTATCATCTTCTATCTATATATATATATATATCGTATATAATGACTAATATTAATATTACAATTAATATAACTATTACTCTTACTCTTACAACTATTGTGAACGGCAATTGTGCAATCGTAGGCAACTCTTAGCACGGCCAGAGAAAATTTTGTAACTCTTTTTTTTCTTATGTTTGGCCAATGAGCAAGAATTCGATCCGATGATCGAATAAATGAATCGATTATGATTGTGATTACGATTTGGACTCTGATTACAAATTGATTTCGTGGCTGAAATTCAATTCGATATAATTCGATGATTGTGAGTAACTTAATAATGTCGTATATACACAAATATACAAATTTATTTACATATATCTGTATCAAGTAATTAAACTAAGACCATTACAAATTGAATGTTGTTGTGTTTTAACCAATTTTAAACCATTATTTTTCATTCATTATATTAAAGAACATGCATAATACTTGGCAAGAATCATGGATTAATTTGTTCAAATGAAAACAAAAAGAAAAATACATTTATGTTTAATAATATTAATATTAATTATCATAATAATGCAAATATGAAGCGAATCAAATTAAATTGTTTACAAAGTACATATAGTTCTTTTGCATAAATAAATGTTTATAAAAAACAACAACTCAGATGTATGTATTTATATTTGACATTGAATTGAATGACATTGATGAAAAATTAAATCGAAATTGATTAACGTAATTGGCGTAGCGAAATCGTAAGTACTTTTCTGTAAAATTAATATTTGAATGGAAAAAAGGAACATAATAACGAAAGATAAAGCTGACCTGTGCCAGAAATCTAGGTGAAAAGAGCTTACAGAAGAATATTAATTGATCTGAATGTTTACTGTTTTCATTCCACATGGATTTCTTCTGTTTAAATGATAAATTAGAAAATGAGAGTACATATATAATCAGAGACCCACTTTTAAGATTTAATATTGATTAAAGCTTACTTATTAGTCAGAAAGCGGGCAAAGCGGAGTCAATCGCAGCATATTAGTTGATATTTATTCTATTAAGTTTATTTGGGTAATATTTAGCCATATGATATAGTGATCCGAACTTTAGCTACCTCTGCAAGGGTGCAAAAAATTATTTTACACCTAATAATTCAAACGGAATAATTTTGAACTTTCAACGGCCACTGCACTGTTAACTTAACAGCGGTTATTGACCCAACCCGATCGGAGTCGGTCTGGCAACACTGTCAGTTTTGTTTTGTTGTTCGCCACGCTTTCTTGCCAATTCCTTTTTGTTTTGTTGTTTTCTGTGCTTAAACTGCATAAAAGTGATAAAAAATTAGATCTTTATAAAGTTAATGATGAAATCTTTCAACTTGTGCTGTTCGCAGTCACTAATTCGTAAAAAAATTAGTAAATGTTTTTGTTGGGCAAGAAGAAATTTATGAGACTGCGCTGGCGCCGCGTCTATGTATGCGTGTGTGTGGGCACGAAGACTTTTGGGACTCCGCTGCTGCCGCCAATGTTTGTGCGTATATGTATGTGTGTAAGTGTTTGTGTGTGATCGAAGCTCAGTGATGCGAGTGTTTTTTTTGTTGTTTTTTTTTAAGTGCATAAGTGAAGTTTAAAATATGTATGTATATACGATTCGAAATTGCAGCAATTGAGACTTAGAGGAATATTAGAAAAAGAAATCCATGAAGAATAGGAACCCGTAAGGTAAGTGAGCTTTTAATTTCACTTTTAATATCTTTTTTAATATTTATTGATTAACAAATAACATATTTTTTTTCAATAAGACATTTGTCAATATCATTTCTATAATCGGAGGAGATCTCCACAAAGTTATTGGGGTAAAATTATTGATTTTTTAATAATTACTAATTAACTATCCTTTTTCTTATCTAATGCTGGCATTTCTAACTCTTGTCAAGAATAGATTAAAATTGGATTTTATATACATAGATACATACATACATGGCCAAAATATTATTTACATAAGCAAAACCTTCCATTTAAAGTGAAATATTTTAAAGTTTGAGTAAAATAAACTTGCGAATCTTCTACATATGCATGAATGGGAGCTCTCTAAAAGCTAAATCTTCCAATATTTATTATGGTCTGATAACTACTAAGTAATAAGTGGCGATTGCGAAAACTATTTTATCTCCGGTTTTGATTTAAACGTGATTTTATTTAACAAATTCAACAAACAAAAAAAGATTTAATTGTACTTATTCAGATATTGACTAAGTTCAGTGGCAACAGTAGCCAACTTCGAGTAATAAGTAGAACATTTTGCTACTAGAAAATAAACAATTTACTTGTGTGTAGCATAGTCCTGTATAATCCAGTTTGGTCTCTCAAATGAATGAATTGGCCCTTTTAGGTGATAATTGTCAGTGCACAAACAAAACGAAAAGGTCTGTGGACGTGACAAGTAAATGTTTGCTCTGGCATTGAAAATTTGTTGACATTGATAAGGGTGAGGGTGCAATCTACGTGTTTTGCATTTGCCCTGCTTAGTCACTGAATTTCACATGAATTTCTAATAGTCCTTGGTCAGGTGGTCACCGAAGGCAAAAACCATTGCAAAACTTACAATGACCGAATCGAATTAAAAGCCTGTTGCATGTAGTATGCGGTGACTGTGGGGGCTGTGTTTGTGTGTGTGTGCATGTCCTTACAAATCTGACAAATGCAATGGACAACATAGAGAAAATGTTGAAATAAAATTTCTACAAATTTTAAAATATATTTTGAATTTTTAAACACTTTATTGAGAGCTTTGGTTGTCACTTTTTCTTTTTCTCTGTCCTTTCAACTGGCTTTTAATTATGTTTGTTACAACTGAATATTTCGATTAATTTGTCAGAGTTCAGTTGAATTTTTGTCAGCCCTGATTGAACCTTTATGGGACAGAAAAGAACAAATCAAAGATAATGAAGTGCAGAATGCATTTAGTGCTCTGCGGTTGCACTTCCCGTGTGTGTGGCACAATAGTCCTTGTGTGTCTATGTAGGTCGAATGATGCACTGCTCAATGAAAAGGTTACTTGATTATGTGCAAACTTTAGGCATCGGGAGAAGTGACTTTAGTTCGCTATCATGGCACTTCCAGGCAACTAGTGTGACTAGTAGTTTTTGCGGAATTGCAATTGTGTAAGGGACAGTGAGCACTAGCTATTCGTAATGAGAAACCAGCCAAAAGGTTTCCTTGTTAGCCTTTTCCAAGAGACACCTCTGCTGTATGTCGAATCCCGGTGGTTTCTTAGAAAATGGTTATTGCAAAAGTTGAATGCAGTTCGTCTGAGCTTAAAGATAACTCATCTGAGGGTGTGGGAATAAAATTAAGTTTGAAGCCGTCAATTCATGTCAAAATTTTCGAATGGAGCTTCAGACGACGACAAGAACGTCTACTCAAATAAATCTGTTGTCAAATTGCCTTTATCTTTGTGTTGTCTGCTTTATATTTGTATATATATATACTAGATATGTATGTATCTGTATAATGTAGACATCGGCTTTATACATTTGTAAACAAAGCGAGAAACACGTGCGTTGCATGCCCATGCGCCTGTGCAACAGTTAACAGTGAGTTAACAGTATTCAATTCGTTAGCCTTAAAAAGGACTCGAGTTCGGCCGGCTCGACATAGTTCGTGCAAGGCGGTCGCGTTGAACGGTTGTCATCGGAAAAATACATAGCGCAAGCCGTCGTCGCTTGGTGAAACTGTTTACTGTGTGGCAACAAGTGTCCATTTTAAGATGTGTGTCCGGAATACTTTGTTGTCGTATCTTTGGCTCACGGTCGCGATAAGCGCCATTGCTGTGGCACGAGCTGAGCTAACTCAGGTGCCACCGCAATTGGCTCACGTTAACAAATGCGGCAACACTCAAAAGATGGTCGATGAGTGCTTCAACGATTTGCCAGCACATCTAATGGATTTTTTGCAAAACACCAAAACCGTTATTAGTAAGAAGGAGATCACGGCCAAATGCAAGTACGTGTTGCCTCCTAAGGGTTTTTGTTTTTTACCCACTTAAGTATCAACGTGAAGTATATTTCATTATTGATGCCCAAGTACGGCAAGTAGGGAAAATTAATTTATACTTGGCTGGCTGATTGTTTGAATAGGTCCTTCGTTTTTTTTTTCGTTTTCGTTGCGTGTGTACACAAGAAATTGCTTAAAAATTAAACACTCGCTTCGCAAAGGGTATATTTCTGACATTGATTAGGAGAACCCATCATAATTATGGAGGATTGTTCAACTGTGATGAACAGAGAGAAGAGCAAAAATTTATTTTAGACATGCAGACGAATTTTTAGATTTTAAGCCAATTAAAAATTCATTTGCTAAGCCAAAAATAAAATAAATATTCGGTTAAAGGTCAGAGGCAAAGTTAGTGCATTGATTTATTTATGCAATCGATGGAACGAACTTCGTGCGGCCAAAACTGCCCTTCGAAGTTAAAATGTCAATTGTTTCAATCTGATTTGTGACATTTTGTATTTTAGTATTTTCAATCGCGGAATGAAATGCTTTGATGACTATTCAGCACGTTGCTTGCAGAATCGCAAACTGGGCACATTTAAGAATAACGTTGAGGGCGCCAGGAAGTTCTTCTACAAATTCTGTGGTGATACTGACTTTCAAAAAGGTAACTAACAACTACATCACATAAACTACTCTCAATCACTCTACTAGAAAGACCAAAAATGACCTCAGTTTTTAGGCTGTTGTGGTTAGAAGGAAAACCAATGCTCACACGTTTGTTTTTGTTAGGAATTAAGGCGACTTAGAGACCTTTTTTTTGTATTTATTTTAAATTTTCCTAAGCCTCAAAGTCAAGTTTTCGTTTAAGAAATAAAAACAAGACTGGTTTTTGTTTTTCTCCAATATATTTTTGGCCCACTCTTTAGGGTAAATATTTTAACACGTCTGCTCTCTATCAAGTGGAGTTTGTTACTAGTACTGGGAGAAAAACAAAATGTTTTTGGTTTTATTTCTTAATTGAAAACTTGCCTGAATAGAAAAAAATTCACAATAGATAGAAATTCACCTAATAATCTAGGAACTAGGATTTTGTTTTCTTCTATGTTAGAATGTTTTAAAAATTAGAAACCAATTTCCTCATAAGAAAAGAATCGTACAGATAGTCTATCTGTATATATTTTTTAGTGTATTATTTAGATCAGTGCAAGCGTTGTGATAAATTTATAATACCCGCTGCAAGGGCATATATAAAAACAACCCAAAAAAAAAACACAAATGTTCAGTTACCATGATGCGTTGCCATGTCAAAGGATGTCGGGAATCAATTTGACAAAATAAATTTTGAGATAACATTAGCATAGCCTCAGGCGCCAAGGTGTCGAGGCGCAAACATTCGCACACACACGCACACAAAAGCACACATACAAAGAGACACACACACACATAGTTAAGTCATTGGGGTTTAACTCGCAATAAAGTTTACACAAAAGACTTTTGAAGTTTTTGTAGTCAGGGACTTTAAGTGCTTCGACTTTTGTATTTTCACCCAGAAGATTGTACGTTACCTATTCATACCATGCACACACACACACACACCTGTCGATACACTGACCTAAGTGTCTCCTGCTCCTCGACTCTGACTCTGGACTAAACTTTCTAGATTACCTGCGGCACAAGGATTGCTTTGCCTACATTCAAATGGACTGGGTTAGTTGCACAGCCGAATTCGAGGCGATACTCAGTGATGAGATAAACGATCCAACACGCAATACAAGCGATAAATTTGCGGACTTTTGTTGGTAAGCTTCAATCTCCCCCCCCAACAGCAATAAACAATCCAGTCATTCAATCATCAATCACACATCCCAATCCCATTGGCTTGCAGTGCCCGACATGCATACGAGAATTGCATCTATACCAGCGCCCGATACAAATGCTACAAAAACTCGGCGGAGTTTGCACGTGAAACGGCCAAAATGCTATCCGATGGAAAGCATTTCCACAACTGCGATGTATTCGAAAATGTGTGTGCTAACGCCTCCAGAAGCCTGATAGTCAGCCACTGGTTGGGCACTCAATTGGCCCTGCTTCTATTGTGGTTCGTGGTCCGGATTTTACCATAAATTCGCATCGAAAGTTCCACATTTGGAACTGGTACCTGGTATGTGTCTGTTGGGTGTGTATGATGTACGTGTGTGTGACTGCTTAATAGCAAATGTGTGTGCGCGCGTGTGTGTGGTTGCGGGTTGGAGTGTATTGAATGTATTTATGAGGTGTGTCATTAATGGGTTGGGGTTCGGGGTTGTCCTTAAGAGAATGCATAGCATTCATCATTTTTTGTTACTGCACTTGCAAGGAGATTTGCCAAGGGCGGGATTACTGGGTCGGACAGCGGCTCTGGTTACACAGATACACATACTATAAATATTTGCAGGGATCATTTGGTGTCCATTTTAATCAATCTCTGTATAATAAAATAATAAAAAAAACAACAAAAAAAAACAGAAACGTTAATAATAAAATTATAAATGTAACTAATCCATGAATTCCTTTTTATATTCTGCAAATTCCAAAAACATTTACAAACAATGACATATATATATATATAAATATTGATATATATGTATATATATGTATGTAGATGTCGTAATTACAGTTGCTGAAGATTAGATCTTCCTGTCCAAAAAACTAAAATTATTCTGATCCCTGTAAAAGAAAAATGGTAAAATAAATGAAACAGTTGTAAATTTCACACTTTAATTGTTTTATTTAATTTATTTTTGTCACTAATATACAAAGGAAATTGTTTTTATATTCAATGATCACGCAATTGAGATAATACAAAGAAATATTACTTTAGTTTGAAAACTATAGAATTATAAGCTTCGACAATCTTTTTCGCTTCATTTCGTTATAATTCTCAACTAGTTTTAGCGTTGAAGATGTGGTAAACAAACAACTTGCTCTCCTTTTTATACTGCAAATGATTCTAAAATCCTACTTCTAAGATAGACCTCGTTTAGCTTTAATACCCAAAGTTTAAGAAAATGAAGTTTAATTTGTTATATTTATAATTTTAGCTCATGTTCATTATTTTTTATTTCTTCTATGCTTATATTTTGTATGGCTATGTTAAGTCGGATCGTTTTTCTACTTGAATTTACCGCATTTTTATTGATTTTAGTTTTAATAAAGATATGCCGAGATAGTTAGTCGCATTTCTTGAATTTCATCAAGCCACAAAAACCAAAAATGTGCTCAATATACCTTGCAGAACTTTTCCATAGATACATATTTGATGGCTAAATTTGTGTAGCTCCTGCATTGCCGTATAAGATTCCACAAGATGGCACAAGGACTTGCCAACGTTTGGCAAAAGTTAGGTGTACATATATGCGATTTCATCTCCACTCTGTTGCATGTGGCAACTATGGCGGGAATTTAATTTTGTTGCACTCCGTGTAGGGAAAGTTAACGCTAATGGGTCAGACACTGCACTCCATTATCGAGGCACGGGCCATCTCCTTGTCAGTTTCAATTGGTTTTGTTGGTATTGACTTGCGACAATAGAAGCGCGAAAAGTGTTTTATTAGCTAGAAAATTAAAGTTCATGTTGCAGTAACTTTACGAAATTTCCAGGAATATGAATGCAAATATAGATTCCATTTTGTTCTGGTTTTTTGTCATCTTGTGGCGCTGGAAATTGCAAAGTGGTCATATTAACTGCGCTTGGCTAAACAAGCCATTGACATGAACGTGCCACTAGCAGACAAGAAACCAACAACAATGAAAAGGACCTCCAAGCAAAGTGGGGGGAATGTCTGTGGGCGGAAACGTGAAAATTCCTTTGAAAACTAAAAATACTTATTTGCCATAGAGGGCTCTGCATACAATCACTGCTGTCTACTTATCACAGTTTGTCTACCAACATCTTAGATGTAAGACTGATTACATAGACATTATATTTGAGTCATTATTGTAAACAACTTAAACACCATTTGCATAATTAGCAATACAAATTTGTTCTATTAATGTATTATAACAAACAAGATGCTTTATTTTATCCATTTCACTCTTAAAGCTTGAAATTATCTTTTGTCTTGCAAAATTTAAACGCGAGAAAATCAAAGATTTATTGTCCTCCTCGTCCTACTCCTCATTAATGTATCGATTATGACCGTCGGTATCGCATTCCTTATTCTAGAGCATCTATACAAATTTATATTCAATATTCATGCGGATAAAATGTGAAGAAAACGTTGTTTTTTCCTTTGCTATGCAGAGAAGAATCTATTTCCATCACTTTTAGCAGCAGACCTCTGGTCAGGCACGTAACCAGGAGGAATAGCCCACCTTCTGCTCCAACGTGGAGAGAGAGAATTTGATGAGCGAATATTTAAGTATTTAACCCTGATGGGCATTCTTTTTAATTATTATTATAATAATTATTATTTATATTATTTGCATATTTTGTTTAAGTTTATTACGTGTTTTGTTTCGAAAATCTTTAAATTGTCAATCTTATTTTTATAATAATTAAAACTTTATTCCGATGAGAGAATAAATTCAATTGCTATGCTGTTTGCAATCGATTCTGTTAACTTCATCTTACCGCAACAACAAAAATTAAGAAGCTTACTGCTATTTGTAGACAGATTCAGAAAGCCTCCATTATTTGGTCTTAACTGCGCTGAAAGTCCTTTTCGAATTTTTAATTAGTCTTGGAATAATAAAACATAATTGACCCGCTTTGAGTGATAATGATATGTGATGGCATTTACTATATATGTACATGTATGTATGTATATTGTACATATTTAATTGAGTCAATTAGATGGCGTTGAATTTGCATAAAGTGGGTCCAGAAATTAAATGCGTTGAATAAGGGCTTAGCCACTAATTAAGACAGGCAGAATAATTCACAATGAACTTGGCAAAATGCATATCAATTATTTCAGTTTACCATCAGAAACAGGCCTAAGTTGCCATGGCAAACTACAAAAAAAAATATTTATGAAACATTTCAAGTTAGGAATTTAATTTATATTTGTATCTACACTAACTACACTAGCGAATGTTGCCAATACAAATGCAAATTGTCTGTTTGTATAGCCATGAACTTGATTGTTTTCAACTGAAATATGCATTTGGTGGTAAATAAATTTTTTCGTATGCTTTTCCCAATATACAGTCACTAGGGATACCTCTTTGCCACCCTTTGTGTGCCACAAATTGAAATAAACTTCAATCGAATGCAACGAAGAATTTAAGAAACAAGAACTGCAAAAACTTAATTCAACAATTAGTTCCATTTCAGATGGATTCTTAACAAAGAATTCGCACATTTTGTAGGTTTGTTTTGCCTTTTGAATAAAAGAATTAATTTCCTAGGATATTATGTGCCTCAGAGCATGAAAAATAATATAAATATAAACATAAAGAGTAATAAAAAAATTTAGGCATTCAAAAAAAGGCATGGACATGTTGGCATACCTGAAAGCAAATACAGATTCGGGTTCTAAGAAAAATGGCATAGAGGAATCCACAAGCCTAGGGTGGCTCTCCGTCTCTCTCTCTCTTTCTTCATGGAAATGAACCGCCGGTCGGTTTGTTTTGTAAACAATTGGAATTCGCTGCAAAACTTGACTTCAAATTCTAGCAGGAGGACTCTTTAAAATTGTTTTCTACTTTAAAATAAATAAGTAATAAATATTGTATAAGCAGTATAGCAATAACCGGCGATAAATCAACAAAACAAGATGCGTCCCTTGGCTAATATGGAAATGAAACGATGAAATTGACTTATGGTTAGACACTGCTGTCTAAAATGGTCGAGACACTCATACAAAATGCTAAGAAAGGCAACAGGCAACTGCAGAATAACTTGGGAATTGAATTTATTGTCTTTTTGCCTTGCCCAACGACCAGAATTTGTTGCAACTTTAAATGCATGAAAAATAAGTCAACAAATTTTTAATTAATGCTTATTATATCAATTGAAAAGGAAAATACACTTCCCCTGCAATGAATAAAGAGCTGAAATATATTTAAATAATGTTCATATTGGCATTTTATTGAATTATGTAAAATGCGAAATATTTAATATTGAATATGGAAATTGTAAATTCAAACGTGATTGTTTACAATTGTGGCATTCCTACATTTATTGCAATGTCGATTCAATGGCGTAGAAAAAGTAGAAATATTTTCGCGTACACAAATCACAATTGCAGATCTTTCTTTGCCCTTGCATACTTATTCCTATTGTTGAGATTATTCTTTGTATCTTCGACTTTAACAATTTTATTATGCTTTTAAATACAAAAAGATGTATAGATTTTTATCTACTTGTTGTTCATCTTTGTGTATGCCAATTAGAGATTTAGAGCCAAACTTTACTCACAGATAATTTAAAAATCAGTCCAATTAGTTATTTAATTTTAATGTTTATTTTTCAAATTCTCAGTCTCTGATTTAAAGGTAAAAATGATAAAAAGAAAATAAAGGAAAACAAGCAACACGTAAAATTCAGTCCTGAAACATCGTATAAATTAAAATATTTCAAACCAATTTAATATCTCGATTTACTTTAAAAAATTTAAGTGAAAGAGTATATTGCAGATATGCTGAATTAAATATAATCTATCTATGGAATCAAATTTCATAATAATTAATTTATGAAACCTATATTAAGACGTATTCGAAAGAGTTCTCGAATTTTTTAGAATATACACTAATTATTTACGAATGATTAACTGAAATATGATTAATTGAAGTTCATTATGTGAAGTGATACCTGATGTTTACTTAACATAAATATTTAAATTATTATTAAACTCTCCAATGAGCAGCTCGAGGTCATGTATAATTAGCTAACAAAACCTGAGCGCTATATCGAGAGGTTTTTATTGAAGCGTTTGATTTTCTTACCATAGGTTATCGGTTATTCTATTGAAATGTCAATAAATATAATATATAAAATATATACCGATAAGGCTACATCATCTGAAACCAGTGCAAAAACTGTTTAAAAACTAATCAATGCAATCAAGTTGCTCATTAAAAATTATTTTGTTGACCGATAAATAACAATGCAATCCACGAACAATAGCCATCTTTACCCACATGCATGACCATGGCATAAACAAAGGATGTCAACGCATTTTTTGAACAATTAATGCCTGTTTTTGAAGGATTGGGCAGAAATATTGAAAGCAACCCTCGCTCGCCTACACTACATATATTTAGTGTATTTATAGTCGCTTTGGCAATAGAAGGCTGTAGATTTTAATTTGAAATTGGATACATTTTAAGGGAACCGCAGGCTCCGCCATGTAACTATGGGAATTTAGCTGGCACTACCTGTTAATCAGCATCTATTTATAAGCTATTACACAAACTACATAATGGATCTTGTTTTTCACATAATTTTAAATATTCCATTCGCAATTTTCATTCGCTTATTGTTTATGGCTTGTTAGTGAGTTGTGGAACTTTAAATGAAAACACATTATTTACTTAGCCGCTTATAATTTGCGTAAGACCGCTATCATAATCATAACCACCGCGGCCACCTCCACCTCCACCTCCACGACCTCCTCCACCACCGCCACTATAACCATTTGGACCAAAGTTTCCTGAATAAACTGGACGACCACCACCACCACCGCCAGATCCTGGATTATAATAGTTGCCACCGCCGCCGCCGTTTCCTCTGCCACCGCCGCCATTGCCACCTGTGTAAACGCCAGGGGCTTGACCATTGGGAGGATTACCTGAAATTGCCATTGGTCAATATATACTTTTATACAGATTTAACAAAAACACATCTTACAGTCATAACAGCCACCGCCAATGTAAACAGCTGCCTGAGTCACCGCCAAAGCGGACAGGGCAAAAATAACAAAAGTCGTAAAATCTCTCATATTATAAGCTTCGATTCCTGTTGATGTGACGAAGTATTGAGTAAATCTGGCAAAGGTTTCACGGCCAGCAGGCAATTTATATGCGATGCCTTCGTTGGAATGGAATACTGTGTGATTTTTTTCATACCCTATACTCTCATTTGGTGCGAAAGAGTATATTCAGTTGGACTGAATTTGAAAACCAGTCAAACCACATTTAGTTAAGGTATCAAACGAATATTATTTCCACTTGGGCATATTTATTTCCTTTTAAATGTACATAATTTTCTTACTAATGCCGACTCATGTAAAAAACGTTCTCCGAAAGATAATGACAGAGGTTATTAAGAGTCATTGCGTCATTAGAAATATTTTTCCTAGTAAATTTTATTAAAATCGAATTAAAAATAGTGTAAAATGGGGTTAATTTGTTGGTTCATTATATACTTATACATTTCCTCATTAAGTTTGTTACAAGGTATTTCACAAGTCGCTATAAATAATTAACGTTGGGAATATTTTTTTTCATGTTATCGCTGAATGCATATGACAGCTATATGTACATATACAGACGAGACAGAGAGAAGCACTACGTAAGTAATTTTTAATCAATGTAGGGAAATGCCCAGATTATATAGTATGAAGTATATAAGTATTATGTATTTGAAAATAATTAGTAGCTGCAACTAAAGCTGCTATTCTCCCATCTCTCCCATCTCATTTAGCCGGCTAATGTGTCATATCTATGCACTACAGTCGGCGGTTGTAAGGCGACTGAGCTAACTGAAATGCCGAGTGTCACGACTTTCGATCAGAACAATGAGTTTCCAGTTTCTCGAGAATCATTACCATTTAGTTGCCATTCATGTTCATAAACTTCGAATGCACATTTATCTTGTGTGTTTTTTAAACAGAATTTAATTTTTTTTTTTGGGGCGTGTCTTGGCAAAGTGTTATTGGTTTAATTAATTACCTTTGCTGTGTTTGTACAAATAAATCAAGTGATGGGATAAGTTGTTGTTTGCTTATCAATGGGAATTTCACAGACTTACATGGGATTTTTTTTGAGTACACACAATTAAGTGGACCACAAAAAAAAAATTGTGTGTGTTGAAATTCTTTTAAATAAAACTATATATGCCGTTAAAGCGCATTTGTATGCAATTAAAACACAAATCACTTGGCACATTATTTATTGATAACACTTAACACACACAGAGAGAGAGAGAGAGAGCCATATGTAGATTATGCAAATTGAAAACCAAATTTGCATATAATAGAATATAAAAAGTATATGGCCATTTAGTCGGTTGGACCATTCAATTGTCGCCGAGATGAGATACCTGACGTGTGTTTGCCTTGTGCTCTTGTTGGCAGCACTGCAACCAGCTTTGATTAGCGGTAAGTAATTTTTACGATCACCTCAGAACTTGATTAGTGTTAATTGTCGACTGTTATTTATAGCCAGGCCAGGTACTGTGGTAGTGAATGGTGTCTGTCTAACATGTAAGTACATTGAAGCAGCACTTAAATGATCTATCAAGATTAAAAACATAATTCACAGGTCCCAATCCCAATGGTGATCCGGTATATATAGATGGCCAAGAGTATCGCAGCTTTTCATCACCAAATAGCAATGGCAATGTAATAATTGACCGTCCCGGCTATAATAGTAATGGGCGGAGCACAATTATACGAAGGAATGGTAATACAATTGTGAATGGTCGCTGTCAATATTGTAATGTAGATGTCTAATCGATACAATAAATTGCCATTGTTAAATATACTTGAAGTTTTTTTAAGTTAATCCAAAAAACTACTTTAACTTTCATTTAATTTTTTACCCTTGCGCTGACCATCACATTGAATGGACTCTAGTTGAGCAGCCAAATGTTAAATGCCAAAAAAGGGCAAAGCATTCAGAAATATATATTTCTATAAATTTTATTTCATTTATTTTTTTTTGCTCCGGGTAAACAGCAAAAAAACTTTTATTTTCCCCATTCGAACGCTTACATACACTTTCCATTTGCAATTCCATGAATTTTATAAAAGTTTTTCTGACTTTTCAACTCAGCATTTCATGTAAAACATTAAGAATTCCTGGGAAATAGATTTCATTTATGTTGAATTAAATTTTCAGATTAACTTTTGAAGTAATTGAACATGGTGAAAGGGTGTGGTCCTTTCAACCTTTCCTTTTCCTACCTTTTTATGGTACATAATGCTTCTATAACTATTCAATTCTTATCAAATTTGTTACACTGATGGTTATTGGCATTGGAAATTTCACCAAATTTCATGATTATATAAATTAAAGTATCTAAAAACAACTTTACCATGCCGGAAATGCTACTTTGTTGCCTGTCACAGACAACTTAATCAACCCTAAATAACCATTTTTCTCTATATGATTTCTTTTGAGTGCAAATTGAATGAACTAAATGTTTTGTCAAGCCGCACAAGGATGTTCTTTGAAAAGACACAAACAACACAAATAGCAAAGAAGCCTTCGAATGGAAAATTTTCCAAAATACAAGAACTTTATTGAACTTGTTATTGGTTAGTAAATAAGAAATATACAGTTAAATATAATAAGAAGATATTATGTGATTAAACTGAATACCTTTACGCACACACACACACATACACACATACTCGATGACATAATGACTGACTTTAGCTTAAGTTCTGATTGTTGATATATGTACTTGAGCTATTTTGGCACGTGTACACCATGGCGTATGCTTGATATGTGTGAGTCAAGTGAGAACAAGAAATTCTTAAGTTGTAATTCCTTATGGCAATTATAAGCATTTTCTTTCAAGACCAAACACAAACGGCTTTATCTATGTATATATGAATGTTTGTATATGCTTGAAAAGATATTTTATGTGTTTGCTATTTCTACTTCATCATCGCCATCATCATCATCAACATTCTCACAAAACAATGGCGTACAAACAAATAAGTATTGGGGGTTTTCTTTTTCTTTTTGGTTTGCCCTAAAGAAAACAATTTGCAACAGTATGGAAAATGAAATTTAATGCCATCTTCAAAAAAATAAAAGGTAAGCAAAAACTTACTGAGCTGCACAAATTGGGGGAGCAGGCATCACAAATTACCAGAAGAAGCCCCAAAACATTGAAAAGCATTTAAAGCATCTCTTCAGTCAGTGGAGTAAGATTTAAGCAGAGCCAAAAAACTGATATGGCAAATTCCTGTTGCCTGTTGCCTGTTGCTCTGTCTGCTCGAGACTCTTCAGCAACGTGCACGATGCGAAATCAAATCAAATTTGTAATACGATTTGTGCGGCATTAAGGTGCACATATTTTGCAGTTTTGCTCTTTGATTATTGAATGACAGCCGCCTCTCAGATATATTAAAAATAAATAAACCATATATTAAGTCAGACGTTTGCCGCATTTGTTATACTCTTGAAAATTGGTCTCTATGGTAGTTATTTGATATGGTTATCTAAAACTGAACTACCAAACTTGAAGTATATCATGGTTAAGTTGACATTATATATATTTTATAGCGATAGCTTTTAAACTAAGCGAGACGTTTCCATGGAACATATTTCTCTAGAGTCGGTTATAAATTTCTCATCTCAGCCTTGGCCAAATAAATATATGTCTGGTAAGTAACACACACAATTGACACAAACCAAATAAAACCAAAACACACGTACGTACACCTTACCTCATGCTATTTTGTGCGGCAATTGAATTTTCATCATGTGGAATTCCGAGTTTAGGTCAATTTTTCGTTGGCCTATTTGGTGCGATGGGGAAATAAGTGAATTTATCGAGCATAAAGAGAACTTGTGTTTTTTATTTTGCACTTGTATACTTCTTCAGTGGCCATTGTCGACCTAAAATGAATGAAATCCATCCCCGCTTCCCTCCTTAGATATGTAATACATATATTTTCATTACGATTCTTCTGTTTTTTTTTTTTTTTGTGGTCGAGAGTAAACATTGATTTATTTCATTTTTGCTTTGTCCCTTTGGAGTAGCTATAACTAAGATGGTCACGTGCTGGTTTAGCTGCCATCTGATTCGTTTTGATTGGCTGAAGCATTTTGCATTAGATGTTCAATTTAATGGATTAGCTTGCAATTATGTGACATATAGATTAAATTTAAATTATCCGCATATCATTATCAAGAGGATATACTTAATGTGTAATACATATATATTTTGTCTTCATCTCCTCTCAACAAATGCAAATTCATGTAGCTCTTTGCTCTTGACAAACCTATTTATACTGAATCATAATTAAACTGCATGCACGAATGGGTAAAAATATGTGACAGGGGAATCGAATGTACATGAAATGAACGAGCAACATTGAGTACAACTGACACACAGAGCTTTGACATAGACAAATCTAATTCAGTGAAGGGGATGAGCAACATGATTATATATACATATGACCTGCAAATGGCAACAGTATTAAATTAGAAAATAGAATCCTAAAAATATCAACCTAATGGACAGTTTCGATGATCCAAAGATTTCCAAATAGACGCTTTTAGACCTCAATTCCAACAAAGAACTAATACAAACTATACATAAAGATTAGCCGACTAATGCTTAATGCGTTAGAGAACTTTTTTTTTTCATTCCAACTATTGCGAAAACTTTGTAGAAAACTACAAAAAAAAGAGAGACAAAGTCAGATGAAATCTTTGCCAGGTAAATTGTGAAAAAAAAGTTTGTTTGCGCAACTTTTTTGCAAAAAAAAAAACAAAATTCTAATTGAAATATTTTCACAGGAGAAAAGTTTCTTTTAAACTTAAAATTCTCAGACAGGGCAATGGCCGTGGCTTTTAGCCCACGAGAAATGAGAAATGTTTAAGAAAATCCTCAAAATGCAGCCAGCCAAGTGGCACTTAATTAAATGCATCTCAAAGCTGTTTGCCAAGAGCAAAAAGGCGGCGAAACCCAGCCAGTTGAGTCAAAAGACTTTGCCATAATGGGCCAGCAGCTAATAGGCCATTTATGTTTCATTAATCATTAAACCCGGCCAGCAATTAATGCGAATGACAAGCCAATAATTACCGAAAAGAATTAAAGCCCTGCCCAAGACACGTTTTGGTTTTAAAGCCAGATTAAACCGAAAATTCATTTCAATTGTATATTATGCAAATTGCCAGAAAGTATCTTTACATTTGCTTTTTCATCTCATTTATAATTCTACTCCATTGTTGAATGTTTTCGTTAGTTGAAGAGAAACGACTGTCGGGATTTCGACTTGAGTTGCCTTCAAAGGTTACTGACAATTGCGACTTTTAAAGTTTTTCACTGGTCAACTTAAATTTATATTTTTTCCCAGTGGTATTTGTATATGAATTGAGCAAATATTAAGGAGCGCCATATCCATTGAGTAAACCGCAGATTTTTTCCATATGCATTACGAGAATATTATTATGTATGTATGTCCTTTTAACCATTTGCCTTTGGTCAACAAAATCTCTTCAATAGCCAGGAATTGGGTGGGGGGGAAAAACTCTTCTTTTTTTCTTTCGTTGTTTCTCATTTTTTCATTTCATCAAACAAAAAATATGTATATATATATATGTATATGCAAGAAGGTGCATCAATAATCCCATGACCATGCCCAACATATGTATGTATACGTGTATAAATGTGTATTTATTTGCAACAGTTAACGTTTTCGTTTCAGCTCCTTTGTCAGCTTTTCAATGAGAATTTTTCCAGCTGCCGTCACTCGCCCACAGTTTGCCACAAATTGTCTCCACTTGTCCATGATATTCAGAGTCATTTGTTGCTGGTGGCAAGATTGTGATGAGCGATGCCCGTTGCCCATTTGTGCTCTGTGCTCGTTGCTAGGGTTAATATGAGGTACAATGCGGCGTATACGTAATGCATGACAGTAAAATATTCGAAACTGTAGATGCAACTTTCAATGGGTTTTTAAAGTCACTTTATTTACGATTCTTCATCGTAATCATCTTCATTTAGTTTATTTCTCATTTGCCTGGCCATAAAGGGAATTCTAGCTCCGAAAGGGTAACCAGTGGCTTGGTTATTGGTTTTTCTTTCTCTTGCATTCCTTGACATTTATACTTACATGCAACATGTTCAACATGTTGCTGCTAGACTGCCTGACCTTTGCCTTCGCCTGTTTTCTATTACATTGGCTACTAGTAATCCAATTATGTGCGCATTCACAATGCAATTAGAATCTTCAGAGAAACTCACAGGCAATAAAATGTTCGTTTCGTTGCATATTTCTGTTTTGAATAAAATTTTGTCTGACTTCCCAAAGATAAACCAATCGACAGTCAATGAATGGCCTTGTGCTCAACCAACAAAGTCTTTAGAGGAGACACCGCAAATATTTCTTTTGAACTTTGCTTACCTTCGCTCTGTGTAACAGGCAAAAAAAAAAACAGAAACAGAAATAGTATATATATAGAGTAGGTCCATTTATTCTATTGTTATGTCTGAATGGTTGGTCCAGTGAACCGCTGTCAATGCTTGATTCGAATAAAAATCTAGAATAATTTTCTTTCGGGTCGTCAAGTTGTCGTCTCCTCATCCTTATGATGATCCGTTGTGGGATAGGCAAGTAAGTGTTAATGTCTACACGTGTTTTATTTGATTTATTTGTCCTTTATTCGCATTCGTTGACTGTTCTTTTTGGGATACGTAATTTGACTTTCGAAGCCATTTAAATGCAGAGAAATTAAAGCATCATAATTAATACGAATTAATAAGTAGTTCTGCATAAAACCAGACTTTTTCAAATAACAATGCAAAAACCGTATAAATTAACTTGTATATGCTTGCGTGATTCAGGTTCTGTGGAAATCAGCTTAAGTTATGCCGTGTTTTCCTGTTTCAGTTACAGAACAAAGTAAGCAATATATTTTCCATAAACCAAACAAAAGTGTTACTTAATTAAACTGCACATTTTTATAATAATTTGTTGTTATTAACAGAAAAAGTAACTTGATAAAAACCATTTTATAACACTATATTCTTGTTGGGATTGTTTTTATATAGTTTGCCTTTAGTAAAAGAGTTTAAAATTGAGATATGTAAGCTTTATCTATGGCCAAACTATTATTATTTTCTCTTTTTTCTTAAAGAGTATTCGCTGGTCCACAAAGAACATTGAAAGCTCATTCATTTGATGGCTAAACTTACATTTATTGTAGCTAATTTCTGCTCATTGTTGTCGCAGTTTTCTAGCCAAGATGCTGCCACCAACAACAACAAATGACACCCAACTGACTAATCGTGTAAATGCTTCAAGCCTCCTCTCATCTTGTAACAAAGTAGGCCAGAAATGGGTTTGGCTTTTAGGACTCACGGGTCAACAGAAGCCATTTTGAACATAAAACACTGCCTCTTTTATATACTATTAACCTCCCACATAAAGATATGTATATGTATATGTATATGTATATGGCTTAGAACCATGATTTTTATGGCCTCAACACTGGGCACAAATAGAGGCTAAAACATGAGCACTGTCCTCAGTGTGTTTATGGCTTAGACATATGCGTTAGAATTTTTAATATATTTGCATCAATAAAATCAACAGAGTTAGCTACTATGTATGTTTGTTTGCCATATGTTTATTAGATTTTAAATATATAATGCAATATAAGTACCATTTGCTAGAACAGGACATAAGGTTCTGTGCTGCATTAATAGCATTAGTATAATATAAAATGAGTTTCCCTGTCTCGCAGGTTACTCGTCCTGCTGCGTGAGACTCTCATGCAGACTTCCTAGAGTCCTAGTAGTAACAACGTTTGACTCTGTCTCAATGTTTACACTTTAGAGAAAGAGAGCGAAAAAACCAGAAGGCCGGGCTAACTTCGACCATGCCGAAGTTTGTATACCCTTGCAAGTTCTTGAGTTACTAAATCCCTAAATAGAGTTATCTAAATTTAAAGACCCTGTTGTACAAATCCGTTTTTACACGCCATAGCACATGTATGTAGACATGGAGCATGGAATTTGTTCATTTGTATGACAGCTATATGATATAATCATCCGATTTTGATCAAATTTGGCAGGATTATAATTTATTATTACCAAATGTTATTTATTAAGTTTTGTGATGATCGCAAAAGAAAGTTTTTAGAAGAAAAACAAATTTTTGGTCCGATTGTTCCTTTGGGAGCTATATGATATAGTAATCCGATCTTGATCAAATTTGGCACGGACGTATAGATATATAGTAAACTGCCAAATGTTAAGTTTTATAACAATCAGATGAAAAACAACGAAGTTATTGATCTAAAACTCTATTTTCGACCGACGGTTCCTATGGGAGCTATATGATATAGTCGTCCGATCCGGATGAATCCGAGATATACAATGCTTGCAGTATATATAAGACTTCGTGCAAAATTGCAGCTCTGTAGCTTTAGCAGTCTAGGAGGAGATGCTGTTGATTCAGACAGACAGACAGCCAGACAGACATACAGACAGACAGACGGACAAACGGATTTGAACTCGTCTTGTCACGCTGATCAAGAATATATATACTTTATACGGTCGGAGATGCCTCCTTCTTTGCGTTGCACACTTCTGACCAAAATTAATATACCCTTTTTGCAAGGGTATAACAAAGAGGGGATGGGTACAGGGCACAGACAATTTGTTTGACTCTGTCTGAGTGTTTGTATGTTTACACTAGCGAGCAGAAAGACAACGAAAGTGAAGACAGTGAGAAGCGAGAGCCAGGGAGAGAAATTGTCTCCATTAAAGTGAATTTAAGCCTTAAAGGAACTAAAACTGTGCAAAAGTTTTACTTTGATGACAATGATGCGTGCTCCTAGGTAAAGCCTTTTTTGTCCTGCAATTATCTAACGTGGCAGGACATTCGCCTGGTTAGTTATTCACAAATTTGAAGCAAATGAACTACCCCACTTAATGCGATTAATTTGTGATGGAATGAGATTAAAGCTTTAAGTGTACTCTCAATAATTGAAATTAAAGTCAACATACACACACACACACACACACACATCCCAAAATCCAACGAAATCCAAAGCTGTCAGAATCAGGATAAATATATAAAAATAGCCATCAATTGGCACTCCAAAAGTCAAATTAAAGCCAGCTCAAGCACGTGCAAATGGTAAAGTGAAAGGTAGTAAGCAGTTTTTGCCCTAACCAAACAGACCCTGTTGCTAGGTGTTGCCAGACATGGCCAGCTAGCTTGTTGGGGCCGATAATTGATGACCCCCCCCCCCAATACTCTATAACCTGCTTACCCCCATTGGGCCATAATTAAAGTTAAAGCATAAAACGATGAATTTTATGAGCGATGCTCCTCCTAAGTAGAACTAGAACAACATGGTGGGCCAATGGTTATGGCTGCCGCATTATGCAGATTAATAAGTTTGCACATCTCAGAGTCCACCAGGGTCATGTGTGTGTGTGTGTGGCAATCTAGTGGACGAATGTTGTCCCTGACGCTGTGACAGTTTTCTACAGCTGAGCAATGTGTGATAAGATGTGGGCTTACTGAGAATGAGACTTAAATACGAATAATACTCTGCCATTCAATCCAATTATAAATATACCTCATCATCATCATCATTGTTTCACCTCTATGTACTTATTAATAACTCTTTGATGCAGGTAAACAATTTGTATTTCCATTATACAAGCACATGCAGAAATAAAAGAAGCGTTAATTCAATAAAAGAAGCCTAATCCGCTTTGGGTTCCACGTTATGAAGCAGTGTTAGGTGGCCCTTAGCTACACCCATTTCCACACCTAATAGAATTCCATGGATACATATATCTGCGGTGGGCATTGAGCTCTGCGGCCGATAGTTCTATTTTCAGATTTTTTCGAAGGCACCGAAGTGCTTTTTTTTCGATGCATACAGGACCCTCTTGAAGTTTGACTGTACTTCACTTTAGATTTCCACGAAAATTATTGACTAGCAGAGCTTTGGACAGGAGAGTTATCAAGCATCACCACGGCCATTTTTACTCGAAATTGAAAGTGGCTCGTCAGCTGTATCAAAAGGCACTATTATTCGATTTATTTTGTTGCATGCACTTGCAGCATTTGGAGCAGAAAAGAGCAGATAATCCCCTTTATCTGCAGTTCATAGATATTTCTGTAGTTTGCCTCATGCAGTGTCTCTTTTGGCTTTCCAAAGTGCAATGACAACGAGTTCCTTGCAGGACTCTATTTTCATTCGAAACCTTTGGACATGGACACTTAAGCGTCATACAGTCGGGTGGGTAAGGACCATCGATGTATTGCCTTTAATTCCTTGAAGCATTTCCTAACTTATCTGTAGTCTTCGTGCGCAAATTGCTACTGTAGAGATAACTATTGGAGCATCCTTTTTGCTAATTGCTTTTTCAAAATCCTAACGAAATTGTAAACAGCTCTATACAGTATGCAATGAAATCTAAAAATACAGTAAAATATGGAAAGGTCCCTATATTTTCCCAAGTTTCACTAATTTTCCCAGTATTTTCATCAAGTTGTCCAAATGCACGCTAGGTGGCGCTTTTAATATGTGGCGCCGTCTCGTTTTCATGACTCCAAAGCAACTCTATAAAAAATACGCTGAGATTTAAATTTTAGGCGTTACAATTTCAATTCTATTTCAAGAAAACAAATAAAAATTAACAGAAAATTTAAGAAAGGCCACAAATATAATTTTGTAATCGAAAAAGGGGAAGCGAAAAAAGATTTAAGTGAGATCAATATAAAAGGCCTTATAAAATAATTGCATAAAATTATTTTTGGTCTGAAATTATTTACACGTACCACAAAAAAATCTACTCTCGATAATTAATGTGACTAACAGAATAAATAAATAATTTTATGAAAACAAATTAATGTGACTTACAGAAAAAATAAATAGTTTAATGAAAAGAAATTAATGTGACTAACAGAATAAATAAATAGTTTAATGAAAACAAATCATGGCTGACCTCTTTTTTTAAGACTCCAAATGAGTCAATTTAATTTGAACTATTTTTCTTTTATACTTGAAATCATTTAGGTGTATTTAAAAATATCAAAAAATACGTGAGCATATTTTATGTTTTAATTTTAATACAATTAATATTGATTTATATTTGAAGTACATTTCTGAGGGGCTAAAACTTATGCCTCATCAGCAACTCAATTCTAAGATTTTCTATATCAAAAGCTAATCTTTATTCGAACATTTTGTGAATAGAATTGAATAGAAGAAATCAAATGGAAGAAACTGCGTGAACTTGGCTTTTAGTATGATCATTTTGGATACTTTTGGATTAATTTAGCCTTCAATTAAATTAGATCGTTTCATTTGCTGTCGTTAAGCTAAGTAAACTGACCAGCTTTTTGAAGGATGTGTGTTTAGGGGAGGCATTAACATGGGCAGCAGCATCCCCACACTCGTGTGGACCACAGTTGAGCTAATGGAGAGTTGGTTGGGTTTTCACAGAGCGCGAGTTCGCGCTTTTGTAGGACACAACAAAAGCACGCAGGTGCAGGAACGGGAACGTGGAGAATACATATTCTGCAATGACCATTTCCTAGTGCCGCCTTTGATTTGATTAATTGATGCATTAAACTCATTTACGCATAATTAATGCCACTTTAGCGTGTGGTTTTTTCCCATTTTTTTCATTTTTAGCAGAGAAATCGTAATTTTTTTGTGTTCGCATATTCATGCTCAGCTGGCGGCATAATCAGGAATTCAAGTCGTGCGACAAATCAGCAGCGAGACAAAAACAACGAAAAAAAAACAAAAAAATAGAAAAATAGAAGAGATTTTCTAGCCTGCGGCAGGCACACTGGCAACTGGAAAGGGCAATGGGAAGCGGAAGTATGTTGAAATTCAGCTGCTGCTCTCATGTTATTTGTGAGGCAAACTGGGAAGAAGAGCTTGGATGAGAGTTGCTTGAAGGGATGATGTTGGGAGTCAGATATGTTTGCAGATATAGATAAGACATAAGGATGTGCAAGTTGCAAGCGCGACATGCCACCTGGACGGGCGTGGGTGTGTGGCTACGTGATTCCTTCACTAGTTCATAAGGATAGCAGAGTCGAGTTGAAGTCTATGTCAATTCCTTCAAGTTTTCTACAAAACTAAAGACAAAGTGGCAGCCGCCGCATCGTTATGCCTCAGCAGCAGCAGCATGCTAATGTGAAAACTTTCGATGTAGACTTAATTTGGGTCATTTCCTTAAAGTGCAAAGTGCAAGAAGGAGCTCTCTCTCTCTCTCTCTCTGTCGCTCTCTTGGTGAGAAAAAAAAGCAATTATCAGATAAGATCGCCTCATTTGGTTGGCCAAGTTGTTTGCCAAGTGTGTGTTGTGAATTTCGCTTTTCACACTTTCCACTAGATCTTTGCCTTTCAGATAACCATCGGCCAAGCATTGAGTTTCGCTTTCCGTTTGCACAGTGACACAGATTGAAAAAAAAAATGAATTGCCCATCTCATCAGAATTATGTTCAGGTCCAAATCCAGTCAAGAAAGATATCGCCAAAATCCACAGGAAGTGGCAAGGTGAATGTGAATGAACTCTGGCAAAGCATTAATATTAATTAGCTGCATTTGGATGCATCATATCAGCATTCCATACGAGTTTTCTGTTTTTTTTTTTTTTGGTTTTGGAAATCTAATTATCATAAAATAAACAAAATTCATGCTCCCTAGGCCAGAAGTTTTTGCGATGCCACAAAGCGAATTTCCCCCATTTTTGCTGATGAGGGTAATTAAAAAGTTTCAGACCCCAAAAGCAAAAGCAAAAAGTGCAGCCAAATCGGTTGAGATGATGTCCCCGTAATCTTAATAAATGCATATGGGGGAGGGGTGAGGGGGGGGGGGGGGAGAAACCAAATCGACAGCCATGCATCAGGCCAGGCATAAATAAGACACATTAAGTTGGCTCTATTTGTGCAGGCTAAATGCAGAGAGAGAGAGAGAGGGAGAGAGAGAGAGAAGGGGGTCTAAGTTTTAATTGTCAGCTGTCTATGCGCTTGATATTTGCCTAATTTCTCATCGAGTTTTTCCATCCTTGCCGGCAACTAAAATAGCAGCAAAGACGACGACGACTTTGTGCCCAAAAACTTTTCGTCTGCCAAAGTTTTATGACAAATTTTTGTGATTATGCATCCTATATAGAGAATGGGTTAATGTGGGTGGGTTTGGGTTTGGTTGGCTGGCTGGCTGGTCGCTTCAGATTGAAGTTGTCGAAGAAAACTCCTAAAGTTCTCTATGCACATTTGTTTGTTGCTGCAAATGCAAATTAGATTTTAAATAGTTTTTGGTTTGATTGCCGACTGGAACGAACTGCTATAGATCAAAAGCCTAATGCCATTTCAATTTGGCTAATTTACAACGAAAAAAAAAAAAGAAAAGGAAAACCATTAAATTAAAGCAACGACTTTAAGATACCCTTAAGAAAAGGAAGCTTAAGGACAAGTGTTTGCTATTGAGGCATGAGGAACTACAGCAAACAAAATTAGATCCTAAATTTCGTGGGCTATTTATAGCTTTACGTTTTAGACGGTGATCGATATACGTTAAATTCGTTTTAAAATAATAATTTGTACAAATATTGCCACGAGAATATTATAAAAATGTGCCAAAAGAATTAATTGATGATGTAAGTTATCCTTCCAGGTGGAATGACAAGTGATCCGTCTAAGTGAGACAAAGAGTTATCCGCCCAGGTATATTTTATCTAAGGGTAAAAGTCTCCTTCTGCCCTTTATGCTCTGTTAGGCCTAGCAGTAATGGGTATAAAACAAATTTATATACAATGCAAAAACCTGACAGGCTGGCTTAAAGTCAGTGCAACCCCTAAATGCATTGGGGTCCGACTTTTGCTTTCACAAAAACCAAAAAAAAAAAATAAAAACTCTTACCAAAACCCCTTGAACTCACGCTCTCACTCTCACTCGGTCGTAACGAGCCCACAAAAGCAACTAATTAAGAAATTAAAATAAAAAAATAAACGAAAATGCCAAAAAATAAAGCAAAATGCAAATGCACTTTGCATGCAAATTTTATAGAAACCAAAAAAAAAAAAAGAAATGAACACAACAACCAACAAACAGAGTGCAACGCCAACGTTGCCCCAACGTTGGCCGCAAAAAAGTGCAACTCTTGCACAACGCCTAAAAGCAGGCAACGAACGAGAACGACAACAGCGGACTGGGGAATGACCCCAAACCTCGAACGTCTCCAAAACGATGACAATGACAAAAAAAAGAAAAGAAAACACAAAATTGCATAGGTATAAAAATATCTTAAAGCTGCCCTGGTTGGGGTGCCCGTTTTGTAGGGGAGGGGTGGAGTGGTGTGGGTGGCGAGCTGGCTGGTCTGGTGGTATAACCAACAAAGAACAGAGAATCACTCATTCCTGGGTAAATGCTGCCTCCTGCTGCCAACCGTCTTACAGGACGACAAATTGCAAAAATCCGCAGCCAGGTTTTTTCGGTTTACTGCAACGGAAATGTGAATGCACCGTAAAGTGAAATGAAAATTGCACTTGAATTTTCCTATTTTTCTCTAACTGTTTTAACTGCCGCTGCTGCGCTGCCTATGCTGCCTGTGCTGCCCATTTTTGTTGTAATTTTCGAAGGCCAAAAAAAGAACTAACAAAAAACAAAAAATTGAAATTAAAATGAGCGCAGCTAACGAGAAACAACTCAAACATCATAATTTTCGTAGGCGCCTTGCAGCTTCATTTAGGGGCGTGGCATGTGTATATCCAGCAGCAGCAGCGGCAGCAGCAACAACAACAACAACAACTACTAAAGGAACAACAATGTAAGCGCCCACGTACCAACGCCAGCGCTGAAAGGTGCAATGCCGATGGCACAATGTGCGGAGCACGGGAGCAACTTGTTAGCTTGCTGCTTGTTCATCAACAATGCAGTTCCACCAGAGCTCCCCTCCCCCCCCTTCCAGTCCCCTTTCTGCATGCATCTTGTATGGAAAATTTCATTTTCCGTCAGGGGTTGCGCAAATAAAGGGACGAGCCTCAGTCAGCTCTAGCAGCTTTCAGATTTTTCTTAATTTTTTTCTACTTTATTTTATGTTGTTGTCGTTTTCATTTTGTTTTGCTCTTGCCAAAAAAAAAAAAGAAGAGAAAAAAATTAAAAGAATTTTTGTTAAAAGCGCTTCAAGTGGGTACTATGATGTCGTTGGCGTTGTCGTTGTCCCAGGATTCGTCGTCGTCGTTGTCGTCGTCATCGTGGTTGTGAGGTCTATGTGTCTCTAGTGGGCATGTGAGTCTCTCTCTTTGGTCTATGTATGTGTTGCATGGCTTACAACACCTTTCGTACGGGTGTGTGTGTGTGTATCCCCACAATCCCTTACCTCAATCTGGCTATGGAGGCGGGTGCAGTGACACGACGACAGCAACGACGACAGCTTCAGCGCTTTTGGCTTTGACGCTTGATTTTTAGCTGAAGCTTTTAATTTTTTATTTTAATTTTTTATACACACATCAACACATATATGTATATACTATATATATGTAAATGTATTTTTATTTGCACTCTATTTATGGGTGCAGCATGCAGACTTATTGAATCTGTCTGTGACAGCTGCTTAACCATTGAAAATCGTTGAATCTGATTAAGTCTAAGTGATTGGCAATCTTTTGAAGAAAAAAACCAAGAAGTTTATGTAAAAAGATGCAGTTTAAAAAAGTATCTAAAAAATTTTTAAAATTCTTAAAGACCAAAGAAAAAAGCCAAGAAGTCTATGTAAAAAGATGCAGTTTAAAAAAGTATCTAAAATATTTTAAAAATTCTTAAAGACTGAAGAAAAAAGCCAAGAAGTCTATGTAAAAAGATGCCGTTTAAAAAAGTATCTAAAATATTTTAAAAATTCTAAATGAGAAGAAAGTGGAGAAAGTTATAAACTTATTGAAATAGATCTAGAATTTTAATGTTAAATTTCGTTGTGAAGCTGAAACAACAATACGAAAATAAATTGTATGAAAAAAAGAAAGTTATAGTCTTAATAAATAAACTTAGCTTTTTAAATTATTTTCAAAGGATCAAGGACATTGCCCTGCTGGTCATCAGTCCATTAAAGAAACCAGATCAAATTATTTCAATATTAAAAATTTGTTTTGTTTTACGTAGAACATTTGACAGTTTCCATGTTTTTCCAAAGTTATGACAGAAATTTTATTTTTTATTTGTTTCAATATTTTTATTTTATCTTTTAACTTCTTTTATTTTTATTTATACAATTTTTTTATGTGGCTTGTATTTGGCTTTTACATGTGTGCCTTTTGGGCATTCCACGTGGGCGCTGGCTTCGTGTGTTGCATGTTGCATGGTCTTTCTGTTGGTGTTGGAGTTGCCGCTGCTGCTACCTGGCTTAGCATTTTAGCGATGCATAATTAATCTGTGTGGTAACACCCAGCCCACCGCCCTCCCTGTTGCCCCTTTTCTTGTTGGCACTTTAGTGAAAAAATCTTTTATTTTTCCAAAAAAAAAAAAGGGAGCCGAGGAAACGTTTTCATGTATCTGATGTAACTTTTTGGCTTTTTCGACCATGGTGGGGGGATGGGGGAGGAGCTGCGAAAAAGAGCGCAAAAAAATGTAACAGGCATGCTTGAGTGCCTTCCTGCCCTCCCCCCCACTGTGCTCTCAGATAGATGGGGTAGTTGCGTTGTGTGTATTGTTTGTCAAACAACTTGAGAACCTACGAAAAAAACACAAAAAAAAAAATAAAAGGAACCAACCAAATAAAAAAGAAAGCTGCAGCAAAGTTTACTGTCGTCGTGCTGTACACACTTACCTGTGGGCGTTTTAAATGGGGGTAATGACTTATGGCCACCATATGGAGTGGGGGAGCGGGGGGGGTCGATTCCGAGTTGACTGAACACTCGAGAGTTTCTTGAGAAGAATTTTTTTTTTTGCAGCTCATTATCAACCCTTTAAAGGGCAAACTGATAAGGCATGCTTGGGCGCCTTGACCATTGTTGCGTGGCCTTTTTAATTGGCCGGATATGCTGGCCCAAAATCCACATTTAATTATGTGCAAAAATGCATTACATTTTTAATTTCAAAGCCAAGCGACAGACAACAGAAAGAGAGAGAAAGAGAGAGAAAGAAAAACTGCTTAATTTTCAAGAGTGTTTGCTTAGATTATTTCATTAAATTGACCGGGCGACAAAAGGCGGGTCCAAACGGACAGAGCCAGTGTTGGCCTTTGTTGCGGGGACAATGCCAAAAGTAAGGGCAAACAAAAGTGTTGAGACAACTGGACTTGTTCATGCCATAAACGGCCATGGGCTCCTTTGAAGGAGCAGACTCCGGGACGCGGACTTCGGGTGGCGCGGAACGTGCACTTAATTAAAGATAAGAATTAACTGCTGATTAGTAGTTCTTCTTTACACTTGACACTGTGCAGAGACTCCCTAGTAGAAGTAGTGGAATCAACTTGGAGTCAAAGTCCAGGCACGTAGACAGCGCAAAACAGAACAGGACAGAACAAGACAGCACTTGGTCTTCGACTAGGACTTGGACTTGGATGGGTTGGGTGAGAGGAACTTGGAGACTGCTAACGAGTTTTTATTTTTGTTTCATTGCTGACCGAAAAGTTTACCCAAAACGAATGTTTTCTTTTTCTTTCTCCTTCTTCTTAATGTACCCAAATGATTAATGTTTTGCCACACAAAAGATGCTGAATGGAATGGGGCAGGGAGGTGGCCAGGAAGTGACCAAGGATGAGAATGCTGCATTGCCGATACATGCATTGGTTGGTCCATTTCATATGCCATAATTGATGTAGCAATCCTAGGCTCAACTTGGATTCTTTAGTGCATAATTTAATGCGCCTACGTGTTAATCACGGCAATTAATGTATGACCTGCTTCAACTGACACGTTCTTCACAATACAGATACAGATACAGACCCACCGGAGAAACAGACCCATAAATATCAAATGCTTGCAGGCACGTTTCAACATTCGTCGTTCATCTTGGTTCGCAGCAAAACTTCATCTTCTTGCTTCTTTCCTTTCGGGGTTTTTCTTTTTTGGCACTCAGCTTAAATGCCTCATTTTCCAGTCATTAAATTTGGCTGACCAATTTCGCCCGCCAGTGCTAGCTTATAGAAAATGTCTATAAAATAAGAAAAAAAAAGAAGCGAAATACTACAATATGTGGCAGTCGACTTATTATTGGGTCTAAGGCGGCTTGAAATATGTTGACAATGGCGCCAGCAACAAAAGCTGTGTGTAGTGTAACCATTACTATCCACACCCCAGCCCTTTCTCTATCTCAAACTCAATCTCTTGCCACCCCATTCCCCACAATTCGCATCCCCTTTTTAGGGGGGTTCACCCCTAGCGGCATTTGACTTTTTGATTCACTCTACGCTACTTTTTTGTTTGTCTTCGCTTTTTGGTTTTTATTTTTTTTTTCATACCCTTGCCAAGACGGAAGCATATCCGCCTTCAAAAAACTATTTATTTGCTACAAGTTCATCTCTGAATCAACATTAGCTAGACATAATGATCTCTAGCCTTGTCCATGTCTAGGAATTTCATCTGTTTCTAGTCAAACTGTTGATATTTCACTGCGAAATCTTTCTAAATTAACTCATTCTAATTAGGTTAATAGATTTGCGGAAATCAGATCCAAATTTTAAAGAGAACTTGCAATTTGTTCACTAAAATATCTTCAAAACCTTTCTGCTCTCCCAATTTCATTCTAATTGAACAATTTGGTCTAAAATATATTTAATTATAAGCTTTAGAACTTCATCTAATTTTTATGAAAATCAAGACAAACATCCAGATTTAAAAATCGAAAAAACAGTAAGGGCATTTCCAGCTTCGACTTAACAAAATTAGCTTCCTAAATTTTGTTCTTTGTTTTTCTGGTTTTTTTTTTGAGAACATCAGCAAAAGTTCTTTTATTTTTGTTTTTTTTTTTTTTTTGCTTGCCATTTCCTGGGGGCCCACAAATCACAAGCGTTACAAAGCCAGCAACGTGTGGAAAAGTTGCAGTGCAACATTTGACAATTTATTATACGCTTTTGATTCGACGCGGCAAATGTGTGCGATGGCGGAAATGTTAAATATTTGTTATTGCAGTCTAATGCTTTCCTGTTCATACATATAAGACAACAAGTAGGCAAAAGGACTACAACAAATGGGGGAATATCGACTCGAATGATGCCCTTTCAGTTTGAGAGAACTTGAAATTTAAATGTTAAATTGTTTTTATTTATAATTTATCTAGGGAAATCTATAGCTATTTGAATTTTAACTTCGTTGTAAAAGCTGTCTGAAGCTGAAGCAACAATATGAAAATAAATTGAATGAAAAAAAAAATAGCTATTTCTGTGGATTAAGAATTAGAGTATAATTTTGTTATTATTTATTAATTTTCATAGTTTTTATGTGAGTAAGATGGCTGTAAATAAAAGGTTCTCGAATTTTAAATATTGTTTCTGCGTAATGGTCTGTTAAAATTATCCCTAAGGACCTTTTAATTTGCTCATCTGAAAGCTAAAGTATAATTTTTCTATTCCTCAGATAGTTTTTTTACGATTTGTACTTACTTTTAACTTTAGTTGCTTTGAATTCCAAACATAGTTTCTTCAAATTATACAACTAATCTTTGAAATTAAATGCCAGAAGTTTGATTATGTCTTGGAATATGTTTTCTCATCTGTTTCTAAAATGAAAGTTAATATATAAACATTAAAATATATCCAAAGCGTATTATTTTTCTATTTCTTAGATAGATTTTTAGAGATTTAGCTTTAGTTGCTTTGAATTCCAATGTTTAAATGTTCAAATTATAAAACGAATCTTCGAATTTAAATGTCAGAGGTTTGATTATGTCTTGGAAAAGGTTTTCACATCTGTTTCTTAAATTAAAGTTAATATATAACTATTAAAATATATCGAAAGTGTATTATTTTTCTATTTCTTAGATAGATTTTTAACGATTTAGCTTTAGTTGCTTTGAATTCCAATGTTTAAATGTTCAAGTTCTATTATATCTTCGAAATTGAATGTCAGATGTTTGATTATGTCTTGGAAAAGGTTTTCACATCTGTTTCTAAAATTAAACTTAATATATAACGATTAAAATATATCGAAAGCGTATTATTTTTCTATTTCTTGGATAGATTTTGAACGATTTAGCTTTAGTTGCTTTGAATTCCAATGTTTGAATGTTCAAATTATACCATAAATCTTTGAAATTAAATGTCAGAGGTTTGATTTATCTTGGAATAGATTTTCTCACTTGTTTCTACCATATTTTGTTACTACTTCTTATATAAAAAATCGAAATAAAACGATTAAATTACATCGAAATCAACTTGCAATGCTAAATACTAATATCCCCGCAAAATATTAATATAGAATCGTCTAAGTACTCTTGGTTGGCAATGAAAACTATTAGTTTTGGCCATAAATCTTTAAACTATATAAATTGGGCAAACTCACAGACATATGGATGTGTATGTATGTATATACATAGAGGGCAGACCACAAGAACTGAGCTCCATTTGGGAGCCCCAGACATGGCACAATTATGACAATTTCTGATGCATAACGTTGCACATCCATAGAGCTTTTAATGCAATAAACCAGCGACTGCAGCGTCATTAACACTGACAGACCAGGCTGCTAGGGTAGGGTAGGGTACGGAAAGTGGGGTGGGGTGGGGTGAGACTCACCTTTTGTCGTGCACTAATTGTCTGACCAAAGTGTGCAGCGCATGCATGCAACGCTCCAATTCAGGTGTATGTCAGTTGGTCGCATTTACCGCAAAACACTTTACAGGCAATTGTCAGTTTGCAGTTTGAGCTGGAGTTTGAGTTTGCTGCTTGCCGCTTGCAGATAGTTAGGTAGGTGTTAAGGTCGTCGTCGGTATTGTTGTTGTTGTTGTTATTGTTGCAACTCACTTAGTAGCGGCAGCAGCAGCAATAGCAGCTGACAATGACAGCCACAGCCCAACCCAAGCTGTACTTGGGCTGCGTTAATAGCTGCCTGCCAAGTGTCTGGGAAAGGCTTTTGCAGGCAGTTGCCTAAGCGACATTGTCACTTGCGGTTGGGTGCTGCTGCTGCTGCCACCATTCCTCCTTTGCGTGATTCACTTCACCACAATCTACTCCTGCTGCTGCTGCTGCTCTATCAAGTAAAGTGCTTGAAATTGTAACCAAATAAAGTAAAGTCTAAAAATTCCTTCAAATATTGAAACGGAAATCAATTAGCAATAAAATTGCAAATCAAACATTGTCAATGTCCTTTGGGAATATGCAATATCAGCGAAATTTTCAACAACAACAGGCAGAACAACAACAACAACATCCGCAGCCACATCCGCTGCTGTCAGCCATTTCCGGGCATAATTATGCGTAAGCAAAATGAGACAGAGAGAGTGCGAGAGAGAGAGGGAGAGAGAGAGAGAGGGAGATTTATGCGAATGACTCTATGACACTTTGGCATGGACAAACCTGGGGCACTTAGTCGCGGCCTTAGTCATGGCCAATGCCAATGTTTATATGGGCCAGAGGAAATGCCACCGTTTTGCATTTCGTTGCACTTACTTAGTCCTTCCGTCTCCCTACCATCTCTCCCTCGCTCCCTTTCACTCATTCTCTTTCACTATTCACATCTTTGCAGTCAAACGCAGCGCGTGCATTATCCCTACCATCATTATTATCAGCAGCAACAGCAACAACAACAGCAACAACAACAACCCCATTACCATTACCATCATGGACGTCCGCTGATTGCCGCCGGCAGCAGCTACAACGGTGCTTTTGCCAGTCCCCATTCGGGCTATGGGTAAGAGTTGTGTGTTTGGCATTGGTTTTTGGCTGTTCAGGGAGCAACCGCTACTAATGCAAGTTTAAATTAGCAGCATAGAGCCATCCGTGGAGTATGAGATACAGCATACACCGCCCTCGGGTAGCTACTCCTCGTATCATTCCTCTGCTGGCAGTGCACCCGCATATCCGCCGCATCAACCGCCGCCGCCGCCGCCGCCACCGCCACACCATAAATCCAAGTCCGCCTCAAGTTCGGGAAAAAAGACGAAAAAGGGTTCCAGCTCCGGTTCGGTGATGTCCGCTCTGACGCTCCTCTCGTTCTTCTTCTTTGTGAATATGCTGCAGAACTGCATTAAGGATCATATGTCCGATATGAATCCCACTGTTATGGTGCTCACCGCTAGCGGTAGTCGCAATCGCTTCAATAAATTAGCTGAAATGAACTCACGCGAACAAACCTCATCGCCAGCATCGACCATAGCAGCATCGCCAGCTCAGTCGCAGTCTCAGTCTCAGGCGGCATCCTCTTGGCAGCAGCAGCAGCAGCCGCCGCAGTCGGTCAGTTCGGTGCCCGTCATTGTTACGCCAACTGTGGTGCTCCAGTCGCCATACAGTAGCGGTCTGGTGACTAATAAGCCCAACTACCACCACCACCACCATAAGCCACCATCACAACAAGCTCAATCCTATGGCCCCCATCACACCCACCATTATCAGCAATACAATGACGATGATTATAATTACGGCCATCGTACTCCCGCCCCCAATTCCTACTCAGCTGATTTCTATCCTAATCGCACACACATTGACCAATACCATCAGTCGAGACCAACCTCCAACTCGGACTCTAACTCTGATTACTATCAGCATCACTACTACCCGGACAGGCATCATTACATGGATGCCGACTCCAACTCCAACTCCAACTCGGATTCTGACTCGGTTTCTGGTTCTAGCTACGGCCATCGGCATCATCCTTGGTCTTATGGCGCCAACTCGCATGCAGGCAACCAGCAACGTTACTCATCCGCACCATGGTCTTCAGCTTCGTTGGGCGCTCAGTCGGGCGTGAGCTCTTACTTGGATAATGTGCGGAGCAGGCGGCAAGGTGATGCTGCTGCTGATGATGATGATGGTGATGATGATGTTGCTCATGTTGATGATTTCGATGCCGATGACGATGACCAGCGACGGCGACGAGCCGATGCTTTCTACACACGCACTAATTGAATACAGTAAGCGCAGCGCACAATTGTATGCTATAGAATTTTGTACTCGATTCTCGGCGTATATAGTTAACCCATTGCACAGTGGGGAATTCGGACAAAGTCCAACAACAACTTACGCCAAATTTAAGGAATTTAGTATTGTTTAAAACCCTAGATTTTTATCACCTGTTTGTTCACCAGTGTTGGACAAGGTTGAACAAAAACTAGTATGCAAATTCCTAAACTTTTAAAATTTTTTATTAAAAATGCTCAAAAAATATCCGAATTTTCCGAATTCAGCTGTTTTTTCACCAGTGTTGGACAAGGTAAAAAAAACTAGTATGCAAATTCCTAAACTTTGAAATATTTTTATAGAAAATGCTCAAAAAATTCCAGAATTTTCCGAATTCAGCTGTTTTCGCACCAGTTTTAGACAAGGCTGAAAAAAACTAGTATGCAAATTCCTAAACTTTTAAAAATTTTAATTGAAAATGCTCCAAAAATGTCCGAATTTTCCGAATTCAGCTGTTTTCGCACCAGTGTTGAAGAAGGCTGAAAAACTAGTATGCTAATTCTTACACTTTTAAAAATTCGAATTAAAAAATTATCAAAAAATATTCGAATTCCCCAATGTGCATTGAAATCCCCACCTAAAAGTATTGCAAAAATCAAAATAAACTGAAAATTCGCTATAAATATTCGTTTTGCGCCAAGTAAAATGGTTTTGAAACTTGAAACCCTTTTGCCTTATGCCTAATGGGTTAATGTTGCTTGGCTCACATGTATTTATAATTAAAAGCAAACAATGCACAGAACGGCAGACAAACAAAACAAAAGTGTGCAGAATAAAACGAAAAACAGCAGCAGCAGCAACAGACGAGACGCAGCAGCAACAGCAACAGCAACAACAGCGGCAGCAAGTTGAAATCCTAATGAAAATAAATGCTAATTTTGTTGCACAACAAATTAAATGAGCTCAGGCGCGGCGTGGTGTGTGTGTGTGTGTGTGAGCGTGTGTAAGAAAGGATAGAAAGCAGAAGCAGAAACTAAGACTTTATTTTATTGCCTGCCACAACTATGTTGCAATTTGTGTTTCGTTTACCTTTTACCCCGCTTTCTTTCCTTTTTTTTTTGGGTTTGGTTTGGTGGCAGTTTTCTACTTCTACTTCTGCCATCCATTCAAATTCAAAAACTGTTGCATTTTTAGCGGGCTTTTGCCTGCTTATTTATTTAAAGGTTTTTCTTGGCGGTGTTGGCGTTGAGGAACTTGCAATTAACTATTGCTGGAGAAAAGCAAACTCATGTTAAAAAGAGAGTCGCCAGCAGCCACCAGAACTTTAATTAACACATTTAGCTCACTTTAAAATGCATTATGCAATTTCAGCGCCGCAAACAATGCTATCAATTTCAACAACTTTGATTAAACGTCATTTACAGTTTGCAGTTGAGAGTCTGAAGTCTGCAGTTGGAGATGGAGATGGAGATGCAGTTCGAGTTGAGGATGGAGTTTTGTGTGTTGAGAGTTGGAATGGGCAAAGGGAAAGGGGAATGGGCATGGCAATTGGCATTGTCAGCGCTTTGGCGGCGTCTGTGTATTTTTTGTTGCTGCTGATGCCGCTGCTTCATTTGCAATTAAATGCATGCAAAGAAGTGAATACACGGCTGCAGCAGCAACAGCAGCAGCTGTAAAAGCAAATGCAGTTGCTGTAGTTGGCATTGGCAATGCAGTTGCATTTCGGCTTCATCATCATCGTCGTCATCGTAGTCATCGTCGTCATCGTAGTCATCGTCGTCGCCACTTAAAAGTATAATTTAAAATTCTCTTGGCTGCCATTCGGGGGCCACCCTTCTGGTACCTTCATTCTTCACTTTGTGTCGGTGATATGCCTGCTGACTGCTCCTGCTGGCACGCACCACGAACGACTCATGATCCTGGCGCTACGTAACTGTGGTCGCACACCGTGCGTATGAGTTATGCAACGGCTGCGTGGCAGCCAGCACAAAATGAAGTTAATATAAATTTGCTTTACAGCGCATCGCCTCACACGCCACACACACACACACACACACACAAGCCTCACACACATTTACGTATGTGTGTGTGTGTTCTGCCCATATATTTAAATAAATTTATGACTTTAAGTGCAAACTGGCAGCTAATGCGTGATTTTTGGAGTTTTAACGAGGCAACAACGTCCAACACAGCCGCACGTGACTTGTGGTTGCCAAACGCAGTCAGCTCAATTGTGGCAGTCTTTCTCTCTCACTCTCTTCTCTCTCTCTCTCTATGCAGAAAGGGGCCAAGCAGGTGCAACTCTCTAGATAAATCTATAAGTACATTTCCAAGTGGAGTGACTTAGCACAAAAAGGGATACTAGATTAGCGAAACAGTCTTAAATCTTTGCGAAAATGTGTGTAAAAGTTGCATATTTACTATAGCTTAAGTGCTTTCTCTTAATCTCAGCTATGGGCAGAAATTTCATAAGATTTCTGATAGAATGAGTATCAAAAACTACTCATAATTAATATATATATCCTCAAAATGAGACATATTTAGTATCTAATGGATGAAATTTGTCCTGTCTTACTTTAGTTAAATTTCTCTCTTCTCTTTATTCTTTTCAATGTAGAAAATAGTTATTATTAATTAATTTATTTATTTTATTTTTTTATCAAAACTATGGGTAGAGTGAAATGTATATTCTGATTGAATGGGTATCAAAAACTATTCCTAATTGATATATATATCCTCAAAATGAGACATATTTGTCTAATTGATGAAATTTGTCCTGCGTCATAATCTTATTTTAGCTAAATTTCTCTCTTCTCTTTATTCTTTTCAATGTAGAAAATACTTATTATTATTTTATTTTTTATCAAAGCTATGGTTAGAAATTTTCCAAGTATTCTGATTGAATGAGTATAAAAACTATTCATAATTAATATATATATCCTCAAAATGAGACATATTTAGTATCTAATTGATGAAATTTGTCCTGCGGTAATAATCATAATCTTATTTCAGCTAAATTTCTCTCTTCTCTTTATTCTTTTCAATTGAGAATATAGTTATTATTAATTTATTTATTTATTTTATTTTTTATCAAAGCTATGGGCAGAAATTTCACAAGTATTCTGATTGAATGAATATCAAAAACTACTTATAATTAATATATGTATATATCCTCAAAATGAAAAATATTTAGTATCTAATTGAAAAAATTGTCCTGCGGTAATGATTTTAATCTAAATTTCTCTCTTTTCTTTATTCTTTTCAATTGAGAATATAGTTATTATTATTTTATTTATTTATTTTATTTTTTATCAAAGCGATGGGTAGAAATACCACAATATTTCTGACTGAATGAGTATCAAAAACTATTCATAATTCATAAAATGAGATATATTTAGTCTTTAATTGGTGAAATTTATTGTATGGAAATGATCATAGCCTTGTTTTACCTAAATTTCTCTCTTCTCTATATTTTTTTCAATGGAGAATATAGTTATTACTATTTTATTTATTTTATTTTTTATCAAATTTATTACTCACTTTTTGTTTGCTTCCAATAAATAACTGCTTTAATAAATTTTAAAATAAAATAGGTCGCTAAAATTGTCAAATTTTATTCTTTATTTGAAATAAATTGATACAAAATTGCAAATTGAGTTCAATTTTAGGACCCATAGCAACTTAGGCCTTAGGCTTCATTATTATTCAAATAAATTATTATACAATTTTTAACCGTCTATATCAGAGAATATAGTTTTATGTGTATAAAAAGCTGGATCGCTTAATCTCAATTGTTTTACAATCCAAAATAAAATAGAATGCGGAAGCTGTTAAAGGCTGAATAAGTAACTACCCTCGACTAACTAGAACTAAATTCCTCACTTTGTACTCCATTTAAAAATGTAGCCTTGGTCTAGGAACCAAGGAACCCAAAGGACTTAAGAATTAAAGTGCTTCTTAACGAATCTCGGTCAGAATTCTTCAAATTTTATTAAAGACTTTGGAAATTTGTTTATGTTGGTTATGAAAGTTGTTTAAATATATGCAGGGCCGATTCATGTGATACACAATTTATCTAATTTATTGGCTTTTGAATGAATTTCAATTGAGCTCAGCTGTCAGCTTAAACTGGCTGAAAGTGAAATTTTCCATTTGATGCTCGGACCACAATCTGACCGCATTTTAACTGCCGTATCTCTTTCTCTGTCTCACTTTGGCTATGTTTCTGTGTCCACCTGCCACATTATGCAATATTATACATGCAATAAATTTACTTAAAACATGCATAAATTCATAGTGAATACTACATGTTGTTCGTTTGGCCGTTTTGGTTATTTTAATTTTTTTCTTCTTGTACTTCATTAAAAAATAATTAAAAATTGTAATCGACGCAAATTTCTGCCTGCCTTTGCACAATTATTTATGCTGCTTACATAAAGCACAAAATTAAAAGGCATTAATTTGTCGGACTGTAAGTGTTCAGTAGATAAATTAAAAACAAACAAGTAAATAAATTTTACACGCAAAAAAAAAAAAAAGAAAAAAAATAAATTTACTATTAAAGAGAGAGAGTCAAACAGATTTAAGTTTTCATTTACGCATGAGGCAGAGCAAAAATGCGAAATCCTTTTAACCAAAAACCGGCAACAACACAACAAGGACTCATCCTCTGCTTGCTCTCTTTCTCAATGTTTATCTCTAGAGAAAGCTCAATGCCTTTTTGCTATAGCTACAGTTTTATATGGCAAACAATTACGGTAAGTAATTTATTTCTGCTCAACTGAATTAGAAATCTCTTTAGCACTAAGCCAGTTTCTAAAGGGGGGCGGGGAGACTTCTACACCTCATCTCATCTCCGAACCCATCCACCTACTATTTGTTGTTGTTGTTGTTGTTGCCTGTGCGTGTCTGTTTATGAAGATACAATAAGATATGCAAGGGAAATTAATAGTACTACATTTTTTACAACACTTTTGTCTCAACTGCTGGCGCAGCTAGTGCGATAATTCATTGCCTGTCTGTGTGTCTCTTTGTCTGTCTTAGTGGCTGGCTGTCTGTCCGTCTGTCTATCTGTCTGCTTGCCTGCCTGGTTGCCTGCTTGCCACGCACTTCCTGCCATTCTAGCCCCCAGCTCAGCAATTCTCAATCCTCACACTGAGTATCTTACCTTCCTCTCCTTCCTTCTCGTCCTTGCCCTTGCCGCCGTTCCATGATTCGTTACTTTTCTTTGCGTTTCGTGTTATAATCGGCTTAGTCTACGTTTACGGTTTGCTTTTTGCATTGCCTGCGCATTTGTGTATGGAACGAGCATACCATACTAAATGTAACTGTGTGTGTGTATGTGTGTGTGTAGTGTGTGTGTGTGTGTAGTGTATAGTTCCTTTTATGTTCGCTCTGTCTATTTTGCGCCAAAGGTGTTAAGTTGTTATTTTATTGCATTTTATTTCATTTAGCTGTGAGCCTTTTATACGCTTTCTAAGAACACTAAAGAGTATTATGACATTATTGTTAAATTGGCAAAGAAGCAGCAAATAGATGAGCCAAATATCTGAATATCTATGTAAATTTCAAAGAAAAATAAAACTTTAATTTTATTAAAGAAGAGGAATTTGATTAAGATTTTAAAAATAAATATGCTTATATACAAATGTGTATATCATGGTATTTAAATTCATTTGTAATTAATTCTATTAAAGAAGAGGAATTTGATTAACATTTGAAAAATAAATATGCTTACATCCAAATTTATATATCATGGTATTTAAATTCATTTATATAAAATAGTTTATCAACTTTCGATTGGGCTTAAAAGCAAACTAAAAGCAAGCAAGTTGTCTGTATAGCGCCTAGTTTTTTTATTAATAGACTTCAAACACTATCAAACACATCAACGCTTAAACTAGTTGAGAATTACAACGAAAAGAACTTAATTTTCTCTTTATTAACAGACAATATGCTTTCAATATATACACTCTGCGACATTCAATTCAAAGCATCCTATTTTTCCTATGTATTTTGTGTGAAAAATGGCGGATAACTGCAATCCAATTTGCCTGTTGGAAAATTTTCCTGTGTCGACAAGGATCTTTCCGATTTCTTCAGGTTTCAGTGTTTTTCCTTTTCCCATAATGAACTTATACAAAAAGTTTCGCTTGCTTTGTGTAAATATTATTTGTAGAAAGCAATAGAACTTAAAATCAATATTTAAATAATTCATTAAACTGCAGTACCTATCTCAGGAACAGCTACATAAACAATGCCTTTAATTGAATTTCGCACCGATTAGGATAATGACAAAGCAAATGCATAACCAGAAAAACAAAAGAAATTGACAAATAAAAGTTACCATTATCATAGATCAATTTTAAAAAAGTTGAAAATAGGTTGCCTTGAATTGAATTTCGCATCAAAAATTGCCGAAAATCAGGATAATGACAAAGCAAATGCAAAACCAGAAAAACAAAAGATAGTAACAATTTATATCACTTTTAAATAGGTGAAAATAGGTTACCTTTAATTGAATTTCGCAGAGTGTATTTAAGTTATGGAGGATTTATTAATTTAAGAGAATTTTAATACTTGATTTTAAAAGGAATTGACTATAACTATATGTAGGTGCAAATGTGCTATGTCTCTTTAAGTTCTTTTAGTTTTTCAATTTCTGCATCAAAATTCATGATTTTGTGGCTTCTAACTTATTTTTATTTACCAGCAAATTAATGCTAAATTGGGTCACTCGGTCTTCAAAAATATCGATCACCAGCAGAAATTGCTTTATGCTTTAATATTTTTGTTATTATTTATAGCCTGTAAGTCCTAAAGTTTTAGTTTGGTTTGATTGATTTGTTAAATTCATATTTATTTGTGGAAAATTTGTCGGCAATTTGTTTGCCAACAACAAAATTTAAAAGCCAATTCATGCAATCCAACCAAAAAGAGAGTCACGTCTCTTGGCAATGGCTTTCTTTGGCATGCATCATTTATCACACATTTAAATGTGTCAACGTTGCATGCATTTTTGTCGTTATTGTTGTTGTTGTTGTTGGGGTCCTGGTGATGCCAACAGGCAGTGCCAACTGCAACTGCAACTGCCTTTTGGCTTGGCTTCTGCTTGAAGGGTCATAACTCAAAGACAACACCACTAGTGAGTTGGTTGTTGGTCACATAAATGTCACTGCATGTGGCACAATTGTGTCGCAATCCTGTGGTAAATAAATACGTCATAAGCCGACCCACTCCCCTCCCCAAGCCCCTCCACACAAAGCCTTCTAAAACTGTGCAACACTTGCCCATCATGCAATTCAATTACGAAAAAAAAAAAAACTGTTACTAAAAATGGAAAATAAAGGGAAAAATAAATATTATCGCCTGCACACACTCAACTCGGACAAAAAAAAAATATATCTATTAATACCCATATATTGCCAGGGCTTTAAGCTTGCTACAAATTCAATGTGCGCACACAATTCAGTGCCAAATGGGATTTTGGGGCTAACAAAAGCAAGAGCAACAACAGCAACAACAACAACTGCAGAGAATCGACTAAACTTTATGTGCATGTTAAGAAAAAGTGCTGGAGGAGTTTGCTACAGCAGCAATGTTTTCTGGCCAACACACGGAAGTGAAAACGTTTCACACTCCAATTGCTTACCAGTTTCCAGCAGCCATCATTTCCACCTATTTTCCCACCTCCCACTCTTCCTCTCTCTCTCTCTCTCTCTGTGTTGGCAAAGTTTACGCTGTGAGAGAGCGGCACATAAAATAGTTTTAAATAAGAAAAGGCGAAAGCAAATAAACAATTCTATTTTTCTTGTTGAAGGGGCGTGGCAAGGACACAACTACAATAAATGTATGAGGCGGCAGCCGGGTTTGGAAACTGAAAATATTTCTATAGCATACTTTGCAGCGTCTGCATCGCATTGGCATACTAACACGGACACACACAGATGGCAGATGCACACACCCAGATACAACTACAGATATGTATATATGTGTGTGTGTGTGTGTGTGCATGTGTGTGGTTTCCGTTTAGCTGGCTTGGCCGTGTGAACTATTTTCAAACAGATTTTTAAAGGGACATTTTAAGGCTTTCATTATGCATACAAACGAGCAAATGCCCACACTCTGCTCTCGGTGGCATTGTAAATTACCGATTGCACACACACACACACACACAGACACACAGTGTGCATTCAGTGACCAGTTGATTTACATTTAAATGCGCATGTTGTAATTAAATTGACTTTTCCCCTACTGGCTTTTGTCTTTCGGTTGCTTTTTTTTTTTGCGCTCGCGTTTTGTGTGTGCACGAAACCAAATGCCAAAAATTATGCAACAGCAACAGCTGTTGACACATGCCGCCAGCGGCCATTTTGTTGCCATTGCCGACACTCATGCTGACAATGGCCACACCCACACCCACACCCAGCGCCCACACACGCACTCACACCCTGATGAAACGCATATGCCATTGAGATTTGAGCCATGCAATTTTAACGCCTCAGGTCACCCCGACACACACACACACGCACACCGACACCGACACTGTCACTGACACACACACACACCCACACCCACACCCACAAATACCACCACATAAACTTTACCCAATTTATGACTTAATTTTAATATAATGTCAAATATTGTTTACCCAATGCTATTTTCAATTTCGTTTTCAATTTGGGGAAACCGGGGAAATCTGAAAATTTTGCAAACCAAGCCACAAAATGGTTCATTATACTCTTGCCGGTCGCTGTTGTTGAATTTTGCGGTCATCGTTGTTCCTGAAAGACATCCCACAGAATTTCCCATTTGCCCACAGCCCATTTGCCCCTATATAAAACTGATACATGGCGAAATTGGAACGCATGCGACAGAACTGCCATTTGCATGGGTCTGGGTCAAAATGGATGGCTTGGAAACTAGGCATAAATTCTATTATAAATAACATTTAGAGCGTACGCGGCAGCGGCCATTGCAGCTGTCAGCAATGGAAATTGGAAAAAATATGTATATGTATGTATGTATGTATGTATATATGTATATATAGATATCGGCAGGAAAATGCTACTCACACAATACAAATTGCGGTTTCTAAATTGAGCAGACTGTTGTAGGTATGTATTTTAGCAGCAGAGCTTCTGAATGCGACGCATAATCAGATTTGTTTATTAAAATTTTCATGAATTTTGTGTTTCACATTTTTCTGATTTTCTCTGCATTTTTTTTTTTTTTTTTTTTTGCTTTTGTGGTTTTGAGGTCAGAAAACGATTGAATGCTTCCGACATAAGAGAATCGGAATTAATAATCAGGAATATTTACCTTTTATTATCATTTAAATTAAATATTTAATTTATGTTTTTAAAGATCTAAGCTAAAGACTACTTTGAATATGTTAGTAAGGGAATTTGTATTTTGTGTAATTAAAAAATGCAAAGATAAAGAGACTGAAATGTTGACACATTCTTGAACGAAAATCAAAAAATATTTTGCTTTATCTTACTTAAATTATATATTTAATTTATGTTTTTAAAGATCTAATTAGAGATCAATGGAATTTACATTTTTTGTAAATTAAAAATTGGCAAGATAAAGAGATTTTTATCGATGGAATTTACATTTTATGAATTCAAAAATGCAAAGATAAAGAAATATTTTTTATGATGTTCTTAGACTGAAATTTGGCACATTCTTAACATTAAACCAAGCAAAGGTTATTCACCTTATTGGGATAAATATCACCAACAATCGCTCTAATTCTTCTAGTGCCTCTTAAACGACGTTTAAAAATAGTTTAGTTTAGTAAGCATTTGTTTAAATTTAAGGCCATCATTTAAGTTTTGTCTCTCAAGCAAAGCACTGCTTATGTATGCCTTGTGTAATCTGATAAAGCAACAACTACTATAACTAATGACATAACCGTTCCACACACACACACAGTTGATATATATATATAAGGCATTCCCTTGTATATGTATGTAAGTATATATATAACTGTCTGCTCAATCGGCATAATGAAAAGGCTCGACTTCAATTAACATGCTCAGCTGACAATTAAATGGACTAATTAACGTTTCATAAACTGTTTGATCGCCCATAATGCACATTAAGCATACGACATGTGTGACGGCTAATTCGTTTCTTTTGTGGCATGGCATTAAGGATATAGACATGATTCAAATTAGTATCGTTAGGCCAAATTATGAAATGTAAATACCAGAAAAAAAAAACAAAACAGAAAAGACGAGTATGAAAATGACTGATGGACACCAAAAACAATTAGGCTGCAACAACAAATTATCGTAATTACAACAACACACAATGAGACATACATACATATATATAAATGGGGGAAATGGGCGAACCAAACAATACGACAACAAATTGTGACAATTTACCGCCTGATTAATGACAGTCTGTGGTTCTTTTTTTTTTTTGCCCAGACAGACGCAAATTATATTATTATTGGCCAAAATAAACCATCAATTTAACGCAATTTTCTCAGTATTAAATTGGTTAACAAACACACACTCATCCATGCACAAATGACCTTCAGATTGCACGATTCCATAGATATTTATGGTTCACCATCTGTCTATACAATATGTATTTAGATACGCATGGTTATTTTCCGTTTGTTTGTTTGACCAAAATTCAAATTCGTAATCGAATTTGATCGACATCAAGGCGCATCTATTGAAAAACTTTTTCTCTGAAATGAAATTGTTGATTTCGTATCATATCATTTATCACCTTTTCAATTATAGTTTATTTGGCTCATTAGCATAAAACTTTTTGTTTATTTTGTTTGAGTATTAAGCTTTATCGACGATTTTTTAACGCATTTGATTGGCAAATAATGTATTTTTATATTCTTTGGTAAGTGAATTTTCTTGGAAGTCTTTATTTTTATCGAACTTATGAGTCATTGGTGAGAAATGTGTCAATTCCGTTTAACAATTAGAGTCATAATACTGTGAGTAGGGCTATAAATGTTAAATAAATTTACAAAAATTAAGAAGACAGTAAGATATAATGCAAATACACTTAGCCAAAATCTGCTGAGAAATTTCTGGATTTACGAAAACATCAAATCGAGTTAGTGAAATCTTAACTAATATATTGTGCATTAAAAGGAATTTTTTGTATACGTTTTTGGCTGGTATAAGGCAAGTTTAATAGCTATCTAAGATCTTATTCAGTATATTTTGGAGGACAATTGCGAATAGTTGAACATCTAAGTTTAAAAATATTTTTTAACAATTTCAGAATGTGATTAATTGTAGAATATTGTTAAATGGTCAGGAATTGTATTGAATTTAGGAGGCAAATTTCAGAATGTGATCAATTATAAAATATTGTTAAATGGTCAGAAATTGTATTGAATTTTGGAGGCAAATCTCTTAAAACAATTTCAGAATGTGATCAATTGTAGAATATAGTTAAATGGTCACAAATTTTACTGAATTGAATTATAGTTAAAATTAATTTTATAATTGCTTTCACTCGAGTCAACAGAAAGTGACAGCAGCAGCCATTAAATGGTTTTAATTTTCCTCTATCACAGGATCTTGGTGTCAATTTGATGTGTCAATTTGAGAGCTTTCAGCGATTCAAAGATACATATACCCATAAGAAATATTAAATGCAATTCACAATTTAGTTCTACAAGTATTTTTGACGCATCATCATCATTATAAAATGTTTGCAATTTGGATAATATTGCTGCTCGTTGGCCAAGTTAGCCACTCTGAGCCATCAGCTCTGACATCTGAGGATACTCAGTTAAATATTCTAAACCAAGTCATTAAAAATATACAAAATGAAAGAGCCATCGGCGCGATTTTAATTTTAAAACGACATCAAAATGTGAGATGTGTTGTGGATCAATTAAAATCGCCCGATATACCAATAGTTCGTTTCGATTACCTCACCCATATCAGTTCAAGGATATTTTCCAATCATCAAGTCCTGGCACTGGTTTGTATTAAAGATAAAACAGATACCATGCTGCTGACAAGTCTCGCCGATATTATTAACCAAAGGCGATACGAGAGAGTTGTTTGTATTGTGGCGAATACCAAAAATCTGAAAGATTTTCTACCTCTAATAATCACTCAAGCGGATTTGAATTCGTTTCATAGATTATTGGTTATCAATATTGCCAACGGAATGGGTTACCGATTGAAATATTATCCTAGACGACACTTTACTACACTCGAGAATATAACCGAATTAAGTAATGTAATATTTTTTAATAAAATCAACTTTTTCGGCACTCAAGTTCCTTTCTCCGGCTATCTGGTGGCTGAGAGTTACGTTCGAAAAGATCCACGAAGTGGAAATTTGATTTTGGAAAGATTAAATCGTAAAATAATCAACGAGTTTTCACAAAAATACAACATTAATTTTGAATTTACACCGCAAAAAATTAAGAATAAAGGAATATTATTGAATTCGATTTCGAATGAAGTGAAAACAGTTAATACCCGCGATGGTCATTATACGCAACCCTTCACACAATCATCCATGTTCGTAATAGTGCCATGTGGAAGGGATATAACCATATCGGATGTATACAAGCTGCTCGCCATAAAATCATGGTCCATCTATATACTCGTGTGCTATGTCGCTGTTTCCATTATGGAAATATTCATTGTGTATGTGTCAAATCGAAGATCTACCGAAGGTCTCTCACTATCGATGTGCTTTAATGTATTCACAAATTTTCGATTCCTTCGAGCTATTCTTGGCCAATCGTTTCCATTTGGCCGTAGAGTGAGTTTCTCTCTAAAACAAATGATGATTACAATGAGCATATTTGGTGTGATTTTTAGTAGTTTTTTTGGCAGCAAACTGAGCACATTATTGACAATCCATCCTAAAGGCGAACACATCCGAAATTTCGAGGAACTGCGAGAGAAGAATTTAACTGTTATTTTTGATATCTATAGTGCTGTCTATATAAAAAAGCACATTGATGCCGAGTTTTTTCAAAAAACAATTCCCAATACAAAATTTCTTTTGCCCAGGGAACGCATTGATATGATTTACTCATTGAATACCAGTTATGCCTATCAGATATATTCGCAACCATGGGGAATATTGAAAAATATAAATCAAAAGCATCGTGTCTTTTGCACCACAAACGATCTTCGAATTGTTGAGAATGCAGCATTATTTGCCTATACCAATCGAAGCTTTGCCAAATTTCATCTTCGTAAATTTACCGAATGGACCAAGAATGTGGGCCTTTGGCAATATTGGCTAGATAGGGCCATTGACGGAGAGCGAACAAGATTACGTTTCATACCCCCAGATCAGGCCTTGCCGCTCGATTTTCATCACCTGAAGTGGGCATGGTATTTATTGGCATTCGGCTATATCCTATCGACTTGTGTATTCCTTGTGGAAATTTGTGTGGCACGTATGCAAAGGAGAGTCATTACTTTACCATTGCGATATTAATAAATTAATTCAAAACAAACTTGAAGTCAAATTAATTAAATGTATTCAAAAAACTTATTAATCTCACCAAAAAACATATTAAAATCAGTACTAAATTTTGTTAATCATGCACACAAAGTTTGTTAATGTTCAATAAAGAATTCTTGATGTTCAACTATAGGTTTAGTATCTAATTATTAAATTTTTAACAGACGTTTTAATAGTAGAAAATCGAGCTCTATTTATAATATTTTTTAACAGAGGTTTTAATGGTAGAATATCGAGCCCTATTTGCGCCAAAACGCAATTTTACAGGAGAGCGTTTCTATAAATTACTTTTGGAATCCGTTAAGTAGATTTATGTCGTTATTATTGACACATATTAAAAACACATTAAAGCATATTGGCATAAAAAAAAATTTTGGAAAATGGCGCATACGTTATATCTATGTATATCTATTTGTTCCTATAAATTTTATAAGCAAATGGTGGACTGGTATATAGTTCTAACTTTTCTAACATGTTCTTGGTGAGAAATTAATAGCAAAAACTTGTTTCTTGTTCCTTTTTTTTTTGTTTTCTTTTTTTAATAGTCATACTGCTATGATTTATTTGCATAAATCATCCTGTCCCTTGGAATATAAATGAAAGTAAAGAATAAACATGAATTTTCCATGCCAATCAATGTCATAATTAAAATTTCAAACAAACTTCTCCAGTAAATTGATATGTGCAAACTTTAAGATTCAAAATAGAAAGGGCGTAATTATGTCTAATTAATTTTTATTTATTTATTTATTTATTTAGTATAGGATATAGTTGTAAACTATCAACCTAACAAGCACTAGTAACTATGGCCTTCGGCTTAGACGATAACTACATCCACTACTAGCCTGTTTTTTTGGTTTTTTTTTTTGACTGAGTTTTTCATTGACTTTTAAATTAAAATTCCAAGACCTTCTTATTATTTATTTTATTTATTTAATTGTAGCGAAAAATTAATTCTAAATACCTTCTTATTAATTCAACAACGAGCAGGAGAAACAGTTAAACAAGTTAATATTTCGCTATTCTAAAAGTCTTTGATGTTTGTCACTGAGGTAGACCAGAAATATAGCTAAAATTATATCAAATGTTTGTTGTCTAGTGTAATCAAGTGAATCTGGCTGTGTCTCTGTAAATGTTTATCCATATGGGATTTGCTTTCATTGCCCATTTATCTATTTATTTGTCCAACATCTGAGCATTCCACTTGGTTCTGGTTGGCGGATGGACATCAATGGAGGTAAATGGCAGCAGCAACAGTCGCAGCAGTCGCTGTAGGCCTATCGATAGGCTGATCAACGATTTCTTTGGCTGCACGACAATTTCCACAACGACGAGACGAGATTTCCACAGCGGCAGCAGCAGCAGCAGCAGTCGTGAAAAGTTTGTTGCGCCGTTTGGAACGTGCGCTCAGCGCTTTATTGTGGTAGTAAACGGAACAACGGGAAAAAAAGTATAGTGAGAAATGAATTTGTTTTTGGCATTTGTTGCGCATACGCCGCATGTGCCACTTGTCAGCGACTAACAAGCGACAAATGTGTATTGTGTTGTGTAAATGTGTGTAAACTGAGTGTCGTAGGCGTGATCAACTAAAACGGAAATGACAAATTTCTCCAAAAAAAACCAAGAAAAAATTTAATTACATAGTATATATGTATGTGTGTGTGTGAATGTGTCTGTACCTAATGTTTCTTATGTGTAGATAATTAATTAATACTAGCAAGCTGTAAGTAAACACTGGATTATTATTACATAATTAGGCTATTAAACAATTTGCTCAATTAATTTTCTCAACACCTTCGAAGAATGTTGCAATCATTCAGTTTGCCTGTCACATGCCTCAAATATTTTCAAATTTTCTATACTAATTTCAAAATTTATGCCGTTTTTCCTCCTCCCTCTGGCAGCAGCTCTATAACGTTTTACAAATCTGTTTTATACGCATAAATAATTCAGGCGAAAGAAATGTTTATCACCTTAATAAGGGGGAGGAGGAGGAGTGCTACAAACGATATGTAAAACAGAGCAAAGCAGCATCAAATTGTTTATAAAAATCACAGCAACACACTAAGCACAAAAAGCTTAGCCAGAGTCAAAAAGCAAAACATTAACCCACTCACACACAGACAGACACAGACAGACAGAGTCAAGAACTGATGGAATAAAACAGCTAAAACTAATACTGGCTAGCTGGCTGGCTTTGCCTTTGGTAGCTGTTAGCTGGTCTCTGGCATCAGTCAATGTCAGTTGGCCAAGTGCCAGGAGGTCGGCAGTTGGGGGCGTTTTACTAGACAAATAAAAAAAAGGGAAAGTGTGTAGCAGCAGCAGCAGCAGCCAGTGGTTGACTTTGGATACGCTACAGTCACAATTTCAGGATGCTCCCTTCTTCAAAAGAATTTCAAGTATTATTTCAGTTTTTTTTTGGTGTCCACGCGTCTCAAAAAATCTCAAGTGTTGTTGTAGCCATCTACAAGTGGGCTAACAGCATGATTTTCATATATTTACATATATTTTCCACATAGTATATGAAAACAAAGTCATATATCTATTCACTCGATGGCAAACATATGTTAGCCGACGACGACAAAGCATGCCAAATATTTTGCGCAAAAACAAATGAGAATAAATACATTTTTTTATGTATTAAATGTTTTTTAATGGATTCTATTGAAAAGTTCATATATATACATATTTCGAATTGAGAATGCCTTTAGGTCAGCCAGGCAATGGCCGCCAAATGCTGAATTTATTATTTCATTAATCATTTTAAATATTTCGGTGTATGCTCTGGGCTTTTTCAACTCGTAAATATAAATTTCAAGTTTATGCTTATAAATTTGTTGAACTTGTGCAATAATTGGCATGATATACAATGTAAATCCAACCTAATATTGTATACAATCATAATATTATTGGATGGCATCTGGTCAAGGCTGTAAACTTGAACGAGATTTTAAGTGGGTCAGTCAGTGATGCCAACTTGAATATAAGTATAAATTAAAAATAATACTTACATTACCTAAGAAATATGTCATTTAGTTCTCGTGATTATAATTAAACGTAAACATCTTAAACTTCGATGAGTTTCAAATTGCTTAAATCATGATTTTGAAAATATTTCTATATAAAAATATTTCATATTTCAAATTGCTTAAGTCATGATTTTGAAAATATTTCTATATACAAACTCCAACTTTTTCTTGCAAACAATATGCCTTTGCCATTCACTGTCTTTTTTATCCAAATTGAAGCAAGTTATTGCCTCTTAATTTGTAATATAAACCAAGACAAAGTACTTGGCGAAAGAAAATGAAGGGAAATTTATTATTAATCCCATAAATACCACAGAAAATATGCAGACATAAAGTTCTTGAACGCAAGAGTGGCTACTTAATTCAATACATTTCACATTGTAATATATATTACTGTCTAACGCAAAGAGAAATGCTAAATTTAAGCAATTTTCGTCCCAGTCACATTTCATATTAATCCATTCATAAATTGATCTTGATCTTTGTTGGGTTTTTTTTCTTTTTTTTCGGCTGCATCATTTCCGTTTCAGATTTGCCAAGAATTCACTCACCTTCCTTTCACCCTGCCTGCTGCCACGTCTTTTGGTCTTCATTTCCCACTGACGTTTTCCAAATTTTCGCACAAATATTTCGTGCAATTTTTATGTGTTGTCCGTCCGTTTGTGTGTGTGTGTGCGTGTGTGCGAGAGTGTATTTGCATTTGGCGTTTATCTATTTTGAAAAACACATAAATACAATTGAATGGAAATTGCGCCGCAAGCTTTAAGAAAAATCCCCATTGAATTGGCTAAACAATCGATTGCAACGACAGAATGATGGTTTCTGGGATCTGTGTGTGTGTGTGTGTGTATCCAATGTGTATCCACTTCTAAGCACACGTCGCCTTTTTTAGCATTGTCTTCTAATGGTGACGTCAAACAACACATCGAGGCCCTATAACGAAATGTTTTTTAGTATTTCAGTATTTTTAGAATATCTCAGATAGTTTTACGTGTTGCGGCCTGCTTTTGGAGAAATTTCTGCGATTTTTTTTTTATTGCTCACTATAATTGGTTCGTTTATGTGCAAAGAGAGATGCGAAATGCGGCGCCCTGAACTTGAATCCATTTGATGATGTTGCCAGAGGAAACATAGCGAAGAAAACGAGGCAAACTCATGGGGGCTAAAAGTACTCTTACAGCGGATTATGATGTTGTGCACGGTTCTGGTGCTGGGGCCGTGATTAGTTTATTTTTGGCACGTTTTCTGCAATTTGAACTTTGGTTCGTTGGGGAGAGTTTGGGAATGGGAAAAGGGCAACACGCAAAAAGTGGAAATGGAGTGGCTGACTCATGTCAGTGTAAACTGCAAAAAACACTGACAAAAATAAGGCATTGAGTTGCAAAAAAAAAAACAGTTTAAGATCATCAAAAAGGAGTAAAAGATTGCGTATTTTATTCCAATTTATTTTCCTTCCAATTTGAAATATCTTGAGAACCTGTAGAAAAGGAAAGAAAATGAATTTGCATCGATATTCCATGCTAGGATAATTTTTTTAGACATCATTTGATGGTCAAATAGTCCCAAATCAATAATTTGTGCTCTATAATATCTATGAATCATTCCAAAATCTATTACAAAACTGAGAAAAAATTATCATTAAGATTGAATCTATATATCTATCATCTACCACATGAAGGTAGCTTTAAAATTTATTTACACCTGTTCGTGATAAAACAGATAAAACAGACCACATCAACAAAACTTAATGTTAACTTTTAAATAAATTTACAAACGATCAAACAGCTAAACAGATAAAATAAACCACATCAATGCACTGTTCAATCAAATAATTATAAATAAATATTTAAATAAATGTTTGTATACTGGGACTAATAAAAAGAGAATTCAAAAAAATCTTTCAATAGAAAATAAGAATTTTTGAAGCCAATTGAAGATGTATATTAACCAAATTCCCTTTGACTGACAACAACAAACAGTAAAATAAGAAATTAAATAAAAATAATATATTCTTACGTTAAAAGAATGGAATAAAAAAAATATATTTATGGCATAAAATATTGATTGTTTATTTCATTTACAATTCTGGCTCAATTGAATGGAGAATAGAGTAACTTGTATGAGTAATTTCCAATTGTTCTGATTGCACTTAGTTTCGTACGATGACACACATAATATAATATATTTTTCTATATATAATGACGCATAATAATTACACTAAACAACAACAACAACAACGGCTGGCTTTCTAACTACCAATTAATATTCATAAGCAATATGTTTGTTTATCATCGTGATCACCATGAGGCGTTAAATACATAATACATATAGTTGTATGATAATTAAAATTAATTATGCCATGTGTTTTTTTTTTTGTCAAGTGTACTCGAATGTTGCCGCTGCTCATATTTGTCCAGCGTTGTCATCATCATCGTCATCATCAACATGGAGCGTCTTCCATTGAGCCAACAGTCGCAAATCAGCCACCAGCCAAGTCGAATCTACAACTGATCGAAGCCACTGAGCGGTAGGCTGAGTTTGTAGGTAAGTAACAATTTATGTAAATTGTTTAAACTAATTGCTAAATACACTTAATTTTAATGCCATATTTCAACAGGTTAAACGAACAACAACAGCAGCAAGAGGAAAACATAATTTTAAATACATTTTAAAAACGATTTGTTTAGAAACGAAGAAAAAGAAAAGAAAGAAAACCAAACGACAAGTAAAAGAAAAATAGAAATTAGATGAATTATAATTAAATAAGAATATTAAGAGAAACAACGAGTGAGAGAGAGAGAGAGGGAGAAAGACAACAACAATTAAAAAATGTTTAATTTGCTGCGACGCAAGCGTCAGAGAAAAACGCACAAAAGCGATGATGACGATGACGAAGAGACAATTGCCAGGAGCGCCAGTAATGAGAGGGAGAGGGAGCCCCCCACATTCAGCTCTCAGCAGAGATTTGAAGAGAGCAATAGAGAGCAGATGCCAAGACGTGCCGTGATCGAAGAGCTGGAGGATTTTCCTAGCGACGAAGAGTTGCCGTGTATAAAATTAGCAAAAACAGCTGCTAATGGCCATTCAGCCATCTCTTTTTGGCGCTCCGACAATTTGAATATAAATAACATGGGCAAAGGCAGTGGGGCGATGGCGACGACGACGACGTCGAGGACAACGACTGTGCCCGATGATGATGATGCTCATGCTGTTGATGAAGATCGAAATGCTGCGGCTGTTGCTGTTGCTGTTGGGCATGGCACGGACAGTCAAAACGAGGCAGCCAGCGTGAACGCAAAAGCCAACAACGACAACGACAACGGTCAGCTAATTGGCAATAGATATAGCCACAATATTGGCCCACTAATCGACGGTAATAACGGTGATGGTGGTGCTGGCCATGGTGGCACGGTAATTGAGGCTGTCACATATCGCCAGCAATCGCAATCGAACGAACAGAAACGACAATCGCGTTTATCTATTGGTAATTTTGCCCTGCAATTGGGCAAGGACAGGGACAAAGACCGAGACAAGGGCAAAGAAAGTGTTAAAGAAAGTGTTGAGAGCCGTAAGAAGCGTAAACCCTTACAAAAGAGTCGTGAGTTTTTCAGTGAGATTTTCATGGCGCGAGGACGTAATCATCAGCGACAACGGCAACAGCAACAGCAGCAGCAACAGCAACAGCAACAACCCCCCAAAACAGTTAACATCCCCAAAATTGTCGACGTAATCGGTCAGGCAGTGGCCAAACGGCCAGCAACATTAGCGTCAGCCCCAACACACCTTGAAACGAACTCCGACCCCGCCGCATCCACAAATAGTTATCAAATGACTATGTCTAATAATAGACCCGAGAGAAACGATCTCAATGCGAAAGAGCGTGAGAGCCTTCGCGAGCGACGCAGTAATTCAGCTGGAGCGGCAACGGAGCAACAGCACAGGAGTCAGCCGAAAGAGCCAGCAGCGGGAAGAGAACACTTTACGGTGCTTCTCTCCAAAGAGCAGAAGAGAACTGATCCAAATGTCAGCTGGCGAACAACTCGTTCACTTAGTGCCGAGCCAAGAAGAGATCATGATGAACATGATGGAGATACTCGCAGAGATTTTATTCAAGCGGCAAACGTTGAGCACAACGCAAGCGGCAATAACGCGGAAGAACTCGAGAAACAACATCAACAACAACAACAGCAACAGCATCGGGCGGCAGGCAATGCAACATTGCCTTGCATTGGCCAACAGCAACAACAACCGCAACAGCCGCAACAACAACAACATCAAGAACAACATCAATTTAGTGACATAACTATGGGACAAACCAGTGCCAAACCCAATGAGGCAACAACATCATCATCAGGGCACAGCTCACGAGCCAGTACGCCGCGTGAGTTTCGTGAGTCGTCAATAAACGGCAGCCAGCCGCAAAATGTGCCCGTTGCCCCACCGCGTCATCAGCAGAAATCTCAAGAGTTGCCCAAAATCACAGTGTCCGACTGCAGTTTCGATAGTGTGAGCAGCAATGAGGATCCAACGGCGAGCAGTCCGCCGCCCTCGATGGTTGGCGAGGAAGTGTTCTACGATTTCGAGACGCCACACAATCCTCAGGCGGCACTTAATATCGAAGAGCTGAACGAGGCGCATATCGAGACGCTAGAGGATGAGGTTTTTGCCACCGATATACCCGCAACGATCTATCAGAATGGAAATGGTAGACCCTGGACACGATTGAGTCATGTGAAGTTGGAGAATGTCCAAGAGGAGGCCGAAGAGGATGACGATGACTTGGATGATTTGGATGAATTGGATGAGGCTGTCGATATGGACTGCGATGAGCATGCCACGCCCAGTATGTCGAGGCAATCGGCGAGCAGTGAACGCAGCGCCCTGAAAAGTGATTCCAATTTGAGTAGCAGCTATGCGGACTCCGGGATAGGGGTCGAACAGCAACAGCAAGTGCAACAACCGCCGCAACCTCCGCCCCGCAGCTCGTCACACACGGCAACGGCGGCAACTCTGCCGCTGCGTTCGCCCTTTATACGCGATGGCAACTCAACGGATTGCGAGGAGACGCTCTTGCAGTGCGACGAACTCGACGATGAGCATTTTAGCGAGCGTTTGGTATGCATTGAGAGCATTAGCCTGCCGGATGTGGTAGTAGAGTCAACGACCGCAGCCACAACAACAACAACACCAGCAACATCATCCACAGCAGCAGCAACAGCAGCAGCAGCAGCAGCAGCTACAAATGGCAATGACGATGGCCACATCAATATTGCCAATGGAGCCGGCGGCAACAGTCTGGGCAATGTGCATTTTATACCCATTCACATCGAAGGCAGCAATTTGGCACGCAGTCGCAGCACTAGCCCCAAACAACGCAGTTTCGACGACACTTGTCTTGGCCACAATATGCCACCGAGTGTTGAGATTATTGAAGATGGCAGCATACTAAATGCGCCATTGCCCCAACAGATCGGACGCGATACGCAGGAGCTCAAGTAAGCGATGATCTAATGCCTAAAACTAAATTTCTCTCTCTGTGTGTGTGTGATCTAAATGAGTCAGTTTCCAGTTTCTTTTGTTTATTTATTTCAACATGTCAACATGGCGTATGCTTTATAAATTTCACTCAACTAGCTGAGTTTTGCATTGTTTTATTGGCTGCAACTGCAACTGAAGTTTCCTTTGTGCCATGTCAAATGAGACAGAGGCATTAATTAATTGAATCACATGTCATCCAATTTTCCATTTTCCATTTTCCACATTTTCCCCATTTTATCTGTCAAGACATCTTGTTGCTTTGTAGCCCATTCATCTTGATCTTGGCACAGCAAATGCTTTGTACTTTTTGATTTGTCTTATTTCCAGCCAAAGATACTATACATACATATATGTCTTCTATATGTATATGTAGTATGTATGTATGTATATATAGTTTTGGCATCTGCCAATCATTTTTAATAGGAAAAAGGAGGCCGCCTTGATTTTGGCATAGAATGTGTAGCAGCAAAAATATCTACATTCAGCTCTTTGAAGTTTCTAAAAGCAGTGCTAAAGTTTATTTACAAGTGTCTAGGGATTGCAGACAGTAATTAAAGTTATTTTAAATATTTTATTACAGAGTTTTTTGACACCTAAATATTAAATGGTTATTATTTAGTCTTAATTTCTCTCTAAAAAATTGTTTTTGGATTTTTAGTGGGGGAAATTGAAAGAAAATTAGTAACTTAATCCCTATTTAGAGTTATTTACTGATTGTTTTTCAGACTTTTAAATGGAGAAACATTGGATTAGACCTATTCAGATTATTTTTGATAATTCAAGAAAATTCTACAATATCGTTTTGCATTCCTCTTGATCAAACCTTTACGTAAATTATACGTTAGATTAGTCCTACTCAGACAATTTTAATAATTCAAGAAAATTCTTAAAGTTTTTTTTTGCATTCTTCTTGATCAAATGTTTAAGTAAAATATAGTCGAAACAATCTCAAACAAAATTAGATATCCGTTTGGCAGAAATGCAATAAAAAGCCCAAAAATTCCATTTTCTAAAAGTTCATTTCTGATTGATTGTATTTATGACAGCTAAATGATATATTGTTATTGTGATATATGATATATATATATATGATATGATATATTGTGGCATGTGATCCAGAAATTCTCTAACAAAATAGTGAAAAGATTCATTATATAGACTATTTCTAACTAAAATCGATATATAAAATTTCTGCTAAGACATGCAAAACCAATTTGCAATTGTTCTTCATATAAAATGCCAAAACTGTGGGTTCAAGTTCATTCTCTTCTGAAAATAAAATACATCTTGAAGGAAGCACACACTTGTTCTTGATAGATTTCTCCCATTACGTATAAGTGATATTGTATTGTGGTTTGAAAAGAAAGCATTAGAATTTCATAGACAGCCCATTGTTTGGCCTTCAGGCAGGATGACAGATTGTGACAGCCGTGCGACAAGTGTCTAAGCCATAAAATACCCGCAATACATTATTCATAAATATTTATATAAATTATTTAATATTTGCCATATATAAACAGAGAGAGAGAGAGCGGATTGGTAGACAGAGAAAGCGAGAGCAAAGATGAGCAAATTTTGCAACATTTTCCTATTCGATTTTTCCCCTGAAAACACATGCAAATTAATTTTCTTTAAATTGAGTTTTGGTTTTTTGGCAACATGTTCGCATTTCCCACGCTCGAAATTTTTTTTTTCGATAATTTTGTTTTCATATTTGCAAAAAGGAAAAAATGACTACGTCAAATGTGCATAGGATGGGCGCAGAGGCGAATGCGATCTGTTTGCTCTAGTTTTTCCGGCTTATTTTAGTTTTTCTCACGCCGGACGTGCAAGGCAGAAGAAAAACAGAAAAATTAACCAAAAATAAAATGTGAAAATGCGAAAATGTGCAAATGTAATTTGCACATGGCAATAATTAGAGCAAACTTTGGGCACTTGTGGAATTTAATTTTGGATTGTTCATGATTTTGGTTAATCCATTTAGCAGCTGGCCCCCTGGAAGTGGAAGTGGTAATAGATATACATAGAGATCAACACATCAACATGCAGCAATAACTTAGCATTGAAAGATTTTGTTTATACTAACAAAAGTGCCTGCATATGTGGCGTATGCGTAATTTCCTTTAACTTATGGGCTTCCATTTTGAATACTCTTAGAATCTTAAAATCTTTGAAATGCCAAAAAGTGATTCCTCATTGAGGAACTTGCAAAGGGCATGGTCAAATGTTAGATTGATATAGTATTAGTATTCAATCAGAGCTGAGAAGTGTATAGAATCTTCTGTGCATATTCGTTTTTAGTCAGAATTTTTGTTTAGATTAGTTTAGTTAAACAATTTAATGAGAAACTTGGCCATAATGTATACAATTGAATAGAATTCTTTAAACAAAAAGTCCAACGCATAGAGAAAGGCAACAAATTTGTTGGCAAAATAATTGAAATAACTTTCGAGAAAGCCATCGTCTCTCTCTCTGTCTCTCTCTCTATCGTTTCCTGCTATCTCTCTCTGCCTTTGTGTCTCTGTCTATGTTTCTCTTGACACAAACTGAAAACCGCGTGTCACAATTTTGATAAATCCGAAGCTCATTGTCTGCATATACACAGACAGGGCGACAGAGATACATATAAATATATACATAAAGTGTATATAGATATAGATACATTTGTATCTTTTAAAAATAACTTTGCGCATTTTCGCATTGCTTTTCGTTCAAAGACAACAAAAATTGAATACGTTAAATTCAATTAAAACGTATTTTATTTTGCGTTTAAAGCCAAAACAAAACAAATATTATGTAAATGTATCCCTGCCTCTCTCTAGATCGGTTCATGTATAGCAACAAATTATGATTTCACTTACTACACGTATCGCTCGATGTGAGAAAGACATTTCCTCAGTGTGTTTTTACACCTCATTTTCACTTAACGAGTTTTTCCATTCCCATTCAAGTGCGTCAAAAGAATTTTATACGTATGCCAATCTATAGTAGGTGTGTTGTATTTATATTTATTAATATTATTATTTTTTTTTTTGTGGGCTTTTATTTTATTCTGTTTTATCTATTCATTTGTGTTAAAAGACATCCGCTGCGTGTTCTGTGCTGACGTTGAGTGATTCATTTTGTTTTCTTGTTTTTGTTGAGGATTTTCTACAAAATTTTCGTTTTTGACTAATTATCTGTTATATTCTTGCCCAAGATTTAATCTACATAGACTTGTGATTTGCATGCTCCTCGAAATTCATGGTGGTGGTCTCCTCCCTGCATTAGTCACAAAGTAATTTTCTATTTGAATTTTGTTATTGCAGAAGGGAACTGAAGCTACAGAAGGCACGCTTCAGCACACAATTGGATGATGCCCATCGAAATGTTCACAATCTGGAGGCCAAAGTGGGTGATATGCAAGTTAAGATACAAACACTGGAACAGGAACTATCGTTGAAGCAATGGAATGTGGAAAGTAAGTGCGAAAAACTCCCTAAAGTATACCTCAGTTATAATAGAGCTCAATATGTCCTCATTTGTGAGCCAAAATTCCTAAAAATAAGTCACTCTTAGCTAGGATTCAAACTTATTCCCCTAATTGGATATGGAAAGAAAATATTTTCGTATCATTAATTTTGTGTTTAATCATTATTACCCAAATATATTTAACCTGTTCTTTATGGAACGAAACAGAGCTCTATTAAAAATGATCGTGATCCGATTTGAATGAATAATTCTAAGCTTTAAACATCGTTCAGAAGGAATCTTAGATACAGCGCACTTCCGTTTGACAAACAATAGGCGGAAAATACTTAAATAAATAAGGTTCCATATATTTCAAAAGATTTCTAAATATTTCTATAGATCTATATATATTTGAATTGACTTTAAAAATCTTTTGAACTGACCAATTTCTTCTAGGCAATATTATATAATAAAACTTAACTTAACTATATATAGGATTCCATATATTTCAATAGATTTCTAAATATTTCTATAGATCTAATATTTGAACTGATCTTGGGCTTCAAAAATCTTTTGAACTGACCAGTTTCTAGGCAAGAGTAAAGCTTAACTTGAAATTTAGATTAGGATTCACACTTATTCCCCTAATTGGATATAGAAAGAAAATATTTTGGTATCATTAATTTTGTGTTTAATCATTTTTACCCAAATATTTTTGAGCTGTTCTTTATCAAACGGAACAAGGCTCTATCGAAAATGATCGTGAACCGATTTGACTCAATAATTTTAACCTTTAAACATCGTTCAGAAGGAATCTTAGATACAGCGCACTTCCGTTTGACAAACAATAGGCGGAAAATACTTAAATATATATAGGATTCCATATATTTGTATAGATTTCTAAATATTTATATTTTTTTTTCATTCAATTTATTTATTTATTTATTTATTTAAGAAGTTAGATATAATTAAAATTAAGTCTAACTTAAGGTTAAAGCGCTGGCGTCGAGGGCCTTCGGCTTGATTTTTTGTAGTATATATACATATTTACATTTTGCTTAATCTAGTATTAGTTTATTGTTTATGGTAGAGTAGGTGTTTTGTTTACAATTAAATAAGATGATAGTTTTTGGAGAGTTTCAGGTATTTTATAATTTTAGAAATGTTTTCTGGGGTTGGATTTGAGATCATAAGTAGAGGACATGTGTTTCAATTGTGAAGCTGAAGCAACAAAGCTTCACAACGAAGTTAAAATTTAAATTAAAATATTTCTATAGATCTATATATATTTGAATTGATCTTGGGCTTCAAAAATCTTTTGAACAGATCAATTTCTAGGCAAGAGTAAAACTTAACTTGAATTTTAGTAGAATAAAATAGTTTTGGTTATAAAAAAACTTTTAGGCAGATATCCATAAAGATCTTGGGATTAAGTAACACAAGAATTTTCAAGAGTTTTCATTTTCTCTTTAATTCCTTTTTAAAGGACTTCAGAGTGAACTTACTGCCGCTCACAAAGATGATGAATATGTGCGTAAAAAGCTAAAATTGCTGGAGGATGAGAAAGTGCATTTGCGGCACAAATACTGTGAGGATGAGGATGAATTCCGAAGCAAATATGGTAAGAATAATTGCAAATTCAATCACCTAATCAAGCTAAGCTAAATCATAATGATCTTGATTTATTTAGACGAACTCGAAGCTCAGTATAACGAACTTAACCAGAAGTACAAAGAGACACAGAACCTGGCTGGCGGTCTGCAAACGCAGTTGGCCAGTGCCCAGGTCGAAGTGGAAGAGTGGCGCAATGAGGTGAACAGGATTCGAGCCGAACTGGAGGAACAGATACGCATACTCAAAAATGCTTTGGACAATTCAGAGGCAGAACGCAAAATCTGTGAGGATAAATGGCAAAAGGAGTTCGAAATGCTAAGAACACACAATATAGGTGTGAAGTCGAAATCAATTAAAATACGAAAAATATTCCAAAAATTATTAAAACCTTTTTTGCTATCTATCTGCAGAGCGTGAGGAAACTTTGATGACGGATTGCGAATGGCAGCTAAGGCAAATGCAGCGTCAGTGCAAAGATAAAGTGGACAAGGGCAATTACGAGAGGAAGCAGGCCTCAGCCAGGGCCGAGGAGCTGGAACAGGAGCTGCAATCGCGTCGCAAGGAGACGGAACATTTGCGCATCTGTCAGGCTCAGGTGAATTCGCTGCGTGGCGTGGTCAGCGAACAGGAGCAATCCATACAGACGCTCATGGATCGCATTGAGAATCTGAAGAGTGACCTGCAATCAGGTAGATTTTGATAATTAATTAAGGAGCATTTAATCTTTAAACTAATTACAATTACAATTGCAGCCAATGACAATCTGGAGGCCCAAATCGAAGCGGTACACAAAATCAAATATCAGTGTGATAAGTAAGTGTTAGAAATTCATAGAGAATAACTACGAGATAATGATGTTACCTGCTCCTTTCCAGTGCCATCTATGATAAAGAGCGCCAAATGATCTACAAAATAGATGAGGTACGCAATGAAGCTGCCGCCTTTTGGGAAAATAAACTTTAGTAAGTTGGTTGCAAGTTATGTTTGGATCACTTTAATTATTTATTCTCATTACACAGCACAGAGATGACAAGACTGACAAATGAACTGGAATCCGTATATGTGGACGAGCGTCGTGATGCATTGGACAAGCTGCAAGATGAGCATGTTGAGGAGCTCAGAGCATTGACCAATCGCTATACCGTGAATGAGGAGGAATTACGAGCAGAGGTAAAGTAAAATAAATACACAATTTAATCGAGTTCAATTAATTAATTCCCAATTAATTTCTTTTTGGCAGATCAATGAACTGCACGAGAATTTGGAATTAAAGAAACAGGATTTTATTAGCTTACGTGAACGTTCGGATAATGCTTTGCTCCAGACTCGCATGCATTTGGATCGGGCCGATCGTGAATATCAAAACGCCATGAGTCGAGAGGAAGATCGGCGCGTAGATCTCGAGGAGAAGCTCAAGAAGGAATTCGAGGCCGAAAAGCAGGAAATGGAAGAGAAATTCCGTGTTCGTTTGGGGCATGTTAAAGATGAATTTGCCAAAGAATTGCAATTGTCCACCCAGGATATGGTGGAGTCACATCGCAAGGAGCTGGGTAGGAGCCTTGAATTGGACTAACTATCTAAGATCTCTTAATACAATTTGATGTGATATTATAGAAACACAAAAGGCCAAATTGCAAGCCGATAAGGATGAGGCAATGCAGGAACTTGTTGAACGACATCGCGCCAAAATTACCGCTGCCGACGAACGAATTAAGTGAGTGAGAGCATGCAACAAAGTGAATTTATGTATACTTATTGTGCCCCTCCTGTTGACTGATTGTCTTTGCTAGAGCCTAACTAACCTTGGCTTTTAAAGAAATGCTCTCTCTATCATTTGTTTTCTCGGCTGTTTCATCTGTTTTCTATACATTTTCATATACTTGTCTTTTGGTTTTTTTTTTTTTTTTACGATCGACAGCATTGACTTTGATTGTTCGACATCAACGCATCTAGTTACCACCGCCTTGTGTGTGCTTGCAAGGGGGGCGTGTCCATATATGCCAACACTATATGTGCTATATCTGACAATGTCACCATTGATTGCCCTAGCATGCTTAGTGTTCAATATTGTCGCTGTGCTCTATATCAAATATCGTCATCTTCTGTTGCGCCATTGAGAAAGTTTCAAGTTTCTTAGTTTCTAAGTTTTCGATAATATACACATACATTTACATAGAGTTGAATATGTTTTTTTTGATCATCTTACCATCTAATTATGACATTTTCCGAACCGAGCTATAAAGTTTGATAAATTTAACTCTCTCTCTCTCTCTCTCTTTAATTTCTCTATTTTCACCTATCCAACCTGTGTCTATGCTTGCGTGTCTATGTATTTGTGATCCCCCACCCTGTCCACCTAACTCTACAACACAGTGATACAGAGCTTCGGCATAAGCGCAATCTCAAGGACCTGAAGGCTGCCTACGATGCGGAGAAGGCGGCGCTGGATAAACGTGATATAAGCAATGCGAATGAGATCGAGCAACTTCATCGCAAATGTCGCTGTCTGACCAATTTGTAAGTGTCCTTGAATCTGCCTCTCTCTCTCTCTCTCTCTCTCTCTCACTCGCTTGGCCGTGTTGTGGCTATTGTGTGCCAAGAATGCGCCTTCATCTATGCTATAGTAAAATTCTCTATTTGCTACCTTAATTTGCAGATTCGAGGAGATGCGTATGCGTTACGAGAGACGAGATCCACGAACTGAGGATCTGCGAGAAATCTCCGAGTTGCGAACTCGCTGTGAGAGTCAGGAGAGAGATCTGTACGTTCTCACCGATCGCCTGCGAGATATGCAAAATCAAATGGCGGAGTTGCAGCAGAATGGAGATGCGGACGATGTCCAGTCACGCAAAGTCGGTGGAAAGGCCATCAAGAAGCCGCCACCAAAAACGATACCCACCAGCTGTGATGTCATCTACGAGGAGAATGAGGAACGGGAATCCCCGGAGCAAGAGTCCCGTGTCCAAAATGATGAAAACTCATCCGAGGGGGATGAAAACGAACAGGAACCGAGTGACACCGAATCCAATCACACCATCGAAGTGAATGGCAAATGTGTTGATCACATCAACGAAGATGATGCTCAAATGATCACAGCAGTGTGATCTACTACCTAAATTTTGAACAAAACCATGGCTGTATCTTTTCTCTCAATGAAATCCCCAAATACATACTCGCAAAATTCTCAGCACCCAAGGAGCAGGATTCGAGGAAACTACCAAAAGCTCCATTGCTGCTGCTTTCTGTCGATATGAATTATTAATTTATTGCACAGTGAACACAGTTTTTGAAGCAACCACACAAAACGCCAAACCAAAACTATAAACCATAAAAAAAAGAGAAAAACAAATAATTTGGTTTATAAAACCACTTGAAAAAAACGAAGTAAATGTAAATATTTTTAACAAACGAAACTTTGCCATCAATTTTTCAATTCAAACTCTCAGCCTGCAGCCCGCCCATAGAAAATTTTCACAACTTGAATGAAATTTCCCTTAAAATAAGAGAAAACGTACGACAAGCGCATGCGCTTAAATTTTTGAATATTAAGAGAGTTGGAATATTTTAGAGTTTAAAGATCTGGGCCTCGAAAATACAATTAAGAAAATCCCAAATTTTAGAAACTGTTGTGCGTCTGAGTCCACAAATTTTAAAACTTGATCAATCTGAAACTGAAATTCAATTTTTAAGTGTCTCATATCAACTAATAATAAGAAAAAGAAGGAACAATTAGCTGAAATTTGAATACTCTCAGATATTATAGTCGAATGTAGTTAGCCATATATATATATGCTTATGCCGCATTTATGAAAAACTTTAAACAAAATAACATTTTGAATCGATGTATATATTAACATAATTAAATCACGATTTCTCTTCCAAAGTGAGTCCAATTAAGTTGTGAAATTTATGAACTGGCATAACTGCAGGATTTATAACGTATAAAATGATAAAGTCCAGTCCACAGACAACTATCGAAACCATAATGCGATATTTTAAAAACTTAAGACTCAACCAGTTTTGAATATTACCATTGTCTTTGCAGGCGCAATGTTCACTTCTAAGATTTTATTATATTTATATTTATTGTTTAATTAATTGTTCGCCTTAAGTTATGCTACACATAATTTTCTATGACCTTTTTCTTGCGCTGAAGATCTGGTAACACTGTTTGGCTCGACGCCAGCCTCATTTGGTTCGACGTCAGCCTCATTTGGTTCGACGCCAGCCACATTTGGCTCGACGTCGTCTCATTTGGTTCGACGTCTCATCGGTTGGGGTGGACTAATGAAGTTCGTTCTGGCTTAATGAGGTTTGACGAGGTTCGATGCAATTTTGTTGTTTTTTTTTCGATTCCGCTTTGTTTCCATCTTCTCCCCTTTTTGTTGTTGTTGTTTTTTTTTTACGCCGCTCATTGTTGTTTTTATTTTCAAAGTGAGCGGACGTGTCGCGGGTGTTCGTTCGTTTTACGGGAAATTTGAAGGCGAGTTTCTCGTGGGGAATTTTCCCCAAATTTCACAGTTAGTGTTGTTCTGGATTTCAAAGTGAGCGGATGTGTATTCGCTTGGACAGTTGGAAAAACCGAACTTGACTTGAATGTGCCAGTGGAAATCCAGTGGTGATTGAGAAGCTGAAGCAAAATAAAACGAAAAGCCGGTAATAATTTTGGCTTGATTTGTGTGTTTTGTGTTTGTGCGAATACGATTGAGAAGCTTGACATCAAATGAGATACCAAACAGACAATTCTGAATATTTAAAGATAGGCCAGAGGGCCAAAGAATCCAATCGTCAAATATCCTAAGCATAGGAAATCGTGATAGCAGACAGCAGCATAAACATTTTGTTGCTTTTTTTCTCTCTCCTTTTTGTGTTCACCGTTTACTTTTAACGAAGACGTCGCGTTTTGTCTTCTGCTTCGCCCTTAAAACGTTAACGTCGTCGTGTGTGTTCCTGCTCTTTCCCACCTCCTTTTTTACCCAGCAGCAGCAATTTTTGTGCGTCGCTGCTGCTGTTGCTGTTGCAATTATGTGTTTTTAAATAACAACAACAACAACAAAGAAGAAGAAGCTGCATCTGCAGGCTGTGCAATTAAGAGGCAACAATATATGTACATACATATATATTTTAGTATGCATAAATAATAATAATAATAAGAAGAAAAAACCGAGTACAACTACAATTTGTGGCAGTGTTTGCCGGCAAAGCGTGGTGCAAGGACCACGAGGAGGACGTCAAAGGTCATTGGCGTTGAAACTAAGGTCACCTACCAGGTACCAAGTAGCGGCAGCAAGCTTTAACCAATTTTTTATGTTGCAAGTGACAAAAGAAATCATGAACGCCCAGCTGCTGCGCCCCGCGTGTTCTCTCTACCTCAAGTTCTAACGGTAAATTATTGTTCATTGCGTGCGTGTGTGTTAAATCTTGTTGTTGTCGTTGTCGTTCTTCTTCAACATATTCCGTATTTGCCGTTAAAGTGCGCAGCAGCAAAAGAAAAGAAAAAACAAATCCAGACCCAATGCCAATGCCAGTTACCAGAAACAACAGGCCCCACCACCACCAACAACAACAACAATTACTTATAACGAGAACGCCAACGCACCAAGTTGAAGACCCATCACAGGGCTAAATGAACGTAAGTGGTTTCACTATTTTTATGTCCCTATGTGTCCTCCACATTTTGTTATTGTAAAAGATTTGCAGTCAGTCAGGCATTAGCAAGCAGCGTCACCTTTTTTTTTTTTTTGCTGCTGCCTTTAGTTCTTCTTCTTCTACTTCTAAAATGTTGCAGCCTCCACCAAGCGCCGCATTTAAAGGATATTCCTAATCCGTTTTATTGATTGCAGGCCAGCACAGCTGGAGTGCTGGAGAGACCGCCTCGGTGTGTGTGTATGTGTGCGTGTGTGTGACTGTGTTTAGTTTTTGTTGTTCTCCGGCAATCTGTGCCTCTTTATATACTCTGTGAATAAAGGCATATTCAATTTAAGCAGCACTTTGCGCCCAAGGCATAAAGAAAATTATCTAAATTTTTGATTATTAATATTTCAATTTGTTTGTTTCTTGTGATCTCACAAAAATTTTGAAAATTCGGATATGGTTGTTTCTAATTTTATTTGTTAAATTTTAAACACGGTCTTTGTAATAGCAAACGACTCTTTATTTTATATTATGTATTTTATTTTTACAAATTTGGATATTTATAAGTTTTTCATAAAGTTTCTTTAGTGGATTTGGTCGGCAAATGGACGACTTTGAAAGGGTATAGAACTAACGGCATTGTGGATGTGGATGCTTATCCGGTCCTTTGGTTTTTTATGTTTTTACTACTTCTTATTCTCATTTTCATTTTGGTTCTGCCATCAGGGTTGTTGTTATAAATTTGTGTGACTTGCCTGCCTGCTCCCTTTTTTTTTTTTTTGGTTTGTTTTTATCTTCTCTTCTTTTGCGGACTCTCCTCTGCTCTCCTGTTCTGTCATGTTCTCGACTCGTTTTGTGTAATTGTCTTGACTTTGTCCTGGACTTCTAAAAACTTCCCCAATTGTAAATTATATTTAAAATACCTTGACAAAAATAAATGAGAGAGAGAGGGAGAGATAAAAAAGTGAGATAGAAATCGTTCGCTTGTAAAATAACTTTATCAAGAAATTAAGCAAAATATTCAAGGCACCTGCACCCGTGGGCATAACTCAATAATCACATCAAATGTGTCTCCTCTTCTTTTGTGAACTGGGAACCGTCGGTGGCGGCGGCGGCAGAGGCAGAGCAGCAGGCCACAATATCCAGTCGCAACACCTCCTTAAGAGGTGTGTCCAGAACGCCGCAGAACTCTCGGAACAGCGAAACAGCTAATGCCGTCGCACAGCTGCGCGCCATTTAAGTCGCTGACAAGTGTTTTGCCGGCATGTCCGGAATGCAGAGTCTTCGAGACACCACCACCAGAAGCCGCAGAGCGCAAAAACTGGCAGCCAACATTGCTACCAATTATGCGATAAGCAGTTGAAGCAGCCATCCAGCCAGCCAGCCAGCTCCTCTTTCCCTCTCCCCCAACTCTCACTCTCTGATTCCGTCTGACCACTTTTTAAAGTTGAAGAAAAATACTGGGGAAAAAAAAAACCAAAAGCTTTAAATGAATGAAAACTTACAGAAAACTATATTTTAACTAAATATTTGTGCTCTAAAAGTAGTTCAAGAAATTTATTTGTCTGTTTTAAATATACATACATAACTTCGTGCTAAAAGTGAAAAATAAAATTCAGATTTCTGACTAAAAATATTATAATTGGCTTCCACAAATTGGTCCATAAAATTGGTAGTTTTCCCAAGCTTTATGCGCTAATTATATTCACCTGCCGCCCCATAGGAGTATGCAATAATATTTACTAAAAGAGAATGTACGGAAAGCAACAAGAAAAAAAAAAGTAATAAATAAATAAAATAAAAATAAATATATGTATATAAAAACAGGAAAGAAACATAAAAAATGTTGCATGGAAAAACTAACAAAAGAGCGCGTGTACGCGCGCTGCCATCAAACGAAACGAAAAGCGTGCAGGCGCGGCGGCAACAACAACAACAAAAACAACAACAACTGCAACAACTACATACACCAAGAAAAACAACAAGAGCAAAGGGAATGACCTTATATTGCAACTGCAAGTCAAACAAAGGGCCGCTAATAGTTGAGAGCAACGAAATGGGATGAAAGAGACGGAGAGGCTGCAGTTGCTGTTGACGGTGAGATCAGCGCCAGCGACCGAAACCGGTCGACCCAACCAACCAGCCAGCTCTTGGGCTACTGGAGGGCAATTGGGGCAAAAGCATAAAAATCAGTCAAGAGTCGGGCGAGCATTAAAAGCGACAAACAAACAAACGAACGAACGAACCCAACCAACAAAACAAACGTACAGGACTCGGTTGCACTGGGAACTGGGAGCTGGGGATAGGGACTGTAACTGGGACTGGGACTGGGACTGGGAGTGGGACTGAAACTGGACGTGCACAAACCCAAAAGGCCGCCCGGCATAGCAGCAGAAATCGATTTTCTTGCAAACTTGGCCATCCCAGCCGGCCGCAGGGCTCCTCCTCGTCGCCGTCGTCATCGTCGTCGTCCGTTTGTTCTCCTTCTACTGCATTTACCTTACCAGTGTGTAATGGATATGGCCGAGGCTCGCGCGCGCTTATGCTCGCTCTCGTCGCGGTTTTGATGATGATGCAGCCGACCAGACCTCCCCACGCCCCCCCCCACACCATACCCCAAGCCGAGCCCAGATCGAGGACCAGGGCAGTAAAATTGCAAGTCAAACTGTCGTCGCTTGGCGTTGTTTAGTTGTTTTACTCGTGGCTCCAACCCATTGGTAATTGCAATTGCAATTTTCTCTAAGCCTCGAGATGAACAGAATCAGAGTCAGAGGAGGAGAGTCCGATTCCATAGTCCCCCGATCCCCGAAGTTATTCACTCACTCACTCAGTCAGTCAGTCAGTCAGTTCCGTCCAGTCAGCCAGTCAGTCAGTCAGTCACGTGTGCCGCTCATCTGCTGGTCGTGGGGCGGGGTAAGAAATCTGCAAATTGCATTTGCAGTGCAGCGCAACGAATTTAGTAGCCCAGTCCATGAATCCTGACTAACTTATTTAATTTGTGGTATAAATAAATTTGTTAATGCAATAAATCTTTCTGTTGGGGTTCTTTTTATCTGCTTTTTCTTTGTTTGTTTGTTCTCTGTTGCAGCAAATGCATATTTAATGTCTAACCAAAATACTTAAACCGTTATATCTATATAAGAAAATATTTAATTGTAATTAATGAACTTTGAAAGAAACGTGAAACATTTATGTTTCAATCTGATTGACATATTTAATGAATTACAATTTTATGGCTTCCATTGTTATTTAAACGTGTTTCTTTTTATGCAATTTCGACTTGAATTTGCAGTTTTATGAGACACAGAACCGTTACATTTTGATTGCATTATTTGGTTTAAGTTCTCTGATTTATCACTAATTGAAATCATTCCTCTCAAAGCGGCGGAATGCAGCGTACAGCGAGCGAACCCATTCCCGGCAAGAACAACATAATTTCAAGAGCAAGGCATAAGGCATTTGCCTGGGAATGGCCAGGGAGGGATGGATGGGAGAAGGGAGGAGGGAGGGAGTCTCGAGCCTAGACAGAGAATAACGAAAATTTGCATGGCCTGGGCAGCAATTACCGTTTTGCTACTACTGCGGGGCCACATCACTTCAATTGCTGTTGTTGTTGTTGCTGTTGTGTGGAGCTGCCTGCAGATTTTGCCACCTGCTTGTCTGGGAAATCTGTTGGCTGCTGCTGCTGCTGCGTGTGTGTTCCGCAGGTTAAATGACGTGACTGTCAATATACAACGGGAGGAGCCAACAACGGCGTCTCTCTTGCCCCTACCGAAAGGCCCACTACATTTGCTTGCTTCTCCTGTGTATCTCCACTGTATTTTCAAGTAGTCGTCGTCGTCATCAGCAAAGACACACAACGTTGGCATCCTTCCCTGCTTGCTGTTCTCTGGTTGGTTGGTTGGTTGGCTGGCTGGCAGCACTCATCATCGTCATCATCTTCATCATCTTTTTGCACTGATTTTTGCCTTAGCCGCTCATCAGTAAGAACAACAACAGCAGCAGCAGCAGCAGCCGCGGGGGGTGGGGGGGGGGGGACATCAATGACAGACAACCAGAAACAGCAACGACAACAACGTCGACATGGTTTTCTAGAGCAATCCAGTCATCCAGTTATCCATCTATCCATCCATTTACCAGGCGCTCAACATCCTATTCAATATGACTCTCTCTCTCTCTCTCTCTCTGTATCAGAGCGACCTGCTGCTACTTCTGCTGCAGTTTTGCGCCAAGGTTCTTCCTACTCTTCCTCAGTGGCTCTGGCCCTTGTTGCTCTCTTCCTCTTCCTGTTCTTGATGTTGTTGTTTACTTTTGTTTTCTGTTTTTGTTATTTTTCCCTTTTCTTTTTTTTTTTCTTTTGCCAGTGCTTTAATTATTGTTCCGTTTCGTCTGGCATTTTCGCTGCACTTTTTTCCATTTTTGTTTTGATTTTCTTTTTCACCTTTTTTGCTTTTTTTTTTCTTTCTTGTTTTTCATTGAGCCATAATACAATAGGCCTACCAAGCTATGGAAATCATTTACAGTTAACGAAATGCGTAATACAAAATCGATTTTCATTAATGAAAGAGGGGGGCGAAAGAGGGGGCGCAGATCAGATCAGACACTTGTAGAGTTGGTTTCCTTTCAGGCCACGAAAATTAATTAATTTAACAATATTTAAACTTATTTCTGCTGCCTTTCTTCGTTGTAAATGATTTGTGTGATTGCAGTTTAGTCATTGCCGTTCCATGTAGTGCAGTGTAGTGTTGTTGCATTTGAGAAATGTTCGCATGTAATTATTTGAAAGGATTTTTTTGTTTTTGTGTTTTGCTTTTAATTTGTTTGCCATTACCATGTTGTTCTTTCTCACTCACACTCACACTCTCCGAGCCTCAGTTTGTAGAATGTCTGGTGCAATTGCAACAGCCAGCCATTCGGCCGCCCAGCCACCTTGCCACCACATTCCTGAAAAACCCCCTCGTCACGGCCTCTCCCACCCGAAAAAAAGCATTTCACTTTTCTTTGTGCAGAATGCAAAGTTCGAAGCCCCCTGGAAAGCAAAAAAAAAAAAAAAATAAAAAACCCAAAAAAAAAGATGGAACGAGGCGTTTCTAACAAAAATTGCGGGAAAAATCTAACAAAACCAGCAAAAATGCATTCAGCATCTGCAGGAGGCGAAGCAAAAGGAGGAGGAGAAGGAGCAGCAGCAGCAGCGCCGCTCTAGATACTTTTTTTTTTGCACTAGTTTTTGTTGGCCATTTTTGTGTGACTTAAATTGCATTTTATTTCTGCAACGTTGCAAAACATTTATTTACTTTCATGGTTTGTTGAGTATTTGCCAAGCCACAAGAAACTCCAGAAAACAGGCAACACAGCAGTGACGCAGGCACGGCGATAACGACGAGGCATGAAAATCGCTGAGGATGATGCTCTTCATGATAATGATGTGCTTACAATGCTGATGATGATGATGCGAATGCTGATGATGATGATGTTGCTGACGGGAGAGAGTCTGAGTTTCAGACAGGAACTCTGTTGACTGCTTTTGAACTTGTGCGTCGTCTTCATCCTCGTCGTTCGCTGCATCCTTAGACAATGACACATACAGAATAAGAAAAATATTTGTACTACGGTGTGACGAATTCAAAATACTCTATAGTTGGCAAAGGGTATGACAAAAAAAAGTCATCAAACTAAAATTGTGATAGAACACTACACTACGTCACTCACTTTTGCAGTCTTTCGCTATGTTTATGGCAAATAGGAAAAAGTAATTTCTTATTCTATATAATTATCAACAATTCTAATATACCCATTCAATCATGAGATAATAGAGGGTAAAATAATGCAGATTTGCTTCAATGGATTTGGGGTAATACAAAAATGATGCTTCCCTTATCCAATAAAAGATTGAGATTTTTTGCTTTTGTTGAACTAACAAGAGATGGGAGCGAGGGCAATGTTGCTACAATTATGCGCTAATTAAATGCTACATAATTTTTCGAATGCCGAAGACAGCTAAAAAATGCATAACATATGTTGCACAGGCTGAGAAGAGCCTGCAGAAGAGACGACGACGACGACGAGACCCACAGTCGAAAGTTAGAGTCAAAGTCAGAGTCAGAGAACCGCTTTATGTGGCTGTGGCCTCATGCCGCAGGCGCGGGTAAAAGAAACAATTTTCAGGCACATTCAAGCAGCAGCAGCAGCAGCAGCCATGAGCCATAACCATAACATGTTTTGTTATTAATTATAGTTTACGCAATGCAGGGGACAGGCCGAAGACAACAACAGTCACTCAGAACCAGGCAATCGCGCAACCGGGCAGCCAAATGGCAGGAAGCCGACTTGACCATGTGCCTCTTCTCTTGGAACTCCTCCTCCTCTTCCTCCTCCTCCTTTGTATTTTTTTGAAAATAAAAGAGTTCACTTAATTTGACGCACAAATGTCAGTCACAAGATGTTGGGACGCTATCGCTGGCTCAGTGAACCGCGTCAGTTGGGCTCTCTCTCTTGAAAATAACTCAATAACTAATCCTTTTTGAGAGTAAACTAAGGGAAAAGGGTTGCTTGCCCCTGGGCGGCGGCATTCCATTCCATTGGCCAACATGTGGCAAGAGGTCTTTGTCTTCTTCTACTTCTTCTTTCTTCGTCATCGTCGTCGTCGTCGTCGTCGCCGACATTGACTTGACAATAAAAATTATCATAATTATATTTAAATTAATATGCAACAAGCCAACAGAGCCAACAGACTCTGGCAGGCAGCAATTTCCTCTGCTCTCAACAAATTACAGGAAATGCCAAACACCAAATATAGCAGCTAACAGGCAACTAACTAACCAAACGACCAACCAACCGACCAGCCAAGAGCATTTCAACCATCTTTCTCTCTATAATGACGACCCCTTTCTCTCCCCTTTGGTGTTAGTTTTCGTTTGTAATATTAATTAGAAAACTAATGTCTGTTGTTCACACGACCAACACGTCTAAGAATTCTTATTTATTATACCCCCCATAAATTTTATCCCTTAGAAGGGTTAAATTAGAGTAAGAAACGAAATATGTTGTAACCGACAAAACCGAAACCGAAAACGAAACCGAAACCAATATCATTAACAGTTTTTACTTGGTACCAAAAAACCAAGTAACTTTTAAGCAGAAAATGGGGAAAACAATTGAAATTCATAACTCTTTAATAATTTGGTTAATATTCAGAACTCAATATAAATATATTTAGAATTCAAAATCGCTTCCATTCATTATATGTTTGGTGTAATTTTGACATTAGATCCATCATTCTCATCATTGTCGTCATTATTATGGCTGCCACTTTCTCACCTTCATTTGACATTTAACTGTCAATTAGATAACGCCCTCGATTTTCCGGCTGTGCGTGCGTGTGTGTGTGTGTATTGCCTTATGAATATTTTAATTAATTTACATTGTTTGAATTTGGGATTTTTCTAGGTGCGTCTGGAAAAGTGTTTTTACCTAGCGCCTGCCGCACATAATTTATGCAAACTATTCGCATTAGAGTTGCATGTGTGTGTGTATGTGTGTGCGTGTTTTTTTGTCGCATTTATTTATAATTTATATTGCAATTAAAAACTAATATTGTCGCCTATGTCATACAATTGTAATTTATGCACATTTTTAATTGCAGTTGAGAGAAACTCTCACACCCCCCCTCGCATTATCTATCTATCTACCTATCTATATATCTGTCTGTCTCTTGAAAAATGTTGAATAGCAACAACAATTTTTGGTCACATAAATTAAATAATTAAGTTAATTTTGCATTTTAGGCAATGTGATTTCATATTATTTAATTTGGTCTTTTGCATAATTTATGCTAAATTGTGTTTTATTTGATATCATTCCATTCCATTGTCCGGAAAACTGAAGCGATTCGAAATTTTGCCCTCATCTCGCTCATCAGCACCGATGATAAATGATTTTTAAAATGTTAAACTGAACGATTTATGTATGTAGTCCGATTGTTTTTATTGTTGTAGTTCGTTTGTTATTCGTTTGAATAATTAATATTGTTGTTGGGGCATTTGTGTTTGCCTGCCCCATACCTAACAATATGCATATGTATGTATTTCGGCGTAGTTCTATGGGAATTTTTGTTTGCCCATTCTCCATTGGGCCTAAGCTGGCTCTTGTCTCTTGTATTTGTTTCTTTCTCCCGACAAATTAATTTGCTCTAATCTAATTTAGTCGTTGTGTTCATCTGATTGGCTTTAACTCGAATTTTACATACTAGTTGATATGCTCCCCAAGTCTTCTTAAGTAGTAGACCGGTTTTTCTGTGTGGTGTGGGGTTTAAAATGTTAAATTTTGAGTAGCGCAACATCTCGAAAGTATTTGAGATGGATGACAATTGATAATTCTGAGCTGTAGCTTAGTTTCGGATTAGTGTGTGCTTCAGAATTGGGTGATGTGATGGTACATGCCAAGAGGCGTTCTTTGTTTTTCAAATGTCACGGTAAATCATATATTAATTCATTATATTTTTCAATTTATCCAGCTAAAGTTTCTTTTCGAAACTTTGGAGACTTTCTTTTGAAGGTGTACTAAATTAAATTTATTCAATATTAATTAGAGAGAGTTTCCAATTGTCGGATTAGTCATGTCTAAAATAAAGCGAATATTGCCTTTCAAAAATACTTAACTTAAAGAAGAGGAACTGCAGAGGGCAGGGTATATATATATGTTTTAACCTCCATCCTAGCTAGTTGCATATATTCACTAATTTGTGATTAAAAAGAATTTATTATTTTGCAAAATTATTATTTTCAATGCAATTAAAAAACTTGCAGGATTCCTTTTTCCTTTTTTGAATGTTCTTAAAAATTTATTCATTAAACTTTCATAATTTTATTGAGAATTCATAAAAATGTAATGTTTTTTTGTCTAATCTATTTTCGAATTGTTGATGATTTATTAGATGCAAAAGCTCTTCAATTTACAAGCACTAAAAACTACTCGTTATAGCATTAAAATATTGAGTTCGTTACAAATTTATGTAAATTGTTTTGTTGTAATTTATTTAATGATGCTTTTAATATGGTGGTTTGTTGTGTTTGCTTTTTTTTTTTTTGAGGGGGGATTGGGAGGTTATTTGTTGGGTCTTTGCTATATAATTATGTATTGACAAAGCAATAACAACAAAAGCATAAACTAGTTTTTGTTATAATAATATGTTTAGTGAGGGCTTTTTTTTTGTTCGTTTTATTTTGGGGGGCTATTTTGGTTTAATTTTTATGTGCACATAATGAGTTTAATTGTTGCGTTGAGTAGTTAATTGAATGCAATAACAATCATGCGAACAATACGAATATTTAATGCGGCCAACTGATTTATAGCCAATTCACATATGCAGATTAGAGGCACCACAAATAACTCTCCAACTCTGACATTTAAGCTCGTTGCAAGTCAAATTAAAAGCAAATAAAAATCTAAAGACAACAGACACAACAGTCCCATCCAGGCCAGGCCAGGCCAGACCAGACCAGACAGTGTTTAGAGTGCATACATGACCGCCGAAGACAGCGATTTAGATAGCAATAAAATGCGGGGCTAGTTCACCTCTCTAAACTGCTGCACATGCTGCTCCATTACCAATTCAGAAATCTTGGCAGTAACAGCAACAGCAACAACAACAACAGCAGCAACAGGGAAACATGCTGCTGCAACAACCACGTCGACAACATTAGAGAAGTCACGAACTGCAACAGCAACTACATACCAAAATACATACATTCATAGAGATATATATATACGGAGTTACATACATGCAACATCAGGCAGCTAGCTACATATATTGTTAACATAAACAAAACATTTATGACTATTTACAGTTTGAGCCCAAGACCAACCGAACCGTACTGAACTGAACTCTCTATGTACGTGAGTTGCTGCCGCTGTTTGCTGCTGCTGCTGTTGTTGCTGCTGCTGCTGTGACTGCAGTTGCTGATGAAGTTCAATGAGTTTTTGGTGTGAAAGGGTCAATTGTGTAAATAATAACGAAAAACTGTGAACAACGTCAACACAAAGGGTAAACCATGTTGCCGTGGTGGGCAGCCGAAATCGGGGAAAGAAAAACTCATAAAAATATCACACGCATATAGGAAAAAGGCATTGCGATAAGCATTGCACTATATAAATAAACGTATACAAACACAAATAGGTACACACACACACACACACACACACACACACACACACACACACACACACACACATTTGTATCTATAGCATACATGTGGCACACTGAATCAATAAAGTTTAGGTACATTAGCAATATCGCAGGAGCAAAGATTATTACCAATTCCTTTTAGTTATGTGTACATATATTGCTTTCAGTTTGTTTAAAAGATAATAAATTCTATATTCAATTTGTAGATATCGATTTTTAATAACCTAAACTACAATCAGGATTGATTTGATTTTTAGATAAACATCTTCTTAGAATTTAGTTCAACCTCTTAAAAAAATTCCATCTATTAAAAGAAGTTGCTTTCATTGAAAGAACTCATTAAATTTTATAAAAATACTTGTTAAAATTTGCTTTATTTGAGAGATAATCTCAATTTTAAGTGTTCCCTTTGTCATTTCCAGTGTGTTCTTTAACTTTATTGACTCACTGTAGTGGAGTGCGTAGGTATCTGTATATATATATATATAGATATTTCAGGCACAGTTCAATTGGATTCCAAGTGCTGTAGCTGGAGCTCGAGTTGGAGCTGTAGCTGTAGCTGTAGCTGGAGGCAAAAGGGCGGTATTTGGGTAGGCCAGTTTATTGGCTAGACATTCTGTCGCTTGGTCTTTCTGTCACTGCACTTTTTTATAGCGCAATTAAATATGGTGTTTAATGCATTTGTAAATAATAATAAATAAAAAGCATTTACTACAGCAATCACAAAAATGAAACGAACAGAGACAGAGCGAGAGAGAGAGAGAGAGAGTAGGACTGGTTGGGGGAGATAATGAAGTTGAAGTTTAACTGCAACTGCGACCGACTCTGGGTTCAGTTGCTTTATTTGCCTACAGGAAATAAAAGTGTCATAAAAACTGTCATGGCATTGCCGCATCTCATAAATGCATATAAATTATGTCGACATATTTTCAACATAGATTGAATTGGTTGCAGACTGACTGAGAGAGAGGGGGATTGAGCTCTTTTATGCAGCTGGTTAGGCACGTTATTCGGGCAATTTGGTTTTATTGTAAACCGTCGTCAATTGTCATTATGAAAAGGCCATTTTATGGCCAGCATCTAACTAACTGTACTTTAACTCATTCAATAAACGTTTGTTAATTGATTTTGAAGTGTGGGTTGACATCTATATAACCATAATCTGTAATTAAAGTGGCGCTCAAGACCGTCATTGACAGCGGATTAGATGCGGATTAGACAGAGACCACATACCAATTGGTTAAACAAACTTTCGATTATTATCAATTGGGGATAAATACAATAAATATTTAATATACATTTTTATATGCTAATCGTATTATTTGTTGTTATTTATTTGAGAGCATTTGTGCACTTTTCATTTAAACGAAGCAAATTGCAGGATTATCTTGCATTATCTCAAAAATTTCGAACTCTTTTGCTACTGGCATATCAACTATGTGGTGCAATTGGCACGAGGAAAGTCCCTAATATTTATTTAAATCATTTTATAGATATTAACAAAGTGATTTCATTATTGAAAAACAACGGAAATCTAAATAGTTCTTTTATTTGACCATTTTTGTTAGGGATAGTCCTAAAAATGGAATTGTGGTTTCCAATTGAGTTGTTAAAATTGTCCAAAATAAGTTCTCAAGGATATCCTGTAAATATTGCTTTCTAAGTGTATGCAAATTTCGTTGTAAAAGTTTATGAACTTGGCTTATCCTTATTGCTTTAGCTCATTGCCTGATTGCTTGGCTTTGCATATTTTTATTCTCCCTCAACTCAATACTAGTTGTGGATGTGTGTGTGTGTGTGTTGCATAATGCAAATGAAGCAGCAAATTGCAGCAACAACAATTGAGCTGTCAGCTGGGAAAGATGCAAATGTCGAGTGTGTATGCCATCGATTTGCTGCTGAGGCTACTTTAGGGTTTGTTTGTTTGTTTTTCGGAAAAGGAAAAAAAAATGGGAAACTGAACTCTTTGACAAATGAACTCAGCGCCTGAGGCATGGGAAATGGGCTAATTGTAAGTGCGTTCGAGATGAAGGAGAATCTCAATGCAATTTTAACCCCAAATAAACGCCCCGGGGCTCAATGTCACATAATACTCAATCAAATTAATGTTGAAGTTGACTCAAGTAATTAAATCTAAAACTAACAATGGCCTCTTGTAAGCAAAGAAGCCTCAACACACTCACAGGCACACACACACACACACAAAGTAAACTTTCTATAAATAAGAACAATTTTCATATTAATTTTCATAATTTTCCAATGTTGACAGCAGGGCAAATATAAATACACATAAGCAAACAAAAAAGGGAATTGTAGAGGGGGGGCTTAAAGCGAAGGAAAGGAAAAAAAAAAAGAAAGAAAAACGAAACAAAAAGCGTCAAGTGAAAAGGATACTTTACGTGCCAAAGGACAATGGGGGGTAAAATATATTGACTCTCGACTGGACTGGGCTCGAACCGTGTGTGTTTGTGTGTGTGTGTGTTGGTCATTATAACAACCTGCTGTGTGGGCGAGCGTGTGTGTGTGTGTGTGTGTGTTTGTGCGACAATTTGCCTAATAACCGGGTCCGAGGTTGGGATATTTACCCCCTTTTGCGGTTAGTTTGAACTGTTGACTTTGCGGTAAGCACTTTAAATTGATTAAGTTGAGCTTGTCTATCGGCGGCGCCTCCACCATTTTGCGGTTGCCCGCTCTCTAGCCACTACAAGATACTTAATGCCAAACAAAGCTGCAGTTTGCAGCTGCTCTTTGATTAATTCATGGCCTGAACTTACATTCACACTCCTGAGGAGACACTAAAACACTTGAACAATACTACAAATAAAAAAGAAAAGGCAACTTGAAGCAATTTACACTGCCGACGAAAAGGCCGCCGCCGTTGCCGCCAATGTTGTCGCCTTCGAACTTGTAAGTTCGACTCTGTCACAGTGTCTGTCACTTGAGAGGGAGAGAGAGAAACAAAAAAAAAAAAAAAAGGAAAAGAAGAAGGAAGCAAACTTTCCAAGTCAAGCGTTGAAATTAAACTTTAGAGCAAAACGCTTCTCCTCTTCAAGTGCCAGTCAGAGACAACCCAAAAAAAGTTACAAGTCACACACAACAAAACCAGAGAGGCATGTGAAATGGGGGGGGGGCCGGGGGGGTGCTGGGCGGTGGGGCTATATGTTGTTCTCGGTTGTCATCGTGTTGATGTTGAATGTTGCTGCTTTTTTTGGCCAGCGGCTTCCAAAATTAATTTAACTACGAAAAGGAGCTAAAAATAAAAACAAAGAGAATGAGAAACAGAACAAATCGAAAAGGAAACATTGTCAAGTTTAAGTTGCTACGGCTCCGGCTGCTGCTGCTGCTGCTGCTCCACTTAAAGTTTTGCACCTTTTGCGAAATTATATTTTTAGACATCTCACCTTAACGCACTTGATACAGTACGAACACCACGACCACCATCACCCCTGAGAGATGAGAAGTATCTAGAAATTTTTGTGCAGTGTCATGTCATTTCTGGCTGGGCCTGGGCTGGGTTTGAGAGTATAGGTTGGCAAAGCAAACCACAAGACTGGCATCGAGCACGAACTGACCAGAAGTTGTAAACTGCTGCTGCAGTTCAATCATGCCAAAAATGCCACACAAAAAAGGCTTAAATTAAAGTTGGGCAAGTTTTTAGAAAAAGAGAGAGAGATACATACATAGATGCTTGGTCAGACTGTTGAATGCCATCAGACACAGTGAGAGGAAGAGGTAACCACAGATCGGTATAGCTAACATAAGAGGAGGAGGCAACTCCTTCTTCCAATTTGCTGGAAATCATATCAAAGTGTCAATGTGTACATTGAGATGGAGATGGAGTGGCGGTTGGAATCCATAGACACTGGTTTTGAACTTTTGCACCCAAAAAATTGCAAGAGGATGAGGACGTTGGTCGTCCACTCCACTCTCCCTCTGTTCTGTAGTTGTAAACTGTGAATACAAGAGGATGAAAATTGTTTGGGATGGGGTTTTTGTGGATGATGCCAAACATGCTAATCTCTTCCCTCTCTCTCTCTCTCGTGAGTTTGTTACTGTGGAAACTCTTTGAAAGCTGAACTGATATGAGATTTATGCATGTCGAACTATGTACAAGAAGACTTCAAATTTATTGCTAGCTATAAAGAAAGCACGTTAAATGAAGAAGATTCGTTTCTTTTATTATCTTATTTTGCCTCATTTAATTGTTTATTATTCCTATTAACCAAAAATTAGAAATCATGGGAAAATCTTTTTTTCAATTAAATTGGTTTGGTTTTTTTTTTTAAATTGTTTTTTTTTTTATATATATTAAAATGGGTCGATGGCTAGCACTCTTTACCCGTTAGTTATTATATTAGTTTTGTATAATAATTAATAATAAATAAATAAATAAAATACTTCTAAAATCTTTGAAAAGAATTTTTTCAATTAATTCATCCATTTTTGATTTATTTTTACTTATAATAAATAAGTTTTTTTTTTTTGTTTTTATTATAAAAATCTTTAAAAAGAATTTTTTCAATTAATTCATCCGTTTTGAATTTATTTTTATTTATAATAAATTGGTTTGGTTATTTTTTATTATTAAAATTTTTTTGAAAAGAATTTTTTCAATTAATTCATTCATTTTGAATTTATTTTTTATGTTAGTATTTTAGGTTTTCTTATGTGTGGAGTCAATTTTAGTGTAATTTTAATAGCACTTAATTTAATTAATGACTAGTTTCAGTTAATGTCTTTAATATCTTAAGTTTAAGAGCTCCCCTCATCCTCAACCATTTGAAGAGATCCTAGAATCAATGCCTCCATGTTAGTTCCATATACTCACATATTAGATGCCCACTTGGTTGGGTCGTCTTCTCGTGCCTCTTGTCCTGATTCCCGCGACCAGGCTACAATTGCAATTTGCGAACGAAAGAGAGAGAGCGAGAGAGAGAGAGCGAGAGATGCGACAGCTTGAGACTTGGTGAAATTTTTGTTGTATCTTTGGGAGTTTGCGCACCGTCACCATCAGCATCCGCATCAGCATCAGCAGCACCGTCGCCGTTGTCGCCGTCTTCGTTGTCGTCGTTGTTGTTGTTGTCGCCTGTCCTGATGGTGCACAATGTATGTACTATAGTTGCTTCTCACTTGAAAAAGTTGCTCATTTTTACACACTTTATTTTTGGTGCAACGACTGGCAGACTTGCTGTTGCTGCTATTGTTGCACTTACAACTTGGAACATTGTTTCAGCACTTAAGCGACATCATGCGCACCACTACATTCCCAAAGAGTATGAAAGTTAAGGGGGGGGGGGGGGGGGGCTGAGGAGCCAAAGATGAAGTAGAAGGAGGACGCAAACGAGATGAGGCTGCATTCACTTTGCCCCCCACAGTGTCGAATGTTTGAACATTGTGGCAGAGCAGAGAGCAGAGCAAAAGCAATCCAAAAACCAAACCAAACCAAACTCTATCCCCGAACTGAACCAAAAACCCAACCAATTCACTGCACGTCGTTGTTCACGTTCACATTTTCTCTCTCTGTGTGTGTGTATAGATGAGTGTGTGACTGCTGTGTGTGTGTGTGCCAGCCTTTGTTTGAAGTTTGTCTTCGAATGGAAAACTTTTGTGAAAATTAATTACGAATTCGTGAGGTCAATCGTTTTTCGGTGATAATCGAGTGGGTGCCAAGAGCGGGCAGAATGAGTTAGGAGCGACAGAGGCAGAGCGAGAGGAGAGGTGGAGCAAAAAGGTAGAAGGTGAGGCAGGTTGTTTAAATGCGCTTCCAGCGGGGGGTTTCACTTTTGCGTTTGGGTCCATCCAGCATCCATCCATGTCTGGGACGGGGAACTCACGCTGTGTGTGTGTGTGTGTATGTGTGTGTGTGGCTGCACTTTTAGAGCTGCTGCTGCTGTTGCTGCAGCATCCTCGGGCTTTAATGGCTTACCCAAGCAGCAACATCTTGTCGTCATCATCATCATCATCATCATTTTCTTCCTCATCATCATCATCATCCTCATTCGTTTCCTTCTCTGCCTCTGTGTGCTGTTTTTTTTTGTTTATAATTTGGTAATTTGCAGTTTTGTCGTCGTCGTGCCAAAGATTTTATAATTTTTACTTAAATTTTTTCGGTAGTTGCTGCTGCAGTTGCTGTGTTGCATTTTGCATAATTTTCCATTTGGTCGTTTATTTTGTGTTTTTTTTCTCCTCTTCTCCTTGTTGCGTGCCTGAAAGTCGTGAGGCGTAATTAGAGAGTTTATTTTATGATTTGCGGTTAGCTACTGTTTCTGGGTGTCCTAACTTGATTTTCCAGCTAGAGGAGAGAAGCGTTTTCTTTAGCATTTATTATTATTATTTTTTTTTTTTTTTGGTTTTTCTCAAACCAAAGTTGCCTTGAAGCTAGAGTAGCCTTTGACATTGTCATCGCACTTGTCAGGAACAGCAACAGAAGCAACAGCAGCAGCAGCAACACAGCAACAACATTGTTCTTGGTCTCGTCGTCAACTTGGTTATCCTTTGCCACAGGCACCCCAAGGCACTGTTGGGCTTCGTCGTCGTCGTGGTCGTCGTTGTCTCTTGTCTTTTTGGCTTTGGCTTTAGCCTTTTGCCCTTACCTTAAAGAAAATACATACTCGACAGGACTAATTTAAACTAAATAACTTTGACGACTTGGCTTAATTCTTTGGCCCCTAAGGTTAACCCGCTTCTCTTTCGCCTAATCATATATAATCCAAAATCAACCATCCATTTTTCCGGTCATCACATATATTTATTTAGGAAAAATACGCAACGAAAACTAAATGAGTGATCCTTTTAAAAAGGATTCCATGTTTGTACATATATTTAATATATTCAATGCACACATATGGCGTCAAAAATTTAACATGCAAGGATTTTACATTTGGACTCTGTCTAAATGCTTTAATTAAATGAAATCTCATGGTTTTTGTGATGTGATGGCGGCGGCCAGGACCGGAACCAGGACCAGAGTCAGCTCCGGGTGCGGGTTCGTTCATTTGTGTTCATCCTCTTTCGGTTTGCGAGGGGTTTTTTGGACATTGACTCCTTGTTGTAGCACGTTTTACAGTTACACGCACAACTATGCGATGCTAAAACTGAAACTGGACTATCCTGAAGGATAGAATGAGATGATGGAAGGTGGAGATGGAGGTGGAGGTCCTCCTGCCTGTCCAGAGAGAGAGGTCTGGCATTCAAAAATTGAAAAACCAAAATTTAAGCTGGGCAGCTTTTTGAATTTATGACCAAATGGCACACACACCCACCCACACACACACACACACACACAGACAGATGAAATGCTCTTGGGAATAAAAGTAGTAGTACAAGAGACTGGGAGAGGGATGGTGGAGTGGGCCATGTTCTCAGGGGGGGGTGGTGCGTAACTGAGTGGGAATTATGTGGGTAGGACACGTAATGGCATGAGAAATGAGCATATATTATTATAAAGCATCTCACAGGGCAAAGGCATATTTAGTTAAAAGTTGATAAATTGCCTAGTTTTTGCCTGGCTGAACAATAGAAGAGAAGCCATTTTATTTAGAAAATAGAAATCTATGTGCACGAGACATAACATAAAATGAAATGTACATAGTAGAAAATATTTAATTATAAAGTGTGTCTAGCAACTGCCATAGAAATTGTAAAAATAATTTAGTATTTACTTTTAAAATAGAAAAAAAAATAGTTGATCTTGATATAGATTGAGAGTTTTTTCTATATTTCATTGTGGATCGCTGTTAATTGAGTTTGAGCCTAAAATGCAATTGTCAGTTTCCTTTTGAGTTGGGATCAAAATTGATCCACCTGATTATGGGAAGGGGGGAGTGGTTTGCTTCTGCTCTGCTTACTTCTGGTAATTAGTTTCTACATTTTAAATCTCTATGGAATTTGGTTTTGCATTTACTTAATGAGTTGGTAAGTCCATGCCCAAAAACCAGTTGACCAAAATGGAAAGACAAAAAGAAAAAAAAAGGACACAATTCTACCTTGTCGCCTGCTCCTTGAACACAAATATAATGCGACACATTGCAGGGTTGTTTCTAATCCCAAAATGTATAGCAAAAGGCACACACACACACAGAGAGAGGCAGAGAAACACATAAGCCAAGAATTTTCCATTACATTCCATTCTGGCCTCGATGTTGTTGCTGTTGTTGTGAAATCAGGCAGCAAATATTGCTCGGCTTACCTGTGGACCAACCGAACCAGCAGCTGGCACAAAAAGACAATTATTCATGTATGCATGGACTATAATGCTCTGTCTCTTTTTCTCTGTCTTTTCTTTAGTCTCTCTCTCTCTCTCTCTGTCTCTCTCTCCCTCTATCTATCTATCTATCTGTTTGTTCAGAGTTCTTCAACGGAAGCATTTCACTTTGCATTATGTAAAACATTTTCACAGGCGACAAACATTTGCATGATTAACCATAATTGAAAATGTAAGAGAGATAGAGAGAGAGAGAGAGCCGAACATTAAGAGGAACTGACAGGTAGATGGGCAGGTTAGTAGTAGTAGTAGGGTTGGGTTGGGTTAGTGTATATAGATAGCTAACTGGAAATTCCAATCAGTAGCGCTTCATTCAACTCAATTTATCTACGCATAACAGGCAGCAGCTACCCGGTACCCGGTACCCATTACCCAGTCATCCAAGCCAGGCCAAGAATTTTCAACTTGTTGGCCACTTTTATTCATCGTCATCTTCAACTTGCCTCTTTATATCTTTTATTGCCGCCGCCGTTGTTGCTGCTGCCACACACAGGCCCCGAGTTAGACACCAGCTACTTTACCTTTGCCACGCCTTCTATAAAGTTGTTATTTATTTTTCTTCTTCTTTTTTCTTTGTGGGAGTTGTCCAAGGCATTATTGTTGCTACTTTGGCAATAGATGGGCTTGGGTTTCTGTGTGTTGTAACTGTAATTTGTAAGCTCATTTATAATTGAATAAGGTAAAGGCCAGGAAGCTTCTCTCTCTCTCTCCCTCTCTCTCTGTTGGCCCTCATTAATGTTGCAGGAAAAACTCGTAACTCAAAAATCCAAAAACCGGTGAAGAAGAAGAAGAACTCTCAACAGTTCGAGAAAAAGAACCTGTACAATCAGTCAAGTGAAGCAAGTTTGTCGAGACTTTTGTTCTGGCCTAATGTGAGGCTTCCTGTTTATACGGATTTTGCTTTAATTAGTTGATCGCACGTGATATGGCCCGCAGGTCGAGACTCAAATGGTTGCTTGGGACTTTAATTTGCTGCCTGCTGCCAGCTGCTGCTGCTGCTGCTGCTGCCTGCAACTCTTACCTGTATTGTAAATCTTGTAGTGAGCCCTCCCCCTCTGTGGCTCTCTCTTGTTATATTAGCACTTGTCTAGCTTTAAATTGCTTGTAAAGATTATCTATGGAAAACTCACACTCAATTTGCGCCGTCTATTTTAGCATATATAATATAATCTGTGCAAAATCTTAAGTAGCTTACAATGAGGGGCGTTCGCTTGGCTTCGCTTCCAGGCATATGGACACGGCAGGACAGTCAGACAAACAGACGGACGGGAGGGCGGAGGAGAGGGCAATATATACATACTTGACTACAAGCGCAATGACCATCTACATCCTTGTAAGCCAAAGGATACATAAATTGCAGCCGTGCATATGAACATAAATAGTGAAAAGGAGAAGAGTGGGGAGGGGGGGGGGACAACAAGAAATATATAGAGAGACAGAAATGGCCAAGCAAAAGTACAGCTGTTGCCTACAAATCCAAACCAAGCAATTCGACTACAACTGAAATAACAATAATATCCCTCTACTAGACCTTCCCCCCACCTACACCCACACACACACAAACAGAGAGTTGGATATAGATGTATATAAATATATCCTATACACAACAGTTGTTGCTTCCGTTTCATGTCGTTGTCACTCATGGTGTCCTTGTCCTTATTGTTGTTGTCGGTTGCTTTTGTAATTTGATGCGCGCTTTTAGTTAATTGTGGCAGCAGGACATGAACATTTTGGCCATGGACAATAACTAAGCCTCTTTCTACCCACAACTACAAAATAGTTCACAAGCCCAGAGGAGGCAAAAGACTGTTGCAAAGAACCGGACCGGACAGGACCGAACAGGAAAGCAAAGGACATTTGCCGCAGTTGTTGTTATGTCGGTTTTTGATCGCTCTCTTAGGAATGGGCTTTTTGCCACTGCACTTGTTACGCATCCCCACCACCTCTCCCCCTCCCTCTCTCTCTCTTTAGCATATTTTAGTTAATTAATTTTGTGGTTAAGTGCAGGCAAATTGTCTGAACATTCTATCTGCCAACACACACACACCTACACACACCCACCTACACACTCTCATAGATATCTTAGAACGGAATATGCATATGACTTTGATTGGCAAGTGATGTGTATGCAATGTTCTATTAATTGCCTTTTGAGTAAGGGACTCCAGCTCCTGGTTTTGGATCTGGATGGAAGCCTACATATAAATTGCCCTTCTCCTCTCTCCTCTCTCTCTCTCTCTCTGTGTGTGTGGGAGCTTAAATTATTTGATAGAGAATGGCTGAGGTCTTGTAACTTCTGCATTATTACATGAGCAACATTAACATCGTTTGGAAAATAATTGAAAATTGTGGCTTTCCCTTTTTCCACATACAAATTAGATTGAATATGTATTTTGCATGGCAACTTGTATGTGAATTTTAGCCAATATGCACCTGATTAATTAATATCATTATTTATTATCGACTGTGGCCAGTTAAGAGGAGGCAAATTGAATGCAGAAACTAATAATGCAATGCAATAAACAGTCCCTACAATTGTTTATTTATAGCAACTTGAATATTTAAGTTTTCATCTAGTAAAATAGGCGAAATATTTACTCATAATATCATAAGATTGCGAATACTTCCAATATGTTGATAAAATTTCGTTTCCATGCATAAAGAAAGAGTGGAAAAGACTTTTCCAAATTCTCTTTAAATTTGCTGTTAAAGTTTTGCTTTTTATTTAAAGTGAACAAACAAAAAATCAGGCCAAAATGTTAAGTTGCCACTCGAGTAAGTCCACTCATTACTTATTGAAGGCACTTGTAGCGTAAAGTTACAAATTTTATAATACGCCTATCTCCCCATCTCTCTCTCTCTCTCTCACTCTCTCTCTCTCGGTGTTCAGTAATTATGCGTGGCATATGGGCGTATTTCATCAAGTTTTCAATATGGGAAGTTCAGCCACCCTTTAGGAGGACTCAAGGCAAATGGATTCTCAATTGGGGTTAAAACTTATTGAAGCGCATAATGCTCAGCAGTTTTGTTGTTTTGTTGTTGAGCGTAAAAAGTAAAATAAATTGAGAACCACTACAAATGCCCCCCCCCATACATGTGTTTGTGTGTGTGTGTGTGTGTATTTGCAATTGCAATTTGTAACTGAAGTTGGGCTTGTCAATCTCAACACTTAGCAATTGGACATGCAAATTTATGGAATATGTACATATAACAACAATTGTTTGGCCGAGTTGTGCTTCTACCCACTTGACCACTTGGTTGGTCATCCTCAACATCATTATCCCCATCTTCCCATCTCCCCATCTGCATCATCATCATCTTCTTCGTCGTTGTCGTGGTCTTGCAGTCTGCCCCCCATTAGTCATCTTTGGCTAAACGCTGTTTGAGTTTTGTATTACTCCATTCTCTCTCCTCCTCTGTCCTTTATTTTATTGGGGGTCTCTCTCCTTGGGTCCACTGATTAGCGTTTTGCATGCAGAATGCATAAATCACACACAAAAGGCAAGGCGGACGCAGAGGGGCGGACGTATGGCTGGAATCGGGGGAATGGCCAAGGATGCGAAAAGGGAACCCAAGACTAGTTCACCCAGCAGCTTCCAATTGCAATTGCCGGTCTGCTGTGGCGACGTTGTTGACATTTTTATTGTCTGAGAAAATAGAATTTTCTGTTTTTTTTTCTTTTATCATTTCTTTTGCTGCTGCTGCTGCATTTTGTTGTACATATAGTAACAACAACAAAATAAATGAAATAAAAAAAAACAGATTTAGCTGCATAAATTTTGGTTTTTATCGCATCTAAATGGCCGCAAAATGCTCAACGGCTTGATATTATATTATTTTTCATCGTTTATTTTTGTTCCCTCTTTTTTTTTTTTGTGGTTTGCTAAATAAAATAAATAGTCAATAAATAAAAATCAAGTTGCAGTGGGCGTTGTCGGCATATTAAGGCCAACAATTGGCCCATTCCAAATAAGTGGCCATATAATAAATTGGAGTTTCAGCAAAGTCATAAAAACGAAAATCAGCAAATGCTTTTTGCATCAAGCAATGGAAAATGTAAACGAAATGTATAGAAATTAAATGCCAAAGTCCTTACATACACAAAAAGAAATTGCTTGAAATTTTCTTCAACTAAATTCCACTAAAAAAAACTTTTTGGATAGAGAAAATGTATTCGATTATTTTATAAAGAAATATATCCACAAGTTGAGCTATTTCCAAGGATACTAGTCGTATACTTGATTTTCTAAAAGCTTCGATAAATCAAAAATTAATCAAATAAATCTCAAAATTGAAACCAAAACAAAGAAGCAACATTTTACTAAGAAATAGCTTATAAAAAATTATTTATCTCCAAGTGTGCTTTAATTCATTCTTTCAAATGGAATATCTTATGCTTGATTCAAGTGGTTTTTTGCATATTAAATACAATATTTTTTAGCATTGATGCATGCATAAATATGCCACAGAATCCAAGAGAATTAAACCACTGCTGTTAACTGAAATTGTTGCATAAGAAAGAATGAGATAAAATCAAGAATGAGAAAAAAAAAGATGTGAGCAACGAACGAATAAGAGGGGAAACTACTAGAAAAAGCAAAAGCCAAGGCTAAAAAAGTAATAAGGCAAAGACTTTTACTAATTGAGGCCAAAAGCGGCAGCAAAAAGTGTGCAACAGAGTGAGAGAGAGAGAGAGAGAAGGGAAAAAATCGAGCAAAAATTATGAGCACGAAAAGAAAATAATAATTTCATTTTACAACAGCAGCAGAGGCAGCGGCAGCATCAGCAACAGCAACAGCCAGGAGCCGGGAGCTTGGGCATGGGTCTGCTGCTGGGTCTGAGATCTGGGGACTGCCTGGACTGCCTTGGCTTTTTCTTAATAGCCGTCAGAGATTCTTGGAAAAAATAAAGCACACGACGACGGAGACGACGACGCAGCAAGGCAAACCCCAAACCCTTTTCTTCAAGCTGCCAAATGCGCGCAAGCGTTGAGCTGTGAAAAGGAGCAGCGGCGGCAGCAGCAAGAGGCAGCCAAGTGAAGTGGCATGTGGCGTTGGCGTCGTCAGGTTGCTGTTGCTGCTGCTGCTGCTATAGCAAAAATGCGTTCTACTTAATGTTGCATGCATTTATAGCAAATACATATTTCCCATGCCCATGCTCAGGTCCAAGAGCAGGCCCACGACCGCCTTTGCCTGCCCACAATTGCTAATGATGCAGGAGTTGGAGCTGGCGTTGGAGCTGCAGCAAGAAGCATAGGTCCCAGGCTGACTATATGGGGCGTCTGCTGCTGCTGCTACTTCGACTTCCACTTCTACTTGGCGCTCTTGTCATTAAGCTGCACAACATTTACAGTTCTTGCCCGTTGGCTGGGGATGGCTTACTGCTTTTCGATTTAACTGCTGATAGCTTTTGAAGTTAGACTAAAGTTACGTAGTACACTTGGCGCACACTTATCTATCATTATCATCAGCACACACACACACTCACACACACATACGTTGTGGCAACTTTTCTATTACGCTGCAAACTGCACTTATCGTCGTCATCTGCAGCAGCAGCAACAACATCTCCCAGCAGCAGTAGTGAAGCCAGAATGCGTCCACTCTAATCACTATATGCATCAGCTTGATGGCATTAGTTGGACTGCTGGGGATGCTACTTGAGTTGTTGCTATCTCAGCTGATGATGATAATGAGGGACGATGACGAGGACGACTACGACGACGGCGACGACGACATAGAATGGACTTAGACTTGCTCTTGGTCTTGGCAGCTGTTGATTCTGTTGCTATTGCCTTCTTCAGATTTTTTTTTATATTTTAGCCTTAATTTTTGTTTAATGCCAGTTTGTGTTGCCAAACGCCTGCGGCCTGTTTTTGTATAATTTTTGTTCTTTCTTCCTTTTATTTTTTGTAATTTTTTTTTTGTCTTATGAATTTGCTGGAAAATTGCAATTTTATAAGTAATTTCTTGTTGCTGCCTCCCTTGCTAGTGGCCGAGAGACGTTGCTGCTGCTGCTGCCGTTATTAAAATAATTTAATTGCTTATTAAATCATTTTCTCATCTCCTTTTCTCTCTCTTCTCTTTTTAGGTAAGTTTTTTTTTCGTATTTTCTGATTCAACCATTGAAGAACTGTGCCCTGGACTAATTAGTTTGTTTGGGGCGGCTGATATTGCTGTTGCCGCCGCGGTTGCTGCTGTTGCTGGTGTTGCACAGCTTTATTAACCGCTAGAGGTTGCAATCTGTGTGCGCTGTCAAATTAAATGAAATTTACACTTTACCGTTAAATTGCCAGGTACGTTAGAAAATTGCACCGACAACAAAGTTCATAAATTTTTACTGCAGGTTTTTGTGTACATTTTAAAGTTGAGCGAAAGCTCTACCTTTGAATCCAATACGAAAAACTTCCTCCTGCATTGCATCCCGCCTACCTGGGCCTAACTGGCTGCATCTGCCCTAAAGCAAATGATTTTGACACAATTTTTTTAGTTGGTCGCGAACTAGAAATAATCGAGAAAACGAACTTTGTATACTCTAGACAAACTTTGATTAATATTTGAAGAAGAAAGTCAATCTGCATATAGTATATATAGTAATAAATATATTTGGGAGTATACAAGAAAAAATTGAGATTAGTTTATGATGATAACAGAAATAGTAGTAAATAAATTCAGCTCTTTTAAAAAAAATATTCCCTACTGAAGGATAAAAATTGGAACCCAAATTTAAGCTTGTTAAATGAATCATCTAAATTATTTGTTCTTTACAAACATATAGCAAAGCTAACTTTATATTTATATATTTCCTTTGGGATGAATTTCTGGCTGTATTTCATTTAAGACTAGTAGAAAAATAGTTAGTGGAATAGATTTTTACCCGATTCTATCCCTTTCTGTGTATTATGCATTATGCATTTCACTAAAAAATGGCGAGCATCCCTTCGAGTTCCATATTTACCATGCCTCAATGCATTTTCCACTGAAATAAGAGAAATGCCACTATTTGTTTTTTTTTTTTTTTTGCTGCCGTTTCTGTTGTTTTTTACCCCTCTTTTATGCAACTGGTTTGTATGCATAGAGCGAAATCGAAAAAGGCTTACAGCAAATATACAAAATGCAAAAAAAAAAAAAAAAATAGGAGAAAAAATTGCATGTAGATAAAAAAAAAGTTGAATAAACTTTGCTTTGGTTTTTTCTGTTCAGCCTTCAGGGTTCAGGGAGGTTGCGCTACATAAAAAATCAAAAATATTAACAACAACAATATTGTTGGCAATAAAGAGTATTAGTTTTAGATAAATCCGATAGATGAATACCCTTCAGTTGAATAGCTCTCAAAGCAATTAATCTCTGTAGCTTTGTGTGTCGAAATTTAATTTAGTTTTCAATCGAAGGGTGAAGTTTTTTTTTTCAAATGGAACGAGGATTTTTTTTATTAGGAAAAGTAAACAATTCTTTGGCTTTGTATTACAGTGGGATTTCAACAGTTGAAAGCTTAAAATAAATAGAAAATATTATAAAAAAATGTAGTAAAAGATAAACATTTAGAATTATGAAAAAGATAGAAAGAAAACAGGTGCAGAATTAATGAAAATTTCCTCATTTTGGGAGACAAAAATATCATTTACCCAAGAATCGAGAAAGTTATAACAAAAAAAATCTTAAAAAGCATAGGAAAAATACAAGAAAAGCTAGACAAAATTAGAGAATTTTAAAGAAAGGGTACTGAGAAAAACCTAAATTAAGGTTAACTGGATCTAAAGAGAAAAAGCCTTCCAATTGATTAGCTTGCACTACCATTTATAGCTTGAGCTTTGAGCGAACAAAAGTGATAATTCAGTTATATGTATGGTCCAACCATTGAAACAAAACAAAAGAAAAACTTGCATAAATGGGCAAATGGAGCCCAAATATGATTCAAAGAAAAGCCTAAACTTCAAAGTGAACTCAAAGTGGCCTGGACTTGAATCTGGACCAGAGCCGAGCCGAGTCGAACCGTGCCGTGCCGTGTTCTCTGACTGTCTGCCGGTGTTTTTGGGCCCAACTGGTTCTTGCCATTGTCTTGGCCAGTGCACTTGGCGTTGGTTGGTTTTTGCCGGCTGCCTTTGACCACCAAATGGGATGATGGTGTTCGTGTTCGCAGGCTGCGTGCCCAATGCTCTCTCTGACTGCGGTTGGTTGTTTCATTTTTTTCTGTTTGCGAACAACTTGTGGGCATTGTTGGTCTACTACATGTTGTACAATAGTTACATGCCTTTTACACATGTCCAGCTGACCCAATTCCTTGTTTTTTTCCGTTTGTGGTTTTTCGTTTTTAGTTTGCTGCATTTTGCATTTTGTGCGTGTTGTAAACTTTTGCATATTTGGCATGTTGTTGTTGTTGCTGTTGCTGTGTTGTTGAATTCTGTTCAAAATTTGATCAATGCTGAAATTGAGTTTTTACTATTTTATGCAATTTTCAGAACCAAAACCCGAATACTAAACAATAACCCAATCAAAATGATGATTTTTTTTCCTCCCCTCTCTCTCTCTCTCTCCTACTCCCTCTCCTTCATTGCTGTTGGTTTTCAGACCTAAATAAACAAGAATAGTGTCAACAATATTTTGGGATATGTTCAAACTAAGTATTTGGGTAAATATTTTTTGGTTCAACTGATTTTTCGTCACGTTGATGCTGGGGGAGGGGAGGGGTGAGCTGCTTTGCTAATTTTCTGGGATTTCCCAATAACATGTAAATAAACAAATACAATAAGAACAACAATGTAAAATGTTGACATAAAACATGCAGTTTTTCAGAGAGAGAGAGAGGGAAAAGCGTCAACAACAGCAGCAGCAACAACAACAACAACCACCAAGTGAAATTTGCTGCCCATTGACATTGCATGTTTTCATTAGCGCCCATAGTCCCGGCGTTTATTAGTTTTCACTCACCCTTCCTCGCCTGGCATTGAATGTGGTGATTTTCTTTTGCTTTCCATTCCATCTGTCCAGCCATCAATACTTGTCGCTTAAAATCTCTCTGAGACTTTGTACCACCACCACCACCAACATCCTTGCCACCACCATGGCCACCATCGCATGGCCTTCATCAGTGAGCTTCATTTATTTTCTGTTTAACAGCATTTAGGGATTTTCCATGCATTTGTCTTATTGCTCGATTCCAGTTTTGCACACACCCCAAAACAAAAAAAAAAAAAAAAAAAAGAAAAAGAGAGAAAAGAAAAAATAAAAGAGGGTTAATAATTTATTGTCGGCGATATATAGAGAGTTCGTTTCTTCTCCTCCCTCCCCACACTTTTTCGCTTGTCAGTTAATGCCTTTCGAGTCCTTTTTAGGCCTCTAATAATATCGTGTTCGCTTGCCGCTTTTGCTGATTTGTTCAAGGATTAATTTGATGTCAAAAGGCAGTTGTTTAATTCATTTTTAAAGCCAAAGCCGTCTTTTGTCTAAAAACTGACCATGCCCACATATTGTGCCTGCCTGCCCCTAAAAACTTTTTCTAAACGAACCCAAAAATTTTCGTAAAAGGGAAAAAAAATTATAAAAGAAGAAAAACAATTTTAAAGAAACCCAAAAAGCAATTTCTATGCAGACTGCCCAAATACAATCACAACACACACACAGAGAAAGCTTATCAGTCGGATACGACTTTAAGATACCCACTAAATATGAAATTATGTAAGAAATTTATAAAATGAAAGTTAGTTTTATAATGGCTTCAGTAAAAGTATCCATTAATTTATCCACTGCATTCATTTAGCCTCTTTAATTGTTCTAAATGTTTATGCATTTTAAATAAATTATTTAACGTAATTAAATCCTGAAGAAATTGTTCTAAAATTCTAAATAAAATAAAGGTCTTGGAAAATATTAAAAGTTGGATATAATAGATAAGATAGATAGACAGATAGATGAATGAAAAGATGCATAAATAGATGAATAAATAGATGAATAGACAGATGGATAAGCTGATGGATCGAGAGATGAATATATAGATAAATAGATAAATAGATATATACATAGATAGATAAATAGATAGAAAAATAGATAGATAAATATATAGATTGATAATGCGATGAATAAATAGATGGATAGATGGATAATGCGATGGATAATGCGTTGGATAATGCGATGGATAATGCGTTGGATACTGCAATGAATAAATAGATGGATATATAGATTAATAGAATGATGGAGAGATAGATTGATAGAAAGATAAATATTTGGATGGATAGATGGGTAAATAGATGGATAGATATTATATTTATATATCAAAGATTTAAATATAGATTTATATATAGATTAAATTAATCTCTGGCTGCTTGCTAGATAATTTAAAGTGAATACCATCTATTGCTACCCACATTACTTATAAATATGCATAGCAGTCTGACTTTGATATGCCCATTTTTCCAATAAATGCAGGGTGTAAAAAGTCAATTTACAGCACGAGCCTCCAAGAAGCAACAAAAGGTATATATGTATGTATGCATAGAACACCAAACCTCAGCCCGGGACAAGGCGGCAGTGTTGCCAATAAATCCGTAACGAATCCTTTTGCCAAAGTAGAAGCGGCAACGACATCGGCAAAAGCAACAACAACAACAACACGAAAGGATCTACGCTTCAGTGCATTTTTGATGGACGTATCCGAGCGTAGCATATTGATGGCAAGTTTTGCGCATTTTACGGATATTGCACAATTTCGCTTTTTTTTTTTTCGTTTGTTCGTTTGTTGTTTGACTTTTGCTGCTGCTCGGCTCCTGTTAAAGAGGCAACTGGCGAAAAAAAACGCAAAAAGAAATGATTAATTACCCAAGCAATCGGACGGGGCGTGATTGTGAGAGTAAACGCAAAGCACTTTTAATTGGCTTTTGAGTCGATGGACTAATAAAGATAAATTGTTTTTTAAAAGCAAAAATGTTGACAATGCCAGAAATGAGAAAAAAAAAACCGAGTCTGGAGGGAAAAAAAGGACACGCCGACGTCAACAGCCAGGATATGACAGTTTATCTATGTCAGCGCAGTGGTACGCACTCAATTGGAAGATTAAATGCAAGCTCTCATTCCAACTGCAGTCTGGCCCATGGATCCAGACACCTCCACCTGACTGTCTCTCTGTCTCTGGCCAGTCTGGCACTTGCATTTCCATTTCCATTTGGGTACCCCACTCCCAACCCCTTTATTACCACTTTAATTTTATGTTTTGTGTTATTTGCCGCCCCAACATACAATGTGTTGCATTGTGGCAATATGGGGGATTTTTTTGGGTTGGCGGCTACCGTAACGTATCCCCCCAACCCTTACTCTCTCCCTCCTCCCTCTTCCCACAACCGATTCAAATGCCGCTGCTCAACCATTTTTGCGTATGAATTGCAAAAACGCCGCACACATATTTCACGTTATTGTTTGGTGAGGTTCTCATTCCCATTTCCATTTCCATTCTCATTCCCATTCCCAGTGCCATTCTGCCTGGTTCTGGCTAGCAGGTAACGCTGCAGCCTTTACCCTCTTCGGTGTCTGTCCATTCCGTCCGTCTGTCTGTCTCTGTCTCTGCCATTCCAAGTCGTGCCATACATTTGATATATGTTTTGGTGTCGAGCATGAGTTAACTGTGTCACAGGCATCGTAAATTTTCGCCACATTTCTGGTGCGGCTGCTGCTGCTGCTGCAGGGACACACAGAACAGGGAGGGATCTCAGAAAGGCCAGCAAGGAGAGGTGGTGGGTAGGTTGGATTGACTGAGTGCATTGAAATTGCTAGAAATAATCGTAAAATGATGAAGTCTTTTCGCAAGGACATTGCATACTCGTGCTGCCTTTCAAAAATAATGACTTATGTGTTTTTGGGCACATTTTTTGGGTGGCTTCATTAAATCAAGAATTTATGAAGACGACAACGACGATTGAGCAGAAGCTCGTGTTCTTGATGATGCTTTCGCAAAACAATAATCGAAAATTGAGATTAACTGATCAGATGATTGATAAACAAATAAAAAACGCATGATCTTTAAGAATTATGCAAATTTTCAGTAATTTATAGCCCTATAAATTAAATTTGATTGAGAAAAAAGATTTGATATCAAATTTCAGATGTTCCAGTCCATACAAACATTATCTCTCTATATTGTATATAGTAAATTGATTTACCATAATGGAGCTTAGCTCTATTTTTGGGTTTTAAATTGCACATATCTCCATTTTCATTTGCTTTTATATATTTTTTTTTATCAAGTTTTAGTTTCAAAAATGATCAGTTTCCTTTCTACCATAACTTGAAAATGTCTCGAGTGTCTATATCTATTTTCACCCATAGAACTGTTGGTTCAAATATATAAAATAAAGAATAGTTTTGAAATTTTACTCAAATTTAATTTTTCTATTCCTGTTAAACGTTTTCTTTAAACAAATCTATTAAATACTATTTATTCTTGATCAACAAACCAAATTTTAGATACAAAAATGATCAGTTTATTCTTTCTCATAACTTGGAAATGTCTCGAGTGTCTATAGATAGAACTGATTGTTGAAATATAAATAAAATATAAAATTTCTGACATTTTACTTAAATTTATTATTTCCATTGCAGTTAAAAGTCTTCTTTAAACAAATCTATTAAATAACAATGTTAAAATTATTATTGAAAACTAGTTTCCTTTCACGCTTCTGTAGAACTTGTAAGGATAAGCAATTTTTTTGTGACCTGTGCTGATAAAGAGGTCAAAAGTAAACATTATTAATTAGGTTATTAATGAACAGCCGCTTTCACATTTTCCCATCTATTGCTTTTTTTATGGTTTTTGGACAGCTCATCTGTTGATTAATGTCTCTACTTGGGCTAACCACACAAATGAAGAAGAAGCAAATTACACAAGTGCTAGAAAAATGTATTAAAGGACTAATTAGCAGCAGCAATTAGACTTTGAAGTGGCTGCCAACAATGCAACTGTCAAACCAAGCGGATATAAGCGGAGTGTCTGTCCGTCCGTCCGTCTCTTCGTCCGTCTGTGTGTACGATTGTGTGTCATGAAAAATGATACACAAAATTCACTCACACATAAAGTAGGAAGAATCGAATGGAAAGGGGATAGCTGGGTAGGGGCAGCTGCGAGACTGCCAAGCAGCCAGCCATCCAGTCAGCCATCCCATTGAGCCTTGTCTGCCTTATGCCTTTTGGGCCCTTTTGTTTTATGCCGCCGCTGGCCTTTGTTTTGTCGGTTCTGTCTGCCAGTTGATAGCGATATATGAGTGTGTGTATGAGTGTGCGTGTGTGTTTTTAGGCTGGGGCAAGTATAGAGTATAATTTCGTTTAATATTGTTCATTTTAGTTGTGTAATTGTGCGACGTTTCTTGCCGTTGTCATTTGATGTCGTCGTCCTGTTTGCTGCTGCTTCACTTTCCTTTTTCAATTTTTCATTTCAACTGAAATTTCATTGTCTCAAGTCAGGGGGATCAGCTTACACATAGGGACCAGGGACCAGCTCCGTGCAACGAGCTCTGGGCAACAGTCGCGTGGGTATTCAGCACATTTTGGTTCCTACCTACCTACCTACATACATACCTAAGAGTGCCTTGTCCTTCGTCTGGGCTCATCTTCTGTTGCCTGTGAGATCGCCGCTGTCATATTGTTTGAGTTGAGAATAGGCAGCAGCGAGCAGCGCCACATTTTGACATGACATTCTCAAAGTTTTTGTTTTTTTATCTGATCGTACGTCGCGTTGCGTTCGCAGTCACTTGGAAAATTTTTGTAGCTCCTTTTGAAATATTGTATTGTAATTTTCATTAATGTTGCGTTTTAGTTTTATGGCATCTGCTGCCACACAAAATTTAATTCTAGACGACAACAATATTGATGGCGACAGGCTAATCAGAATGATGAAATTTCAGTTTTTTTTTTTTTGTTCTTCTGTTTTGGTATTTTATTTGAATTTTTTGTTGGTTTTTGCTTTTTTTAGAACGTGAAATATGAGACAGTTTGTTGATGGGTTCTTTGGGTAATGGACATTGACACTGATTGGGATATTTTAGATTTTCTAGAAGATTGACAGGGCAAGGGCAAAAGATTGTGTGGTATGTGGATTAGATAAAGAACTAAGCACAGCAAAGGTGTTTAGGTGAAGATCGGGAAAACATCATTATCGATTGGTTTGACAAATTGCAATTCATTATCGATGTTTGATTTAGATTATTTCAAACTATTTTCGAAATGTTTAAAACTTTCAACTCTGACCCCTTTCGATGTGTTCCTAGCATGAAATTTGTTAGATCATCGTGTTCTTATTAACGATCTTTTTCAACGATCAAGGCCAATATCGCAACGCCTCTTTGTATTTGTCATCGTCACGCCTTCCTCTCCGATTGTGTATGTATGTGTACTTTCAATTGAATCATGTTCGAATGTTCATGGATGCCGTGTTTCATGCTCCCCACTGTTGGAGCTTTTTTTTTTCCTTCTCATTTTTAATGTTTTTGTTGGTTCTTTTTTTTTGGTGATCTCAACTAACTGCCAATCTCCCGTGGAGCAGTAGTGCGACGACCACAAACACGCACTTGGAGAATCATTAATCAAGACCCACTTAAATTTAAACGCTTACGAATTGTATCGCCTCGCACGATTTCAACGATAACGATTTCAGTATTATTTATTATTTTTTTATTAATATTAATACAATGCCGTTTGCATTTACCGTTCCCATAAATTTTTGAAAACTCTTATGCTAAATATACACACACACTCAAACACACACACACGCATGCGCCGCCGCCTGTGACACAATGCGAACAAAACTTCCGATGAAATCTCAATAATAAGAGAATGGAGAGAAAGACCCCCACAGGAAGAGTAAACGAGATGGAGTGTCCCCATCCGTAGATCCAGATCCCCACTCACAAGCACACACACACAGACACAAATCGGCATGTAAATTTTTGTCGCTTCTCTGGAATTGATTTATATCTGTAGCATCGGCGGCAGCGGCAGCGGCGGCAACTTGGCGTACTTCACTCTACTTTATTATTCATTGGAAACACAAGTCGAATGGGCGCGAGATGATGATGATGGCGATGGCGATGGCGATGATGATAATGATAATCATGTCGATGGTGGAGGAGGAGGACGAGGAGGGGGAGTAGTACTCTGTGCAGTCGGCAAAGTAAAATTAAACAGAAAAAAACGCAGCCGCCATAAAACTGAGGCAAAATCAAAGCCAAAGAGCTTTGAATTTCAATTAATTTGACTGAATGGCTCACTGACTGATGGACTGATGGCTCGGCTTGACTTGTCTTTGGGTCTGGCCGTGGGTCTGTGGGACCCCAAAGTTATACATATACTCTACTCGTAAATGTGGGCATTTTCAGTTTTATGGGTTAATTGCCATTGTTTGGCAATCAAAGCCAAAATGCCAAAAAGAAGGCACAAGACGAAACGTAAAAAAAAAAAGAAAAACGAAGAGAAACATTTTTAAGACCTTTCCTGTCGTAATTCATTTTGGCAGTGAGAAGAGGAAATTGCTAAAGAGCCAATCAAATCAAATTCAAAAGAAGCTAAAGGACGACGACAATATGACAATATATACATTGAGAAAATGCTAAATTGGATATTAATCAAATGGAAATTCTCAGTTCAATTGAATGCCAAATTAATATTTATGGGCACGTTGTTCTTGTTAGCCATCTGAAGCTTAATTAATGAATGGAAATTCTCAAACAGTCACTCAATACATACATACAGAAAAAATCTCTGTAGAGTGAAAAGAACGGCATTAAAACAATGCCAAAAGTTAATGGACCACAAATATGCGTTTCGTGTTCGTATTCGCGTTTTATTTTTTCTGTTTTTTTTCCTGTATTTTTTTTGCTGGCAACGGGAACCGTCAGCAATGTCATGAAAGGCAATAATGCAATTATTTTATCACACACCGAGGATGCGTTTTTTAAAGCGTAATAATCATAATAATAATAGTTTCGACTTGTAATAATAATAATAATAAAATTGTGAAAATAGCCATAAGCCATCATCAGCCAGCCATCCAGTCAACCAACCAACCAACCAACCTACTCACTCGCTTGCCTGCCTGACAGACTGGCCGAGTAAATTGCTGTCTGTTCGTCTGTATGAAAATTATACCATACATACAGATATTACATACATAGTTATGTGTAAGTAAATACACAGTAAAAAATTAATATCGTCCGCCACTCAATTTTGTGGCAGTAAAACTTAAAAAAAAATGTAGTAAAAATTGAACTGAATTGTTCTTCATTTGGATATCGTAAAATCTTTAGAACTCTGACCACTTACTTAATTGGTTAAGGAAGCATTAAAACTGTTGCAAAGATAGGAGTGAGAGCTCCTTGTCTATCCTAATAGTTATCGCAATTTTATTCTACTTTAGATCTCGTAATCAGGTTTACTACAAAAAGTGGGAGAAGACCATTATTAGTTTGATGAGTATGTTTCCTAACTATTTGATGATATTTGTTTTATTAGTGAATTAAATTGCAGTCAAGAAAAATGTAATTTTATGCATTATTTTTGAATGAATCTTTTGCTGAGCAAATATCATTATATAAAGATATATATTCCAATTCCATATTCTCTAAAAGTGCTCTGATTTTGCCATGAAAAAACACTTTAAATATTCTTTGATTAAACCCTAAGGAAAACGATCTTCAAAACGATCATTTTATACAGTAAATGAGATTTTTGTTTCTCTCAGTGTATGCACGAACGTTTATATGGATAGCTGCATTTAAGTAATTGTTGCAACTGATGACAACGTCGCATTTTGGCTCGCTTGCCTGTCACTTGCATTGACAATATGCGAGAAAAACAACGAGACAGAGCGAGAATACTGCATGCAGACAGCAGCAACAGCAACTGCAGCAACAGCAGCAACAGCAACTGCAGCAGCAGCAGCAGTAAAAACAGAAGGGAGCCAGATCGAGGGAATTCATATACAATATAAACTGCTGCAGTAGCGGCGACAAATTGAAGTACGCTTAACTGAGCGAGAGAGGAAGAGAGTTAAGACCCCATAAAACATGCAACTGCAACAGCGACAACTGCAACAGAAGAGGCAGGGGGCAGGGCAAGTGGCAACCCTCTCTGCCAATAAAATTTTATTAAACGCCATAAAAATATTTATGAAATTGTTGTTGGTGCAAAGAGTCGTGTTTATTGTTTGCCCGTTTGTGCATTTAAAAAATAATGCGAAAATTATACAAAATACGCAAATGATAATGCAATTTATTCTCGAGAAAGGATAAACGGAAATGCCAAAAAGATCGCTTAGATAAAAGTGTGAATTAAAAGTAAAGAGATTTCATTTTTAAATGCAATTGAAACAACAATAAGTTAAACTGATTAAAAAGTTTTAATGATTTAATCAAAGATTATAAATAATCGTTTCTGAATAGCAATTAGTTTGAAATAAATTAAAAGAAATTAACCATTCAGATGGTTAATCAAAGTCGGGTTTAATATGCTTTTAAAAGACCTTTTAAATACTTAGTTTACTCAATGCAAATTACACATAGATATCAAATAGCTATGCAGCTACTTATTTCTCCTTTGATATTGGAATTCCATTAGAAACTTCTCACTCCATCGTTTTGGTGTTGGCTAAATTGAATTTTGTGTGTTGCGGGCGGGGGGAGCGGGGGTTGCATGCAGCAATGATAAGCTAACCTCCAATTTGGCTATGACCATTTTACGATTGCAACTGGCTCACGCTTCATTGCATTCCGGCAATAAGTAAGAGGAGTGACGTCGTCGAAATCTACTACATATATTCATGTTACGGCTTTGACAGTTGAACGCATTTTTGACACAAATACAGGGAGAGTAAAATGGCGTGAGTGTTGCACGTGTCGTGTTGTTGGGCGTTGTCAATGGCAACACCCAGCAACGACAGCAATCTAAAAGCCTGAACTCAGCATGAGACCAGAACCAGGACCAGGACCTGGACCTGGACCTGAACCTGCAGTCTCTGCCGGAGTTATCGAGAAACCGGAGTCAACAGCTCTCGGCAGCAAAAATTTCACACTTGCAACCAGCCAACAGTCCGTGCTGTCGCTGTCGTTGCCGTTGCCGTTGCCTGCAATTCAATACTCGCACGCAATTTGAATTGACTAATCCAAAAAGCATTTCTGACACTTGCTGCCTGCTTCCCTTTGGCATCTCTGGTGCTCTTTACTTTTTCACTCAATCTCTCTCGCCTGTTACTAATGACTTGGCACTTCTTTGGGGAGGACGTTCGAGAGGACGACAGGCAACACTGCCAACTGACAACCTGTGCGTTACGGGGACCCGCCTTATTGCCAGCTTTGCTGTCAGGCATTTGTCATATTTCTGTCAAATAAGCGCTTTTAATATTGATAGCTGCCGTTGCTGCTGCTGCTGCTGCCACTACTACTGCGACTGTCAACAGGATGTTGGCTTCAGCGCGTTTCCAGCGAACGAGCGAACGCTGCTGTGTGCAATCAGGCGTTTTATGTGAGCAGCTTAATGTGAATTTATTGCATTTGCCCTGGCCGTCGCCCTTCCTTCTAGTATACCTAATGAGACCCAAAGTAAGAAACAAAACAACACATCTCCAAATCAAATCAAATAAAATCAATAACTTCCATTGATGAGTAGTAGTAGACCCCCAAAATTTGGATCAAAATCAATGATGCTCCGCTACCCTCATTTGGCTTGATGATTCGAATGCATGACGCTTGCTTAAGCTGCCAAATATTATGAGGGCATATCACACCAGACATTTTTCATTGTTCGAGACAATGGATGAAGAATGGGTCGGGAACGTCGTTCGATCATATCGATGGGTTATGCTCACTCTGATGATGATGAATATAATGATGCTGATGATGATGATGATTTATAAGCATATGTTGGGTAAACTGTAGCGCCATTTGTTTGCATAACCAGAAAACACCGAAAAAACACAAATGTTAAATTATCAGACATTAAACATTTAAGCAGAAAACATGCTTAAAGCTCTCCTTTATCTCATTGTTGCCGAAGCCACCTGCGCTCTAGACTCTCATATATGTATGTATGTGTGTGGGCCACCCGCTGCGTTTTAGCCAAAGAAAAATTGATATAAATATATATAAATGTGTGGCCTGGAGCATTGCCCATATACTTACTTAAAAATGCAAAATGCCAAAAGGTCATCAGCCCAGCATGTAGCATTTTGACAGTGTGAGCGAGAGACAGTTGAAAATTGTGCAACATATACACGACTTTTGGGCTTGGCTGTGAGAGCATTTTCTAGTCAAGCAAAACTCGAATGTATGTACAATGACCTATCCAAAAATATTCATCCAAATCGTCAATCAGGTCGACTTCTATTTCAATTACTGTCAATTGAGTGCAAATTCGTAAAGCGAAAGAGAAAATATGAGAGGCAGAAAGGTGGGTGGCATGGAAAACGAGGCATCTAATTGCTAGTTGGAAGCAAATAGAAAGATTGATCAAAAATTTTGCTTATTTCATTTTATTTTCCCAACTTTGGTGAAAGAAATGTATATATTTATATTCGTATGTAAATTCCTATTAAGAAGCTTCTTAAATATGAATTTTGATTGGCTTTTTTCTTCTGTGAAATGTTTAAAAAATTAAATGCCAGTAAAGTTATTAAAAAACAATTGATTTTCTTTCTATTAGGATTTATTTTTTAAACGATCATTCTTATGGTAAACTGAATAACATTATTTATATAAATTATAAATTATTATTATATTTTTTGCCTATCTGAAAGAAATGTATATACTTATATTCGTATGTAAATTTGAATTAAGAAGTTTCTCAAAAATGATTTTTTTTTTGCTTTTTTCATTTGTGAAATGTTTAAAAAGTTAAATGCCAGTTGGGCATTAAGTTATTAAAAAACAATCGAGTTTCTTTCTATTAAGATTTATTTTTTAAACGATCATTTTTATGGTAAACTAAATTTATGCAAATTAAATAACATTATTTATATAAATAATAAATTATTATTATATTATTTGCCTATTTGAAAGCAATTCTGAAATTCCTATGGAAGTTCCACTTAAGAAGCTTCTTAAATATGACTTTGGTTGGCTTTTCCATCTGTGAAATGTTTAAAAAAATTAAATCACAGTTAAAAAAAATTCAGTTTCTTTCTATAAAGATTTATTTTTTAAACGATCATTCTTATGGTAAACTAAATTTATGCAAATGAAAGATCATTATTTAGGTGAATCATTTTCATTATTATTATATTTTTTGCCTCTCCATCATTTTAAAATGTCAAAATAATATATGAAAATGTCTTAAAAATAGATACAAGGACCTTTTTATGACCAGAGATTGTAGAGCTAATGATAAATTAGTCCGGTCTACATATTATGTGCCTTTCATTGGACATTCCAAACTACTGTCAACGATTTCCAAATACCTTTTCTCTCGTGTCACTTAAGCGATTTATTGCAATGCCCGAAATAAATTGAGGTCAGTTTGTTGTTCTTGTTGGCTTAAAAATATCCAAATATGTATTGATATTTTGAAATTTGATATAATGCAATTAATGGCTAATTGTTATTGGCCGAAATGTGCACATGTTCGAGCGTTAGCCTCAATGATATCCATTTTGCAGCAATCGAAGTGGCTTGTTGTACTGTTTGCCAATTAAATTGGCATGCAATCAAAAGCCTTTAGAATTTATTTAACAATTGTGGTTTAATTAGAGTCATGTGAACGTAGACAGATTTATTTTTATGTCTTTTACTCAAAATGTTGCTGATAAGGCCAGGATGGAGGAGGAGAATTTAGTATGTCACACAACACAACCAGGGCACACCTCCACAAAAAGGCCTGGTTTAGTTTGACATTTAATTTGAATTGTAATTAATTTATTGAATGCTCGTTCGTTGGCTTCAGTGCTTTCAATTTCAGCCATATGTATGTGTGTGTGCCAGTGTGTGTGTGTGTGTGTGTGTGCCTTTAGGTTGTAAAATTTTAATGTCCATTTCATTATCTTGACTTGAAAATCTAATTACCCCAAAAGTGTAGACTGCTAGACTCTGCTGGGTCTCTGGTCTCTGTGTCTCGGTGGTGCTGTTTGCTTTTAAGGTGACAGTAGTCGGTAGCAATATGTGACCTGAACCTCATCCATCGGCTTTGCCACTTGCCTCTTGGCTCTTGCAGCTGACGGCAGCTTTGCTCAATTAAAGAGCCAAAAGAAACCAACATAAAGAACCCGAAAAAGGTAACCGCGACTTGGCCTTTATTATTATCTTGATGAGCGCCCAAACTATTTTACGAGCTCAACAACAAGTTAATTAGCCATTGGTATTAATGCCCCCCACCTCAATGGACACATACGGTGATGGCAGCGGCAACGTCAGTTGGCTGAAAACTGAAATTTCATTTTTTTTTTCAAATGCCTTTTTACCTGTAAATTTTTTGTTTGATCCTGCTGTTGATGCTCTTTATTATCTTGCTCATTATGGTTTTATTTGCCATTTGAATTTCCTTGATTATAATTATCATTGGCAAATATACCATGCCCCCCCCCTCTCCACTCTCCTCTCTCACATAACGATATAATCAAGTGCGTAGAACAACTTTGGAATTAGCCATGATATAATTGCAGCCTGGTCCAGCAGTCAGCAGCAGCGTGTGAACCAAAAATTTTGTCATTTCCTTTTGTCGTTTTTGTGCGCACCTGCGCATGGAAAATCATTGAAATTGATAAATAAATTATAAGCAAAAAGTAAATGGTTAAGTGTGTAAGACGCTGTGCAAATAATTTTAATTAAATGCCAATTGCCTTCATACGCCATGTGTGCGAGCGAGCCACACACACACACACACACAGATGGGGGCAGATAAAGTGCCAGCTGACAGCTGTTGGCGTGTTGCAATAACCCAGAGCCAAAATAGCACCAGCAACTACAGCAACAACACCAGCAACAGCAACACGACAAAATCACAATCGTAATTTGCTTGCCCCGTCATTTATTGACGCTCAATTTGATTTGGTTAGCCTGGCTGGAATGGTCCACCTCTCACAATTGTTGCCACAACTTTTTGGCTAAGGCCAAGAGTCAACACGATCGGCCTTTATATAATAACTGACAAGAAAACAACAACAACAAATGGAAAAAAAGGTGTGCAGGGCTCAAATTGTGTTCAAATGACACCGTTTAAAACAAACGACGCGCCATAAACAAATTAAACTTGTCCAACAATAAAAACGAACAAAAACAAAAAAAACACAAATCGAAAATGTTTAAACTTAATGCGTTCCGACAACGCCCACGAAATCTCTTGAATTTGAAATGAAGGCAACAACTGCAAAAGCAAGAAAAGTCAACAAATTATCATCATTGTTGTTGCTGTTGTTGTTGCTGTTGAAGTTCAAGTTGTTGTTGTTGTGGTCGCTGTCAAATGATGTTGCATTAAATTGTTGCCCCTGCTGCGCGTCTGCTGTGTTGGCGTACAAACAAACTTTGACCCCAAAAAAACTAAAAAAAAAATTCCAAAAAAATCCAAAAACCGATAGATTTATAAGTGAAAGGGTTTTTTTTCCATTGGTTTATTAGTGCTCAGTAGGGTGGGAATGGGGCATGGGCTGGCTGTGGTGGCGGGGCGCCCTGTCATGTGTCTTCCTTGTGGCATTTACTCTACTCTGCACATGGGTTTAAGCAAAGGTGCGGCTGAAGTGGTTAACCCAAATCACACAGATTTCTTGAGAGCTTTCCACAACACACAAAAATTTTGATAAATCGAAATTTGAAATTACTTTTAAAAATCGTGAATAAAATAACGATAAAGCAATAAATTCAACGACAAAATCTTTGACAACCTTTGATTTTAGTAGCTCAAATTGGATTGCACTTTCATCTAGGGTTATTTTTTTCGAAATTATTTGATATATGCATGGACATATGTATATAATTTATTTTGTTTTACAAAAGATACTCAAAGAAAGGTAACTCAAAATCCAAGCCAATATTAAGAAAATTTCTTGTTTTATTAGCCGAAAGGATTGTGACTATAATCTAGGGTTTTTTTTTTCGAAAGTAGATGTCAATTATGTGAAACATATAAACATATAATTTAGTTTCTTTTAAAAAAAGTATGAAAAGGAATGTAAAAACATCAAAATCCTAGATAATATGTTTTCAATTAAGAAAATTTCTTGTTTTATTAGCCTAATTTTTACAGTTTTCATCTTCAAAATAATTAGAAGGTTTTCCAGGAATAACTTTGCGCCTTATTTCTTTATCTGTAATAAATTTCATGCCTAAAAATCACTCTGAAATAGATGAAAAACTAAAAATTTGACCCAATTACTTTGATGGTTTTCGAAAACATTTAATTGAGTGATTATAGATAATATCGATGCAACCAAATGCAACTGCTTTACACTAGCTAGTTAATACACTTTTTCTAACCATTTCCATGCAACAAGAAGATGCACCCATCAAGGGGCAAAAGCAACGAAAAAAAAAGCTCAATTCATTGACAGTTTTATTGGTGAATAATTGCTAATCATTAAACCATTTTGTACGGCATTTGTTCGAGACCATCCAAATGATTGATCTATTCAATATCAAAATGAAAATGAAACAAAACAGCTGCCTCTCAGACAATAGACAGCAACGGACAATGGACAGATGGAGTAGACAGAAGCGGCAATAGCAGCAAATGAAGAAGTAGAGAAAAAACAGAAAAAAATCAGCTTAGTCACACGGCTGGCAGAGGCAAAGCACATAAATTATATGATATAGTCATAGATGGGAGGTGGATGGATGGTTGGGGCAAGGGCGAGGGCGAGGGCGAGGCTAAGGCAATGATTTCGTTGGACTAACCAATCAAGCAACCACTAAAATAATCCATTAAAGATAAACTAAAAGCAAACACTAAACTTTTGTGCTAAGCCAAGGAAAAACCGCAGCGAGCGCCAATGCCTCGCGTAGCAGCACCCACACGCTGATAATCAATCATTTATCAATGAGGAAAAGCAACGCTATGTGCCACACGCCCATAAACTGCACACAGTGCACTGTGTGTTCCCCAGTGTGGGTGGGTGTGTGTGTGTGTATGTGGAAGCTTTTAGTTTGCGTTTAACGCCTCATAGATTCTCTAAAGCGTCAAGTCAAACGATGAGAGAAGAACGGGGGAACACTTCAAAGATTTCTATGATAAAGTGATATGAATGCTTTCATGTGTGTGTGTGTGTGAGTGTGTGAGTGTGTGTGTGTGTGCGTGCACGCATTATCCGCTTTTGGGCAAACCGCAAACCCTTACCTACTCCCCCCCTATGATAAGGAATTCCCCCATTTGCCCAACCCCCTTGTCAGTTCTGAGAATGAGTAACCGCACAGTAGCTGCTGTGTGTGCGTGTGTGTGTGTGTTGGGTTTAATTAATTTTCTAGCATTTTGAATTTGATTTGAATCTTGACTGCTGAGCTGCAGCGGGTTTGTTTTCTTCATTCACATTGATTTCTGTTCCGAGCTACAGATTTCGATTTCAATCCAAAAATTTATTCCATGTGTGGGAACTTCTGGTTTTTCTTCTTTTTTGGCATATGCGGGTGGTGGTTAGCCCAAATTGAAATTTATGCAATGTTAAATTATTTAAAATATTTTTCTTTATTTTTCTTTTATTTTCCAGAATGCTGTCGTTAGCCGGCCTGAGAGGAACAACGAAACGGAGGAGCAGCGGAGTGTATTGAGTGCCGCAGAAATGAAACGTTATAAATTTTTACGAGTGTACATCGTTACGCACTGGCATTGAATTTTTACGAGTGTAAAATACAGGACGCTCGGCAAAAAGGCACTTTAAAACAATACAGCAAGAATAAAAGCAAACAAACAAAAAGGAAACAACAAGACACAGAGAGAGAGAGAGAGAGACAGCAAGAGAGAGCTTAAATACCGACTAGAGGAAATTGCAAAGGGAGCAGCTTGGGCAAACGTTCTAAACACGTGACGCTTTCCCTTCTTCTTCTTGCTCCTCTCGGTAATCGACGCCATTTTGTAACGGTAATTGGCCTTGCACACGTGAACAAGACGTGGGGCCACGCCTCCTCCCATTGCCATTGCCATTGCCATTGAAAAACTTGAACCAATCATAATGGCCGTTAGCAACATTGTCTGTGAATGGCTTCGTGCTTTGGGTTTGGCCCAATATGCCGAAAGTTTTCTCGACAATGGCTATGACGATTTGGAGATATGCAAACAAGTCGGTGATCCTGATCTGGATGCCATCGGTGTGGAGAATCCTGCCCATCGACATAAGCTATTGAAAAGCATACGTTCGCTGCGAGAGAAGGGAGCCGCTTCGGTGTACTTTATGTTAAACGATCCAAACTCATTGTCCGGGAGCATGGAAATACTTTGTGAAACGCCGCCCAGCAATGAGCTGGAGCTAGTGCTACGCGAACAGCTGGAGACGGATGGAGTGCGATTGACAGCGCATCCATATTCAACACCGGTAAGTCCATGTCACTTTATATACCCCCCCCCACCCCCCCCACCCCACAACACACACACCCGGATGACTTTGATTGGGTGTTGTTAACCAAGGCGAAAGATTTAATGAGTACCAGTGTCACCCGCTGTGATTGTAATTTGCACTGATTGGGATTGAGAATGGGATTGGAAATGGGGATTGGAAAGAAGATTGAGGCGAAACTCGGTGAAGAGAATGCCATTAGCAGATATTTTTAAAGCAATCTCAACTTTCATTAAACGTATTTCAACACTCACTTCAACACACACAGACACACAAACACTCTCACACACACACACACATGCCAGTGTAGAGAAGTTTGCAAGTTTAGCAAGCTTTTTATTACAAAATCCAATTGCAAACAAAACTAAAATTGCACTTTCTACCCAACGAACGCCCGCCCGCCCACTACAAAAAGGCAGGAGAAGAATCAGCAGCTGCTCCTCCCTCGTCCTACCCCTCAGTTCCCCTCTCTTTGCATTCAATGTCAGTTTACATACTTAAATTAAAATTCTCGACATGCGAGGCAAACACATAGTTAAAGTGAGAGAGGGAGAGTGGGAGAGGGGGCGGGCAAAGGACCATTGCCAAATGTCAACCCTCGGTCCACACTTGACAGTAAAATGGAGTACATTTAAACGGCTCCAACTCCTCCCGATTCCAAATTCAGCTCCAACTTCAACTCTTTTGACCACTGGCCCAAACGGCTTTAGTATATAGTGGCAACAGCTTTTGGGGGCTTTGGTGCCGTCTCGAGTGTCACGTTGCTGCCGGGCTTCCATTGTTCCAGCACCCCCAGCTCCAAGTGCTCCAAGTGTGTTCAGAGAGTTCCCTTTCCAGGTAGGCGACACATATCATGTGCCATTATGCATGTGAGTGTGAGTGTGTGAGACTGTTGTGTGTGTTTGTGTTTGTTACCAAAAGACACCGACGACGCCTCATGCCTCATGGTTCCGGCTCGCAATTCCTGCAAATCCACTCGAGCAACGAACAGCATTTAAAAGAATGCCTTTGCCCTCTCCGCGCTGCGCTGCTCTGCGCATCTTTTGCAGCTTCAGTGTAATTAAAATAATGCCAAAGAGCAGACAAGTTACCAAAAAAGAAACAACCGAAAGAAGACATGAAAAACTGGCTACATTTGATGGACAAGAAGCGACCAACCATGTAGAAAGAGATGGGTAGAGAAGGAAGGGCAACAGCTTAAAGCTTGCGTTGATTTATTATGCAAAAATATTTCGCAGCTAAAATGATTACTAAAAACTAAAGGAGAACCCAAACTCAACCCAACCCATGTGACCCATAGGAATTTAGCACATCAATTCAGTCAAATGTGATTTATATGTATATGGAGACAGGATTCGTAGGATCGCAGACGCATCCTGTACAACTTCGTTGGCGGCAATGGCTTGAGAATTGAGCACAAATCACGTCATTGAGTTGTTTTCATCAAAAGGGCAAGCATCAACAGAGAGAGAGAGAGAGAGAGAGGGAAAAGGACTTGGGGGGAAACTGCTTCTTCATATTCTTGATGATGCAGTCTTCTGCCTGTCTTTGCCTTACTCACTCACTTACCCCGCGTTTTTGTGGACTTGGCAGTCACTCACACACTGATTCATTCATTCATTCACTTTGCCTCCTCCTGCTCCATCCATCCGTTCGTTCGTTCGTTCGTTTTGTGTATTTTTATCCGAAAAACTATCTTGGCTGCTGCCCCCGACTGCTGCTGCTGCTGCTGCTGACGACTTCTTGCGCAGTTTTGTATCGCTTGCGTATCGGCGGCCGCTGCCTTGGCATACAATTTTTATTTATTACTCATTCAGCTGCAAAATTGTTCCTTAATTGCCCATATCAGCTGAGAAATGAAATTTATTACCTGGCGTGTGTATATCGCCAGAGTTCCAGTGTCCCAGTGTCCATTGCCCATTGCCCAGTGGAGGACGTCAGAAGAGCGGTCCTAAACTTTTGCTGTGCCGCATCATTATCAGTCCTCGCAAGTCTGTCGGCAGTCGGTAGTTTGCCAGCCAGCTAGCAGTTCTTTTCATGCCTCTCACTCTTCACTCCTCTCCCCATCCCCCCCGTTCAGCATCTCTCCTCGACATCATTAGTTTTGTGCGCCGTGCCGACAACGTTTTGTATATTTACTTAATATTGCAATGGTCTGTGAGCGAGTGTCCAGCATCGAACGAACGGACGAACGAACGTATCCATGATGCTGCCTGCCATTTATCTCCCTCTGTTTCGTTGTGCAGACTCCGCGAATGCGAACGTGGAGAGCAACCTTCTGTGATTTCTGATTTCTTATGCCAATTTACTGTGAGACTTCATCCGTTGCTCTACATAGCCGGCTCATCCGTTGTGGCTGGCCTCCTCATCATCATCATCATCATCAGCATCGTCGTCGTCGTCGTCGTCGTCGTCGTTGCCATAGATCAAAAGACAGTTTGCTTTAGTTTCCCCTCACCAAAGTTGTATAATTTCATTTTATGTGCCTTTAGCCTTGACCAGGTCAAGTTGTTTTGGGGTCGTCTTGCCCTGACTCTGGCCTGGACTTTGTGGCCTGTCTGACTGACTGACTTTAAGTTATTTCTGCGCTTGCTTTTATTGATTTGTCCTCTTTGATCTTCTGCCTGAGCTGTGGCATGATTTCATTTTTATGAACTTGACTTTTGCGCATTTTCATTTCATTGTTTTAGCCATTTATTTAATGGCAGAAGACCGGACCCGGCACAAGAAGTAGGAAGATGGTAGTAATTGCCGCCGCAATTCAATTAGTTAGTTCTTGTGTTTTATTATTTTAACCCATTTTGAATCACTGTTCGACTTTTCGAACAGTAAATTTTGCCATGTTTTTGAAAAATTCTACTAATTATTTGATTTTATTCAAGTCAAAGGAATGCATTTGCAGTTAGTTAGTTAGATTTGTTGTCTTTTAAGATAAAATATTGATTTTTGTTCACGATTATTTCTTTGGAGCCATTTTGGGGTTTTAAAAAAACCTTAATTTTAGACCATATGTATTAGAGCTGCAAAAATATCGCAGAAATATCGATATTATCGATCTTTTTCATACAAAATACTGCAAAAAATCGATTTTTTTGCAGCTCTAATACATATTTCTATTAAAAATAATAATTATATAATATGAAAATATTTTCAAGTTAAAACTTAGTTTTATTTATTGCAAATACTTTAAACTATTTGCATTTAATTTAAAATCTTAAAAACATCTTAAGTAATTATAATACTAAAAGAAATGGCCCTAAAAAGTCTGTCAATCGTCGTCAATCGATAAATTATTGTAAAATAATTTTTCTCAAGCTAATTTTCGCATGCAACAGCAATTTGCATAGTTTAGTCGTAGCTTTCATTTCTCCATTAAATTTAATCAGTTATTTAACACCAACAAAAAAGGGGGAAAAAATTGGGGGGCAAAATACCATTCATTGCTCATAAAAAATTAAAGTCTAATTGTAAGGGGCGGGGGCGAAAGGTAACCCCCATTATAGTCGCGGCCCAACATTGTGCTTCGTCCTTCGTTCGTTCGTCCGTTCGCTTACCAATCAACAACAAGGACCCTAAACTAAATGGCACAAGGGCAAAAACCCTCTTCAAAATATATACACACAGGACGCGTGCTTTTTAATTAATTTAATTGCAATTTAATTACGCTTGCTATTTAATTAAACACATTGGCAAAAGTGAACTCTGGAGGAGGAGGGGGGGCAGGCCAGGACGAGCCAGGAAGCGCCAGGACTCTTGCATGCTAAACTTTTTGGTGAATAGTTTCGGCAACAATTGTGGCTTAATTAGACATGCAGTTTGCCCTCGAAACAACAGTAATTGATTTGCCCAGGGAGAGTTCTTTTTCAAGGAGTTGAAGTAGTTAGTTAGTTAGTTAGTTCGGTTAGTTAGTTGGTTCGGTTAGTTGGTCTGTTAGTTAGTATTTGCAGTCCGTTGATAATTGACGATTAATTTAATAGAATGCCCAAGTTGGGAGTCATCGTTCCTGTTGTTGTTGTTGTCGGCATGCTCAATTGTGCGAAGTTATTTCGCATGCCGCGAAGTGGCACCAAAATGCTGTCGTCGCCTGTCTTCCTGTCGCATGTCGTCGTCGTCGTCGTCGTCGGCTAGTTGGGATTCTAAACAACTTGCCACATGCTTGAAAAAGTTTCCGCCAACTGCCAGAGAGCTGGGAGATGGGAAGCTTGGAAGCCTGGAGTTGGCCTTACTTGGAGTTTATCTCATATTTCACATGCCGCCGCAATTACTGCCGCCACAGTGGCTACTTACTGGCGTTGCCTGCTGCCCAGTGTCAACTGGTGTGCCTACACACAAGTAGTGGAAGAGACCTCGACTTGGACTTGGTTTTGGGTCGTTTTCTTGTACCGTAGGAGAAGTGCCGTGTGTCCACTGCCTTGAAATGTTTCATAAATACTTACTTGAGAGCGCAGCTTCGTTGCAACATTTTGCTTATAAATCAAAAAGTGGCCACGGCGGCAACTTGCAGCAGGCTCGTTGACAGGCGCTTATAAATCTTGTCGCGCACTTCTTTGCCACAAATCGCGTAGCTCCAGAGGGCCACTTGTGCGTTGTTGCATCGCATCGCCTGGCATCGCATCGCATCGCATCGTCGTGTAACCAATTACAGAAACTGCAAAAAGAGAGAAGAATAAGCAATCCCCCTCTGTCCCTTCTCTCTCTCTCTCTGCCTCTCTTTCAATTTGTTGGCCTTTTTGCTTAATATTTATGTTGCTAAAGTTCCTGGCAGTGGGAGAACTGGGATAGCTAAACAAATCGCATTCGAGTTGACATAACTCGCTGTCAATGTGTCGTCTGCATGTCTCATAGTTGTTGCTGTTGCTGCTGCTGTTGTTGTTGTTGTTGCAGCAGCAATTACACATTTCACAATTGTGCCACGCTAATGATGGGAGTCCCACGTCCGAAAGCGCCGCTGACAACTGCCTGTAGATTTTCTGACATTAGCCAATTGTACAATTGCGTTTCTGCGGATAGTCAGTGAAAGGCAGGCGGCCTAGAGAGAGAGAGAGAGAGAGAGAGACCTCTCCTCCTGTCCTCCAACCCAACCCGGCCCCACTCCACGTCCTCATGGCATCGACTCAACTCTTGTTAGGGTGATTGTGCTGTCCGGCCTATTGATATGGCCCGTCGCTGCTAAATGTCAATTAATGTCATCAACCATTTTTGCAACGTTTTCGCTTTTAATTGGCGTTTTGACTAACCCGCCTAGATCGACTCCACAACCCAACCCAACCCAACCCCTCTCTTCTCCAGTTGGCTTCTTGTGGGCGTTGGTCAATAGCTTCCTTTCTGCTCTTGACTTCTCCAAAGTCTGTGCTAATTTCTCTCTCTCTCTCTCTCTCTCGGTTGCACGTTCTCCTTTCATTCAAAGCAACTTCTCCACATTTCCAGTTTCAATTTGTGAACTGATTTCTTTTGAGGAACATCTGCAACATCATTCAGTCCAGTGGCAGTTAGTGAAAGTTGTTTACTTTGCCAGCAGCTGCTGACACATTTTTTCCTCAACCCATTCGAGTCCTTTTCAAATGCGTTGCTAGTTGCGGCAGTTGCTCTAGTTTTCTGGTCAAAAACCTGGACCCATCTCTACCACCACTAGCAGCTAATTAGAGCAGCAGCCAACGGGGTCTTCGTGTATAAATCAAACATTGCACAAGTGCATCATCAACACGATGAGGGGGAAGGGGGGCAGGTCAGATGCATGTTTGCCGTAATTAACAAGCCAACTGCAGCGATTAGAAACAAGTTACCCAAAAATGAAGATGAAAAGCAAATCAAATACTGATGAACTAAATCCGAATGCTCTGGGAAAAACTAACTCTTGGAATTTTCATTAAATTTATTAAGTAAAATTGCGATAATTTTTTAGGAATTTTCTATAAATGAAATATATTGTTCACATGATTTACTGAGATCTTGTATACCCCATTAAAATTAGATCGAGAGTGGCTATTCTGGTTGAAAGCGTTATGCAAATAGACATAGGAAAATGGTGGAAATGTTGCATCGCAGCTGGAGAAGATCTGATTGCCGTTGAGTTGAGATTTGTTCTCTTTTTTTTTTTTTTTGGGTTCCTTTGATTGTTTGCCTTGGCCCATGTTGTCATAATTTTGCATTCGCATTCACATTCACGTCGAGGAGCAGGCCGGCCACTAAACGACATGAGCATAAATCTCACTTACCTACAACTTGATTTACTTACTTCCATGGGACTCCTCACACACACACACACACACACACACACACACATGGGCACGCAGCGAGTCAGTCACCCAGTCAGTCATAACGAATGCCCCTGTCAACATTTCAACTTTGCGCCATTTATGTTGGTCAACCGCCTGGAGTTTGAGTGCTCCTCCAAGTCGTGGGTGCTTCACGTTGTTCCCCCCCCCTTTCGCCTTTCTGCATAAGCAGACGCGATGCCCTCTGGTTTTTCATCTGGAGATCTGGAGGTCTTAACCGTAGGCGTAGATTTTTATTTTGCATTTGCTTTGGATTTGCTTTGGGATTTTCGGGTAGGTGTAGTTCCCGCTTATTTCCTGTTTTATGGTGGTCTCCCTGGCCATATATGTACATACATATGATTCATTTGGCAATTTGAGACATGCGACATTTGATATAAATGTTGTCGGTGAAATGGATGGATGGATTGGCAGAGATTTGCGCCTTTCATAAGGCACTTTGAAGCCATAAAGCGAAGTAAACCAAACCAAATCAAATGGAGGTAGCCACACCTTAAGTCATCATTATTGCAACAAGCACACAAATCAATGCTAAAAACATGCAACACCTGCAACATTTTATCACCAAGCCAAAACCAATTTGGAGCACCCACACACACACACACAGAGAAAGAACGAGAGAGAGAGAGAGAGCGATGGAAAATTTAGTTGTTAAAGTCAAACAATTTCCACAATATTTCTGTGCATAAATTGCTGTCGTCACACAAAGGAACAGCCGCAGCAGCAGCAGCAGCAACAGCAACAACAATCGTCGTGGTTGTCGTGCCTTGCCTTTGACATTGTTGCAAATATACGTTGCATCCGTTGTTGCAACAACTGTCCCTGCAGTTCTTTGTTGCGGTGGCGAATGCTGCTGCTGCTGCTGCTCCCCATTTTTTTTTTTTTCGCTCTTTTCTCCCGACCACTCGCAGTTTTGGGTCATAAATTTCAACTGTGCGACATTTGGGCATTTTTCCTGCATGTTGGTTGTGCTTGCTTCAAGTGAATTATGTTTTACAGACGCAATGGCAACGAGGCAACGGGGCAACAGGGCAACAGCATTGCCCCATGCGTCTTGGCCCTTTATTTATTAGTATCGAACATTTTGCCGGTTAATTACTTGCTGCAAAACAAGCAAACAATTCCAAATATAGGAGGACTCTCCGATTCTATCATCCTTAAAGGACATACGCTTGCATTTCAATCTAATTATCGGAGGGGTCTTTGGAATATTACACTTTAATTAGCCCACCAAGTTGATCTCTCTCTCTACATCTTGTCTTTTGGCTAATCTCAATTGCATGCGGCATTTGTGTGGGGCATTGAGTTTAATTAATTTTGCGTATGCCACGCGTGATGAGTGTCCAATATCCGCATGCAATCAAAACTGTAAGCCCCAACTCTCTCTGTGTGTGTGTGTGTGTGTGTGTGTGTGTGTGTGTGTGTGTGTGTGTGTGTGTGTGTGTGTGTGTAGTGCGTGCTTAAGCGGCGCCAGTGGCCAGGAGAGATGCATCCATCCATCCATCCATTCCCCCTCTTGTTCTCTCTTATCTGTTCTTTCTCCTTGGGCAATGCTTTGAAGCGCGCTCATCAACGGGTTTTCGCAAGCATATCAGTTTTCATAATTGGCACTGGTTCCAGGTCCTGGACCAACCTGGTCATCTTCGTTCCAGTTCCAGTTGTTGTTGTTGTTGCTGTTATTGCTGGGCAAACATTTCATGTTCATGCTTCCCACTCAAGTGGACATTTGAGCCTCCTTGGTGCCGCGGCTGCTGCCGCTGCTGCTGCTGCTGCTATGGCAATGTGTTGTGTTGTGTTGTGTTTGTATCTCTGCTGATATGTGCAGCATCATCACCTCATTTAGATATGCGATATGCAAAGCTTTGGCTGGCTACGCTTTACAGCTTCTCCTCTTCCTGTGTTTCTCTCTCTTCTCTTCTTTTATTTTTCCATCTCCATCTCTGAGAGGAGAAGTCGTCGTCTGTTGAACTTGACCCTGGGGCTAAGCCAATGCAGAACATGCGCCTTAAATACCCGGCGATCCCATACCCAACAGACAACATACAACATGCAACATCGTCTGGTCGTTGGTCGGCCTAGGCAACGACCAACGCATTGCACTCAATGAAATGAATTGGTTGACATTAGTAAGCATACGAGTTGTTGTTGCTGTGGTTCTTTATGCATTACATTTTGCAGCTAAAGAGTAGAGGGAGTAGAGGGGAAGCGAGGGAAGGTGTGAGGATTGAGACAACGTTTGGGTCTTAGCTGCCTTTAATGGGTATATATGTCGGATTGTTTAAATGCGAATTGATATGGCGAAACCTTTAAAAAACCATAAGCTTAAGGTGCGAATGCTAAAAAAGATAAGAATGAGTGTGAATGTGAATGTGAATGTGAATGTTGAAAACGAATCAAATTATAATTGAATACTTGAGAACTTCAACTTATGAATAGGAAAGAACATTAAAGAGATTATTCAAATTGAGATTCCTTATTAAAGAGTTTTTAAGAATTGATTTCCATGTAAACATGGCAAAAAGTTTGCTAATTAACTTATCCACAATTCTTGGCTCTTCTTGGCTGATTTTACAAATGTATTTCTATATGTATATTAACATCTGTCATGGCCTATCAAAGAGTTGTCCCTTTCACAGCTGTCTGAGCCGCTCGCTCAACCCAATTCATATCAATTTCCATGGCCCCCATCCGCTCCCCATTCGCCCCATCGTCCCCATCGTCGTTGTCGTCGTCACACATTCCCAACACTCAGCGTTAACTAATTTCGCATGCCGTGGCAAGCAGCAGCACTTCATTCCCAAGCCCCCACCCAGATCCAGAGCAGACCCAGACCAGACCCAACCAGACCCCAGACAAGACCAGACAAAATGCATAATAACCCCCACAAGTGCTCAGTGCTCAGTGCTCAGTGCCCAGTTGTATGTTGGATGCTCAACCCAATTTCATATAGCGCGACAAAAACTCGCAATGGGGATCGGTGCGTCTGTCTGTCTCTCCGTCCTGCTACTAAGTATATGTATATCCGTATGTTGAAACGAATTCGCCGTGGCGCACTTGTCTAAAATGACATAATTTACGGCATAGCGCAGTGTGGTATGGACCCCAAAAAGCACCCGTTACGCCCACCCAACTGACATCGCTAAAAATTATAAATAATATTTCACTTGTACGAAATTACCAGAGAGCAGAGAGTCAGCCCCCCAGCCCCAGCCCCAGCCCCACGCATATGAATATGGGAATGAGATACATATATGTATATGAATATGGGAATATCCCCTCCCCACCCCTTGCCAACATTCGTATTCATAAGGCAAATACATTTTCTTGACTCTTGCCCGACTTTGGCTCTAGTTCCCTCCTATGTCCGTCTGTCTCAATGTGTTTCTGTCTGTTCCGTCTGCTCTTATTGCCAAATAAATTCGTGCAGCAGCGAAAATGAAATGTGTAAAATATGTTGAACGGCTGGCTGTGGAAGCAACCAGCAGGAGGCTGTTGCTTGGAGCTTGGTTGCTTGGTTAGCAAACTTCTTTCCCTCCAAACTAACTTGGCTTACATATGCGAGAGAGAGAGAGAGCGAGAGAGAGACAGAGTGAGAGTCGGAGTCAAAGGCATTTTTATATGGTTTTCACTTTTCTGTTTTTGTTGCTTGCTGATTGTAGTTTGTGTGTAGTTGTAGTTGTAGCCGACCCCAGTTCGGCCTTAATTAACTGCTTATGAATCTGCATATGCAGTCGTCGTCGTCGTCGTTCCAGCTCCATCTCCACAGCTCCCCCACTTCACTTTACTTCATCCAGTATCTTCTTCTGTCTCTGGTGTAGGTGCTGGAGGAGAAAACAGAAAAAAAAAACAGGATGCTCATTTAAATATTTAATGAAGTGCTGTGTTGCAGTTTTGTTGTTGCTGTGCAAACAACAAACAAACCAAAAAAAAAAAAAAAGAATACAAAAGAAGCAGATGTACAGCACGCTCTTGATAAAATGAATAAAATGTGGACCTACTTATTATTGCAAAAAGTTGGGGGAAAGAACAAGCAATTATCACAGACAGTTAACCCAATTTAAACCGATGGAAAATTAAGTTAAAGTTTAGTTAAATATATTAAAAGGGGGTAGAGAAAATCTTTTCGAGTTTAAAACTGTTTTAGAAAACAATTTCTCTTTAATTAATATGCAGATAAATCTTTAACGTTATTCAAAATAATGTTAATGTTGATCTTTTGAAAAAATCTTTTACAAAAGTAAGCTCAAAACTTCTGGTTGTTCTGAAACTTAAAAGTCGTTTAGATACTTTTCGAATTTAAAGATGTTTTAGAAAACAATTTCTCATTAATTTATATATAGATAAATCTTTAAAGTTATTTAAAGTTTGTTTTGAAACTTAAAAGTCGTTTTGATACTTTTCGAATTTAAAGTTGTTTTAGAAAACAATTTCTCTTTCATTTATGTATAGATAAATCTTTAAAATTATTCAAAATAACTTCATATCAATGAAAGAAGAGAAATATATTTTATATTTCATATTTTAGAGAAATCTTTTTGAAAATTAAGCTCAAAACTTCTGTTTGTTTGGGATATTTAAAGGTCGTTTAGTAGAATGGGGTTTTTCGCTAAGTTTTCCCCTAATTTGTTATGATAACAATCAAATTGTAAAATAATAATATATTATCGTATAACATAGCTAAAAAGATCCATGGATCTGAATTCTAATGAAATTTTTCCTATTACTTATAACAAACAGATGCACTAAATTAAATTGAATTGAAATAAGGGACATCTGATACTTTTTAAATTTTAAAGCTCTTTTGGAAATATAAATATATACATAAGTATATATATAGATATATCTTAAAAGTTATACAAAAAATCGTATGCCAAAAATCTTTTACAAAAGTAAACTTAAAACTTCTGTTTATTTTGAAATTTAAAGGTCGTTTTGATACTTTTCGAATTTAAAGCTGTTTTAAAATACAATTTCTCTAAAATATATATATATATATATAGATATCTTAAAAGTTATTCAAAATAACTTCGTGTTAATGTTGATCTTTTGTAAAATTTCTTAGAAAAGTAAGTTTAAAACTTCTGTTTGTCTTGAAATTTTGTAGGTCGTTGGATTTAAAGTCCTGTGACTCAGTTTCTACATTATTCACCCTATTGGTTACTCACTGTGCGATGCTTAAGAAGGCTGGCTGGCAGACAGTGAGGCAGCATGCTAATCATGCCATGTAACAGTTTTTTTTTGGTAGTGAAGTTTTCATTTTCATTTTGCTTATTTTCTTCTTCCTTTTTTGCTTTCTTTTTTTTTGGCATCTAGTTTGAGTGCGCCTTTTGACCCATTTCATCAGACTCAGACTCTGTTTAAACTCTCTAAAAATGCGGGAACCCCGCCCCATTCATTCCATGTTAATCCAAACCCCTTGCCTTCCTTGGAAGGGTCTCTCTGTTTGTTGTTTGATGTGTGGCTTCGTCTTGCAGGGCACGTCTTTAATTAGAAAATAATCGACAGTGAGGAAAATCAAGGGAAAACCGAAATATACACAGACAAGACACACACAGACACACACACATGTGATGCTGGGACAATGACGTTGTGGCTGAGATGATGATGAGGCGCCTCAGCTTCAATTGATGGACATGTTGCTTGTTGCTTGCTGTGCTGACTGAGCGAAGCTCGTTCAAGCCTTGACACATGCCAAAACAGGCAAACTATGAGACAGCTTTTTTTTTTTTGTTTTGTATTTTTTTGGTTTGTTGCCATTGCATTACATGGACATGCCTTCCATTTCAGTTGGCAACACCTTTCAGTCAGTCAGGGGCGTCAGTCATGGCCTGTCCTCTCCTGTCCTCTCCTGGCGGCAGCAGCAGCATCGATTGTTGTGGTTGCCCATTGTCTCCAGTAACTCAGACTGGCTTTCGACCGCCTACACAGCTTTGCTGATTTTTGCAAAATTTATATTACTACTGAGAGACAAGGCAAAGGGGAGAGTGGAGAACGGAGAGAGGGAAGAGGCAAGTTTTTGTGGTTTTGGCAGTTGGAATGGACTGGACCGCATGTTGTTATCATGTGACATATGTGCATCAACGCCCCATGTTTGGCTCGCTACACAGAAACTGAAACTGAAACAGAAACAGAGACCGAAACCAAGGCAGACAGAGGCTGTCAACGCGCCCAATGAGACACCCATTGATAGATAGGGAAAACACACAGCGAGAGAGAGAGAGAGAGAGAGAGAAATGGGGGGCGAAATTTATGCTGACAATACAGTGTTTGATTGGCAAATGGAAGACGTCACGCGGCGTATGCGTAATTTGACAAGCCTTCAAGTTGCTGCTGCAATCGCATTAAATGCCACAACGACGACAACCTTTTCCAAGTGGTAACTTCCGCATGCTAATTGACAGAAAGAGGGAGTGAGGGGAGCAAAAAAAAAGTAGTAGTAGAAAGGAGTTCGCTGGCAATTAACCTGCAAATGCTTAGTCAGTGGGGTAGATGAACTCGCTCAACTCCAACCAGGTGGGGCAGGGAGGAGAGCCTTTGTGTTTTTTCGGCAATAAACTAATGAGCGACAAAATGCAAAAGACCCAGACACGGATACAGACAGATAGACGAGCAGATAGACAGAGAGAGGGAGAGAGAGAGACTCACTGTGGCACATTCACACTTGGGCACATGCAATCCGTTCTAGTCAGAGGCTTAATTAGAAGGCGAACGAACTAGCAGCCAGCCTGTTCTAACTTGGTTAGCAAAAGCAGAAACCTTTTTTGCCTCTATATGCAGCAGTTGCACTATTAACCCTTTGTGCTTAGTTCTACATATGTGTCTCTCTCTGTGTGTGTGTGTGTGTGTGATGCGGGTGTCCTCTCGCAAATCTCATTTAGCAATTTAGTCGCACACCCACACTCATTGCCCAGCCCCTGCTCCAACTGCAACTCCAACTCCAACTTCCAGCCTCGACTATGCGAGATAGGAATATTCACTTCCATCAGTCGTTTGCTCGTTTGCTTGCTCGCTCATTTAATTAACAGTCGCGCGCCACGCCATGCCCCAACGTGCCACACCATGCCTCCTCAGACAGGCAACTATCCAGTCAACCAACCAACCAACCAGTCTCAGAACCAGGCCAGAAGAACCATTGCCACAGTCAAGGAGGATGAGGAGGAGGAGGCCAACAACAACAACTTGGAGGCTGGGCTCAAGGCGTGCTGCAATGATTTTTTATTCGCTTTTTGTGCCCTGGCATTCCCTTACTGGCTCATCTCTAGATGAGCGAGTTGCATGTTTTTAATTATGAATTATCGTACAAACTGGCTGACTGACTGACTCGCTGACTCCCTGACTGACTGAGTGAGTGACTGTCTGCTGTTGGTGGACTGTAGCTTGTTGCATTTAAATGACATAATTATGGCTCAGAATGAAACTCCCACAACAATGCTGCTGTCGGCATTTCAAAAGCCACTCGCAACTTCCTTTCGAAACTCCAGAGTCGTCTTGTCTTTGTGTTTCCATTCATTAACCTACCCCCCTCCCCCCATCTCCACACTCTTGCCCCGCCCTCGTGTTCAATTTTCCAACTACAAAAAAAGTTATGAGAAAAATAATAAAAACCAGAAGGAATATTTTTTTCTTCACATTTTATTTATATGTATTGTATAACAATTTTTATTTGCACCGAATGGCAGGCACTTATCTGCCACGCCCACTGCAGACCACAGTGCATTTCAAGGGGCTATTGTGAAATTATTATTTTTTTTTTTGAACAAAATAAATAAAAAATAGAAGAAGAAATTTTTGGCCAATTGAGAGAGTATTTGAGCGTTAAGGTGGAGGAGCGTGCATTGCCATATTATGTGTGCAAATAGCCCAAAATTTTATTTCAATTTTGTTTTCTTTCGTACGAAAATCCTTTTCACTTTTTTTTCTGCTATTCCCCTCTGGTACTTCAGCAAGGCCACTTGTAAAAACCATTTTCATTATGAGTGGCAAGCCAAAAAGCAAGGCACAGCAACAGAGAGGATGGAAAAAATCCGTGAATTGTATAAAATAAATTGCCAAATAAAAAGGAAAATCATAAAATTTCATATCGATTTACACAGTCGATGGCCTAAACAAATAAAATGATGAGCGCGCGCGCCAATGAAGCGAATGGTAAAATGTTTGATTCTCGGCCAGAGTAAGGAGTCATTTGGAGTCATCGACGAGGGAATTCTCTAGGGTTTGAGGTGAATGTGTTGATTAATATTAACTACAGTAAGCATTCGAAATAACTGTTTTGCTGTTGCACATTTCAAGACCATAATCGCTTTTATCTATAGCCCACTGTCAAATAGGATTGTATATCAATTTAAATGGTTAGATTTCGTTTACGGTTTCGAGTACCTACTGCTGCTGCTGCTGCTGCTGCTGCAGCTGCTGCTCTTGGCTGCAATGACGCTTCATTGCTTTGTATTGCATTTTAGTTGCAAATTTTTCAATTTCAAGTGAATTTGACTTAATTGAAAATTGTTTGAGTTGTTGTGTGTAGGGGGAAAATCAATATGAAAATGCACCAAATTACATAAAAAACTGTGGAAAAGTCAAGTGGCCCGCCGGCACCAAGCTAAATGAAGTTGTCGAAAAGAGCGATAGCAAAAAAATAAAGCAAAAATAGAGAAAACAAAAAGCGAACAAAAAGAATATTCGTATCAAATGTTAATTAAACTCTACAGCTTAATGAGAGAGCTTAGTTAGCATATAGAGAGTTTATTTTTCAATACCTTAAATAAGTGTACACTAAATTTGATGTGATATGTGATGATTTTTAATGATGATTCGTTTATCAGACATCTAAAAATTAATTATAATTGATAATTGTTTATATCTAAACGATAAATAAACCATAGAAAAAATCATATAAATTCAAATTTTATATCTAAACGACAAAAATAAACCATAGAAAAGATCGTATAAATTTAAATTTTATATCTAAACAAAAAATAAACCATAGAAGAGATCATATAAATTCAAATTTTTATATCTAAACGATAAATAAACCACAGAATAGATCATACAAATTAAATTTTCGAAAAAGCTCTTAATATATTTTCATAATTATTCCTAAAGCAATCATTTTTTCAAATTTTTAGTTTACTATTAGAAATTTCCCTCCGAACTTTTAGAGTATTTAAACTTCACCAAACAATTATTAGCTTTTATTTTGCATTGTATTTTTTATAGATTATGTTATGGATAATCCGTATATTTCAACTTAATTACTCGGTATACATAGAAAACTTTCAATTGCAATTAAAATGTTGAACAAAATAGTTAAAAAAAAAAAAACACAAATGAAAGCCCGTATATACGATGGCTAATTAACTATCGATTGTTATGCATTTTTGTATTTTTTTTTTTAAGGTATTTGTTTTAATATTAGTGCTACAAAAATCGTTGATTTTTTTTTTGTCATTGCCAAATATTACAGAGCAATTATAAATTATTGAAGCGGGCTTTGTTGTAATTAAGTATGCATGAGACCGCAAATTTTGCATTAACATACCGGACATGGGTATATACATGTGTAGTAAGTGCTTATTGGTAGCATTTATGGGGAAATCGATAGCTTTTTGCATAAGCTGATTAATAGAAATGTGAAAATTGAGCACAGGATTAGCACAGCATTTTTTTCTCTTTTTTTTTTGCTAATTAAAATAGGAAATTAATGAAGAGAGCAAAAAAAAACCCTCCCCCCACACACAATCTATTAGTTAGCCTTTAAGCAGAGAGAGAGCAACAATATCTTTTATCTTTCACACTTTATCCATATCTCTCTGCAAGGATTTATGCTGGCGCATAACAATGTGATTGAGCATTATAATATGTTAATGATATCACCATAATCTAAGCTCCACTTGAACTAATAATTAATTTTATTGATTTGTCTCCGGGCCAAAGGGGGAACCATCTCTTCCTCTCCTTGTTCTATTTGGTTATGCTTTGCATTAATTATTGTGTGTGTGTGTGTGTTAAGATCCAATGAAAGATAAATGAATAGAATGCCGAAGCTGCCTCAAAACCCATTCATCAAACTAGAGTAAGAGAGGGAGGGGGAGGAGGAGAAAACTATGTGCTAATGAGCCTTAATGGCGTCAACCAAAAAAGTAGGCAACACTTTTGTGAAAATTTTAATTTCCTTCTACACGCATGCAGGAAGTTCGTTTGTGTGTGTGTGTGTGTGCGAGCGAAAGTAAGGCAAAGCAAACGGTGGCTGGAGACGGGTAGTTAACATGTCTACAACGCAACACCTACACAACTTGATTTATGAGCTATTTACTAACAGTCGACCCATATAGAAAACCTCAGACTCCTCAGACCCAGTGGCTGCCAGCCACTAGCCTGTCAAATCTGCAGCCAAATAAAGTTGCTGCCACTTCTGGCTGGATGTGCTGCTGTTTTCATTGCTGCCGCTGCTGCTGGGTTTTTATATGCAAGCCATAAACTATAAGATTTAATGTATGCCTACCTACCATGCCCCCCGGCCCCGCTTCCTGCTTAGTTCTAGCACTTTATCTGAGCTTTCGGTCTTTGCCTTGTCTTAGAGCCCTCCTCTTTCTTTCTCTCATTGCTCGTAATGCATAAAAACGCACTAAAATGTTCCCACGCAATTAATTCAACGTTTGTGCGCCTCACTTACTTGTACTTTTTCTTTTTTGGTTCATTTGTGTTTTTCTTCTTTTCTTTTTTTTTTGTTAACTTAATTGGTAAACATTTTGTTACACTTTTACGAGCGCCAAGGTGAAGGCGCAACATCTAAAAAGGAGACCTGCCGAGCCACTCCACATACAATTAATGAAACAACTTTTAACAACTCGCACACACACATATATGTACACACACTCACACACACACATAGCAATTTAATATGCCGTTTTTATTGTTGTGCTACTTGCCCTTTTGTTAATTAAAACACAAACACGTGCAAAACGTATAAAATATTCATCAGGGTGTCCTGGCAGTGCCATAAGCAGCGCTATGATATCATTTCATTACATTTCAAATTTCGCTATGCCATTTAATTTGAACAGTTTCTTTATATTTTGTTTGTAATATGCATTATGCATACCCTGTACAAAAATATATATTCCATATCCTAAAAGGGTGTACACTGTCTTGAATTTACAAAAACTGTTGACAGTATATCTGAAAGTATCTGGCCTTACATCACAATTTTATATACAATGCAAAAGCCATGCGAATTCAATCCTTTTAGCAGGAGGCATTTTCATTACATTAACAAAAATTGTAGCTTCGAAACAAGAAAAAAAACAAGCCAAATGGAGGGAGAAACACATTTTAAAACTGAAAGGCCGCTAGATTTTACGAGTCTCTGTGCAATTTTCTGTGTTTATTTTGTTTTTCCACATATATATGTATATTTTGTACTTTTTATGACTGTTTGTTTTATTTGGCAAGATATTTCAGTTATGCCTTTTTTTTCGCATCGCGCCCTTTTCTTACTTTCTTTTGGCTCTCATCGTTTCAATGTTTGTTTGTTTGTTGGTTGGTTTGCTGTCGTTATGTTGGAAACAATTTCATGTGCTCAACCCTTTTTGTTGTTGCCTCAGCCTCAGTTGTTGTTGTTGTTGTTGTTGTAGCTCTTTAGTTGCTGGTGCAAAATTTTGTGGCTGCCAAAAATATGCGTGTACACAAGTTGATGTACAAAGGAAAAAAACAAAAACATTTGTAACCTCAACAGGGTGATCCAGGGTGACAAATAGAAACAAGAGACAATTTTTAGTCTAAAGTTAGAGTTAAAAATATTTAGGCTTAAGTATTAGGATCGAATCAGAAGATGTTTTTCATTTAAAATATGAAGTTTGATTAATTTAAGTATTTTTTAAAAATAGTTTAACAAATTTTAAGTACATTTTTAAAAGTTCTGGTACATCTAAGATAGAGGAGAGATTAATAGAAGTGTTTTTTTGATGCTTACATTATGATAGAATTCTTAGACAAATCATTTACCTTGCAGACTTGAACTTGAACATTAAAGAAAGAAATATTTCTTGGCTCACCCTAATGATAAACAAAGTAAACACACACACACAAGGGTTAATGTTAGCTCGCGCCTCTGTTGCCTGTCTGTCTGTCTGTCAGTTTCAGTCTCTGTCCTTGCTGTTTGTGTGTGTCTTGGCCTGGTTGCATTCAATGCCAAAAATATGTAAAAAATTCGCCCAACCTCCTCCCAACAAGAAGCAACAACAAATTGTTTCATCATAAAAAGATGCAAACAACAAAAAAAAAAAAAAAATAGAGAAAAAAATGTAGAAAAACAACAGCGAGTGCCGCTTGCAAAGGGAAGTCCGCATTGCAAAATGAAAAAAGAAACCGCATGAAAAATAAAGTGAAAATCAAGTATACGCAACGTCAAACAAATGCTGTGTTGCAGAGGATAAAATGGGGAAAAACAAGAAGAACAAGAACACTTGCAACATTGGCATTTGCTTCATGCTACATAGGGCTTGTGGTATTGGTATATATTTTTTTATGAATATTTCAAAAATTTCATAAACGATTTTGCTGCTGCTGCTGCTGCTACTGAAGATGAGGATGATGATGATGATGTGCAAACAATACAAATTGCTTTAAAACTGTAAGCAATTCGGCTACGGGGATCTTCACTTTAAAAAGCTTAAAATGAAAATTAAATTATGTTGTTGCTGTTTGCCCTGTTGCAGGCCGCCTGTCTGATGGTTGCATTCATGGTGGTCGTCGCTTGTCACGCCGACTGTGGTTTTTCGGCCATAAAATTCACCTTGAACAAGGTTCGGTCAAAAAACGAGTAAAAAAAATTAAGCACAGCAAAGAAAAATCTTGATGCAATTATTCATATACTACACAGCAAGAAAAGAAAAAAAAAATAAAAGAAGAGTGGTGAAGGTGTGCCCCACGGCAACAACAACAGCTGCTTCAATCCATCTTTCTACCTCTTCCCCTCTCTCTCTCTCTCACTCTCTGGCTAGTTCTTTGCTGCAATTGACTGACTGACAGGTTTTTGGTATGCCCCAGACCGTTTTCAATGCGAAATTCATTTGTCATGCTTATAATTGTCTCACTCCGAAGCCGAAACCGAAACTGAAACCAGGCAAATTGCAGTCCGGTTGCTTGCCGAAAAGATTGGCCCAGCAATTTTAATGAAAACGTTGCTCGTCCTCCTCTCCACCTTCAACTTCAACTCGAACTCCAACTACTTGGACTGCCTTCACGTATTTTTATTTTGGGCTCCAGTCGAATCGAGTCGACTCGAGTCGAGTCTGTGTGGCCGCCCCGATTGCTGTCAGTAATTATGCTTAATTTTTTGGCTGTTTGTTCTTTAGTTTTTCTGGCGCTCAAGTGAAAGGGCATTTGAGGCAGTTGAAACATTTATTTGCCTGGCCAGGAATCGCAACGCATTCTTCTTTGGATGATGATGATGATAATGATTGGGATGATGATGATTGGGATGGCAATGGCGATGGCGATGATGATGATGATGATGCTTTGGGCTGCCGTTTAGCTGCTGGTTTCCCTTCTGCTTTTGTCTGTATTAAGTTGTTTGGCAGCTGTTGTTGCTGCTGCTGCTGCCGTTGCCTCTTTCATTCGTTGTTTAAAATTGAATAATGCCCGCTCATTTGCTTTTATGACATTTCGATAATGATGATTGTTTGTGTGTTATGCCTTTGTTCTGGCATTATCTTTATAAGGCAAACAAATTGTTGTAATTTGCCGACAGACAATTGTCCCTCTGCCTCTGCTGCTGCTGCTGCCCTCCCCTGAATACAGAAAAACACTTCACCACAAGTCACTCAAATATTTCAAAGCTCTCTGACGGTAATTCAATGCCCAATGAAATCGTATAAATCGTATAACTTTAATTCCCAGCCAAGTATAGAGATCAAAAGTAACGCAAAGTGAAACAACAAGAATGAAAAGACAACAAACAAACGTAAAAGAAACAGAAACAGAAACTGAGGCAACAAAAAAATCAACAGCAAGACAGAGAGAATAAAATGAAATCGATCATGATTGAAATCGAGCAGAGTCTGCAACTTCTTCCACTTGCCGCAAGACCTCGATGCCCCCCACTCCGATTCCCATTCCCATTCCGATTTCGATTCCATTCCGAGTGTTTTGTGAAACATCAACATTTTGACAGGCACACAAATCCTCTTGAAATGAGATTTATAAAACAGCAAGAGAGTAAACCCATGAGGAGGGCAAAACGCAAAGTCATTGTCAGCGTTGCGCTTGGCTGCAAAATCAGAAAAGCAAACAAAACAAAAGGGTCTACCAGGTCGTTGGATGATGTGATGTGGTCTGGTATGGTCGGGTATGGTCTGTGGCATGGTCTGTAGCATAATCTGGGCCTGGTCGTCTTATTGGTCTTGGTCGCGGCTTTAATGTGTAACATGTAGCCAGCCAGCCAGCCAGGTTACCACATGGGCCTCTAGCTGGACGGGGCTTATGTATGTTGTTGTTGTTGCTGTTGTCGCGGTTGTCCCTTCTCGCTTGCGATGCCGCTCCTCATCGTATTTATTTTCATTTTCAAGACATTGTAGTGTCATTTCAACGACGACTTGTCCAGCCGACCGCAGCATGAAAAGTAAATAAAAAGCTACAATGCGTCGCATTGGATCGCATCGCATTGCAATGCTCCGATTCTTGCCCCATTGCTGCACATTGGAACAAAATTTTCAATTCACAATTGAAGCAATTAAACATCTTGCCAAAAAGAATCCCATAAAGTTGCTAGTCTGAGATGAAGACCAATTATCCTAAGATGTCCTAGAATTTACGTCCTTAAACTTTTCGCATGTATTCCAAATAATTCTTAAAGTTTGCCGACAAATTGAGATCATAAATAGCTTCAGAAGGCCCATTAAATTTTTATTTTAGCCTCAGCAATACATTAAATTTATAAGCAATTGTCTTTAATTGTGGCCCACTGTGCACTGTGCCTGGCCCAATCCGTGGAACAATCCGCCGCTGCAGCTTTTAATTAAGCCAAAGAGCAACTGGTTGCCAATGTCTTCGATGTTGGAAAAAAAAAAAAAATAATTTATCTGCTAGTAAGCCGCGTATATATATGTGTATCTGTAGCTGTAGCTGTATCTATATCTCTGTATCTGTATCGGTATACTGTATCCATATCTGTATCTGTAACTGGCAATATGTATCGCGCCTTGTCTTGCCCTGCCCCTCAGTTGTTGCTGTGTTGCTTTGTTTGTTTAAGGCTCTCTCTCTCTATCTCTCTCTCACTGAAAAGTTGCCCCGCTGTGCCGGCAACACCCCAGCAACATACAGTATCCACGATGGCAACCAATCGACCGACCATCCGACCGACCCACTCAACAACAGTGTGGCCAGGCTGAGCTTCCAGCATCACGTTCATGCGTGGCCACATTTTTTTGTGCCTGCGTTTTGTTCGTTTTTATGGCAATAATTGCAACTTGATGACTTAATTGCGGATGCAACTTGTTTTCCAACAGCAGCAGCAACAGCGGCAGCAGCAGCAGCCAGCGTATGCCTGGAAATTGAATTTTTCCACCTGGCCTAGCTAAAGCTCCCTAGCTCCCTGGCTCCCATCTTTTTCTGGTTATTTTCTAGGTATCTTTTTTTTTTGCGCTCAGTTTGCTGTTGTTGTTGCTGTTGTTCATTTTAAGCAGGATATGATGCTTTCATTATTGTAGCAGATAGACGGGCGACGGGTCTGCAATTTTCCCATTGCATAAGCAAATAAAAATTCATTAATTTATGACTGCCAACGGGGCAGAGTAACATATATATATGTATATATATACTTGTATTTGTATAGGAGAGAATCAGGTATCTGGCTGTGGCCACCACAGCCTCAGCCTTGAGAGGCAGCACTCCATTAGTTGAGTTTGGAGTTTCAAGTTATTTTTATAATCGCAGCAACGTGACATTTATGCGAGTGTTCATGTAAATGATTATTACGTGCCGATATACAGCCCCCCCCCCCCACTCTCCCCCCTCTCTATCTCTCTTGTGATATCCACCGACTTGCCTCTTGCCCTGTGGCTTATTCTATGTAGTTGTTTTTCCAAGTTGAATTAAATGATTTAGTGCAATGTTTGGTGCAGTGTTTGGTGTTTCTATTCCACTGTACAAATAGTTGAATATACTTATATATATATATAGACTTGTGTGTCTGTTGGCCGATCTGTCTTTCTCTACGTCTACGTCTGTCTGTCTGTCCGTCTGTCTGAGGCAAAGTAATTTCATGTTTAATTAAAAAGAATTCTGCGTCATTTGCTTGATGGACACTTTTTGCTATTCACGTGCTCTTGTGTCGATTGTTGTTGTTGTTGTTGTTGTTGTTCCCGTTGCGATATTTATGTTTAATTATAGTTAACATGTTTTTATGTCCATGTCTGTGCACGACTCTGATGTTCGTTTGGTAATTATGTACATTGCGTGGGTTGTCTCTTATTCAAATCAGTTTGACATGAGCCATAAACCAGAGATCCAAGTAAATACCTCAGATTGAATTGATGGCTCAGCCACAGCCTCGGCATCAGGTCTGGGAATGAAGTGGGCTGTAAAATAATTGACTACATATTGCCGGCATCATTAGGTAAGAGGAGGTTAGAGGGGAGGAGAGCATACCAAGTTGGTGGTGATAAAAAAGAAGTTGACTGACATCGAACTAAATCAAATGGAAAATCAAAGTCGAAATTCACCTATCTACAAATCAATCAATGAAAACTTCTTCTACAGATTGCATTTGCTATCTATCAGTCGTTCTTCTAATTAAAATACAAATTTCAATTAGAAATGAGCAGCAGCACATGAAGTTTATTAAGAATTATATTGATAGAACATTTATTCGATAACACAAATTCTTTGTTACTTACATGAGACCAATTAAAATAATGTTTTTTGGATTAACTTGTTGTAGTTGCTTCACTTTACATATTTTTGGATCACTGGGGACAACACCAAAAATGTTCATTTGATATCTTTAATTGCATTACAAATATTTAACTTAAACGAAAATACAATTTAATTAACATTTCTCTCTCTTTTTACCTTTCTTTCGTTTCAGGTAAGTTAAGAAAACAACACAAAAACACACACATATAAATTGGGGAGTATGTTAAGGGGAGCGAAGGCGGATGCCCCCTTCATATCCGCATTAAAATCGAAACGTTTTGTCAGACTTTAAATCAAACGTGGGTTAAATGTAAACGTAAGTGCCTTTAACTTCCCCTCCTCCCTTTCCACCCAACCAGAAAACATTCCAGAACAAAACTCCAAGTGGGGTGGGGGGCTAAAAAAAAAAATTGATAAGGTCCGCCCCATTTCGTATGGAGTTTAAAAACTCATTTAGTGTCCAATCAAGCGGCCATAAAATAAAGTCAATAAATCAAGCATAAAAGTAACAAATGCACAGGCAGCAAACAGATAACACGCACCCAGATATACACACCAACACACACACCAACACACACACCAACACACACACACACACACACACCAACACACATACATAAACATGCATGTGAATGTGGCACTGAATTTCAATAAAATTCGATACGTTTTTCGGTTTCAACTGCACTGCACTGTCCGCTCCAACTCTATGGAGATCGGGGGTGAGGTGAGGTGAGGTGTGAGCAAGTGTTGGCGGAGTCTCCCTCTCTCTCTCTTTCTCTCTCCTTCCGTCTTTATCAAGGTGTGATGATCACTTGCGTGCCAGCGGCGCCTGACTTGCATTTTAGAGCATCATCTCATCGTCGTCGTCGTCGTCGCCCTTGGAGAATCAATAAAAATAAATCGAAGTGTCAACCAATAACCCAAAAAAAAAGAAGTGTGAGGTCCCGCAGCTATACCTGTAAATGACATTGCGGACAGCTCAGAATTCTACGGAAATAACCCACACTCCGAACTCCTATTTATCATATATTAATTTCACAAACATTGGGGAAAATTAGTTGTAGCTTAAAGATATTGAATTACTGAAAGCAAGAATGAAAAACAAACCAAACCGAAAATCATTTCAAATTCAAGAAATCAACAATCAATTGTCGAAGGGGCCACATAAATTTTTGAAGCATCGTGCCGAGCAGCGGGTGGGCAGATAGGTAACCCAAATCTCTCCTCCCAAAAAAAAAAAAACGAACCAGAGGCAGACAGAGAGAGAGTGGAAGAGGGAGAGGGAGAAACAATCTTCAATTCAATTCAATTCAATTCAAAGTAAAGCCAAGTAAAGCAAACCAGTTGCCAGTTGCCAGTTTGGGGTTTCAGCCTATCCACAAATTGCTCGTGTTCAGCTTTAAATCGTTTTACGTAGTTTTCAGAGACAAGTTCCCGTAAATGTTTGCCAAATGTGGCGCTGTTTGTAAATCACGCACGTTGCACGTTGCACGCAACCAGTCCGATCGATTGCTACTCTCACCATCCTCCATCCTCATTTGAGAAAAGGAGAATCGGAGGAGTCTCTCGGCCTCAAGTATGTTAATCTTGCGCTCGGCGTGACTTGGCGGAGGATGAGGAGAAGGAACAGGAGGAGGTAGCCAGGGATAGCTCTTAAATTTATGCGCTGTTCAAACGGCGCGTAATAAATTTGTTTGCTCTTCAACTGTGTGCGCGCATGTTCATTGAAATTGTTGCCGGTTTCGAATGGAGGAGACGGAGACGACGAAGGCAACCCAAAAACTGATTTCCAATCCCAGTCAGTTCCCCCCATTTCAGAGAGGCAATCCCCCGATGCTCTCTCATCCCATTGCCGCCAACGGCCACTTCATTTTGTAGCTTTTAACAGCATTTCAGCATTCTTCTGTATTTGTTTATCTAAACGTTTTATTCATTTGTGCGGCTGCCCCAGCCAGTTGCATTGCTTTATCTTTGGGGGCAGTTCGTGCTGCTGTTTCTGTAGCTGTGGCAATGGTCGTTCCTGGCGGCCTAATTGATGCGCACTGTTGTTCTTCCTTGCGGCGGCTGCGACGAAGGCTTCGGCGACTGCGCATGCGCAACATTCACACTTTCGTCTTGGACACACTTGGCCCTCGCCATCTCATCTCTCGGGCCCATCGCCCGCCAGTTGATTGCACATTTTATTTGCGCATTTATTTGCATTTTTTCTCACACCGCATTCGCGTTTGTCTCTTCCTCCCTTATTCTGTTCCTGCCCCTGCCACTTCTTGTTGTTTGCAATGCAATTCAATTGTCTGCGCTTTGTTTTTGGGCTTTTGGGCTTTGACTTTGGTTTGTTTGGTTTACTTATTCGATTTTATTCGTTTGTTTCTCATGTTTTGCCGCTGCTGCTGCTGCGGCCTTTTAATAGTTCATTTAGTTTGCATTTTTATGAAGTCTTTGTGTGGGTTGTGTAATAAATTTAACTCAAGTTTATTTATGTGCCATCTTCAAGACATTTATCACTCAATTTGAAGGCGTAATTGGGCGCAAAACGACAGGAGGCTGCCACAGGAGTCACAAGACTGCCAGCGATGGCATCTGTTGCATATTTTGCATATCGTTTATATGCTGCTTGCCGATGCAATGTCGATGTCTCCGTCTCCGTCTTCGACTCGGACTCCGACTCCAGTTGGAAGATGCAGTTGGACTTGCTTTCCATTTGATTGGCAAGCCCCACTTACCTGCCATGAGAGAGATGAATGTGTGTGTGTGTGTTTGTTTGTTGTTACTGTTATTGTTGATTGGCATAAAGAATGACCAAAATTGGATAATGATGATGATGAGGTGGATGCCACTTTTGTGGCATAGTTATTGACTTAACGGTTTCCCCTTAAACTTGTATATGCAAATGACACACTATGTTAGATTGGAAAATCATCAGGCAGGAAATCCATTAAAAAGACCAAGAGGAAATGCATCAATTTTAACAGTTATTATTATGATTGAAAACCAAATAAAATGGGAATATATTGAAGTCGTTTATTCTGACTAAAACTAATTGCTAACTATAAATTTTTTAGCTATTCTGAGTAAATTAAAATGTTTATTCAATGTATAATTGCATTCTCCTTAGATTGGTTTAGTAAATAGAATACAAATCCCTATTTACGAATATAACGAATATAAGTCTATAATATTATCTTCTAAAATCTAAAGATAAATCAAATGTCAATTTTTATCATAATTAGAGCAGTATGAACTAGTCAAATATATTCGGCATGAGTGGCAAAAAAGATTCATTCGAATGGGAAGTATATTAGATTGAGTTGAGTGAATATAAATGATACTGATACTCGAGTAATTCAAATGTTTTTAGCTTTTGCCAAAGAATGAGAACTTTTTATACGCTTTATGCAGCCAGCATTCATTCTTATTCAATTGTATGAATACCAAAATATACTAATACACTTACTCATTCCGCTTTATGCAGCATTCATTTTTCTTCAATTGTATAAATACCAAAATATACTAATACACTTACTTATTCTATTGAATATATATTCTAGTCTATTCCATTCGAAAATATTCTATATAGTACACATTCACATAATGTGAACGAAAGCATGCAGATGTTTAGTATGAATATGAATATGATTTCTATGCAGATGTTTAGTATGAATATGAATATGATTTCTGTGTGGCATTATGATTTTCCATCTTGATTTCGTATCTTAAGAGAACCCATAGAGAATTGCCTATTGATTTATCTTTCATTTGTTTTTCAATGATTAAACAGATTTAGATATAATGCCCATATATAGTAGTTTTATAAAATAACTACCTTTAGATCACAATAATTAGGGTTACGGGTATAACCTTAGATTAAATGGCTTCTATTCCTATAATATTCAGACAGAAGTTGGTGAACTTCAAAACAAAAGTCCCCTTTAAATATTCTGATTTGCTGAGGTTATTTAGACCACATTTTCCAAGAACATTTTCCTTTTAACATTTTGATGGTCTCAATTTGATGGAATTTGTGAAAGTAGATGCAAAATTTCTAAACTAATTTCCTTCCCATTGAAATGTAAATCATTTATATTTTCCAAATGTACATCAAATTACATGAATTTCATTTGAAAATTGCATTATTCATTTAGCGCTTGATCAAGCACAAATCATTTAGCATTTCGACTGCTTTTCCATTTTTTTTTTTGGCTATTTCGAACGAAAACTATCTGCTTAACAATAGATACTCGAATCTGAATTGAATTTCAATTTTCACCTGTTTAGCAATTTGCACATCGAACAATGTGGCCCAGCAAACAAAATTTCGTTGAAATGTCGTTAACAAACAGACGGACAGACGGACGGACAGACCACAGAAACACTCTCCCGTATTTGCCATTAAACAATAAATAAGCAATTTATGCAACAAAAGATTTAGAGCTGAATATGATGAGTAACGAGGAGAACGAGAACGTGAATGTGAACGTGAACGGGTGCTCCTGATTGATAGCGCACAAGTGTAAGCAACGGACTATGCAAAAATTGCTACAAAACACATGCAACACAGCAGCAGCAGCAACAGCAGCAACTTGCCATCATCCATTTTGTAATTTCATTTCATTATGCACTGTGGCAAAGGAGATGTGGCGATGTGGAGATGGTGCTGATGAATGGCCAGTGAATGAGTATATAGCATCGCTACCATCCTGTATTTTGGTTGCCTTTAACAACTGTTTGACCGAAAAACTTGTGTGTGTGCTCCTTAAATTGCTCTCTCTCTCTCTCTCTGTCTCATTCCAGAGGTTTCTGTTTCTGTTTCGGTTTCACTTCAGAGCATGGACAAGCATTTGTTGCTGTCTGATTGCCCGCAAAAGAGGAGTAGCATCCCAAAAAAAGAAACAAGAAAAATAAAAGAGAGAGAGAGAGAAGAGAAAAAAAGGAGAGCGAGGAGAAAAATCGAATTTCCCGTGCGGACTGATTCGATTTGGCGTTGCAATTTCACGCTGTGTTATTGCAAAGTGGCTGCAACTGTCGGCGCCAGGCAACGGCCATGGCCACTGCCACGTACATTCACATATATTCAGCGATGCCGAAATCCACCGCACGGGCATCATCAGCAGCGGTAGCAGCAGCCAAAAACCCTTCTCTCCGTCGTTTGCCAAAAACTTCCAAAATAGCAATTTCGACAGCGGACAACAATGGTTCGCGGCCAGCAGCAACAGGAACAGCAAAAAAATCTCATTTAGTGACGAATTAAGCGCCAAAACAGACAACCGAATCAGTTAGTCAGAGGACAGACCATCCAAGTTCCGGAGAGAAGGAGCAGCAGGCCGATGGGCATTGTCAAGTGCAGAGCAAGTGCAGGAGGTTGCCACCATCATTCTGTTCTACTGTAGGATAACTCTGCGCTATCTATGACCAGGGATCGATTGGTTCACCCTCCATCTGCTGATGGCTCTGTTTATGGCCTTAAACGCCATTTTGTGCGCGCTCATTCACGCCATGTTTGCCACTGCCAGGACTCCAACAGGACTCCGAATGTGTGTGTGTGTGTTGCTCACTCTCTCTGGTGGCATTGTCTGCACTTGCATCCATGTGCTTGCTCCCATTTTGACAGATTGTTGCAAGGGCAAGTGCAATATTAGAACATGATTTATTTATGCAATTTTTACCATAAAGCGCGCAATTTTCGTTCACTCTACATTTCCATGGTCTGTCTGTCTCTCTCTCTCCTCTATCTATTGGCATTTGTCTATCATTTTGCTGTGAGCTGTGGCAATTTGTTGTTTGTTGCATGGCGAGGGCTGTAATAAAAGTTTACTACTGCCATTTGAAGCTCAAAGGGGAAAGCTACTTATTAGACAACCCTCGCTCGCTCGTTGTGTCTCATGTCCATTAGTCTCTATGTCGGCACGTCAATTTGTTTGTCTGTTAGTTGAGTTTTTGGAGTTTGTCTGCTGACTTGCAGTGTTGAAATTATGATATGTAGGAGGCGGTTGCTGCTGCTGCTCCTGTTGCCATTGTAGCTGCCAATTAATGGTGGGGGGAGGGGGGATAGAAACCCATTATTGGCCAAGTGCAGGCTCCCTCTCTCTCTCGTTGAATTTTGGCTGATAAAAGGTAAAGATTAGTTTAGTTCGTGCCTCGCATTTGACCGCAGCATAGATAGAAAGCATAATCAACATTTTTCCTTAAATAATAATAATAAAAAAGCAAAATATGCAAAGTGAAGTAATTCACAAAAAAAAGAAGAAAAATTCCATGAAAAAATAAATGAAGCACATTATAAATGCCCGAGTACATGCTAACTACAACAATTATCCTTAATGTTGCCAACAACTACAGCAGGCCAGCAGGCAGGAGGCCATTAGTAGGAGGGGAGCATCCTCCAACTTCTGGCTCCTGTCCAGCCAACTGATCACTTGCAAAAGAAAATTCAAATTAAAATGCTTCAAATGGTATGCAAAATAGTTGCAATTTTGTGCCAGAGCGCGGAATGCTCATTATTCATCTGGATAGGATGCTTCCCCCCACCCGCTCCCTCTCCCTCTACCACTCCTGCTCCTGATACGAAGGCGATGGCGGAGTCAACGCATGATAATTTGCAAAAGCGAAGAATTGTCAGCAAAATTCACAGGGAAGGGGAGGGGAGGGGAGGGTAAAACAGGGAATGCAATGAGAATCGAATCAATATCTCGTTCACGTTGATGGCCAAAACTCATCCAACTGTGTGTGTCTCATCGTCCAGGTTCATTATAAAACGCCGCTGCTCCTCCATCCTCCCCCATCCTCTCCACTTTTGTCTGTCGTGTGTTTGCTTATTGATTTACGGTAATAAGGACGCCCGTTCGGTTTGGCAAATGCATTGTTGTAACTGCTGTGTAACTGCTTAATACATATCACAAAGAGCGGGCACCCAAAGGACAAACGCATGTTAACAAGGCGTCGCAACACGCGACCCGAAGGTCCACCAGAACAACATCAACCCTCCAATCCAATCCCCTTTTCGCTGTGGGTAATCAAAGCCAGCTGCCAGGCTGCATTCCATTTACCTTGCTCAGCCACTTTTCAATTATGTTATTAAAACAGGGCCCAGAAGAACTTTTTGCCCACCTAAAATGCCAGCCAGGCATTTCCGTTAACGTTGCGTGTTTTGTAGTTGAAACACTTGTTGTTGTTGCTTTTTTTTATATTCTTTCAAAAACTAACTCATAAATGTTAGTGCACAAACATGAAAATTCAATTATGAATAATACTTGAAAAGGTTGACGCCCCAGCAATTGAGTGAGTTGGTTTGGGGGCCCAAGTCTGTGGCTCAAGGCAAATTTACAAATCATGATGATGAGTCGAGAAGAAATACGCAAATAGATAGCGACGTCTAATTATGAAGAGAAGGAGAGAGAGAGAGTGAGAGAGAGAGAGAGGGGAGGGGTGCAAATAACATTCAACATGGTGACTGTGACTGACTGACTGTGTTGCGGCTGGCAAATAAAAAATAAATATTTGCATTCAATTTCGCAAAAGCGCGCGCCAACTTGCCAAAGGAAAATTGTGCGTAAAAAGCATCGGCATATTTGTTAACCTCAAGCAACAAACCAAACGAGACCCAACCAGACCAGACCATTGCGATTTCGATTTTCCAGACAAAATCGATTACCAACTGATTGACTCAATGGCTGGTTTGAGTTTGAGTTTCAATTGGATTGGATTGCTCTGCGCGTATGGTATGAGAAGCAGGTGGATCAACTGGAATAGTGGGAGTGGGATACTAGCGACAGCCAGTTAAAATGGTAATTGACTTTTACGCCAAACCGCAATGTGTTTGTAAACTTGTTGCCATGTTCTTCCTATGCATGTTGCTGCTGTTGCTGTTGCTGTTCCCTAGTGCAATAACGCGACGAGCGACCCAAGCAAGCAAGCAAACTCGAATGCAATTTCACAAAATGCTAGCATAAGCCCAGGCGTGCATCCCCCTGTCCTCGAAATGCTGCAAGGCAAACTTGCTGCCTTGCTTCCCCATAATGTCATATTAGAGTTTATCAACTGGGATAGCTATGAAAATTTAGAGCAGAGTCCCGACTCTTGCAAAAGGACGACAGCCTGCAAATTTCAATTTCGCGCACACTTTGCACAGATAATAGAAATTTCTTTCTTTCTCGGTTGCCGCTCCTTAGTTGCAACTGCAACTGCTGCTGCTGCTGCTGCTGCTGCGTTTATTGACACAAATCGCAAACGCATTTGGCATAAGTACCGGCCAAACAAGCTGTCGTTCCCCCCACCTCGCTCCCTCTCCCTTTCTTTATATTTTTACTTATTGTTTTTTGCTTTTCCTCCTTTTGAAGTGCTGCAAAGTATCTGGGTTATGAGTGGTTTAATGGGACACTCGCAGAAACTACTACTAGCATCTTCTTCTTTGTTCGTTCTTCGGCTTGGTTGATTTTAAGAAAGTTTTTGGCTAGCAGGAGGAGGAGGGATTACTCTGCTGCTAAGCTGCTTAGAATGTGTAATGGCAAATAGTTTAGCAATGCACTGAGAATGGGAAACGGAAAAGCTTAAGAGTCAGCCAGTGGGCAAACGATATTGAAGATCATTGTCACAAGGGACTTAATTAGAGAAACTGAATAAATACTATTCCCGTGCAGCAGAAAAGTGACTAGCCCATAAATAAACCATAAATAAACATTTTTACATCATAAACTAACTTTATTCAATTATATTTTCCAACAAAACAATCTCAATATTCAAACTAAATGAGAGGAACTTAAATAATCATTTTTGATCAATAAAAAATATTATTCCCGAGCAGGATAAAACTGACTAGCCCATAAATAAACATTATTAAATCAAAAACTGACTTTATTCAATTAAGATTCCTAGCAAAATAATCTTAATATTCAAATTTAATGAGAGGAACCTAAAAAATTCTTTTTTGATTAACCATAAATAGTATTCCCGAGCAGGATAAATAAACATTTTGAAATCAAAACTAACTTTATTCAATTAGAGTTCCCAGCAAAACAAACTTAAAAATCAAACTTAATGAGAGGAACTAAAATTATCAGGAGAAAAGTGACTAACCCATAAAAAGAAGCCTTGATAACCATTTTTAAATCAAAAACTAACCTTATTCAATTAGAGTTCCCAGCAAAACAATCTCAATATTCAATTTCAATATTACTCATTTGCAATTTGGTCATTTGTCAATCGGTTAGAAGATGTCGATGTCGATGTCTCAGAACACATTAATTCAGATTAAAGTCCAGCATTATTGGCCGTTACGGAGGCAAATAATTTACAGTTGACCCAAACATAATTCCATCATCTATCTCTGTCATTGGGCTAACTAATGCTGCCGTCTGTCTAACCAATGTACACCTTACCATAACTGTGCCACATTTGCCTGATTAGCTTCTCAGCAGCAGCAGCAGCAGCAGCAGATCCACCCACCCACCATTTGATGCTCCTCCTCCACTAGAGCAAGTTGAACAATGAAATATATTTTTAATCAAGCCAAATCGAATTCAAAGCAATACACCGGTGCCTCATTATTTAGGCAAATGTGTTGCCATTAACTACACAACGGTCCGAACCCAAGCTGCCTGGTGGCGGAGAGCGAGAGAGATTCACAGTTGACCCAAAACGCAAATTGACAAATGTTGCCACTTAATGTGCTACAGGGCAAATGTTAAACAATTTTGTGTTTTATTTTGTATGCCAAAAATACAAACTAATTAATATGAGAAATGTCAGGGGAATTGCTGCCAACGTGCGAGGAGGAGCGAGGAGGCAGCGAGGAGTCTGGAGTGGGGATTCGGGGGTGTGGGAGTGGGAGTGGGATAAGGTGGTGAATGTGGATGCCGTTGGCACGCATTGAATTTTATTTGATTTTGTAAAAATTTAATTTCGACAAGGAATTTTTCTTAGCATGTCGTCGACACTAGGCGGCAATTTTTCAATGTTGTGTCTCGCGGAGTTGAATGAGGCAGCAGCCACTCACACAGAGAGTGAGTGTGTGAGTGAGTGAGTGAGTGACTTGCCTGACGACTTCCTACAGTTTGTTAAGGGAATTTTGCATTTTGTTTGAATTATTGCCTTCATTAAGATTGCGTTGTTGATTTCGTTATTCTCTTTTATTTTTTTTTCCTCCACGGCTCGTCACAGCCTGCTGCCAGTTGCACAGAGTGAGTGAGCGACAGCATGACTCCGCCTTTCCCATTTTCCATTTGCTTATTTGCAGGTTCCCAGGTTTTCATCCATTTCCATTTCCAGCGATTCTTGTGTGTCCTATTTGTTTGAATGTTGTGACTGCACTTGACAATAAATTTTATTGTACCTACACGCAGACGACACAAATTGTCGCAACGCGGCTGTCTTTGGCATATTTTTAGCTTAATTGTGAATGAAGTTGCCTTGCCCCTTTTGCCACCCATCATCATCGTCAACGCCATGTGCTGACATGTGCCTCGACGGGATCTCAGAGTCTTCGAGAGCATAATTGTGCGAAATTCATTCATATGGAAAATTTTTCTTGCCAGTCATAATTATGCCATTATTTTCGGTAGATTGGGTCAAAGAGTTTTCTCGTACGATTGGCAAAAGGGTGATGAGTTACCTTTTTCTTCAAGTATAATGAGAATTTCTTGCCTAGTTTCCCTACATTTTAATTTACATTTTACTTTTCTGCATATTTTTGTTTCGTAGACTTTTCCTTTCGTTTTTTTCACTTTTTTTTTTTTTTGTGTAAATAGCCACGGGGCATTGCAGGGCAAACTTTCCAAATTTAACGCTCGACACAATGGGACTACACTCGGATAGGAACATTTTTTCTGGTGCAGTAGCAACAACAATTACAACTCACAACTCCCCGGGCAGGAGCAGAAGCAGGAGCAGGAGCTGGAGTGGTTGGTTGGGTTGAGTTGGCTTATGCAAACAGGAAACGCATAATGAACCACAGGCCATTCGCGGAGTCACACTCCGGCTCTGACTCTGACTCCAACTCCATATTCAACACTGACTGGCTTTCATTCATTTTTGAGCGGTTTCGTGGTTAACAACCGCTTCCTTATCCTTATTATTTTAATGCCTGCGGCAACATTTCCATCTTACTTACTTTTCCCTTTGCAATTTCCCTATTTCTTTTCTCTCATTCGTTTCATTTTTTTCGCTTTTCGCATTTCGTTTTCGTTTTCTTTTTTTTTTTGAAGAATTTTCCTCTGCTTTTGTTGTTGTTATTCCTTAAATATTTTAACTACTAGTAGTAGTTGGGTGGGATGATGTCTGTCTGGTAGCTGGTTCTTTGTGCACATAATTGAGGTTAACTGCGTCCAGGTGAGCCAGGAAACGCTCAGCCCATTGTTGCAAAGTGTGCCAAAAGGAAAAGTAAACATTTTCCCCCCATCCCCCTCTCCGCTCCTTTGTCATTTGCCTCTCTTACAAATTGTTGCTCTTTAACCATTGCAATTAACAGCAAACTGAAAGTGAAATTTAAGGAAATTTTGACAGGTTTTTTTAAATATGTTGGCACAAAATTCAATTAACACGATGTTTGGCTTTTGGTTATGGTTTTGTGAGTGTGCGTTTTTTCGGGGTACTCTCTCATCATGAATTCAGTTGATAATTATTTTTACGCGAAACGCAGCAAAGGTGCATTAAAAATGCAAATAACACTTTGCCACTTTGATGGGCCGCGACGTGTGGCTGTTGTCACAGTGTGTGTGTGTGTGTTGTTTTATTAATTTATTAAATTACAAAAACAAAGACCAAAAAGGTAGAAAGAGAGATACCAAGCGAGCGACCGCCGTGCAAACTCTCTCGCATATGTAATTGTAAATTTATGAGTGCAAATAAAAAAAAAATACCAACTCAGAGGACACGAAAATAAATAAATAAAAGGAAACAGGAGCCCAAAAAAAAAAAAAGAGTTCAACCTGCTGGGCGAACTGCTGTCAATCGTATGTACTCTATGAATTATTAATTATTTTTCTTTCACACACACTGAAAGAGAGTTAAGAGAGAGAGATAGAGAGAGGGGGAGATACATGTGTAGCAATCAGATAACTTTGACATACTTACGCAGTGTTGCATTGCGTCAGTGGATGGTGTCGCCTGCCTGCCTGTCAGGCACGACTTTGACAGGCACTTTGCAACACTGCGACGGCGGCGGCATTTCCCTTAAGGGAGATGGGAGGCCTAATAAAATTATTAACCAAAAATTGAGGAAATGCGCTAAGCGTAACATTTCTACTTTGCCGACTTTGCCCGTCTAATAAAAGGCAAAATTAGTTTAATCTAATTACCTGTCACGCATTATTTGCTTCGCATTTCGTTGGAAGGCATAGCGAATAGTAGTAAAGTTGAAAGCTGAAATGCCTGAATGATAATTCAGCTGCCTCGATTTTTCTCGATTTCCTCCACCACAGCCAGAGAGAAGAAGAGTAAGAGTAGGTAATGTGAGGAGAGGTAGCCCCTTTTTTTTTGGTGAGCTAACCAACCCTGAGGAGATGGTTCTGGTTCCAGACTCCATTTCCCCCACCCCCCTCTCCGTCACTGTGTCCTGCCTTATTTATTGTGCGTTGTGCCCTGGGGACACTCAAGCTGCACACATATTTTGCCATTTTCTTTCAAGGCGAGTGTTTGTCTCTCTCTCTCTCTCTCTGTGAATTATTCAGCGCTGGCATCGATTGAGCCACCAAAATGAACCATTGGCATCTCTCCCTCGACCCAATTGCTGACAGTTTATTTGCCAAATTGCTTGCATGTAATATGAAACTTTACTTTGTCGTGTTGTCGGGCTAATTTTTTGCCTTTTTCCTCCTCATATTTATTTTTCTGTTTTTTTGTCAGGAGAAAAAAAAAACCGGTGTGTGTGTGTGTGCTAAATCGAAAATCTGAAACACGCGTCTCGCAACCTCATTCCATCCTCTCTGGACCGTGCAAGGATCTTCCACTAATACAGCATGACTCAGTGATTTTTCACGTTGCGCTTATCTGCTTTTTGGTCGGGGTCCACCCCTTTTTATATTTTCCTCCTGACCATAATTCACAAATTTTAAATTTTTGGAAAAGAAAAAAAAAGTGCAGACACACACACATACACACACGCACACACACACAGTTATTGTTGCGTTATAAATCTAATTAGAATATGTGCGCCCCGTATCTGAATATGCACGTACATACAAATAGCATATTCCCTTCGCTCGTTCTTTTGGCCAGGAGGATTTCATTCTCATTTCATATGCTTGCCGCATCTGCCCGCATCTGAAAATTGCCATTGGCGGCCGGCGCCTGTGCGTCTGGGCAATAAATTTGATTTGTTTCAAATTACACAGCACAAAAAGGCAATGAACAATTTTATTTTGCTTTTCTTCCATCTCTCTCTCTCTCGAGCTCTCTTTCTCGTTTTTTTGTTAAATTTTTTGCTGCATTTGGTATTATTCGTTAAGCCGCCAAATCGAATCTTACTTGTGGTTACTCTTTGTGGGCAATTTTCATAATTTACATAAGCAAATCAAATTGTAAATGTAATTTTCATGGGGGAGAAGATACAGACAATTCCTCCTTTCCTTTGGCTTTTATGTCACATGGAATGGAACTATGTTGAGTGGATGGCGTAGATTGAAGCTTCTTCTCCTTTTTTTTTTGCAGAAATTGTGTCAACCTTTTGGCTAGAGAATTTCCTTTTGTGCGTCTTTTGTTGTAGTCTCTTCTGTGTGGGAGATGCCTCAAAGAATTTGGCTCAAGTGTGGGTAGAAAGAAGTTTGCTTCCCACACACACACACGCACACACACACCGACACACACACCTTTTTACTTACCTAAGGGGGAATAATTTCTAGAAAGAGTCTCTCTGTCATCAAAGAGACCAAAGAAATCAAAGAATTCTTTGACTTTCCATTTGATTGATAATTATTTAATTGACAGCCAAAAGAAAAATTATCGATAAATTAGGAAAGTTTCATGCTCGGATGCTTTGCAACACTGTGTTTTAATAACTCATACGTATGTATGTGTGTGTATGACAGTCATTTTCATTTCAGGACGTGTAGTGTGCTTGTGCTCCTAGTGAAAATTGTGTAAAATTTTTGTTTTAATTGTGAAAAGAAATATTATTTATAAAGAACTAAGAACAATAACAATAACAGACAATCAAACAAATTAAACTCATAAAGACAAAAAGCTGCATTATGAATTGGTCGAGTGCGGCACACTAAAGGTTTCTCCAACATTTCTTCCCCTCGCTTACCACACCTGTCCGCTCTCTCCCTGTTTGAGAAAAAAGCTATAAAAAAAAAAACAAAGTTGGCATTTGGCCTGACTAGAGGCTTTCAGTTTGCTGTCAGCTCTTTGCTTTGCTTGGAGGGCACAGGAAAAAAAAGAAACACACAATTTGTACGCAGAACTATATGTCGTTTGGGTCGTGAATCGCCGCATTGGTAGCGATGTCCACTGCGCTAGCAACGACAAGTGCAAGTGCAAGTGCAGCTAGCACAGCAACGACGACGACGAAGACGACAACGGCGACAACTCCATCTCCAGCACCAGCAGCAGGCACCTCCAATACAACAACAAATACTTTCACCACAAAAACAACGAAATTAGCGTCAGGACCCTTAGGAGGCATATCACCGGAGGCAGTGACTGGTAGAAGTGCTAATAATATGCCATCCAAGCAGCAGCCAGTATCTTCAGTAAGTCATCTTGTCGATTTCAATGCCAGTGGAAAGAAGAGTATGAGTTCAACTAGCCAAGCACCAGTTGTAGTTGTACGCAAGAATTTGTTGGGAGCCGCAGCCGAGGCGGAGGAGCAGAGTAAGGAAGAGCAAAAGAAGTTAAAGGATCCGGCAGCCGGTGGTGAATCGAAGCAGACGCAAACCAGCGCCCGCACTTACCCCCGTCCTCCAGGCGGCTATAAATACTCGATAGAGTTTCTCTACAATATTGGAACCAACATGGCTGGCAATACCCTAAACATACCGACGCCCTTATCGATAACACCGCGTACACAGCGCACTACACCGCCGCCTCACGCGATGGGTCACATGCCACTGCTGCCGAACACTATGGGAATGGGAGCCATGGGTGGTGGTATGGGAATGGGTGGTGGTGGCGTTTCGTCAAGACCCCCACGTTCCAATGCGGAGAACCGCTTTCTTGGAGGCGGCGGCGCTGGTGCATCCGGAGGATTGGCCACGGCAGCGACATCTCCGACATCTCAATTCATCTATCCGAATTACATACCGAGCGGTTCACAGCGTCGTCTGTGGCATGGAGAGAATGCCGTTTGGCAATTCGATCGCAATTATCCGTACAATCAGACCTATTCATCCCAATATGGGTTTCCCATGATGCCACTGGGCTTCGAGCATCCGTATGGTGGACAGCGTTTCGTTTATCCGGGTTACTATAATCAGGGAGGGCAAAATGCGTCTGGATTACATGGCACATCACGTGGCACTCCGCGACATGCGTCACCATCGCCAACGGTCGCCAATCAACAGAACTCGCAGCAGCAACCACAGTCGTCGCAGGCCGAGAACGATCGAGAGATTCCGCAAACGGAAATCGGAAATCCAGAGCAGAGCAATCACCACACGGGCAATGGCAATGGCCATCATGTGGCTCCGTGGCGCTTTGACCGCCCAGCTGGACCGCGAGATCGCTATGCAATGGGGGGCGGACAGCGTCAGCAATCTGGTACAACGGGAACCGGTTCCAAGACTTTTTACAATAGCGGAACTGCCAATGACAGTTCGACGACAAATGCTGCTGGCGTTCGATTTAAGCAACCTTTTGAACAGAGACGAAATCTCCAATCGAATCCAGTCAATGCCGGCGATCAGACCCAGAATCTAAATACGACTAATCGTAGTAGCGCGAACAACAATAGCAGCAACAGCAACAACAACAACAATAATAATAATAGTAACAATAGTAAAATTAATAATAATAATAATAATAGCTATCAGCAGCAGCAGCAGCCTTCGGTGTTGAAGCAACGCGGACGCGAACGTCAGCCTACAAAACGTGACAAATACATACAAGGCAAGGAGAGGACCTCCAACTCATCGGGCTCACTGTCTACATCGTCGTCGAAATCACAATTGGAGCGACGTGCCCCGGATGGTGTTGCCTCCAGTGCGCCGTCATCGCCGCACAAGCACCGTCAGCGCTCCTATCGCAATCGTTTTCGTTACAACGCCACCGAAGTGGACCGCAAAGGCCAACAGGTGGGCTATCAATCCAGTGCGGGTGTTAATCCAGTGCGTCGACTTCCAAAATACTCCGACATGCGTTCGGCTTCGAATTTCCAGCAATCTGCCAACACCATGGACTATGGGAAGCAGCATGGCCGTCAGCATTCGCGCTACTATCAATCCAGTCACATGGATGGCTATGGTTATCAGGGGGTTGCCCCGCACCACCAAAATCACCACCACAATCGCTACATGATGTATTCGGTCGTCACTGATGGCGGCGGCGGCACCTCGGAGGGGGATCAGGATTTTCAGGACCATCATGGCGGCGGCAGCGGCTTCTCCTTGGACCTGGACACCATCTATAAACATGACATCTCGGAGATGGACGGCTGCGGTCAAATGTCGCGAGCCAGCTCTCTGTGCGCCGGACTCGATATGGATGACGGCCAATCCTATTTGAGTATGGCTCCCAGTTCGGAAAGCGACTCTTCGGATTCCGAACTGAGTGACACATCCGTAGAGTCCATGGTGCGACACATCACAGTCGATTGCCTGGCCAAGGCAATGGGTGCCCAAGTGCCCGACTTGCATGGGCCCAATCTGGTGCCCTACGGCGATATGCATAATCTGAAGGAGCTGGAAAAGAAGAGTCAATTGGGTCTCAGTAATGGCTACAAAGGTATAACGACGCCGCGCAGTCTTGATTGCTGTGGCGATATGTTAAATGTAATCTATCCGGAGGAACATAAGGTTCAAGACGCCGCCACTAAGGAAGATGTGGATGACGATTCGTCGGAGGCTTCGGCTCTCTCGTGCAGTGCCTCGGCATGCTCTAGCAAGAGCGCATTGGCCAATGCCGCTGTCGCTGCCAAGGCTAACATAATAATGGTAGGTGGTTCACACGGTAGAATTAAGTCCTTCCCTAACCTCAATATTCCCAAAAAACTCACTCGCAGGACGAATCGCCTGATAGCGATCTGCCCATCATTATGCACAATCGCTATTGGCGCGCATTCTTTGGCTATACGCCCGCCGATCGCTTCCTATTGAGGGCCAAGCTGGTCGAGATGAAGCGTCCGCCACGCACAGTGCCCAGTCGCACCAAGTGGGACCTTTTGTCGCTGGGCATATGGAAGAAATTCCTCGAGGCACAGCAAACGTGTCACATTTACAAGACCAAGATGCGTCTCTGGCGTTCCATTTACTCGGTGACCATGGTAAGTTCCAAAATCCAATGGAGAGCACTCTTATTGTAACTCTTCTGGCTCCCACAGGACGCCTATCCCAGGTATGGGCTCTATTTGGTGGGCTCGTCCATCTCGTATTTTGGCTCGAAGTGCTCCGACATGGATATCTGTATGTTGGCTTGCACCAATCCAAATATTGATCCTCGCATGGAGGCCGTCTATCATCTGCAGCTAATGCGAGAGCTCCTGAATGGCACGAATCTGTTTCAGGATTTCAATTTAATCGAAGCGCGTGTTCCCATCCTGCGTTTCACCGATCGTCGCCACAAAGTCGAGGTCGATATCAATTTTAATAACTCGGTGGGGATACGAAACACGCATTTGCTCTACTGCTACTCTCAGTTGGAGTGGCGTGTACGTCCCATTGCGCTCACTGTGAAACAGTGGGCCCAATACCATAATATCAATAATGCCAAGAATATGACCATCTCTAGCTATTCGTTGATGCTGATGGTCATACACTATCTGCAGGCGGGCGTCAATCCTCCGGTGTTGCCCTGCCTGCATAAATTGTATCCGGAGAAGTTTGGTCTCTTGCAGCCCAACGATTTCGGCTATGTGGACATGAACGAGATGATGGGACCCTATCTATCGGAGAATCATCAGTCGCTGGGTGAACTGTTGCTCGGATTTCTGCACTATTACAGTGTGTTTGAGTACGGCAAATATGTGATCTCGATACGTGTGGGCGGAGTCCTGCCGGTGGATGTGTGTCGCAGCTCGAAGGCGGCGAAAAATGATATCCATCAGTGGAATGAACTGTGCATCGAGGAGCCGTTCGATCAATCGAATACGGCACGCTCGGTCTATGACCCAGTGACCTTCGATCGCATACGGATCATCTTCTTGGCCAGCTATCGACGTTTGGAGTCCACACGAAATCTGAATTCCGTATTCGAGGGTTACGATGGTCCAACTATCGGTATGCAACAATCCTCGGTGGATCCCGAACATGATTTCGATGGCCATTTTGTGAAAGTGTCATCCAGATCGGACTCAAATAGTGAATTATCCTCCACTATACTCTGGAATGAAGTTAAGGAGGCGGAGAAGGACACCACCAAGACTAACGAATTAATTGAGAATACAACAACCACTACTACCACCACTACAACCACCACAATCATAACCACCACCACTATAACCACCGAAAACATCGACACCATCAACACCACCGAAAACATTGACACGACCAACACTTCAACCACCAAAAACCACATTCCAACTACTACTAAAACTAGAGAAAATCCACTTGCAGATGACCATGTGGCCGAGCCACCCACCACTAGCCTAAGCTCTTAGGTCTTCTTCTTCTTCTTTAGGCAGAACTCATACTCGTCGTAGATTCCTGCTGATGAAGAGGAGCCACCAAAAAAATTTAAGGTTCTCATGTGTTTTTATGTAGTTGTAGATGAGCGTAGCTGCTAAAATATTGGCATCACGCATTTACACCTTTAAATTTTACGTTGGATAATTAAATAGGAGATTTGGATTCTTCCCCCTTCCATTTAGATTCTTCCCTTTCACAAGTTTCAAAGATTTCGTAAAAGTACCCACCCACGATGGAAAGAAACCAGACCAAAGAAAACCAAAATACAAAACACGAATTCTTCACTTTACTCTCTTCCATTTTCACTTAAACGACAAGAAAAGTTGGTCGCAAAAAAAGCACAAAAATCATCCAAGAAAATAGCTTCAACAAAATGAGTAAAACTTAAAAGAGAAAACCAAAAAAAAAAATATTAAAAATTCAAAAATTTAAAAAAAAAGAAGGAAAAAAATCAAACGCGCAGCAAAGCACACAAAAATTAAACATAAATTAAAGCAAAAAAAAAAAAAATGAAAAAACTCATTATAAAGCTAAAAAAAAAAAATTATAAAATGTGAAAAAAACGTAAAAAAAAAGAATATATAGAGCATAGTTAAAAGGAGCTAAAAATAGGGAAAAACTGTGAACTAGGGAGAGGAAAAGGAATATGAAAATATTTGCCATCACACATAAACACACACACACACTCTCTCACACACTCACACTTTTTGAATACCACAACATCTAACGCAACATCTAACGCTTTTATACGCAAAAAAAATCTTTTCTACTCTCATACACTAAAAAAAAGGGGAAAAAACTTAAGAAAACCACACACAAAATTTTATAACAAAAATCCAAGAAAAACCAACAAAAAAAGTGCGCAAATTGTCTTCACAAAAACATTACGATGCAGCCAAAAGCTGTTTTTGCAGCCGAAAAACCGAAAACTAAAAGGGTTTTCTTTTTTTTTTTTTAATCGAAGACAGCGCCGAAAAATAAATAAAACTAAAACTCTAAAATAAATGTAAAACTAGAAATACCACATAAATATTGGTAGTTTGATTTGAATTTCAAATGTCAAACTAAGTAAATCCTGATTTCCATTTTGAAGTGCTCTAACAACACTCTGGGGGATGCCGAAATTCAGGCACATGTTCAAACCAAAATTATCTAAAGAAATCAAATCACGAATGCATATGCAACACGCACTGGCACACACAGCTGTGCTATTGACCATAGGGGAGGGTGGATGGGTGGGTGAGAGGCGTAACCGTGCCACATTACATCAATGGCAATTTGTTGTCTGCATCTGTTCGGGCCATCACCATCGATGATGGTATCAGTGGCAACCAAAAATGTCAGTGCAGCAAATTATTTTATCAATTGCAATGCTCGATTTCAGTGGCATCGGTGGTTGGTTGATTGCTGATGCTGCTGATGCTGTTGGTGGTGTTGCTTGATGCTGAGTAATTGATATAATGTCAGAAAGCAAGCACCTCAATGACCAACCAACCAACCAACCACCCACCCATCAACCCATCAACCTAATGGCCAAAATTGTCAACGGGGATTTGGGATAAGGCCTCAGAACGTGCTGCAAATGCAATATCATGGCATTGGCATAATCATCTCTCTATCATTATCATCATTCACATTATCGGGCGACAATTTTGCACAATTGTCGCATTAATTTGTGCATATGGGTATACATTTTTTTTTTTTTGGCAATTAAATTGGTCAATAAGCTGTATTCATTTGGGGGCAAAATGGAATGTAATTAAAGCCATTGTTAATATAATTTTGCATTTTGCATCAAAGACGCGGCAAATGCCATTAATTGTTCTAAAGAAAATTTGCACAACAAAAGACTTGACGTTGAGAGAGAGAGAGAGAGAGAGAGAGAGAGAGAGAGAGAGAGAGAGAGAGAGAGAGAGAGAGAGAGAGAGAGAGAGAGAGAGGTGTTGGGTTAGGTCTTCATTAAAATATCACAAAAATTAATCTGCCAACAATTTGCGCCCCCTTTTGCTGTGTTGCAGTGGCAGCTGCAGCTGCTACCATTAAAATTCCTATTCAACTTTGGCCCGTTTTCAGTCTCGTGTATAATAATTATTCATTGTCATTGTAATTGGCGTGCGGGCGCTAAATGGAATCAGGGATTCATAAAAGGGAGAAAGACCTGGACGGACCTAGAGTGACAATGTGATAGAGGTAGAGAAAGAGAGAGTGAGAGAGAGAGAGAGAGACGTTTTGACAACTTGTGACATTTGCTTGCCTTTTGTAACTCGATTATTTGTGGAGCCCCGGAGAGCCGGAGACAGCAGCAGCAGCAGTCAGAAGCCAGAAGCCAGTGCGTTCTTCCCCTTGCTCGATTACTTATTGCTTGGACACTTTTTCATTATTATTTTCTCACATGAGCTAGAGAAAACGAGAAACAAACACAGAGAGAGGGAGTGGGAGAGGGAGAGAGAGAGAGGACCGATTACTCCCCATGGATATTATTGGTTTAGGAGTCTGAGTTTGGGTTTGCTTTTGGGATTGGGTTTGAGATTGTTATATTGTCTGCGGCACGTACTGGAATTTTCATTTTATGTCATTTCAATTTTCCTGCCTGTCCACCAGTTCATTTCTCCTCCTTCTCTCTGCTGTTTTTTATAGACGCAACGAAAATGAATTGAACAGGGGGAAAAAAAGGTTTAAATTGAAAGATGCAACAACAATTGCCATGCTATAGGCTGGAGATGGCCTTTCTTTTTAGTACGGTTTTTGCCTTTGGGACTTTTGTTGATGTCGTCCCCATGTTCCACGTCCAAGTCCCAGTCCCAGTCCCATGTCCCAGATCCAAGTCCCAGTTCATGATGAGTTTGTTGTTTATTGTTGTTTGGAATTTTCCAAGCTGCATGTGTATTGGACAGTCAGTTCGTTGGTCATGAGTAACAAATTACCTGCGGCATGTGAAAAACTGCAAAAGTGTTGACAGCTTTGGGGCCTGAGTAAATGACCGATTCGGTGAGTTCATCTGCCACTTGAGAGCGAGCAAGGAAAAGGGAGATGAGGGATTTGGGAGTTGGTTTTTTCTATCTATTGACTATTGATATTATTGACTTTGTCATAAAACTAATCATTATTCTATTTATTCTTCTAATTGCAGGTAAGCTCATTACACAACACATAATTCAAGAGCCGCAATAAAAAATACAAAAAAAAAACATTACAACAATAACTATGATAAATCATGTTAGCGTAAGTGCTTGTCTACAATTTTAATTAGTTTTAAATGCAATTTAATGCATTTGTTTTTGTTGTATTCGCATTTTCCGAGCCCTGCACAGTGGGAATATTAGTTTTGCAAGCTATTAATATACTAAAAAATTAGTTTTCTATTGAAAAATGTTTGAAATACTAGAAAATCGTCCTAACAAAAAGGGTATTCAAAGTTCGTCACGGGAATATTAATTTTGCAAGCTATTTTACATAGAAACTGATTAGATTATCCAAAATCATATATTTTGCACTTAAATTAGGAGTTAAAAGCGGACAAAAATAATTTTTCGATTTAAAAATGATAAAAATACTAGAGAAAAGTCTTAACAAAAGAGTATTCAAAGTTCGTCACGGTAATATTAATTTTGCAAGCTATTAATGAACTTAGGACCGATTAAGAACTGATTAGATTATCCAAAATCATAAATTTTTCACATAAATTTGGAGTTAAATGTTGCGAAAAAAAAAAATCTGTTAAAAAAAATTATTGAATACTAGAAAATAGTCCTAACATAAGAGTATTTAAAGTTCGTCACGGTAATATGAGTTTTGCAATCTATTAATTAACTCATTTTTATACCCTTGCAAAAAGGGTATATTAATTTTGGTCAGAAGTGTGCAACGCATAGAAGGAGGCATCTCCGACCATATAAAGTATATATATTCTTGATCAGGATGACAAGACGAGTTCAAATCCGTTTGTCCGTCTGTCTGTCCGTCTGTCCGTCTGTCTGTCTGTCTGTCTGGATCAACAGCTTCTCCTCCGAAACCGCTATAGCTACAGAGCTGCAATTTTGCACGAAGTCTTGTATATACTGCAGGCATTGTATATCTCGGATTCATCCGGATCGAACAACTATATCATATAGCTCCCATAGGAACCATCGGTCGAAAAATGAGTTTTAGATCAATAACTTCTTTCTTTTTCACCCGATTATCATAAAACGTAACATTTGGCAGTTTACTATACATCCAAACATCCGTGCGAAATTTGATCAAGATCGGACTACTATATTATATAGCTCCCATAGGAACAATCGGACCAAAAATAGTTTTTCTTCTAGAAACTTTTTTGTTTCTTGAGCGATCATCGTCAAACTAAGTAAATGACATTTTCACATAAAAAGCTATAATTAGGGTAAATTTGATCAAAATCGGATGACTATATCATATAGCTGTCATACAAACATATGAAAAAATTGCATGCTGCATGTCTACATACATGCATATGTATGCGAGCCGTGCTATGGCGTGTAAAAACGGATTTTGACACCAGGGTCTTTACATTTAGATAACTCTTTTTAGAGATCTAGTAACACAAGAGCTTGCAAGGGTATACAAACTTCGGCATGGCCGAAGTTAGCCCGGCCTTCTGGTTAACCTAGGAACTGATTAGATTGCGAAAAATTAGTTTCCTATTGAAAAATAATTCAAATAACAGAGAAAAGTCCTAACAAAAGGGTATTTAAAGTTCGTCACAATCAAAGTGAGTTTATGCTCTCAAATTTTTTTTTTGTAGATGTTTTCGTTTATTTTTTTGATGGTTTGGTGATAGTTGTTGCCATGTGTGGCATGTTTTGGTTAGCCAGCTGCTGCACTTAGCATAATTTAACTCTTTCCGCAGACAAACAGGGACACAAGGACGCAAGGACATGCATTCAATTTTAATTTGAATACAATAAATCATGGGCAAGCCGTGATAAATGAATGCCATGCCAAATGTTTTGCATAATTTTAGGCATCCAGGAGTCATTGGTTAAGTGTGTGTGTGTGTGTATAAATTCCCGCGCAATTAGAATGGCATTAAATATTTAAAATGGCAGGAAATTTGCTCTTTTTTTTCGTGGTTAGAAGCAAAAGATTAATAAACATTTATAAATATTTGCCCCATAGAATTTTCTATACTCTAACCTAATGAAAGGGTAATGCGAATAGAAGATCATAGAACAAATTTACAAAGACACTTGGGGAAATGATAATTATTTTTAATGATTTGATTTCAACATGAAAGCATTTGAAATATATCTTCATCTTCAAAGAAACCGCCATGGAACTTATATTAGCCTTTTCCCTAGACGGTGCAGAGCTGTAAAGGTGCCACGCCCCAGCAATTGCTTGAAAAATCAATCAGCAAAAAAGAAAATGGTAAATTCAATTCGTAGAAATGGCAAAAAGAACGAACACAGAGTGTATAAATGGAGCTTTAAGGCATGTGAACATGCCACAGAAAACAAACATGCAACCTCACATTCCCACAAACGACAACGCCACCGCCACCGCCCCTGGGCCCCTCCCACTCCCACCAACTCACTTCACTTGTTTCACATCAAGGGTATTTTTTATGCATTTTTCATATGCGTATGACAATTTTGAACCGAAAAAGTAGACAATTTAAAATCAACCGCAGAAAAATCATTCAGCAGGAGTAAGGAAGGTATGTACATATGTACATAGGTAGCTGGTGGTTGGCCCCTTTGTGTCTACACATGACTGACGTTGCAAAAGAACGAGAGAGAGAGAGAGTGAGTGCCAAAAAATATTGTGAAAACCGAAAAAAGAGAGAAGCAACGCAAATTACCCGCATTTTTTTACGAGCATTTTTCATTGAAAAATTCGAAATTTATGCAACCATCATCCATATCCCATGCCCCATATGAATAGAGCCTGATCCCTGTCATATCGCTGTCATCGGTTCTTGTCGTACTTGTTGTTGTTGTCGCCGTTGTTCTTGTGATATATCCTAATATGGCAGCGATAAGGGTTTACACTTTTGCTTTATCGATTTTGGTTTTTTTGCGGGACAAATTCATAAATTTCAATTGTTGTTTTCGAAAAGCGCCCGTAAATCATATGAACTCTAGACTTGAGAAGTATCGTTTGTTTACCTTTTTCCAAAAAGGGTTGCCAAGTATCCAAGTATCACACACACACACACACACAAACACTCACACATATATGTCTTTGCATATCATTTAAAAAGAGTGTGAAGGAAGGAGTGAAATGCCTGTCCTGGTGGCCGCTTATCGTTGCCACACTTGCCGCGTTTTTATTCATGCTGCCTACTTTCAGGGGCCAAGGCATTTCCGTTGCCTGGGCACGCTTGTTATTTGGTCTGAGCTGCCTACTACAACAACAACTCGCTTAACGATTTCGTGTCATTTTTTTGCATTTCCTTGTGCATTGCTTTCAATTCGTTTTTTTTTGTCGTTCGTTCTCCTTCACTCTGGTTTGTGCTTCTTCTTCCACTTTGCGGTTGCAGGTTTCAAGTGGTCTTGTTGGTGTACTGCGGCCTTATCGCGTGCTACGAAGTCTCGCACCTTCAAGGGGGCTGAGCGAGCGAAGCCAGCAAACCAACCAGTCAACCAAGTGATAAAAATTAAAGCAAAGGAAAATTCTAGCCCTTAAGTATAGGGCAAATAAATCACAAAGTATGAAGGCTTGGCGGACACCAAACACCACCAACAGCGGCAGCGGCAACTCGTAAATTTTTATGTGTACGTGTTAAAAACTTTTCACGTGTCAGTCGTTATGGTCCAGACACAGACCTAGTCTCAGTCTCAGTCGGTTTTATATCTGCAATGCAGCAGAAGAAGAAAAGATAACTTGCCTCCACACAGTCGTCGTCTTGCATTTCATTTGCATATTCTCTTCTTGGCGATTATGAATTTGTTATTTTTTTTTTTGTTCTCTTACTGGGATGATGAATGCGGCAGCAGCAGCAGCAGCAGTGAACGTCTGCAATTAGTGGCAGACAAGTTGAGAGCTGCCGCCGCCTACTGTAGAAAAGTATGCTACAGTTTTTTTTTTTGTTGCTGCTTCTGCTCAATTAAAAGAAACTTAAAGGGCCGGCAATTGCCACACCCCCACTGGTGGGGGAGTGTGTCACCATTAACATCAGCGGCAATATAATGCAGCGTGATTAATTTCAATGCCCATTGGCATGCTCCTGGATAGTCTTGATGCCATAATCCTTGCTCGTTGTCCCTCGGTCTCTCTCTCTCTCTCTCTCTCGCTGCTTAAGTAATGTTTCGTTGCAAGAAGACGAAAGAATTAAAAAAAATAAAAGAAAAAAAAAGAAGGGAGAAAGATGGCCAGTGCCTGCGCGTTGCTGTGGGTAGTTGGCAGGGATAAGGCTTAAGTGTCCTACCTGGTCTGCCAGGATTCGTTTTTGCGCGTTCGCTGAATGAAATAAAAAAATATTTTTACAAAAAACGTGCCAAACGTTTATTTAAAAGGATTTATGTGCGTTACGTGCTAAATGTGAAATAATAATTTTTCTTACTCATTCTTTTTGCCCTCGTCCTTGCGCTTTCCCTTGCCCTTTCCCTTTCCGTTTTTTTTGGTTAATACCTCTCCGGGTTGAGTGCAATGGGAATGCAATGATGGGGATGGCTGGAATGCAGTGTATCTGTGTATGTCGGTGCCGGTCTGGGGCATTAACTCAAGTCCTTTTTGCAATTTTTATTGAGCTGAGCTCATGGCCAAACGCATGAAATTGTTGTGGGGCCACTCCAAGGCAAGCAAGCTCCTTTTGCCCAGCTGAGATTTCTGGCCCAGAGACTTAATTGCATTTGAAGTTGCTGCCAATTCTCTTGCTAGCTCGTTGTGTGTGTGTATGGGTGTGTGTGTGTGGCTTTTAAGTGCTGTTGCTGAAAGCAAAAGCAAAAGTTTTTTCTTTCACATTCTGCGGCTGCCATTGCCAATTTTCTAGCTTTCTCTGGCCAGTTGGTTTATTTGTATTGAAATCGAAAATGCGTAGCCAGGGAATACTACTCCAACAAAAGAAACGAACAGAGACAGCTAGAGAGGAGAGAGAGAGAGATAGAGAGATGCCCGTTCCAGTTGCCGCTTTTGCTTCATGTCCAAGTCCCTTTTGCCTTTCGGTCTAAGTTCGTCTTATTATTATATTTTCTTTTTCTGCACTCTCTCGCTCTCGCTCTCCCTCTCCCTCTCTCTCTCTTACTCTTTGCCGTCTGGTTTGCCATTCCAACTGTGCGTTTGTTTTGCGCCCCGTACGCATATAGCATAATAATTAGGGGGTGTCCTGCAGACATCCTGGTCCGTTAATGCGAGACTTAGTCAAACAAAGCAGCACTCGGATGAGGTGGCCGGCTTAGCTAAGGAGTGAGGGAGAGGGAGAGGGAGAGTTCGCTCGGTACAGTTCATTTTGCGGCGTACAAAAAGTTTCTTAATTTTTTTCTCATCCGCCTTCTCCTCCCACTTTTGTCTTTGGTGAGAATGAGAGAAAAAAGTTTTAATATGATTTGAGTCAGACCAGACATTGCATTTGCTGTGCGCTGTGAAATAATTAAAGAGACGACCAACCCAAGCCATGGGACATATTAAAGCCAAGTTTCGTTCAACTTTACACACACACACACATACACATTTAATGCATATGCATCTTGGCCTTAAGGAAACCAATTGAAAGGACCTCAGTCAGGGTACACAACATGTGATGTGGTTCCTAGTTTATGCACTTGAAGAAAAACTATATCATTAGGCTAATTTACAATTTCTTTTATTTTTGCATATTTTTCCCATTCGCCCAGTCGAGTGATAAGTTGAGGATTTTGTTGGTTTTTTTGTTTTTTTTTTGGATCCTATGAATATGAATTTTCTTTTCAAGTGTAAGGACAATGTTTTCTTTTATTCTTGACTGCCTTCTGCAGCTTATTACCTTAAACTTGGCTATAAAGGTTGTTGACTTGGCTGCAATTTGTTGGCCCAGACGTAGAGACAGACGACCCCTAAAGTGTGTGTATGTGTGTGTATATCAACGAAGCTGTATGTGTGTGTGTGGGTGTCCTTGGGGTGTGCCTCTTAAACATGTGCAAAGGCAAAGGCGGCATAAATTGAAATTCATATTCCAAATGTATGTGGGCTTTCCTCTCTGTCTTCTTCATTATATTTCTCCTTTTTGCTGTCTGCATTTCCCTAGTGTGTGAGAGTGTGTGTGCCATTGTTCTTTTTTGCCTGCATTAGGGACGCAGTTTCTTTCTAATTTTCATTAGCAAACGTTGGACATTTGATGTCCTTCCTCTTTGCACGTTCTGCCAAGTGTCGAAAGCTTTAAAGGCGCTCAAGTGAAAGTAATCTCCTTTATGGCCAAAGACGAGACAGAGGACGAGAAAAATCGTTTTCTTAGTTTGTTTTTCATCTCTCTAAATGTTTTCTAATTCAATTACCCGCATGCACTGAATGAGGACCCACAGATGGTTAACGCAAAGAAAATTGAGAAAAGTATCTCATCCCTTTTTTTCCCCCCCCTTTTTACTCCTCTATTTATAGTAATCGTTCGCCTTTTAGATTTACGACAATTGTAGAAAATAATTTTACACTGCATTTCTTTAACTCAATTGAAAGTGTAATCTGTCTTTTTTTTTATATTTATATTGCTCAATTCCACAACGCTGAGTCCAATAAAACTTCAATTAAATTAAATAAATCTCAGTAAAAATGCGCAACTCGTCTCGTGGCTTGGCTTGGCCTCCTTTTGGCCTGTCCTGTCCAGTCCAGGATACGGCAGAGTGGAGCAGAGCAATCAACAAACAGCCTGCGGTCATCATTAAATGTCTAATTTATTTTAAAACAACACCAGCAACAATTCAGGAGCAGCAGCAGCAAAACAGAAACAGAAATTCACTTTTACAACAAGATTTTCCATTTTCTATTTTCCGCCCCCCTCTATCCTCCTCGCATCGTAAAATTGATTTAATAAAACAGGCACGTTTCCATTTTAAGTGCTGTAAATTTTAATTTAGTTGTTGCTTGTGCGCCCACGACCCACCCACAATAGGTAGGAGTGGCCAGCCAAGTTGGCTCATCATCAAAGCCAAGAGAGAAAAAAAACTGAAGCTTTGATAGAGATCAGCGAATGGGGCAACAACAACAACAACAACAATGAGCGGAACTGACTTGTAAAGCATTTGCCTGACACATTTCTTTCACTTGATATTAAGTATATTTGCTATAACTTGTTCCTTTTCATGTGGCTTATCATTTTTTGGGGAAGTTCCCCATTTTTAATGAGTTTTATCAGGTCGCCGCGGCAGCAGTTTGACAAGACCAAAATTGACTGCCACTTCTAAGGGAGCCGCAAGCGTTGCTAAATTGTGTAAAACTTGGCCGGGCAATCAAATGGAAAATATGTTTCCTCTCCGTCTCTCTCTCTCTCTCTGGGTCTCTATTGTATAACAAATGAATGAATGAATGTGAATTTATGAATATTTATGAATGTAGCGGGAAAAGTTTTGTGCAAAAGTCTTGTGACAGTCACGTGCTTGGTTTTTATACTACTTTGGTTTCAGTTTGCTTCGGTTTATTTATTTGTTTATTTAAATGCGCCTTCAGCTATGCAATTGTATATTAATACCCAAAGCAAAAGTTGAGACCAGCGACAAATGCTAACTGACAAGACAATTTCGCTGGGGTTTTTGCTTTAGCCAACTTTACCCCAAAAACTTACCGGGGACCCTTTTTGCAGCTGACAGCCAGCCAGCGCCACAACAAGAACAACAACAACAAGTTTTTCTTTTTTCTGCCCCCAACTGACACACGTTGACGGCGAATTATGCAAAAATGGCAAAATGCGAATTAAAAATGCAAATTTTCTCCACTCCCCTGCCCACTAAGAAAAAGGAACTAGAAGAAAATGTTATCAACAATTGTTGCCATGCCACACGGGCCACATTCAGTTGCTTGGATTGGCTTGACTTGGCTGGCTGGCCACCATAAAGTTCGCCAACAACTAATCAAGTCAGAACTGACAGCAAACTGCCGACAGCCAACAGGCAACAGCCGACAGCCTTAGTTTGGTCTAAAGATGAATCTTCAGCTTGTTTTGGCCTGGCTTTAATACACTTGAGTTTTATACTCTTAATGCTTGAATTGGCCTCAAGGACAAGGAGTGCCATTTCTCTATTTGGCATGCTCTTTGAAATGCTAATAGAGAGAGAGCGACACTCACAGAGTGAGAGAGAGAGAGAGATAGAGAGAGATTCATTAAACTGGTTGTACGAACAATTTTGTATTCAAATTGAGCATCACTTACATTTCTTTCAAACATGACTAATTCCCAGTCTAATTGCAGTTAGAGAAGAGAAACAAACTATAAACCGAAAATAAATAAACTGGTTTAATCTGGTTTTATATATATCTTTTATTAAATATCTTCTCAATTAAATGGATTATACATCCAAACGATATAGAATCAAGCCTAAAATACTTCTACATAAATCATAAGTTGAGGTTTGGTCGTTATATATATACTTATTATACTTATATCTCTCATTTATTAAATCTCTTCTAAACTAAATGGATTATCCATTCAAACGATATAGAACCTAGCCTAAAATACTTCTACATAATAATAAGTTAAGACTTGATCGTTATACATTTATCTATTATTAAATATCTTCTAAATTAAATGGAATATCCATTAAATTAATATAAAATCTAGACTAGAACACTTCCACATGAGGTTTTACAAGTTATTTACATCAAATCGATTCATAATCTAAACTAAATCACTTCTACATAATAAGTTTAGGTTTTTCTTAGTTATTTGTTGCACGTTTGAAAGCTATTAAGTGTAACCTGACATCGACTTGAATATCTTTAAGATGTTTCTGCTTCTTGAACATTATTACTTTCATTCGCCTGACTCACGCCTGCGCATTCTATATTCGCTTGAGCTGCTTTTGAGTTTATTCATGTGATTTCTGTCATTGTTGTTGTCATTTATACGCATGAAAATGCACATGAAAATAAATTGAAAAATGCCTTTGGTTTTTGTGGTGGCGCAGAGCAGGACAGGAACAGGGACCGGGACCGGGACAGGACATGGCAGGGTAGAGTAAACGCATTCGACCCTACTATAGCCTGTCGCTCGCCTCTCCCCCTTATCACCGACGTTTCCCTCATATCCATGACTTGCTGTCAATCTGTCAGTTTTCATATTTTCAGCATTTTATTCTTGATTTTCTTTTTTTCGTACAAAATAGCTTAACTGCCTCTGTCAGGCTGCACGGCTTCAATCCCAATAAGTATGCAACATAATATGAAGAACAAGCGACGCACATAGCACATTCTGTGGCCATTGTCAACTGTTGTGTTCTGCCGCACCTGACTTTACCTGGGGGGGGCTGCCATACATATTACGTATACGCCATGCTGTGTGTGTTGCTGGATTTTTATTGCTTTCGATTTTCATTTTGACTGCTCTCGCACGTGCAACGGACGACACAAAGTCAGTCAGAAGAAGAAGAAGTTGCGAGGAGCGGCGCCCTAAACTTTCCAGTTCGACGGCGTAAATTTTCCTTTTAAGCATTATTTTATTACATATTTCCAGGCACAAGGCACACAAGCGACTTGCCGCCAGTAGTTGCCTTCATCTTCGTTTGGATTTGTTTTCGCTTTGCGTGAAATTCAATTTCCCATTTGCCACACACACTACTACTACTACCTGTCCTCGCGTGCCCCCCTTATCTTTACACTGAGGACTGACTGCTTCACAACTTCATTTTGCTATATCCATGTACTATATTTGGGCCAGCAAAAAGTAGAAACGATATGGCAAGGAAGCCAAACGAAATGTAGAATGTAGTTTAATCGCTTTTTTTGCGTTATCCTTTCGTGAGCCCTTCAATGGCTGTTCCCTTATCTGTAGACGCCATCGCTGCCGCCGATTTACTTTTCCGCTTTCCTGCCTGGTCCCAGTTGGAGTTGGGGCAGAGCTTAGTGTGTTTTACTGGTGTTTTTTTGTGTTTTTTCTGTGTTTTTTTTTATACCATGCATTCGTAGAATGAAATGGTATATTAAAGTCGCCAAAATGTATGTAACAGGGAGAAGGAAGCTTCTCCGACCCTATAAAGTATATATATTCTTGATCAGTATCAATAGCCGAGTCGATTGAGACATGTCCGTCTGTCTGTCCGTCTGTCCGTCTGTCCGTCTGAAGAATCATCGAGATCTCGGAGACTATAAGAGCTAGAGCTACCAAACTTGGCATGTAGACCCGTTTGCTCTGCAGGCAGATCGAGTTTATTTTTTTTTTTCGCCCCGCCCCCTTCCGCCCCCGCTATTTGAAAAACAATATTTTGAGCCTCCATATCTCGGGAACTATAAAAGATAGAGCTTTCGGATTTGGACATTAGATGCGTGCAGTGTGTACGCAGACCAAGTTTGTTTCAAATTTTGGCCACGCCCCCCTCCGCCCCCGAAATTCGAAAAATTCGATTTTTACCCGAAATATTTATCGTATCGTAATTTAATTTGGCACACTAATACATGTCACGTATATCTATCATCCCACCAAATATCACAAGAATCGGAATAAAAATGGCCGAGTTATACATAGAAACGTTTTTCACTCATAGCGGTGCAAGGCAGATGCACGCGAAAAAGAGTGAGATAGCATATGCTGCAAATCACCGATTTGGTCGGGGGGTGCTATAGAGCTCGTTTCCACATAAGAGTGAGCGAGATAGCATTTAAAAGAAATTTAATATATATCTCTTTACCTAATGCATGGTATATCCAAGTCGGCCCGGCGACTTACTTACTTTATTTTTTCTTAGCGGCAAATATTCTTGATTTTTATTGCGTTCGCTCACAAGTGAAATTGCTTAAAATCTATTTGTATTTTTTATTATTTCTGCAACGCTAGACATTTCTGGCCTTATCCTCAATTGGTTGTTGTCTTTCCGAATGCCAAAAACAATTTGTTGTTCCCCTCCATTTTACGGGGTTTTTCTTCTGTTTTTGATACTCTAACTAAAGGGGCTTTGGGCTTTGTAGGCAGAACTTATCTAAACCACATTTGTCCATGTAAATGAATCGTTGATCACAGATCGTTTGGCTAATATAGAAAATATTTTTATTGGAAATAAGCAAGAAATCTTTTTTAAACTTAGAGTATTGAAACTTCGGTCAAGTCAATGTAAGCCAGGCTCTATCTGGTTGCTTGGCCACATTTGCTTTTCAGGCATTTTGCAGTTGTTGTTGTTGTGTCTTGATTTTTTCCTTTTTTTTATGGCGGGCGCATTCCTTTTGGGTTTATTACTTTGTTGGGCTCCTTTTCTTTCCACCCAAAAAAAAAAAGCGAAACCGATACAAACCAAATTCATTCTGTTTATTTGGCCCCAACATGCAAACATTCTTGGCTTTCTCATCTTTCTTCTTTTATTTTTTGATTGTTGCCGGTTTTTGTGTTTTGGTTTTAGCCATGTTTTCTAAACATTTTTGACATGCTTTATGTGCATTATCTCAAGTTGAGGATTGTCTCTTGCCACACACACAAGTTGACATAATTTATATAGTCCAACGAATTGTTGTTATCATATTTTTTATGTTATGTATTTATACAAGTTGTTTGGTCAAGTGAGCAAAATGTGGATTTAATTGCGACTCATTTACATTTTTTCTTCTTTTTTTTTTCGTTGGTCCCAAAAAAGAGTGGTGGCAAAAAAATGATGGGAGGGGGGGGGAACCCATGAAATGCTTTGGAAAAAATAAAAATAAAATGTATATCATACGCACCATTTAACAATAAAAAGCTGTGGCAATCCACTTGCCATTTCCCAATACAATGGCTGGCACATAAACGCAACGCTTTCAATATCACTTATAATGCCACGCCCCTCCCCTTAGACCGCCCTATACCGCACATATTCCTGGCAATTTCTGTCTCTCTCCCTCTCTCTTTGTGCCTTTTAACCGCGTAGCCATTTGCAACGGAAATCAAGTCGCACATGCGAAAGTAAAAATTCAAACAATTGTGAGAGTTCGCTGAATGGGAAATAGAAAGAGAGGGAGAGAGAGGGAGATGGGATACTATAGAAACCTCGTAGCATATTTAAAGTGAAATTCTGCAACATTTAACCCAGGGCATTTTTGTTATATAAGACAGAGGCAGAGGGGGGGACACAAGTCCAACAAAAGGGCGGCAAAGCAAATGTTATTTGCCACTGTGGAAAATGAAACTGCGAAACAAAAGACGACGACGACGACGAGGTAAAGCAAAGTAACACAAGAGGCGGGGTCCTTCTTTTTTTATGTTGTTGTGGAGCGCATGAATGGGGGGGGGGGGTCAGCAAAAGACTAATGAATGTTGAAAATCAATTACAAAGCAAAGCAATCGGAATCGAAATGGAAAAATGAAAGTGAATATGCTAAATGATGTTGCTGCCGTTGTTGCTGCCAATTGTTGCCCTCTAGAGCTTTTGCGGCAATATCCGCTGACAATTGCAACCATTAGATGTGGCCAAATTGAAAACGCGCCGTCAGCAGGAGAAGCAACAGCAGCAACAACAACAACAGTTGCTTTTTAAAGCGACAAACTCGTAAAATTTTACAACTTTCGATTTTCAATTTACGTTTTTCCATTATTTTTTTTGTTGTTTTTTTCGGTTTTTCTTTCCCTCTTTTTTTTTTGGCATTGTTAAGTGAACTTTAATTGAAGTAAACTTTTTGCAACTTTAATTTTGCTTTGAAAGCAGAAAATAAGTTGCATACTTGCAGGCGTTTTCAATAAGCATAAAATAAGCAAGCAGAGAGAGAGAGAGAGATAGAGGGAGGGAGGGGGGAGAGGAGTATAATATAATGACACATTTTATGATTGCATTTGCTTGGTAGACTTCTTTCTACTTAGGTGCCATCATCGTTTGTTTTCCTGCAGCTGCAGCTGGTCAATCTCACGTAGCAAGCGATGGGGCATAAAAAGTTGGTCATGCTGCCGTAGTCGTAGTCGAGTCGATTGAGGGGCGGCACTCGGCAAAAGCAAAGTCAGCACATTGTCCCAGGCCCAGAAGAAGGAGGGAAGGAGGGAAGAAAGAAAAAGGCGTTACTAACGAGCTGAACGGACAAACAAACCAAAGAAGGAACGACCGAACGATTTCGCTGTCCTGTCAATGCCTGGCAAAGTGCTCGAGGTCCTGCTGTCCTGTGTTCTTGTTCGTGGTCTTGCCTCTGTCTTGGCCTGGAGCTAGTTGGAGCCTTCAGGGGGAGGGGGGCTTGTTTGTTCATATACACAATTACCGGCTAAGGCGATTTGCACAAAGCACAGCAACAACATCAGGTGGTGGCCTGCACTCAAGTGCTGTTATGCCATTGTCCTAAGTCTTCTTTCTTACCCCCCTACCCCTTTACCCCCTTACCCCCTTTTGCCCCTTCGCGTTAGTTGTTTGACAATGTTTACAGGTGCAAATTTCAAAGTGAATTGCTTTTCTATCGTTTGGAAAAGTGCTGCAACACGCAAGCAGCAGCATATATATATATATAAGTAGAGGCTTTCACTTGCCCAGACATTGGAAAATTAGTTTCTGAAACACACACACACACATACCCACATATAGTTGAATTGCTTGGAAATGCAGAGCTAAGCGGATTTGTTTATGGCTGCTGTTGACCATGTTTGACTCTCTTTTTACCTGGGCGTGACAGTTTGTCATAGAAAACCTACCATTAGATAGGTTCGTACCGCCCTTTGACATTTAATTGACGCAGGGGGGGGGAGGGAGCTGAAGCAATTGACAGGCCATTGTCTGCATTTTAATTGAATTCTCTATGCACAAACACACACACACACACACACACACACACACACACACAAAACATTTATTAACAATAATTGCATTTCCATATGCTGAATAAAAAAAAGAAATACCAAAAACTGTCAACAAATGTCCAAAACTAATTTATCAATAAAACCTAAAGAGAGAGAGAGAGAGAGAGAGAGAGAGAGAGAGAGAGAGAGAGAGAAAATTGCTTTGGTTGAACCATAAATGGCCAAGTGTTGGCCTAACACACACTCACACACACACACACACACACACGTATGTGGCTCAAATTTAAGTAAAAAGTTTGCAAAAATAATGAAGCATAGCTTGAGGCTGACAAACAAACGCAGAGGCACGCAAATTGCAAACAAGCGAGGCAAACAGACCACAGAAAAATACCCACCCACCCAGCAGGACAGTTGCCATGTTGTTTTGCTCTCCTTCCCCCTCTCGCAACATGATGCAGCAAGTGCAGAGTTTTGCATAGAATGCTTGCCCCAAAAACTAAGAGGCAACCCATAGAGGGAGAGAGAGAAAGAGGGAGAGAGTGGGGGGGCAGAGAGTTTTTCGGATTGATCAGCCTGACCAACAATGAAATTTTTGTTCAATTTGCAATGTCCTTTCCTGGGTTCTTTCTGGTTCTAAGGGCGTGTCTGGCCAGTTGTAGTCCCCCAAAGGATTACCTGCGCTTTTGCTTGTTCCTGTCACATAGTCAGAGCCGGAATCTGACTCCAACAAGGACAGCTTCTGTGCTGGTCCTGCTGTTGCTCCTGCTGCTTCCCCTGTCCAGAATGTCGCGTGTCACGCACTTGTGCACTCGTACACTCGTTTGCTCGTCAAAGCGACAGTTACTGCCCACATTCTCCCGCCCCACATGCAGAGAGCACCTGATACATAAGCAAAGTCAAGCAGAGGCAACTCTTTTACATTTCAATTTGGAATCCTGTAGCTGCCCACATCTCTCTCTCTCCCTCTTCCACTCTGCCCCCTCTCTCTGTCTCTTTTTAACTCTGGGCAAAGTTTATCCAAGTTGTTCCCTACAGTTTCCTCTTATTGATTTCTCTTCTACAGTTATTTAAGAAGAAATTTCATTTTGTATATCTATCAATGGGCATATATTTATAAACTAAAACTTGTGCACGTTCTTCTCACCCTACCCCACCCCTCTCCACCCCCTCACCTATCCTCTCGCAGTGTGTCTCTAGAGAAATTATCAAGTTTGTTTAGTTGAAAATGCATAATTTAATTTCCATTTATTGTGCAAATGCAAATTTTCCAATATTTGTCAATTTTAATCAAATTTTCTCTCTCTCTTTCTCGTTACAGGTAAGCCTTTTAGCCTTTTAGCCATTTAGCCAAGAAGTTATTATAATCAGGTTTGCTTTTTATTTTAAACTAATGCCAAATAATTTGTACTCCCAAAAAAAAACGTCAAGTACCAGGCCAAAGGATCATAAATCTTGACAACTTCAAAACACAAAATATAATATACACAAAATTCTTTCGGAAGCGTCATAATTTAACCTGCCAGCCAAGTGTTGCCGCAAGTTGTTGTTGTTGCCGCATGTTGTTGTTCTTATTGTTTTTTTTTTGTTGTTGGCCTTGGAGCAAGAAATATAAATGTCCAATTTGCGCAGCCAACGGCATCGTCTGGCAAAGAACTTTTCGTTCTTTTTGCGCCAAATGATTAACTTGATTTATGCGTGCGGCGACAAACTTTCCAACTTGGCCACGCCCAAAAATAACACTGCTTCGCCCCCACACTTTGACAGCCAGGTGCCAGAAATGAAACTGTAAAAAAAGAAAAGAAGCAAGCGAAAAGAAACGAAAACAACTCGTAAAAAGAGCCAACTCATTGTACAAAAACGCAGAAAAAAAGAAAAGAAAAGGCGAACATTTGCAGGCGTTAATTTCTTGGCACTAACTTGAACCGATGTTCATGGAACACGCCCCCCAAAAAAGTATGCTACTCGTCCTTCCCTTCCACTGGTGGAAAAAACTGCTGAACGGGACGACCGACCGACCGAGAAGGACGAAGGACGAGCAAACTATAACAAGCTCCATTAGTTAGAGTCGACCGGTTCGACAGCTGGCAACGGTCGCAGTGGCCTCATTTGTTTTAATGTGTCAATTTGTTGACTTTGCCTTTGCCCCTTCGAGACAGTCTCACCACACCACTGTATGGGTGTGTGTGTGTGTGTGTGTATGCCTGCTTGGGGGCTGTCCCGACAATGCACACCTGTAATCTGTCATCTGGCGCTTTAATAAACGTTTAATGTTCATTTGTGGGCGTGGCAGCGACCATAACTTTTTGTTTTGCGCCTTCAACTTTGATTTGAAGCAATATTTTTTATGATTTCACATAGTTCTTAACATTTTGTGTTGGGTTCGCAAAGCAATTTGGCCTTTTGACACACTTCGCGGAATTACTTGGCTTATACATAAATCATTTTTGTCGTATCTTGTTAAAATATGCTATATAAACTTGATCTGTGTGCCCAAGTAACTTTATATGCCCTTCTAAAGCAAAGATAGTGTTCTATAAACTATTTAAAAATCAGTTTTTAAACAATTTGCTTGCTTTTTGAGAACAATCGCTCGAAATGGGTTATAGATTTCCGTTTTTTTATGGGCAATAACCACACAATTTTGGTATCAGCGAATTTTAGATTATTTAATATAGTTTTCATGGAACTTAACGTTAAAAATCAAAGCTAAAAAACAATTTCCAAGCTTTGGTTACCACTTAAAATGTTATTTTTCCACATTTTTATATAGTTTAATTAGAAATTATAAAGCCAATGAATATATTTCGCAATTTAAATTAACTACACAACATTTTAGATAACATAAATTGCTTCTAAAAATCCTTAGCCCCTTTGTAAGGGTATAGAAACTTCGTTTTGCTCTTGCTATTTGCTCTTGAATATTTTTATGTTAGTTGTAAAAATTTATGGGGGCTTTCTGTTCGATTGATTTATTGGATTAATTTAATGCTAAACAACTGAAATGATAAGATTTTGGCTTGTAAAACATTTTTGACTTTATTACTAATCGGATGTGTAAACTAAAAAAAAGATGATATTCCATTTGTTTTAAAATATTCATTTTCGTTTAGTTAAAGTCACTTAGGGTAAAAATATTGCAGCATTAAAGGAGGCCATAGATGGGGCGGGACTGTGTGTGTGTGTGTGTGTGTGGGGTCCATTAAATTTTTATTAAGTGCAAAATGAAATTGCCTTACTTTTCACCCAACTCCCCCTCTTTCTCTCTTCCCTCTCGCTCTTGGTTTCTATGAGGTTAATGCGCTTTAAGCTCGTTGGAACTTTTTGGGTGGCCATTTAAAATTTGTGCCGACATAAAGCATAAATTATGGCGTTTGCTGTTTGCCAACCCGCTGTGCTTAAGCGTTAAGCAAACTCGCACACACACACACACACACACACTTACATGTATGTGGAGTTTTATAACCTGTTCTTGGCATATGGCAGACATTTTCTTGTTTCGTTGTTGTTGTTTATGTGAGAAACTAGCGCATTGAAATTGCATTTTTAATACGCTTATTAAAATGATAAAATGCCCCACAATCTATATATGTATATAGAATGCTAGACAACTGAACAAGTGTAGTAAATTGTGCCCTTTTTTTTTTTTGGTCTCCATTTTGCTGCACGTAAGGGTCATTATTATTGTTGTTGCCTTTTGCCATGTGCATTACAATAAGCTCGAATTGTTATTTTTTTTGGTTTTTGTTTGTACTCTGGCCAAAGTTAATTAAGTTGCAAATGCCAAAGCGAAAGTACATTAAAAACTAATTGCTGGCATCGTTATCGTTACCGTTACCGTTAGCATTACCATTACGTAACGTTACGTAATTACTATTACGTTGTGCTTGGTTGAACGCTTGAATGTGTCGGCCCATTTGCCAACACTACAAATTGAGTCATTTTCAATTGCTTTAAAATTTAATATGAAAATTGAAATGGAGAAAATTGATAGGAAAAGTCACCAGGAATTGGAAAAAATTTCATTTCCTTCGAGTTCTCAAGATTTTCTACTAAAATTATGAAATCAAAAACCTCTCTCCAAAAGTTTTAGCTATAGTCGTTGTTTATTTACATTTTTAATATATTTTTAATCACATCTCTGACTGAAATATCATAAAGATTTTCTACTAAATCTAATTTCTACTAATTTTCCACCAATTTTAGCTATAGTTGTTGCTTATTTACATTTTGAATATATTTTTAATCACATATTTTACTGAAATATCATATAATTTGATACTAAAACAAAAGATTAAGATTAAACTTAATTCCCCACTTTGACATAACAGTAAACGCTTCACTCGAATTATGAAATCAAGAACCTATTTCCATAAGTTTTAGCTATAGTTGTTGTTTATTTACATTTTTAATATATTTTTAATCACAAATCATAAAATTAAGATTAAGCTAATTTAATTTCCCACTTAAATGCTTCACTCGAATTCTCCTTAGTTCTGCCATCAGTAGAATTTTTAGAATATTTAAAACCAAAAGGGCTATTCAGCTCATCAGGTTGCATAATTTGTGTATGGGTTTTTTTTGGGGTCCACCTTAATATGATTGACGCTTTTATATTTGCCAGCATGACCACAAACCCTCGACTCCCACTCACGCACACACACATGGATAAATTTGTTTGTGCTCACACTTGAGTGCCAGCCACAGCCACATCACATCCATATCCACAGTCTCTACAGTCTCCACAGTCTCATCGCATCCATCCATCCTAGTCATTTCAGCAATCTCCGACTCCGACTCGGTCCCAGTTTCACTTTGTTTAGTTTTTGTGTGTGTGTGTTTTTTTTTTTTTTGCGTCCATGCCGACATTTACATTGTCTAAACGGCCGGGCAAGGCCAAACACCCAACAAGTGTACACGGGTCTTATTTTGGCAGCAAAAGGTGTATCATACGTTACGTTCCTCCCGCCAATTCACCCCTCTCTTGGTCTCATCTTTCAGTGGGGAAAACTTTTTTGTTGCGCACTTTTTTATGATTTTCAGTTTCAGTTCTCACTCTGTCTCTCTCATATGTAGGTGTTTATACACCCTCACATGTTGTGGGCGAAATCCTCCATTTCCTTTTCCTCCTCCTCTGATCCCCCCCCTGGTGAGAGACCCACGCGTTGTACATTTAATGGCGTTGATATGGTTTTATGACCTTTGTGGCCTGTTACACATACGCCCTGAAAATTGCATTGTTTGCTTCTTCTTCTTCTCGTTCTTGCTGTGTTTTCCTTCTTCTTTTTTTTTTTTTTGGGGATTTTTCTTCTTTTGTTTTTATTACATTTATTTTATGTTTTTTATGATTTTTGTTTTTGTTTAATTTTCGTTTTGTGCACCACCGAGGAGTCATAATTTCTAAGTTGATTTTCTTGTTCAACATTGCTGAGGGGGGCGTTTTTTTTTTCGCTGTTGATGGAGGCGTGAATGGTTGGGAACATTTTGGGGATGACTGAGATGAGCAGCAGGGGCGAATTTTCGTTCGCATTCAGCAGTTTCGCGTTTCAACGGGCTGCTCCAGGCAATGGTTGTCATTCAATTTTTGTTTGGCTGCTGTTGCAGTTGCATCCCTCGGAATAAAAACGAAATATTTCTAAAAAAAAACACATTTTGCATTCTGTTGAAGTGCAAAACATTTGTAAATAAAAATGCAATTTGATTTCGTTTTGTTGTTGCCTGCTGCCGCCTCGCTTTTGTTTGTCATCGTATTTCAAATGTGACAAATTGAGTGCCCCACAGTCTGTGGATAGAAGAGTGTTCTGGATCAGGCACCTGGACAGACAATGCCACAACACCTGTGCATATGTATAGGTGAGTCTCTACTCTCTCTCTGTGTGTGTGTGTGTGAATGAAATTTGTTTGCATTTTTATAAGCATCGTTTCGGTTTTATTGATGCCAGACGGGAATAACCGCAAAACGGTAAACAGAAACACAGACAACTTCAACAAAATGCCATTCTAGAAAAAGAGTCGACTCCAAAAAAGGGGTTGACTTTGGTTGCCAATGGGGATTGGGGGGGAGGGGGGGGATTGAATGCCTGTGGCAGCAGCATATCGACAGGGCGACAATTGTTTTAATAATAATAAAGCTTAAATATACAAAAGTCATTTGCAATGCAAATATGTTTGCACAAAGCGCGGATTTTGTTAATTAATGTTTCACTTTAGCCCATTTGCCAAGAAGTTGATGAAATGGTTTTGTTTACTCAAGGCTTATAGGGAAATCGATGGAATATTTATCAAGAGAGAGAGAGAGAGAGAGAGAGAGAGACCAAGAGCCAGGTACTGCCTTGTTTATATAAGTATTTGGTAACTCTTTCAATCGATTTGGAACAACGATAAAAACTATTTAACGCTCCACAGCACGATAAGTTGGAGTAAATGCTGGATAGAATGAAGTATATTCTTTAGGTGAACTTTATTTTTGTCGAGACCCTAGAAAATGAAGAGTTTAGAGCTGGAAACTCCATTCAAATGTCTCTCTCAGCTAGTTACAGGGTATCAAAAATTGAATTGTGTTCTAAAGATAGTGCAAATCGTTGATTTATGAGGCAATGGCAGACAACTTTATAAGAAAATTGCGTGACTGACTGATTAATTGAAATGAGGCAAGCGCCAAAGCAATAATATGCAAAGGAGAACTTCAAGGCGGCCACTTAAAGTAGACGCACACACACACACACAAAGAAAGAGGGTGTGTGTGTGCAGACATTTTACGGGCACATGCAAAGCCCAAAGAAAAAAAAAAAACCGGCAAATGGAATAAGTCTGACTGAGTGAAGCATGCTCCAAAATTCATGAGCCACAAAAACGCATAAATATAAAACTTTTCGCTTCTTATTCTTCTTCTCACTGTTTCGTTTCGTTTCGTTTTCGCTCTTTTTCGGCACGAATATGGCCCAAAAGTGTATAGCATAAGCTTAGGCGGCTAAACAGCAACAGCAAGCCGCAGAAAACGCCAAACACAGCAGGCAATTTTATGAAAATTATGACAATAATTGTCATTAAATCAAAAATGCTCAGTAATTGTCTCATAAATTTACTATGCAAATTGTGAGGCATGGGCCGAAACGAACCAGACAAGAGGCAGAGCCCAATAGCAGGAGGAATAGAAGGCACTAGGCACAGTAGGGGCACGTAGGTAGGTAGATTAGGGGAGCGGGGACAGGGACGACAGTTTCGTGTTGGTCGTCGCAATTTTACGATATCAATAAAAACGTCGACAATATAAACTTTACCTTGGGCTTATTTTTCGTATTTTTTTTTTCTTTTGGTTTGGTTTTGGGAGGTATTAAAATTGTATAGCATATTTCTAGGCGCACGTCCACACAGTCGTTTGTCGTTTCGTGTTTGTTTAGAGAAGCCAGCCACAAAAGTTTTTACGATGGGCCCCATCATAAAAGGCAACCAAAAAAACACAACTGGCCAAGACCAGTTCGGTTCGGGTCCAAAAGGTAAAAACTGAGTTGCTGCAAAGGATTAGATAAGAGGCATAAAGAGCCTCCTTCTGCCTCCATTTCGTCTTACATTTTATGCCAATGCACTTGTCGTCGTCGTCGTCGTGTTGGCCATTAAAAACTCTAAAGAAAAACTCTTTTTCTCCCTCTCTCTCTCTCTCTCTCTTTCTGTTTGTTTGTTGTGTGCTGTGCCTAGGCTTTAATAAAAATGCTGGCAATGAGCGATTTAAAATACTACGCCCACAAATTTACACAAACTGGCACGCCAAGAGGCGGTGTCCACAGGAAGCCGCAAAGTGGCTTTTTAATGCACAGCAGCAACATCAACAGCAGCAGCAGCAGCAGCAACAGCAACACGGCAATCTGCCCCTGAACGACATGCAATTATATATACATATAAAAATCAGCAGGCAACAGGATTAAACAAAAAAAGAGTAAAAAAAAAAATGCTTACTTTGCTTTCCGCAAACACGCCCAAAGGCTGTGTGTGCATGTGTGTGTGTGTAAGCGTGTGTGTGTGTGTGTGGTCTGTTGTGTTAATTTAATTAGAGCTCTCATTTTTTGCATATATGATGTTAAATTGATAAAAAAAAAAACATCTGCAACACCAGCAGAATTGAGTTAAGTTTTTCACTCGATACTTGGCTCAAGGTTAAATTATAATTTTAATCGGAATTACGCAAAATCGTGTCAGGAATCGTTGAAATAACTCAAAGAGTTATAAATTAAAGTGTTTAGTAGATAATATGAAGTAAAAGAATTTATTTTATGTTTCAGACTAGTAAACTATTTATTTAAGTACCACAAAATTGCAATATAAAGTAAAACAATCTCAATAATTATTGAAACCTTTTCTATATTAATCTAACAAATTTTCCCAAGACCAAATAACAAATTTTATTGAAGTATCCTTGAAAATACACGATTATCTATTGATTTTGATCACGTTTCAATTCTATGTGTTCTTCCAAAGATTAAATATTCATATTTAAGATACATTTCTTTGTCCCAAGAGCATTTCGAGTATTCAAAAAATTATCTCCAAAATTTAACTACCTAATCGGATTGGATATGATATGTTGGTGTGCATTGCAAAGTTGTAGATGAAATTAATGTACCCTTTTGGCAGGATTATAAAAACGGCGGCCATTTTGATATCCAATCCCAAGTGTCAAATTTCAGCACACAAGCAACAAAGTGTTGTATATGGGTTGCTGCTGCTGTTGCTGTTGCCACTGCTGCTGCTGGTTGTTGGTATCTCTCTGATTTAACAATGCCATATGTTGGCCTACACGTTCCCAGTCAGGCCAGTCAGTCGCTTCATTAATAATTCAACAAGAGTCAGCATGGGGCAACCTTTCCATTTTCTCTTCTTTTCTCTTTTTTTTTGTTATTCTGTTGGCTATCATCAATAGCAAAATGTTGCATATGTGTGTCTGTGTGGTCGTATCCTTGCGTTTCAGGATACATATATGTAAAACAATATTTCTTAGATGCGATTGCCCCCTCTAGGCATAGATACCGAAAAAAAGAAGAAAAGGTAAAACGAAACGACTCAACCAAATGAAAGTTTCTCCTCAGACTTTAGACAGAATGAAGAAATTTCACTGGTTTTCCACTGGTCTGGGGTTTGTTGGTCCGGTGATTTATGTATATTTTGCCTGAGTAACTTTATTAATTCCCACACACACACACACACACACACACATTCCCAAAATTCAGTCTGTTGTTATATCAGACACAGTTTATAAATTATTATGTTTAGCTTTTAGCGTGATTGAAATGAAATTAAACTGCCGCCTCACTGTCAGCTGCCAAGGACATGTGTTGGCAACAAAAAAAACAAAAAAAAAAAACAGAAAGTACAAGCGCAAAAAAAAAGTGAAGATAAACTAGAAAATTGCAAATGACAATGACAAAGTTGGAGGCGTCGTTTCGTCCTTGTTGGCGGCTGACGCTGAAATTTCATTTAGAAAATGAAAATTTAGTAAGGGGGGCGACGTTAAAAAAAGCAGCTGGCAAAATGTTGAGCATACAACATACTGATAAAAAATATTTCTACATTTCTATACCCTTCAATGCGTAGGGTATATTTAAGTTGGTCATGGCTTGGCCACAAAAAGCTAAAAGTATCATAAAACTTCATGTAACTTCCTTTCGATTTGGATCTTAATCTCTCTCCATTATAAGACTATTATTTGCGTCTGTAAGAAAGGCTAGATCTATCAAATAGTTGTATATAAAATCGTTTAATAGGTATACAGATTAGATACATTTATATTTATAGGAAAATTCGTTTAAATATTTTGCCAAAAAAAAGAGATTAACAAAAGCTGCTATTTTATAATAAGTTTCAAGGACTTTTCCAACAGCTCATATCATATACGACTAGTCCCATTTTAGTGGTAGGTAACCTCGAGTCGGTCTCCATGGAATGGTTTATCGTTTGGGGATTTTAATCATGTGTGTTTCTGTCTCTCTGTGTGTGGAGGGCTTCACTTGATGCTTAAGTCTTGCTGACAATTTGCGCGGCTTCTTTTTTTGTTGTATGTATTTTTTATGATTATTCTTCGTTTTTTTTTTTTTTTGTACAATATTTTTTATTGTCAGCTGCATTGCAGCACTTCGTTTTGGTCCTCGTTGTCCTTGCGTGTGTGTTTGACAGCGAAAACCTTTTAAATCCTTGTTAACTTTTCTAAATGCGCAGGTTTTTGGCGCTCATTCAACATTTTATTTTTTTATTTCTGTTGTTGTATCTGTATCTGAATATGTGGATGTGGATGTAGATATATTTATGTATGCATATGGCTCGTGGGCGCTTTATGTCATCAGCAGCAGCTAAAGAGAAAATAAATTGGAAAGCATTTGAAATGATTTTTTGCTCCTGCTGCTGCTGCTGCTTCTATATTTGCTGTTATATATACATAAATAAAATGAAATTATGCTGATTGTAAGGCATCGTCATGAGATGATGCCTTTCATTTTAAATGAAAATGGAAATCGCTTTCCTTTCGCTAGAAATATGTGAAAATTCCCAAACGGCTTACGGGGAGGGGGAGATAGACAGAACGGCTTCGAATGTGATAGACAATAGAATCTAGTTATAGGCCATATAATCCTTCATCCAACCAACAAAAAAAAAGTCTCTTCACTCACTTTTGTGAATGAAATCTATGCAAATTAGCAAAAGCTTAAGAACTTGAAAAAGCATTAAAAAATAGTTAGCAACCATGCCCAAGGGATTAAATGACAACTGTCAGAGTTGGCTATGCAATTCACTCTATTTCTTTCATTTTCTCTCTCTCTCTCTCTGTCTCTATCTACATCTTCATCTCTCTTGAAAGACAAAGTCCCACAACTGCGGCATATAAATGAACTCATTATAATGAGAAAAAAAAAATATATTATTTAAAAAATAAGAGAGAAGCGGAAACCAAACGCCAAAGAGGAAATCCCCGCCCCCGCCCATTGGCCTGAGATAATATTTGAGGCATTTGATATTTGAGAAATTTTGTTTTTCATTAATTTCATGAGTAAAATATTTATACAGTCACTGGGCACATAATAATTAATTGTTTTGTTTCAAGTGGCTGAGCCAAAAATTCTGTAAATTATGCGAAAGGTGCCGCATTTCACACTTTAAGCTGACAGCTGAAAAAACGGTGGCGTGAGGAGAGGGTGAAAAATCCTTACTATGAAGGTGAAATTTATGCAACGAAATTAATTTCATGCAAAAACAATTAAGTTAATTTAGCAAAAGGCAACAACAACCACGAGAGAGAGAGTGAGAGAGAGAGACAACTGAGACAAGGAGAAGTCCGCAAAAAGCGCAATACAGGCAGAAAAATCAGGCAAATGAAATATAATAAACTTTGCGAAAGGCAAATGGCTGACTGGCACTGGGTCCTGCTACTGTGTCTGACTCTGAGATGGTGATGGCATCCCTCCCTGTGAGTCCTGTAAAGGAAATGGGCAACGGTGTCCGGGTGGATTGTGTTGTAAAATGCTTTAAATTTCCATTGCCTGCTCACTGTGTGTAATACAAACGCAATTAAAACACGCTAAAGAGGCGCAAACAACAGAGAGAACAACGCGGAGTGGCAAGAGCAGGAGCAGGAGCAGGAGCTGGATCAGGAGCAGGAGCGGTAGCCAACAAATAAAATGAACGAGCAGACAGCAAGGACACCGTAAAACATTTAAATGCCGAAAAATAGACAACAATAAAGGACGACCGAACGACCGACCGACCGACCGATAGAGAAAGGGTTGGAATTTCGCTTTCAAATTGCGTTGGCGCGTGAAATATATATGCGTATATGTATGTCCCTCTCTCTCTCTCTCTGTGTGTGTGTGTGTGTGTGTGGGTAAAAGGATTGCGAATTTCACAGTCAATGCATTTATAGGTGTAGGTACAACGAAAAAAGGGAAAGGAAAACATGTAATTTAACGGCGGAAAAACTCAGAGAAAGGATGAGACAGAGAGAAAACCAGACACGAAATCTCTCTGCAGCATCTGCAGTTTTCTGCGTTTTTTTTTCTGTTTTGGCTTTTTCTCATTTATCAAGCAAATGTCAAGATGAGGCAAAGTACTCAAAATGCTTTTTAATTGCATTTCAAATGACAGTCAAGTGCTTGGTCATTGCCTTGCTGAGGTGTTAAATGAAACTTAAATGTTTAAAGCATAGCCTGATGGGCTAAGATGGGTGGGTGTGTGGGTGGTTTAGGATAGAGAGACAACCCTCTAAGCCTAACCCGGGTGAGTGAGTGAGTGGGTGAGTGGGGGAGATGTCAGCCAGGGCATCTACACATTGACATTGACACAACCCCTAGGTTCAGAGTATTTCTTTTTTTTTTCATCTCTCCCTCACAACTTTTAGCTCGCAACTCACAAGCGTGCAATAAATTTTTCAATGTCATGCGTCTCGTGCGCGCAATCTATATAAAACAACAGCAACAACAACAACGGCAGCAACAACATCAAGGGCAACAACAACGATGAAAGTATTACAAAGCAATCGCACATCGTCGTCGCAGCCCTTTCCAGTCGTTTTTGCAATTCCCCCCGTGCCGACCACTAAGCACCCAACAGCAAAACAAACTTCCAATCAGACCCAAGTCAGGCAACCAACACCACCACCCACCCACCTCACACCTCCCCCCACCTGCCATCCTGCCATCCTGCTCCTGCAGACGCTCCTGCCGACTTTGTGATAAATGTGCTACAGCTTTTTGTCTTTACTTCATTGAAGTTCGCTTGGCCAGCAGTCCTGCCTGCTGCTCCTCCCTTTATTCTTTTTTTTTGCCTAGTTTGGAAAGTGTTGAAGCAGCACTTTGGCAGCGCATCAACGCCAACAAGCAACCGTTCCCCACTCTGTTCCCATTCCCCTTGCCCCACGGCATATTTGCTTTTTATCTGCGTTTTGCATGTGGCTCCAAGTTGAGAAAAGTCTTCTACGTTTTATGTAGTTTTTCTTTTGCACAAGTTACATTTTTAATCGCGCCTTTGAGACTTCATTAGTGCAACAGAAAGTCGTAGATGGAAAAAGCGAAAAAGCGTGGGGAGAGAGGGGAGAGGAGGGGGGAGCGAAACGAGACTAAAACATGTGCGGCTCAAGTGGAGCTGCTTTTCTTGTTGTCTGCCAAATGGCGCATGAAGCGAAACCCATCATATCTCTCTCTCCCTCTACCTCTCTCTCTCTCTCCCTCTCCATGCTGTCTGCTGGGGCACTTGGCTTCATTTCAAGTGTTGTTTCAACTCTTTTTTTTTAGACCAGGTTTAAATGAAGTGTTTGTCTTGAGCTTCAAGTGTGGCATGTTGTGATTTTTATTTAAACTACTAAATACCAAAAAAAAAAAAACAGAGAGAGAAAAAAACGACGTCTTTCATCATCAGGTTTCGTCATTTATTGTCTTTCGCTTAGATACGAGATACTCGAACAATTTATTGTTGATATTTGCTCACGCACTTGACGTTTGCTTTTGCACTCGTCGTGTTGCCTAAACCTTTCACTTGGACCTGGATGAAGATGGAGTTTTTGTTGTTGTTCTCGTTCTCGTTCGTAGTCAGTCACACGTGTCGAATGCGTGTTACATGTCCTTTGCCAACGACAACATAAAATATGTATAAATTCCAACATGCTTGCCGTGTGTTCGTTCGTTTGCTCGTTCATACGTTTTTGTCTTCCTTTGTGTCATAAAAACGCAACACAAAAAAAAAAAAAAACAAGAGAAAAAAAAGAAAGAGAAAAACAGCGAACAAAGCAAAATATCCAAGTTATGTTGAAATGTAGGAAGGAAGTACAAAAATGTTGCTGCTGCCGACCGAGAATGACAAAAAATAATATTTTCATTTCATTTGCAGCTTATTGACAATTGACATGAAATTGCCATTTTGTTGTTGCCAGTTTTTATGCTGTTTTGTTGTGTGACTGCAAATAAAGTAATAAAAACCAAAAAGGAAACTGAACAACAACAACAACAACCCAACCCAATCGCAAGGCAAGGCAAGGCAATTCATTTCAGTTCAAGCTATATCTTGGCCCTTTTTTTCCATGCCATGCAATGTTAACTAAAACACAAAAACGAAATGTGTGGAATTATTTAAGCCACTCTCTCTCTCTCTGTGACACATAACATTGACATTTCCCCACAAAATGCCTTATTCGTGAATCATTCTTTCAGTGGAAAATAGTTTATTCCTCTTTTTTCATTTTAAATGCATTTTATGTTGCATGCTTTTAGGGGCAACAATTTTTTTTTTTGAAATCAAATTCATGTTGGGCAAAAAAAAAATATCCAAAGGAAATTTATATATTTTTTATTGATTGAAATTCAATTCGTTTCGAAACTCTTTAAATATATTTTGCCTCTGATTGATCTGCCTTTATGTTGGCTTTATGCAAATCCCTATAAGTCGCCACCCTTAATAACATTTTTGTCTATTTATCCGCTGCCTTTGCCTTTCCCTTTTCCCACCTATCTCTGTAGAATATTCATGCGATACTTTTTCTCTCTCTCTCTCTCTCTCTCTCTCGAACCAGTCAATCTCCATTGTCACTACTCCTCCTTTTGATATATTCAAAATCCTAGCAATCTGTTTGCATTTCAAGTGAAACCGAAGAAGATTTATTGTGTATCATAGATGAGATTCCTTTGCTTATTACGTCGCCTAGTTGTCAAATGTTGTGCGACTTTAAAATAAATAAAGTAAATAAGTCGCCGGGCCGACTTGGATATACCATGCAGCAGGGGGAAAAAAAACTACATCGAGTTAATAAAACTAAATTCATATATTAAATTTCTTTGGTATGCGCGATTTCTATAATTATAACTCGGCCATTTTTATTCCGATTTTTATGAAACTTGGTGGAATGATACGATAAATATTACGGTAAAAAATCACTTTTTTTTAAATTCCGGAGGCGGAAGGTGGCGTGGCAAAAAAAATAAATAAACTTGGTCAGTTTCTATACTACACGAGTCTACATTCTAAATTTGGTAGCTCTATCATTTATAGTTGCTGAGATCTCTGCACTCTTACAGACGGACATGGCTATATCAATTTCTCTTCTCATGCTGATTAAGAATATATATACTTGCTTCCTTCTGCCTGTTACATACATTTTGGCGACTTTAATATACCATTTCATCCTATGCATGCTTGGTATAAATATAATCGTAAATTATGTTTCGTTTTTTTTTTTATTTTGTAACTGAATACATTGACGGTGAATCAGAGTAGAGGCAGAGAAAGTTTTCAATCAGCAAACTGTTGCTATCCTTCGCATAGACGAACATAAATCAGGGACAATGTCGACTTGACTAACTGGCACCCTGACTAGCTGAAAACATAATTAATTAGCTTTTAATGCTGCCAACGGCGAGTGAGATAAAGACAGAGAGAGACAGAGTAGACAGCAGATGGAATAGGAGTAGAGGAGCAGATAAAGGCAGAGACAGAGACAGAGACGAGCAGAAGAGATGACACTGAGAATGCCGTTGGCAGTTTGAGTGCATTTAGTCAAACGGAAAATGATGCCGGAGAATGCTAAGCCAAGATGGAGAATGCCAAGTCGAATGCAGCGTTGTGATTGTGACACAAGCCAGCCAGACAATCACGGAGCACAGCAGCAGCATCACACACGCCCACTTTGGTGGGTGGTGGGGAGTAGTGGGTAGTGGGTAGGAGCTTGATCCTTTGTAGACATTTCGTTAAAAGTTAGCTGCCAGAGGAAAAGCAGCAGCAGCAGCAGCCAAAGCACTGCCAACAATCAAATCAAAAGCAAACAATGAACAAAAATGTAAGAAAACATAACCAAAGATAAGCGGCTCAGGCGAAAAAAGATGGCGACAGCAGCGCACATTTGGGTTGGAGGTGTGTGTGTGTGTGTGTGTGTGTGTGTGTCATAACGTTGTTGTAAACGGAAACACAGACATGAAGGGCAAAAAAAAAAACGTAAAACGAAGAAGAATGGCGGAGACACGGAGAAAGAAGAAGCCAAAGAATGAATACACACGCCCGCCCAGTCTCGCTATGGTAGTGCAAATGTCGGCGTGTCCTTGTCGTCCTGCGGGGTTGCCTGTTGTCTGCTGCAAATACCGCAACATGTACTCAAGCAGATAATGTTAAATACCACTCGAGCAGCAGCAGCAGCGGCAACGTCGGCGGCAAAGGAAGCAGCAAATCCATGAAACAACAAAAGACATAAGCGCTCCAGTGGCTGGCTGGCAGGACACCAACAGCAGTTAAAAGGACACCAGCAAAGGACATACACAGAGGCTGCTGCCACTGAATGTGAATGCGAATGGAGAGAAAAACGAAACTGAAAGCAAGCAAAACAGCCAACACCCAGCGTCCAGTCAGAGACACATAAAACCGAAACAAAAGTTCAAAGACATGGCCAAGGCGGAGGGGGAGGGAGGAGGCACGACAAGTTTTGAAGCTGTTGCAATCCGGTCTCTCTGACTCAGTTAGCTGCCATGCGGCTGAGCCGGAAAATTTAAGCGTTACATTAAATAATTTACAAACAAATGGCGCGCCAGTTGACGATGCTCTTCTGCGCCTTAATCGCCGGAAGTACACAAAAAACCCAAATTGCAAAGAAAAAAGAAATCATCCTGGGAATGGGAATGAGAAGAAGCCCATGGCCATGGTCGTCGACGCATGTGCATGTGCCAAGAAGAAGGAAAATCAATAAAACGTGCGAGGAGAGGATGCGATGCGAGATGCGGTGCGGTGCGGTGCGGTGCGGTGGCATTGTCGGTGGCTTGGCTTGCCACTTTTACTTTTTCCAGCTAGCAAGATGCGACGGCTGGCAGGACAAGCAGCTTCCGATGTCGCCATCGTCGCCATCGTCGACGCCGCCGCCGTCGCTTTGTCATTTGTTTGGCCGGCAGCTAAATTTGCCTGTCTGTCTTTGTGTCGTTTTGCTCCCCTTTCTCTCCCTCTCCCTCTCTCTCTCTATCTCTGTGTGTTTTTTTTGCATACACATGCCGGGACTTAGGTGTGGCACATGACAGCTGTTTCAACTGTTTGGCGGCTACAAAGTGCAACAAACCGAATTGAAAATGTGCGCTCCGCCACTCAGAAATTTTTGCATTTTTCTAAAAGGGAGCAGCCAGGCGGCGGCTCACCAATCCATCCAACCAACCCACCCAACTACCCACCCACCACCCAAAAGTCCCACTCAGAGGCATCAGACCTGAGAGCTGCCTGGTCTGACAAGCGTTAATCTCGAAATAAAATATTTGTTATGCCAAATAGCAAGGACAGTCAGTCAGTCAGTCAGAGCAGGGCGGGGGGGCGTGGCAGATTCAACCACCAAAAATGTATGGCATACTTATGAGCGCACCAAGCCATGCTCGGCAATTTTTTGATTATCTTTGGAGCGCAAAGCGACTTTCCATAGACTTTGCATAAATTTTAGCCCAAAACGAAAGAGAGAGAGAGAGAGAGACAGAGAGAGAGAGAGAGAGAGATGTACGTATATATCTTTTACTTAGTCTACACACTTCTAAGCTCTTGCAAATTGACAAAGAACTTCAGTTTGTACGTTTCCTTTTTTCCCTTTCTTGACTAAGAAGTTCCAGGAAATACGTTTTGGGGCTTCTCTTCTCGGGCCCAGGTGTATCGTCGCAACAACAAAAAAGGAGAAAAAAATATCCCCCAACCAAGCTAGCCTAGTCAAAGTCGTCTCGCAATCGTCTCGCTATTTGCATAGCAACTATATGTGTGTGTGTGTGTGTGTGTGTGTGTGTGTGAGACTGGGGGTAAGGTGGTGGCACGCTAACATTTTGTTTGTATTTCATTAATATTTCAGAGGTGGCGTTGTTTGAAATCAAAACATAAATATTAACATTCACGAATTGAAACTCTGTATCGCCGCAAGCGCATTTCCTGCAACAACTCCATGACACAAAATATAAAAAAAAACACACACACACACATACACACACGAGAAGAACTGATATCGCCTGCCCGTGCAAACCGCAAACAAATAACAAACACACACACACAGACACACCACAAACGCACACACACACACACACACACACTGGGGAGATAGCAAAAAAGTGTAAAAAACGTTTAACCAATTTTCAACGAAATCAAAAAAACAGAAGAAAATACAACACAAAAATTAAACGCTGCCAATGCAAGGCAAATATTTTTGTCTAGGATTCACTCGGTTTGATTTTGCTTGCTTTTCATTTAACACAAAAATATTTGATATATTTTTTAGGTTTTGTTTCATAATTTTAAGCAAACATGGTGCAAAAAGTGATTGATGACAAATTTAAAATGCAGATAATAGTGGCAAATATGCGGTGTGCAAATTGTTTTTGTTGATAAAATTACAAAAAAAACTATATTTCAATGTGTTGGTAGATGAATGGTAAATAATAGATAACGATAGGCAGCTGCAATACACTGCAATTTACCTATAGAAAAGAACTGAAATATGTCTGGAACTCTATAAGAAAACCAAAGACAACCATTAAAGTTAATAATTTGATATAATGATGAAATTAAAATAATTATACCGACAACTTAAGTGAAAATATAAATAAAAGTATGTCGAAAAATATATTTTTGCCAATGCAAATTTTATTTCATCTAGCTATTACATTTTACAAAATATTTAAGACCAATATTTAAACCTACATCAATAAAAAACAACTTAATACTTTCTTAAGTAAAGTTGAAACTCCAAAATCTTTATTAAATAGTAATCCATGATGATTAAGATTATATCTAGTGAAGAGTATATAAATCTAATCTATTAAACCTAAAAATACCAATAAACTAATTAAATAAATGGCGGAAGACAAAATCAGCCCGCTTTAATAAATTATTATTAAATACATAAGGTCTTTAAAAATTGTGAAATATAAAAATATATAATAATATTGAAATTTTCATCAACTTTTCTTGATCGATGATGATTAAGATTATATCTAGTGAAGAGAGTATATAAATCTAATCTATTAAACCTAAAAATACCAATAAACTATTTAAATAAATGGCGGAAGATTGTCCTAATAGAAAACAAAATCAGCCCGCTTTAATAAATTATTATTAAAAATTGTCAAATATCAAATTATATAATAATATTGAAATTTTCATCAACTTTTTACTAATTCCATTTAATTTCCATTCTTCTCTTTGTAGGTAAGTGATGTCACCCGATTGCATAATGCCAAGCACAAGACCAAAATGCATCAAATTCTAAATGTTTCATCAATGTATTTCTCTCTTCGTTGCACACAATCAAAATCATATGCTATAAGTATAACTCGATTCATATTCACGCATAATTTTCATCATTTTCCGTAGTTTAGTTTTGTACATGACTTGTAAATTTCTCATTCCTCAACTAAAAACTAATCCTGTTCTGTCTGTGTGTATGTGTGTGTGTGTGTGTCTCTCTCTCTCGTTTATCTCTTTCATCTATTTGTTGTGTGCGTGTGTCTCTCCCTCTCCCTATCTCTCTGTGTGTGTGTGTGTGTGTGTGTGTGTGTGTGTGTTTTGTTTGTCGTTACAAATTGTGGTAAATATTTAAACATTTTCATTATCATTTTCGTTTCCGTACATAGAAATTTATGCCAACGTTGACAACACAAATCTGTCAGAGATTTGTAAAACCGCTGAAAACAATTTGTGTGCTTAATTAAAAATTTAAATTACATCAAATAGATGGCAGAGACGTACACAGTGAGGGGAGAGGGAGAGAGAGGGAGGGAGGTAGGATTTTTGAAGGTGGACTAACAATTTGTGCATGTGACAAATTTACGGCAAAGTGAGGCAAAAGGCTGCCATTATGACATGCATTATTATGACCAAGAACAGGACACAGACGGGCTGAGGGGGGAGTGGGGGGGCGTGAGGACAAGGGCGAGGCCACATGCTGCCACACTAATTTGTGCGTTGCCAAGTTGGGTGCGAAAAACAAAACGCCGCCAAGTTCTGCAGCAAGCAAAGCGCAAAACTTTGCCCAGAGTCGCAGACGTTGTGCCTCCGCCCCCCCTTCCTCTCCATCGTTGAGTGCAGAAATTAATTGCATTAGAAAAGTTGCACAGAGTCGCACATGTGCCAGGGTGGCAGTGAGGCAGGGAGGCAGGGAGGCAGGCAACTTGCTGCGCTTATTTAAGTTTAGAAATGCCTTGGCAAAGTTACCCCACACCCTCCCCCACCCCAACACCACCACCACTTTGACTACTACTAAGAACCACCCAGGGAGCAGCCCCACCCCTCGCTCCCTCCCTCCATCCACCCACCTACAACTGTAGGAACAAACGTTTGTCAGCAAACTTAATTTCTGAACTTTCCGCCCGTCGAGCCAAAAGCAAATGGGAGCCCAATTCGGTGCTTACAAAATGCTCAGCAGCTGCTCCCCCCCCCTTTCCCTCCCTTCGTGAGGTAGTTGAGGACTACTTTACTCTCTCTCCTTACTCCGACATTCAACAATGTTGCCTGCATATTTTAAAGGCGAAACTTACCAGACGCACATTTTACATAAATGTTGCACTTAAATGCACATTTTGTCATAATGTTGATGCTGCCCCTCCCCCAACCCCCCCAAGGAATTTCCATAAGAAGCAAAAGAAAAACTTTGAGCAAAATTAAGATTCTTTTCTGTGTGTGTGTGCTTCAGACGAGTCTATAACAATTTTCAATAAATAACATTACCCAAAAAGAAGACAAGAAACAACAAGAAAAAAGTATGTTCAAAAATATCCAAATATCCTTACAAGTTAACCAAAAAAGGAGCAATGGCAAATGCAAGGGGGGGGGGGGGGGAAGCTATAACAACCTAAGAGCACTTTGTGCATTGAAATGGAAATGAAAACTGTTGCCAAATGAAGGTAATGCATATATGTAAGAATATCTATACAGTTATATCTCTGTATGTGTGCGGTGAATATCTCTCTGTGTGTGTGCGCGTGTGTGTGTGTGTGAGCTTGTTAGTGCAATTGCACAAAGACAAACGAAATATTGTCTCTACCGTTAGCTCCCTCGTTTTCCTGCTTCACCCTCTCTTCCTCCTCGTTCTATGTCCTTTCGACAAAGTCACTTTGTATTGAAATTAGACACATTTCCGTTCATGCAAAATGCCAACGGCTGCAAATACTTCCATTCCATTGATATGCCAATGCACAAATGCACAGACAGCAGCTGCAAAGTATGCTATAGATTTTTGCTTCACCGCCTGGCACATCCTGCGTGTGTTTCAATGGGTTGTGGGTGTCTCTGTGTGTGTGTGTGTGTGTGAGGTGACACTCGTTGACATTGGGGCGACAATGCGTCAAGGCCCCTTGGTTCACCCACTCCACCCCCCGTTCTACCCCCCCACCGTTTTTGGCGCACACTAATTTGCATATTTATGCAATTATACGCTACCTTTTGTCCCAGCCGCTGCCGGCAACCCTTTTCTCTTTTTTTTTTTTTTGGGTGCTCAAGGTTCTATCGTATGGCTGGCTACCCCCATACGGAAGCCAGTCTACCTCAACAGTTGGTCGCCCAACCGTCAGGTCGCGCACAGCATGTCACTTGTCACGCCAAACACGAACACGTTAAATGTCAACAATGAAGTGACGCAGCACGGCAACGGTGCAGAAGAGGAAGAGGAACCGTAACACAGACGGGTGAAGCGGTCATTGTCCCTGCCAGCTGTGTGTGTGTGTGAGTGTGTGTATGGGCCTACCAAGTGAGACAACACTCCTCTCTCTCCTCGCCGTTTTCCTGACATTTGACACTGTCACAGCGTTTAGTGATTTATTTCATACTGACATGCGTCGTTGTCATGACACAGAGCAACATCAGCAGCAGCAGCAACAGCAGCAAAAGTTTTTGCTTAATTTTTGTTATTTCTATTTGCAACCCCTTTCACGCCCCCCGCCCTTAGTCTCACCCTCTATTAAATGCAAATGAAGTTATGAAAATTGCTCAGCAGCCGCCTTCAACTAGAACCGCAAAAACGCAGAAGCTGCCGCGTGCCAAGTCGCAAGGGGTCGGTCCCTTCAACAAATGATCTCAATCATGGCGAGCATTATGAAAATTGCATAATTTGGTTTTTTTCTTCTTCTCTCTAAGGGTTGTGCCACAATGCCACTTCAATTAGAGTTGAGCAAATAAAAACAAATATGAATAAACAAGGCAGCAAGCAAGCAGACAAGCAAGGGCAACCACAATTTTCTTTCACTTAATCCAGAGATATAACAATTTTAGCCATGTCAACAGCTTTAATATCGCCTTTCATTGGCTGTCCGCTTCATGGCTTCAAATGGCTTCTTCTTTGACAAGCCAAAAAATAGAAAAGAAAATACACAGTTGCATTCAACTTGTATCCTTGTGGCAAGGGCATATTAGTTTGCGAAGGTCATCGAGTGGATTCCAGGAAAACATTCAGCAAAAGAATTTACAAAAATTGAAATTACTTGGAAATCTGGGCAATATTTACTCAATTGCCTTAAGGCCAGTTTATTTCCATTTATTTTGCTCCACACTTATTCTCAGAACAATAAAGTTAGACAGATTCAATACATAGCTCAAAATGTATTTAAAATCAATGTAAAAGTTAGATAAAAGTTAATAGAAGATGAAGAAACTTTATTAAAGATCTTTGTTCTTAGAAATTTAACAGCTTTTCTACTTAGAAATTTAATAGAGAGAAGAAAGAAAATATCATGAATTTTCTTAGATAATCATTAGTAGTTGAAGCGTCCAATATAGCTCAAAATGTATTTAAAATCAATGTAAAAAATAGATAACATTGATAGTAGATAAAGAAATTTTATTAAAGATATTTCTACTTAGAAATTTAATAGAGCAAATAACATGAATTTAGAAATCTTAGAAATTTAATAGCGAGAAGAAGGAAAATAACATGAATTTGTTTTCATTATCATTAGTAGTTTCAGTTTACTGAAGCTTCCAATATAACTCAAAATGTATTTAAAATCAATGTAAAAGTTAGATAACATTAATAGTAGATGAAGAAACTTTATTAAAAATCTTTCTACTTAGAAATTTAATAGAGAAAGGATGACATGAATTTAGAAATCTTTAAAATTTAATTTAATTTGTTTTCATTATCATTAGTAGTTTCAGTTTACAGAAGTTTAATAACTAAATTATAGTCTTCCCCCAAAGCCAGCGAGTGCTCCTTCTCTTCCTCAGATAGTACACTTTGAAAGGGTATATAAATTTCGACTCTCTTTTGTTTTCTTCTCCCGTTTTTTTATTTCGCCAACTCAGCACTAGAAGTCGCTGCAACAGCAATAACAAGCGACTGAAAGAAGTTGCCAATGTTTGACTCTGGTTGCAGCTCTGCTGCAACATTCAATTGGGAGCTTTCAACTTCATTGAACAATTCGACATTTCGACATTTATTGTTGTTGAGCATTAAGGCATTAGCCGCCGCTCTAAAGCCAAGTGCCAGGGAATTATGAACATATTTTTTGTGTGTGATTTTCTTCGACACTTTTATTTCCAAATTAAAGTTGATGGCATTTCCCGCATTTTCTTATCATTTTTTGCAGTTTCTTCTAGATGTTTTTTGATTGTCTTTCGATATTGCTTGTCTTGTTAATTCGTTTTTTTTTTGCTCTTTGTGGTGGCTGCTGCATTGCTTGGGGGCACGTACTTAGTATATATGTAGTAAGGCGGATGCCACGCCCAACCAGTCAGTCAGTCAGTCAGCCAGTCGTCTGACTGCACAAACTTTTTGACAGCAAAACAAAACGAGAGACAGAGACAGAGAGAGAGAGAGAAACATATAAAATTTTCTTATGTTGCCTTTGACTGACATGATTATAAGTTTGTCTGTGTCTGTGTCTATGTCCTGTCCTTACTCCTGGTTCGCTATATCGCTGCCCTGGCACGTTAACTCAAACGAAACTAATTTAATGCGCTGCAAAAGTATTCAAACAATTGCACAAGGCGACGCCCAAGTGAAAGCAGAGAGAACAAACAACAAAAAAACCAAAAAAAAAAAGCGAGAAAAGGAAAAGAAAAGTGAAAGAAATACAACGAGAGGAGCGTGCTCACATCAAACGGGCGAATTTCATTTGCCAACCAGCGAAAAGGAAAAAGTTTCCACTGCTTCTCCTTTTATTTTGTATTTTTAGATACATTTCTGTTCGGGTTCAGTTTGGTTTGGTTTTTTTTTTGTTCCTCTCATTCTTCTCCTTTTAGCAAATTCAATTGTTAGGGCGTGCACTGGAGGGGTGGGGGGCGGAGTAGAAAATGTTAACAATTTTATTTATGTTTGCTTTGAACTTGTGTTCATTATTTGGCTAACAGAGAAGCAGCTAACCAAAAGGCACGAAAGGAGCAAAAACATTTTTGCATAATTTTTAAAAGAGAGAGATAACGCGTAACTCTGACAATTTAATGTCGCAATTTTCTTAAAGCTTAAAGAGTGGGAGAGGGAGAGTGGGTGAGGGAGAGGGGGGGAGAGTGTGCGTGTGAGAAATAACCATTAGGCACCTTTAATAAGCCTTTTGCCCGCATACCATTAATTTAACTAAAACATTTTCTGCCGAAACTAAATACATTTGTGTTAATTTTCACTCGCACACACACACCATCATACACAGCTGATGTGTAGTTGTGTGTGTGTGTGTGTGATGGCTGCTCTCAACCCTTTTGGAATTTGCATATGTGCGGCTGCTACACACACAGAGAAAGAGAGAGAGAGAGAGAGACCGAGTGGGAGGGGGGAAGGTAGATTCACTCATACATCAAACTATTAAAAGCCTCATAGAGAAAAGCCTCTGGGGCATCGCCACAAGTTGCCCCAACCGAACCACCACTGAATCCTGTATGCCGTATCCTGTCTTGCTAACATTTGTCAAATGTTGCAAGGCTTCAGCACCGACTGAAAAGTTGCCTGGCAAAATAGCAACAGTTTTTCTTTGTGGCATCCACAAAAAGGGGGAGTGGGGGGGGCGGGCCTCAAAACTTTCACAGCCAAAAACTTACCACGAACCAAGCCGCCACGCCCCCCCGAAAACTTCTCTGTCAGCTCCTACTCTAAATGTGTGTGTTTTACAGAAGTTTAAGTGTATTTCGGTTACAAAAACAATGGATGGATGGATGGGTGGGAGATGGGGGGAAGGGGAAGGGAGTTGAGGTTTCGCAAGGGTTATACATTCTAAGGATGGATGGTTAGGGGGAGTGGGGAGGGAACGGAACAATGGGATCAGAAGCAGGTGCATATTTACATATTTTTCTGTGCAATTTTTATATGCCTGGCAAGTTCCTCACCTTGCTTGCTGCCCCACCCCCCGCACCCAAGGGGAACATTTGCAGATTTTTGTGGGTAAATGATTTTAAGCCTTCCTCACTCTCCCCCCTCCCCCTCCCTCTCTCTCTCTGAGTGTGTGTGTGTGTTTTAAGCCGCTGCTGCTCACTAAATTAGTTTCATTTATTTTGTTGGTAGCCCGGGCAATGAAAAGTTTGCTTGCTTAGCTTGGAAAATCGGATGAGATTTTCGAGCAACGAACCAACTCACGTAAATTTCATGGCCAGACATCATAAACAATATATGAGGAGGCTATCATAAATTGCTTTTTCCTCCTAAGTACCCTCCTAGTAGCAATCCGGGTCATTTTTTATGCTCCTCCTGTTCGTCTGGGTGCTGCAAGCTTCTCGGGGTCTTAGTGGCAATTAAAATAAATTATGATGTGCAGATTTACGAAAATTAAGAGATTGTTTTTCTTCACAACGAGTGAGAGGGAGGTGGGGAGGGGGGAGAGTGGGGCGATAGAGAAACAAACTAGAAATTACACAATAAAAGCAAATGTAAAGAAAAAGATAAAGGATAAGCGAAATCAACTTGCGGGTTAAACTGGTGTTTGCTCATCCTCCAGAAGGGAAGGGAAGGGGATGGGGTTGGAGATGGAGATGGGGCAGCACGTGCTGCCTTTCATTTTGTGTGCTCATCAGCAGTCAGGAGCACACCTGACGCGACCTCAACACACCCACACACCCACACACATGCTTCTAACCACAGCAGATGCCTCCTTTTTTTTGTATTAGAATCCTTGCCCTAGACTGCCAGAGGACTCGATGTGTAGGACGTGTAGGCCCGCCCGCTGGCAATCAAGAATTCAGGTCATGTGCATGTGAACTCAATTAAGCAGCACATAACTTACAAACCGGATTACAATCATCATCATCAACAACATTGGGAGTAGTCAGTGCGCCTTGAACCTTTCTCAGAGTCGGAGTAGTCTTCTCACTGGCATGCAAAGCAGGAAGCAGGACCAGGACCTGAACCTGGACCATGCCAAATGTTGACTTTTCAACGAGCTACAAAATATGTTACTCATCCGCAGCATGTTAACCTTTTTCGGCTCTTTCGTCTGTCTGTCTGGGTGCAAAACAATTTGCAACCATAAATTTGCCACAGCAAACAAGACGGTGTCCCAAAAGCTTCTGCCTCCTGCCTCCTGCCACCATCTTTGAGGCACTTTGAGGTAAGGTCAACAGCTGTCGATTGTCGAAGTCAACCCGAACGAACTTATTTCGTATGTATCGCAGGATATGAAAATTTTCACTTGAATAATTAATTGAACGGACAGTTGTGTGTGTGTGTGTGTGTGTGTGTGTGTGTGAGACCCTTTCAATCTAAACTTGCTCTTGTCGATTTTGTCTTGTTGCGGTAACAACAAACCAGCTCTTCATTTATCCTACGCCTCCTCACTCCATTTCCCTTCAACTCTTGCGGTCTTGTCTCCCAGTATTCCTTTTGCGTAGTTCCCATCTGCTGTTGTCCCTCGTTTTCTTATTTTCATTAAGTCGTGCAGCATAAAAATTGTAAGCCTTCTACAATATCTACAATCAGACACGTTGCAGTGCTTTGCTCCCTCCCACCCTTTCTTTTACATTCTTCTAATATTTTGTAATTTTTTTTCGTATTTTTTGTTTGGTCTTTTCATAAGCCGCTTTAAACCGCCGCCGCAACAAGCAAAACAACATTTAAGCCTTTCGTGATAAGCATTTAAATAAATTAAATCCTCTTCCACCCCCGCTCCCATCCTGCCCGCATCCTGTGCGTTCTACCTAACCGCATGCGAGCGCTCCTCTAATGAAAAATAGCGAGAGTGCCACACGAAACAAAAAAAAAAAAATACATAAAGATTTGTCAACGTTGATAAACAACAATGCCAAAGCCAGCAACGCGACGCGTCATGCATTCAGTGTGTGTGTGTGTGTGTGTGTGTGCGAGTGTGTGTGTGTCTGCCTGTGGTAAAATTTTCACTGATTGGGTTCGAGTAGGTCTCCGGGTACGGGTCCGTGGCAGCAAACAAACAAACGAACGAACAAACAGGCAAACCAACAACTGTCAAATGTGCAAGTGTTGCGGCTGTTGCTTTGATGAAAAGTGTCAATCTGCCAAAGCGAAAAAGAGAATGCAAAAAAAATGCCATTTGCTAGCCACAAAATGGGTGCCGCTGCGCTGTTAAGTATGCTATATTAATTTACATTGTGCGGATTTGCATTGACGCTGACGCCGACGGCGACGGCGACGCCGCGGTGATGCTTTTGTCTGTCTGCGGCTACAAAATAATGGGGTGAGGAGTAAGTTCCAACAAAGATATGAAATTGATTTCAATTGTGTGAAAATGTGTATACAAAAATTTACACAACATTAATTAAATTTCACGCTTCGAAAGAACGTTCAATATTCACATTTTGATGAGCAAAAATTAAAAAGCAAAGCTTGATTAAAACCTTTTTAATATAATGATTGTTGCTCTCAAAGAGGTCTGATAAATAAAATATAAACTTTTTAACCAAAATGAAGTAGTAAATATTCTTAAATGAATATAAAAAATCATCAAATCTTTTCAATCTAATGATTGTTGCTCTCAAAGAGGCAAAATAAATTAACTTTTTAACCAAATTGAAGTAGCGATTATTCTTAAATTAATATAAAAATCATAAAACCTTTTCAATATAATGATATAATGTTTGAGAGGTCAAAGAGGCAAAATTAACCAAAATGAAGTAGCGATTATTCTTAAATTAATATAAAAATCACAAAACCTTTTTAATAAAATAATTGTTGAGCCAAAATAAATATCAATAAATACTTTTTAACCACAATGAAGTAGTAAATATTCTTAAATTAATATAAAAATTAAAAAAACCTTTTCAATATAATGATTGTTCCTCTCAAAGAGGCAAAATAAATTAACTTTTTAACCAAAATGAATTAGCAAATATTCTTAAATTAATATAAAACCTTTTCAATCTAACGATTGTTGCTCTCAAAGTAGTTAATATTCTTAAATTAATACAAAAAAAATCATAGATATTTGAATTTTTGTGCAAGCTAATCACTTCAATCAGAACGCCATTATAAACACCATTAAATTGCATTCACACACACACACACACACACACACACACACACAAACACAAACTCACACACACACAGTTAGATGCAATTCATAATAAACTCGTTTTAAGTGCCTCCCCTAGTGGCATGCCCCGCATACAATGGTATGCAATATGCATTGTGGCATTGCATATATCTCTCTCTGTGTGTGTGTGTTTGTGTGTGTGTTGCCATTAGAGATAATCACTTTTGCATTTTTAATGGCCATTTCTCACATAAAATGAAATTGCCATAGCCAAAGCGCCAATAGCTTTGATAAGCCCTAATCAACATTTCAATGGGTATGGCTAAAGCTAGAGCTAGTAGCCAACTCCCCACTGTGGGTGGGAGAGAGAGGGGGTGGGTGCAGTTCGGTGTTTGGGGTAATTCGAACTGGAAATTAGCATAATAAACGCAAGCGTGAGGAGCTTCATAAAGTTTTATTAATTTGCCCAGTACACAAGGCACTTGAGAGCTTAACAGATTTACAGCTCACAAAAGCCAAAGCCATAAATACCAAACAAAAAAAAAGAAGAAAAAAAAACCAACAAAAACTGCACTAAAAGCAGACAATGAGTCAGTTGTTGTTGTTGTTGTTGTTGTTTCTAGGTCAGGCAATTGACAAGTGCACTAAAAGCCAAACGGCAACAGCCCCACGGAAAGTCAAACAGACAGACAATCCGAATCCGAATCCGAGTTGTCAAGCGGCCCAGGCCCAGGTAGCATGCAGTGGGCGTCGTCATCCTGTCAGCAGGAGCCTCCTCTCTCCCTCTCTCTTTCACTCTCTGACAAGTGTGTACGCCTCGCAGATGGCTGGGACAATAGGCCGACAGACAGCCCCCCCCCCACATGCACTTTTCGGCAGGGAAAAAAACATTGGTAGACACTGTGTCTGGGAGGTTTTTTGGCTGGCTTCATTAGGAGGGTGCACACTTGTCGGTTGTCTGCCAAAGTGCCAACTGGCTGCTGCTGCTGCTGCTGCTGCTGCCGGTTGCACAAACTATTTACGTACCCCTAAACCCTCCCCCAGTCGCTCGTTGCCACTTTTGGCCACTTTTTGTTTTCTTCGCTGCAAAGTTCAATGTGCTCTCAGTGCTTTTGTTTTGCCACAAAATGTTGCCACTATTTCTTTTTCATTTTCGTGGCTTTTAAGCAGGCTGTGCAATCCGCCGCTGCCATCCACCTTAAGTTGTCATTCGCCTTGGCCCAATGCCAGAGTTTTGGCCCCCAAACTTGGTCTTTGGGTCGGCGTGACTTGCAACAAAAAAAAAGAAGAAATGTAAGCATAGTTTTAGGCGCCTGACCAAGTGCCGCGTTGACTTGATGAAGAAAGTTTTTGCGTGCAATTTGCCTGTTTTAATTCCATGTCATAATATTATTTCTTTTCATGCTGTGTAATTGGCTTTTGTTGACAGCTTTATGGATAATAATGGAATATGATCCGATTCTAATATAATTATCGTGAATTGCTTTGATTATCGTTATGGCCAATAAACTCATCTGCATGTTGCCAAGAAAAATGTGTGTATACGTAAAAATTGAAATGAATTCGAGGGTGGTGAGGAGGGTGGAGAGGAGGGTGGTGGGCTGGCAGCCAAATCTTACCACATGCCTGCGCATACTAAGTGGCACGTGGTGGCGGCAACTGACGACCAAAGCCATGCCCATGCCCATATGTGCGGCATAATGAGGACGTTGTCAAGGCAAGTCGTGCATGCATCTGCCGTAGCATCTGACAGCAAATCAATTCATATGCCTGCCTAACCCACCCCCACCCCCCACTCCCACCCGCAAACCGAGTAGGATTGGATGAATCCATCAAAATGCTGCCGTTGTCCATTGTTAGGTTAACTGACTCGAGGGTGCGACTTATGAATGCATGTGGAAATGGACTCGGAATTCTATATCCAGACAGAACAATGAATTAAGCGAGAGATGGGGGCGGAGGGGGGAGGAGCTAGGCTAAAGCTTTATCATTTTGTCTATTTCTTTTCAGTTGGACAAATGAAGTCAATTGGATTGTGACGTGTGTGTGTGTGTGTGTGTGGGCATCAAAGTAAATTGTTTTAAGCATTCAGAGCTGCTGCTTCGGATTAGCATCGGGCTTACCGGTCGGTGATTCCATCTGCGGGGGAGGGGGGAGTGAGAGAACTTTGCGCCTTAACAAGAAGCATTTCGTCTCCTTAAATAGTTTTCTCTCTTCTTTTCTTGCTTAAGAAGTTTTGCCGGCAATTGCAGTTTATGCCTCAACTTTGACTCATCCATGGGCCATGGGCCACGTTTATTACACACTTATTTGTTCATCTTGGAATGGGGGGGGGCGGTGTCTAGTGGCTGGGGCAGCTGTCATATTAAGCAACTTTGCTCATTCGAGTGGCCAAAAACGAACGGTTCAGTTCGGTCCGGTCCGGTTTGGTCCCCGGTCAAGATAGAAATCTTTTTTGTTCATTTCATTTTACGAGTTTGTCTACTTTGCTGCACACACACACACCCACCCACACACACACACACACACATGGCTACACATTTTTGGCAATTTCCTGGCTTTCTCTCCATTCGTCCATTCGTTTTCTGTATTTTTGGTGCTCTGTCTGGCCGATGCCTCAATTTGACATTGATGTGCCAAATGTGGAAATTTTTCTTTCACTGACCAACACGACATGGAAAATGGAAGTCACCGAACGAGAGAGAGAGAGAGCAAGAGAGATAGAGAAAAAAAAGAAGGAAGAAACTGTAACAGCAAAAGGCTGTTGAAATGTAATTTGGCAAAATATTTCTGCACTGCAAAAGAGAGCAAAAAAAAAAAAGAAAAAGAAACTCTTCCACCCAAATGAAACTCAATCTGTCTGACTGCCAGTCATGCCTTCATGTCCTTCTCATCAGCCATCCATTTTGGCGAGGAGTGTGAGTAGGGTTGCCAGACATTCAAAGTTCTTCTCCTCCTTTTCCCACATGTTGTGCGTTAGTCATTTTGGCACTTTCTCATGCTGTCACTCGTTGTGCCTTTTACTCATTCACACAGCAACGCCTACTTTTTCCATCTCCCTCCCCCTTTCTCTCCCCCTCTCTCTCTCTCTTTGTGGCAGATTAGTCCATGTATGTATGTACATTTTGCTACTTGTTATTTTTGTTGTAATTGTATTTTGTGTCCTCTCTCTTCTCGATTGTGCATTTAATGTCAATTTGCTGGCAAGCAATTTTTTTTCCCCATTTTCAGATGACTAATGTTTGTGCAAAAATGAAATCAATCATTGGCAACAAGAGAATAAGCTTAACATTTGCTTCAACCAATTATAGGGAATATTAATTAGCCATAAAAAAAAGAATACGAAAATTCTAAGAGTTTAAAAAGGAATATTGTTAGCTAGGATCTCTCTCTCTCTCTCTCTCTGTCTCTCTCATTTATTATTGTCTAGACACAAATCCCAATTATCGCTTTGCCTTGTCCATTTGGAAACTCATTTACAATTAAAACAACATTAATTTTCCTCTAATATGACCTCAAGCAAAATTTCCTTACAAAATTTCAATTGCCAAACACACAAGTGTTGTCCAGCCTCAGCTCCAGCTCCAGTTGCAGCCACAAAAAAGTAATTAAATTACGCAACAAAACCAAAAAACCCCGAGTAAAACTTAAAATGCTCTTTCGCCACGCCCCCTCCCTACCCCCCTTGTGCGAAAATATCGCATAATTGCGTCAGGCGAGCGCATAAATTGGCAAAAGACAAGCAGCCCGCGGGCACGTGCCACAGAGAGGGGTAAGAGGGGGTGTGGGGGAAGCCATATAGAAATGCCCTGAAAAGCTTTAGGGCGGTAACAATCAAACGGTGCACTTGGCGTGTCTGCATGTGTGTGTGTGTGTGTGTGTGTGTGCATATGTCAAACGGGTACAATCATTCAGGGACCACTCCCTCCGATTCCGATCCCTTCTCGTGACTGCATTGTCGAGGGCATTGCATGGCTGTCACTCGAATCGCGAGCGTTGCAGTTGTTGTTGTTGTTTTTTTTTTGCCAACTTAAATTACATTAAGTATGAAATATTATGCTAATTATGGCTGATTTCATTTCATTTCATTTGACGACAAAGGCGAACAAAGAACACGACGAACAGACACAAGGCTACACAGAGATGGAGCTGGAGCTGGGGGCGGGGGCGGAGAGAGACAATGCAAATGAATTAAAATTAAATGGCAGGAAAAATGGAAATTGAAATGTAATGCAAGGCAGTCAAAAAGATGGGAAGGCTTCCTCCTCCCACTTTTTGTCATGCGTTTGAGTCCCGAGGCAGCTGACAGTGAAGTGAAGTGACTCTGTCTGACTTTATCCTCCTCCTCCATCTTCCTTTTATCATCCTCGTCGTTGTCGTCATCATCATGCGCAATTTTATGTCAAACGTTGCGTATGCGTAATTTTTATGAGCAACCCTTTTTTTTCTTCTCCTTTTTTTTTATATGATTTTTCCATCACTTTCAAATGAGAAATTAAATTATTTGCTGCTAATGTGCGAGAACGAGAACGAGAACGAAAGAGATGGGCGGAGAAGAGCGGAAATGACACAGCAAATGTACAAGGAACAGCACACACACACACACACACACACCCCAGACACACACTTCTTTACAGCAAATGCTTCTCAAATTTGTGCGCCGTATGTTTTACAAAACTAAAACTCATTTCTGGCAAATTAAACTTAAATGTGCCAGCCACGTTGAAAGATGCCAAGCAAAATGAGTTAAAAGCTAACAAAAAGAGGGGGTTGGTCCAGGAGGAGGGGGAAGATGGAGCTGCTTTTGTGGCACATGTGTGTAAGCGCATCTGAAATGTGAAATTAAAAGGCATTTCCGCAAAATGTCAGCGTCATATTGTAAAACATGAGTATTTAATTAGAAAATACTTTCAGGCAAAGAGCTCGAGCACAACCCTCAACCCCTCACCTGGCAACCCTGTCGATACTTACATGTGTGTGTGTGTGAGAGCGCCTTGCTAATGAATTTCACCAGTTTCTGCGCTTTTTAACAACTTCGCGTTTTGTGTTCTCTAGAAGAGGATGTAATACAAAATACCATTTTCCGTAATGGCAGGTCGGCTAAAACTTTGCATGTACGCCGCATATTAACACCAAAAAACTAACAACAACAACAACAGCGACGACCATGAACATAAAATGTGTTGGCTGAAATTGCCGGCAAGAGAGGAGGGGCTAGCACAAGGATATGGACAAGGACTACTGACGATGATGGCTGTGTTAATGGCCACGCATTATTCAGAGTCTCATTCTCAGATTGTCACAGCGATAAGCAAAAAAGAGAAATAGAATGGGGCGTGGGGAGGCGTGTGTGTGTAGTCGAGGGGTGGGGGGTGGCCCTTGTCCACTGGCCTTGCTAAAACTCATTTGCCGTTAACGAGCAGCCATTGTGCTTATAAAAGGATTATTTACAAATCACTGACTTTCAAAAATTGTCAACTGCAGGGCAAATGCCAGGCCAGAGATTGGGAATGGGAATGGGTCTGGGCCATCAACAATTTGCCAAGGGAAATGCTTTGATCTACAATTTATGAAATTAACCCTTAAGTGCTCTCTGACATAGACATCGACGCTTCAGTGAACAGAACGGATTTCTAACATTGGAATTCCTCGTCTTGATTTTGATTTCTTTTAGCTGATTACGCGTCAGCCAAGCTAAAGGAAACGGATGCAGCGACAGCAGCGACATCTGAATGATTGTTGTGACTGACTTGTGAAACGCAAATAGAATGGTTAGAGGGATATAGATGGCTCAATGGATGAGCGGATGAATGGATGAGCGGCAGCAACAAAACCATAAACGAAAGTCGCCCCTTAATTGATACCTTTTATTTGTTTTGTGGTCACTCTAATTGGTGTTTGCATGTGGCTCGAAGCCTTGTGCAAATATTCTCAACTGACCAACAGCCGAGCACAGCTTTTGTTTATTCTCGTTTTCTCTTGCTTTTTTTTTTGTTTTTTGTTTTTTGTTTTGTTCTCCTGCTTTTGTAATTTTGCGTGCGTTGTGTTTGCTCATTAAACGGCTTGCCGGCATTTAAGTCCAGTCAACTAAAAATGCCAAAACCGATATCGAAATACTCTCCCCATCTCTTTTTCCTTGATCTAATTGAATAATAAGAATAGTTTTGAGGTTTGTTTATGGGTTTTTCTTTTTATTTGGTATCAAGACTTAGATTATAACAATTTTTGTCCTTATCTTCTATAAATTTAGCCTATAATCCTAAATTGTAAAGGAAAAAATAATATTTTAGATAATGAAACGATTTAAATTGCTAAATTTTATAGCAAAAAGAACATTTTAGATAATGAAATAATTTAGATTGCTAAATTTTATAGCAAAAATAACATTTTAGATAATAAAAAAATTTAAATTGGGTTTTCTGTCCCACTTACTCTAAAGTTCAAAAACATTTAACATATTTTCTACTATCTAAAAGAGCAACATTTAATAATTAACCTAAAATAAAACAATTTAAATTGGGTTTTCTGTCCCACTTACTCTAAAGTTTAAAATATTTTAATATATTTTCTACTATCTTAAAGAGCAACATTTAATAATTAACCTAAAATTAAGCAATTTAAATTGTTTTCTTTGTCTCACTTACTCTAAAGTTTCAAACATTTTAACACATTTTCTACTATTCAAAAGAGCAACAATTAATCCTAATATCAAAACATAGAAAATCGATTTCTTATCTAAATATTTGTAAACACTTTCCTCCTTGATTAATTAGTTTCTAGTTTATTGCTAAATGCCATATACCTTCATTCGGTTGGTCAATACTCCTCTTATTAGGAACATCTTTCGCAATGTCATCAATTAGCAGGACTCAAGTCAAGTCGAGTGTCAAGTTTGCTGGAAAAGGGAGAAAAAACATTGAAAGACTTGAATGAGTTGCTTGGCCTATTCTCTGACCAGACTAATGAGCAAACGAAAAATGTAGCAAAGCGTAGCAACTGCAGGGCATATCCCTGATGTGCCACGCCCCCCGCCCTCGATTTGTATATATGTATGCTTAATGCCACTTACCAAGCCCCATGTCAAAAGTTATTAGCCTGTTGTGGTTGTTGTTCTTGTTGTTGCTGGTGCTGCAAAAAAAAAAAAAAAGAAAAAAAAAAATAATAATAATAATTTGTTTTGCCAAAAAGCTGATTACTAAATACATAAAACAAATAAACAAAGTCATTTGGCCCAGCTTCTTCAGTTTAGCTTCAGAGAGCAGAAATAACAAAATTTTTGTGGCTGCCAAAAAGTTTTCGCTGCGGCTGTCATTGCCAAATCCTGGCACGGTCCTGGGCTACGCTTCGAATTATGCTGTCAATATCCCAGCAACATATTCACTCGCTTAATATATATATACTTTTTTCCCTTAGTTTTATATAAAAAATATTACAAGTTTTTCCTTTTTTTTTTTTTTTTTTGCTCATTTTATGTTGCGTTTTTTTTGTTGTTTTCCGTTTTCTGTGCTTAGACAACTTTTGCCTTTCAGTTCAGGAGGGTCCTGTCGCTGTCTGATACGTGAGGGCGTTAAACTCATACATCACTTTATCCTGCTCCCAGTTGGTCCTAACTAACTGCCTTGCATGCTGTTTGTCTTGGTTGCTCTCGCTCACTCGGATATGTGTCAAGAGTTGCCAATAGTATTTTCCAGAGAAGCTATTGAAAATAAATTTATAACGCATACGTCATGTTGTGCGAGTGCGAGTGCGAGCTAAAGGTTCGCAAGTTTATTGCATTTGTCGCTGGCATTGCAAAACTTCAATAAATTATTTTATTGCGACAGTTATTTTGCTTGCTTTGCTCTTGTTATTCTTCTGGCTGTTGCCTTTTATGAATTTGTTCAAGCATCCACTGAACAAACATAACTAGCATAAGTATAACTATAAGCATCAGCAGCATCAGGACAAGCATATCCATCTCCGCCATCCTCATCCTCATCCTCATCATGATGATGATGATGATGGAAACTTTTCCAACATTTGCTGTCGCATCGCATTTGCTTTCGGTTTTTTCCCTTTTGCAGCAAATTGCAAATGACTTTATGAATTTGTTGTTATGACTCCTCTGCCATATGAGAGAGGTTGAGGGGACGAAGAGTAGATGGGGGGGCAAAAGGGCATAATCATTCGAAGCATCGTGCAATGAAATTGATTCTGCACACGATGACATAAACTTGGAATTGCATAATAAATTTCCACAGAACGCATAATGAGCAATTGCATACAAATACACACACAAACACACACACACACACACACTCACACACTCATATGAATTATGAGTCCATAGAAATGTTGAATAATTCCATAAGCCAAAACATTTCTATGTCAAAAGGAAAATTGAAGTAAATAAAATATTGATTAGTTGCGGAAAGGCAAAATGTTCTACTTATAAATGTCATAAAGTTGTTTTGCCGACAAATCACAGACACAAAACACAGATCGTTAAAACTTTATTTATTTAAATTTTGATGAAAATGAAAATTCAAATATTTCCTCATCAATAAATTTATTGTCAGTTAGGTTGTTTCGTCTTAAACATTCGCTTCAATTGACCATTAAAGTGAGTTCTTTTTTTTGGCGTTTATTAATGTCGGAACACTTGGTCCTCCCAAGGCTCATCAAAACTTTACACCTTACCCTCCTAATAGAAAGGCCAAACAACACCTTCGGCGCCTCAAGGGCTCATTGTGAAATTACCCACTGCAGGAGAAGAAAAAAAATGAAGGGGAAAACCAAGTAGATGGAAAAGAAAAAAGAAATGAGGCTAAAGAAAAAAAAAAGGAAAAAAAAATGAAATGGAACTCTGAACAGGCAGCCAAAGGCTATAAATGAAAAGACGTTCTACGGTCCTAGGCGTCGCAAAGAGGCAATAAGTAGCAAAAATTACGCTAAACGCAGCAATTTCCTGGAAAATTGCGCCGCACACACACACACACACACACACACACACACACACATACACTACACATTGTATATGTATATTGTTGGTAGCTGCTTCTTGGAGGTGGCAGCATGAAAATCAACTATAAATAAGGCATAAAGCGCCAAGGCAGACTTTTTATAATGCGCAACGCGTTCGATATACATACATATAGACGCCTAGATATCGCCTGGGCAGGTGGCAAGGCTGTCAATTTGCGCGGCTCCCTTCACACACACACACTCACGCAGTCTGCGATGTTTAATGCGTGTCATATTTGATTGATGCCATCGTACAGCGTTGTTGTTGCTGTTGTTGTTGTTGGTGGTGGCATTAACCATGGAACAATGTCAAGAGTTTAACTTTGCCCCGAGCGGCACTCAAAGTGTCACGGTTTTGGCCCCTGCTTTCATTTCTCTCCCATCTATGCAAAAATTGCCCCTTCAGGTATGCAATGAAAAAGTGCGTAAACTGTATATGTGGGTGGGGGTGGGGGGAGGAAACAATGTCTGTGGGTATTTTCTTTCTTGCTTTCTTTTACTCTCTTTGTGTGCGTGTGTGCGTGTGCGTGCATGTGTTGTGTAATTTAACTCTCTGTTGTTTTGTTAACAATTTTTATCAGGCCTTCTCTTAGGTCTTTGTATATGGCCTTGGCTTTTGGATCGAAAGCCAAGGGCTTTTAGCCCAGGATGGGACATAATTTATGCCAAGACAAATGATATACACTAAGTGCATTAGGCAGTTGCTTTTAGTGCCCTGCGGCTGAATGTTGACTTAATAATTTGTGGCAATTGGCGTCATGTGGCAAACTAATTTGAGTTAAGCGCCCGATTGTGCACACACATACAACAAATAAGTAAACACCCACACACACCGACACACCCACACCCACACACATTGAAACAGAAAAGCCTTGTTAACCAAAATGCCTGTTTACTAACCCCAACTAAACGAACTAACTAATTGAATTATTAATGCAACTAAACTCCAACAATCACGCCCACCCATCATCCAACGCCAACATCAATAACATTAACCGCTCTCTCATCTCAACTGAAACCCCAAAAATTTGTTACCGTTATTCCCTCTAAAAAAAAAAAGGAAAAATAAATACCGTTTTTTCCCCCATTTAAATCATTAGCAGTTAACACTCATCTCTGTCGCTCACTCGCTTTCTGTGCCCACTGCTTACATAATACTCACTACTACCTCTCTCTATCTCTCTCTCTCTCTATCTATCTCTATCTATCTCTCTCTCTCTCTATCGTTCTGGCTGCGCCGTATACGTAACTATTATCTTCTGGTGCTATTCTCGTTTCCAGGATGGACAACGCGGTCATTTAGAGGGTCTTGCATCCGTCTATTGTGAATTGTTAATGGCTCCCTTTGGAGATATTTTAAGTGCTTTAGAGAATGCTAGACAAGCAGCTTGGGCGGAGCGAAGTCCGCTTCATCCCGCTGGCGGTAGCAGCGGCGGCGCCAGTGGAAGCGGCGGCAGCGGTCGCAGCGGCGGTATTCAACTCCGTCAGCAACATGGCCATCGTGGTCATTCAATGCATGGCGCCGGCCTGCCCAATAGTCATAGTCAGCCAATTTATGTGCCAGGAAAATATTCGGTATGTATATGCTGCCCCCCTCCCCCATATCCTTCGACCCACCTTTTCCCCAACAACAACAACACCACCAGCACCACCACAACCACTAAAAGACCACCCATAAGAAATGAATATAAATAAAAGCACACACAGACAAGACCCAACCATTAGCAGCATTAGGCCCACCAAAGAATATACATATATATAGAAAATATTTACAGAATAAATATTAGAAAAATCAATTGAAAATCTATTACGAAAAATCTGATTGATGTTGGCGTTCGATATGGCTACAAAGAAACAAATTATTGAAAATTTTGTAAATAATTCTATAACTGCAAAAAAATTATATTTGTAGATATTTGGATATATATTTTTTTTTTTTCCTTTGGTTGTGCCTGCAAATTTTCATTTTTCATTATTGTGTGCTGCATGTTGCACGTATCAACACCAAAAATATAATAAATAATTAACGATGTATTTGAAAATTTCCAACTAACTGTTTTCGAATTGAATTTTTGCAGCCCTCTAGTTGCTTGTCGGACAAGGAAGAGGATGAGATCTATGGTTTCGGCTATGGTGTGTTTGCGCCACGTGTTGCACGCGGCGGATTGACGCAACAGCAGCATTTGCTGCAACAGCAAACGTTACAAACGCAACAGAGCATTCATCAGCAACAGCAACAACTGCAGCAACAGCAGTTGCAACAGCAGCAGCAACAATTACCAATTGTGCCAGGCCAACAGGCGGCAACACAGCCGGCAGTTGGACCGCAGCAACATCAGACCCTCCCGCCAAATGTAGCCCATTTGAATTTTGTGCAACAAAAGTGAGTATCACTAAGGATTCAATCCCAATAATTATGTAGAAGAAATCAATTAAAAACGAAATCACAAACTTTATTTACTTAATTTAAAGCGACAAGTTTTAAACCTTTAAATATATGTAATACAGTTTATGGCTTTAACTCAATATATATTGCATTATAAATTGATAAAGAAAAAAAAAAACATTCTGACCGACACATTTCCTGTTTGCTTTTCCACAGTTGCCTGAGTCCACGTTCCGCGTATTTTTATGAATTTCCACCGACAGCAGGTAAAGTCAAATGGAAGAGAAAAATCAGTATGCAACTTTCAATTCCCTTTACTAATCCAATTCTCTGTCTTTTTTTCTTATTCTCAACAGAGGGACGCGAGACTAAGAAACGTACAACATTGGCCCGCCTGCTGAAGGGCTTAAAAACTGTCAATCGACGGGATCGCAACAATCAACAAAATGGCGCTCAGGCTAGAGTAAGTTTTTTTTTCTTTTTTTCCCTCCCAAATACGAATACCCAAAGCACTAGCAGCAGCAGCTCGAGATGGGGAAAAACGAAACGATGGGGAGATGGGAACTCATTTTCGCGCTTCGTTTTATGACCGCAAGCAAATTGTTTGTCCTTGCCTTTCATTTAAATCAACTGCGGTAATTCTTTCAATTTATTTGCTTGCCGCTTTGCGTTGCGTTTTCCATTTCTTGGGCTGGCATTTTATGACTTTCTGCGTCTTGGTTGCTGCCGTACTTAATCTTGGCCCTGGGGACATGTAAATTTTTATGCGCTCTGCTTCTGCTGCTTCTTCTGCTGCTGCTGCTCGAAACTGAAAAGGTTAAAAATGTTTTGCCGACGGCCATGTCTACATTGCCACTTCTCTTTTTTTTGCTTGGCGCTCACTTTATCTGCTGGCAGCGAGCGACTCTCTTTCTCTCTCACAAAGGATTCATTCAGTGCCGAGCGCCTTTGATTAGAGCCCAGGCAGTGCCCAGACCTTTGGGGAGCAGTCTCCTGCACGGAGCCACTACTATTCTTGAGCAGTACAACAAAAGCATCAGTGGGGGTGAAACTGTGGCCAAAGATAACGGAGCCGGGACGAGCCAGGCGTCGACGACGACGACGCCGCTCATAAATAAGCAAGGACATGCATAAATTTTTCAAAAGCAACCAACGAAACAAGTAAGAATAAATAAAAGAAGCTGCCTGACGAGAAAAAAAAAAAACTGAACCCACCGAACAGAAGAAGAAAAAGAGGAAAATAAATAATAACCCGGTGGAGCGGTAGCACAAGGACCTGCAACAGATAAGCGCAGGAAATGACTAAGGATATGTGCCTAAGTAGCAGCATCCTTGCCGTCTAAAGGCAGCATGGCCTTTCAAAATATAATTAAACAGCCACTCACCTGGCATCTCTCGCATCTAACCCTGAATATTGGGGGCCATGGCCATGTGTTTGACTACCCCCACCCACCCACTTTGGTTGGTTCGTTGGTGATTTCGTATTTATGATAAGAAAACAAACGCATTAGAGAACGAGAGAGAGAGACTCGTGAATTGGGGTCTAGGGTCCAAGGGTCGCGACCCTAACCAAGTCTGAGTCGATGCGTTGCGACCCTACTCGACCCATGACTCGTTATTAATTAAAAATTAAAACCCAACTGAAAGGTGTGAAATACAAAATGGCGTCGTAATGGCGATAAAGCACGTGCTCCCGCCGCCACCAAAAGGACGAAGAAGTGAAAAGGAGTCTTTGATTTATGAGTGGCCGTTATGTGGCGACTGCTGCCGGGTCAGAGAGATGCTCTTTGTGCATATTTGATGTCCCGAAAGTTAATAAGCCGTACGGCTAAAAAGTTTTTGGCCCAAATTGAATTTGTAAATTCTTCTTCAAATTGATTTTTAGCAATTTTTACCACCTGTTCTCTTTTGTCTTTTTTTTTCGTTGCCCACTTTTAGGCGGCCAACGATCGTCTGAGGCATTTTCAAATGATAAACGGCGGAGCTGGAGGACAACAGCAGAGCTTCGAAGAGACAATCCATAGGGTAAGTGCAGCCAGATAAATAAGTATTCCAAGGCAACATCAGAATAAATATTTATGCAACAAAAAATTTAACAAGCTGCTGCTGCTGCTGCCGTTGCTGCTCAAACACCGGTAACAGCTGCAACAGCCAACCAAATTACTTGGAAAAATTTGCACAACAGCAACACACACACACACAAACACACACACGCACACAACAGCAGCAGCAGCAACTACAACAGTTCTCTGACACTAGAAATATCCTTCCATCATGCTGTTGTTGTTGTTGCTGGCTGCATTTGCAATGCAATTTCAACACGAAAGCTGCGGCTGTTGCTTTTGAGCACGTTTACCTGTAATGGCATGCCAACAGCCACAACAACAGCAACGAGAATGTAGATGCATGCAACATTTAAAAGTTCATTGCCGTCAACATTCATTATTAATGACAGCGCGCACAACGCCAACTAAAAACAAGCAACAAAATGCAATCAACGGCGACAACAAACACACAGACAGCAGCAGCTGCAACAACAAAAGCAACAGCAGCAGCTGCATAATGCATACAACTACACCCTCTCACACCCCCCTTTCCACCCAACCCCCTTTGAGTTTTTCACACTGAACTCAAAACGAAAAAAAAAGGGAAGAAAAACACACTGCATAAACACCTAAAAGTAGACTTTGCCAAACACTTTGAAGATCAATCAACAAATAACTATATATCAATTGCAATTTGTCTGACAATTACATATTTATTTTACCATTACAGTTAAAAGTCCAAGAAGCAATGCGAAAAAAGGAGAAATTCCAGCGTGAGCATGAAGAGGTAAGTAATTTGCAAAAACCACATGAAATTCTCAAAGTCCATTTCCGTTTCAATTACTCATATGCAATATTATATATAGCTGCGGGTGATGCAGGACAAAGTTGCTTGTAAATTGCAATTGCAAAAATAAATATGCTATTTGTTTTGGGCCATTTTTCACAAATTAAATAAACATAAAACAACCCACACACAGAAAACACTCGAAGACTATTAATTTCATAGAAGCGAAAGCATTTTATTTGCATAAATAAATAATACACAAAAATAGAGAAAGAATCCAACCAACTAACAACTAGATAGATAGTAGATACTATTTCACTTTCCCTTAATAAACGAGCGGATAACTACATTGTAGGTAGGCGAAGTTGCACCACACACACAAGCCAATTAAAAAAGCTATTAAAAATATTTTATAGAAAAATAGCAATTATTCCTTCTGGCTAAAGCATCTGTATAAACAAACAAACCAAACCAACATACGAAACATGCAAAAATAACATACAAAACAGACAAGTAAACACAACAAAAACAATCAAGTCCAACGTGGCAAATGATAAACTTTTGTCTTTCATCAAAAAATTACTTCTTCCTCTCACACTTTTGAGTGTGTGTGTGTGTATGTGTGTGTGTGTGCAAGGACGATGAAAAGGTAGCCCAGCAATTGCTTAAAACTCTTTCAAAAGTCTGTGTGGTGTTTTGTGGATTTATTTTTTGGTTGGCAAGTGTAAATGAATGGTCATGGCAAGTGTTATGTAAATGCTGAAATACTTCTCCGTTAAAGTGCCAGACAAAATAGTTGCAAGAATTCCTTGAACAAGGTGTAGACTGTAATTGCATAAATGGAAGGACATATGTAAGAAGTTATACTGCAGAAAATTTTAGACCAATTGGTAAGGATATTAGCTGAAATAATATCTATAGCAGAACAAAACATAATTCAAGCATCCAATTTTTAATTTTGTGCTTAAAACTCTTTTAAATTTTCTTAACTTTGAAACAATCTTTATGGTCAATTCGAACTAGTCTTGTGATATAAGCAGAACAAAATTTATTCAAGAATGCAATTTTTAATTTTGTGCTTAAAACTTATTCAAATTTTCTTAACTTTTAAACAATCTTTATGGCTAATCATAGAATTGCTGAGAATATATTAATGAAATAGTTGCAGGAATTCTTTGAACAAGGTGTAGACTATGAAAAAACATATGTAAGTCGATATGCTACAGCAAATTTGGCTTTAATTTGAACTAGTCTTGTGATATTAGCTGCAAGAAGATCTACAGTAAAACGAAAATTATTCAATTTTTAATTTTGTGCTCTAAACTCGCTAAAATTAGAATTTTTGTAACTTTGAAACAATCTTTATGGTCAAGATTTAAGGTCAATTCGAACTAGTTTTGTGATATTAGCTTAACAAAATTTATTCAAGAGTGAAATATTTCACTTTATTTTCTGAAAACTCTTTCAAATTTTCTTAACTTTGAAACAATCTTTTATGGCTAATCATAGAATTTAAAATTTATTCAAGAATCCAATTTTTAATTTTGTGCTTAGTGAAATAGTTTCAGGAATTCTTTGAGCAAGCAAGGTGTAGACTATAAAAAAACATATGTAAGTCGATATGCTGCAGCAAATTTGGGTTCATTTCGAACTAGTCTTGTGATATTAGCTGAAAGAAGATCAATAGTAAAACAAAAATTATTCAAGAATCAAATTTTTCACTTTATTCTTAAAACTCTTGCAAATTTTCTTAACTTTTAAACAATTTTTATGGCTAATCTTACAATTGCTGAGAATTATTAGTAAAAATGCAAAAAATTGAATCCTTTTTCATGCTCTCAAATCATTTTTGGTTTGCCAAATTTACGTATTTTCCTTTTTGTTTGAGTTTTGGTGGCAAGGAAAAGCTCTGCTTAACTTCCGTAGTTAATTAGCATAGTTATCAGCTTCATGGGGCTATGGTGAATACACACACACATGCAGACGCACACACACACATGGAGTTACACCCACTCAGTCACTCTTTGGCACACAAATTGCGTTGGCGCACGACAATTTGTCCGTTTGCATGATGTCCTCCTAACAACAACGTGTGCGCCTAAGCAACGGCAATAATTTTTGTGCATAAATGAAAAGTACACACACACACAAACACACACACACACAGAGACAGAGAGATTGTTGTTGTTAGTGCTGCTGCTGCTGCTGCTGTGTGCTGCTGCTTAACTTGGGCAAACAACTTTCTGTTTGTCTAATTGTAATTGCTGTTTTTGTTGCCTCGACATGGTCATGGACACATGGATGTACTAGAGAATGCTTGCTGGAGTCTCTTTGGCCAGGATGCTTATTTTCCATTTGGCAACTTAGTAACAAAAAAAAAAAAAAACCAAAAAAAATTTACTATGCACATGAAATATTTATGATGTGAGCAGGAGGAAGAGGAGGAGGAGTGGGATATAAATGTTTGCTCTGGCCGCCTCATAGTTTTCGGTTTACATTTGGCCAGGCAATTAAGCAGGCCACCCAGAGTGCCACGCCCCATATGGAAGAGGGGGAGGGGGGGGAGGATTACATAAAATGCTGAGAAAACTTTTGTGTCTTGGCGACGTAAATTTCAATTTGTTAGATGAAATGGGCACAGCAAGTCAATTGTTGCACCCATTTCAAAGGGGAACGGGGGAAGGGAGGGGGCGGTTGTAGTGCATGGATACTATTTGAATGCATTTTTAATGCAGCTGCCGAAAAAAGCTTTTAGCTAATTTTTCAGCGTTGCTTTTCTCGCTGCTTTTTTCCTGGCCTGGCCCTGGCATCCTTTTTGCACACAGACAGAGAGGGTGAGAGGGGGGGTACACAGAGGCATTCCAGCATTCACATACATGCCGCTTCTCTTCTTCACTTTTTTTTTTTTTTCTTGTAAAATTAGTATGCAGCACACATTGCGCTATTATGTTGCAGGACAGGCGGCAGGCAGCATGCCAAACCATTCCAGGGTTGCCAAAAGCATTCTAGTTTTGCTTGAGCTTGGAAAATTGTTTTAGTTTTCAAATGGAATTTTGTAATTTTAACGCCTTGCCCCAGTCCCTTCCCTTGCCCCTTGCCTTGCCTTGCTTTACGTTTTCTTCTCTGACTTCTTGGATAGCTAATAAGATGAGATCTCGTCGCCGCCTGCCGAAAGTTGACATCATCTCATCCATGTCTGTTGCGTTGGCTTTTCCTTCTCATTTTCCTTCATTTCGCACAGCAGTCACGTTTGGCATCCAGACACACAGACAGACAGACAAACGGATAGAGGGGACAGACAAACGCAAAGTGCACCCAAAAATATACAAAATGTGTGCGAGTGTGTGTGTGTGTGATGATGACTTTAATATAGACAAGTTTTACTCTCATTTGATGTCCTCGAAATGCAACAATTAAATAAGTCAGTCCCCTAGTCCTTTATCCCCCAAGTCCTTTAACAACTTTGTTGACTAACGAATCTTACAATATCCTGGCAAACACTCATTATTCTTTCAGATCCTGCGTGACATACGCCAAGGACTGCTGCAAATGAGTCGAGGCGAGGGACGCATGGGTAAGTTTTGAGCTAATGGCCCCAAAAAAAAAAACATTTCACATAAAACTTGGCCTCTCTCTAAAATCCGTTTCGTTCCGTTCCGTCCCACTTTAAGAATCTAGACAAGCACCCAAAAATTTACACTCGAAATGTTGTTGCAGCAGTTGCAACTGGAGGCGTGGCACAGTCTGGCTAGCGTCACATGCATAAGCGAGCATAAAATCTTATGTCCGTTTCCGGTTGCAACGCGTTGAAACTCCAAAAACTTTCTGCCATCGTATGTGGCAAATGGCAATTCAAGTTTTCTATGTGTGTGTGTGTGCAACGTTGCGTATAATAATATTGTGTTGCCATTTTGTTGGCGTTGCACATTTTTTTTTTTGGGGAGCTTGAAAAGTTTTTAAAGAGGCGGACCCCCCCTATCCCCCACTCTAAAGAAAACCCTTGTCTAACCACCCGTATACCCCGTATGCCACTTGTTTTGCGGCTGCTATACACAGTCTATCCCTTTGCAGACGATACGTACATGTACGATGAAGCTCTGAGAACAGGAGTTGGAGGTGGAGGAGGTGGAGGAGGAGGATGTGCTATCGGTGTTGGCGGCGGTGGTGCACACTATGCGGTCAGCGCACTGCATCATCAAGGTCATTGGTACGATGAGCCGCCCTATGAAAGCGATCCCGATGATTTTCTTATGGCCGGACTGAATTGTGGACCAGCTGCTACCATACAGGTAAGTCTACCTGAAGAAAAAGAAGTTTTCTGATTTATGCTTTGCGGTTTACCAAACACTTGCATCCCACTTATTGGCATGCACTTTGCCACCCAATAATGTCACCCACGGCATTGCAATCACATTTTGAATTTATGCGCCACATTCGTCTGTGCCGTTAATCCTGCAAGCAGACAGACTTTCGATCCTTCCACGGCTCGTTGAGTGTGGTTCCGTTGGCTCCCGCTGGCTGTGGCCCCCGTCTTTGATTTCTCTATGGATTTGCCAGCCACAAAGTTGCGCGTTCTCCCCCAATTTCGTCTGCGTCTTCGATTCCTATTCTGTTTCCCATTCCTATTCCTTTTTATTTGCTTTATTAAATTATACGCTGAATATATTTTGCTTGCGCATTGATTTCCAACTTCGATTTGTATGTCCTTTGGCATTTTTTCTTTTCAACCCGCAGAGAAGGAAGGCTCCAAGTCGAAGTCACTTTATTTTTATTGACAGCCAAAAAGTGCATAATTCTTGTTGACTTCCAGGACTCACTCAGTCTCCCTCTCTCTCATGGTTCTGGTTCTCAGCCTGGGCTGAGGGCAACGTCTTGAGACTTTTTCTTTCTTGCCTTTGCATAATTCTTTTTCTTTTTTTTTTTTGTCATACTTTTTTTCCGAATTGCGCTTTTCACTTCGAACGCATTAGAAGAAAATTGTGTTGGTAAGGGGAATAAATTTGTTTTCTTAGTCAATTGAAATCACTCAGTGGCGACTCTCGATATTCCTGGGCCGCCTTTTGTGGCCTTTCGATTTCATGTTTCGCTTTGATGTGGCAGCTACAGAAATACGTAAATTGTTGGCAAAAAAAAAAAGAGAAAAAACTTTGTGGTTTACTCAGCACTTTGAGAGGACCTTTAAAAAGGTTAAGCGCGGTTTGTTGTATTTGTTTAACGGACCGCATTTGTTGTCATTGATAATGCAGTGGAGTATGGGGGGGAAATGCCCAAGCGGTGGGAGAGGACAGAGCCCGCAGTCTTTGATCATTGTCCACAATTAAATGTTGTATGTATGCATGATATGCCAATGTGCCCCAAAAGATATGCTCTGAAAATGAAGGAATTTTTAAGCGGCCCTGATTTGTATGCTACAAAAAAGAACAGAAGCCAAATCCACAAAGTAAAAAGTATGGGAAACCTTTTCCCTCGCCCCAACCCTTCCAATTTATTCGGTTTAAATGAAATTTTTCGTTTTTCAGATTTTCAGTGAGCATTTATTGTGAATTATATTCAACATAGTTTTTGAATTGTATTGGAGTTATAAATTCTTCGAAATCTTTTCCTAAATTGTAATCTTGTTGAATATGTCACCTTTGATAAATTTCATTTAAATCGAATAATTTTTGAATCAAATTTCCAGCCTTTTTATAGATTTATATATATTTATTTATTTATCTATATATTTATATACAATTATTTCTATATTATTATACATATTTCTAACGATTTCTATATAATTCTATATAATTCTATATAATTCTATAGATTTCTATATATTTCCAAATATTTCCATATATTTCTATAGATTTCTAAATATTTACATATATTTTTATAGATTTAAATTTATTTATATTGCCTGTTGATCTAGAAGTCAGTTAACAGCCGAATTCAAGAGGTGGGATCTAGCAGAAAAACACGCGCCAACTGACCTTGCAGACCGACTTAGCCCCGTTTAGGGCTTTTTTGGAGACATTTCAGTTAAATTCCAAATTTCAAATTTTGAATTTTGGCGCAAATTTCAAATATTAACGGAAATTTCAAATTTTAACGGAATTTTTAAATTTTAACCGAATTTCAAATTTTAACGGAAATTTCAAATTTTAACGGAAATTTCAAATTTTAACGGAAATTTCAAATTTCAACTTTTAACGGAAATTTCAAATTTCAAATTTTAACGGAAATTTCAAATTTTAACGGAATTTTCAAATTTTGGACAATTTTGAATTTTAACGGAAATTTCGATGTTACTTAACATTTATGTTACTTAAATAGGGGTTAACTTAAATAGGGGTAACCTTAAATAGGGGTTAACTTAAATAGGGGTTAACTTAAATAGGGGTTAACTTAAATAGGGGTAACCCTTAATAGGGGTTAACTTAAATAGGGGTTAACTTAAGTAGGGGTTAAAATTAATAGGGTTATATGACATCGCGCCAAATTTCCATGTCTTCAGGGTATATAAAAGGAGCTATATGGGGCCTGTGGGTTAGTTGGTGCGCGGTTGTCGGCGGGATCGGACCTCTGGAATTCGGCTGGAAACTCTCTTCTTGGCATACAGGTAAGCTGAAATCAATGTAAATAGACAGAAAAATATATAAATTTATAGAAATATATAAAAATATATAAAAATATATAAAAATATATAAAAATATATAAAAATATATAAAAATATATAAAAATATATAAAAATATATAAAAATATATAAAAATATATAAAAATATATAAAAATATATAAAAATATATAAAAATATATAAAAATATATAAAAATATATAAAAATATATAAAAATATATAAAAATATATAAAAATATATAAAAATATATAAAAATATATATAGAAATATATAGAAATATATAGAAATATATAGAAATATATAGAAATATATAGAAATATATAGAAATCGATATAAATCTGTAGAATTCTTTGGACCACCCACTTTACGCGCTGGAGTGGCTGTCTCTAATGGCTGTCCAAATGGTTGCCTAAATAAAGCGCAAAATCAGACAAATGTCGATATTTGTATTATTAGCTTGTATTAAACATCAACATCATAACAGCCAACCCATTTTCGTGTGTATTCCTGATATTGAAATCACCTTAATTTCACCAACTGCTAACCATTAGACACATATAGGAGAATGAAGCAATGTTTTTAGAACTTTTTTTTGGTTGTTCACCGAAAGTTGACTAAATTAAAAACGAAAAACTTTGCCATTTCCGCTTTGAAACTAAATTTAAAATTCCATGAACACAAAAAAAAAAGCAGCAAACAACAGCATTGGTAAATCACAGCCACAGCAACAACAACAAGAACAACCACAACAAGCAGAACGAGAAACAAAGCCGCAGTAAAGGCAAAAGCAAAAGCAAAAACCAAATATGTATATACATATATATATATATATAGCCATAGCCACCGCTCTGCGTATAAACTTTTACAACTTTGTTAATTTTTCATAATTTTGTTGCTCTACAGCGGCCAACAAATTCTACTTGAACGCTAATCCCCATGTTTAGCTCACATTTCTCATACTTGTTCCCTCTGTTTTTTTTTCCAGGGTGGCCGAGTGCGATTCTCGAATAACCGCGAGAGTACGGGCGTAATTTCATTAAGATCCGCCGGAGATATTTCATTGCCGCAACGTGGACCGCCACGACGAGGTCTTATCGTTCCACAGCAGCCACCAAATCCACCGACAATAATACCTTTAACGCATGCCAGGTAAGTGAGAGACTGGTGGAAGCCCAAGGGGGGCAATTGGAGGGGGTAGCTTGTTGATTGCCATTATTATTTGCAGTTGAGTGTATGGCCAAAGGGCGAAGCTTTCACATTAATAATAAATGCTTCATCCCTCTACGCCGCCGACACACAAACAAAAAATTTAAGAAAATCAGGCCTTAAACTTTAAGAGAGGGATGGGGTGGGGTGAGGGGAGGGGAAAACTGTTACTGGTCAGTTATGATATGGCAAACAGCGATTGCTTTAACCCTTCTTGGCTGACACTTCAAAAGGATGGATCGCAAAAAAAAAATAAGTCCATTGAACCATAAAACTGTGCCACAAACTGTGTGCACTCTGCCATGAAAAGGCCAAACATTTAGTCGAGCAAAACACACACTAATAGCTGACCAAAACGGAGGGATCCAACCCAACCAAAGCGAAGCAATCAAACAGCTCGCTCTCCTAGCTTTGCTTCAAATTTATTTGTCAATTTTTAGGGAAAAGGTAAAGGCAAAAGGATTGGAACTTATCCTGTGGAGTGGGCAGACAGTTGGATAAAGGAAGAAAGAAAGGTATCCCCACTTCATTAGTGTGGTTATCAACGTTTTGCAGCCACACGAATGAATCAGTCAAACAAACGAATGAATGAACATACGAACGAACGAACGAATGAATGAACGAATGAATGAATGAATGATTGAACTGACTAACTGGCTACTGGCAAACATATCGAAACGCATTGAAGCGAAAGTCATCAATTTCATATTGTTACGCATGCCACAAAGAGGCAACAAACCGAACTCTGATGGAGGCAGACAAAACCCAAAAAAAAAAAAAAAAATAAAATCGAATACCAGGTGAAAGCCAAAACTAATAATAAGAAGAAGAAGGCGACGACGACGCTGGATGAGGATGATGGTGGCAAGAGGCATAGATATATTGGTGAAATGGCAGAATGGCCAGGCCAATGACGGCAGACGGCACGACACTTGAATGAAATGGCATTATTGCTACTTCAACGCCAGTCCACACTCCGTCCCACTCCCTCCCTCTCCGTCCCACTCGTCGTCCGTGGCGTCAATCAGTGTGATAGAGCAAGATGGATAGAGCCAGTGGGACAGAGATGGAGCTGCCGTTTTCCACACGTACGCACCGCGTCTTGCCATACAAAAGGACTTGCTGCTGAAATAACTTATACGCCCTGTGAGCCTTTGGGCCATTTTGGCGAAAAAACCAAAACTTTTTCTCCTTGCCAAAGCAACGAAAAAAAAAACCGAAAACGACGAAAAAGAAAAGGAATAACAGCAAAAAGTTAAAATCTCAACAGTGTTAAAGTCAAATGGCCAAACACAGAGAGCGAAACAACAACAACAACAACAATCTGGGCACAAAAAAAAAAAGGTATAAAATATTTATTTATATGAGCTTTGTTTGCCTCTGGACTGAACCCGGAGAACCCAAAGAACTCAGTGTCGAGTGTTATTCTTATTTGGGCGTGTGTGTGTAGGGTGTGTGTTGTGTGTGTATTTTGGGTGTTTGTAGTATACCTTTGTATATTTGTTTTGCAGCCAAGAAAATATTATTTGCAATCAAAACTGTTTGCCAAACGGGATTTCAAAGTTTCAGTGCCTTTATTATGCTGAGTTGGCTAATTTTGTAGGTACATAACCAGTCCTCGTTTCGGACACGGTCTAATAAATGGAAAGCAAAGAAAATAAGCCCGTCACGGGGCCTAATTTTCATCAAATTTACCACATTTATTTATAGTTTATTTATAAATAGTCTTGAGGTATTTTTTTTTTATTCAGTTTTCGTCTAACTAATGAATATTTCTAGACGAAGACTCTTTTAATTTTGTTAGAATTTTATTTGAACTGCTTAATTTTGAGATGATTTTTCGATTTTTGCGAATTTTAACAATGAACATAAACATAAAAGATAGAATATTTGGAGATTTCATTTTCTTATAGACGGTACGATATAATATAGCACTTAGAAACAAGATTTTTCTTATAAGAACTGGACAATCTTTGGGGAAATTTAATTTTAATGAACATTTCTAGACAATAACTCTTTCAATTTTGTGAGTATTTTATTTGAACTTTTCACATGATTATTCGATTTTTGCGAATTTTGACAAACAATAATTTGGACATAAAAGAAAGAAGTTTAGAAGATTTAATTTTCTTATGAAAGATATGATTTTATACAACACAAAAATACAAAATTTTTCTTATAAAAACTGGGGATTTAATTCTATTTTATACCGAAAATGAGTGTATTCTAGGATTATAGTTATTTAAATTGTGAATTATAACAAATTATTTGTGGGTATTTTGATAGAAGATTTGGAGATTTAATTTTCTAATAGAAGATACAATTTTATATAAGAGATAAGATTTTTCTTATAGGAACTGGACAATCTTTGGGGAAATTTAATTCTAATGAACATTGCTAGACAATAACTCTTTCAATTATGACCGAATTTTATTTGAACATTTAAATTTTTAGATGATAATTCGATTTTTGCGAATTTAAACTTCATTGTTTAAATTCGCAAAAATCGAATTTGGACAAAAAATTTTGGATACCGAAAATAAGTGTAGAAAAATATAATATTCTAGGATTATACTTATTAAAATTGTAAATTATAACAAATTAAATGTGGGGATTATATACGAAATCGAATTGAATTTAATTCTTACTTTCTTTTAATTCCTTTTCAGATCCCATGATCGTGAAAGCGGTGACTATGCGGGTTCAATATCGGATTTACAAAGTGTTACCTCCAGACTCAGTGCTGTTTCGGTGAGTATTTATTTAAAGCTTTTGCCATCAGCTCATTTAAGTTGCAACTCGTTTGTGTCTGTGTGTGTGGGTGGGGGTGTGTGTGTGTGTGTACTGCATCTGAATGCGTCTAAATTGATTAAGTGCTCTTTGTGACAAACAAAGTTCGAATTTTGTGCCAACGTCTGGCAGTAGAAGGAAAAACAAAATGCACGTAGACGGCGACGGGTGCGCATAAAAACTTGAAAAGCTTTTTAGCCAAGTTTTTCTTGTGTTCCGTTTTTATTCTTGTGCGGGGGATGCAACAAGGCGGGGCGGATGGCACTTAAGCCAAGCTAAACGATGCCCAGAGTTGGCCGTCAGTTGGGGCATTTCATTTGCAAAGTTGACTTGACTTAACTTGGCTAATATGGAAACGCACTAAATCCGATTTGGTTTCATTCCCTCTCCCTCTCTCTCTCTTTCACTCTTTTGCAGATTGGCACCAACAATTGCACAGCCCGATATCGAACGCTAAGCGGCGGCATTGGTGAGTCGCCATCGCTGTCGCCCAGTCCCTCATCCGATTACGAGGATATTGGAGCCATGGCCAGGCATGGATTGGCGCCGAGTCTCCTCGCTGCGAAGGCCAAAAAGAATGGTTTGCCCCACAAGGCGAATACGATTTGCCAGAAGGCCACGGTGCATCATGTAAGTTAATTAATCAATGATGCCACACTTCAATGGGGAATAACCTAAGCTCTAAAGTGGCAGAGAAAGCAAAGGCAATGCACATTTTAGAGAATTTTTGTTGACACATTCTGTGGCCTGCAAAATGTAATTAGCCTAAACCGACCGATTGGCGATTTACATATGCAATTGGCTCGTTTCTCTTGCTCTCGCTCGGCAATTTGTCTACGTTGATGGGGGCTTAAACTCTTTTGCATGTTGGTCCACTCGAAGGACATGCACTCCACTCTAAATGCAAATGCCAGTTTAATGAGTTTTTATGCTCGCGTGAACGGAACCCCCTCCCCCCTCCCCCCAACATGGATCGCAGTCATCTCCAAGCCAACAACAATAACAAAAAATATGGCAGAAAAGTATCAAATAAGTGAAAGTTCATTTTGACTTTAGCAAAATTTCTCTTTTCTTTTTTTTTTGAGTTGCATTTTGGTTTTGGATTCGGTTTTTGTTGCATTTGTCTAGGCTGAAGCACACAAAAAATATGAGCAAAGTTTTGCGGCCGAAGCTCTCAATTTCTATTGCGGAATCATCCCCTAAAAGCCCCAAAACGGAAGTAATGCAGCCAAAAAAAAATAAACTGAAACCGACCCCAAAATTCAGCCAAGTGCAGTTTGCTCTGTCTCTATATATCTCTCTCTCTCTCTCACACTGTCTTGTTGGAGCACATATTGGGGTTCTAGTATTAAACTTTTTAATGATTTAACTAACAAAACTTTCGCCTTGTTCTCATTCTCATTCTCATTTTCATTCTTCTTGTGTTTTATTCTGACTTCAACATGCAATTTATTGCACAACAACGACAACAATTGCAACAACGATGATGATGATGATGATGTTGCTGATGTTCATCATGATGACGACGACGACGAAAATAACTTTCACTCTGGCTTGTTGGCTGCTTGCTGTACGCCTGTGGCTCTTGTGGGGCTCTTGTGGGGCTCTTGTTGGGGCTCTTGTGGGTCGGCAGTCTAGCGAAATGCGTAGCTCACCGAAGGAAATTGGCGCATTTAATGAGAATGGACGAAACTTTGTTGCCACAAAGGATACATCAAGGGATTTTAGCAATTCCCAAGATAATACCGACCGTGGCAGCATGAGCGATCAGGCGTTTGCATGTTCCGCCAGCTCCGTTGAAAGTTTGCCCAGCGCTTCCGGTTCGAGTAAGTACAAAATTGCAGCTTTTCTCTCCTCCACATGTTTGTATTTGTCTCTCTCTGTGTGTGTGTGTGTGTGTGTGTGTGTGTGTGTGTGTGTGTGTGTGTGTGTGTGTGTGTGTACTTGCAATTTAGAGTTTTCGGGTTTGCTTTTGTTGCAGCGTCTGCCTTGGCCGGTCGCATGCTTTGTTTATCAACAAAAAATTCCCAGACTTGCCTTGCCACCACCACCTTGTGGCGCCCCTCCAACCCCCTTACCTATACTTTGCATTCCTTTCCTTTTGCTTGTCTGCTGCCTGCCTGCATATTGGTCTATTAACAGTTGTAGTTGTTGCTGCGGTTTTTTGTTGCTTCTTCAAATTTTGCAAACTTAATGAATTTTTAATGCACTTGCGCAACAGAGAGAGCCAAGTGGCACAAGGCACGAGGCACGAGGCAAGCGGTAAGCGGCAAAGTGCATGAGGGCGGGCGGCTAAGCAATGTTTGGGGCGTGGTTAAGTGAAGGGCAACCGCATCGTTTTTAATGAACAAAACTTTGGCCAAATAAAGCAGCAGGAGCAGCAGCAGCAAGAGCAACATGGGATTGGGAGGCAACTTTGAAAAGTGCAAGGAAAAATACTTTACTTTGTTGTTTTTTTTTTTTATCCACGGCCACAGGACACAAAGCAAGGATTAGCCAAAGGTTTTTATAGGAGACCAACCCAAAAAACACACAAAACAAAAAAAAGGGAAAAATAGAAAAACTTCTAGTGGATATTTGAATATTTTTTTTTTGGCTCCTTTGTCTGTGTGTGTGTGTGTGTTAAAAATATTTGAAAAGTTTTTAATTAACCAAACCAATTGTGTGTGTTTCTTGTGTGTGTGTCTGTGTGTGTGTGGGTCTTGCGTGTGTTTGTTGAGTAAACTCCTCAACCTTGCCCTTGCCCTTGCCCTTGCTCTTGCCTCTGTTGGCTAATTGGCCATGGTTGCATTAATTGGAAATTTTAGTGGCCCCCCCCAAAAAAAAAAAAAAACTTTGATTCTAGATAAATATTTAACAAACTTGAAATTCCCTCAGGCACACAGGCTCTGGTACGTCCTGGAAGTCCACACAGCTCGATTTCGGCCGAGGATCGCACATCGGTGGCCAGCATCTGCAAGGCCAAAGCACTTGTCGACAGTTTGCCTAATCCCTACGATAAGGATGCTCTCAAATTCAAGGTAAGTTCCACCACCCAGGAGCAGCAGGAAGCAGCAGCAAAACATTATTTACATCACCATCATCTGCAGAAGGGCGAACTCATCGATGTGTTGTCGATGAACGCTTCTGGGATTTGGAAGGGTCGCTGCCACGGACGTGTGGGTCACTTCAAGTTCATCAATGTGGAAGTTCTGCCCGAGCAGCGAATGAAGAACTCGAGCAGCAAAACCCTTGCGATGCCCAGCTCGGCGAGATTGGGCAGTGCCGGCGGCAACAATTGCAACAACAGTGGCAACAGCGGACCCAGCTCGGTGGAGGATCTGCTCGTACGCATCGGCCTCAAGGAGTACACATCCGTGTTTGTGCTCAACGGGTAAGTGGTGTAGATGAAACAAATTTACCAACAATATTTTTTGTTGGATTGTTTCACCTATCGTTCCATTTGCAGGTACGAGGATCTGGAGTTGTTCAAAGAACTGGAGCCCGCCGATTTGGACTATTTGGGGATACTGAATCAGGAGCATCGGGCCAAGCTGCTAACGGCCGTGCAGCTGTTGCACGACATTGAAAGTAAGTCCGAACCCCCAACCATTTACCCACCTTGTCTCCACATGGTTTTCTATCCCCACACTCACTCACTCACACTTACACACACACACTCACAACAGCTACAAATTTCACCCGTACAGGCTCCGATGTGGATATAGCCGGCTCCAGCTCCGAGAACGATGAGGCGCGTCTGAATAATATCAACAAGAAGCACGGTGCCTCGCCATTTGGACGAAGGCATTTTCCACGCGACTCTGGATGCTATGAGGGCTCACCCTTGCCCAGCTCCCAGACGCCCAATCAGGCGGTTAACTCCACGGATGAGTCCAACAGTCTGGATGATGTGGTCACTAAATGCTCCAGCGAGATTATGAAGCGAGTGGAGAGTGCAAGACGCTGCAAGGACAATCCCTTTAAGGCCACATTGCCAGCGCGGGTGGGCAAGAAGTCCTTTCTTGGCGGCGGCGGACTTATGGGCGACGATACGCTCACACGTGGCGGACTCAGTGAGAAGTCGAGCGATTCGGGCGTCAGCAGCAGTTCGCTATCGTCGGGTCCGTTGAAGAGCAGCACTTAACATTTGCCAACCATACTCGCCCACGAGCTGCTCCTTGGCGTGGGCGTGGGCATGGGCATGGGTGTGGGCATGGGCGTGGGCATGGGCCTGACACCCGGCGGCAGCAGCAGTGTGGGCGCCACATCGCCAACCACCTCAGTGGCCTCGGCTAGCTTGGTTGTTGGCAGTGGCAGTGGCAGTAGTAGCATCGCAGCTCCATTGGGCAACGTTTGCAACACATTGCCCCATGCCCCATGCTCGACGGCCAACAACGGCGGCGGCGGCAGCTCATCGTTGGGGCTATGCAACAATTTGCCCCTTAATCGGAATCTGGTCATGCTGCGAAATCATTTGCGCAAGAATACGAGCAGCAGCAGCAGCTGCAGTGCTGGGAGCAGCCATGCAGCCCAATTGCTGCCCGATCATGAGCATGATCATGACAATGATCAATAACGACCCATTTACTATATACAATTTTTAGTTTAATTATAGAAGATAATCCCTTGATAACTGTATTTGAGTTAAGTATATTTCAATTGCTGTGATTCGATAGTGAAAAAGGCCAAGATGCGTCTATCAGTTCAAATGTATAGTGTATAGACAGAGAGAGAGAGAGAGAGAGAGCAAAGAGAAGAGACAGAGTGAGAGTGGAGAAAAGAGAATAGAGAGCACACAAAGCAGTCAGTTTAGTCAGTCAATCAATCCTTCCTCCGATAATGTTGGCATTTACACAAACATTTTAGTATGTTAAGAGAAATATCTATATACATATACCTAATTAGTAATGTAACAAAATCTTTTAACTAATTTTAGTTAGCCTGATGTAGATACATACATAAATATTTGTATGTACGAACGAGACTTTAATTATTTTGCCATTTGTTTCTATTGTTCAATCCAAAATGCTTTGTGTATTTCTCAACGTGATACTGTAAAACGTCCAACTTGAATTGCATTTCAAATTCATTTTCAATATATAATGAAGTTGATTCCTATTTTAAAACACAAAAGAAACACACAAACCGCAAGCAATAGACCAATTACACATGAAGCAACGAACACAAAAACACACAGAAGAACAACACACATTGAACTGCCATTTGAAACTAATTTTAATTGTGTTAATAATATGTATTGTATAAATGAAATAGACTTTTAACAACTTGCAAACACACACACTCAAACACATCATGGAAATCCGTCAAAATTCTATTGTAAAAAAAGAAGCAAAGAAAAGAACGAAATATGTACGCTAAGCAATATTCTACAGATCGTCGAAGAATCGTGTATAAAGCTTTGCTATATGCAAAACAAACTGTATATATATAACTGCGATAACGAAATGTCTATGTTAATGCCATTTATTAAGTTAGTATATATATATATATATGTATGTAACAACTATTAGCTACTTGCAAGCGTTTAAGCGATAATCAAAAGGAATGAAAAACGAAAACGAAAAAGGGCAGAAAATGAAGTTAGTCATTGAAGTTTATCATTTCCCCCCACCCCACGCCCCCAAATTCAAATTAGTTAAATGAATATCTACAAGAAATATTGTATTTAACAAACACTAATCAAAGGCAGCAAAAAAATGCACAAGATGGATATACATAAAGAGAAAGAGAGAGAGAATAAAATTAAACGCAAATTAAAGCTTATCGCATATAAATATCGTATACAAATTGACTATGTGTAAAGGATAATTTTGAAAAAATGCTTTTACCATCCAACAACAACAACACCAACCAATCAACAAAACCCCCCCGGGCCCCCCCTCTTCACCCTCTGAACTAAACCTGAATATATTTCGTGAGCTAAGTTATAAATATGTATAACTAATAATAATTATAATTATAATAATAATCATAGAAATACAATTAACACTAATCCAAAAATTTAAATCATATTAAAACGAAAACAACACACGTGTTAAAAAAGGCCTAAAGACTAAAATGGGCATTCTATTCTATTTTAATGTAGGCGTTTTTTTAAATTTAATTATTCCAATTACACTCATAAGTGTTTCAAACTGTAAATTGTAACAAATCGAAACCGAAAACCGAAAGCAAAACAACCACAACATGAAGCATTTTCGAATAATCACTGTAAAATTATGTAATTTAATTGAATATATAAGCAATATTAAAGTTTAACCCCTAAAAGGGTCAACAAATGAAATTTAAGACATCACAATATATATATATATATATACATACAACACATTGCATATATATAAACAGATTTCTATATATATATATATATTGTAATTTGCCGGCAAGCAAAGTAAAAGCAGTAAAAATTTCACTAGTACACATTACAAAGCAGTGAGCGCAACTTAAATTATTCAAAGTTCAGTAAATTCTAGGAGAAATTTTCGAAATAAAACAAAAAACAAAAAAGAAAACATTAAAAACAATGATTAATGTTTATGCATAAATCAAAGTAAAACTCTTCAAATAAAAATGAACATATCTAAAAAGTAAAATCAAACAAAATGTAATTTTCTTTAAATGGTTTCGGGTGAATTCGAGATGGTGATCACTAAATATAAACTTCAAGGTCTTTCTTTCCCCAATTTTAGATAAAGGGTCATTAATGAAAACAATTTCGCTGGCATTGCATAAGTATCTTGAGTTCACATCAATTGCCTAAAAAGGTTCAATGTTGTTGGCCTTGTCAACCAATGTGATTCATCTACCCGAGCAGCATACGCACTCGCCATCAGCATGGGTGTAGTTAGAGGAGATGATCATAAGTTCGTAAGTATCCAAGTTATCCAATCCAAGGAGAGATGTGGAATTTCTTTCTAGCAATTAAAGTTAAAGTTCGAATTAGATGATAATTGCCCCTCGAAGTATGCAACAAAAATTCGTATTTTCTTTCAGAAGATTATCCTTCATTCTAAGATTAATTTGATATTGCTTTAGTCATGATTCAAATACCTAAAAACAAGGAAAACCTAATTTGTAAGGGTATAGAAAATTCCACTAGGCATAGGACTGCAGAGCCCCCTTTCTATTCGATTACACACACCAAATATATAATAGACGGGGACAACCAGGAACTATCACCAGAGTCAACAAGGTGCTGATATGCATGGTTGGTCCCCGACGACGATATGAAGAAATGGTGTCGGTCAATAAGGCGTCAACGGAGGCGACAACAACAGCGAACGCCTATAATCTAGACTGATTAAATTTACAGCTCTTGTGGCAGAGATTCTCTTCTTAAACCAGATTAAATTGCGCATTATGAACTTGTGTGACAATGTTTATTCATAAATAGAACAACTGCCATGGCAAGTTGATACAGATACAGATACATATCTATATATAAGAGATGTTCGTACAAATTTCAATGGAATTCTGTTTCGCTAGGCTAGCAACTAAATTTGCACTTAAGTAGTTTAGTAAATTGTTAAATTGCTTTTGTCTTACGAAAATTGATATTTTCTTTTATTTGCACAAGCTAAGCGTATCGTAGGCATTATCTTATTTTTTACTTTCAGTGTCAATTGTCGCTCAGTCCCGTTCAGTGCAGCCCAGCAGCATCCCACGACGGAGTAATACAAATACATTTAATCTTCAACATTTCTATCCACAAAAAGCAAACACACAAATGCAGTGCCCACGCCCCACGCACTCAGTTAGAAAATTTTACGTACGGTTATTGCCCTGCTGATCTTAATTATATTTGCCGAAAGAGTGAACGGCTCAAGAGTAATTTGCAATTCTTATCTAGTTCCACGTACACCAGCAGCCAACAGAAAAAATCGGCTGAACTTTTAATGATCATCAGGTTAGAGGAAATCAATCTGCGCTTTGTCAAGTGAAGCAAATCAAAAATACAAGCTCAAATAACATTTGTGGTTGACCGGTGATCGGTGAACACTCTACGCATTTGCTGATTAGCATGTTGGCTCACTATAGATAGACTCTTATCTATATGGCGAACATAACGAGAGTATAAAAATAATAAAAACATAACCTGCTCAATATACTTACCACAGACTACACAGTATAAATACAACACACTTGGAGACACGCTGAGGCCCTTTTCTCCCAGGCCGAACATTGTTCATTGTATTGTATGTACTTGACATCGTACAATTAGAAGAATTTGTTTAGAGTTGGATTTCATAATTGTTGATATACTTTTCGTATACAACTGTAAATTAGAAAGACATTCGCTTATCAGCAATTAATTTTATAATGCCTTATGCAGTCCCTCTTGGCTCTTGATAAGCCGGCAACTGTGATACGTTACGCTTTTTAACTACATTTCCCAGACGTTTTGCCATTCAGAACACCAGAGCCACTGGCCGTGTGTCGTTACGGTTTACGGTTGATGAGCTCTCCCAGGCGTCGTCCATTTAATGAGAATTTCTATTTCGATTTACGTGCGGAATGTGAATATGAAAAGTGCAAACGAATTGTCACAACTCAAAACTATTTTCAAATTTCTCTAAGATTTGGCTGAACGTTTCGATAATACCAAAAAAAACAACAAAAAAAAAAAAACAAGTGACCACCAGTCTATATAACTGAATAAACAAGCCTTAATTTGTGGTTGTTACAGCCAATAAAACAATCAAGTGGGCCATTAGGCCATAATAGTAAACAAACAAACTTGTCGGTAAGTGTTTAATTCTGATCAACATTTTGACTCAACTTGTGAAATTCGACAAATTAATAAATTGTTAGTGAATTTTTTAAACCTAAATAATTTTCTGAAATGGAAAGATTTGCATTTTATGTAGAACTTGTGAAATTCGACAAATTAATAAATTGTTAGTGAATTTTTTAAACCTAAATAATTTTCTGAAATGAAAAGATTTGCATTTTATGTAGAACTTGTGAAATTCGACAAATTAATAAATTGATATTGATTTTTTTAAACCTAAATAATTTTCTGAAAGGGAAAGATTGGAAAAATACATAAAAGTAGTTCAAAACTCAAAATTCTTTGGAATTTTAAAAGCACTTTATTGCGATTCATATATACATATACATAGTTTGCTTATAATACGTTATATAAAATGACTTGGCTAAGTTTTATCAATCTATAACTTATTATTAATTAATTAATTGTTAATTAACCACTCGAGATTTCCGAACGTGAACTTCAAATACCCTGTAACAGGTGCTTGGTAACAATTAAATGGAAAACTCATTTCGTACACACTTTAATTGAGATAAACTTGCTAGACAAGTCTACTTACCAAAATTTGATAAATTTAGATTGTATAAATTTGATAACAAACTTCCCTGCACCCTTACAGTGGCATAATTGTTGAAATTGTAATTATAGTCATTGAAAAAAAAACCCACAAATAGACAACAGAGAGACTATGATTAATAATGAAATATTCAGATAACGCCGTTGATTGATTCAATTGAAGTCATTGGAATCAAAAATTTGATTCTCTAAATAATTAGGCTAATAAAAACCATAAAACAAAACATTTTATTTCGTAGAATCATATTGAGGTTTATTTTGAAGCTATCATCGTCGTTTTTTTTTTTTTTTGCAAGTAAACAATCAAATCTAATCTTTTTTTTTGCCATTTTAAATTCTAGTGAGCCTCAACACGTATTTTATTAGCATAATTTAGAGATTTTTATAAATGTTAGGCGCCAATAGAAACAATTATCCGATTAGGTGAACTTCATTGTGTTGCTTGTGATACTTTTTTGTCGTGTTTTCATCATAAAGATTAATCTCATAATTTTCTAAACTCTTGCGTTATGACAGCAGCTGAACAAAAGGCAAACAAAATGACAGAGAAGCCGGAGCAAGTGTCGAGCAGGAAGGCCTCAAAAACCTCATCGAAAGTTCATGAGATGGATTTGGATGAATCGGAGCTGAACGATCCCTTTCAGGCACTCATGGAGAAGGCCGGCAATCATGGTCGCTATCAGACACTCTATAATTTCGTTTTTGTTGGCGGATTGGCCTTTAGCGGAGCATTGACCTACATGAATATCATATTGGCCCTCAATATGCCAGATCACTGGTGCACGGTGCCGGGCATGGAGGACACAAATTTCACCCTAGATGAATGGCGTAATTTAACCTTACCCAAGTAAGTCACAAAAAATCAAGTTTCGCCTATAAAGATGATGGCTTAATCGTTTTGCTTTTGCATTTTAGACAATCAGATAATCGTGGCCGGGAAACTTTTAGTTCTTGCGAAATGTATGACATGAATTTCACTGAGATTACGGATTGGTCAAATTGGAATGTGAGTCAGCGAACAAGTCAAACTACAGGTAATTGGTAGATGAAAATTTCAAGCCACAAACTATTGGGAAAAGAGCATGAGGTTTTCCTCTCTCTCTCTCTGACAGTGTGTGTGTGTGTGTGTGTATTCGTAATGATGAGATTTCTGTTGGCTTAGTAGACAAAAGTTACTCGACATTGTTTTATATATAAATTTTTGCAACTTTGCACTTGAATGCACTTTATGACCATTTTCCATTTTCAGTTTGCCAAAATGGCTGGAGCTATGACCAGACCTGGTATGATAGCACCATACCAACGGACCACAACTGGGTGTGTGCCAAGGATTTGTTCGTGACAAATGTGTTCGTTGTGGGTCGTGTGACGGAGGTGGTTGGCTCATTTATATTTGGACAAATGGGCGATTCGTAAGTACAAGTCGAAGCAAACTAAGTTATGATTGTCCATGCACAAGAAAACGACAGAAACTAAACTAAACGAACTAGTAATTGAATTTGTCCTCTGTCCCCTGCCACTTTACTCCATTCCAGCTATGGCCGCCGATTGGTGTTCTTCATTAGCCTTGTCTTCTGCTCGGTGGGCCGCATGGTCTCCATAGTGTGCACCAGCTCGTATACATGGTTTCTTATTATGTCCGGCATTGTGGGACTCACTGTGAACAGTCTATTTCAGTCGCCCCAAATTATTGGCATGGAAATCTCACGGGAGTAAGTTTGACAAGGCAGAAAAAACAAAAAGTTTCTATTTTTTTCTTGTTTAACTAACTTTCTGGCCATCCATTCACCAGAGAGGATCGCAGTCGCATTGCCTTCTTTCAGAGCGTTGGCTGGTCCGTTGGCACCACATTCATGCCCCTGCTATTCTGGTGGCTGCGTCATTGGAAATCCTTTATGTGGCTGACATCGGTGCCCACAGGACTGGCTTTAATTTTCTCCAAGTAAGTCACGCAGACAATTCCATTGATGTGGCAAGCAAACTCAATTGATTGACCATCGATTCTTTCGGCCAGATACGTCATCGAATCACCGCGCTGGTTGATTAGCAAACGGCGTTTCCGCGACGCCATTGTCCAGCTGAAGAAGATTGCCAAAATTAATGGACGCAACTTTGATGTGACCGAGAAAGAGCTAGCGGAAATCTATAGGCAGGAAAAACAGGATGTAACCTATGGCATTGCCTCGCTGTTCGGTGGATGGCGTCTGGCCCGCAATACCATCATCATGGGCTTCAGCTGGTGAGCGGTGGCTGAGAACAAAAAGCAATTTGCATTTCTAACTGTTGGCCATTTCGCCCCCACACCACCACCAACCCCCCATTGGTCCATTGTCTCTCGTCTTTTAGGTGCGTAGTGGCCGTTTCCTATTTCACTTTGGTTCTCTTCAGCTCCCGCATGGCGGGCAATCCGTTTTTGAACTTTTTGTATCAGAGCATTGTGGAAATTCCTGCCTATGTAGTGGGCCGTTATCTAGGTGAGTGTGTGTGTGTGTGTGTGCTGGATGGGGGATGAAACAAAACAAAGTCTTTCTGCTGATTGACAATCGCTTTTGCCATTTTCTTGTCCCTCTAGGCGATACATACGGACGCCGTTTCACCAATTCGGTTTCCTTTCTCATATCCTTCATCGCCTGCCTGCCCATCATTGTCTATTCCACCGATGAGCATTACGAGAACATGATGATCTATCTGGCCACGTTTATTAAGTTTCTCAATGCCCTCACCTTCTTCACGGTCAATTTGCAGTGCCTGGAGATCTATCCGACATGTATGCGCCAGACGGGCATCGCATTGGGCACCATTTTGGCCAATGCAATTGGCGTCCTGGCCCCATATCTGGTGTATCTGGGCACCACGGTTGATATACGAGCACCCTACTATATATTGGGCACGCTCTTCCTGCTGGGCGGCATTGGGGCAATGTTCTTGCCCGAAACTCTGCACAAGAAGTTGCCAGACACCATGGAGGAGGCAAATCATTTTGGCAGACATGATGTAAGCATATGAACCCACAGAGTCAGAGTTGGCTAAATCGGTTCAAACTGAACTGGCTCACATTACATTGCGTTAGATTTGAGAACGGTTAATATTATCCAGCCGCTGAGCCGTTTGAAAATTGAACCGGCAATGCTCAACTCTAAAAATGACAGCAGGCGGATCTAATTTATAATTTAAATTATGCAAAGCAGCCGTAGCCTAATTTCATTTGTATTTTTTTTTTTTTTTTCAACAAATTTAATTTACAGAAATTCTTCAGTCTGCCAAAACCGCCGCTGGCTCAAGTGAAAGACGAGAAGATGAAGATGCCATCCCAGCCGGAGTTAACCAAGCTGAATCAGGCGGAGTTTGCGCCTTGAAGCGAATAATGGCAATTGATTCCCGCTGCCATTCCCTTTTGTGTGATGTAACATATTATGTTTAAGTGTGGCCCAAAGTATTAGGAATAAAGTATTGTTATGTAGGTAACTGTAATAAGTCGCAACATAAATCAAACACGCACACACGCACACACACACACACACACACATAAATAGGTACAGGTACAAATATGGGTAGTGGTAGCAAAAGAAATCTCTGCAATGAGTTTATCAGCGCATCTGTCAGAAATTTACAAATTACCTGCCGCCCTTGGCTTCAATGTGATGGCTGTGGATATGGATATGGTTAAGTAGGTATTGCTGTGGCTAATTTAATAAATGGCATGGCATCACCATAACCCACAGCCATCACATCAGTTCACACACCCCGATATCGCGGTGCGTGCTTTGAGCGCCATCAAGCTGCCACTACCACCTGATTTATGTAAGTTGTGTATCAATTTTTATCATCAGTTGGAAAAAAAAAAGGAAACAAGTCGGTTGGCTTTTACTTTTCTCAGTTGGAATGCAAGTGTTAAACAGTAAACAGACACTAACACCGGGCTGCAGGAGGAGCAATCATAATGAGTTCCAAGGAATCACCAAAGTTAAATCCTTAATACCCCAACGAACAATACAATATTTGAAATTGATATTTTTTTCAGGATATTTACTGTTATTCATTTTGGTTTGTTTTTCTTTAGAATAATGCAACTAACAATATCCAACAGTATTCATTAAACTCTTTAGTTTCTGATATTAACGCAATCATAAGGAAACTAGTTTGCTTAGAATGAAAAGGAGCGTTATCTAAAACATTCAGAACCACACCAAGTTGAGCGTGTTTGAACAAACTAAAAGATCCTGGGGTCATTTAAGGAAGCAGGACATGATATTTCTTTAAAATTACCTCTATCTTAGCTTCCTAAAGGACTTTCCAGGACCTTCAATTGACGCGAATAAACAAGGACTTTGATCTGGCCAAAGAAAAAATTTTTTTTCACAAAATTCCTAGCTTTTGATAGCATTTTAACGTATGTAAAAGTATTCAAAAAGTCATGTACATACATTGGCAATTGAAAAAAACT